>CM057452.1:1148072500-1149360000 GCA_016271365.2 Neoceratodus forsteri | reverse complement strand
GATTTATGATTAAGTTTGTTACCCCATCACAGTAGTGTGCCTCATGGCACACACTTATCCAGCAATTACTCTATAATGCCGCTGTACCTGTATATCTGAAAAATCATCACTTGCAACTGTCTGTCTATTTTTTTCTGTAAGTTGCTGTTTGAGTGGTCTGCCTTTAAATCATTGCCCACTGGAATTATATCCATTCTTGAGAATGCAGATTGTCTAGGGAGCACAATCCCAGTGTGCAATTTTTCATATACAAGTATTAACAAGCAATTCCTCTTCTGTGTACACATATTCTGAAGTCTTCTAGGCATCTATCAGCAAAAACCAAACACTGACAGTGCTGCAATACACATTTTAAAATCAGAGCTGAAATCACGTGCATGTGCAAGAGCATAACGCTCATGCACAGGTGCAGGATCTTTACACAGTACTCTGACACACGTGCGTGTGATTTCGGCTCTGATTTTAAAATATGTATTGTAACACTTCACTTGTTTTTTGCTGATAGATGCCTAGAAGACTTCAGAATATGTCCACACAGAGGGGAAACTGATTTTAAAAACTTGTATATGAAAAGTTGCATATCAGGACTGCGCTCCATAGACAACGCTCGTTCTTGAGTATGGATATACTTCCAAAGGGTGGTGATTTATATGCAGAATGCTCAAACAGAAACTTACAGAAAAAAAAACAGACAAACAGTTACAAATGATGATTTTTCAGCTATACAGCAACATTATAGAGTAATTGCTGGACAAGTGTGTGCCAAGAGGCACACTGCTGTGATGGGGTTAAAAACTTACTCAGAAAGCTGACAGTGCCCATTTAATCTTGTGGCATTGAAAAATTGTAGAATGTTCATTTTCAATGACTTTAGTATGGGCCTATTTTATGTAAGCAGAAAGCTATTGTTGTTTTATAGTACTACACACATACCCGTAGGTGCAGCCACAGATAGAGCATAGCAGTTAAGGGCACACTCTTCTTGTGTCGATGATCATCACTGCACCTGTGTGTGTGTGTGTGAGTCTATTTCTGCTAGTACTATACCACCAGCACACACCAATGTCTTACTTAGTTATTATTTAAAAAAAATGCCCATACTCATCTTTTAAAAATGAAAATTCTGAATTTGGTAAATTGCACAATAAATATAGTAAAGGTTGAAATAATCCAGAATCGAAAATTGTCCCTCCAAATATGTTATTTCCACCTGTGTCACTCATCTTTCTTGATTTACACTAAAACAATTGTGTGAGTGCCATTACCAAGTAATGTAACAATTTTAAAGCACTGCAGTATTTTCAGCTGTACAAGTCCCCCCCCCACCCATCATCCCCCCAACCACACACACACACACACACACGTGTCACATAATGATATCATGGAATACATAATTTCAAAACTCATCAAAGTTGCACTGTCATACACACAATGAGTCATACATGCCCCCAGTTTTGCCCAAATTTCATTTTTATTGGTATGTAGGGAGCATGAAAATGGCTTGCAAAGTGGTGCGGATATAATGCAGAGAACAATTTTCATGATAATCAAAGAAACACCAGCAATGAAGAAGAAGAATTTTAACTGAGTGTTAAAATCGGTGTATTTAAATAAATCTGTGTAAGGTGCCAGTGGCTTAGGAGTGTTCAAAAAGATATATTTTCTACTTACTTTATGTAATTTAAAGGCCTTTTTTCTTTTACTTTTAGTGCCTATTTGTTAATACTTTTATATATGCCTAAAGTCTTCAGCCATGTACTTGATGTACAGACTGAATGAAGTGGCTTATAATGTCTTTGACTTTGGTTCCCATTGTTAGCATGTTTTTTTTTTTGTGGTCAATGGTTGTACTTTCTCACTGCTATGGCTTGACTTTCAAACAAGTGTCATACATACGGGACACATTGAATTTCTTATCCTGTATTTTATAGTGATGCAATGAACAAAAACCAAACAGAAGTGAACTACTACTGATATATCCCCTACTATTCAGTGTACTGTCCATCCTCATGTAACTTATGCTCCCTCCAGTCCATGTGTGATGCAGCTGTGACCAAAAACAAAATTGATATTGATGTAATAGCTGCCCTGATTGTGCTACTGTACTGGTGCCTGTGGTCTTTCCTCTTGTGGATACTCCTTTACCATGTCCAGGAACATGTTTGGTGATGCTGCAATACTAAGTAATCAAGGCAATTTAACTTGACATTGGACATGCTGGTGCTGTTGATGCCTTGTGCCTAGTGTGCTCCTGTGCCTGATCATATGCCATGAACATATGTGATGATGCTGTGATAAATAACCAAAGCCAACTTACCAGACATATCAGGCATGCTGCTGCTCTTGATGTCTGTGGCATCTACACCTCTTACTGCGCATACAACAGGAACATGTATATGATGCTGTGTTAAAGAAGCAAAGCCAACTGATGGGACATACATGCACTGCAATGCTACTGATGCTGATGCCTGTGGCCTGTGCCCATGTGCCTGCTCCTGCTCCTGCTCCTGCATCCCCAACCTGTGAAACGTTGATGCTGCACTAAAGTACCAAAGCCAAATTGAAATTACCTGACTGCTGCCCTGCTGGTACTGCTGACGCCTTTGGCCTATTCTCCTGAGCCTTAAGTGCAAGCTCCCCATCTGCAATTACCCTGGTTTCTGATGTTATGATGACATTCATCAGTGTTAATAAGTACAGTGATGTTTATTTCAATTTTCATTTCTATTGTCCCAGATTCCCCCCTTTTCCCTCGCAAAAAGACAGAGACCATAATTTGTTGTTGTGCTCAGATTGGCAATTAATGTATTTATATTATCATAATTCCATGTTCCATTTCATCATCTTTTATTATTATCATATCTCTCACAATTGTATTTGTTTGCATCCATATATCAGCCTCTTTCTTCCTCTTTAGGCTCCCCCCCCAGGTGGAAACCTGGGTGCCTTCTTCTTCTTCTCTTTTTCTGTTAGGTAATGGTGAAAACCGAGACCGCTTTCCTCCTTCAGCTTCTTCTTCTTTTGATCTTATTCCTTTTTCTTTCCCCACTCATCTCCTTCCCCACCTTTCCCCCCTTTTTTGCCATCCACCTTTGGCAGTCCAATAACCGTACTTTTCCTGCCATCCACTTTTGGCAGTCCCATAACCATCCTACCAGACTCTTCTGTCATCCACCTTTGATAGGCATACCCTACAGTCCCGTTTTGACTGTCTTCCCCTAATTTGTTGTTGTGTTCGGATTGGCAATTAATATATTTATATTATCATAATTCCATGTTCCGTTTCATCAACTTTTATTATTATCATATCTCTCACAATTGCATTTATTTGCATCCATATATCAGCCTCTTTCTTCCTCTTTAGGCTCCCCCAAGGTGAAAAACTGGGTGCCTTCTTCTTCTCTTTTTCTGTTAGGTATTGGTGAAAACCGAGACCGCTTTCCTCCTTCAGCTTCTTCTTTTGATCTTATTCCTTTCTCTTCCCCCCCTTGCCTCCTCCCCCCCTTTTTTCCCATTAGCCGGTCTCCAGCTTGCGTTGGATGACTGGCTTTCCCCCCAATTCAGGGTATTGTTCCCCTTACCTCAGGGAAAACTCCTTCCCAGCATTTCTCTTTCTCTGTTCTTTTTTTTAACTTCCATTCTTTGCATGCCTCCTCCATGCTTCTATAAAACCCATAATTTCTGTATTAATCATGTCTATGGCTAGATCTGAAAGATGCACACCATCTGACCTGTAGAAATCTTCTACCCACTCTTCCACGCCCCGTAGTATTACCTGTCCTCCCATTCTCCTTATCAGTGTCCCTACCCTTCTGTTCATCTTTCTCCTGGCCCTGTCCAGAGCTCTATGGCAGTGTTCATGTCTCCAGACCCTTCTTGGGATTATGTCCAACCAGGCAAGGCATACCCCAGGCCACCACTGTTGTATTGTCTCTAGGTCCCTCTTTACCTATATGTACTTGTCTACACATGGCTTACTCCCAAGGTCATTACCCCCAAGATATAAAATAATTAAGTATGGAATGGGTCACCGCTCTTTCAGCTCTTTCAGGGTAGGAAGCAGTTGTGCCCATCTCATCCCCCAGATGCCACGCCACACCAACCTACATTGTCTCACATCCTGGTACAGCTGTTTTCCCCCAGCCTTTTTCTCTGCTCTCTTTTCTGCCCAATAAATATAAGAGTGGCCACAGATCCACACTTCTGAGATCCTCCCTCTTCCTATAGGGTTTAAGCAAAATAAATATCTTTTATATGGTTTTAGTTTGCCTTTCCAATATCTCCCTCCCTCCCCAACGTGGCTCTCAATCTGTAAATAAAACATAGGTGATACGTTAGTATCCATATTGCATTGCTCAAATTTATCTCTTGTAACTGGCAGACCGCCAGCGCCCCTTTTCCAATATATTATTCACAGTCTCCCCTGCTACTGCCTACTGTGAGGCAGCCTCTATCCATAGGGAGTGGGATGAGTAATTAGTTGGATCCTCCCCCAGGAATTGCATACCTTTCTTGAGCAAGGCCATGACTTAATAACTTGTGACCTTCTTTCTATCTCCATGCACAAATAAACTCCCTGTCCTATTCCCTTGTTCTGCGGTGAAAGCTCACAAAGCCTTTACTGGACACACTGCATCTTCTACGGGTTTCTTCAGTGTCACCATGCAACCTTGCCATCTTTGATCCATCTTTGACCTTTTGATAATGATTTGTATCTCCTTCATCCCTCAGCTTATATCTTCCCATTCCTATCCCCCTTCTTTTTCTTTACTGTTATGCCCACCACTTCACTCACTCTCATGGCCCCTGCGAACATTTCTGCACAAATTGTGTGAAATAGCTGAGCCTTTGCTTTTGAGCTGCAGCTTGCCAGTACTACATCTGTCAGTTTTGCCAGCTTTGCTCACCTATTGGTCTTCTACTATCCAACGCCCCCTGTCTCAACCTACCCCACCCTTGCATCATTCTTCTAATGAACATTGATTTTGTAGTGTCCTTTCACCCTTTCAGGCTGCAAATTACACTAATCCCTGCCAAACAGACACCCATTGTGGTGTAGGCTGTTCCTTTTTGCCATTGCTCTACAGTAAACTTCCCTAGTTGCTGCTCTGTGAGTGGCCTACTTACCTCCATGTGGTGTGTTGCCCTGAATGTTTGAAACACTCACCAGGCCCCATCGTAGGCCCTCACAGTCCGTGGTGCCCATGAACTGCAAAACAACAGTTCTGCTCCTTCCTGCCAATGTCCCAGCTGTTCATTAGTATGGGCGTTTTTTGCTCCTCTGCTGTTTTTGCCAGCCTCCGGAAATGCTCCAGCTGTAGACGGGAAAGGCTGTCAGCCAGGATATTGTGTACCCCTTCTATGTGTTTTGCTCTGAATGACATGTTCAATTGTAAGGCCCTTAGCACCAAAAGTCACAAGACTTGATTGGCCGTGTCTGACCTGGCTCCCTTGTTGTTTAATACCTCTACCACTGCCCTGTTGTCACACCAGAATGTCACTTTCTGATTCCATAATTCTTCCCCCCAAACTAGGCTGCAGGCCCAAATAGGCATGATCTTTAACGGTGTTATATCTTTCACCTTACCATCCTTCACCCAGTCTGTAGGCCACGGTTCTGCAAACCATCTGCCCCTCAAATAACCCCCCATGCCTAGACCCCAGGCTGCATCTGTGTACAGATCAAGGTCTGTGTCATATACCCATTCCTTCTGCCAAAAGGAGCAGCCATTATAATCCCTGAGGAATTCCTCCCATACCTTAAAATCCTCCTTTACTCCTTTTGTCATGTCTACCCAGTGGTGTGGTCTGGTCACCCCGGCTGTAGCCCTAGCTAACCTTTTAGTGAAAGCCCTCCCTGGTCCAATAGCCCTGCAGGCAAAGTTCAGGTGCCCCAATACCTGTTGTACTTGTTTTAGTTGTACTCGTCTCCTGCTGGTATGTATTTGGATCAACTCTTTCAGTTTTTCCACTTTTTTGTCCTGCAGCCTAAATATTTCCCCTGGAGGATCTATTTCAATACCCAGAAATTCTAGCACCCTGCTGGGCCCTTCTGTTTTTTCTGGTGCCAACAGAACCCCTAATTCCTTGCACAGCTCTTGATAATTGACCACTATTTTTTGTGTCTCCTTTTTCCCCACTACCGATAAAAAGGAAATCATCTAAATAGTGAATAACTGTTTTATAACCAGTTCATTAGTTCATTCTTGAAATATCCACTGCAAACAGGTGCTGAATGCTTCAAATGTTGCACATGCTATAGAACATCCCATGGGCATGGCTTTGTCAAAATAGTACTGACCCCCAATTTTGAATCCCAAAAGGTCCCAGTCTTCCCTCCTAACCAGCAGCAATCTGAAAGCGGATTCAATATCCGTTTTTGCCATCCATGCATCAGCAGTTGCCCTGATTATCTGGACTGCATCTTCTAATGCTGCATATGTCACTCTACTATATTCCTCCCTAATAAAATCATTCACCGAATCCCCTTCAGGAAAGGATAGGTGGTGAATCACCCTGTATTCTCCTTCCTGTTTTTTGAGGACCAAACCCAATGGAGAGATCCTCATATTCTGCAATGGGGGGTATCAAATGGCCCTTCTACTCTCCCTGCTGCCTTTTCCTTCTCTATCTTTTGTCTTAACATTTCTTCTCTCCCTTTTACTGAACCCAGGTTGTTCACCTATTTTGCTTGTCTGGGGCCTTCACACTGCAATGAAAAACCTGTGCAGAAACCTTGTTCAATCATCTCTGCCACTTTTCTATTCAGGTATCTGTCCAACCAACCTTTCCATGTCTCTATCCTGATGGGGTTCTGGCATCACTAACTTGCTCCCTGGTCTTCCTCCCTTCTCCCGTCCCAAATTCTCCCCTTTTGCTCACTGCTTGGCGTCACTGGTTAGTGAATCTGACTCCCTATGCACCCTACCCTTCCCCTCTCTGTTCCATGCCTGCCCCCTATATCCCTGTCCCTCTCGAAAAAACTGTTGACCTGAACCTTGACCCCCAGATCCTTGGGCTCCCTGGACCCATATCATCCTACATCTGCTTGCCGGATGTGTTTCCCCGCATTTCAAACATGCATGCTGGAAACGACATTGTGGCCAAGAACAAAAGGCCCTATTGTAAGCCCAGCAACACCTAGAGGCATGGCTCCTTTCTTCCCCAAATCCCCTTCAGGTGTGGACTGATCAGCTACATAATCTGTCCACAAGTCTAGTTGCTTTATGTCCCATCTTACATTGCCATATGTCGCCATTCTCTGCCGAAAGAATTTGTCATAGTATATCCACCCAACCCCCCCTTTGCCTTTGCCCGCCTTATTATTAGAGAGTATGTGATGAGTGCGATGCCCAACTCTGGCTTCTTTACCAATACTATGGCTGAGAAAGTGGCAAAACCTAAAAACCACCCATCCCAAGTCTTCCCTTTTGTGAATTTGTCCTCCTCCTTCTTTTCTAACAATACTACTGCTGCTGCCATTTCACTCTTTCCTATATTCTCTGTTTCTTCATATTTTTGCTGCCACTTCCCAGCTTACTAAAGTGACGATATCCACATACTCTCCTTTCCATATTTTCTCTTTTGTGGCCAGTGGGATGTGTCTGCCTACCCTCATCCCAGGGGCATCTATCTCCCTTGTTCCTTTTCCTTCTTACTCTGTATCTCCTTCCTTTTCCTTTGGTACCTCTTTTTCTGTCCTAATCTCTGCCAGTGCTGACTCTATCTGCCCTAAACCCCCTGTCCCCAGTGCCGACAAAATTTGGCTTATATACTCTTTGATTCTGTCACCCACTGAGCTGGTTGCGTTTCCTGTTGCCTTGTCTTTTCCTTGTTGCCTGCTGTCTTCCTGGTGCCCCATTATGGTCCCCCATGGTTGAAGGGGTGGTTGTACCACTAGCAGCTGTGGAGGAACCACTATGCCCAGGGGATCTGGTTTGGGTTCTCCTGGGGGGACCCTGACCTGGTCTTGGAAAGGTACTGGTGGTACTGGGTCAACAGGCTGTAGAGGTACTGGATCAGCCACCTTGGTGGGTCCCACTATCAGTGGTCATACCCTGGTTGGGCTGCATGGCCTTTCAGCCGGCCACTTCCCTCTGTCCACTTTACCCTTCCCCGCTTTCCTTTTCTCCCCGAATCTCCCTGGTTCCTCCCCTTCCACCAGTTCCCACATTTTGTTGGCTTTTTCTGCCAGTTTCATTATAACCCTGTAAGCATCTTCCTTTGACGGCCTGCTCTTCTTTGGTGCCATGTGCCTTGTTACTTTAAAACTGTGAAGACAACTGAAGAGAAGAAAACAAAATTCCATTATTAAAATTCTGTCTACAGCAGTCCTTCTTATGGCCAGGCCCTTCTTTAAACAGTCACCTAATGGTAACAAAATGTGTCCCCCCCTTTTTTTGTTTTTGTTTTGCCTATTGGCCAAACCTCTACCTGGGCCTTCCTCCATCACAAGTGGTCACAACAGGCCCTTTCCAGGTGACCTTATCATTCTTGCCTCCTATCCCCTTCTTCCCATCTCCCGCCTGCCAGGCTCCGTATTTCTTCTCCTGCCCCACCCCCGCGGGTCTCAGGCTGGTCATAGCCTTCACACGCCTCAGTCGCCACCTCTTGTGGGCTTCCAGGCCTAAGCCTCTCTCCTCTTGCATGATCTCGCATGCCTCCGTCTGTTGCCCCCCCGGACCTGTTCACTCCCCTTCCCATGCCTGCCCACATGAGCCTCAGGCTGGTAATAGCTTTCACGTGCTTCAGGCTCCACCTCTTGTGTTTTCCCAGGCCTAAAACCTCTCTCCCCTTGCATGCTGTCGCATACCTCTGGCTGTCACCCCTCTGAGCCTGCCCATTCACCCTTTCCCTTTCTCCCAGTTCTTTGGCTGCACCACATGGCCTCGCGGCCTAACTCTGATCCCTTCTCCTTGAGGGCTTCACATTTTTTAGGCTTACTCCCTCTCATGGCTACCACCGTCATGCTTCTTGGCCCATCGGGCTCCTGTCTCCTTGTGTCCCACGGCCAGTTTCAAGTCACTTACAACCGTGCTGTTATCCTTTTCTGGCATATCGTGGCCTCTTAGGGCCTGTGCCTTCCCCCACCCTGCATGCTCCCGCAAGAATCTGGTTGCATTCCCCTTCCTTCTGCAATCTTGTCTGCTTGGGCTGCCCCCCCAATGCGCACTGTCCTTTTGTCAGTCAATGGCAAGCCTGTTACCAGCTTGCAAGAGAGAACCTTGTGGATGGACCGCATGGTCCTGTGGGTGTGTGACATCACACCATACGTTTCAATGGCACTAGACCATATACTCTCCTTTTCATAGCATCCAGGCCTCCAATTAGTTGTCTCATCCTCCTATTTGCAGTCCCCTGGGTTGCTCCATCTCCCCATAGCTCCTTAATCATCCCCAACTTCCATTTTGGCCCCCCACTTGCCTCGCGGCCTCTATGTGGCATGTGACCTCAAACCACGTGGCTGCATGCATCTGTCCCATGTTGTCTTTTGTGCTAGGCCTCTTTCCCACAGACCTATCAATGCGCTGCCACTTCACCGGTCCCCTAATTCACTCTCTGACTCAGTTCTCCCCCAATAACACACCAGAGCTGCAGCAGGCCACATGCTATATCTTTCCCAGTCTAAAAACCCCCTTTTGCAATGCTGTGATCCTCTTAAACGTCCTGTTCCCCTGGCTGTTATTGTTAAGCCCAAATTGGGCAAACCCATCTGAATGCAACGTGATCATCCCTTATACTGGCGATCCTCAGGCCTCCTTTGTCCTGTACAATTTCTCTATCAGCTACCACTTTCAACACTTCCCCTTGTTCAACAAAAAACCTTGTTAAAAGTTGTGCTTTTTGTATTCAGTGCTAGAAGGACCCTAGACTGGCGATAACCATTCAAGCTCTGTTTCCTTACTGCAGCGCTTCACCTCTGCACCACAAAAATGCTTTATCGCTGCAATATTCCAAACCCACGCTGCAATGTGCAAACCACGATCAACTATGAATATACAATTTAAAGTCAGTTTCCCCACTGTAGCGCTTCACTGCTGCTTCCACAAAAATGCTTTGTTATCGCTGAAATATGCAAACCACCTTAAACTATGTATTTCTTTCTCACAGTATTTGACTTCTCAGTTTCTTATAACTTTTCTAGCTTCATGATCCTCTTTCTGTTCTTTTAATTATATATATTATTATTTTATATATATATAATAGAGGTTAGAGGAGAGTTCTCTGTTTGCTGACTTTATAAGTAGCTGGTTAGGTTGACCTCTTGCGCCCACCCATCTGAGTTGGTGCGATAGATCGCCAGCCCCAACTCTCACCCCATGACATGTGTAAATCAGCAGAAGCATAGGAGAATGGGGTGAGAGTTAGACCCACAATCCCAATGCGCACTCAATGCCGGGTTGGGGTGTGGGGTCCAAGGGGGTTTTCAACCCTAACAGCGAATTTCTCACTTTTGTCGCTGTGGAACAACCCTAACTAATGCATTAAACGGAGTTTTTGCCTCTAATTTCCTTCTTTGAGAATGATAACGAGAAAGTGAATGACGCAGCTGAGGGAGTGCGGGCCCTTTGGGCCCCACGCTCCCCAGACAATGCGCTGGCGGAGGGCTCCGCCCCCCACCACATGATGTGTTGTGGCATAGTAACAGGGACAGCAACGCAAACAGAAATGCTAACAGTGGTGCACATGGTAACACAAGCACAAATGAGAACAGAAAGGGTACCGCACATGGTGGCGTAGATGGGAATGGTCTGCCACGTGATGTCTTGTCACATAGTAACATGGTGCCTGCAAACAGAAATGTCAATGGGCATGGTGATGTAAAGTAAAACAGTAAGATAAACAGTACTGTAGACAGAAATGGCAAAAAATAACAGAAACGCAAGCGCAAATGAAAACGCAAAAGATAACGCACATTTTGGCGCAGACATCAATGGTAAGTGAAACGGGTACGGATCCGCAAGCGGAAAGGGCAACAGTAACAGTAATGTAAGTGCACAGGCTGGTTTTCCCCAAAACCTGCATTAAGAAAGACAGTGAGTACAAATAATGTATGCAAAATAATGAGTATCGGCGCAGAAAATGAGATCTTGGAATACTAAATACATTATATCTCAGGAACCGTACGACATAGAAAAAAAATTTAAAAGTCATATTATTTAAAACTGTCCTGGCTAATTTGAATCTTAGCCCCATTGGGGCTGTTTTCCAACGAAAAGTCATTATCTCGCACCGTTTCAGATACGCCGCCTGAAAAGGTGCGGCGTAACGCCAGAATGTTATCCCATGGGAAAAAAAGTAGTGCTTGGAGCACCATAACTTTGCCTCCCCTGTAATGTTTTTCACCAAACTACTGAAAGGCACATCTGTGGACTGTTGGCTGTCTTCCTCAAATTTCAGGAAAAAGACCAAACCGTTATTTTGCAGCAGGGCTCCAAATGATTTCTGTTAAGTGTCGGCGCCGTAATGTTATCCTAAGGAAAAACTGTCAATTTTGGAGTGCCGAACTTTGCCGCCATGTGATATTTTTTCACCAAGCTACTGAAAGGCACATCTGTGTACTGTTGGCTGTCTTCCCTCCAAATTTCAGGAAAAAAGACCAAACCGTTATTTTGCAGCAGGGTGCCAAAGGATTCCTGTAATGCTTCGGGCGCCGTAATGTTATCCTATGGGAAAAACTGTCAACTTTGGAGTGCCATAACTTTGCTGCCATGTAATATTTTTTCAATACAACACTGAAAGGCACATCTGTGAGATGTCGGCTGCGTTCCCTCCAAATTTCAGCCCAAAACTCCCAACGGTTATTTTGCAGTGCAGTGCCAAAGAATTGCTGTCATTTTCCACAGACTAGAAAATTACTGTCGCACTTTTAAAGCTGCAGTGGTTTCATACACTTTCGCGGAGCACGTAAAGTAATTTCCAGAAAGTACTTTTACAGCAATTTGAAAAACATATTTCTGGGGTGTTTAGCACAAAATAAAGACATGGCAAGCATCCTCAGGGCCTGACTAGGTGAATACAAAAAAAATTAGATTTCTAGAGGGTCCCAAATTTAAATCCCAACCATTTTTCTGATCACCAACTGAAAACAAAATGGCCGATTTGCGAAAGTAACAGGCCCATTTGCGAAAGTAAAAATGCATTTGCGAAAGTGTTGAACTTTTTGTTAACTTTTCCCATTGACTTATAATGGGAAACTGTTTTTTGAATAACTTTTGAACCGTTTAATATTTTTTCACGAAATCTTTGAAAGGCACATCGGGGACCCCGGCTGCACGTTCCCTGAAGATTTTGGGCCATTCATGCAAACCGTACGACCTGTAGGCGTGACCACAGAATTCCAGAAAAGCGTAAACGTGCGCACAGATCATGCTTAATAACTCCGCAACCGTATATCCGATCAGTACAAAACTTGGCAGATGCCAAGGTCTATGGGTCTTGATCAAATATTCCAAACTTCAGGCAAATCCATCAAACAGTTGCAAAGTTATTAAGGTGCAAAGTTTTGGGTTTAACATGGAAATGGCTCCTCAACCCTAACTATGGTAGCACTACTGTGACACATAATATATATATATATATATATATATATATATATATAAAACCTCAACACCCTCATCCATATTATTTGTTTGTTTCTCACTTTATCTTGGTGCACAAAGCTTCCAAATTAATCTGCCAATCCGATGTGTTGCAGTTTCAATTAACTCAAATCAAAACTCCAGAAAAAGTGGCTGAGCCACTCCTGTGCTGCCCATTGAGTACCTCCTCTTGCCCCTCTCCTTCCTCTTTTTTGTCTATTGTTTCTATCCCCTAACCCTCCCTTCCTATCCCTTCCCCTCCCCTTCCGAGCACACCATCTTAATGGAATGGGAAGGGGTGCACCAGGACAATCTGGTCTGCCCCCTAAAGGGCAGACTCCATTATCTGGTAGTGAAAGGCACCTTACACTGAAAGTAGCATGTCGATGATGTGACAGATCACAAACTTAGTACTTGTTTTATTTTCTTTACAGGCATGTCACTCACTGCTATTCACTTAAGCACAATGATGCCTGAATTCCATGATGGTACTTCTGGTCCTGCACATTGCAGTTAAATAAGGTATTAAGGTAAGTGTTTTTAAAGTATTTCTCGTTTCAGATTTCTCCATTTTTAAAGTTATTACTACTTTGTTATGTTTTCTGACATTGTTTAAGTATTGTTATTTAATTATTTCATAGTATATGCATTTTTAAGTTTAACAATTATGTGTTCATATTTAGCACAATACTTATTCAAGCATGATTTAAAAATCTTGGTACAGTATCAGACTGCATTGTTGAATAATACATTGATCATAGGGATCAAGCTGTTAATCACACTGCAACATGGATTAAATGAAGGTGATTGACTGTAATAATGACCATCAATCAGATAATAGCATTAGTGAACACATTTTTGTATCTAACTTCAAAAACTCTAAAAATGACCCATTTAATTATATCAATATGGAATTCCAGGTTGTGCAATTTGGTGTGGTAATGGTCCTTCTATGATAGTTGAAGCACTCAGGTTTACCTCATGCTACAACCCACCCTAGATGTGCCATTAGCACACCATAAACCACCAGCTGGACTGCCTTCAGCTTACTACTTAATTAATGTGTTCCACCATGTGAGGGATATAAAAATACATATTTTCTTATTTTTTATTTTTTTTCTTCACAGGTCTGGGATTTTTTTTGGTACTATAATTTTATTTCTTCTTCATCCAGCTTGCTACTTCATATCCTGAAGCTGGCTGGTACCTTCACATTTGACAGCATTATGGTAAGTATTTTGTTTTCATCATTATGTTTCATTATGATTACCCTTGTGCATCATAAAAATGTTTGTTTCCCAAAAACTTTCAAAGCATCAATTTAAGGGAAAATGTCTGAAGGCATTCAACTGTTTGTATGATGGTACTAACACAAACAGTAAATCATCAAACATTGCATTATGTATTAATTCTTGAAAATCATGAACTAATACGAAGGATCATACTACGTATGAAAAAGGAGTAAAAGGCAACTAGCCTATAGAACTCCTGAACTTACATATAGCTGGTGAAATTATTTAGTGTTTTCACATTAGAGAAAAATGTCCAATCTTTTTTGTAGATGGACTTACTTTTGGCTATAACAACAGACAGGGTAGTTTATTCCATATTCCAATTATTCGATGAGAAAAGAAATTAGCTCTTTTTTTTGTATTACATTTTTTTCATTATAAGCTGAGGTGGGTGACCTCGGGTATTGATTGCTATTTGTTTGAATTCCAATCCACGTTCATTCATTAAGAGTGCATCCATAATTATGTCTCTTACAAACAGTAGGTCTCCCCTAAGTCACCTGTGTTCTAAGGACATAAGATTCAAAGCAGCAAGTCTTTCATTATAAGAGATAAATTTATAATTAAGGAATTATTTTGTTATCCTACAGTGAACCCTTTCTAATCTACCTATGTCCACTTTCATTATAAGAACTCCATAATTGGGATGCAAAATCAAAATGAGGCCTAACATAGGCTCGATATAAGGAAAGACATAATGATGGATCTCTAGTGGTAAAATTATGTCTAATTGCCCACCATATAGAATTTGCTTTAGAAATAACTTGAGTAATATGTAAATCAAATCTAAGATCTACGTCAACTTTAATACCAAGATCTTTTTCATTGTTTTTCTCTAGAATAATATTATTATAGAGAAGATATTGTCTTCTTTTATTGTGTTTGCCAAAATGATGAACACTACATTTAGTCGTGTTAAATTTAAGATTCCATTTAATAGACCAAGATTCTAATAAATTAAGGACCCTCTGGATAATTTCTGACTCTTCTTCAGTCCTGCAGATGTTAGCAATCTTGCAATCATCTGCATATTTTACAATTTGACTTTGAATATCTTTTGAAAAATCTGAAATGAATATTTGGAAAATAACTGGTGCCAATACTGATCCCTGATGGATGTCACTTTCTACCTTTATCCATGATGATTTATAGCCAACAATTACTACTCTTTGACTTCTATTATCCAACCATTTGTTATCCAGTGAGAGTACAAGGGATTAATGTTACATAACTGTAATTTATGTATTAATGCCCAATGAGAAGCAGAGTCGAATGCTTTGCAAAAGTCTAGAAGAATGACGTCGCAAGGAACTTTTTTGTCCAAATTCATGATAATGTAATCATAAAAACTTACGAGATTGGTAGTGCAAGAATGCACTTTTACAAAGCCTTGTTGGCTAGAATCTAATACAGACAGTTGTTCTGACAAGTTGTCTTTAATAATTCTTTCTAATGTTTTACAAATAATAGGTGTCGGACTTATTCGACGATAGTTATCTAGCAAGTTTTTACTTCCTTGCTTTTTATATAATTGA
Source organism: Neoceratodus forsteri (assembly GCA_016271365.2). Classification (NCBI taxonomy): domain Eukaryota; kingdom Metazoa; phylum Chordata; order Ceratodontiformes; family Ceratodontidae; genus Neoceratodus; species Neoceratodus forsteri. The sequence goes on along the minus strand of CM057452.1, from coordinate 1,149,344,592 downwards.
ATAACATTGGCTTTTTTCCAGTATAAAGGAACAGTTTCTGTATTAAGACTTTTATAAAATATTAATTTTAATGGTAAACCAATATAATGTCTCATAAAGAAGAGAATGTCTCCTGTAATATTATCAGGACCAGGTGAATAATCTATTTTTATATAATTCAATTTATTTGCAATAGTTTCAGTAGAAATATCAATACAGTTGTCTACTGGAAAATCAAATTTAGTTTTATTGGAAGAATTAAAAAAAGCTTTACAAAATTCTAAATTGAACCACTCTGTCATTTTACTGGGGTCAGATATAGACTTGTTACTAATTATTAAAGTCCCTACATGCCATTCTGTTTTTTTAATTGAATTAATGTAGTTAAACAAAATCTTATTGTTCCCTTTATTTGCCTGAGAAGCTATATATGTTTAAGTTTTCAACTTAGTTTGTTTTAATCTCTTTTGGCATAATTTCTGACTGTTGTTAAATGCCATACTATTACTTTCAGTTTTGGTTTTAGACAATTTTTTCAACAACCTGTTCTTTTTCTTCACCATGTGTTTAACGGTTTAGAAAACCATTTTGGATTAAGAGTTGTTTTACTTTTTTATTTTGGGAATATATTTATTAGCTGTGTCTATAAGAGTAAGTTTAAAAGTTTGCCACATCTATTCAATATCATTAAAATTCAGCAGAGTATGCAAATCGACACTATTTAGATGTATTTTGATAGCATCGATATTAGCTTTATGAACAGCAAATATCTCTGTAACTTTATTTAATATAAAAGTATCAAATTTTAAACTAAATGTAACTGAATTATGATCGCTATTTCCTAATGGTGCAGTGACAGAACAGTTTAGAATATCCAGATCATTACTAACTAGAACAATATCCAAGATATTGTTACCACATGTAGGGGTGGTTATACATTGCATCAGACTTAATTGTTCACATACATAAAGACAATTTTGATGTATTTAAGATGGCTGACTTATTAGTCCAGTCAGTGTCTCCTAAATTTAAGTCCCCCATTAAATATAATATTTCCTAAATCTGAGGCTACTGATATCTCATAAGCCTAATGAAAACTTCTTTCCATAAGGATTTTTGATATTTACCCATAGGGATTCGATAGAATAATCTAATTTAATATTATCAGAGATATTCCAAGCATTAATACTTGATTTAATGAATAGTGCAATTCCGCCTCCCTTTTTGTTTGGTCTACTTCAGTAAACGAGATAATAGCCAGGCATAGACTTTTCCCAGGTCATTTCAGTTGGCTACCAAGTCTCGGTAACACCTACAATATCTATATCATTGTTCTTTATTCTAATGAGTAAATCATCAAACTTGTTGCATAAACTATGTGCATTAATGAGTTGAAGTTTTAATTCTTTATTTGAAATTGACTGAGTGTTCTTTGTTATTAAAGAAAGATCGGAATATATAGTTTCCCCCGCATTTGCCAGTTTAACTGAACTGTAGGAAGAACAGTTTGGAAATGTTTACAAAGTTCATAAATTCCTAATACAATTTAAAATTTCTGTTGAAATCATTCCTATGATTAAGAAAGTCAATGGATTCATATAAGCACCAATTTCCAAGTCTTGCATTAATGCATTCAGTTGTGTTATTTTTTCCTGTCTTGCTCTAGGTATTGGTAGAATGCTGTTAACAAAGACTTTACAGCCTTTCTGTTTTAAACATTTCCCTACCTCTAATATATCACTACAGATGTCCTTTTCATGAAAAAAACCTACATTATTTGATCCTCTGTGTAGAATAATGTTTGAAAGTTCTGTTATTAATGAATCAATTCTGTCGGAAATATCTTCCACTTTTGTACCAGGAAAACAGTGAACCATTATTTGATTAGACTAATTTTTACACAAAAGAGAATCAATGTATTTTATAATTGAATCACCCATAACAATACTTGGTAAAACTGGCTCTAATACTGGAAATTTTTGAGAGGACTCTTGATGAACTATTACTGAGGTCTCATATCTATTCTGAGAAATGATGGACCTTTTTGTTATAGAGTTTCATGTAGTTTGCAGCTCTGGATTGTGCTGGACAAAGTAGTTCTGCTCGTCTACCTTTTTTATATTTCTGTTTAGGTACTGACTCCCAATCTGCATCTACATCTGAATCATTTGAAGTTTATATTGCTCTTTTTGGGGTTGGGTGCAAATCTGTTACAGATCTTAAATCAGTTAAAGGGGCACTAAGGAAACAAGGAATTCCTTTTGCAACAGCATCTAAAAGAGCATCTGAACTTTTATCCCTTGTAGCTTCCTTATCTGAAGGATTTGTAGCTGACTTAATTAGTTGATTCATAGTGTTACTAATAGGTACTGAAAGGCTCCTAATCATGTCATCAACAAAACATTCTAAATCTCTTATATCGTTTACCACTTTAAGTTTGTTCAGCATTGTGTTTATTTTCATTTTTAAGCTTCTAATTTCAGTACAGTACAAACACTTTACATTTACAGGTAAACTGTTTATTATAGATGCTTCTTGCAGCACGTGGTTGCACTCTTTGCTAATTGTAATGTACTAGCCATAGCTGAGTGTAAGGATAAAGGTTTCAGTTTGTACAAAAGCCATTTTTAAGGGATAAACCACTAATTACTTTAAACACACTTTGTAGGCTGTATCGTTATACAATAAATTGTATCACAAATACCTGCTTTACTCTAACTTAATGACAAGAAGCCCTCTGTTAAGGCTGGAAATGCTAGTCACACTTGAAATGCAAGTGTGTCTCAGTATGTGTCTCCACACATGGAACCGCGTGCTCATCCACATACGCTCGCTCCACTCGCTCTGCTAGGATATTTGTAGCTGGGACCCTGAAGTCTCTAGACTAATTACAGGTGTCCCAGCTGCAAAGACAATAGGAGCTAGTTAAATTAGTGCTATAAACAAAGTACCGATTCAATACAGTAGTTTTATCCCCTTTCTAAGCTGGGAATGCTCAAAACTATTGTTTAGGCAAGGCAGTTCCACCACAGAAATGCAATGTTCTGAGAGAGATTTTGCAGGTTACCCAAAATACAATATATCAGTCCACAAATAAATACGTGCAATGTAAGAACACTATTTAATGCTCAGAGCAGTAGCTTGCAGCCCAGACTGGAGCCTGTCTCATGGCTTTTGGATGTCCCACAGGTTAGTCTTCACTGATATGCTCTGTCTTTGCAGACACAATAAAAATACTTCACTAGCTCTGCGAGCATATTTGTAGCTGGGACCCTGAAGTCTCATGACTAATTACAGGTGTCCCAGTGGTAAAAACAATAGCAGCTAGTTAAATTAGTGCTATAAACAAAGTGCCCTTTCAATACAGTAGTTTTATCCCCTTTCTAAGCTGAACGCTCAAAACTATTGTTTAGGCAAGGCAGTTCCACCATAGAAATGCAGTGTGAAAGGAAGGTACCACCAGGTTGCTAGCACTAAACTCACTCAAAAAGGAGCACTTCTCCTGCTCAGTATTGCATCTTACCACATGGGAAAGGTGGAGCTCCTGAACTAACCTCAAGAAGAATCACTGATATTCAGTGAAATCAGCATTGGAAGAAAGGTGGATGGAATGTACCTCTTCCTTAGATGAGGAAGCTGAGGAAGTAGAGGAGCTGAGATGCTCAGAGTCCTCCTGTGGCAGTGGAGACAGGTGAAAGACCTGCTCATGCATGGCTCTAACATACCTAGGGAAGGCCGCTGAAGTGGTCCTGAATGTCTCCCAGGTTAAGGATTCCATGTGGCCCACATGGCCTGGGAGAGGGGGAGGTGTCTGCTGAGGGATCAGGGAAGGCCCCTAACCAAAAGAGTCCAGCCTTAGCAGGGCTCTAAGACCCTGCAGTAGATCATCCCATATGGGGGGACCTGGGGGTCAATCCAGTCAGTGGATGCCATAAATGTGAAAACAAAACCTTGCTGTGCCCTGAGGGAGAATCTCCCCTGTGGTGTGTGACTGAGATTGCATAGATCCAGAAGGGAAACTCCCAGCACCACACACTAAGGGTGCCCCTGAAGTTCTCAGAAGAGGAGATGCGGGCCTCGGTACTGTGACTCCTTCCCACCCCTGGCAGGGTAGTGGGAGAAGGCCCCAGCACTTCACCCCAGCCTCTCATCTCCTCAGAGTCTGAGGATGCCCTCTTCCTCAAATCCAGTGCAAAGGGGTCTCCCAATCTCACAGGCCCCTCCAAGGGAGGCTGCAGAAGAGGGGTGCCCCATGCCAACCATGGAAGCCAGGGAAGCACCAGGCATGGCAGCTCTCCCACCATCCAAGGTTGAAACCATCACCCCAAGCACCTTAACACCACTATTCTCTGGAAACTCCAACACCAGAGTCAATGTGGGGGCTCATAGATGCTGCAGACTCCGGGGACCCCAGGAGATGAACCTTGGGCCACCTGGTGCAGTGTGCAAGATGGATTCTTGACTCTGAGGAGTTGGGACGCCAGTCCACATCAACCAGTGAATCATCTTCCTCTAAAGAGAAGGGAACTACACATACTACCAGACTAGTGATCCCAGATGCTCCCCTGAAAATGGCACCTCTGTGGGACACGACACTACCTGCAGCACTGCTCTCATCACCTGCACCATGAACGTTGCTGGGATCTGAAACTCTGCCAACAGGCAGTGCCAAGAGTTCTCCAGTGCAGGGCCCTGCAGCCATGGGCTGCTACATCAGGGATGCCTACACCTCTGAGAAGGTAAATGCTGGAGCGGTGCTCCCGACCTGGCTCTGTAGGGAACCTAGCCATTCCTCCTGCACTGTGGAAGAAACCTCCTTGATGGCAAGGCTAGAATCAGAAGAGGAGGTTTCCTCCACACCAAGCTGTATAGACCTAGGAGGGGACCAGGAGGCAGGGTCAAGAGTTCTCACCATGGCATCTCTAGAACAATGCCAACCTCTGAAAGTCAACAGGGTCCTTCTGACTTTAAATGCATGGATCTTGAGAACACAATGGTCTATAGAGAAGCATACTTCGCAGTTGTCCATATTGTGGATGGGACTGAGGCAATGAAGGCAGACATCATGCTGATCTGTATGGAAAAATGCCAGCCACAGAGGCACCCATGCATGGGGGCAAGGCCCATTTGGATTTCTTCTTAGCCCCCGAATCAGACATGACATGAAAACAACCTTATCCAGTTATCAAAAAATAAATAAATAAATAAAATAAATCTAACAAAGCTACAGAAAAGATCCAGCACCTTTGGTAAGGGAAATAAAAAGAACAAGCTTACCAGAGTCAATGGCGTCCGGTGGTACTCAAAACCGGGATGGAGGAAAATGGTGCAGAAATGCAGCATTGAATTTCAGCCAATGCCTAGTGATGCAGCAAACTCTGGAACTCATGCAGCAGTTGCGATCTCGATGGTGGGAGAAACAGAACTGGGGTGAAGGAGGACTCTATGGTGCCTAACAGCCAACCCTCATGCGCCATGCAGTGCATTGGCCTTGTGGGCAGTACCGTCAGTGTGGACTTCTCCCGACCTAAAAAAAGGTCCTGTGTATGTTCACGCCTCCAGAAGATCAACAAGTAAAGCAGAATAGTACCCATCACTGGTCACTGAATTGGATTTAGGAATGTTGTGAAAAAATATTAGCCAGCTTTTTTTTATGTAATGTACGTCAATGAAGCCCTTACACCTTTCCCTTCAAAGGGATTTTGTTCATCATGCGTAAGGTTATCCAGTTAAATAAATGGTTTTGTATGCTGTAACACATGACAGACAGGTGTGGGTGATTCAGGGCAGTAATGCACATCACGGCTGCATTGTGAGGCATGAGGGCTTGCACGAGTGACTTAAACCAGGCGTGAAGTGTATTAATTCCCCTGATACACTCATGATCTGGAGTTGGTTATTGCACTTATAAAATGGCTTACTAACTGTAAAAAGCAAAAATGAAATACCTTTTACAGTCAGCATGCCAACTGTACATCTACCAGGGCATTAATTCATGGTCAGGTGACACTTTCTGGCCAATGACAAGTCGTAATTTGACTAATCATTAATGCCCGTTTTCTAAAAGCAATTTTAAAACTTTTGTATGTTTATTTTATATTTTACAACTTAATTGAGCCAGTTCAACAGCACAATAAGACACTATAGGGGTGTGAGTCTAACTAATTTTGTGCACAATGATGGTCTGTACACACTCGGTCAAGGCATCATGCCTTTCTTTCAATGCCACTAGGCATGCTTAAATATGTTCTACAGACATCCTGTTGTGTCTTACTGCTTAAACATGCTACAGTCTCTTTGCTCTGGCCTACACATCCACCCTTTATGAAATGGGCATTAATTCTTGGTGGAATGATGACTTGCAATTAGACAGAAAGTGTTACCTGACCAAAGTGACTATGCATTAATGCCTTGGTAGACTAACAGCTGACATGCCGAGTGCTGAAAGCTTTTGAGGTTTTGCATTTTTTCAGTACAATAGCCATTCTATCAGTGCATAACCCACTCGATATAATAGGTATATCTGGGCATTAATGCACTTCCCCGCTGGTTGAAGTCACCCGGGCAAGCCCTCATGCATCACAATGCATATGGGTCATGCATTAATGCCCCTATACACCCACACAGGGCATATGTATCTCTCGGTCACTAAATATTCCACAGCTCTTTACAACTGTGTTCATATTTCTGTAAGAGCTCTAAACCTGTAGTGCTGCCACAAAATTCTAACAACACCAACAACAAGTCTAGTGCTATAGTATAACATTGAATGTAATACTAATAATATCTTACCAGCTTCCTTCTCTCCAGTAGATGTCAATGAATCACCACCACCACCATCTCCTCCTGATGCCTCATTGCTGGCTTCAACTGCGCCACCACTCTGTGCTGTGTTGCTACTTAGGCACAGTTCATCACTAACAACACCAGGCAGGTCTTGAGTGGAAGCCAATTCTTTATTAGCCACCGGATTATCAGCGGCAGCAGGTTTTTCAGTATCAGCTGCTAATACACGACTACTATCAACCTTGGGGTCCCCCAGGGCTCCATCCTTGGTCCCCTTCTGTTCTCAATTTTTATCAACAATGCAACTGAGGTCCTGGAATCCTGCTCAGCTATTCTCTATGCTGATGATCTGATCATCTATACTAGTTCTTCCAGTATTGCCTGCATAAATACATCACTTACTTCAGACTTCAATAAGGTCTTAGACTGGCTACTAGACCGTAGGCTTGTACTAAATGAAAAGAAAACAAAAGCCATGCTCCTAGGTTCCGCACTGAAGATTAAGGCCTGTTCTAGTTTGCTGGAGGTTCTTCACTCAGGAGGATTTCCACTTGAAAATGTTACTTCCTTCAAGTACCTTGGGATCCTGCTGGACCAGTCCCTGGATTTTAATCTTCACATTCAGTCCTCGTGCAAAGCTGTAAACTCGAAACTGGGAGTAGCTTACAAAACAAGCCACATGCTTACACCCTCGGCCAAATTAACAATTGCCCGAGGTATCCTGCTCCCAACCCTTACTTATGGTGCCTCTATTCTTACCTCTGCCCATAAAACCTCCCAACTAAAATGGGACGTAACTTATAACAATATATGTCGATTTGCCGCCTCGTCGCCTCAACTCAAACATCATTGCCTTCTTTATAAGGATCTGAATTGGCTCTCATCCTCTGTCAGTAGACAATACTACCTTGGATCACTAATGGACTTGATCATCCAGGAAAAAAACCTATCCCAGCTGGTGGCGTTGCTTGTCCTTCAACCATCCTCCCATGGCCTGCAATCAGCTGACAAATCCTTGCTCTATGTTCCGAGATGTCGGATGACTAAAGGCACAGGGGCCTTCCAATTCTCTGCTCCCAGGCTATGGAATGCTCTTCCACTCAACCTCCATCTGTCTCAGTCTCACTTTGGATTTAAAAGTGAATATCGTTGTTATCTATCTTTAGCTGATTCATGTACATGCTTTGACCCAACCTGAAGCTCCTGAGACTTACCAGCAATGTCACCCCAGCTCTAATCCAGCTTCAAGACTGTCTCCATTTCCCCTCCCCATATTTTTCCTTCTGTTTGTAAATAACTTCTTGACTACTTGCTCTCTTCCTTCTTGAACATTGTTGCTGACCATCCACTGTTGTTTTGCCAGTTACCACCCCTGACCTTCCTTCTGTCAGTCTTTCTTGTTATGTTTGAACATTCCTCACATTTCTCTCTATATAATCTTGCTATCTTATTAACCCTTTCGCTTCACAGGTCGGGTCCTTGGTTTCTGCATTTATTATATATCTTACTGCCATTATCTGTATAATGCTTGCCATTATTTTTTGTTGTTTCTATCCATTGTATTTTTGTAGCACTGCTGTATTGTTCCACTATTTGTATTATTGTACTCATGTTGCTCTTGTTCAGCCATTCTCTTTTTGTTGTACTGTCCTGGGTCGTGCCTGAAAATAGTCATTTTATGGCTACTGCACCTACCCGGTTAACAAAAACTAAATAAATAAATACACAAAACATAACATTTTTATCAGTCAAAAATATACACTGCATTGGTGATTCAATTTATTAGTGAATACAAATACAATATAAATTCTAACAGACAAAACAAGTTCATGGATGTGCGTGACCTGTTTGAGACCTATATAAATCAAATTACGTCTCACAGACAGTGCTATTTTACATAATTTTACATTTTGCTATAGAATTACCATGCATTATAATTATGTGACTGTTTGTCACTATGCTGACCTGTTCTATTTAAAGCCATCATATATATGAGTTATGAAATACAAAATGACAGTGTATTTATTTTAATGTTTTTACACAAAACGCTGGTAAAATATAAAAATAGCAGTAATGCACTATCACAAGTTAAATTGGTCAGATATGCTCCAGCTGCATTGCAAGCACAGAAATATAAGCCAGTAATAAAAGATTATATTAGTGTTGACACTCACCACTCTCACTGCTTTTACTACGTCTTTTCTTAGGCACTTCTGATACGGTCACCACACCACCAAGGTTTTCAATGATGTGCCAGTCCCTACACAGTAAATTGCCCCAGCAGTGCTTCAGTTGTTTACTAGTATGAGTGGGGTATTTTCAGTCCCCGCTCACCTTGTCGCTGATTTTCTCCCATATAGCTTCCCTTTTCAGAAAGGAAAGTCTACTTTTACCAGAGAGGTCTGTTGCCCTCTTGGTGGCCTTGATGACCAGTATGGAGATCTCTTCAGGTAAGAATGGTGGTGCAGACAGCCTGATTTCTTTTCCACTCTTCTGCTGTCCTTTGCTGCCCACTGAAGTGGACAGCTTTGCATGTTCTCCACTTCCCTCAGTAGCCATTGCAAATCACTTCCTTGGCTGATGCTGACTATTAACAGTGAGTACAGCAAGAAACTGTCAAGTCAAAGTTTGACTATGAACTAGTTTGCTAGAAAGTAAACGTCTTGCAAACTAGGCTAGTTAGGCCATGCCACGTGTTGATCGGTGGAAAATTATTCATGGAAACAAGACAAATTCCTATGCAATAAACATCCACAGAATAAGATTCTGTCATTCCAGTGAGTTTTTAATGCTTCATCACAGTGTGCAACAGATTATTATTCCATGAAACTTATAATCAGTGGAATATTTTTTCCATGGAAGAATATTACACCAGACAGGCATACTTGGAAGTTTTAAAAAGTGACATTCTGGACAACCACTGAACAAACAAAAAGATGTGTGGTCATGCTACAGATACTTATAAACATGCCTGATTATTACTATTGCAAATAACCTCTTACATTCTGATAAAATTGCATGTAATACCTGTGGAACAATACTATATGGAAAAAAGACTGCTTCCATGGAATACTATCCCACTTACAGTACTTCAGTTGGTGGTTCTCAATTTCAGTGAGGTTCTTTGTAAGAGGGAGTAACAAATAATAATTAAGCAATAAGGCATGACCAGTGGTTATTTTAATGGTCTGTTAATCACCCTCTTGGGGTGTAATGCTGCATGAGGACTAGCATATTGCCACATGCCCATAGAGGGTGATTGACTGACCATTAACATAACCAATGTGAGTGCCTTATTGCAATTTTGTTATTATGAAAATGGAAGAAAGGAATGCAGAATTCTGATTTGCTTAGAGCTTCTTTCAGCTATGCTGTTTTCCCAGCACAATGGCACAGCTGAAAGTAATATGTTTAAAAATGCTTAAAAATTACTAATATTTACCAATTCCTTACTTGCAGTCAGATGGGTCAGACAGGTGTTGGTTGCAGGGTAGTAGGGTGGTGGTACCCTACTCTATGCTGGTGGCCTCATGGTGCAGGTGGCATCTGATGACACAAGATGGTAACCACTTTTTGATCATTATGATCTGAAAGGCCCAAAGTTATTAGCTGCCACTTAGTATTGTGAAAACGTATAGCGGTATTTGTGTACTGTACTGTGCATCACTTGTCCTGCACACTTTTAAATTGCACCTACCTGGCACCTGACCACCACTCGCTCCCACTCATAAGGGTGTTGTTGCAGTCCCACCTCTCCCCCCCATTCAGGACTGGTGGCACTGCGGTTCCATTAACCTTTTGAAGCCTATGGTTCCCAACAGCAACTGCTGCCCCCCACCAATTCATTGGCACCTCGGTCAGTGTGACTATCTCTCTGTTGACATCCTGTAATGATACAGTGCAAGATAGGTGTGATTTACTTTAGGTCTACAGCAGAAATATAAATCTTTTTCATGAATACTGCTGTCCTGCTACACAGCAGAGCAAGGATTACTTACTCTTGCATACTGTATGTCATTTTCCACTGGCACTGGGTGGGTACACTAAACACCCACCATTGTTTCCCAAGGAATGTCACAGTATAGTGGCTTGGCACATTTATCTCTGTCACTGGTACGGAAAATCTCAGTGCCATTAGCAGCTCTCTCTTTGGGCTGATTTAATCAGCATTAAGGACCACTTTGTGAGGGGGGTTAGCCCGTCGACACGCTTCGCGTGTCGACTGCCCCGCCCCACCCTGGGTCAGCATTTCCTTTATAGGCACTGGTCCCTGACATCACTTCCTGTCTGCCAATATTTCTAACTCCCCACTTTCTCATTTGCAGATTATATCGGCACACCACTAGAGGGATCCCACTGCTGATGCACTTCCTGTTGTCTGCCTACCTATCCTGGACCTCTCTTTCACCTCTCCTGCACCACTCCGCCAATACTCCCTCCTCTGCCCAACCCCATCCTCACCTTCCCCTTTGTCTTCCAAATACCCATCCACCTTTAGACCCACCCTCCTCCCTGTACCTACACCCAGTGACCACTAGAGTCACTATATACCACTCTCGCGGAGGCCCATTTCCAGCCTACGTTGTCCCTCAGACTACGGCTCTCCGCCCCTCTCCCAGGCATATTCTGTGCTGCCCTAGTTGGGACTTGAGCCCTGTACCCTGACCACCGAGTCCGTGTCACTGCCACTAATCTAAAGTGGCAGCCACACTCTCTAGGAGGCAGTACAGCTATCTTAACTCCTACTCCCTACCACCTGTTTACCATGCTAGTTCCTACTATTAAACTTCCTCCCGTCATCCTCCTCCTGGTTCCTCCCTCCTCCAGCCATTTATCTCCCCTAGGTTACAGGCTATTTCACCTTTAATTCCCACCAACTTAGTTCCTACTCACCCTACTATGTCCATGCACACTGACCAACAACTCCCATCTCCTTGCCACTCTCCCCTCCCTCCCTGCCCTTTTCAGACAGCTCGCTATCCTTGCCCTCCCTGCCATTAAATCCCTACCTATCCCCTGCTCCTCTACGATCCCCCAACTCCTCCTGGCGTAGGCTAATCTCTACTGCCGTGCCTGGCCAGAACTGTTGTCCTCCTACTACTCTTATCTGGCAATATCCACCCTAACCATGGACCTACCAGGACCACCTCAGCAGGAGGGCGTCTCGGACTGCTGATTGCCTCCATGAATATATGCAGCATCCTGAAAAAATTCGACTCCCTCCAATGTTGGGTCTCACAGCGCAAACCTGACATCATTGCGCTGGTGGGAACGTGGCTATCTAATTCCACCCCTGACTCCCTTGTTACCCTCCCTGGCTACACCCTATATCGTGAGGATCGAGTAACCAAACGTGGGGGAGGCTGCGCTATCTACACCAGGAGCTCCCTCACTGGTCTTGCCCTCCCTGCACCGGTCCTTGTAAATGGGGCCCAAGCCCTCACCATTAAGCTTACCCTGGACCCCGCCAGATCCCCCCTTTACCTCACCACTGCCTACATACTGCCCAGGTTCAAAAACCCAGCTCTATTATCCCTCACTGACTACCTTGCCACCCTTCCCCACAATGCTGACAAAATCATAGTTGGGGACCTCAATGTGAACTGGCTTTGTCCCTCATCCTCCCCACTCGGGACTCCTTCACAGCTCTGGATCTAACCCAACAGTCTCCCAACCCCTGCGTGTGAGAACCCCAAGAGGTACTAGCACCCTCCTTGATGTCATCATCACTAACCACCCCCTAAAATCCTGGACATCCAAGTCCTCCCTGATTCACTCAGTGACCACTCCCTGTGCTCTTCCGCTGGTTGGCCACCCTACCCCGACCCACTGCACAGCACGTTCCCCGCCGGCGTTTCAGACCTTATGGCCTAAAAAACCTTAAACAGTACCTTGAACTGCAAGACTGGTCCCCGATTCTCCATGCACCTGATATAGATACCGCTCTTGCCTTCTTTACCTCCACCTTTAATAAAGCCTGCGATCTCTTTGCTCCCCTCTCTGCCGTCCGCTCCAAAAGACCTAACCTGCCCTGGATTACCCCTGCACTCTCACTGCTGCTCAGGCACAGGGACAACCTTTGGTACCGTGCCATAGAAACTAGGCGCCCAGCTGACAGACAGGCCTACAATGCTGCGTGGAATAAGTGTACATGGGCAATCAGGAAAGCCAAGGCCGACCACTATCAGGCCACCCTCACTGCCTCCTGGGGGATCGCCCGTACCACTTCTGGGATAAGGTCAAACAACTGAATGGGAACACCGCTCCCTCCCCATCCCAGATTACCACCAACAACACCACCATCACAGACCCCCCGACATTGCAAACCTCCTCAACACTGCCTTTACAGACCTTAGCCCTATCCTCCCAGTAACTTCTTTGATCAGCCACCCCCCCATCCTACCCCTGCCCTCCATCGCCCTTGCTTCCACCTTCGTAGGGTTACTACCCAGGAAGCCAGACTGCACCTGACCCGTGCACTAAAAGGCAACAGTCCCAGTGACATCTCCCTGGATCACAAAATTCTCCGGTTGGTCCTGGATCAAGTCCTCACCCCACTCACCTGCCTTCTTAACAAATCCCTCTGCCTGGGACAATTCCCCTCCTCATGGAAAACTGCAATGGTTACTCCAATCCATAAAGGGGGTGACAGGTCCTTAGCTGGGAACTATCGACCGATCTCCATTCTCCCATCCCTTTCCAAGGTGCTGGAAAAACTAGTTGCTGCACAAATAACTGAATACCTGACCAAATACAACATCCTCTGCCCTGAACAGCACGGCTTCCATGCAGGACACAGTACTAGCACTGCTTTTATTGAATTCGCTTCCTTCCTTCACTCCTCATTGGATACTGGCTCCCTGGCGGGGGCCGTGTTCCTTGACCTATCAAAGGCCTTTGACACGGTCTCCCACCCCCTACTACTGGAAGCCCTCTGTCACGCTGGTTTTGCCACTGGACCACTTGCTTGGTGCTCCAGCTACCTTTCCGCCAGCTCCCAACGAGTCAAAATTGGTGGGACTCTTTCTGACCCACGTTCGATCCTCTCAGGGGTTCCACAGGGCTCCATCCTGGGGCCCTTCTCTTCTCACTATACCTTAACACCCTGCCCAGTGCGTGCCCTGGGAAAATTCTGCTGTGCGCAGATGATACCATCCTCTTTGCCACTGACCGTAACCCCACTTCCCTCCAGGTTTCCCTACAAAGGGCCTATGATGGCGCTGAAACTTGGCTTAAAGAGCATAGATTGGTCATAAATCTTAAAAAATCTAAAACCATGCTCTTCGCCCACCCTCAAAACAAATCATCCAACTCCCCTCTCCGTATCCTTTCCAGCTCTAAACTACAACTGGAGCAAGTCCAATCCTATAAGTATCTAAGGATCTTATTTGACTCAGCCCTCTCCTACCATACCCACATCAACGCACTCGCTTCTGTAACCAATATCCATTTCGGTATCCTGTACGCTACAAAAACTGTCTCCCCCGACGCCCTCCCGGCGCAGTTACATCCTCCGTACTATCCCTGGTGGACTATGGGCTACCTGTCTATGGTGCTGCCAACATGACGGCCCTCAACAAAGTCTGCCTCCTCCTAAATAAGGCTTGCAGGCTAATCACTGGGGCCCCTAGGCTCACTCATACCTGCCAACTCTATGACCTTGCAACAATGCTTGACCTCGACGAACGCCTGCTTTACCAAATGTGCCTCATTTAAAAAAAAACCTTACTAGGACTTTCTCCTCCCGGGCTGACTTCCTCCCTCTTCCCAGCACAGCCCCTAGACAGCACCCGGACCACCTGCAAAGCCACCTTCCTGGTTCCTCGTGCTAGGACTTCACTTGGACAGAGATCTTTCTGCCATAGAGCCCCTGCTTGGTACAACACTCTTCCTCGGGCCATCACTGAAATCCCCACCATCTCCACTTTCAAAAATGCCCTCAAAAGTGAGCTATTCAGCAAGCGCTGCTGCTCCTGTGCCTAACGGATGCTCAAACCCCCCTCTTCACTGACAATGCCCTCTGGGCAGCTCCGTCCCCTCACTTCCCTATTTCTAACAACTTCACTACTGCCACGATTCCCGCTGCCTACTGTATCACTACTGACTAGAACAAACCACGTTGCATTCCTTATGCTGCTTATGCTTAACTTATTTGCCACCCTGTTCCATACGGATCATACCTCCATTCTGTACTACTCCTGTCTCAGGCCCTACGCTTCTTGTAATCTGATATCATGTGACCGGTGTGACTGCTCTATCGATTTACCTGTACTGTTCCTGTCTCATGCCTTACGTTCCTTGTAATCTGACACAGTAGACCTGTTTGGCTGTTATCACACTTCCATGACATACCGTTATGCTGCTAAACCCTGTTATTCTCCTGTTGTCAATTATACCATATTTTGCTCTGTATTACACTACCAATGTTTGCTGTAACCATGTGCCATTTATGCGTGTCTGTTTATACTCATGCTCTTCTTTTGTATGTACCCTGCTTTCTGTATTATCTGTATTCTACCATTGTTGACGAGGTACCTTTGGAAACGAGCCCCTGGCTCAAAAGTTGTAAACTGATTGCAATATAAATAAATAAATAAATAAAATAAAAAACTTAACTAACCTACAGTGGTCAGTACAGTAAACATGTCTAAATTTTTAAATTCTTCACACTATTTTGAAACTTTCCAGTTTTGTTTTCCTATTTAATTGTATAATGTTGCTGTATAGCATTTGGGTTTTACAGTACTGAATAACACTATGAAACCCCCAAAAGGCACATGGTGCATGCTCTTTGCAGACAACAGAATGCCAGTGAATGGCAAGGGACATCTCTTGGTAAAGACTGGAACAGAAACTGTCAGCATAAGACTAACATAAGATATGAAAACCATCGCTGGCTGATGCTAGTTTCAAGAATTTGCAGTGACTCAGTGCAACCCAAAATCCAACATGACACTGTTCATTACTGTGTTTTCCTAAGGCAGAATTACAGAGAAAGAATGCCAAAAACATAATTTTAGAGGGATGGCAGTTGAAGGATAAGCAACCCTACCCAAAAATACTAGTGATATTAATCTAAGCAAATGGTTCTGCCTGCCTTCCAGACAGCTACTTAATGTAACCACATATACTGTGGTAGATAGTGATACATCATGCTATACATTATAATACTGTATATCAAAATATATCATAAAACATCCTTGTGAAATACACAGTAATTTACTGTGATATTTGCACATAAATCTAGCTATATTAACATTTATCCATGGCTACCACTGCATATTCTGTCTAAAGTACTATTGACTTATTATGTTAACATGAAGTCCTGTATGAATATTATAGAAAAATGATAAGTATGAATATTTTTCAACTTTGAAAATGAAGCATTAATCTAAGAATGTCCTTCTGATTGCTGATGGAAGATATTTTCCAATTAATTTCAGTTGATTATTGTACTTAAAATGCTCTGTAATGGATTAATTCTGGTTATTCATGCCTTAACTTTTTTTATTATATTTTAAGACAGGGACCTTGATTTTCAATGGTGCAAATGTAATGCAAGGACCCTGTGTCCAAAAAATTGACACAAAGGGCATCTTGCATCACAGAGTGTGGCAAACCTGATTTTGAAAGGAAGCTTGTGATATAACCGGGGCCCCTACACCAGAACGGCTTGCACCGTGCAGCACACGCACAGTTGCGCCATGGTGGTAGGGGGCTTGCCCTGTAATGGGACTGCCACAACCCATGTAATGGGATTTTCTAAAGCCCCACACAGATCAAATGGGCTGCAACTGTTAGATCAGTAGAAAGTTGGTCTACCAGCCCTTGTGCCACAGTGTGGGACAGGGCAAGGTGAGAGGGGATCTCATGCCCACCTGTTGTGGTGGTATACCCACCACTCAGTGGACCACTGAATCTACCCCCATCAGAATGATCTGCAGGCACAAGAATACTGGTACAGGTGAAGTACTGTAGAGATGTACAGTGTGCAGCTGTGAGCACTATTAGTAGCAATGGCATGAAACTGCAATTCCATTAGGAGTGTTACTGCTCTGTAACAGGCATGTTATAGGTGTTGTCTTGGCTTCTGTAGTGTTCAGAGTAGTGGGACAACTGCAGATCCCTGTTGTGCAGTACAGCACCATTGTGAGGCATTGCTAATGGTACCTGCTGGCTGTCACACAGGTTCACACCAAAGTTATGTAAGGGGCTGTTACTGTAATAGCTCCAGTCAGGGCCATCATGTCATGTGGTGTACAGATCCAGTGTGACATAAAATGGACAGGTGGCTCCACATGTCCCTGCCCAAGATGTGATGTGAAACTATGTGCCCTGGTACTGGGCAATGGATGCATGGCCTCTGAGCACTTGGCAGCAGCGTTGTGATGATTCTGTTTATGTCATTTGTCTGCAACCTCTGGCACATACCACACAGAGTAATGTGGGTTTTGGTAATGGATGTCCACTGTTTACATGGCATTGTTGTCAAAGACAGGGACTGCAGGTATGGCATATTCATGACATCTTTCTTTTTCTGCAATGTGTCAGGGTATACTGCTACAATCCAGAGCCCCTACGGCATTTGCACATAGAAGATATGAGGATGTCCTGGCCACACTGCTCTCCACTATTCCCATGCTCTGCCACCTGTACAATGTTTCTTTGCGTCATGCACATCATACAGTGGCACACTTGCTCAAACAGGGAAGTTCTCAACTGTCATACTGAGCCAGATTGTCGCCAGAGAGGTGGTTAAAGCAGCATCTGTCAAACCCATCCCTTGTGCCACTAGTTTGGTGCAACACTCCACTTACGTCAGCAATTGGGACTTTGGTGCTGGGACTTCTACTGTACTAAAATGTGGTGCAGGGTCCCTGGTGCACCCAGGTATGCTGCAAGAAGGGTTTCAGCACACCTTCTGTCTGTCTACAGGGCTTTTGAAAATCAAGCCTAGTATCTAACACTAGATGATTGTACAGCTCAGCATACAGTATGGTGACCTACTTATGATAATTTCTCTTCTGAAAGGTTTTTATCTGTTTGTAGTGAAATGTCTATTTTAATGCCAAAAGGTAAATGGTAAAAATGTTGAACTGGACTTAAAATACTACTGGAAAATGTCTTCAGCATCCATGTGAAATTACAGCTATCATTTAACCATGTGGTCTTTCTTTTTGCTAATAAGGCTATGCATACAATGTGACAGTTTAATATCCCAGTTAGTGGAGTACACTGTACACCCTTAAAATAAGCAGCAAGTTACTTCTTAGGGAAGATATATAGATATAGATACACTGATGTGAGTAGACAGAAAAATACTCATAATTGACCATCCAGTTTGCCCAGTTCCTTCCTAGGCCCTCACATGTCTAGCACTGGCTAGGCCTCTAATGAGTCAATAATCGTGCAATTCAACTTGAACAAATGTCTTTTTAACAGTTATGACCAACCTCTTCCCCATCAACCTTAACAGTCCCATGTGGGAAGGGTGCAGCTGTCAGAGAGAAAGGAGAAGAAGAATCTGGGGGTGGTCATCACCGGATCATTGAACAACTCAGCACAGTGTAGGAAGGCAGCGACAAAGGCCAACAAAATATTGGGTGGCAACGCAAGGGTAATAACATCGAGGAGGTGATTCTGCCACTGTATAGAGCACTGGTTAGACCTAATCTCAAGTACTGCATGCAGTTCTGGTGCCTGTACCTGAAAAGAGACATTAAATTACTGACGGGGAGGTGCAGCAAGGAGTGATCAAGATCATCCAGAGGCTGGATGACTTAACATATGAGAGTAGGCTAAAAAGGCTCCTCCTTTTCACAGGACCAGAGAATATGAAATAATGATCTTGTCACTTTTTTGCATCTAATATACATATCTGAGGCAAGCTTACCCATTCTATGCAATTTAATTGGGGTACAAACCATGTTATGCAATAGCTGGAATTACATAAAGCAAAAAGCAAAAAGATAATCATCTAAACATTTTTCACCAAGTGTTCCACTAAATCCATGCCTTGGAAAGGCCAAGCAGTCCTTGTCAATACTCTTTTGGCAACTTTCAAGTTAGGATTTCCTATTAAAGGCTGCATGATATCTTTTTGGGGGTCTAGCTTTAACAGAGAACATAACTGTCTATGGGCCAGTAGGGAACCTCCTATGGGGGTATCCATCAAAGACCCAGGGAACCTTTAGTGAGGCACATACAACAGAGAAGGAAGATCTTGCCCCATTTGGGAACATAAAGCATGCTCAATACTTCTTTATCCTTTCTAAGTGAACGTTTCAGAACTAAGGACAGAACTCCATGTGTGTGTCAGTAGAGCTGGGCGAAAGTCAAAAATTCTGCTTTAGCAGAACTTCCATGAAATTTCACAACTTTTGCGTACGTTTCTGAACTTCCACCTGTGGTGATGCAGAAATCTTCTGGATGTGTTTGGTGAATTTTTGCCCTGTTCTGCCAATCAGCTCAGCAAGAATAACAAAAAAAAAACTTTACATGGTGTCCAGTTGCCACACCCAAACCCAAAGTCCTGCCTGGAATACAAATAAAATTCCCTGGTGTCTAGCAGTCCCTCCCCCCACCAGATCACTCACCAAACATGGACATCACATGGCCTAGTGTCCATCATTATCCCCCCATCCCGATTCCCCCATATAGCAAAAACATTTCCATGATAAGCTACTGAACAGCCCTTCCCTCCCTATCCCTGGTCCCCAGTACATGAATTCACCACTATTCAGTAGTGGTCTAGTACACCCCACCCTGGCAGGTAGTGTCTCACCACCCAGTCCCCCCCATCCTGAACCCAAGTGGGTGACTGGAACAGCCCTCCGCCCTCCACCACGGCCTGCCACCCACAGAGATGTCAATGAATGAGTGCCTACTTGTACAAGTACTCACTCATTCATTGACAGGACAGCTTGCACTCATTCATTGATAGCTGAATGAATGAGTGTGAACTAGCAATGAATGAGCACATGCTTTTACAAGTATGTGCTCATTCATTGATGGCTCAGTGGGCAGGCAGCCATGGTGGAGAACGGAGGGCTGTGCCGGTCAGCTGCTTGGGTTCGGGATGGGGGCAGAAGGGTGGTGTGATACTACCTGCTGGGGTGGGGGGTGTACTAGATCACCAGAAAATAGTGGTGAATTCTCATACTGGGGATTGGGGATAGGGATGGGAGTTTCACTAGACCACCAGGGAAATGTTTTGACTGTATGGAGGATCAGAGTGGGGGGTTACACTGAACACCAGGGCATATGATGTCCACATCAGGCAGGTTATCGGGGGGAGGGACTTCTAGCCACCAAAGAAGCAATTTTTATATATGGGGTGAGTGATCTAGGTGGGGGGAGTGACCACTGACACCAGGGAATTTATTTCTAGTTTGGACAGGGCTTTGGTTGGGGGTGGGGACAATGGATGCCAGGAAAATCTTATTTCAGGCAGCAATTGGCAACCAGTGTGGGGTGGGGGCTACTGGACACTAGGGAAATCTATTTTTGGGTGGCAACCTGCAGGAGGTGCCACTAAACACCAGAGACATAGTAAATGACAGGGTGCCAGTGAAAATCAGAATTTCCGTGAAAGTTGCTGAATTGATTTCTGAATTTTTGTGGAAACTAAAGTTTGGTTCATCTTCTACCATATGCATGAGAAGGCACTACCTATGCATCCCAGGATCCTGCTGGCATTCCCAGATGCCATATTACAGAGTGCTGAGGTATTGAAGCTGTCACCAATTATAATCCACAGTCTGTTTTCCTCTAAGGTCTGCTCCAGTCATACCCCCACATCAAATATTTAACCCTCTGATTTCCCCTTCTCAAATGCATACCATTACACATTTTAGCCAAGAATTTCAGTTGCAAAATCTTGGAACCCCTTTCCAGTTTCTTCTTGTCTGCCTTCAGTTTCCTTTTTTCCTTTCTCACTATCCACCAGGCTACATATATTTGTGTCATCGAAAGATGGACACTACCACCTCTATTGTGCCACAAATCAACATATCGGAGAGCTCAAGTCCCAGGACCAACCCCTGTGGGATCCACTTGTACCCTTTGATCTCAGAATATGTAGCATTTAGTACCTCTCTTTGGGTTACCTAGTCAAGTCCCCATCCATCTAGTGACTTCCACCAGTTGGGTGGGTTTGAGGGTGGGACACTAGATGACTGGCATGATTTTCAACTTCCAACCATCCTCTCAGCTTCCCACATACCTTCACCTGCTCTCCAGGACTTCAGGGATTTCTGAGGGAGCCTACCTATCATCTTTTGTTCTCCCTAGCCCCTGCCACTGGACTTTCCCTTGAGCAGAGCCCCAACTGCCTTTCTTCACCAGCAGCCTGATCCAATAGTTGGGTGGGTTTAAAAGTGGGAAAATAGAGGATCAGTGCAATTTTCAACTGCCACCCATCCTCCCAGCTTCACATATATCTTCACCTGCTGCTTTCCAGGACACAAGGGCTTTCAGAGGGAGCCTGCCTACCATATTTTGTTCTCTCCACCCCCGATCACTGGACTTTCAATTGAGTGGAGCCCCAACTGCCTTTGTTTACCAGCAGCCTGCTCCATTAATCATTTGGGTTCAAGGGTGGGATGATAGAGGATTGGCATGATTTTTAACTGCCACCCATCTTCCCAGCTTCACACATACTTTCACCTGCTTCTCTCCAGGACACCAGGACTTTCAGAGGGAGCTTACCAACCATCTTATTTTCTCCATCCCCACTACCACTGAACTTTCACATGAGTGGAATCCTGACTGCTTTTGTTCTGCAGCAGCCTGATCCACCAGTCAGGTAGGTGTGAGGGCAGGACATCCCCTCCTTCTCCCTTCCTCTCTGGAACAGTGCAAGCAGTCCTTCTGTGCAAAGGACTGTAGCAACAAGGACATCAAGGAATCTGTCTGGAGTCAGCCTGTGGTCTGTCATCGGCCTCCCAATCTGCTCCCCTCACATTCCACTTGATTCCTTCCTCACTGGAAATCTGGACACTACTTGACTACTCTGTTACAAGGTGATTGTTCATCCAATTATGGTGTGCTGCTCTTAGGCTCCCTCTGCTTAGTCACTCTTGCCACAGTTCTTAAGACTTGGAGTACTCTAGCTTGCCATTTGTCTCTCTGGGCTTGATTTTCAATGAGCCCTTAATGAGTATTCAAATTGTATTGCTCCAGGACTATAGCAAACTCTGGGTGCACCAGGGACCCTGTGGCTGATTCTATAAAAATTATGGTCCCAGTGCCAAACTTTCTGGGTTTGCCACAAGGCAACAGCTGTGCCAAACAGTTAGTGCACTTGTGGGAATTGCCTTGGATCTGTCCTCTCCTCCACTCAGAGCAACACAAAAGGGGCTGGAATGGGTGGTGGTAAATGTGCTGGACAGAAGGGGGCCAGGGGCAATTGGGGCAGAGAAGGTGCCATAGGGGTTGTCAGTAAGACAGCTGGGAATTAAAGGAAGTGTTGTGATACTTGGTGGGGTGTGTGTGCCATTGTATGTGTTATTGTATCATGTACAGATGTGTCAGCCACAGTGAAATGCAATAACTTGCAGTAATGACATCACAAAATCCTGCATAACAAAAGGGCTTAATTGCCCTTGACTTACAATGGCCTCTGCAGTATATTGCAGCATTCAGTGACATTCTGTAGCATTTATGCACTTTATCCTGGCTTGACACATCTGTATCAGTACCTATTACAGTTCTCTGCAATCTACTGCACTTATGCATTATACTCTAACTGGGGGGATTCCAGGGACAGAATGTGTCAGTGACCAGGTGGGCACAGTCCTGGCAGGTGCACTGTTTGTCCCTGGACCCCACGGTACAGTATAATTCATAGGTACAGTATGTTGCAATACTCTGACAGGTAGTGTCACACAGTACAATAATACAGTAAAACACCACTGTATTGTACATACAACAGAAAATACACAGCACTTCCATTAATGCCCAGCTGTCTCCACGACTTCCACATGCCACCAGCTGTGCCACTTCTGCCCCTGGCAGCCTATTGTCAGACCCCGTCCCACAGGTACAAGCCACATAGTCTACCTCCTGGCTGGTCTAAGTGGGAACTCTTGCTGTGTCAATGGCGGGGCTTGCAAAATGTCAAAAAAGGGGATGTTGCAACCTCACTGTGGTGCAAACCCCCTTGCAACCTGGCACACCAAAGAGTTTAGTGCACCCTTGTTGCATGGGGTCTGTGATGCAGCTGCATCAATACTGATGCAGGCTGTGTTTGAAAATTGAGAACGCCACAAGTAGTGATGCAAGTAACTCCTTGCATCACAATCTTCTGACACAAGTCCCTTGCATCAGTCTATCCCTTTTGAAAATTGGGCCCTCTGTGCTCATTGCTGGCACTTTACAGCTGTGTCATTCTTGCCAGTTTTACTGAACTGTTGACTGCTGCTTGTTGAACCTTGTCCTTGTGGCTCAGATGCTGCATGTAATGTGCTGTTTTATCTTATAGCCTACTGCTTCACCTGTGTTGCTACCTATTTACTTTGCAGTTTTGGTTCAGTACCTTAATATATTCACCTCATATGATATTCCATTTAAGATTGTTGCATTGCTGATTACTAGCCTGTTTTGGAGTTCTGTATTGCAGTGGTGGTCTGATTAACATTGTGCTTTGTTCAATCACAGTAGTCTTTGTACAGCCAATTACCTTCCTCTCCCCTTCAGCCTTAATGTTCCTCGCCCTATTCTGCTTGCTCCATTTTCCCCTCTCCTCCTTACACCTCTACTCCTTCTCCTTCCCCTCCTCCTCCCTCCCCATCCAACTCCCTTTTGATTATCCTCCTGTCCACCCACCCCACACTCTGTCTTTCTTTTTCTCTTCCTCCCTTCCTATTCACCCTGGTCTTCTGCCTTCCCTCATTCTTTGGAGTTCCTTCACCATGTCCTCCTTTTCCCTTGCTGCACCTCCTCACCTTGCTCTTCTTACCACTCAAAGGGTAAGAAGCCCCACATCATTCTTCTCCTCGTTCTCCTACTCCTCCTCCTGTCTGGTAATGTTGAGCCCTATCCTGGCCCTTCTCCCTATCCCTTCTCCTCCCTCCTCCACCTCCATGGGTCCCAGAGTCTTCCTTATAAATGTTTTGAGCCTAATACCAAAACTTGACCTTCTCTCTGTTTGGCTGCAATTACACTCCCCTGATGTGTTATGTATCATTAAGTCTTGGCTCCCCTCCAGGATTCGCGAACATAACCTGTTACTTCCTGATTACCATCTTCTTAGATAGGATAGGGGTAAACATGGTGTTGGGGTGGCCATTTACATTTGCCAGAGTCTGACATGCACTGTTGCCCTCCTTCATCAAACATCTTTTAGTCAAACTCTCCTTCCCCTTCTCAGTACCCATTTTTATTGATGTTCTTTATGCCCCTTGTAAGATTTCTCACTCTACCTGGTAGATTCTGTTTCCACCATTGCTTCTTTTTCCTCCACAGCTGAACTCATCCTCCTGGGGGACTTCAATATCAATTGGATTTGCCAATTCTCCAGAACTACTATTTACAAGATTGAGTCATTTAATTTGACAGGTTATTTCAGAAGTCACCAGGCTCAATCCCCACTATGCTAACCATTACCTGTTGGACTGTGTTCTTACCTCCCACCCCCATCGCATTGTGGCTGCTAGTATTTTGCCAGATGCCTTTACAGACCACTTTATGACCTTCTGCATCAGAAAAATCTGATGTCCCCCACCTAAATATTTAAGTGATAGAGCTCTCCAGTTGCTAAATATTAATATTCTACTAAGTGACATTACTGCTACCACCTGATCTGACATCCTCACTGCAACAGATATCGATGTCCCCTTGCTGTTTTTCATTTCAATGTCCCTTGCTCTTTTTCATTTCAAATTTTCCACTGTTTGGGACAGGCACGGCCTCCTCAGGAATTCAGAGTGAAAACATCCCATCATCACTGGAGTACCTCTAATATCATAAACTTGTGTAAGTTGAGGGACCGTGCTTCAGCCCGTTACAAAGTATCCCACTTCTCCTCTGACAACATCTTCTACAGGAACACTTGCACCAAGGCTTCCCAATCAGCTAAATCTGTATTTCAAAGTCAAGCTCCAGCAAAACCTAAACTCCCTATTTAATTTTTGGAAGGTTATACACTCCCTTTTTGACACCCCTGCACAGTAAGCCCCCCCCCATTCTTTGGGAAAATGGTTTACCTGTCTGACCATGCCTCTGTTGCAGCTCTCTTTAACAAGTTCTTCACAACCTTTGCTCTTCTGTTCTCCTCCATTACTAACTCCCCCCTCTCTCTACTCCCATCCCCCATACCCCTCCAGGTTACCACTTCCCTCCTGTCAACATCCATGAAACCTTACTTGCTGTTTCCTCTCAACCCATCAAAGTCCGGTACTGATGGTCTTGACCCTAAAGTTACTAAACCTCTCAGCTCTGACTATTGCAGTTCCCATTACTTACTTGCTTAACCTTTTCTTCACTCTCTGCACTGTTCCCCAGTCTTGGAAGATGGCCAGAGTTATTCCTGTTTATGAAGGGGGTGATCCATCTTCTCCTGGTAACTATCATCACATCCCCCCCCCATGTCTAAACTGAAGAGAAACTGGCCCAAGCCACACTATTCAATGTCTTCTCGTCTACTAACATCCTATCACCTTTACAATCTGATTTCCAGAAGCACCATTCCATAATCTCCTCCCTGCTGGGTGTCACTGATGCCATCTTCCCCAAGATGGACCGGGGGCTCATTACCTCATCAATTTTTGTCTACCTGGTTAAAAGTCTTTTACTCTGTGTCCCACCTGCTTCTCCTGGACAAACTGGGAAATGTTGGCCTCTTTTCCCCCACTGTTGCTTTGTTCAACTCTTACCTAACCAGCAGTCTGCAATCGGTACAGGTTTGTTGTTCCCTGTCACCTCCTATTCCTATGCAATCTGGGATTCCCCAGGGCTTCATCCTTGCACCCCTCCTTTTTCAATTTTCCTCAATGACCTCTCTTCCACCTGTGTCAACATATATATATATATATATATATATATATATATATATATATATACGCGTGTATGCAGATGACACAGTCATCTTTACTTCTCATCCGTCCTCTGCAGCTGTAGAAAACCTTCAGTGGGACTTCAACAATATCTTCCACTGTTTCCATTCTAACAAAGTTAGAGTTAACACTACGAAGCCAGTCTCCATGACCTTTGGTACCAGTCAAAAACTGGCCAGACTCAGTGTTGCCCCTGTGAGTAGAAGTCAGGGTAACTGGATTTTAATCCCTAGGTCCTCCTTTTCCCACTCTTGTGCAGGGGATGGCATTTTCTACTTTCATGTCCCTGGTGACTATGCCCATCTCAATCAAGTTTTTGAATAGGTCTGCCTGGGATTCTGCCAAAGCCTGTCCCAACTCCCTGAGTACCCCTGGGTGTAAACCATCTGGTCCTGAGGATTTGCCCAACTTTATCCATTTCAGCACCTTAAACACTCATTCCTTTGTGATACTACCCATTTTGATACTGGTGCCCTGCCCTACCTGGATGCTGCACTCTGCCAGTGGTCTTCCACTGCAACTGTGAAGACTAAGCAGAAGTATTCACTCAGCATATCAGCTTTCTATGTTTCCAAATCCACCTATTTCTTACCTTTTATATATCTCTCTGTTCCATCCTTTGTTCTTTCCACTTTCTCTAACATATTTAATGAAGGCCATATCATTTTTCATTTTTCCTCTGACAATATTTAGCTCTACCTCTGTGTTGGCTCTCCTCACTGCCTGATTAATTTTCTTTGTCATGACAAAGTAGATCTCTTGCTTGCCTATATCTACTCAGCCTTGTACATTTTTCTTTTCTCACTGCACACCAACTTGTCTAGAAAACCACACAGACCACGTCTACCTCTTCTCCTTGATCACTTGTCTGAGGCAATATTTTGTGTCAGTTTTGTGTCAGTTAGAATCCCGTCTTTGATATGCTCCCACTTTTTATTTCCCCCATCCAGTTCTTGATATTCCACAGTCCTCTCCTTTAGCTCATCCTCTATCCTATCAAAGGCAGCCCTCTTCATAGTGTGGACCATTTCCTGGGCCAATGATGTCTTTAATTTCAGGGCTATGTTGAATTACACTGTGTTGTGCTTGCCTTACCCTAGGGGCTCCTTCATTATTAACACAACAGTGTTGTATCAGCCCTCAGAGCAACTGTAAGTTGAGAATATGCCCTTCTCTAGTCTGTTCATCAATTAGTTGAGTCAGGAAGTTGTTTTGGATGGTGTATATTGATGTCTAATTTGGATAATCCATGCCATTTGGATGCTTTAATGTCTGATATGTTCGACTCTACTTACTGGATTACCTCCTCTCCAGATCTTGCCTCCCTAATCTCTTCTAGATCCCTCTCTGTCTCCTTTGCCTAAGGGCCCTGTAGATTACACCCAAAGGTACTATCCACCACTCCACTGTTGGCTGCATCCATAGAGAATTTACCATGCCATCACCCATTTCTTTGTCTTTCATCTCTTTGATACCTTCTCTGTTATGCAGTGCACCTTCTCTCCCCAGTACTCTGTTCTTTCTGAATTTATGAATATGATGCAACCTGATACCATGAGACTGCAGTCATTGTTTAGAGATGCTTACCTTTCTGCATTTTTTTTATGTAGTTTTTGTTGCTCGAGTAAGTGCACTAGAGAAATTCTGCCTATTTTCCCAGGGGCGAGGGATACAGATGAATGTCAACTGACCTTGAACCAGATTAAGCTGTTAGTGGTATTTTTAGTGAATGGGGGGACATTTTACCAGGGCACCAGGGAAATTCCCCTACTGCATTGTTGCCAGTAGGGGGAAACACTGTGTCTGCAGGATGGCAGATGGTGCACAGCCTTTCATGCAGCAAGACGTGCTGCTGTTCGCTTCAGAGGACACTTCTGTGGAAGTAACGATTTCTACTGAGAATGCTATGCCTTGTTTTCAGGAGGCATGGATACCTTCAATTGTTGTTCTGGATTCCTATCATCAGGAGATTGCTGGTACATCACCAGTTTGGAAGAAGGTGTCCAAAGCTGTTTTGATTACTTCTGTGCAAGTACCAGTTTCTGATTCTGTGAAAATGCTACAATTTTCTCCTGATTCTCTCCCAGTTGAATCTCCTCAGGGCTTATTTTCTCAACCGGAACTTCCGGGTATCATGCTGGAACGCCGTGAGGTGGGAGATTCTGCTCTTCCTATTGCAGCGGCTTGCTCCACATCCCAAATGGTATAAAGACAATTTGGTCTTCAGAATGACTCTGAGGCTTTTTTGTGAGATTGGTCAGCAGATGAGACTCTTTCAAAATCAGGTTGGAAATGTACAGCCTCAGGACAATGGATTCCAGATCCTGATTGGGAGGATGTTCAGCCTTCTAATTCAACAAAGCATGCCACCGTGACTACTAAACTGAGTTCAGGTACCGGACAAACATTATTTCATGAGGCCTCATCTACTAATGCGCATGTATTACAGGATCATGCTGCAGCCTTGTGTGGACCAAGCACATCCTCGGGTAAAGAGGGGGATTACCAGAGGGAAGGGGGTTCTGAGATGGGCTCTGAAAAGGGTAATTTTGGTAAAAATCATTGTATCTCTATGGCAGACTTATTTAAAAATAAACTTGAGCAGGCACCTAGATGGAATGCTGTTAGGTTATGACATAAGGGAGGACTTTCTACACACCCTGATAGATATTATGTTGCTAATCAACTTTTGAAGGGCTCTATGCATTATTCCCCTTCCATATATATGCTTTGATTCATATTTTAGGGGAAGACTCTTTTGATATAAGTTTTAAACTTAACAGTAGTTTAGAGAAATTCTG
Organism: Neoceratodus forsteri; assembly: GCA_016271365.2. Lineage (NCBI taxonomy): Eukaryota > Metazoa > Chordata > Ceratodontiformes > Ceratodontidae > Neoceratodus > Neoceratodus forsteri. Next base: position 1,149,315,971 of record CM057452.1, on the reverse strand, counting down.
GGAAAAGTACTCTACTCTTAAAGCTACCCCTCTATGGACCCCCTGTTTTGCAATCCCTCTTACAAGGCCACAGTTTAGATATGTTACCATTATGTTTTGCAACGAAGGTGTTAATGTCAGTGATATTTATCACTGGTTACAAAATTGTTGTAACATCCTTGGCCCTCCTGAGGCTCTCCTTGATCTGGAAGGCATCTGGACTAGGGGTTGGAAATTTAAAGTAAAATTGTTTAAGGTTAATTCAGACGTTATTCATTTACCAAATTGTTTTTTTCTAGGAAAGGATAGAGGGGCTTGCTTTTATAGTGGACAACCAAGAGCTTGCTATAAATGTGGGTCAAAAACTCATATCAGCAGCCCTTGTGATACGTTAAAGTGCTGCTTATGTGGAAGCTATGGTCATTCAGTGGATTTATGTGAAAATATTTTTCAATGTAACCTATGCGATGAGAAAGGACACGTGTTTCATCAATGTCCTTGGGCCAAGCGCAATAAAACTGAAGAATGGGACCAGGATGATTTAGTCTACAAGGCCCAGGAAAGAAAAAGAGATTCTAGTTTTTCTACCTCCTCTGTCTCACAGGATGTTACAGATCCTTCTACAGAATCATTTCTTCCCCAGAATACTGAAACTACACCTTCTAAAGAAGGGGCCTCCCATACCCCCAGAACAGATTCAGGATGTTGTTCCTTCTCCTGATACTGTTTCAGTAGTTCCTCCCTCTGTGCAGGGACAACCTGATGGTACTTCCATGCCTCCCCCCTTGTTTGAGACTGTTAAAAATTGCAGGTTTACTAGGTCCTCTCTTAGACATCACACTCCATGCTCTATACCTACGGAGAATCTTTTTTTTCTTGTACAAGATGATGTGGGTGATTCTGATCTAGAATCTGATGCCTCTCATAGGTCTGAGCTGGTAACAGAGGATGAGGATAGTAAATACACCAAAATATTTAAAGAGAAAAAGGGTAAAAAAGGGAAAAAACAGAAAGCTAGTAATGGCTTAAATGGAGGGCCTTGACTTTTTTCATCTTAGATGGCTACATTAAGGATTGGGTCTTTTAATGTTTGTAGCTTGAAAGCTTAAAAAAAACAAGTTTCTGCATTTTCATTTTTTGACTCCCTTGATGTAGACATTCTTTTTTTTACAAGAAACATGTTTATCCTCTCTTTATGATATTGAACAAGTAAAGAGACAATGGCATTGGGGTCCTTCTTTTTGGACTTTTGGATTGGATTCTGATGATGGGATTGGCTATTTATTTAAGTCCACTAAGTTTCATATTACTAGACTCATAGACATCCGACCTGGCCGAGCTTTAATACTTGACTGTACCCTTGGGAATTTTTCCTTTCATCTTATTAATTTATATGCTCCACAAATTAAGACTGCTAGGATCAAATTATTTGAAGACATTAAGCCCTTTTTATATAGAAAAATGCATGTTATCTAGGGAGGTGATTTCAATTGTGCCATGGATACTAAATTTTCAGATGATGTACAGAAAAAAATGTATTGCGACTCTCATGCCTTAAAACATTTATTTCTGAAGCTAGTTTGCGAGATGCTTATAGAACTATACATAAAACTGATAGTGGAACTACATACCATAGGCACATTTATGCTACCTGTATTGACATGATTTTTATTTCTAAATATCTTATACCTATTTTTTGCATATCCAAACCTACAGAATTTTCAGACCATGAGCTTTTATTTTGTACTTTGAACTTATCTGTTGTTCCTCCAAAAATCTTCTCTGCTTTCCAACGATTGCATTTAAATATGTCTCTTTTGCATTCCCCTGATTGTGTCTCTCAAATACAGATTTTTTTTGAAGCTTGGAACTCTACTATGTGTTTTTATGACAACTTTTTTGATTGGTGGCTTGATACAAAATTGCAATTAAAACGTCTTTTGCTTACCTTTGGTAAATAAAAAGCAAATTCTAATTATTTACTCTATTTAATGCTCAGGAATCAATTATATAAATTAATGTCCTTCCCTCCACGTGAAAGTTTGAAATTCAAGTCCCAGATTTCTGAACTTAAAAAGGAAATGAAGGACTATCATACTGATAGGGCCAAATCATTGGAAGTAGAGTTTAGATATGGGATGAAGACTACACCAACATCTGATCCATATGCCGCATATAAACAGTGACTGGATACAACTTTAATGACCAGCCTTTGTAAACCAGATGGTACTGAAGTATCTACTGATTTAGAAATGCTGTCTGTAGTACAACAATTTGTTGGGACTACTTTTAGTACCCCCTCTGATTCTAATTCTACCCTTTTACATGGTGTTTCTACACCTTTTCCTCAACTGGCAGATTCTATGTCACCTTTTTGTACTGCAACCTATTTCTTCACAAGAAGTAGAAGAGGTAATAAAATAACTTACTACAGGTACATCTCCTAGACTTGATGGCATCCCTAATGATTTTTATAAAAAATTTATTTCCTATATGTGTTATTTTTTGCCCTTAGTTTTTAACTCTATGTTAACCTCACAATCACCTATTTTTGGATTTAGCATCTCTCTGCTTCATTTTGTTGTATAAATCTGGAGATAAAACTCTACTCTCTAACTGGAGACCTCTTAGTCTCCTAAAAAGTGATTATAAAATTTTAGCCAAAATTATTAATAATCGTTTGTTAACAGTTGCTGATTCTCTTATTCATCCAGCTCAGACCTGTGCAAACTCCAATTGTAAAATTCAGCAACATTTATATCTACTAAGGGAACTATACGAGGCAAGTACCATGCACAATATTTCAGGATATGTGGTAGCTTTGGACCAAACCAAAGCTTTTGATCGGGTACAACATCAATATCTCTTTCCTTTATTATTGCTTTATGGTATTCCCAGACAATTTGTAAACTGGATAATCATGTTATATACTAATGCCACCATTATCCCTTCAGTTAATGGGCTTTTTGGAACTGATGTTCTGCTTGCTATGGGAGTCAGACAGGGCTGCCCTTTAAGCCTACTTTTGTATACCTTTGCTCTCGATCCTGTTATTAGACAAATACAATGGGATCAGAGTATTTTTGGTCTAGCCCCTTCCCCCACGTTACCGCTTGAAAAGATTACTGCTTATGCTGCTGATGTTACATTGCTTGTCCAAGATGTTTCTTCTTTGGAACAGGTTTTGGAAGTTTTTTCAAATGATGGTTCATTTTCTGGGGCAGGTCTTAATACAGGAAAAAGTCTTATTTTTGCCTTGAACAATACATGGACTGATTCTCTGCATAGTTTAGGGATTCCTTTAGTTTCTACCCCTCACAAAATCCTGGGTGTTTGGTTTGGTCCAGGTGATTTGGTTACATATAATTGGGAACGACAGTTACAGATTGGTGAAACTAAAATTAACATGTGGAAATGTTGGAAGTTTGGGAAGAAAAAACAGGTTATGATAGTGAAAACATTTTTGTTGCCTGTCTTTCTTTACTTAAGTTATGTATACCCCCTTCCAGTTCATTTATAAACCCACATTTTTAGTTTATTTTTTCAAATGATATGGTGTAATAGATTAAATCCTGTGAAATGGGAAATTACTTATTTACCTATTAAAAAAGGAGGTTTACATATGATTAACCCTATTGTTTTTTATCACTCCCTTTATTTTTTCAATTCTTTTAATTATCTCTGGACCTTTGCCACCATGTCATGGCAACTTTGGTCACAATTCCTTTGGTCTCATTATTTTTTAAAATGGGCTCTTCTGCCTCTTAAAATATTGTCTTCTGATTCTCTTCCTGTTTATGGAATATCTTCCATTAAACAAATGCAACAATGGAAAGTTTCCTTTCCTAAATTAATGTCCTTTTATTCCTATATTGTCTATGATGTTCAGCAAATTAATCTTCTTTTTCCTGATTGTGTTCCTACCAAAATGATATTTGCTCTATGCAAACTAACAGATTTTAGGCTTCCTGTTCATCTCTGGGATGTTGTATGGCTCTGTTCAGGGGAGGTTGGAAGTTAGGGGAAATTTGAAATATAAACCTCAAGCAAATAGGTATTGTTCTAGACTTACATGTCCTAATATAGAAGAAAGTATGCTTAATTTTTTTATTACTTGTCCTCATAGCCAGCTATTTTGGCATGATGCTGCACTACATTGGAAAATAGCTTTTTTATCCCTTATTTCTCATCATACTTTAATTTTGAGTGATTATACAGGAATATGGAGGACTTACCATAAGAGCACATTGAATGTATTCTTTGCTTATGTTCAATATTTTTTATGGCAGGCACACTGTCATTATGTACTACAACAATAACATGTACTGAATGGTACTATTATTTCTCAAATTGAAGCAGGATTATTATGTGTCAAAGAAAATGATTCTCATAGATTTTCACGAGATAAGGTTGATGTATTGTGGAAGCATTTTTTTATTTGATTTCTTACTTTTTTTTTGTTTGTTTTATTTTGTTATGTCTTATACAGCATATCTGATTTCTTGTATATAGTTTAGAGCAATCTGATGTATTTTGATTATTTTTGTGATGTTATGATTCTTTTCAATAAACTTCCCCTACTTATCTGTAGAGGAACACTTGTCAGTAAGTCAGAACATGGCTGACGATGGTGATGGACAGTCTGGTGGAGCGAGCACCTCAACCGCTGTGGACATGGATGTATCAAAGGATCCAACCTGTGTGGAGGCAGCTTGGAAGGACCCGAGGGGTGGCCAGCATTCTGCCCCATGTTTGAATCATGACAAATGGCCTCAGATACAGCTTGGAGATTCCGAGTGTCAAAAAGTGGATTTACCAGGTCATGGGTTAACACTGGCTCAGACGCAATGCTGCCTTGAAGCAGAACTTGAATTGATTAGCCAGTAAATACAGCATGAAAACCTCCAGATGGAGGAAGAGAGGAAAAGGAAAAGATCCCTGTCTTCACCACTTGGGGCTAGTGCAGTTGCATGGAAAAATTGCTGGTGGTGGAGTTGCGGCTAGCAGGCCTGGATCCCACAGAGTTAGTACCTCCACCTACCAATTGGAGTGATGTGGTGGACCATCCCTGGTCACCCAATGCTGCCTTGCCCGTGGATGAAATGTGGCAACCTCACCCTACCATTCCCTTGCCCGGAGCAGATTCAAATCTGGAGGAGCAGATTCTTATGGATGACAGTAGCAAGGTGATTTTAGGCAGCATGCAGCAGCACACAGGTACTCTTTACCAAGCAAATACTACAGATGTCATAGAAAGACAGCACACTGAATTACCAGAGTTAATACTGACTACAGAGGGGGCTGGCTAAAGATAGGCCAATGTCTCAGCAGGGACAGAAGGGAAATGGCAATCACACATACTTGAGTTTTTTTCCACAAACCTGTGGAAATTGCCAAATGTAGAAATGGTATCAGACTCCGTTATATTGGTAACAGAAAGACACTTCCTGATAGATTTTTTTGTTGGCAAAGTACTGTTGAAACAGTCATTGGGGTTTACCCAGTTGGAGGTGTATGATCTCATACATGCTCAGGGGAACTGACCTTTGATATCAGTTTCAGGATGCCTGCTATATTAGAATGTTTCCAGGATCCTAAATGCAACTTATTCAATGCACCTGGCCACAACTGTACTGAATGCCTGTGGGTGGTGAAAAACAATTAAAACTCTGACTTTGGAGTGCAAGATTATTACATCAAGACTGCCTCTAAACAAAGTCACAAAGGTGCTGGGAATTACCATCTGGCAGACCACCTACAGCCAGAGGACAGGGACATCCCACGGAGCCAGCCTGACTGGCCTGATGCTGAGAAATGGATGCCAGCTGTGACTGGAGAGTCACTTACAGCACTGGAGTACTGACAGGACAGTATGGACCCCCCCGTGGCTTCTCCACAGGAACCAGACTTTACAGTGGCTCGGGGTAAAAAGGGGAAGAAATCCAAACTTAAACCAAAGGAATGGGACCCTTTGATTGAGCCCCTATTGCTGCAAAACCAATATATGGCCTTGCAAGAGACCCAATCTGATAGGGATGGTGACTCTGACAATAATTCTGTGCATTCCTCCCTGCATGGCACCTTGTCAGATAGTGGCAATACAGAGGATACTAGACCTCTAGCTCAAAAGTGTGGGAGGGTGACTAGTGCCTCCAGTAAATTTAAATGAGGCTCATGTGCTGTAAATGGGGTCTTTCATATATAATTTTAAAATTGCATCCTTTAATACAAACAGTTTACGGTCTGAGAAGAAGTGCCTAAGTACTTATGTGCAGTTGGCATCTTCAGGTTTAGACTGTCTCTTTTTTTTTCAGGATGTGCATCTCAACTCACTCTTGGAGTTGGAAGCAGCTAATACTAATTGGATATGGGGTGATAGTTTCTGGTCTCTGGGGAAGAGACGTGCTCAGGGGTGGGGAGTTTTGTTTTTTCTAATGTTCAGGTGGTTCACACATTGGAAATTATACCAGGGAGGGCATTCCCTATTAGATGTTCACCTCAAGGGGATGGATTTTCACCTCATTAATGTGTATGCTCCACAGCTGAAATTTGATAGGGCAGTACTTTTTTGACGGTTAAAACCCTTTCTTTTTTCTACTAAGAATGTTGTATTGGGGGAGATTTTTAATTGTGGTTTGTCACACACTGATGGGGGTTAAAAATGAGTAAACTAGTTTGTGAAATGAATGCAGGGTTTGATCGATGAAATGGGGCTGGTGGATGTGTTTTCTGCCTTTTTTCAGGTGGCACCCTACACTTATTTTTGTGGACCCCGCTCTTCTCATATTGATTATTTTTTTGTCTCGGCATATTTGCAGCTACAAAATGCACAGGTCTTGCAGTTTGCCACTTCAGACCATAGATTATTGTGGGCAACTTCTGGGAACCACCCGGGACAGCAGTGTGGCCCTGGGTTTTGAAAATTGAATTTGACGTTTTTGGAATTTTTTTTTTTTCATTTTCATTTCATTTATTTTAATACTGTTAGGTTTGTGAGACAAGTCCATTTTCACAAATGACCAGTTTTTACAACAAACATAACACAGCAAACTTTACAAAACAGTAACAATCAATAAATATACATCAAGTAAATCATTTTCAAATTGAATTCACTAACAAATTATTTCTAAGAATCATCTTAAAAATTGATAACTGCTTTTGACTAGTAACATTACAAGGAAGATAATTATACATCCTAGCAGCAGCAAATTTCAATGAGTTTTGGCCAAAAGATGTGTGAAAAATAGGAACCAGAAAATCATCTGTATTCCATAATCTTGTACTACAAGATTTTGTGTTCCTAGGCATAATACCTAGCTGAACTCTATGCAAAAACATCAGTGACCTAAAGTTGAAACGCCCCACTAAGGACAAACAACCAAAACAGTTATATAAAATACAATGATGTGTTAACCTTGATTGACCAGTAGCCAAACGTATTACAGAGTGATATGTAGCCTGAAGTTTAGATAGAATTCTGTCAGAAGTATAAGAATATACTATGGACCCATAATCGATTAAAGAAAATTGTAAACTAAGAGTAAGTAAAGACCTAATAGCAAATGTAAGGTTACTTCCAATTCGACAGAGGAACCACAATCTTTTATGTACTCTATTAATTAAATCCAATACATGAGACTCAAATGTTAAATGACAGTCAATCTATATACCCAAATATTCAAACAATCTAACCTGTTCTATTACATTACCCAAGTTATCAAAAATAGTGAATTCCGATGTTGGTGACCTCCTGGGATAAGAAAATACCATTGCTTTGGTTTTAGCAGAATTTAACACCAATTTGTGTTTATCAAACCAGTAAGGTAACAAATTAAAATCATGTTGTAAAGTATTTTGAAGAAAAGACAAATTAGAACCGGAACAAAAAAGAACTGCATCATCTGTGTACAATAATAACTCACTATTTGAAAAATTAATTGATAAGGAATTAACTAACAATGAAAAAAGCAATGGACCTAATATGGAGCCCTGAGGGACTCCACATCTTAACAATGCTGACTCAGATAATGTTCCATTAACTAGTGTCTTCTGATTCCTATTAGATAAATAATCACCAAACAAGGAGATCACCCCATCTGATAACTAAACCAGATAACTGCTTCAGATGTACATCATGATCCACAAGATCGAAAGCCTTGGTGAGGTCCACAAAGGCCGCTGCAACAAGATTACCATCATCTATTGCTTTGGTAACTTGACTGGTGAACCTCACCAAGGCTGTCTCGGTATTGTTGTTTGGCCTGAAACCGTGCTGTGAATCTGACCAAAGATTATATTTTGTAAGATGTTTAGTTAACCGAACTGAAACTATCTTTTCCAGGATCATGGAAAGAAGAACTAACAAAGAAATCAGACGATGGTTATTATGGTAAGATCTTAAACCTGACTTAAAAATAGGCTTTACAACTGCACTCTTCCACACATTTGGAAAGGTACCTTGACAAAGGGAATAATTAAATAATTTTGTTAATGGACCAGCCATAGATTTGTAGGGAACTGGCAACAGTTCTGGGAGCGAACGTTCTTTAAATTTGATGGACTGCATCTGACTAAAGAGGGAGTCAGTGCATTGGGGCAGAAGTTTGACGTCTTTGCAGAATATTTAAACTAGCAAATGGGGAGAGGGGTGCAGCACCCCATACGTCGAATGGGAAGAACACCCTTCCCCCCTCAGCTAGTGGTCAAACAGGAATTCAGCGTGTTTGCTGTTCATTTGCATCACCAGGTAAGAAAAAAGGTTTGTCTCCCCATACGATGCACAGGGGTAATGCCAAACTTCACCCAACAAGTAACACACCAAAATCTGGCCAATGGAAAATCATGTACACAAATGCTCACAGCCTGGGAAATAAGATCCCAGACCTGCAGGCAATAATGTCAGAGGCTAAACTGGACATAGCAGCTATTAGTGAGACGTGGTTTACCAGTAACCACACTTGGGAGACTTCAGTACCTGGCTATGTATTGTTCAGAAGAGACCGAGGTGCAAAAAGGGGGGAGTGGCCCTGTATGTTAATGAAAATATCAAAGCTACAGAAATTCAGAATACACATAAGGAGCCAGAAGAACTGTGGGTCACCCTGGAAACAGAAATGGGACAGCCATAAGAACTGGGGTTGTCTACAGGCCCCAGACCAGGGGAGGACATAGACACACTACTGTTAGAAGATATACAAAACATGACAGCTAAAGGGAGGTTCTGATAGTGGGAGACTTCAACATGCCAGATACAGATTGGTCAATACCAGCAGGAACATCTGCCAGAACTAGACTCATAGTGGATTCCCTGCAGGGGAGGGCCTCAAACAACTGGTACAGCAACCCACAAGAGACAGGGCTATCCTTGATCTAGTACTGACTAACAAAGAAGGGATCACAGATCTCCAGGTAGAAGGTCACCTGGGGCCAGTGACCATCCATGGTATGGTTCAATTTGGCTACTACATCTAAATCATCCCATTCCAAGGCAAAAATATGGGACTTCAGAGGAGCTGACTTTGATAAGATGGCCAACAGAGTTAAGCTAGCCCTGGCAAAAGAAACACAGGTGAGGGTACAGGCAAAGTGGGCAAGCATTAAGGATGCAATACTTGAAGCAACATCCCATTGTATTAGACAGAAAAGGAAGTGCAAAAGAAGAAGGAAACCACTTTGGTTCTCAAATACAGTAGCAGAAAAGGTCAGAGCCAAAAGGCTGGCCTTCAGGAAATATAAGGGAACACAGCGGGATGAAGATAGGGAGGCATACCAAACTGCCCTAAGGGAAGCAGGTAAGGCAGTAAGGCAGGCAAAGTCCCAAACTGAGGAAACACTAGCACGAACAGTAAAGAAGGTGACAAGACTTTCTATAGATACATTAGTGAAAGGAGAAAGTCCAGAGGGGTATTGCTAGCTTAATGGAGAAAAGGGAGCATGTGAGGAGGAGGACCCTGTAAAGGCATCTATCCTAAATAGATACTTTTGCTCAGTATTTACTGAAGAGAAGGTAGGGCAGGGCCCACAGCTCAGCATCATGGACACAGGGGGGAGGGAGGTGAGCACTACTCCCTTCACAAAAGAAAGGGTCCTACAAGAGCTTGCTAAGGTCAGGGTGGATAAGGCAATGGGACCTGATGGCATACATCCCAGGGTACTTAAGGAGCTAAGGGAGGAACTAGCAGAGCCATTAGCAGAATTGTTTAGTGAGTCTCTGAGCACAGGAGAGGTCCCAGAAGACTGGAGAAGGGTTCATGTGATCCCGCCCACAAGAGTGGTAGCAGGAGGAGGCGGGGAACTACAGACCAGTCAGTCTTACCTCAGTAGTGGGCAAGATTATGGAGGCACCTTAAGGAAAGGATAGTGCAACACCTGGAATCCATAGGGGCACAGGATCCAAGACAGCATGGGTTTACAAAGGAAGGTCCTGTCAAACTAATCTCATAGTTCTTTGACTGGGTAACAAGAGTGGTGGACCAAGGGGAGCAGTTGATGTCACCTACCTTGACTTCAGCAAAGCTTTTGACACTGTTCCACATAGAAGATTGATAAATAAGCTAGGTAGGCTTGGGGTGGGTCAGAAGTTGGTCAACTGGGTAGCAAACTGGTTGACTGGCAGAAAACAGAGAGTGGTGGTAAATGGTATACAGTCAGAAGAGATGCAAGTCACAAGTGGGGTACCTCAGGGATCAGTCCTGGGGCCAGTCCTATTCAACATCTTCATTAGTGACCTCGCAGATGGACTAGAGGGTAAGGCTTGTCTGTTTGCAGATGACACCAAGATCTGCAACAGAGTAGATGATCCAGATGGGGTGGGCAGAATGAGAAGAGATCTGGATAAACTAGCAGAATGGTCAGAAGAGTGGCAACTGGGATTTAATGCAAGAAGTGTAAAATCATGCACATAGGAAGAGAAACCTGAAGCCACTTATAGGCTGGGAGGGAGTTGCTAGCAGTCACAAAGGAATAAAGAGACTTGGACATCATCATCACTGATGACCTAAAATCATCCAAGCAGACCTCTAAAGCAGTAGGTAAGGCTAGGGGTGTTAGGTGTATTAGTAGGGGTATCACAAGTCGTAAGAGGAGGTAATAATCCCTCTGTACAAGACATTGGTTAGGTCCCATCTGGAGTACTGCGTGCAGTATTGGAGGCCACACCTTCACAAGGACATTAACCAAATTGAGGCAGTCCAGAGAAGGGCAACTAAAATGGTGCAGGACTGCATCAGAAGACATATGAGGACAGATTAACGGAGCTCAATATGTATACCCTTGAGCAAAGGAGGGAGAGAGGTGATATGATCGAGGCATTCAAACACCTTAAGGGCATAAACAAGGTGAAAGAGTCTAACATGTTTAAATATAAGAAAAATAGCAGGACAAGAGGACACAGCATGAGATTAGAGGAGGCGATTAAGGGGGAATGTGAGGAAATTCTTTTTCACAGAAAGGGTGGTAGATGCATGGAATGGCTTACCACAAGAAGTGGTGGCTATGAATACAGTGCAGGGCTTCAAACAGGCATGGTATAGGCATAAGGGAGCAATACAAATGACTATGAATAGATAGGTCACTGACAGAGCAAAGGCCAATGGCACATTTATAAGGTAGAAAAAGAAATGGGCAGACTGGATGGGCCTTGCGGTCCTTATCTGCCGTCAACTTCTATGTTTCTATGTTTCTATACTATTTATAACCCTTTTCAAAATCCTATAATCAATATTATCTGATCCATTAATAGGCCTTGGATTCAATTTAGAAACAAAATCAACTACATCCTTAATATGTAAATAGCGAAAGTAAAATTTGGGAATAATGTGACCTCTGGCAAAACTATTACCATTTGAATACAAAAGAGTATCCAAGTGGCTCCGGGAACCTTCCATATTGCCCACAGTAGAACTATACTTCCCCAAATTAGTGAAATGCGAAATAAAGCCTTCTGCCACCATTTTAGGTTCAGCAATTAAATTACCATCATTTTCTGTTACATTATTTTCACTCCCTTTAGATTTACCAATTAACAAATTAAGTGTATTCCATGTTGCCTGTGAATTTCCCTTGACTTCAGTAATTTTTTTGGTTAAAAAAATTCATTTTTGCAGCTCAAATAGCTAATTAACATTTATATATAATAAATAATATAAATTGCTGCAGGTTTTAACTACCTTTTGGAGGCACGGAAATTGGTGTTTTTTCTATATGATGACTTAAATGGCTGGTAGAATAAGACAAAATAGTATATTATCCAGTATTTTCACACAATGGGGAAACTGAGGGGTAAGCATACCGATAGGCAAAGAGTACTCCAGGACCGATTGAAGGTCCTCAAGACATTACAGTTTGGGGGGGTTATTTCCACCCTGCCATAGCTCTGACTAAGGCAGAACTTGTTCAAATACAGTTTGAGATGATGAAATGCTTAGAAAGACAACAGAAACATGGGATCGCTGGGAAGAAGGGAGATACAGTGCCTTTTGAGACTTGTACTTACCTTTGGGAACATAAACACATAAAATACCTCATAATGACAGATGGCACTAGACTTACGAAAAATGCTGCAATTCTGAAGGAAATCCAGAATTACATCCAGTGGAGTTTTTCCAGCCAATCCCTATCCTGGCCAGCAATGCAGGAATGGTTGCAGGCTTGTCACCTCCCATGAATTCTGTAGGACTACCAGGCACCTATGGTGACTTCCTTCACAAAACAGGAACTGCGCGAGGCTATCTGGTCACTAAATGAAGGCACTTCGCCTGGCTCAGACAGCATCCTGCATGAATTATATAAACCCATTTTTGACACCTTGGGGGATGAATTGACTGAATTCTATAACACTGCCTTGGGTGCAGGAACCCTCCCGGGGAGCATGTATGTTGAAGCTTTGGTCTTGCTGTTTAAATCAGTGGAGAGAGGTGATTTCAGGAACTGGAGACCGATATCCCTCTTAAATATGAACTACAAGATCCTTGTGAAAATCCTTGGTAAGTGCCTTGAAGAGGTACTGGACCATATTATGCATCCCACACAATTTAGCTGTGTGCCCTCTGGCAGGATACAGGATGTTTTGATACTCCTTTGAGAAATTTTTCAGAAAGGACAGGATAATTAAATAATGGGCTACTTGGTCAGTCTAGACCAGTCAGAGGCCTTTGACTGCATTGAATATGATTATTTATGGGAAGTCTTACTGGTGTATAACTTTCCCCTGTATTCAGCACATGGTTACAGATTTGTTATAGTCAAGTAAGCCTTTTGCCTACTATTAACAGGTAGGTCGGGGATACCATGCAGGTAACCAGGGGGGTTCAGCAGGATGCCCTTTGAGTCCCATTTTATATGTGTTGACTTTGGATCCCTTAATGCATAGCATTAATAACAATCCCAAGATTACTGGACTTTCTGTGGGTTATGATGACCATCCTATTTGTTCCGTTGCTTATGTGGATGACTTGGAACTCATAATGGTGGATAATGACTCCATTAAGGCAGCCATGCTGGTATTAACATGTTTTTTGAAGATCACAGGATCCACTATTAATTTACAAAAGTGTTGCTGTTTACAGATCAGGAAGGACGATAGTATGATAGTTGAAATCATGGGGATTCCCCGGAGGACTGGGTATATTAAAATTTGGGGTATATTTTTTGGTGGGCCTGACCCTCGATCCTATAATTTGAACCTCAAATTTCAAGAAGCACAGCAAAAGGTGTCGCTCTGGAATAAATGGTGTATGTCAAAAAAGAAAAGGATCTATATGATGAAATCATTTTTGTTGCAGATGTTTCTTTTCCTAGGTGCGGTTTTTCCTCCTCCAAAGGGTCTGGAACTTCTCTATTTAGTGTTTTTTTTTGTTCATTGTCTGTGGAGTAGCTGACTGAATCCCATTAAGAGGGGCACCATGTATTTGCACCTTGTACAGGGGGGTCTGGCTATGATAAACTCCCTAGTATTCCTGTATGTTACTTTTATTTATCATAATATAGTAACAGTTTTAAGGTGATACATTAAACCATGGGGACCTTGGCTCCTGGATAGTCTTGGACCAGTTTTAGAGACATGGGACATTCAATTCCCAATTTCTAAACAAAAGTATATTTTGACTTTACCCCTGCACTTAGCAGATATGGTTGACAAGCTTAAAACATGGCAGGTGGTTAAGGCACACCTACTTACTGTATCTAGGAAAGGGCTGTATAACATGATACTGGATACTCATTTAATTGTCATACCATGGTTTGCAGAACTGCCCCCATCAGATCAACAAGTTCCCTCCAGGGTTTTACTGAGTAAGATGGTTCCAGTCTATATTTGGGATTTTCTGTAGCTTTGTATACATTTGAAATTGGGTGTGAAGGGGTCTATGAAGCAAAAGGGACTACAAGACAGAATGCCCTAGACTGGGACAATATCTTTGGAAAACTGAAATAATGCAGCATTTCTTTTTGGATTGTCCCTTTGTGATTTCTTTCTGGTAGTACTTACATAAACTATGGCCTTTGAATCCTTTCTGTAACCTGACTCCAGAACTATTATGTGAGAGTATCTTTCAGGGCAGTGGGTGAAGTATGATGCACTTACGATGCATCTGATTTTGTTAAGCCTAGCATTTCAGCTCATGCAGGCCTGGTGTGGACTCACCCTACGACAGCAACATAAAACAGTGGAACAGGTGAAGTTTGTTGTTCTGCATGACATATCCAGATTACAAGAGTGTGATAGAGCTTTTGTTTCCCAACCCCTTTACAAACTGTGGTAGAGAAACATGTCTTGGTTGGATACAGGTTGATTGCTCTGCTGTTTGATTACCATGGCTATATAGTTACGATATTTTTCTCAGTCTAACTTATTTGGGTGGTTTTTGATTCTGCCTTCCACAATTTTCTCCAGTGTATGGCAGTCATACTTAATTTTTTTAGGAGCCTGCCTGGGTTTATTGCTTCAGCTTTGTGTGTATTTACACTGGTGGTACTATGGTTTTTGGAATTTTAACAAAATGTTCCCCTATTCTTTTCAAGGGAAGGGGGGTATTGGTTAGTTTACAAAATTTTCAGGGGACACAGTATGCTTGAATACTGAATTTCCTTTGCTTTATGGTATTGTGTTTTCTTTTTAAAAAATTGTAGGGGTTTACTTTTTATTTGCTTGGTGGGGAAACTTATATATGTATGATTGAAATACCTAATTTCTCTTTCTTCCCAATTTTTTTTTGACTTGCACTTTTTAATTCTGTATGACTTACTACTGTGGATGTTTTGTTTTGAAGTTAAAATAAAAAAAAAAATCCCCTACTCTTTTAGTAGGAAGGGATTTCATTTTTTAATTTATATTCTTTTGTTGGACTTTTGCTTGTAGTGTTTTCACAATATTCCAATCAATGTATGACAATAATACCTATTTGCTTTATGTATATATTTTGTTTTCTTGTATTATTATTTGTGTGCATTAATATTATTTGTAAATATTTTATGTTGTAGTTCTAATAAAAAATTCCCCAACTGACCTGCAGGGGGATCCTCTGGTGGAGAAGGCCACTTTTCCTGAACCTCTGACTGAGATGGATGTGTGATGGGTAGTGGAGGCAGTCTCCTTAATTGCTTTGCAACCTGCTGAGACTGACAACTTTTTTGATGTTCCAAATACTTTGGAGGGTGGTGCCAGAAGCACAGAACTATTCAACAGATGGTGATATTCATGGACAAGGAAATGGCAGGGGATATTGGTAATAAGGCAATACACCACCCAAAGTGACCTCAATTGTCTGACAAGTACCACCACAGGATTTATCTGCAGATCTAGAAGCTCAGTTGTTACAGGAGGAGCAAGTATTTCTTCAACAGCAAAAAGAGTCACAAGAGGCGATTTCCTTATCGAGGACTATGGTGAGTCAGGCGGTAGCTGCAGGCACCAAGGAGACACTCGCCAGCAACCATCAGCAGGCCCTGCTGCAATCCTCTGGTGCACCTGGATGATCAACAGCAATGCCAGATCTACGGCTTAAGTCACGAGTCAAGCAGCAGCCAGCCACACAACTAAGTTCCTTTATGGAAAGTACATCTACTGCTCCTTTATTTGTGTTCAATGGCAATAAAGCCAAAACTAACCTTGATTCAGATTTAAAAAATGGATCTGTTGGAGATCCAGTGAACATGGGTACGGTGGCTCCTGGCAAACACTGTAGCCCTAATAAAAGGGAGAATCCCTTAAAAGAATGGTCTATACAGTCTGCTTTGCAGGTTGCAGGTTGGGAACAAACTGTGACTGGGCAATGGGTATCTTGTTCATCCCCTATACATGTTATTGGGGAACCCAGGGATATCCCAGTGGAACCAACTATGACTATTATATCTGACCCTATTGTACTTGAGTCTGACATTCCTGTTGATATTGATAGGTCTTGGCTGCACATTCCTGATGTTCTGCAACTTACACAGAACCTGCAGCTTGATTTCAATGCCCCAGCTATTATCAATGAGGAGGAAACTACTCCATCCACCTAGTGGAGCCTGCCCCCAAAAATGCCAGACTACATCAAGCTGGGCCAGGGACTAAGCCTTTAAATACTAATAAACAGCATTGATAACAGAACAGGAGAGGGACAGGTCTTATGCATCTTGTTTTAGGGAACCTGTGTACCCCACCAAGCAACATAATATGGTGATACTGATTTACAAGAGAGATCTGGAGGTATTCCCTGACTGCCTATTTATAGCCAAAACACCCTTAAAAACCTCCATGAATTTACTGCTGCTGAGATATATGCCCTTTAACATGTTTCTGGGGAGCAGACTTTTGACATTAGTTTCAAACTGAATAGTGGTTTGCAGAAGTTATGAGCACTCTGCCATCACTTGAAAATGACACCCTTATGGTCACCCTTTGAAGCAATCCTCCTGACTAAACCAGCCAGTAGGACAATAACAGTACTCTTTCGGAATGAGGGGTTAGTGTGACTGACCTTCTATACTGACTTAAGCAAAGGTGCAGTTTTGGGGAATCCAGAGGCAATTTTTGATGAGGAGAAGATGGACTGGAGGGTGGAAAGTGCAGATTGTTCTGCACACCACAGGAACAGGGTTGCAACATCTACCTAATAGTTTTTTTGGGAGGCAGGGCAGAGGAGTTTTATTTTATCAGGGTCAGCCCAAAGCTTGCTACCAGTGTAGAGACACTGGGTATATAAGTTCTCTATGTGATAAATTGAAATGTACACTATGTGGGGACCTGGGGAATACAAGGTGGCATTGCAGAAATGAGCAATTTTTCAATTTATGTGATACTAAAGGGCATTTGTATAATGCCTGTTCTTGGGTGGCACACAGCCAGCCTAATCAGTCAGACAGTGAGGAACAGAGATTGCTCATTGCCATGGCACAAATGACGAGATGCAGGATATACCCCCATCCCAGGCTAGGGAGGATGATATAGGAAGGGACCAGCCGGGTGAATAGAGAGAACAGACCAACACCGTACTAGACCAATTGAACCTGGCTCTAGAACCCCCCAAACACATCAGGATGGCAGGCAGGAGGAACCACAAAGAGACTCAACTCCAGTGGTAGAAATGCCCCCCCACCCCCGTAGACCCACTGCCAGGGAAATCTAGATGGGCTATTAGAAGGAGGCAGAATTGGTCCCAACCCAACCCAAAGGTACTGAAAACTACATGAATGCTGGTTTCCAGTAGGTCTGAGGCTCTCACAGATGGCCCAGAGACTTCAGGCAATGAATCAGATGATTCCTCAGTTCTCTCTTCCATACAGAGTGGCAGTTCAGATAAGGATGATCCACCTCACACAGTGCTCCCCTCCCTTCCTAAGGTGAACAATCAGCCATCAAAAGCCATGGCTAAACTGAAGCATGTTAGACAGACTAGGAGTTCATCCAAGCAACCTCCTTGAATTTGTTCCCCCTCACTTTTTCCATGTCAGCAATGAAAGTTGATTTAGCACTTTATTCCATCAATGTTAATAATGTTAAAAACCATTGCAAAAGGCAGATTGTGTTCTCTCATGTTAAATCAGTTGGCCCTGAGATTTTTTTGCTACAAGACACTAGATTGAACACCCTAAATGATATCAAGGAAGCCACACAATTATGGCACGCATGACCATCATACTGGTCCATGGGCTCAGCTGCATGCTGTGGTTTCGCAATATTATTCCCAGGGGTTCAGTTCCAACTAGTGAAACTCCTTGATCTATCTCCTAGGAGGGCACTTATGGCTGAAATAAAAATTAAGGGGGTATTATACAGGATTTTGAATGCATATGCAGCTCAGATGAAGACTGACAGGATAGCTTTATTTCAAATTCTGAAACCCTGCTTACATTCTTCACAGAATGTGATTCTAGGTGGTGATTTTAATTGCAGCATATCTTTAGCTGACAACAGGAAAAACACAAAAAACTTAATTTTTTTTTGTGATATGGCTTTTTTAGAACAAATGGTTCAAGCAGAAAATTTAAAAGATGCATATCACTGCACCTCTGGAACAACAGAACCAAAGTTTTTCAAAGGTTCCTTGGCAACCCGAATTGATTATTTTTTTATTACACCAACTCTTGTCATTAAACAGGCAGGGATGTTGGTCTCCGAATTCTCAGATCATAAGATTTTAAGCCTTAAATTAGGTAATCTGAATTACTTCAGTTATGGACCTATAACTTGGAAACTCAACTCCTCTTCATAAGAATCTTCAGCAATAATGCAAGAAATGGACTATTTTCTTGAAGAAAGGAAATCAGTGTTTGATTTCTATGATGACTCCCCGTTATGGTGGGAAGACACCATCATGGACCTGACTTACCTTGTTAAAGCATGCAGCAAAAGCAAAAGAAGTACTGAGTACCATCAGTACCCACAAAATAGAGTACAGTTACAGAAACTGTTATCCCTGTCCCATATCACTGATCAAAATTGTGTTACTCAGATACAACAGATAAAGCAGTAAATGGTGGGATTTCATCTGACATAGGCCCAGAATCTACAAAACCAGCGTAGGTTGTCCATGCAAGGTAAGAAGGAATATACCTGCCCTTTTGAATTATTTATCAAAAATGCTTAACAGAAATGAATGGATAGCTTATGGGATAAGAACAACTTTTTGTGTTCAGAATTTATCAGATATTAGGAGACTGGTGGATGATCATATGCAGCAGTTTTTTTCTCAGATCCCACCAACAGTGTCTGATTATGATGTTTTGTTTCATGATCCAGAAAATTCCAGATGAAAGATAGAACATGCTGCTGGGTTAGTCCAGAATATTTATTCGGATGAAGTACTCCGGGCTTTAAAAATCTTAGTTAATAATAAATTACCAGGTAGTGATGGTTTTACCAACAAACTATATAAATACATTGGTTACAAATTACTGCCAGAACTAGCAATGGTATTTTCATGTATACTTCAGACACATTCCCTTTCTCTTTGGATGACTTGTGGACAGGTAATATTTTAATATAAGAAATGTGACAAGTATAATATACAGAATTGAGGTCCATTTCACTTCTGAATACCGACTCTAAAATTCTCACTAAAATATCAAATACCAGATGGTTAAAGGTAGCAGAATATTTAATGTCCCTAGCCCAATCTTATTCAGTTCTGGGTAGATGTATAATGGATCATCTGATTTTATTAAGAGAATTATTTGAGCACAATCGGAGAGGGAAAGCAGCAGGAGTGGTTATTTCACTAGACCAGAAAAAGGCATTTGATTCGGTTAGCCATGATTTTTTATTGGCCGTGCTGAATCAATATGGTATACCCTATAAATACATAGCATGGATACAGTGTCTTTACAAGATGGCAGCAATCATGCCAATGGTACATAGTTGGCAGGGAGCCATGATTACAGTAGGCAGGGGTGTGAGACAGGGATGTCCCCAGAGTCCCATTCTCCTTGTTTTATGTATTGACCCTCTTCTCAGAATTCTGAGCAACTCTGATCAACTTCAACAGATTACTTTACCAGACAAGACCCTCCAGGTAGCAACAATAGTATATGCAAACGATTTATGCATTCTGGTTCAGGATTCAAGGTCAGCCTCTGCAGATATTCAGATATGCAATCAGTATGGGAATTCTGCAGGAGTACACCTAAATATCAGTAAATGTGTAGCAAAATTTTTAATGGATTCTGATCAAGGACCATGGTTCATTAATGCGATTAAGGTGACATCAGGCTGAATACCTCTTTTAGGCATAATGTATGGTTCAGATAATAATGCTGTATTGTACTGGGAGTATAATCTATGATAGGGGCAACACATGGTTGCTGGGTGGAACAAACGAAAGTATGGGAAAAAAATGTATCTAATCAAAATATTTTTTATATCTGTCTTCCTATACATTAGCCACATTTATCTACCACCTAAATCATTAAAGACGCAGATTCTGAGCATTTTTTTCCAGGCGGTTTGGGGGAGTCATTTAACCCCCATTAAAAGAAACATCACATACCTAGTTATTACACAAGGGGGACTAGGGATGATAAACCCCATCATTTTTTTTCTTTAGTAGTTTTTATATACTGATATTAGACCACTTTTAGTCTTTGGAGGCCAAGAATGGGTTTCCTTAGTACTATGTTCCTGGCCATCATGGTTGTCCCAATGGAAAGTAGGGAGACTGAAAACTATTAAAAAATCAGTAGCTAGCCCAGATTATATAAGGGAAACATTTCATAAACTCAAACAGTGGAAAGTGACAAGTCACATGGTACTCACTAAACATAGGAAGGAAACATATAATTGGGTACAAGACAGTTCTTTTCATGAATTGGTAACATTCCCAAAATGCCCTCCAGCATATACCCCTTCCTTACCCTCCTAATCAAAGAAAGCAGGATCCCAGATAGTATGTGGGATCTCCACTGGATAAAATATCATGAGAAAATTAATGTTAAATCCAACCATAAACATAAGCAGCTGGGAGACAGATTGTGTAGTAGGCAACAGTGTTTCCAACAAGTAGAAACAATTCAGCATTTGTTTTTTGATTGTTCTTATATTCAAGTGTTCTGGGCATTGTTAGCTGCTGAACGGAGTACACCTTGGTTTACAACAATAACTTACAAAGCTTTAATTTATGGACATTATACTGGAGAGGCATTGAGGTGGAACAAACGTACACTGCATGTTGTTTTCTTAGTAATTTAAATGGTTTCTTTGGAATGCTAGACCATTATTTATGTTACAGCAAAAGAATATTACTCATGCTGAACTTATGGTTAGAATCAGACATGAACTTAATGACACTTATGAAAAAACAGCCAGAGTGCTCCTACAAAATACTTTACAGGCTCGTTGGAGAAATATGCCATGGATAACTGATTCAGATGTATTGATCACTTAATAGGGATGTTGATTTAATTTCTTGAGCATCTGCAAGATACAGATGGTAATACTTCTGAGTGTTTGCTAAATTTTATTGGTTATCAGATGTCATGATTTCTGACAATTCTTGTAGTTACTTTATTGTATTGTTTTTTTCCCAATTTTTTGTTCTTTTGATGCATGTGTAGCCTAATTTTTCCTTTTTTTTTTGGACTTGAATGGTTTTCTTTGCTTTGTATTGTAATGTTTGATGTTTCTTGCAATAAACTCCCCTACTCTTTTCGAGAAGTGCCATGGGACCTTTAACATCCTACTGAACTGCCAACAGAACAGGCAGATGGGACCTCAGTTTAATGTCTCATCCAAATGATGGCACCTCAGGAGTGCAGCACTCCCTTCATGCTACACTATAGTGTCAGTATTGGGATTTAACCCAAGTGCCTGGTGTGTGGATAGAATTCACAGCCTTCTGATCTCCTGGCATCAGAGGTGAGTGTGCAACCTGCTGAGCCACTGACACTGAATTGCTATTATATCAGGTTGTCATTTGCTGCCATCACCTGAAGCTTGCTCATTTTATTTCCAAGGTTTTTTTTGTATTTAAGAACACTCTACATGAACCTTACCTGCTACCCTCCCTCTGTCCATTTACAAGTACTACTTTTCTTGTTTTCTTTCATAAACATTAACTGAACCTTCTTCCCTATCAGTCTCAGCACTCAAACTAGGACATAAAGCCTCATCTTGTAGCCCATCTGTGTTACCCCCAGCTTCCCGACTGCCTTTTCCTGAAGAGGAAGAACATTATATGACTCCATAAATTGGGTGTACTTTATCATTGACCTTTGCTTCAGCCTGCACCCACTAGCTTAATTGCCCTGAGATGAAAGTATCAAACTTCTGTCAGTGACCTTACTCCCTCCTCTGTGGAATGAAGAGGATCGAGCATGAGTAATTTTTTGTCCTACAAAATACATTACAATCCCCATATGAGGTGAAATCCCTCTTTAGTGCACCACTGCTTCAACCAGTCATTGAACTGCAATATTTTCAGTTTCCTTGCTTTCCCCTCCTGTGTACTGTAAGAATCCATGGGAAGGTCACAGTACCTGCCAACCCCCTGCGACTGGCCCTCTGTGCCCATAAATTGTCCTTGTATACAAGTGCATTTGCTGCAGGATCATTCATTCTAACATGGACAATAAAATAGGTTTCCCCAATTTTCCCAACCCATCCATCTATTTGAAAGAGTATGCTGTATGCTGTCCTTCCTGGAAGAAAGCATAGAACCCTCCTCACCCTGTCTGTGTTTACAGACCATCATCTCAGTGCCCCTAACCATATGTGCACATCTTCCCAGCTGCCTTTTCTGACTACATCACAAAAGCATGCTTGGCCTCTGCTTGGTCCCTGGGAGCAACATATTACGCTCCCTTGACTTGGGGAGAAGCATGTAGTGATTCCTTCGGGGGTGAAAGTGGTTGCTAGTTGGTAGGATAGAGTCTCTCCTTCTTCTGTAGTTGAAATGATCAGGCTTTCCTGTGTGCCCACCACCTTCTATCCCTTGTTTGGAAGCTTAGGAGGTTGCTTATGGAGAATAGCAGCAGTGGACACTTACCGGCCCACAAAATAACCTGGTTTGCAGCTGCCATCAACTGTGCAACCAGTTCATAGTGAAATACACAAACCTTTGGCAGACCAGGCAATCCCCATAATGTCACATTGCACCTTGGAAGAATGAGGCTCTATAGCTCCTGAAGTTAACTAAGGAACTCCATAGGCCTCTTCCCCTGCCTGATGCTCATGGCTACTCTTGATTTTCTTGATGATTTCTTAACAGTCCTTTAGATTTGAAATAGTTGCACTGTACCTCCAGATATGGACATGCTAGGCTATTCTGAATACTAACCCACAATCCCATGTAGAAGTGCCTACCACACTTTAACCTAAATAGGTTGTGGCAGGTCCCTCTGCTCATACCTCTCAACCTCCTGTCTCATAAATCAGGGACAAGGCTTAAAAAAATCAGGGACAAAGGACCAAAATCAGCGACACAACTTCAAAATTAGTGATATCCACTCAGGAAGCGGATAGAATAAGGGGCTTAGTGTAAAATGCATTTGCTAATGAAGAACAAGTCTGTAACTTTAATGTTTGACATTATTTTGTGCTTACAACCCCCACTATTTGGTCATGGAAACACAATTTTTAGGAGGGACAGAGTAAAATCCTGAGGCAAAATGAGGGACATCCCTGAAAATCAGGGGCAGTTGAGAGGTATGCCTCTATTAACACTAGCCATCTGACACAGGCTACTCTGTAATGCTCCCTGGATTAACAGCCTTACAGAGTCCCCACCCAGATAGCATTATCTTACATTTTCCTACTTATCAAGAAACAGACCTGAATGTAACCTAACTGACAACATTATGTGTACCACAACAAATCTTAAAGATATATTACACATGCCTTGACTGGAATACCCTTGGTGGGTGAACCAGATGATTCCCACTTTACTGGATGAAGAAATGAGAATAGTGTCCTCTGAACCTGCAATCTCCCCTGCAAAAACCCTGTAGAGGCTGTCTTCTTGCTCCATGGTCCTCACTAGAGATGAAGCAAAGTTTTAATTCATCAGCAAAGTTGACACAAAGTGGTCAAAATTTGCATTCATGGACTTTTGCAAAGTTTTCCCATCACTCAGCAACTTTGACTACACCCCAGTCATGAAGTTTTTGCTGCAAAAGTGTGAACTTTTGCCACAAGTGTGGAATTTCACCAGTGACCAGCTCATTTTGCCCAAGAGTGATGAAATTCCACTATTTGTGAGTGAATATTCCACATTTCATGGGTGAAATTCTGCACTTCATGGCAAAAACTTACACTTTGTCGATCAATCCGAACTCTGCAATTTGCTTTACATTCAGGGATTAATTCACGGAGCTAAGTTTGCAAACATTACCCACCTGTAGTCCTCACACTCCAGTGTCTCAAACTCAAGGGCAGGAATCTCTGCTCAGTTTCAGGGCTGGATTAGCAACAGGATGGGCATTTGGGGTCTGCCTAGGCCCCCAAAAGCTGGAGGGTTTTTAATACCTAAAATACATTTGGAGGGATTTCCAGGTTCTTTGAATACCCTTTCATGGGTCCAGTCACATAGCATTTATGACACCCAAAACAAATGCTGTAACTTAAAAATGTATACAAACCATAAACAGTCTTACACACATGACCTTTATTTAGGTTTATTTAGGTGCTGTCCACAAATGCTCTGTGCAAATGACTTCAAGGATTTTATGGTGCAAAATAGCAGGGAATATAGATAGAAAAACTATGCTCCTCCTCAAGGAATCCTTGTGTGGCAAGTCTTTTAGCCGTCTGTTAGGCAAACAAAGAAGAGCCTGTACACTTAAAATATTTTTTACCAAATCTTCTTTACCTATTTCCTCACTTTTAAATAGAAAAGAGATCAACCTTTAGCAACTTAATTGCATCCAACATAAACCCAAACTATGTTTTCATGCCTCAATTGCCTAATCGACAGTTGCAGACACTGCTGTGTGTTGAAACAATAATATTCCAGCATTAAGAATATCCATTCTAGGACTGTAGAGCAAGGTGGATGTGCACATATGCGTATGCATGCATGTGTAACGTCATGGCTGACATTTCAGTGTCTAAACCACAGCTTCAACAGAGCTTTGTTGAATGTATGGTTTAGACACTGAAACATCAGCAATGATGTTTCATGTGTATGCACGCACAGACATGCACATCCACCTTGCTCTACAATCCAAGAATATGGCATTATCTTGAAATAAGCAATTAAGCCAGAAAAACATAGTTTACTGTTGAGTTGAATGTAATGAGGTTACTAAAGGTATTCTTCTTTCCTGGTAAGAAAACATTTAAGCCTACAGACTATTCTTTCACTTAAAGAAATATACGGTAAGTGTGCTGTGTACCTGCAGAATGCATGCCACATGTTTAATTGTGCAGTCTTTGTATGTGGTTTACATACAGGAAATGAACCTATGCAAACCAGGTCTAAAAAGCAAATCAGATTTGCATGTTGCAAACTTGACATGTGTGTAGCAGGTAAGCTGGTGCAAACATCTTCTAAAAATCACATCAGGTTTGCATGTTGCACACTTGACATGAGTGCAGCCGTTAAGCTTATGTGAACATCATTTAAAAATCACATCAGGTTCACATAGTGAATGTTTGTCATGTGCGCAGCAACTAAGCTGGTGCCAATTATATCTACAAAAAGCACATCGATTTCTATTTCTCATACTACTGCTGGCAATTAGAGCCATTAAAATACCTTTTTCATTGATTTCCCATTAAAATTAGGTAAACTCACTAATTCTGATTCTTTTGCAAGTTGTTTATTGGCTTTTGATTGTTGCCTTTACATTGCCAGTCATTTGTAAAGTAGTGTTTGCTTACTTCATTAAATGCTTAGGATATAGTCAGCCAACATCCCCATTCCAAATGTATGAAGAGGGTCCTCTGTGTAGTGAAGCCTGACCTTTTTGTTTTGGACCATGAAAATCCCCTTATGCATATTTAGTGTTACAGAAGTGTGTCTCCATGATTGTTTTGTCTCAATTACTTTCCCTTAATCATTCTGTATGGAGCATAAACACAATTGCTATGCTCAGCACTCTTTATGCTGAGTAGTGTCTTGGGAGCATGCACCATACCTCACATTTTGTCATTGAAATGATGGACATGGACACCCAAAAAGAGGGACAATGAAAGACACTAACCCTCACGATGATCAAGACACATCCTGAAACATGGAGATACAGTACCGCAGAACACTGTGGAAACCATTGTATTTACTTGTACTGATATTAGCACCTGAGAATTACTTTTTACTCTAAAGCAGGGATGCCATTTAGGTAGGCAGAGAAGGGCACTTCCTACCCCCCACATTTGTGCCTAGGTTGTTCTTATGGTGTGGCAATAATGGCATTAAATTTGGATTTAATCTTTTGCACTATAAGTGCCCCTCCCCAGCCTGTGTGCGCTAACGTTGCAGGTACACTCCTGACTCAACTGTGTCTATATTGTGTTGCCCACTCTCTCCACCTATTTTTGGCATCACCATCATGCATAACGTGGAGGAGCTCCAGCCAGGAAAGAGAACATGAGTCACATGAGTGTGACACAGTCTTTCCCACCTTAGAGTAGACAGGTTACACACTACAGCTTGGAGAAGATGGTGAGCACTGAACTCTCAATAGAAGTATTGTGGTGTCATACTTTTGTTGATCTTCTCTGAGTGAGTCTTCATCTCCACTGGTGGCTGAAGGGGCAGTGGGTGAGTTAGAAGCTAACTCGAGACTAGGCTGCATACTTACTCTACTAGGTTCACCTCACAAATAAAACATCACAGGCCCCCCTCAGCAGCAATTTAGGCAATGGCAGAGGTATAAGCAGCCTTTGCAGGCTTTGATCAGTGCAGTGTGGTAGCAGCTGTGGCAGCAGCCAAGCAAGAAGCAAGCAACACAGGTTGGGTGGGCTCAGTTGGTGAGGTGACTTAGTTGCAGACCATGGTGGGGACCTAGGATGGTAAGTTCTGGCATCCAGCTTCTGGCATAAGGATAGCGGAGGAGCAGACTGAACTGGGCTGGTGGAAAACTGGGCCAGGATGCAGGTTCAGGCCAGATAGCTGAGAAAGAAAAAGTAAAGATTTTTTTTTTACAGAGGGATTGGAGAAGGAGTAAGGACTGAAATATTGATGTGTTTTTCATGTTTTGGCACCATTGGGTGGCTTCACAATCCATATGAGATGGGTATTGAATGAAATGGAGTTGGAGAGAGAAATTAGTATTTTTGTTTTGGGGGGTTCAGAACTTCAGCCAGGAAATAAATTGGTTAGTAACTGGGTGGGATTAAACCCAAATCTGATGCAGTGCTCAAGGGAATAGACAGATGAATCTTACAGATTTAAATTTTTTCCTGATTTTATATCACTTTTAGTCACAATAAATGCTTTTTACATTTTTAGAGATGTTCCAGAGATTCCAGAGCTTTCCTCCCAGGGGCTAACTAGCACCTGGCCTCCACTGGTTGTTCAATTTCCCCTGCTAAAATCTGAAATGGTGCCCCTGTCATAAAGTCTAAATTTATAGAACATTCTACGTGTAAGCAGCATGTTTTCTATGAGGGTTGGATGAGGAACAGTGCAGTTTTCAGGGGTAAAATGAGGGCTGTCACTTGCATTCAGTTACAGCTAAGTGGTATGGTATGTACAGACTATTGGAGCCCCACTATAGTCAGGCTTATGCCTCCTCCCCCAAAGAAGGTGACCTCCACATCCAAACTCTCAGGCACATTATGACATAAGGCAAGGGAGAGTGCAGGGGCATGACCCATTGAAAAGATTTGGGGTATTTTTTTATTACTGTTTTATACATTATTGATGGAGAGTTGGAGATTAATGAAGTCCACCGCTCGATGAACAAAAGCTTTGTTAGTAGAACAGTGGCCTTCATTATTCTCCAACTTACCATCATAAAGTATAAAATAGTAATAAAAAATAACTCCATTAATTTCAAGGAGGTAGGCCCCAGCACACTGACCCATGGACATCATCTCTTAAAGACTCCCGCCTCTGGCTCCCTAGTAGTCAGGTAAGAGACTCTTGACTTATATCTATACTTAGTGGGTCATCTGTAGCAGCATGGCCACATCTGCAACAGTGTGTGTGAATGGAGGCGGGGTACTGGCCATGTTGGTGGATGCTGAATTATTGCTACTTTTGTGTTTGCCCCTTAAAAGTCTGTTTGCATGGAATCATTCAAAGGTATGGAGAGAAAAGAGAATGAGTACAGGCCAGACAGAATAATTAAGTAGTGTTGTGGGTAGGTGTGTGTATTGGGGAAGGGAAGAACTACATGTGCTTCCATTGCTATATGTGCTACAGTTCAGCTGTGCATTTGAGATGAGGGGAGACAAGAAAACTAAAAAGTGTAGTACTAGCTATACACATGTTGTATGCATGCAGATTTGTATTGAAGTAGAAGTGATCCATATGTCTGTGGGCAGTATAACTTAGTGGTTAAAGGCACTGAACTGCAAACAAGAAGACTTGGAGACCTGAAGACCTGGGTTTGAATCTCATCAACTTCTACTTGTACGGTGTGATTCTGAGCAAGTCACTTAACTTTTATGTGTGCAGTTATCAGTGACCACTTTCTTTTTGCACACATGCCACATGCATGCAGTCTGTTCCATTTTAACATGAAAAGCATGCTTTCCACACTTGATTGCTGCATGCATACCACATGCATGTAATCTGTTTCAGTTTAACATTTAAAACATTCTTGCAGCACATATATTACATGGGTAGTTTTATGTGTGCAGCATGAAAACCTTTCATATAATTATTTCTGTAAGGGTTGTTTGCTTAACAGAGTGCAAGCAGACTTGTCACACAAGGACTCCTTGAGGTGGAGGATTGTTTTAGTAACAGCTTTTTTTTACCTACCAACATTTTTGTGAAGTATTGTTTTAGGAAACCATTCTTTTTTTTGAGAAAGGACAGGTGTGCTACACATGTCTAAAACAGTGAATTGCTTCAGCTACAGCAAGGCAGGTACAACTTTTGAATGAAAAGAAGCAGCGATACACAGTAGCATGAGGCTAAATGGGCATTTTATTTGGTGCCTGTATGGTATATCCCGGCACTTTGAGGGGACAATCCCTCTTCGGGGGGGGTGGAGCAAACAGACACTCAGTGCACTTTGTGATTAGATTTATACCCATCTTTAAAGTGAGAAGCTGAGGAGCAAATGTTAGCTACCCATGCCTGTTGTTTAAGAAGTAGGCACAGGCAACAGGACTGTACAGTGAATTTTATATTGTTAAAAGGTATTCCACCAGTTGCCTGAGAGTGCAGTCTTTCCAGTGCATCTTATTTATTTTTCCATTCTGTTGGGTCATTATGCCACTCTCTTTTCTCTCACCCCACACAGGAGGAAAGTCCCAAGGTGGTGGATGCTGCTGGAGCTGTGAGGAGTGAGAGAGGTCATTCAGGCAGCTTGGAAGGGAGTGGATAGTTTGCAAATTGACCCTACCCAGAGGAAAAGTGTTTCTCAAGCAACAGTCCCATAAAAGGAGAGTTAGCTGCTATTTCTGCTACTTTCTGCTACTGTCTCATACTTATAGCCTATTTGTCTTATTTGTAATTGTGCTTTCTCAGGTTAAAATTGTTATTAGGTAATCGATTTGCAAACAGCTATCGGTTGATGACGGGCAAACTGTAATCTGCAAAACACAGAAAGAAAAATCTGAGAAGTCTGGATTCTATACTTGGTGTGCTTGGTACTTTATGTGTTTTTTTTCCTAGAAATGTTTAATATTTTCAATATAAAGTATATAATTTGCTCTGAAATCTCGAGCTGAAATTTGAGTAGTGGTCACATGACCAACAAGGTCTTAATGCGCTGGCCTGATCTGAGGAAGTAACCCTTTCTGAGCTGTGTCAGACACCTCTCACAAGAGTGCAGACTGTGGAGCTGTGCAAGAGATAAGAAGTACATGGTGATTAATATCCAAGAGGTGAGCTCTTGCTTTTGGAAGACATTGCTCACCCCTTAGCTGTTTTACTTTCTTGATGCAGTTGAATTCTGCACTCTTTTGTTTTATTTTTCAGCAGATGGCAAAAATATCCGTATATAGCCTTGACTGGGTCAGCACTGTCTGATTTATAAAATGCAGAGCAAAAACAAATTTAATTCTCTACCGTTTCTACAGTTAAAGCAGGAATTTCTATATAAAACTTGCTTGCGTTCTTTGCCCCCTGATTTACAAGGACATATATAAACTTGCAGAAGAGATAAGAAGAGTAAGTAAGATTTCCCCATCTAAAACTTAAATTTAAAATTGGTTTGACTTGGCCACAGGTATTACTAACTTTCAAAAGAGTTCCGCACTGTTTAAGGATATCTTTTAGAGTGTCTACTGGTCTCATACTGTACTTAGAAAATTGTACTGCTTTTTATAGCTAGGAGCTACAGTAATTTACTCAGATCCTGTACCATGTATATGTTTATTATATCAATATATTTAATTCTTATCAGATTCACTACACTTTGTCCTTGCCTTGTAGTGACCAATAGAGCAGAGGGAACAGGAATTAGATATATATCATCAGCAGGTTTGAAAGTAAAAGCCAACAGATGGAAATCTGTTCAAAGGACCATCTGCAGGCATTTCCATTTTGAATCCTGTTACAATAGCAACAAGTGGCCCACTTGAACTGACTGAAGATTATAAACTATCCTGCATAAGAAGCTGACCTGGATAAGTACTGTTTTAGACATATTTACTAAGAAAACTCAGTTCCGATTTTTCTTCCACTCCAAGACTTTTTGAAGAATCGGAGAGGAAATTGCACAGACTATTTTACTTTATTGTG
This sequence comes from Neoceratodus forsteri, assembly GCA_016271365.2. Taxonomy (NCBI): domain Eukaryota; kingdom Metazoa; phylum Chordata; order Ceratodontiformes; family Ceratodontidae; genus Neoceratodus; species Neoceratodus forsteri. The sequence goes on along the minus strand of CM057452.1, from coordinate 1,149,285,216 downwards.
GTGCACATTAATGAACTAATGAACTAGCACATTTTTCTTTTCTTTTATTTCAATATTTGTACAGCTATTTAAAGCTATTAAAAGTTTATTTAAATGTTTACATATTACACATTTAGCACTTAAGAACTTAGTTTTCTAAATTAATTGGGCTACTATCTATATTGGTAATAGCAGCACTAGTCAGGAAAAATGATTTTAACCAGAAAACAAGCTGAGATTTTAGAAATGAAACAAGTAGTTGAAATAGTAGACATGTGTAAAACTAACCAGGAGCTAACACTGACTACTCTACCTGAATCAAATGAACTATTCCCAAGTAAAATCAGCTTGGTACAGGAAAATTCAGGGTTTAACAAACAAAAAAAAACAAGGCAAAAATTAAAAATACAAAAACCAGAACAAAAGTGCCGGTTAAAAAAATTAAAAGAGTTAAGAATTCTAACACTAAGAATAGAAATGGTTCAGATAAGAGTAAGCAAGTGGAAGCAACATAGATAGAAGAAAACAAAGACAAACAAAATGAACAAAGAAAAATAAGTGAGCACTTTAAAAAAAATCAGCATAAATATATTGAATTGAATACAGAGGTAGCAGATTTGGATCTAAATAAAGAGGCAACACACATGGATTTTTCCAGATTGTCTTCTACTCTCAAAATATTTGAAGCCTATGTGGTGTTTGAGGAATTTCATGAAAACCAAACTAATAGGAATAATTATTTAACCAGTAAAACTAGCTTGGACAGTCAAGTCACAGTTATTGAAACTGAGACAGACAGAATTAATAAATCTGTTAGAACAATGGATATAGCTGAAGTTTCTTTACAGACAAATTATGAATAGTATAGTGGCAGTTCATTAGTCTTCTCACCAGAAGTTTTTACTACAATTTCAGCTAGGAAACGTTTGGGCTCCCCCTCCCTTCATACTAATATAAACAAGGTTATTAATGAATTACACACCACTCTTTCTGATCTAAGGAGATATGAATTGGCTGTAAATGGTCAGAGAATTAATGCTACATCAGAGCAAACAGCAAAATATCCCTTTGTACTTAGTGACAATGTGAAACAGTTTGTGAAGAATCCACATGATGCTGACTTGATGATTCTGGACAAAATGGTCAGTATACCGAATGAAATGGAAACCATAAAACACAATGTAGCATTAAACAGCTTTAAGTTAGATGATATTCTGAAGAAGTTACATAAACTTGTTCCAAGCACTCCATATTCTCCTTCAATAATAATTGATCAGACTGAACAATTAAGGCTTTATTTCTCAACTATAGTGATACCTAATTCACCAGAGAAAGAAAACATAAAAAAGACAACAAGGAAAAGAAATAGGAATAAGAATAACAATATTAATACCATCATAAATAGAAGTGATCATGTAAAATAAAATAATGTACAGATCAAGTAAAAAACAAACTGGTATACAAGACTTAGAAAGGGAGCTGAGCATATGTAACACAAACTGTAGCTCTGCCACAGATGGTAATGAAGTTGAAAAATATATAGCAAACATTGATGAATGTTTTCCCCCATTAAAAGGTACAACCTCTCAAACAAAAATAAATGAAACAGGTGTCTAAACAGCTCAAAGTGATACTGGTATTAATACAATATCTAAAGCTTTTATTAGATTCAAGGAAGAACTTAGGACAATAAGATCTGAAATGAAGAAAACTACTATAGGAATGGCAAGGAAAATGAAGCTGACACAGATGTACCAGCTATAGATCAAGCTGTGAGAAAACCGCACAGTATTGATATCCTGCAGCTGTACTAAGAGCCGAACTTGGCGTACCCACCCTAGAAGGCTTAGCAATTGTGAAACTAGTAAGTTATTTGATTAATATTACAAGGATGACACAAAACATATTATCCCAAGAATGTTTACAAGAAAAGAAAATGTGGAAGGACATTGGTTGCAAAAATATCAAAATGGAATACTCAAGTTGAAAGAGCTCTATCTGACTATGGACTACAATATTTAAATAAATACGAAGAGAAGAAAGTCCAAGTAAGTTTGAATATATGAAATATTTTGCAAATATAATCATGATTACTTTTAATGACCTTGACTGTCAAAATATAGTAAAGTTACATATTGCTACTTGATTAGTAGAACATGATATCTTACATGTCTATGGGTATTATTTAGATGTTCTGCAGGAGCCAGAATTAAGAGTTATTTATACCAAATATAGAATAGGAATTGTTAAAAGTAATGTCATGAAAGCTAGATATAATTAGCTAAAAGATCCTACTGAAAGCTACTGTAGGTGTCATAACGTAGTACCAGAGAATCTATCACATGCTGTCTTTACATGTACATGGTATTATAACCCCAGAAGCTACTGGCCGTTGCCACTGTAGGCAAAGATTGAAACCTCAGATAAATATATTTTATTAAGGATTATGCTGACAGTACAGGATGAGAATATAATTAAACAAGTGTCATCTTATTTTAGAGCTATTTCTATTATCCATAATAATTATGAATAGATGTCCAGAGCAAACTTGAATGTACACTATGCACTTTAAATTGTACAATTTTTAAAATGTGCTGAATGGAATTCTCCCCTAGCTCATTATAATGATGTATTATGTGAAAAGCTGCTATATTATATTTTATTGTGTGTGTTTTTTTTTTTTACTTTTGTAATGGTCTATGACTGAACAAATATACATTTACCTTTCCTTACCAGTGCACTTTGTTGAGCTTTTTTACCTACCTAAAAGTGAGTGAGACAGAGCATAGCCCTAGTTTCATTACACTATTTCATGTTGCCAGTCCACTGTCCAGGCTAACAAAAAACACCACTGGATTCAGATTCATGCATAACTGACTTTTAGATAGGTGTAAAGAGGTAAAACGTCCACCACCAGCCAGGCAGCATCCTGGCTGTCACGGTTTCACCAAGACAGCAGCAGCAGGACTACTAACAGTAACTGGGCCCTCACAGCCAAGAAGACGCTGAACTCTGGCCTGGGTAATCTTTCTTAATCTGACTGTTGACACAGTACTACTCTATTAGCAAGTCTAGTATTAGTGTATGAGTGAGTGATGACTACTTTCAGTCACATCATCAGTGACCGAGTGTCAGTCACAAAAGTTTTTGTTTTTTATGAGTTTTTTACAATTCCAGGAGCAGGACTGTTAGCAGTAGTTGGGCCCTCACAGTCTGTGAGAGTCACAATCAGTTATGACAGTGACCACTGGCCGCCTGGTTAATCTTTCCCACCCCCAATCAGATCAATCAATGGATACAGTACAACTGCCTAGTTTTATAACTTTTCTGTTATGCATTCATTAATATCCAGAGATAGCTATATACAAGATAAAACTTAACTTTAAGTTGGCAGTCATAGCTGACTCACAATGACTCATCTACTTTGCTTGTTGCTGTCGGCTGCCAATGTGACTGTTGCATGACTTATGAGACTAGATTTTCTGAAGTCTGGGACCTTCTGAGCCAGGGACACTAGAGCATCATAGTGTCAGACAGACATGCAGTGCTAGAAGCCTGTAGGATTGAGGTCATTGGTGTATTGTGAAAAAAGGGAAACTGAAATATGAAGCTGATGCTGCAGTGCAGTCTACTATCTTGTTGTCCTCAGCTCCCCCTGCAGTAAGGTATACAGTGGCAAACAGCTGGCAGGCAGGCAGACAGGACAGGAGTGCACAGGAGGAGGCAATGTGAAAAAATCACGAGTGCTAGTCACCTATGCCTGTGAAATGTTAGTGAAGCTGACAGCCTTGAAGCATGTTTGCAGGTGTATCTGTGTCAGACAGACTATGAACACTTCAGTGCAGGACTGGGCAGTTGGTAGGGATTCAGAATACAGTTGGGGCAGTGAGACTGCACTGGCATCAATGATTTGGTATGGTGATGGATTGGATGAGCAGATAGCCATTCCTCAGCAGCCCTATTTATTCCATTGCTGCTCTAGTCTAAACTACTTACAGTCATGATCACTGATGGTGTACATTTAACATTACTAATTGCACTTTTCACTTTCAGTTGTGGTTTGGGTCTGGCTAGGCCCTCCCCACAAAAATACCTTGGCTGGCAATCACAACAACACAGCTGATAAATGTATATTATAGTGGCATTGTAGCACCACTATAGTTATGGGTGAGTAGGCTATTTAATAGCTTTATCCCCATTCAACAGATGTGCATGAATTTTGCATGCATGGTCTCTGGAGCAAGGTCTCCTGATGTACCAAGTTTCATTCCGGTTGGATGTGATTCACAGATACACAGATTCCCAGATACACATAGCAATAAAAAATGAGAGATTTTTTTGTTTTGCTTATTTTTTTTGTCATCACCTAACACCCACATGTTTGGCAATTTAGGTCTGACACTTTCAGGGTAAAAGGCTTCCACCAGAGTTGTGCCTTTCATTTTTTTGTTGTAAAAATATAAATCCATTCCAGAGTGATAAGGATTGGAATGTTTGCTTTTGAGCATGATCAGTATGCTGTTTTGGATAGCTGTTTCATACAAAAAAATAATTTGGTCATAAAATACAAGATTCTATTTCATACAGGGGGTAGGTAATCTTGTTTCGTGATGAATTTTTTTTTTGTTTTCATATGCCACCATCTTATTTTTTAATCCCACAAACATTGTATCATGAAAACATGCCAGTACATATATTCTGGTCATCAGGACCCCATTAGCTGGATTCTGCATTCAGTTTTTGTAAAAAAAATAGCCCAGAAATGCGTTTTAACACATTTTAAAATTGATTTCCATGAATATATTTTATTTTTTCATATAGCCATATGAAACAGGAATATGGCCACACAAAACAAGATTACTTTCTTATGAAAAACAAATTTGGACTTGGTTTTCTATACATTCTTTTTTTTCATATGAAGGAATCTTTTTTATGAGAATGACACAATCTCATGAAAAAATATTCCTTCATACAAAAAAAGAATTTGGACTTTTTTTTCCAAATTGCAACTTTAGCAAGCCATAAATCTGTCAATATTTGCAGTTAAGGGATAATCTGTGTGTGGAAAAAGGGTCTCAGTGAGCACTACAACAATAACACATACCCCCCCCACCAAAAAATATGAGCCATATAAAAAACAAAAAGATTAAAATAATAAAAATTCCCATATGATAACATTGCAACGTTAACATACCATAATTTTGTCATTGTGTTGAGTTATAAGAGAATCTACATATAAACAATGATCTCAATGAGTATTACAACACTAAATAAGATTTAAACTTTTACAAGCCATAAGTTTTTCAATAATTGGAGTTAAGGGACAAATATATCAATAAAAGGGCCAATGACTACTATGACACAAAGACATAACCCCACTAAACATTCATGGGGTATACACTGCACCTCAAAATTACCTTCAGTCTTCATCATGGTGCCAAATCCACAATGAAAGTGTGACCATCAACAGAAATGAGTCAAAGGTGTATCTTGTCTTCCAGTACAACCACAACAAATTTCACTGCAAACTGACACAAATTTACTGACCTATGGGTAACAAAGTGAAAAGCACATTTTTGCTCATGTACAATGTACCTCCAGAAGTTAAGAGGGACACTTAATATGTTTTTTTTTCTTTAAAGTGAGCCCCACCAAAAAAAAAATCAATTACAACTAAGCACATACATTGTTTTCTGGCAACATGGATCAGCCAGATGGATGTGATCATCTATGGAGGGATGGAAACACAAGGATTTCTAAGCCCTGTGCTTCCCTAACCTGATGGATATGTTCATGCAAATCCCAAAGGGACCTATGTGAGTGAGGATGTGATTCTACTATATCAAAAAGTAAGGACATTCTTTGCAAAAAAAAAAAAAGAAAAACCTGCATTAATGCACCAGTGATGGTTCAGATTAAACCAACAAAAGTAAGGAAATGTGGTGTTAAGGTTTCCAACCTGACTCTCCACCCCTAACCCTCAAGTAGGAGAAAACAAACAGTACATTTTTCACTGTTCTGACTCTTGGTGAATTAGGGGTATGATCTTCCTTGGGGTTCTCAACCGTAATGCTCGGCAAATTCCTTGACCAAATAAGCTGACATGTGATGTGTGTTCTTCATGCAGGGCCTACAGGTAGTTGGCAACATGTGGAGAGACAGCTCTGTATGTTTGAAGGCTATATCATAATGGAGAGAGTGTTAGGGTTGAGAACCACAAGGAAGACTGCATACCTAATTCACCAAGAGATAGGAGAGTGAAAACCATATTGTTTTGTTTTCCTTTTCTTGTTTGTGGGGTGGGAGTGGTTAGTTAGGGTTGCAAACCCTAACATCAAATTTCCAACTTTTGTTGATTTGACCTGAACCCTAACTAATGCATAACTGGCACTGCCTCTGGGGGCACACTGATATTGCCTCTGTGGGCCCCTTTCAGTCTGTGGGCCCTGGGCACCTGCCCCTTCTGCCCAGTGGTTAATCTTGCCCTGCTCACTATGTTTCATGTTGTCATTGTGTCAAAGTAAAAAGAAAATGTATTTCAGTAGTGTCTTCACAAAAGCAGAGAGGATGGGACTTTGTTCAGTAAAAAGATAATGAAACTCTATCTGGGAAGTCCATTATACTTTGCAAAGTGCATGGCAGAAAGTAGATTGCATTACTTACTGTGCAAAAGGTTGGTCAATTAGTACAAAGTAGCAGGCAGGTCCTCATTTGAACCAGCAGTTCTACAGTCCTAGAGGAAGGTGCAGAATTTTTTTTTATTAAAATCAGTGAACTTAGTAAGAAAAATAACAAAACAGAAACTGTTTGGCAGTTAGAATACAGAGCTGTGGTAAGTGTTATTTGAAAAGCTATTATTCACAGGAAACAGTTTAACAGACACGTTTATGGTTTTTACTGTAGTCATTTTGACTATATCTGTGAGCTGATGTTGAGGGGCAGAGTCAGCTCAGCTTTCTGATCTCAATGTCAGTGTTAAAATTTTACTTTTTACCATTGCAGATCTTATCTTTTCTAATATCTGTGCTAAAAGTGTAAATCTGTCTGTGAGAGATGATTGGCTGGACAATACTGATGTGACAAATACACAGTACGTGCTGTGTTAAGAATCAGAGCCACTCTCTCTCCTGCACACTGCATACACAATTAGACTCATTTTAAATGATATTAATCCCAATAATTCCAACAATGTAGGAGACATGCACAGTAAATAACCTTTACCTCTGCCACAAATTTCTTCATTGTTACAGGCCTGAGGCCATGATACTGCTCCCAAGCTTTCATGCTATGTTCAGAATCAGGTCTGCTCCTCTACCTATACACTGTGTGAAAAATTGGCCTCAGCTGGACTACAAATAGGTGAGATGTACCCACATGGGAGCATGTGTGTGTGTGTGTGTGTGTGTGTGTGTGTGTGTGTGTGTGTGTGTGTGTGTTTGTGTTTGTATGTTTGAAAGAGGTGAAAACTATTGCACTTCTGTACATGAATGTAGATCCGCTTTGAAGCAATACATAATTTAAGTTGAACAATTTCAGAATTTTCAGTACCTTTATTTTGAATTTTGAGTTGGATATTATTAATGAAATATATGGAAGCCATATCACCCCTCTCCTAGCATGGTGAATGCTTTGCAGAGTTGTTTTTTTGCACAGAAAATGTTTTTTTCTTCCTTTTTCCCTTATCTTCTTGTAGCATCATCTCCCACCCTCATCTCCCAGACCTAATTAGTAAATCAAATTTCTCCTTCCCCTCCCTCTTGTGGCATCCAGTCCTGACCACCTTCTCAACCCCTAGAAAATAAAATATGATATACATACACTGTTCCCCATCCACTCATAGCACCCAATCCACTACGCCCCCCCCCCCAAAGCCTGGCAAAATAAATAATTACACCAAAACTCCTTCCCATTTAATGGCACAAAATATTATCTTCCCAACCAGCCCTGGCAAAATAATTAATAACAACATGCCCAACCATCTCAGCACCATACTCCCCAATACCCTATGCTACCTATGAAGAATGACATCAAATGTGAGTGGCAGTGGTGGAACCTCTCATAAACCTGTTCTCACCACCTCAGGTAGCCATTGACTGAATGAATGAGAGCATGCAAATTACAAATCTTGATTTATTGGTCTGTTTTAAATGACATATTTTTTTAAAAATTCAGTTCAACGAACTCTGCAGTGACCTTAAATATAGTATGAGTATGTGTATGATTTGGAGAGATGCACAAAAGCCTAACAATATGCTGCTACTATACCACTATAATGCATACTTAATGCACAGTACATGCTGACCACTTATACATTTTATTTAGTGGAGCTCAAACAAATTATTTGCTGAGGAATTAAACCCCTTAGAATTAGGAAGTTTGATTCTTGAAATGTAGTCATTTTCTGTAAACTGTCTTGTGAGCTCATTTTTACCTTGTTTGAAGTTGCTTACTTAGTTGAACTATTGTATGTCACCACTGAGGCTGCAGTTTGAGATCTATAATATAAACATCAGTTTGCTTTTCTATAATATAAACATCATCAGTTATGAATCAATAGCTTCTTCTCCTGTGATCAATTCCTGACATTATCACTTCTCTAATTGTCTCACTTATCCTTCTGAAGCTGCAAGCAGACCCTGTTTTGTTGGCTTTATCAGTTAATGTGATAGAAAAATATATAAAGTTCAGTTACAGAGAATGAAACAATGTTATAGTTCTTTTATTGCAGAGAAGATGGTGGAGCACACAAACATGCAGGTATGATTGTATTATGAGTCTGTATAATGTCATCCCTCTGCTTCTATGAAAATAAGTCTTTCTGTTAATCATCAGGTCAAAAAAAACTGTCTGTTGCCATATTGGTCCTTGTACAATAAGATGCACAAAATAGGCAGTTTGATACCTCTTATTAGACCAACAGATATTTACAGAAAAAACGTTAAGCTTTTGATCATCAGGGTAATTCCTGGGTATGATATTATTTTAACATCCAGTGTTTCTCTACATATCCATTAGGCCAAGCTCTAAGCCCTTTCACACATCCATGATCTCATGCCTCCTGGAACAGTTGCCACTTGCTCCAAATATCTACTGTCTTTCATCTCATATGCAGTGGCATTCACAACTAAGTAGTGCTATACTGTACTCTTTCTAGCTGCTATATACCACAACAATGTTTAATTCGTTTAAATGGACTTTCACAGTAATACTATATATGACACAGTACATTGCTATCTGTCTCTGGCTGCCACAGTACTTTCCATGACATGCACTTCTGAATAGGACTGTCCAGCTAAGGATAGAGCCAAATAAAACTTTCCAGAACAGAGCGGTGAAAGGTGCTCTAAAATCAAGTCATCACAACTGTAGGTTGGAGTAGCATGACTGTGTCATAAACCTAAATTCCACTGCTGTCCCTTTATCTGTACTTCATCCCCCTATATTACTGGTCATGCCTGAAAATTGGCAGCTGTCTGCTTGGTGCACGCTACCCAGTCAACAAAAACTAAATAAATAAATTGAGCTCCAACCCCACTAGGACATAATCAAGTGAGTCATAAACAGGCTAACCTACCATGCTCTAACTGCATTACTGCACCCTCTGTTCTACCTTAGGCTGGTCAAATGCATCAGTCCACCCTATGTTGTTCCCAAGACATAGGAGGGTAAAAATCTCTATCAGTGGCTCTATCATGCCCTGAGTAATAGTTTATCATTGTATATTATGGCATTGTTTTAAAGAAATACATGCTCAGATGTACTTATAAGTAACTCTGTAATCTATGTAAAAATCCCAAGATAATATGCCTCTGACAGGAAATCCACATTCAGTTGTCTTGCTGCTGTGATGTGGAATAAGTTGTAGAGGTTCTTTTAACTAGGATACCTAGTTAGTTTCAACATGTTTAAATCAATTGATTGAAAACCCTTGTAAAGACATTATCACTGCTATTAGCATTTATTCATAATCCTAGAGCATCACAACTCTCTAAGCACTTCAACTCTTTCAACTGAAGAATGGTCTACTTTACAACACAATGGGCCCAATTCACAAAGGTTGGTGCAAGCTGCACTGAATGCAACTTGTGCTGACTGCTGGTTCATCAGGGACTCTGTGCTCAATTCTTTATCAGGTAGGTTCCCACCAGCAACGTCCAATGGCTTGTGGCAACCAAACAGATGGCATATCAGGAAAGTGTGCCTTAAGTCATGGGGCAGCCTTGAGGCAATAGCACCATGGACAGTGGTCCCTGATGGCTAGTGCCCCCTCTTAGCCCTGATCCCACATTGGTAAAATAAGTATTTCCCTGGAGTTCAAGCATAACCCCCAGCCCCAATCCTTGTTTAATAAAAAACAAAGTCCCCGGTGGTCTAGCTGAACCCGTCCAGCCTGATCCCCATTAAATAAATAAAAAATCACTGGTAGTCTAGCAGACCCCCTCCCCAGCCCTGATATCTGTTTAATGAAAAGCAAAGTTTCTGGTGGTCTAGCAGACCCACCAGCCCTACTCTCCATTTAAATATGAAATGCTCTGGTGGCTAGCACTGACCCCACCCCAGCCCTGCTACCTGTTTCTGATGTAATAAAACTCTCTAGTGGTCTAGTGAACCCCACACCCAATCAGGAATTGCCCCATCATCCTGCTCTTCATCCCATCTCAGAGAATAGGCACAGTTCTCACTAATACCACAGTTAGTCAACTGAGCTGTCAGTGAGCTAGTGTATACTGTATAAATCATGCATACTGTATACTTTAGCTCATTGACAGCTCGGTTGGCACCCAGCAGTGGTGGTGAGCTGAGGGCTGTGCTAGGTGCTGACTCTGAGATGGGACAGGAGAGAAGGATGGCGGGGAAAGGCCTGCCATGGTGGGGGGTCCACTAGACCACCAGGGACCTTTATTATGTCAGAAATTAAGATCAGGCTGGGGTGAAGGGACCACTAGCCACCAGGGCATTTCATAATATTGAAACATGGATCAGGGCTGGGGGGCTGCAAGACCACCAGGGACTTTGTTTTTTATTAAACATAGATCGGGCAGGGGAGGGTCTGCCAGACCACAAGCAACTTTGTATTTATTTAAATGGAGATCATGGCTGGGGGGGTCCACTAGACCACCAGGGACTTTGTTTTTTATTAAACAGGGATTGGGGCTGGGGGGGAACCATGGCACATTGCCACAGATGTCAAAAGCCTCCCAAATGACACTTCTAAGTACCCTTAGGCCAGCCTGGCTGTTCTAGGGGTACATAGAATTTTGCCCGCTGGGTGGGTTTTGTGAATACAGAGTTGGGGGATATGGCAGCCTGCATGTGCCGTAAGCACCCTTTTATCATGTCGCAGCCCATTTTATGCTGCAAGACTGGCACAAGCCCCCTTTGGTGCATGTAGCCTACATTTAATGCAGGCTGCTTTTCTAAATAGCTCCTTGGCTTCTTTTGGCAAAAGGTCCCACTTGCGTCATTTATGTCTGACACAGGCACCTTGCATCATTCTTGGAGCATTGTGAATCATGCCCCATTTATCATATAATTCCACAGATTATTTACTGACCAAGATCTGCCCACAGGCTCTTCTGAACATGGATTGTCTGTAACTATCTTTAAATCATTCTGCAAATTTGCTGTTTCAAAAGTTATCCCATCATAGCTGACTGAATTACCTTTTAGTAGCCTTGATATATGCAGCAAAATGGACATGTATCTGGATTTGTGTTCTAAAATTGTATTTAATTTACTTCTTGTTAATTTTTCAGATCCAGGACCTCTGTGTCAATAAGAATTGCTCAATGAAGGTTTGGCAGTTTGAATAAGGGAGGCAGTATAGGGCAGTGGTTTAAAGCTCTGAGTTGTAAGTCTGGAGACCTGGGTTTGAATCCCACAGCCCCCACTTACATACTGTGTGACCCTGAGCAAGTCACTTAACTTCCCCGTGCTCCCATGTTGCACCTGTAAAAAAGCTTTCAGCTTTGTGTGCCACTCCTGGTTAAACAATTGGAAGGTTTTGCCTGGTAAAATAAATAAACAAATAAAAAATATACCTGATACTTGTGGGCATGAGGCTGGGTATGCAGTATGATATTTTTGAATCCTACAGCACAGAGTATTCTTGTTCTGCACCATGGCTGACTATGAATTTAACCTCCTGCCTGGAGTCACATGCCCTGTATGCCTGACCAGTAAATACATCCCATTGGGCATCAACATTTTCATTCAGCACATGATAGTTTAATCTTGAATAGATTACGTATAGTATTGACTAGATTACATACTCTATAAAGATACAAGAATTGTAACCTATTTTTTCTTCAACAAATGGAAACGTTTTACATTTCAATAATCAAGTAGTTTGAAACAGGACTTATTCAACTCAAAGCACAATGCAGTTGAGTAAATCTAATACTTCATTCTGTATGTATGTCAGAGAAAATGCCCAATATTCTATGTGCTTTAGGATTTCAATCTGACTAGAATAATTATGGGTTTCAAAGGAATATTGCTAAATTAGCATAATTGTTTTGCTTGAATAATCACTATTCCTTTTCACTGGCTGTACTGAAGCTTCCATTTTTATAGGGTAACTTAATGGGATGGAATGAGTTTTTGTTCATCTGTAAGATATTCATCTTAGATTAGTAAAGCTGCAGCAATATAAATGGCTCAATTTTCCAGCACAAGTCTACTGAAGATATAAGATTAATGCACATTTGTTATAAACTGGTAGTAACATTAAGGCATAAAACCAATTATAAGACAACTACAAAAATTTGAAAATGTCATATGATTTACTAAATATAAAAAGAATATTTGTCTGTGTACTCATTTCACAATAAAACTGCAGCTGATGTATGGACACAATGCAATTAAAATGACCTGAGTGATAACAATAATATGAATCATATCCTTTAGTGGAATATTAGTTTTATTCCAGTTTTCAAGTGCTTAACTTCATTTCGACTATTCTTTTTATTACTGACATCATGTTGTCATCATTTAAAAAAATGCAATATGCCATTTTTTTGGTTTTACATTGTTTACTGATGAAACTATACTGTGCATGCAAATACTGGCATTAAAATTATTTAGTAACAGGTACATGTGCCAGTATTTGATTTCATCAATATGTTTTATGATTCAGTGCACAGGGAATATGAGTCATAGAAACATAGAATGTGATGTCAGATAAGGGCTGCTGGGCCCACCCGGTCTGCCCATTTTTTTAACTTAATTATTTGCTACATACCCTACATGATTTATGGCACAACCCCCTGCCACTTCCTTATCCCTATGATTCCCTTGTCCCTGACTCAGGCATTTTTGAACCCCACCACAGTTTGTGCCCCCACTACCTGTGCTAAAAGGTAACTGTTCCAGTATCCAGGTATCCACCATCCTTTCTGTGAAAAATTATTTCCTAACATCCCACATGAATTTATCCCCTTCCAATTTCATAGCATGACCTATTTTTGAAGAGCACCCTGTTCTCTGAAAAATACTCCCTTCCAGTACCTAATTGACCCCTGTGAGGTATTTAAAAGTGTCAATGATTAGAGATGTAGCGGATTTAAATTTTGCCAGTGAAGTGAACGCAAAGTGGGCACTTTATGTTGTCATTCCACTATGTGGAGTGGCCAGCATGAAATGCACACTTCGCCTTGTGCTTATTACTTCATGTTGTCATTCTGCCTTAATACAAAGTAAGACGGAGTGACAACATTACTGGCAGCCCCCCCCCACACACACAGTCACTAGAATTAATGTGCATCCCCAAAATGCTACTGTCATCCTGAGTCCAGAAAATTCCCCAGTGCTGATGAAGTGAAATGAGAGCGTAACAAGAAATGCAAAGCCTCCCAGAATTAATGGCCCACTCAGTCATATGGTCAGTGGTCAGATAAAGTCACCAGAATTAATGTTCATCCGCAAAATGCTACTGTCTTGTGTACAGAAAATTCCTCAATGCTGACAAAGTGAAATGAGAGTGTAACAAGAAATGCAAAGTCTCCCATCTTAGACATGCAGTGACTTTGCATTGTCTCTCCGCTACTCAGTGTGGCCAGCATGAAATGCCCACTTCGCCTTGTTATTGTGATTGTGACTTCTCGTCATTCCGCCTTTACCCAAAGTAAGGCAGAGTGACAACAATATTGGCAGCCCCTGGGCCTCCACGTATCACATGGCTTACAGTACTCTAACTCACATGATGTTCAGGAATGTGAATGCCTACAGTTGTAGTTCCCTGATGACGATGACCTGTATCACAAAACTCTCCAATTTGAAAACTCACATCAGGGAGCACAGTGGTGAAGTCTGAAGAGGTACTACAAAACAGGCTTACATACAAGTAACTAGTAAAAAAAATTATTTTGTGATTTGTGATGTGATTGTGAATCATGATTACATTCATGACCTTGAAACATGAATTTATTTTTCTCAGAGTTGGAGCTGATGAGCGTCTGGTGTGAGATAACCAGTTATACGAAACTGTATGGGAATTTGAATGCCTACGGCTGTAGTTCCCTGATGACCCGTATCACATAACTCCACAATTTGAAAACTCCTATCAACGTGTACAGTGGTGAAGCCTGGAGACATACTACAAGACAGACTTACATGGAAGTAACTAGTAAAAAAATAAATTTTGTGATCCGTGACGTGATCATGAATCATGACTGCAATCGTGACCATAATGATGATGAAGAACATGATTTGTATCATGAGTGACTGAATTGTGATGATGGCCCTGACTTAAAAACAAATATTAATGAGTACAATTTTCATGCATAAAGATATGCACCGCACCACACCAGTACTCTGAAGAGAAGCCAAAGAAACAACTGTGACAAGTTACAGATGGAGATTGGGCCCTAAAGAGATGCAAATGCACAGACAGATTAAGATTGCACTGTGCACTGAAGAGATGTAGATGCAGAGGCACAGCAACACCGCCTAACCAGTGCTCACCATCAAAAATCCAAATCTAGAAAAGAATACCTTTTGCTGGCTGGGGGGGGGGGGGGAGTAGTGCACGGCAGTAACAGTCCACTACCATTAAAGATACCACAAAGCAGTACAAAACATTCATGCAGGTTCAGTGGACAGCAGGTTCACACTGCTGCAATTACTCTGTGGCACAATAAAAGGTATCTGATTTAATGGTATGCATCGCACACACACTCACACACACACTACAAGTAATGCATAGCAAATTGAAAATCTTTAGTAATATAACCAAATGTTTTAAACAAACTGAAAGTATACACTGTTGCACCACAACAATCAGCAAAAAAGTCAAGAATTATTGAAAATATTACTGTGTGTACATTAACACAGTTATACAAGAAATATATAACCAAAACAGAAAAACTGCCTTTTTCTCCCAGTTACTGTAATCTACCTACACCACAGATACGCCCTTACTACAAAGCACACTTCACAGTACAAAGACTGACTGTTCTAAATTAACATTCAAAATCCACACACAAACAATAAACATGCTGTGATATAAGCACAGGAGGGTTTCCTACAATCGATGTACTAAGCTTTGAGCAACAGAAAATGGCTCAAAAAGCTTTTTTTAACAGCTTTTAGAGGATTTAAATCACAGAGCTCTGAGAGGAAACTGCCTCCATCTTCTACTACAAACACACTACACAGAAATGAGGCAGTGCAGAACAATCTAGAGCCCATGTGACCTGCAATCCCATGAAGCACTGCAAATTTGCCTTGGAATGCAATAAAAGGGGAAGTGATGTGAAGTACATTGATTTCAGTGTTGATTCACCTTAAAATTAGTGGAGAACTGGTTTGGGGAAGGTGAAATAATGCAAAGTCATTGGTTTTAATGGACTTCGCATTCCTCTTTATGATGTGAAGTATTCCACTTTGCGTTGCGGAGCACTTCACAGGTTCCTCATTACTCCATGAATCACTTTGCAAAGCAAATTTCAGCCATTTCACCCACCATTATCTATGATATCCCCTTTCCCTCCTGTGTTCCAGGCTGTGCATATTTAACTTCTTTAGCCTTCCATTTTAGATCTTTTGATGCAGACACTGCACCATTTTGGTTGCACTCTTCTAGACCACCTCAACTCTGTTTATGTCCTTTCTGAGATGTGGTCTCCAGAACTGGACATAGAACTCAAGGTGAGATCTTACCAGCCATCTATATAGGGCAGCACCACCTCCATCTTTCTGCGGGTGCTGCCTCTTTCTATACACCCCAACATCCCACTAGACCTTCCCACTGTATTGTCACATTGCCTGGACACCTCTAGGTCAACTGATATGATTACCCAGTGGTCTCTTTCCTGTTTGGTCTTTGTCAGTATCACTCCACCCATTTTGTACTTCACGCCCACATTTCTATTGCTCTGATGCATTAATTTGCACTGTTTTGCATTCAGACCCATCTGCTGTACTCTTGTCCTCTCCTACAGCCTTTTCAGATCACTGCCACCCCCCCGAGTGTTGACTCTTTTGTAGATCTTGGTGTCATCGATAAAGAGGCAGACCTTGCATTCTAGTTCCTCTGCTATGTCACTTATAAAGACATTGAAGAGGACTGAGCCCAGCATGGATCCCTGCGTTTCTCCTTTGGCACCCTCTCTACCTCAGACTGTACTTCATTTACCACTACCCTCTGTGTCCTATCCACTAACCAGTTCCTTATCTAGTTTACCACCTTATTACCCACCTCCAAGTTACCAAAATTGTTTTCCAGTCTCCTATGTGGAATGGTGTCAAAAGCTTTTCTGAAGTCCAGATACACCACATCCACCACTCCTCAGTGATCCAGCTCCTTGGTCACCCAGTCAAAGAAATCTGTCAGAATTGTTTGGCTTTAGCTTCCCTCTGTAAAACCATGCTGCCTTGGGTTCTGTAATCCATGGATACAAGATATTCCACAATCCTTTTTTAATAGTGTTTTCATTAACATATCCACCACTGGTTTCAGGATGACAGGCCTATAATTGCCTGCCTTTCTCTTGCTACCACTTTTCTGAAGTGGGACTACCTATGCCCTTCTCCAGTCTTCTGGAACCCTGCCAGTCTCCAGCGATTTGTTGAAAAGGTCTATCAGAGGTGCAGCTAGTACCTCTCTGAGCTCCCTCAGCACCCTTGGATGTACGCTGTCTTTTCCATAGCTTTGTCTACCTCCAGGTTATTAAGTGCTATCTGGACTCTCCACAGAAAGTGGACTGGAGTCCATTTCCCACCAATCAAGGTTCCTGGTGCCTTTTCATGCTCCCTCCCCTTCCCTTCCCCTTCCCCTTTGACAGTGAAGTCAGTATTTCCTATCCAAACCTGAACTCTTGACAAGGTGAGTCATGCATTATGTATGTTCTGTTTCTTTTTGGATCCCATATGTAGTACAAGGAAACCTCTGGTGCAGGCCTTTTAAAAGCAGGCAGTAAGTGATGAATGTGTTATTTATATTATTCTTATTTATTTAATATGCAAACAAATCTCTTGATGACAAATGGATCAAGTATAGTTATATGTTTTCTGTATAGCAGGAGCATTCACAACAGCAAAGGATCTCATTTTTACCTGCTTTTCATCACAATGTAATCCCAAAGAAAATGGTCAGCATATTCGGTACATTTATTATTTTAAATGAGAACTGTGTTGAACCTGTAAGCGATGTCTTTTTATAACAGCTGTGGTTCTAATACTGGTTCACATGTGTTTACTACTCCATCCTTACAGACCTTTTAATAAATACAGTTGCTGTTTCTGATCCACAGACTATGGGTAAAGACCATTATGGAACTGCATGATGTAGTTATTGTCCTTGTTAAGCTCCTCCATTGTTTTCACAGATGCATCTGTGTTCTACTATAAAAACATGGAAACACAGAATTTGATGGCAGGTAAGGATTGTTTGGTCCAAATAGTCTGCCCATTTAATATAATCACTATAGACCACTGGGGTTAATAAGGGGACATAAACAACATCACACAGTCTTAACATGGTACTTCTAACCAATGTGTGAATCAGCAATACCCTCTGAGTTTATTATAAGTCCAGTAAAGCTGGAACAATACATGTAAAACAAATGTAAGGATGAAGGATGTCATTGAAATGGACCAACTGTGGAGTCTGAAATTAAAAGATCAAAGCTGGTGGGCATGGGTGGATACAAGGTACTTGCTACTGTTAGCAACAGTACAAAACCATCCACCATTAAGTCTAAAAGGGATAAGGTGTCCATGGATAGGCCCACAGCAGCACCCAAACAGACATTGTCCCCTGAATCTCCCCCCAGGAATGATGGACGCTAAAACAGTCTTAAGTTGTTGGTTGCTCGTTGGTGATCTTATTCATGGCACTATGACTATATTTACAACCATATACTTCGAATTCACAATTCAATTCACATCAAAATTTATTTCCAAGCTTCCTGGTTCCGGCATCTGTCTTTCTTCTGGTCATTCTTCCATCTTGCTTTCAGGGCCCGGACACTGTGAATCTTGCCCCCTGTTCCACACCACAACCAGGCTGGTTCCACCTACCTGGGCTTTCGCCTTCCAGGCCCGGACATTTCTAAGTCCGGTGCCTGGACCTATCCCCCTCCCCGCTTTACCACCATGTCTTAGTTCTTTGTCCCCAGCCTATGTATCCTACCCCCCCCACTTTATCCCCCCTGCTCCCTCCTTTTTTATTTCTTCCCACTCCCCTGGGCATCCTTGTCCTTCCCTGCCAGGGGACTTTGCCCTAGCCCCCTGGCCCGATGCCGCCTCCCCGCAGCAAAAAACACCTGGTCGTATGCCCAGGGTCCCTAGGGCATTCAATCTGCCCTCCAACTCTTTCCTTTGTGCCAAATCTACCCCAAGTGCCTTCCTTAATAAGTGTATGAGGGTGGGAAAAATTCCCAGCAAAAGTGGTCATCCTGCCTGAGCTCTGGCCTAATGTACACCTATAGGTCCCTGGTCACTACCCCCATCAGGCTCCATCCCCCAGCTAATCCCTAGGGATCTGGCTTACCCATGTCATTTTACACTTACCTGTCTGGTGATGTCACTAGGCCCCACCCCCCTCTATTCACTCTGTTCTCCCCACCACCTGTCTCCCTCCTGTGCATTCTACCTGGCAGAGATCACTGAACAACCTGGCCTGCCTTTTAGTGGCAAGCCCCATTGTCCCCTGAATCCCCACCAGGAATGATGGATGCTACAACAGTTTTAACTTGTTAGTTGCTCATTTGCAATTTTATTTGTGGCACAAAAACTATATTTACAACCATATACTTTGAATTCACAATTCAGTCCACATCAAAATTTCTTTCCAAGCTTCCTGGTTCTGGCCTCTGTCTTTCTTGTGGTCATTCTTCCATCTTGCTTTCAGGGCCTGGACACAGTGAATCCGGCCCCCTCCTCCACACCAGAACCAGGCTGGTTCCACCTACCTGGGCTTTCGCCCTCCAGGCCCGGACACTTCTGAATCCAGCTCCTGGTCCTATCCGCCTCCCCACTTTACCACCACATCTAGGATCTCTGTCCCCAGCACGTGTATCCTACCCCTTCCTCCCTTTCTTCCCCTCTCCCCCTTTTTCTTTCTTCCACTGCCCCTCCTCCAGCTTGTGATGGATGGAGGGGCTCCCCCCCTTGCAGGCTAGTATCTAAACTGTTTGCTGTCTATCTGGTTTACTAGCTCCCCAATAGGTCACAGGAATAGGCACATGCCAAACTCTGACAGGTGGACCCTGTCTAACCTGTACACCACAGGCTGGTCGAAGGAGATGTCCTTGTGCTGCGGGTGCACCCCCCCCATCTCAATAACCGCCCTGGCCACCTTCCTATTTAAATGCTTCCTGACTTTCTTGATCAGCCAGACGTCCTTCACCCCCCTCCAAACCCTCCAGGAAGTGATGTCGGACCAGCCGATTGTCACCCTCAGCCCCCACCCTCTAAATTTTTCTAAGTCTTCCATGATGCTCTGTCCCAATGCCCCCCATGGCAGGCTCCCCAAATCATTGCCCCGCAGGTGTATAATAATGCAATCCAGGGTGGTCCATTGCAATTGTAATTCTTCCATCAAAGGCATGAGCTGTGCACACCTCATCCCCCTAATGCTTTTCCATAGCACCCTGGTATGCTCAGTGTTATATCTCAACTGCACTCCTCAGGAGGTGGTGACCACAAACCTTTCTGCCCTGTATACGAAGGAATGCCCCACTATCCAGATTTTGCTCTAGGAATCTACCATGGAAACAAAATAAACAGTGTGAGTTGCTGTTGCTAATACCTCATGTACCTCTTATAGAAGCTGGACTTCCAGCACCCCACCTTTTGTACATCTGCCACTGCAGCCCCTCTTTCTGTTGCCTCCTGAGCTGCCCCAATCTGGAATGAATGTGGGGCAAATTTACCTGGATCTTCTTCCAGGAACGCCAGTGCCCTCTTGAGTACTGCCCCTAGCTGAAACCCCATGACTGGAAAGCCATCCCCATGTTGAAACATTACTCCCCTGGCCCTCCCCCGAGCACTCCCATACGTCTCCAGCACATTCACAGTGCAGCTAGCTCAATGTAGTTTCCTCAACAGTGACACTTGGGTCCCCTTGCCCCCCAGTCCATCTTGAACCTGGTCAGGGTAATGACCACCCTGCCTTGCCCCATAGGATATTATCATGCTGTAATGCCTGCCCTGCAGCTGCCTTTTGTGGGGCCACCACCTCCCCCACCTGGAATGCCCCTGTTGCCCTAACTGCAAACATGGCCCGGAATAGTACCACCCTTGGGCCAATGTGCATACCTTCTGGGTGGCTCCTAAGAACTTTACTAGTAACTCCCATCTTATGGGTTGTCTTCTGTACACCCTGGCGGATGGATCCCTCCGCCAATCTAACACCATGCATTTTATTGTCCTGCTGACCTCTACATCGGGCCATCCCCTGTCCTGGCACACTCAACTGATGCCAGCTAAGTGCACGACCATCGTGGTGTGGGCCAGCCCTTCCTCCCACATTTCCACCATGAACCTCCTTATCTGCTCACCCCGGGCCAGTTCGGGCCTGTCCAACCCATACTTGATTCTGAAATCCTGAAATTTCACCTATCCTGCCTCGTATGCCCTCAATGTGTTGGCTGCCCAAGCTCCCCAATACAGCACCCTGGCTGTGTCTCTCCAGCCTCCCACATCCAGATGGGGAGCCTGGTCCTGTGTGGCACTGCCTGAGGCATCCATTCCAGAAACCTGTTGAGCTGTAAATGGGAAAGACTGTCAGCCACTTCATTCTTCAACTCCTCAATGTGCTGCACTTTGAAAGATATATTCAACAGCAGCCCCAACAAAACCAGTCACCTGAGCAGCCGGACCACCATCTCTGTCCTCCCCCCTTGCTTATTAATGACTTCTACCATCCCTTTGTTATCACACCAAAACAAGATGCGCTTCCCTTGCATCCTATAGCCCCATACCTCCATAGCCACCCACATCGAGAAATTTCCAAGAATGTGATATCTTTCAACAACTCCCCCCTTTTTCCCATGCTGCCGGCCAAGGTTCTGACATCCAATCCCCTTGGAAATATGCCCCCATTCCCAGGGCACCCGATGTGTCTGTAAACAGCTCCAAGTCCACGTTCCTTTCCCACTCCTCCTGCCAGAATGTCACCCCATTGTAGCTGTCGAGAAACTCCTCTCATACCTGAAAGTCCTCCCGTACTCCTCTCGACACATCCACTCAATGGTGCGGTAGTCGAGCCTTCCCAGTTGCCCTTCCCAGCCTCCTTGTGAAGGCCCTGCTTGAGATGATGGCCTTGCAGGTAAAATGAAGGTGCCCCTGCAGCTGTTGCATTTGTATCAGCAGCACCCTCTGCCTCCCCGTAACTAGGTTAGTAGTCCTCTAAGGAGTGCCAATTTGTCCCCGGGAAGCTGAAAACATCTCTCCTCTGTATCCACCTCTATATCCAGGAATTCCAATTTATGGGCTGGGCCTTCCATCTTGTCCTGTGCCAATAGGATACCCACCTGTCGGCACATAGTCTTAAAATCCCACAACATCCACTGCACCTCCATCCTGGATTCCCTGATGAGGAAGAAGTCATCCAGGTAGTGCACCACCCTCCTCTTCCCATACCGGGCCCCAAATACCCACTGCACCCATGTGTTGAATGCTTCAAAGGTGCAACACATCAAAGAGCACCCCATGGGCATGGCCTTGTCAAAATACATGCCACCTTGGAACTGAAACCCCAACAGGTCCCAATCCTTGGGCCAGACAGGAAAAAACTGAAATGCCAAATCTATGTCTGTCTATACAAGACTTACCCCTTCAATATCTCTGATTAGCACTATCGCCTGTTCCAGGGAGGCATACGACACCGCCCTAAGGTGATCGGGTATGCTCTCATTTATCGATGATCCATCAGGGTGGGATAAGTGATGGATCAAATGGAACTCCCCTGCCGCTTCCTTTGGGACAATACCCAAAGGGGACACTCAGAAATGCTCACATGGGGGGCCCCCAATGGGCCCTCAACCCTACCCACCCTAAATTACTTCTCTATCTTGGCACCCACTATTTCTTCTTTCACCTTCACTGACCCCAGGTTCTTGGCCCACATTCTTGTTCGCCCCCCCTTGAAACCCCAGTGGGAAACCCACCTGGAAGCCTGCCCTGAGCAATTCTGTTACCTCCCTAGTTGGGTAGCCTGCATTCCATTCCTCAACCACCTCTAGGGAGATGGGGACGTGTACCAGTGCGTGACCCCATCACCCCTCATTGCTTATCCTGTTATTGTTTTCCCAGGAGTGAAGTGCCACACTCTCTGACTGCCCTCTGGCCCCTGCCCTGGCCCCCCAAAAGGATTGCTCATGGTATTGCCCCCCGTGTTGTCCCCCATCCACTCCCTGTCAGCAGTTGGTGACCAGGTGTGACTCCCCACACTTGGAGCACACGTGCTGGAACTTACAATTGCCCCATGTACATGTGGCCTTTTTGTAACCCCAACATGCCCTGACCACTGCAGTAGGTGTGGCTTTCCTTACTTGTTCACCTCTCCCCAGAGAGGGTCCTCACCCACAACTCTGAGTGGGTACAGTCCCACCTCAGATCCCCTTTGGCCATCATCCGCTTCCAGAATGCCTCATCGCACTTGAGCCAGCCATACCCGACTTTGGCCTTGTACGCATCTCTGATAATGGACATGTAAGTCAGTAAGGGGATGGTGAGCTCTGGCTGCTTTTCCAGCACCAATGCGCTGTATATGATAAAGCCCCCTTGCCAGTTCTGAGTGGTTTTCCCTTTGTATTTAGCTTCCTCCGTCTTATAGCCCACCACTTCCAGGGCCACCAACATTTCCGACTTCCCTACCGACTCCTTCTGCTCATACTTCATGGCTGTGTCCTCATCCACCAGCCTGAATATGTCCACATACTCTCCCTTTCAGATTTTTTCTTTGATTGAAACCGGGATGTGGTCCCCGACAGAGCAGCCCAGAGGCCCATCATATAATTTTTGACTGCCGTCTTGTCCCCACCGCCCTTTTCTGCCCCAGCCCCTTTGCTCTTTAAGGCCTGAATGGCCTGCTCCATCTTTTCAATCCCTGCTTCACCCATGTCCCCCAGTAACCCCTCCAAGTACCTTTTTAGGCCATTTTCATCTGAAAAATCCATGTCATCCTTACCACCATCCGGGTTCCCAGTGTCCGGTTCTGGTGCAGACAGAGGTGCCGGGATAGGCACAGGGTACGGCGCTTCCTTCCTGGTCCTCTTGCCCCCTGTTCCTATGCCCAGGTACTCCTCTCACTCCTTCCATTTTCTCCTGGCCTCCTCTTCCACCTCCCTCTGCTTTGTCATAGCCACCAGCTCTGACATCTGCCCCATCAGCTTGGATGCCTCCTGCATCAATCTTTCACTGGACAATTGGGCTCACTTGGGTGTCTTGGCATTCCTATGTCACTATAATCAGAGGAACAAAAACAAATGTTCAACCATGCATTCCACAGCCAGGCCACCCTTACCCTGCATCCAGGCCGATGACCCATCCTGTTCCCTGGTGCCCATTGTCAACTGGCTTCTGCAGACCTTGCTTGTCCATCCCTGTGCCTTGGTCCCTGTACCCAGGCCAGTGGTTGTTTGTTCCGCATACCCTATGCGTCCAGCAGTATCCCCTCCCCATCCTCTGCACATTTCTGTCAGCATTTGATTGGAGCCCCCCATCCAACGCAGCTAACATAACCCACAAGCCTCTGTCAGAGGCAGATGAACTACCTCCTGCATCAGAATGATGCTATGCTACAGATAAAAGTTGTTTGTTTTTGGTTTTTTGGATATCCATGCCCCCCCAGGAACCGTGTTGCATCCTGCACTTTTTGGTCCCTTCAGAGAAAAAAGCTGGCCTGCCACGCGGTGGCCGTAACTACTTGGTTGCCACTCACCTGTTAGCAAACAGGGCCTAATGGCCTGCCTCACCCTTCATCAATTGTAGCTAACTGGGGACCCATGGGTGGGCTGCCACCGACTGCCACCTCACGTGGCATGTAGCCCCCCAATGGTATCTCACCCATCACAGTCCTCCTGTGTCCCCTCTCATCCCCACTCCATGTGGCTGGTACCCTGGCCCAGTGGTCCCATTTCTGTATCCTGCATCTTCCCCTTGCAATGGTTATGCCCCCATGTCTCCTTTGCATCGGGCCTGCCAGATCTGCTCGCATGCTCACGTTCCCCCCAAGAGAAGCCACAAACACCACAAAGCCAAAGGGTTTCTTTGAATTTCAAGCCCAGAACTAACTCTTGGCCAGATCTAAACCACGCTGCCTGCTGTGCCAGACTACTACCAGGCCGCACTCCCTGAATGCTGGCCCACCCTGTAGGCTTGAGCCTTGGCCACCACATATTCGGTCACTTAACCAACCAAAGAAAACTATTCACCAGCTACCCAGTGCAGTTGCAAGCTCCCACATACAGCACTGCTGATGAGCCACACTTCCAGGACCCCTCCCAGCCATACCCGATGGAAGGCCCTATCCGGCACCAGAACAAGCAGCATCCTCTGTTCTACCGGTTTCTGTATTTTATCTATTTAATTATTATTATTATTTTTAAAACAGGAACCAGTGATTGTGTGCGAGCTGCATTTCACTGTCCCCTGGAACCAATGCACTAAGAGCCGACAGAAGCCATAATCCGTTATGCCGCACCAGACCATGTGGCCACTAGGGGCTACCTGTTACCAGCCAGACCTGGAAAGGGTCTCCCCAAGCACCATGCAGTTCCTCTTTCCACCAAAACAGCCACAAACTAAAGACTGCTGGGCCACTAGCCTGACTCCAGTCTGCACTGCTGACCATATTCCTCCCTTTTTCCATTTGCCGGGAGCAATGGCGACAACAAACAACCCCCCCAAAGCATTTCCCCTCAAACTCCAATCCATTCCCTCACCAGATGAAAAACACTGGATATTACAACCGAACCCCTCCACTTCCGTGCCTGCCTCCCCCCAAGCTTACTGCATTAAATAACTGTCTGCCACAGAAAACTACCCACGATGACCTTTGCTTGCTCCTCGCAGTTCAAAATGGATCCACAAGCCTTTTCCTTGCAGGAGCAGCAATTCAGACCAGCTCTCTCCTGAAATCACACCCTGACCAGGCTTCTGCCTTTCTACCATGAGCGCTGCACAACAACCACCACCCGTGATGGGCTCCGTCTGTCATGCAGTTTTAAAAGCCTCCCAGTGCAGCTTGCTAGTGCAAAAACATCTTTTCTTCCCACCCTATAATCTCATCTGAAAACACCAGGGGCACAAGCTTTTCCTTTCCATCACCACCTAATGCCCTCTTCAAAAACCTAAGGCTACCCAAGCTATGTATTCATATACAACTGTAAAACAACACAAACGGGTCTTACCAGAAAACTATGACTTCTGTCTAGGCTTTTGCTACTCTTTTTTTTTTTTTTTTTTTTACAGTTAAAAGAACCATAAATCAAATGAGCTAGCTCTTGGGCTATGTGGCCTACCAGGCCTAGTTGCTCACAAGTGCCTTACTGAAGATTTCCAATTATGTGCTGAGTTCTTCAACTGAAAATTCCCAGCAAAAGAGGTTGTCCTGTCTGACCCCTGGCCTAATATACCCATATAGGCCCCTGGTCAGCACCTCCTTCTGGCTCCACCCCTAGCCAATCCCTGGGGCTCTGTTCTGCCCTTGTCATTTTACCCTTACCTGCCTGACGATGTCACTAGGCCTCACCCCCTCTATTTACTCTGCCCCACCACCCCTCCCCCTCCTGTGCATTCTTACTGGCAGAGATCACTGGACAATCTGGCCTGCCTTTTAGTGGCAAGCCCCATTGTCTGATGGTGCTCCTGTAATGGTAGCTTTACTTTAAAAGTACCAATAATTCCAAGTACAGTAACTGAATTCACTACACCCTCTGTTGGCTGCCAATTTCAATGAAGGATATCCAGATCACTTGTCTGGTATTTTTTTTTTCATTTTAGATCCCAAACCTAACTTAATCAGAGAATGGAAGGAGAAACTAGAAGACACTGAGGAACTGTGGGAGGCAATAAAAAGGGTAATTCTGAGGGCAATGGAGCTGTTCATTAGGGAGGTGTGCAAGGAAAAAGAGGAAGAAAGCCACTTTAGTTCATGAAAGAGGTGGGTGGTAAAATAAGGAGAAAAAAAGAAAGCTTTCAGGGCATACAAAATAACTCAATGAATGGAGGAAAGGGAAGAATACAGGGAAAAGCTTTGAGAGACAAGGCAAAACAGACAGGAGGGCAAAGTCTGACACAGAAGAAAAACTAGTGAAGAAGGCCAAGAGGGGGGAGAAGAAGTTTTTTAGGTATATCAGTGAGAGGAAAAAAAAGCAAAAAAGGTATAATGAAACTAAAAGGGGAAAGGGGGAGCTCTGATCGAGAGGGATGAAGATAAAGTGGACTTGATAAACAGATACTTTAGCTCAGTCTTCATGATCGAGGATGAGGGTAAAGGACAGAGCTAAGAATCAGGGGAATGGAGGGCAGGGAGGTAGACATAAATCCCTTCACAGAATGTAGGGTATTGGAAGAACTAGACAAATTAAGTGTTGACAAAGCAATAGGTCATGATGGACTACATTGCAGGGTGCTCCAGGAGATGAGGGAGGAGCTTATGGCACCACTAGCAAACTATTTAATCAATCCTTGGAGTGGGGGGAAGTCCCAGGGGACTGGAAAAGGGCAGATGTGGTGCCATTGTACAAGAATGGAGGGAGGGAGAATCCATGATACTATCATCTTGTCAGTCTTACCTCTGGTGGGTAAATTGATGGAGGCACTCCTAAAATAACAACAGCCAGCACTGGTTTTCAGTAGGAAGATCATGCCAGACAAACTTGATCGAACTCCTTGATGGGGTGATGGAGATATGCGATCTGGGAAGGGCGGTGGACATGGCCTATCTGGACTTTAGTAAGGCTTTTGACACTGTCCCTCACAGGAGGCTGGTGAACAAGTTGGGCAGCTTTGAGGTAGGAAGAAAATTAACAAATTGGGTGGAAAACAATCTAGAAGGCAGAACTCAAAGGGTGGTAGTCAATGGGGCTCACTCCAGAGAGGAAAAAGTGACTAGTGGGGTGCCGCAGGGGTCAGTATTGGGCCCAATAATGTTTAACATCTACATTGGGGATATAACGGAGGGTATACATGGGAAACTGTGACTCTTTGCAGAAGACACAAAGATCTGGAATAGGGTGGATACACTGGGAAGGGGTAGAGAAAATGAGGGAGGATCTAAGCAAACTGGAGGAATGGTCGGGAAGGTGGCAGTTGTGCTTTATTGCAAAGAATTGCAAGATAATGCACACAGGGTGCAAAAATCCAAAGGCAAGCTACACTCTGGGAGGAGAGGAACTTGAGGCAAAAAAGCAGGAAAGGGATCTGGGGATTATCATTTCAGATAATCTAAAGGTGGCAAACCAGTGTAACAGGGCAGTGGGAAAGGCAAGCAGAATGTTGGTATGCATAGGGATGGGAATCATGAGAAGGAGGAGAAAAGTGATTATGCCAAGGGTAGACCACACCTGGAGTATGGGGTGCACTTCTGGAGATCAGACTTGCAGGGTGACAAGGATAGAGTGTAAAGGTTCCAGAGAAAGGCTACCAAAATTGTGCAAGGCTTGCACAAGAGATCGTATGAAGAGTGGCTTGCAGAACTTGACCTGTACACACTGGAAATGGGGGTATGAAAGAAACTTTTAAATATTTGAGAAGAATAAACAAGGTGAGAGAAGGGAGCATTTTCGAAATGAGTGATGACACATCAACTAGGGGGCACAGCTTAAAACTGGAGGGTGGCAATTTCAAAGAAAATTTGAGGGGACATCACTTCTCTGAGATGGTGGTGGTCCCTGGCATAAGCTGTCTGAGTGGATGGTGGGAGTAAATTCAGCAGTGGAGTTCAAGAGGGCATGGGGTAACTACATGGGATTAAATGTGAGAAATAAGGGTATGAAATCAGTTGGGAAAAAGGGGGACTGGAGACTGCATTAGGGAAGGAGGGAAAGAAAGTGGGGAGTAAGAAAAATATGGCAAAGGAGCCATGGGGATGGGAAGGGGCAGACTAGATGGGCCGAGTGGTCCTTTTCTGCTGACAGATTCTATGTTTCTGTGTTTCTAATCACAATGAATCCTGTGTACAAAAAAAGGAACTGCCCATGCACCATGTATAGGTGGTGCATAGGCAACTGTAAGTTGGAATAACACACACACCAGTTCCTGCAGACCCTTGGTAGCATTTACTGAAGGGACACATGCCCCTTCCACAGTCAATCCTGCAGCTGTTCACATAGCTACATGAGCAGACAGTCTGGTAGAGTGTCAGGGGGCATGCCCACACTCTGCACCATTCATGATGGCGAGGAGTGCTGGGTGAGAAATGTACAAGATACAGCAGCAAACATCATGCTGTATCCTCTGTGCACCCCTCATGGAAGACAACTGCCAGCACTGGCAGGAAGAAAAATCAGTATGCCATGCTGCCCCAGCCTTCCCACAGAAAGTGTGGGCTGGTGGTGCATTTTGGGTACTCGCTCATTCTTTTTGTAATTACAGCACTCACACCATCCCAAAATACCCTGCTCACGTGCTGCAGGATCTACTCTGGAAAAAGGTCAAGCAATCTATTGGATGCCCACTTGGGCCCATATCAGCCTCCTGCACACTAGTGCATGAGGCAGGGCTGAGGACAGACAACCTGTGGTGGCGGCTGGTGACTGTGAATGCCAATCACTTAGACCTATCCATGGGTGTGTTGCTGCACAGGCCACGTACATGCCTTCAATGAGTACCCAGCCCTGGATAGTGCATTGTCCCCACTATGCCAGTTATGTCAGGTAAGAAACATAGAGACATAGACTTTGACTGCAGAAGGAGGCTGAAGTTCCAGTGTGTCCACCATTACTGTACTACCTCACCCCACCAACCTACTGCCCTGGTGGGCTGTATCCTTCCCCTGCTACCTAACCCATAAAACCCTTGCTTCTCCATGATGACTGTTAGTCCTCTTGTAGTGTCCCAACTGTGTTTAAACCCATTATGGGTCCACTTCCACTTGCCTTCTTTTTATATATGGTTCCGCCACCCTCTCAGTGGAGTAGAATTGCCTCTAGTTTCTCTTTGATCTGCCCTTCCTGAACCTCCAGTCATTCCCCAGAGAGACTATACCCTACTTCTTTCAAATTGATCATCATGTTTACCTTTCTTATGCCCCTGAAAAAACTTACATGTTTCAGTCATGTCCATTCAGTTCTGTCTGTCCTATACTGCATACATGTTTAGGATCTACAACCATTATTCACAGGATGTGCCCTCCTGGCCCTGGCTTATCTTAGTAGGGTAGCCATGTTGTGATGAGAGATCAACACATGCATTGCAAAAAAAAAAAAAGGATTCATGTCACAGTGGATTGCTTGCCAGAAAGAAGCAAGTTTGGGCAGCAGCACTGGTGCTGGTAGACGTGGTACTGGTGGTAGTCAGGACAAAAAACTACAGGAGAAGAAAAAGGGGTAGGAGGAGATTATACATGAGAAATGTCTGGAGGACTTTGTGGGCAAGAGATGGTCATATATTTTCAGGTCAAGTTTGAATTTGAATAGTAGGCCTATTTCAACTTTGTTGTTTATTCATTTATTTAATTTTTTTTGCTGAAAACAAGACTGCAATTTTTCCAGGTTGAATGGCTGTGTGTTTTTTTCTAAGTCTAGTGAAAGATTCAATGTCATCTTCAAACTTGTTTGGGAACAGACCAGTTAACTTGTGCTGAATATACATAAACAAATGTGTCATATATATTATCAGTTTTGATAAGCCTAGGTTTTTGAAACACTAGTACCCACTAGTGTTTCTTGTTGCAAACCCCATGTGTGTTAAAATTTTAAGAATTAGGACAAGGTTAAAACTATGTTTTGTTGACTTATGAAAACATGTTTATCAAATGTTCCTAGCTGAAATGTAAGCAAAATCAATTTTAGCTGTCTGACTGTCTGATGATGTGCGACAAAAACTGTTTGGTATGCAAAATATACTGTATAAAAAATTACGATTTTTTGAGAGCGATTATGGTATGTCTGAGCAACAATACCATCACGGAATGTAGTGCCTAACATCTAACGATTAACTATGGTGTTTTTTAACATTGAACAATGCCACACACTGCGGTGTATTGCACGTCCAATACCATCAAGATGGCATTTTCAATATGTGAGGCCATCATCACGTCAGCTACGGCAACAAGTCTTTCTGCAGTAACTCAAAGTTATGGGACTATAGAGAAAACCAACAACACATAGAATCCTATGCTATCTACTATGCTTAAAAATCTTGATATGACAAGTCATTCAGAAACAAGACTTCCACCAGCTCCAAACATCTACCACAGGATTAAAACACTGATGAAGAAAAAGCAAGTAAGCATCACCTCCCCCATGGACCAGATAAAAAGAAATGTTTGCAAATGACTGTGAGCCCTTATCAAAACAAAAAATACCTAATTTACATTTCATTATTGGCAAAGGAATAATAGAGCTGAGAGCTGGATTGTACCTGGGGGCTGCAGGTTTAATGAGTGGCTAATGTGTGCACATTCTTGATCAAGAAATGTATTTAAACTGTTATCATCTTGACTGGTTATATATCAATCTAAGGAAACTGCCTTTTGCACTCCCCTCCTCCCAGTGGGAGGACAAATAAAAAAACACTAACACCAATTATTGTGTCATCTATGAAGAGTACAATATCTAACAGCACATGTTCAGAAGACTTTTGCCTTGTTTCTAATCGTGCGCTATGCTATCTTACATTTTACAAATGTAACTGATTGTATTTTCTTTCATTCACATGCTGTGTGATGGAATTGTCATTCCACTCACATAATATACCACCGAATGATGGCATAGTATCTCACATAAATGGCTGCTTGAGGACGGCATATTATCTTTCACTTAATTGACATCCTAAATCAGTCTAAATTAGATAAATGACTTAATCTAAATATATAATCCGAATTGTGCTAAACATTTTATTCCTCTCTGTAAGTTATAATGCTGCAGTACTGTCAGATATACGGTATGCCCTTAAAGCACTGTGAATGTTTTGAAAACAAAGTTATCACAGTTAGAGAGTGAGAGAGATGACAACTGTTAAAGTGACACTGACTTTATTCAGAAGTTGAAATTAGGGAAAAGTTTTGATCTACAGTTTATATCTGTTTCATGTATGTGTGCTATTGCAACAAATGCCTCAAATGGTATTTAGGTAGGCAAGTCCCAAAGAAGATCTGCTACCCCACCCACACATGCATCTGTCTACAACTGATAAGCTGCTGTCCTGAGTCCGGAAGCAACAGGAGGGATGGGGCATTAAATATTTTCCACTGATGGAATGCCACTGAAATGCCTGTGGCAAGTGATATTTATAAAGGCTTTGCTGCCTGAATTTTTTAAAATAAGTTTTTTTTTTTAACAAATACTTTGCTATCCCTTTTCTAAAGGAAAGAAAAAAAGAATGTAGTTTCTGGGAAGTACAATTGAGAGGGTCTAGAGATTGAATGCATTGCTAGCCCCCCCAACACACACACACACACACATACACACACACACACACTAAGGTGTTTGATCATTGTACAGGACTGTGTGTCTTTGTGAATGTAAATAGTATTTAAAATCTTCACAAGGGTAAGAGACACCACATTTATAAAAGCCTGTGTTTTAAGTTAAGAAGAATGTAATAACTACTCAGGTTCATAGGAACTGGAACATTACCACCTTGCTGTAGTAGTGACTTCAAAAATTCTTTTTTCTTAAGACCGTTCCTTGAGTGCACATGTCAAATAAATGAAAAGTAAATGTTAAGGCTTTGGAGTTTTGCTAACAGCAACATAATCATGTTGCATGCTATATGTGATCAAGAGGAGTGCTGAACCTCTCCATCTGAAAATGGGCATCCTGGTGAACAAATGTCTTCACAAACATGCACTTGGGAGGTTTATACAAACCTAAAAGGTGACCCCTTCCTGAACTTGTACTAGTATTAATGAGGGCAAAACCTACTATACCAAAGGCAAGCAGGTGGCAACTGACCATGATTGTAAAAATCAAAAACAAGACGCTGCGTCAGCATCTGGTCTAAAAGCAAAACAAAATGGTTATATTAAATGCATGCAGAAAATAGAAAATAGAGTTAAAAATCTATGTTTCGACCTTAGGTCTTCTTCAGGAAATATCTAAAAGAGAAAAAAAAGCAAAGTTAGCGTAGGGGAAGTAAAATGAGAGACATATTTACGTGGGGAAAGAAGAAATGGGAGGCTGAGGGAGAAGAAGTGATAAATGATAAGATTAAGAGAGAATCTGTGAAACAAAATGGTAATGATGGAAAAGATAAAGCATAATAGGAGTGAAAGAGCTAGGGAAGTTCCCAGGTGGGGACTAATTAACAGGGCCTAGTAGAAAGGCTGAAAGGTGACAAATGTGTGGGAAGGAGACAGAGATGGATACTTATGGTGAAAATGAAAAATAAATTAAATGAGTACAAAAACAAATAGACTATAGGGGAAAAAAGGGATGGCTGAAAGATGTTAGTGGAAAATAAGTCTGTCATTTAAACCAGAGGGCTGCTGGGAGCCAAGGTCGATGATCAGCTTGGCTTCCATGTTTTTTCTATGGTCAGGATCCCAGAAGCCCTGCTGAAGGACACAAACAGAAAGGTCATTGACATTGTGGTCCCTGGAGATAAAGTGGGATGCAATGGGTTTAGCAGTTTCACCATTTCTAACTGCTCTGTAATGTTCCCTGAAATGGTCAGCAAGATGCCTACCAGTTTCTCCGATGTAAATAGATGTACACTTCCTGCAAAGAGTACAATATACCACATTAGTGGAAGTGCATGAGAACTCCTTGGTGATGTGAAAAACACCTGTAGGCCCCGAATTTCAGTCACACTGGAAATAAATTTGCAGGTGTAGCAGCGAGTCCTGTTGCAAGGTTTGGTACCTGGGAGGGAGGAACTGTTAGGAGTAGGTAGGCTGCTTTTAACCAGGAGATTCCACAGGTTAGGTGGCCAGCAGTAGGAGGCAATAGGTGGTTCTGTAAAGGAAGCACCAATGTTAGGGTCAGTTTGCAAAATGGGAAAGTTACTGGTGATGATCCTGTGAAGAGAAGGTGTGCTCTGATGGAAAGGAAGCACTAGTGGAATTCGCTGTTGTTCTTGTGTGACAGTATCCTTCCTGCGGGGGTCAAGGTTACAGGGCATGTTACTGACACGGGAGAGTGCTCTGTCCACTGTGCTTTTAGGGTATCCCCTGTTGATAAAAAAACTATGCATTATTTGGGTCTGCTCAGCAAAATCATCCTCTTCACTGCATAACCTGCGAACTGACCATGATGCTGTGGCAACCAAAGTAAAGCTGGGAATTTACCTTTTAGGAAACAGGTAATAAGAGGATATGTGTTACAGCTCCAGATGTACTCCTTTATTCCATCATGCTTTTTTTTTTTTTTTTGTTCGTTTATTCTAGATACTGTCCAGTACTGGACATAACATCATTCACAGGAGTTACAAAGACCAGCCTCCTTTGTCCTGGTGGATAAAACTGACAGAGAGTAAACAGTGCTAACAACCAGATTAAGCTTTTA
This sequence comes from Neoceratodus forsteri, assembly GCA_016271365.2. Classification (NCBI taxonomy): domain Eukaryota; kingdom Metazoa; phylum Chordata; order Ceratodontiformes; family Ceratodontidae; genus Neoceratodus; species Neoceratodus forsteri. Next base: position 1,149,251,113 of record CM057452.1, on the reverse strand, counting down.
TATGGTGGCAGATATAACCTACCCAAATCCTCCACCACACTATTCCAGTAGTAGGTCTGCTGTCTGAATACATCCAGAGGCAACAGGACAGCAGGGCAGGACAGATTTTCTACAAGATTCTGAACACTCCAATATCCTACTGTTTCAGTGATCACAGTGCATTTGGGCAGCAAAGTAAGTGCAAAAGACTCATTGAAGGTAACCATAGACTACTAGCTCTCCTCAGTTAAAAAGTGAATGTCAGATAGCTGGCAAGCATATGTGGATATCCTAAACTGAGGCAAACAAGAATTAATGGGAATAAGGTTAACACCTTCCTCCATTCTCATACAGACTCTGTGCAGCAACCCTATATGTTTTCCTAACTACTCGTAAGTGATACAGTAAAGCATGTGCTCTTCTAGGAAGGACAATTAAACACACAGGTAAATAGAGGTGGACCATAGACTATAAACAGGTTTTAAGACTCCAGTGGTTCATGGCCTGTACTGATTAGAGTCTGACCAGGCTATCAGAAGCTTAAGGTATCTCATGGACATGAATGTCTAAAATGACATCTGGACAGGGAAAATTGCTCACAAGGAGCAGGAGAAGTTGCCCTCTGACTGGACAGTCATGCTGTCCAGAGAGGTGAACTGCTGTAGACCTTTAGATACAGTATGTTGAGAGGGCCTCTGCCCTCAAGGGAGTATTGTTTCAGGCTTTCTTGTATCCCATAACTCCTACAAAGTGGTTGCATAACCTCAGGGGTCTGCATAGATACATAGATATATAGACAGTGTCGGCAGATAAGGGCCTGTGGCCCACCCAGTCTGCCCATTTGAGCTTGTAAGTTCAGTTTATGTTTTCCTAGAAGTCTGTTGCCCCTTGCCCCTGAGCTTCAGAATTCCTTTATGTCTATCCCATGCATTCTTAAATCCTGTGATTGTTTCAGCCCCACCACTTCCTCTGGCAGGGTGTTCCACTTGTCCACCACCTGTTCTGTGAAGAAATTCTTCCTCATGTTTCCTCTGAATTGTCCTCCCTCCAACTTTATCCCATGCCCTCTAGTCCTGGAACATCTTTTTCACTTAAAAATAGTGTATTCCTGCACCCTGCAGCTACCATTGTCAGTGTGATGACAAATGTGCAGATGTTGCAACAACTGACAATGTGCTAAATAAAGGTCAGCCTTGGAACTCAGGTCCAGAGCTGGTCACTGCTGTAAAAGCCTACAGTCAAGGTTTGCTAAGGCACCTTAACTATTTATACCCAGATGGGTAAATAGTTACCTAATGTGTTAGGGCACACCAACTACCATGTTAGTATAGTTTCATGTTAGTGGTGAAGAACTAGTTATAGTATAAGTTAGCAAAGCAACTGAGTAAGATAGAGAATATATACACAGAGTGCCCAGAAAAAAAAAATCATTTTTGTTTTCTTACCATGGGGCCTAGCCATACTATCTTAATGTTAAATACCAAAAGGATTCCTGTATGCATTATTTTAGATGAAAATGATAGTGATAGGCCTAGTAAAGTATCATCTGCACTGATAGAACCAGTCTGAAACTTACATGTCTTCATGGGTCAGTCAGGGAATGTTATAGATAAAACTGAAGATGGTTAAAGTGATGTTTATGTTACTTAACATATTTTATTTGTTTCAATTTAGAAATTGCCTGATATCTGCTATCAGTAATGCATCTGGTTAATATCAAGATTGTATTGACTGTAGTTGGTTTTAATTGTAAAGGAGATTTTACCATCTTAACAATTCCAGGAGAGGGCATATGTAAGCAACACAGGGGCATACAACTTCAGGTCACATTTAATCTTGAATTATAGGCCTATTTCTATTTGTTTTATTTCTGCTAAAAACAAGTCTGTCACTTCTGCATGTTGAAATGGCTGTGCAGTTTTATTTAAGTCTAGTGCAAGAGTCAATGTCATCTCGAATCTTGTTTAGGAACCGACCAGATCAGTGGCACTGAATATGTGTAAAAAAGTGTATAATTGATTATTATCTATTTTGCATAGTAGAGGTTTTTGAAACACTAATGACCCCTAGCATTTCTTGCTACAAAACCATTGCGTGTTAAAATCTAAGGAATTGGGACAGGGTTGGGTTACAACTACATTTTTCTGACTTTGTTGAAAACATTATGATGAAATGTTCCTAGCTGAAACATAAGCAAAATTTAGTTAAGCTGTTTTAATGCCTGATGATGTGAGAGGAAAAAGATTTGCTATGTAAAATGTACTGTACGAAAATATCACAATTTGCAGATAACTATTATGGTATGTGTGAGCAACAATACCATCAAGATGGTACTGCCCAACATCTAATGCCATCAAGAGTTATGGTATTTCTCAACAGTGCCATAAAGAGGTGTGGCATTTCTTAATATCTAATATCATCAACTATTGTGTTTTTAACATCCAACAATGCCATCAACTATGTTTTTTTGGACATCCAATAGCATCAAGATGGTATTTTCAAAATCTGATACCATCATTACATCTGCCACAGCAACAAGTCTTTTTGCAGCAACTCAGTGTTACAGGACCTCAAGTGAAAGACCACTACATGTAGAATCCTATGCCATCTACCACACCTCAATATCATGATGTGACAAGTTTTCAGACCAAGACTCCCATAAGCAGCAAACATCTACCACAGAATTAGACCATCCAGGGGGAAAATGCCAGCAAGCATCACCCCCACCCCATGGATCAGGTGAAAACAAATTGTTTTGAAATACTGCAAGCACTTGACAAACAAAAGTTCATAAATAACATCTCATGTTTGCAAGGTATCCCACCAAGAGACAGCTGGAAGAAGAGTGTGGTTAAAAATGGCATAGTCAAAAAAGCAGCAAGACAAACTATGCCGCCATCCCAAATTGTTGATTTCCACTGCTGCTTGTTATAAAAGTCTGGGAGGTGCAAGGAGTGCGGCAGGGCTATGAAGATGAAGACGCAAATCTGCAATATTTTCCCTGTAGTTCTTTTCATGGCCGCAGTTTTGCCTTGCACCTTTTTCCCTGCTCCCTTTTTGACTATGATCTTCTTCTCTTCACCTTTTTATATAGAACCTGTTTGGAAGAGAATAAAAGGGCTGGGAGTGAAATTGTACCTGTAGATTATGGGTTTATTGAGTGGCTAATGTGTGAGCATGTTTGCCTGACAACTGTATAAACTGTCAGCATCTGGACCGGTTATATACCATGCTAAAGTTAGAAATGCTATACTCAAGGGCCCAGAAATTCAGACTGCTCCAGGCTATGGCACAAGCCTGGGCGCAGTGCAACTTGGCAGCGCAGGGGCGTTGACTGGGCAATACTCAACGGTGCTGCGCCATGGCACAGCATCATTGAATATTGGACCCTGGCCACCCGCAGTGCGCATGGCGCAGTGGCACTGCACCAGCGCAAGTGGCCAGAGTGGTGCAGGGGGATGTGCTAGTGCAAGTTCCCTTGCACTATGTGCAACAACCACAGTATTCAAAAGTGCACATGCAAATGGGGCCATAATGTATGCAAGGCACAAATGGGACCATTTGCATGTCATTATGGCCTCATTTGCATGCAGGTGCGCTGATCCCTGGTGACTTGCGCCTGGCGCCCTGCCAGGCAGCAGCCGTCGTGGACCGACGCCCCCTGCACAGGCGGGCAATGCGCCCCTCTGCCCGATTGCGGGCATATGTAGATTCAAATAACGTCCCATATCCCTGGTGGTCCAGTGGACCCCTCGCAGCCCGATCGCGGGCTTAAGTATATAAAAAAGCATGTCCTATATCCCTGGTGGTCCAGTGGACTGCTCGCAGCCCGATTGTGGGCTTAACTATACTAAATAGCACATCCTATATCCCTGGTGGTCCAGTGGACCACTGTCAGCCCGATCGCGGGCATCTGTTTAAATAAATAACATCCTATATCCCTGGTGGTCCAGTGAACTGCTGTCAGCCTGATCACGGGCTTCAGGATGGAAAACAAGCATCCAATATCCCTGGTGGTCCAGCTGTACCCACCCCACCTGCCCACTGAGCCCCACCACACCGCTCCCTCCAGTCAGTGGCAGGTGGCAGCACCTCACCTACCTGCTGCCTCATCATTATTGACTGACACATGAGGGTGTTGCATATTGGTCCACAGTGTGAGCCAATGGGTGCAGCCTGTATCAGGTATTATTCCAAATATGTGAATGGATCTATTCACATATCTGGATTGTGTAGTATGGCAGAGGTTGCATGCCCATTGGCTCACGCCTGGACCAATGGGTGTACAGCCTCACCTATGGTGTCAGTCGGTGGGCGGCGGGGGCAGGTGGGTGGGTGCTGCCGACCGCCACTGACTGGGGGAGCGGGAGGTGGGGCTCAGTGGGCAGGTGGGGGTTCTGCACCACCAGGGGTATTGACACTTGTTTTCCATACTGAAACCCATGATTGGGCTGTAAGTGGTCCACTGGACCACCGGGGATACAGGACGTGCTTTTTTGTATACTTAAGCCCACGATCAGGCTGCAAGCAGTCCACTGGACCGCCAGGGAAATAGGACGTGCTTTTTTTGTATACTTAAGCCCACGATTGAGCTTACAGTGGTCCACTGGACCACCAGGGATATAGGACATTATTTATTTAAACAGATACCTGTGATCGGGCTGACAGCGGTCCACTGGGCCACCAGGGATATAGGCTGTTATTTATTTAAACAGATGCCCCCGATCGGGCATGGGGGGTTGCCGCCACAGAGGTGCAACTGGAGCTCGCGTGACCACCCACAGGTGGCAGCTGCCATGTTGTGCCTTGCAATACGGCAGCTCACCTGTGGGTGGCCAGCCATTGTTCCTTTTTTTTTTGGTTCACCTGTGTGCAGCACAAGTAGGGGTTGCGCATGCATGGACTCAGCACATCCTGGGCTGAATATTGGGATGTGCAGAGTATGCATGGGCACGCCCCCCCCCACCTGCGCCGCATACATTACTGATGCACTCCAGTGCATTAGGATTTGTGCCAGGCACAATCCCCACTCGAATATCGTGCCGGGGCGCATCAGTGAGTTGCGCTTTTCCGCCATGCGAAACCCTTCTGAATATCTGGGCCAGGGTATCAACTTAAAAGAAACTGTTCAAAAAACATGCCTTACTGCACCCCCCACCCTTTCCAGGGATAGCCAAAGTATTTTTTTTTTTAGTAAGACTGCATTGGTATAAATGTATTTGAAAGAAACTGTTGCTTAATTATGCGCCAATTGCTTATGTACCATCTTTTATTTTTCTTTTCAAGCATGTGTTGCTTAAACTAACACCACCTGAATGGTATAGTATAGGTTTCTTGTTCTCTGCTCATCTTTTGAAAATCACAACATTGTGGGATTTGAATGAGGTCCACTACACTGGGATCTAAGATTTGCTCTTGAGCAAGTATTAAGTTAGTCAGGTTGCCTCCCACACATTTGTCTTCTAAGTTTGGGTTTGGGTAATAAAAGCAGGATCATAACACTCACAAGTCTGAGGGACACCCAACCCCAATCAGTGACCACACAGGTAACAGTTATACATCTTCTACATACAGCATGCTGACCCCCCCCCCGACCACTATGACTGGTGTGCAAAAGATTTTCTGTACTATAGCTCCAAATTCATATAACAAAAATCCCAATCACACACTGTACCCCCCATTGTGTCCATATGTCTGGCAAAAAGTCAAGTCACAGCACTCCAAAACCAAAAGAGTTTCAGTCAACTCTGAGACTGTAATTGCACAGCACACAAAATATCTTCCTAACTCCAGTATGGAAAATGAAGTTAATGTAGCAACTGCCAAGATGCTTGAAACTGATTTACTGCCAGTCTCATTTATGGAGAATGAAGGATTCTGTCATGTGATGCAAAGGCAAGTCCAAAAAGTAAAGTGCTCTCATTGACCTTATTCTCCACATGGTGTTCCGGAGTCATATGAGTCATTAGCAAGTGACATAAAAAATGTATTGCGGCACTCATGCTGTACATACTTCCACCTGACTACTGATGTGTGGACAATTTGCTAAACAGCTGGTCCCTCATACAGAGTAGGACAGCTCACTGGGCTCAAGCACCATTGGTAATGTTTGATTCTGGTAGCAAATACATTCTGCCAAACTGAATTGACATCAAGTCTTCTGGCATTCAGCACCATATTACACTGTTTATAAGAAACAGGGTAAAACCTAATACTGCAGAAAACATTCTGGAAACACTATTCAGTGAAGCTGACACACAACTTCATCCATACTCATTGAAAGCTGGCTTCATTGTCAGTGACATTAGGGAAGCCTCTGGATTGAGGTGCTACATACAGAGAACTAGTGAAATGACACTGGAACTTTATCTAGGCCATGTGGAGACTGTCACCATACAGCCTTATTGAGGGAGGACAGGAGCTAAGTCTGTACCTCTGGGTGTCTTTCTAGTCATTTAAATAAAACACTGTAAAGTTCTTGACCTTAATTAATTCCTGAAATGATCTACTATGCCTCTGGTGTGTGTTTTTCTGTATCAGCAACCACTGCAGCCCACGCAGCACAGGTGCTATGTGACTGTATCTAGGGGTTCCAGTTAACAACCTGGCCATTGTGTTCTGCACTAGCTGCAAACAGTGGATATTCACCCGCAGTAGCCCTAGGTAGAGGGCATTGCAGTAATCAAAATGAGTGGTGACAAAGGTGTGGACCAAGGTGGGAAGCTCTTCAGATGGAACCAGGTACTTCATCCTAGCTATATTCCTCAGATGGTAAAAGGAAGATTTGACCACGGCCAAGACCTGAGCCTTCAGGTTCAGATCTTCATCAAATATCACACCCAAGTTATACACCTAGCCCAAGGCATTCAGTGGGACCCCTCCAAGGTATAAACCTGATGGTTTTCCCACCCATTCCCCGGTTGCCCTATGATCAGGGTCCACTACCAATACCCCAATTTTTCCAAAGTTCAGTATCAGCCAACTAGCACTCGTCCAGTCCTGTATCTCCAACAGACAGTTGTTAAACATTGAGACAGAGTCTAACTCCTGTTCAGGCAATAAAGACATGTACAGTTGAGAATAAGCTGCATAGCAGTGAAAACCCAACTTGTACCATTTCATAACGTCCCCCAATGGCAGCATGTATACTGCAAACATGGGGGACTGCACTGAACCCTGCGGTACCCTGCAGGGCAGCCAGCGAGGGGCCAAGGAATAAATCCCTGACACCACTCTCTGAGGTCTGCCCTCAAAAAAGATCAAAAACAGCTGAAGGCTTCCCCCTTAGTCCAAAGAAAAACTGCAGGTGCTCGAGCAGCACCCCATGGTCCACAATGTTGAATGCCACTAAGAGATCAATGAGAACCAAGATGGAACAGGCTCTCTAATCTCTCACCATTAGAAGATCATTTAGCACCCCCACCAGGGTGGTCTCAGTGCTATGCCTTTTCCTGAAGCCAGACTGGTGAGGGTCATAGATATTGTGGATGGATAAATGATCTTCCAGTTGAAGAGTAACCACCTTCTCAATAATTTTCCCTATAAAGGGTAAGTTAGAGACTGGCCTGTAGTTAGCCAGATTGTCCAGGTCAATGGAGGGCTTTTTTAGGAGGGGTCACACTATCACATCCTTTATGGGATCAGGAAAGATCCCTCTCTCCAATGAAACCCCCACTATCTCATCAAGGACCAGGCTAAGGACCTCAGCACAATCCACAAGCAGGTGGGTTGGGCCTGGGTCCAAACTACAGCAAGTTGGCCACAGAGTCTGAATGATTCTCACTATATCCAAGGCTACCAGTTGACTAAAGGTGGACCAGGTCATCTGGGTATTAGTACCGCCCAACTGATCAATGCAAGGTCCAATGGGGAGGCAGTGGCTGATCTCATCCCTGATGGAGGACACCTTATCAGTGAAAAACTGCACAAACTCATCACATTTTTCTTGTGACAATGCTCAACCAGAACGTAGACAGGCTGGATAACACAGTCTGTCCACAGTCCGGAAGAGCTGAGCTGGCCTGTTTTTTGCTGCAGCAATTTCCCTGGACAGGAACTCGACCTTCTGATGTGGAATTGCTGATTGGTAGATTTTATAATGATCTAGAAATCTGAGTCTGTCCTCCTCCAGGTGAGTTTTCTGCCAGTGTCTCTCCAATCTTCGCCCTTACTTCTTCAACTTCCGAAGTATCCCATCATACCAAGGGGCACCTGTATGAAGGATAAGAGGATGAACACATACCAGAGCAATGACATACAGGGCCCTAACAGCCCTATTATAGGCTAGCACAAGGGGCCCTGGGTCAGTGCTATCTGTCGGAATTCCCAAGTCCAGTACCATCATTAGGCCTTCTGAGGTAACTCCTCTCAAAGGGTGATACAGTACAAACTCCTTAGGGACAGGCCTATTATGGGGGGCTACAAAACTGAATCTCAGGGCATGATGGTCAAACTACACGATAGGCTCCACCTCCATATCGGAGAGTTCCATCCCCAGGTGGAACATCAAGTCCAGTGAGTGCCCTCCTCCCTGGTGTGTTGCAGCGGTAATAACACATGTCAGGCCCATTGATTCCATCAGTTAGAGGAGGTTTTGTCCAAAAGGCTAGAGTTCATTGTCGACCCAGGCATTGAAGTCTCACAGAATCAACCATCTGGGGGCTTCCAATACCATTTAGAACATTCAGCCTGTGTACTGACAGACACTGTTGAAGTGTGCTTTGGGGTAGGAGCGTATCTGTGATGGAATGAGATTCACCTGAGAAAGGCAGTCTTTCTAACTGTTGTGTACCAGTAGTATGTGTTAGTATTTGTGTGTTTATGTACACACAGTAATACCTGAAATAATTTTTGATAATTATTTTTCTGTTTGTTGTGTTACAGTGCATATTTTCATTCTCTTTAAAGGATGTTGTTATATAGTGTACTGCACTGTTAAATTTTCTGCACATTACCTGTGGTGTGTGAGTGTGCATGCATGCCATCAGTTCAGACACATTTTATTGTGTCACACAGTAATCACCACACTCTAAGTCAGTTATCCATCTGTGGTATTTTTTACTACTTCCTTCTCTCTGTCTAGTGGATGGCTACTGCAACCCCCCCAACCTAAAAAAGGTATAATTTATTTTTCCAGTTTTGTATTTGTGTGACCGCTGGTTAAGGTGTTTTTGTATCTGTGCGGCTGCATCTCTTTATAGCGTGCAATCTACATCTGTTTGTTTGCATCTGTTTAGAGCCCAGTCTGCATCTGTAAGACACAGCTGTTTATTTGCTTCCCATCCACCCCAAATTTCAGAAATCTCAATTTGTTGTGAATTTTCTGTGTAATTCCCAAAAATACTGTGCATGCAAAGATGCTTCTGCCATGGCACTGCTGTCAGTGGCAAGAATGGCCATGGGCATGGTAGTACGCAGCAAAAGTGCATAGTTGATGCCAGTAAAGGGACTTCTCTGACTATGTTTTTCACAGCACAATCAGTAGCTTCAATCATGATCAGAGATGCTGTTGTCCATGCTGGTGGTAGTGAAGTTGCTGATGGCATGAGTATTGCCCCAAGTTCAACCCATGACAGTAAGTTAACCGGTTTCCCAAATATTGTGGAGTCTAAAGCCGTGACCATGAGTCAGAGTGTAGTAGATATCACAGTCCCCAAAGTCCCTAGCCCTGTTCTCACATTGGTTGAACATGATTCTGATGCTGACGATGACTCATCTCAATCTCATGTTTCCACCACTGTTAGTGAGGTCATGTCTGTGCTATCCGGCCCTTCAAATGTTGGAGAAAAAATATTGTAGGATCATAATGATGCTGCGGTTGGTACATGTTCTTCACAGGACAGCATCCAAGTGGAAATGGTGGATGTAGATAAGGAGTATGATAATGATTTTAGTGACCCCAGTTGGGAACCAGAGAAAAAGAAATTAAAGGTGTCTGTGTGTAAACAGTCTCAGTTTGTCAATGTTAAATCACCCCCTCTTCAAAGTTGTGATGTGGCAGTTTCTGTTGAAGATTATGACCCCATAGCAGTCATCATGCATAGTGATAGGCTGGTAGAGCCCAAGTGTGGCCAGCAACAGAAATCATGTAGTACACCCCCATGTCATTGTCTAAGAACTGGTGGCCAATCTGCAGCATCAGGGACCCATGAAAATGAAAATTAGGTGATCCAAATCCCTTGTTTGGGAATTTTTTGTACAAAAATCAAAGTGATGAGGCAGTGGCAATCTGCCAGCTTTGTCAAGCGCATGTTAGACATGGTAAAAAAGGTAGTCATCTGGGCACCAGGGGCCAGCATACACATTTGAAGAACAAGCACCTGGCACTGTGGACTAGCACCAGAAGGGAGTTAAGGCCATAGTGGGGCATTCACCCTCATCCACCTTATTAAGCATGGTATCCCCTTCCATGATTGTAAGTAGCTCAAGTAGTCATGTCTGTAGTAGTGGTGAAATAACAGCTGAGGATTACTACAGGCATGAGGATGATGATGATTCAGAGTTGTTGTCAAGTGGTGGTCAGAGTAGCAGCAGTGATGGTGGTCTATGCAGCAGTATTTCTAGTCCAACATCAACTCCTGTGCTTAAAAAAACCTAATCTATGGACTAGTCAGTGTCACTTGTGCACCCCTCTTCATCACACAGCAAAAGCACCCCACCCATGGCCATTAGCAGAGTAGAGCCATTTGGCATACCACATGCAAAATGGGTAACAACATTGCAGAGTCTTTTTGCGTGGAACATGAAATACCCACCCAATCATGCAGTGTCCCATGAGCTGAATGCTGTCATAGCAGAAATACTGGCAAATGACCTTTTGCCATTCTCCTTTGTGGAGAACTCCAGATTATGGCATTTTGTGGAATGTGCCTGTCCCAAATGGAAAGTCCCATCCAAGACTTCCGGTTCTGCCTGCTCTGGTGATGGCTGCATATCACACTTGCTGTTACTCACCCCAAGCAAAGAATACCTTCATCTGGTTAGATCAAAATAATTTTTCTGCCAAAATTGGCATGTTAAATGGTAGCAAGGAGGTACTTAGAATACAGAAGGGCAGCATCTTGCAGTGGGTGACACAGATGACATGATGGGGAATGCTGCAACTTGGAGGTCTCAGACTGCAGTGTCAGCAAAGGCCTAATGGCTGAATCACTATGCTGAGCTTTAACCAAATCCTTATTGAAGGGCAGCAAGGCAAAGGCTAAAAAAAATCAAACTAGATACCATATATCAAGAACTGATCTTCTTTCAGGCCAAAATTAAGAACATATACAGCGAACTACACAAGGATGTGATGCAACTTGAACAGTGAGCCGATGACTTGGAAAGGCAGGGTACAGCAACAGAAAATTGGGTAGATGATGTAGAATCGGAAGTACAGATGTTGAGAGAGCAATACGAGCAAATGGAAGCACAGCAGAAGGACTAAGATAACCATGCAAGGAGAAAAAGCATATGGATTTACAGTATTTGGAAGGGTCAGAGGGAGGCAATATTAAGGAATTTGTGGCCGTTTTGCTGCAAACTGCACTTTAGCTACAGTAGCAGCACCGAATTAGTCAAATGATTTTTAAGGATTTTTTAAAAATCCCTATTGAGAATTGTGAAACCTTTAGTTAAGGATTTTGTTTTGTTTCTTACTGTGTTCACTGCTACCCAGAGGGAGTTGTCTCATCTGATAGTGTAGTTCAAAAAATTTACCAGATGGCACTTAAGTACTGTAATAGGAACTGGCCTCCTTCTGTAGGTATAACAAAAATAATTTTAGAGAATTTTTTTCTCTAAATTTTGTGAAGGATAAATAGGGAATCTCACAAAATTGCTTGACAAATTTGGCGCCATTACTGTGCCTAAGGACATAAACTTACAACCTGAAAGGGTCCATAGGGTGTTAGCACCTAAACCAGCTAATCCAAATGCACCCCCGAGGTCTATCATTGCACGATTCAATAACTATGCCACCAAAGAAAATGTTCTTCTTACAGCATGGAATAAGCAAAAAATATTTTAAGAATAGACACATTTTTACATTGATCACGATTATGCCCCTAAAACAATACACCTCAGAAAAGCATACCTTCCATTATTGCCTGTGTTAAAAGCAGCTGGCCATAGATTCTCTACCCTGTACCCTGCCCGACCCATGGTACATCTTTCTGAGGGAAAGAGGGAGTTTGCCACAGCATTGGAAGCCAAAGTGGAACTCTCTAAACTGGGACTGAAATTTCCAGACAAACCACTGGAGCAGCAGGATTCCTCCACGAGGCCCTCACATTGGCAATCTAACCAAAACAAACAGAAGAGTCAATAGAACAACATCGGAGAAGTGCAGAAAGCCCTGGCTGTGTACCGCACAAATGACCTTACTGCAGCAAACTGAAGGGAAGAGACGTTTAAAATTTTTTTGGATATCACATATCATAATCCAGGTCGGTGCTTGGGGGGTTGGGGGTACTCTAGACAGAGAGTTTTCCTCTTTTTCCCCCGGATTCTTTCCTTGGCGGCTCGACTCTAGGCTAAATGCAGTCCCTCTAAATTCTGGGCCTGCATTAAGCCACTTGACAGCTGTGCGTGGAGAAGATGAGGGCCACCTCCCCCCTTTAGCCTTTAAATAAGGCCTATTAAGCATATAGCATTGTTGTTTATGAGTAAAAAAACTATGCCATACCGCAGAAGGGAACAAAAAAAAAACACTTTTTATTTGTCCTTGCTCTTTAAAGGAACTAATAATTCCAGAGACTTATGAAATATTCCTTTTGTATTTTAGGTTTTACAATCTGGGACTATTCTGGTAACTGAGCTGGACTATTTCTTTAAGGCCTCCCTGCCACCTGTTCCCCACTCTAACATGTCTTTTTCTTTATTTAGCCCACGTGGCAATTATGGAATAATGGTATTGGGGAGGGTGAGAAATGAGACAGGATGTGAAGTCTACTCCGAGGAGAGCTATCCTTCCCTAAATATTTTTTTTTTTTTTTTTGGCATGTCTTTACTTTTTTTGGATATACTTTTTGGGTATCCTGGAGGCAGCAGTCAGCAATGATCTGGGACTACTTCCATCTTCAGGAAGAGCTTGACAATTACATGGGGTTCTTCATGAGGGTATAGGGAGGAACTTATATAACTCCCCACTTATGGAAGTCACTGTTCTATGCAATGACAAGGTTTTTCTAATCAATGTAATTTATAATGTAAATAATTTTGTTTTATTGAAAGTCAGGCTGTTTACTGACTTACGGTTATATATAAAATTCAGATTACAAGATATATGGGATATCTTGGAAATGCATGGACATGCTATTCACTAGAAATATAGATTTGGCTAGGCAGAGCAATCTGATCTTACTGCAGAAGATTCTTATCAAGGTCCAAATTTTAGTTGGAGACCTTTTGATAATAAACCACTACAGTAGATGCCTACTTCATGCAGCCTGGGAAGAGGTTGTCAGATTGTGTCCTGCCCACCAGAGGGAGTGCTTTCCTTTTATTAATCAGTTATGATGGATCCTTCAATAGAGCTTTTATCATTGAACATTAATGGTATTAATAATCCAATCAAGAGCTCTAGATTGCCGAAGTACTTACGCCAGTAGAGAGTGGATCTAATTTTTTACAAGAGACGCATTTGTCTCATTCAGAACACCAGAAATGTTCTGCTGGTCACTGGTACTCTGTAATAGCTTCTTCCAGTAAGACTGGCAAACATAATGGCACTGCCATACTGATCCCTGTGGGAACACCCTTTTTGAAAGAAGCTGAGAGGATTGATTCTAACAGTTATTTCTCTATTGTTCAAGGACACCTCTATGACTCAGCTGTTATGAAGGCGAGTGTATATTTCTCCCTCTGGTTCATATGAAAAGGTTCTTCAACCAGCTTATAGATATACAGCAGGGTATAATTATAATAGGGGGTGATTTTAATATCACTCTATCTCCCCTTCTAGATGCCTCTCATCCCCATAAGCACAGAACTAGTCCCTCTCAGAAATATCTCAAAGCCCAATTGCCTGTGTTGGGTCTGACAGATGTATAGAGGCTATTTTTGCCTACAAAATGAGGATTTACTTATTTTTCTTCTAGACGCCATACCTCCTCTCATCTAGATTACATTTTTTCTCTTGATAGAGCATGTTGAAAAAATTAGAGATGTTAGGCTACAAGCCCGTCTCCTATCTGACCACACCCCGATTATACTAAAAATAGAAATTGCAGCACTTAAGAAGACTACCCTCTGGAGGCTGAATACCTCTATCTTGAAAGACCCAGAGTTTAAGACATTGATGGAAGACCGGCTCCCTCAGATAATTCAAGAAAATAAATTCCCAGAGATTTCCCCTGCATTGTTGTTGGGTACGGTGAAGGCTGTCCTTAGAGGTGAAATAATTTCGTATACAGCCTGACAGAAGAGAATTAGAGAAACCAGATACAGACAATTGCAAGACAGGCTTGTAGAGCTTCAAAAAGCTAGAGAGGAAGGGCACATAGTTCAGACTACAGAACTGAGGAAAGTGCAGGCTGAGCTCCAAAAAATTCTGGACCTGAGGGTACAGGCTGCACTTTTATATACTAAAAGCACTTTTTACAAGGGAGGACCCAGGCATTTAGTCAGACGCACCAGGATGTTCAAGCAGAAAACCACAATTACCACAATTAGGGATCCTAGATCTGGTATGCTTCTCCATCGGGGTCAGGAGAAAGATCAGGCTTTTCAAAAGTTTTACACAGAATTATATTCTGAAAAGCATCCCACTCCCCCCAGAGATTAAAACTTTTCTGAGTTAGTTACATATTCCCAAGCTCTCCACAACACAACAAGCCTCATTACTGAGTCTGATTATTAGGCAGGAAATCCAACTGGCTATTAAAAAAAAACAAACTACTGTCTCTGTCAGACACAGAACATTCTCTTCGAGCCCTCCAGAATATTGTTGCTCAGTTTCACTAATTTCAGGATATAAGATAAATTCATCAAAAACAGTGGTCTTGACTTTCTGCTTTTCCCCCTCTCCATCACTTCGAGCCTATTTACCATTCAAGTGGCGTGGGACAAAGCTGAACTATCTGGGTACACAGTTACCTCAGAATATTGATCATACTGTACTAATAAATTATGAACCCCCTCACTCAGACAATACAGAATGATCTTCATACTTGGTCTCAATTGCATCTCGCCTTCTATTCAAGAATTGAACTAATCCGAATGAATACATTGCCTAGACTACTATATTTGTTTCAAACTATTCCTGTCTTGCCCCCCCTTCTATATTTTATCTTCTGGAATAGGGCCTAAGTTCGATTTGTCTGGGCTGGCATGAAACCTCGTGTTTGTTGGTCCATTCTACAGCTCCCAAGAGACAAAGGAGGGTTGGGGCTACCTGATCTGGGTAAATACGCACAAGCAGCTACCCTGGCTAGGATACTGGGGTGGACCGATCCAAATTATAGAATACCTTGGAAAAAGCTAGAGATTACCCTTAACCCTATTCAAGATATTAAAAATGTTTTGTTCGATCTGGGGGAGCCCCTCCCAGTTCAGAATGGTTACCACAGAGGGATACAGAGTAACTTAACAGTCTGGGATAAACTCAGTGCCTCTCAGGAACTTGTCACTTTTTTTTTTTTTTTTTTAACAACTTAGGTAAGAGGCAAAGCATTTTCAGGTCCCCCTAATTGAGACCCTTAATGACTGGCATAACAGACGTCTAACTTTCATGTTTCAGATATTAGACAACTGGGTGCATTACCCTTTTCCATATTAAGAGACACCTATGGGCTACCACCAGAAACTAATGTAGCTTATCAGCAGATGCTAGCTTATTTGGTAAATAAGACTTCTCAATGGAATTGCCTTCCTTCTTCATTTCCACAAATATTGACACTGATTATATCTTCTATAAAGGGAATAACCCCACCCAACTTGGTTGGAGCACTGTATAAGGGACTACAGGAGGTTAACAAGGACTCAACTTTGAGGTCCCTAGCTCCTTGGAACCAGAAATTATTGGCTCCAGTCTCGGTAGATTTTTGGTTCAAACATGTTAGCATGTTAGGCTATCCCATGGAATATCTCTAGCACCATACTGGTGGGAATTCACCTGGAAAGTCAGGCATAGATTTTTCAATACACCAGGTAAACTGGCAAAATTTGTAACTGGACCAGTGGGAAGCTGCTGGAGATCTTGTGTAGAAAAGAAGGATGGACATGTACACATTTTCCAGTCATGCCCGATGCTCTGACCATTTTGGGGAGAGGTGGTGGAAACCCTGGGGGAATTGGTGGGAGAGGAGGCTGACCTTACTCCTGAACTGGTCTTGCTTTCGATACTTCCTGCAGACTTCCATATTCCGAGGGGCTCTCTTTTGATTACTTATGTATTGATAGCTAAGAAAGCAATTACCAGATTATGGGGCCAGACTTCACCTCTGAGCAGAAATTACAGGTTTACAATAATGAAAAGAACTACATTATCTGGAAAGACTGGCAGCCAGCAATTTAAATATAAAAAATAAGTCTGAACTCGAATGGAGGAAATGGGTTCTCTATATGTCTGTATAAGATCCTCATTTTGTTCAATAATGGGTGACAAGAGATTCAACATGATGGTGAGAAAGGTGATGGGGAGGGAGAGATTCATGGAGAAGACCTATTATTATAGTACCAGTATCCAAAGATCTGTATCATGGTGGACTTATTTATGGCTGTATATGATTTTTGATCTTGTGCTCATTATTGTAATGCATTGTGTGCTGCTTGAGCTATGCTTGACTGTATTATGTGATCTCTACAATGTACTGTATCCCATCTGTCTTTTATATATTTTAAAATAAATAAAAATACAATAAAAAAAAGTCTCATCCAGGACATACTTTTCCACCTATGCTGTCCTGTAGTTATACCAGACTGTGACAGAGTCTGTAAAGACATGCCCTTCAACATTTCTCCTCACAATTTATCCACTTAAGTATGGATCTGTGGACAAGTGGCAAAATGGCAGGCAGTTCATATTTGTATATTACTGCACATTGGGTGCAGGTACCGGGGGTTGGCTGTGCTGTCGGTATTGGAAATCAGTGTAGTAAGGCAGACTATCATGGTAGCAACCTTCCAGAAATTTGACAGCATGCAATGCTTGCAATGTGTAGTGTGGCAGTTTCCCACACTGGTGAAAACATGCTTGACTTGCTAATGACTGAAACTGATAAGTGGTTGAACCCCCTGTCCCTGAAAGCTGGCTTTATAGCCAGTTACAATGGCTCAAACATGGTGAAATGTATAATTGATGGCGGCTTTGTTCAGGTTCCATGCATAGCCCACTGTTTAAATCTCATGGTCCAGGAGTTTCTGCAACACCCTAATATCAAGGAAATGTTGACAGTTGCCACATCTGTGCACACTTTTCATGCTCTGTAAAGGCCCATGACCAACTTTGGCAGCTACTAATTTAAAACAGCCTCCCTCAGCTCCACCTCAAGCTGATAAGATTGTCAAGTGTTGTAACTCAACTCTTTACATGGCAGAGAGGTTGTATGGACAGTACAAAGTCATCTCTGAATAGCTAGTCATGCACATTAGCCATGACACTTCTGGAGCCTCAATGTCTATGACAACAGAACAGTGGCACCTCATGGACTCTGTGATATTAATTTTGAGTCCCTTTGAACATGCCACACAGGCAGTGAGTGGTGAGACTACCTCCATAAGCCAAGTCATTCCAATGCTGTGGGTGCTGAGGCAGACTTTGTTGAATGCTCAGCGTAGCCTTGATGTGTCCAGAGATTGTTCAAGCAGTGCATTACTTAAACATATGCTGACAGTACTGGACCACAATTGCCACATTGCAAATATTCTGCAAAGTACCAAATTCAGAATAGCAACCATGTTGGACCCATGATACAAACATGGAATTGCATCCTTACTGGATGGAGGGCCTGAACAGGTTAAAAATATCAGTGGACAACCGGTGCGACTGGTTCATGGGGCACTGAAGTCACTTGCCAAGTTTAGCACACTACAGCATAACAAGGCTGAAGGTCACTGTGGACTACTAGGCACATCCAGTAAGGCAGCTGTGGGTTCAGGTGGGATGTCAGCAAAACAGGTTGCTATTAACCCACTTTGGGGTGCCTTGTCCCAGTTGAGCATTTATGAACAGGAGGATAAGTGAACAACATGACTGTGTGCAGCACAGAGAATGGTTGACTCATATTTGTCTGAAAAAGGCATCTGTCAGTAATTGATGATCCACTGCTGTACTGGAGTGGAAAGGTGAGTGAATGGCCAGAGCTGACTTCAATGGCACTGATGAACCTGACCTGCTCACCCTCCAGTGTAAGTGTGGAGAGGGTATTCACTTCTGTGGGGGCAATAGTTTGTGACTGTCATACCAAGCTCTCACCCACAAATGTCAGCATGCTGACATTCATCAAATTAAATGAAGGTTATATACTAACTTGGATTATCACATCTGTGTTCATATCCCGTCATGATGATGGTTGTGCAGAAGATGTGGGAGAAGTGGACCATCCTGATGGCAGAATCAAATGGCTTACCATTAAGGTTGATGATGCAATCATGGACAAAGAATTCCCTAGTGGGCACAATTCTGACCTTGATGACTCTGAGGGAGCTTCCTGTTTGATGAGGATGAAGTGGATGTTGCTGGTATTTAAGTTAATGGTTTGAAAGGCTGTCACATTTTCTTAATGGTACATTTTTAGTTTTTAATAAACTAAAACCAGTGTTCTTCACTCAGTCTCATTCCGTAATTCAGATTTGCACAACTAATGACCCATCACAATCATTCCATTTTACCTTCCTCTTGGTATATGTTCTAATTACATCTAAAGAGCAGGTACCCACTGTCAAGTACCCAGCCCCCCTCACACATATAAAATAGCCAACCTGCTCCACTGTTGCAGGATATTAAAAATTCCATGCGCCTTCCCTCCAGTTAAAAAGTTTAGTACCCCAAATATGCACCCCCACAAAAACAGAGCTGTGCCTGATAAACCTCCAGGGATGTACCCCCAGACCCCTTTTGTGATGCCAGAAAATGAAGGTTGTGTGTGTGCTCCATAGATTGGTACTGGCACCATTTTTCAATGACTTTTAGTACTATTTAGGCTTGCCACTTGGAAAAATGAAAGTGACCACTCCAATAAACCGGGACTGTTACTGCAGTGGCTGCTTTGATTTTTATACATGCCACCTTTAAATAGTACTAAAATCCAAAGAAATATTGCATACATACAGATTAATGAAATTCATCAGTATTCATTTTCTGACATCACAAAAGGGGGCTGGGGGTACTTGCCTGGGGTGTGTCAGACATGGCTCACTTTTGATGGGGGTGCAAATTCAGGGTGCTCTAACTTTTTAACCTGAGGGAAGTGCATGTAATTTTTAATACCCTGTAACAGTGGAGCAGGTAATGGTACACTATTATATATGTTTGAGGGGGGCTGGGTACCAGACAGTGGGTACCTGCTTTTTAACAGAATGTGTGCTGCTATTAGCAAACATAGACAGCCTCATAAACACAACTGCCTATTTGTAGTAGACAGCAGCCACTTAAATCCTGCCATTTAAAGTTATCTTCCTCCTGAGTGACACTGAAAGACTAACACATCATATCCAGCCACCTGGCCATCTGTCTGACAGTGAACGAGAATGTGTTCCTGTGCCCATGACCAGACGTAACATGGAGACAGCCAAAGCCACCAATCTATCAAGAGAGATAGAAAGTGTTCCTGTGCCCATGATCAGAAGTAATCCACAGCCAGCCAAAGCCATCAACCTGTCTAATAGGTAGAGAGAAAGTTTTCCTATGCCCATGACCAGAAATAACCCACAGCCAGCCAAACACACTAGTCAGTATGACAGTGAGAAGGAATGTGTTGCTGTGACCATGCCCTGCCAGAAGGAGCCCACATCCAGCCACAGCCACCACACTTCCTATTATCAGTACTTTACAGTGAGTATGTACAAATTTGCCATACTATGGAATTTCCTTGAGCTGTGTGAATGCTTCATCTAACATTTTAGAGATGCACTTGAGAAACATATAGTGTCAACTTTTTTCTTTTTTTTTTTTACAGGTTTCCAGTTTCAAACAGTGTAACAGTAGGGAAAATGATGGAATCACTTCTGAAGGAAAGAATTATTGAGTACCTAGAGGCTAGTGGGGCACAGGACCCAAGGCAGCATGGATTCACAGCAGGAAGGTCATGTCAGACAAACCTAATAGATTTCTTTGACTAGGTGACCAAAGTAGTAGACCAGGGAGGGGCTGTGGATATGGTCTACCTAGATTTTAGCAAGCCATTTGACACAGTCTCACACAAACGATTAATATACAAGTTAGCCAGCCTTGGAGTAAGTCCCAAGGTGGTACCCTGGATAAAAAACTGGCTGGACAACAGGACACAAAGGGTAATAGTAAATGGAGTCCACAGTGAAGAAAGGAGGGTAACTAGCGGGGTACCGCAGGGTTC
This sequence comes from Neoceratodus forsteri, assembly GCA_016271365.2. Lineage (NCBI taxonomy): Eukaryota > Metazoa > Chordata > Ceratodontiformes > Ceratodontidae > Neoceratodus > Neoceratodus forsteri. The sequence continues at coordinate 1,149,230,639 of CM057452.1, read as the reverse complement.
AGTACTGGGACCGGTCCTCTTTAATGTCTTTATAAGTGACATTAGAGAGCACCTAGAAGAAAAGGTATGTCTCTTTGCAGATGACACAACTATCTACAGCAGGGTTGATACACAAGGTGGGGTTAAAAGGATGAAAAGGGACTTGGCAAGGTTGGAGGAATGGCCAAATATGTGGCAGCTCAGATTCAATGCAAAGAAGTGCAAGACAATGCATCTGGGAGACAAAAACCCAGGGGAAGAATACACAATGGCGGTGAGTTAATAACAACAAAAATCAAAAGAGACCTAGGAGTAATTTTATCAGATGACCTAAAGGTGGGCAAGCAATGTGAGAAGGCAGTAAGGAGGGCTGGGGGGATACTGGGATGCATAGGGAGAGGCATCAACAGTAGAAAACAGGAAGTTATTATCTCTCTGTATAGACAGTTAGTGAATGAGACCCCATGTGGAGTACTGCATGCAATTCTGGAGACCCCTTCTCCGCAAAAACATAGACAGAATGGAGGCTGTTCAGAGAAGAGCAACCAAAATGGCACAGGGTCTGCACCAGAAGGCATACGAGGAGAGACTAAAGCAGCTTAATATATATATATACCCTTGAGGAAAGGAGGGAGAGTGGGGACATGATAGAAACTTTCAAGTATCTCAAGGGAATTAACAAAGTACAAGAGGGTAGCATCTTTCAGAAGAAGAGATGTGGAAGAACAAGGGGGCACAATTTGAAGAAAGAAGGGTGATGGCACAGAGGCAATGTTAGAAATTATTTTTTCACAGAGATGGTTGTTGATGCATGGAGCAGCCTTTCTGAGGAGGTTGTGGAGTCAGGAAGAGTGGGAGAATTCAAGAATGTATGGGACAGACATAAGGCAATTCTAGTGGGGGGGATGAGGAAGTAAGCTGTTGATTAACTAGAATCTGCAGCTTATCCATCAGGTAGGAAAATGGGCAGACTAGGTGGGCCAAGCGGTCCTTATCTGCCATCAAAGTCTATGTTTCTATGTAACAGACTGGAGGACAGGAGTACTGCAGTACTGTCTACAACCACCTATAGGATATCAGTTTTAGGTAAGTATATCAATCTTATTTCACTACTTATTTTAGGTATTTCATTTTTTCAAGCCAGTGTAAATCATACAAAGTAGGTGACATGTAGGGCAGATAATATATTTACTGGGCACATCAGTCACTGGTTTGCTTCAGTAGGCCATGGGGTTGAACACAATTTTATTCAGTTCATGACAAGACGTCTTGGAATGTAACTTAAGTTAAGACACTTGGCCACTGCATGTCACATGTACTAAACTTGTAAGCTGGTCTTGGTGTGGCTTACTAATAGCTTGGTATCTGTTAAGCAGGATTTAACAGACAGTAACAGCCACACTTAGAACAGAATGTGTTAATGCAATGAAGTAAGATTTTTTTCTCTTTCATCTTTTTGCAGGTAACATTTTGGTGCTGTGTGCTGCCATCATTCATTCTTCAAATAAGAACAAATGCAACCGTTATGAATCTGGAGGATGCACAGAAAATCTGTAAAGAAGTAAAAACAAAAACATTAATGAAATTTGCTTCTAAATGATACCCCCAAAAAAAAAATACTTACCTTTCCAGGTTTGATAATTTTCCTGCAGAAAATTCTTTAGTAAGCCCACAAATGGGCAACCCAAATATGACTGGATGACCTGTGAGAGAAAAAACAGCAATGATCGAACACACACACACACACACACACACACACACAGACACACACACACACAGAGACACACACAGACACACACAGACACACACACACACACACACACACACACACACACACACACAGACACACACAGACACACACACACACAGACACACACACAGACACACACAGACACACACACACACACACACACAGACACACACACACACACACAGACAGACACACGCACACACAGACAGACAGACAGACACACACACAAAGAGACAGACACACACACAAAGAGACAGACACACACACACACAGACACACACACAAAGAGACAGACACACACACACACAGAGACACACACACACAGACACACACACAGAGAGACAGACGCACACACAGAGACAGACAGACACACACACACAGACAGACACACACACAGACAGACACACACACACTCACAGACAGACACACACAGAGACAGACACACACACACAGACACACACACACAGACAGACACACACACAGAGACAGACACACACACACAGACAGACACACACACACAGAGACAGACACACACACACAGACACACACAGACAGACACACACACACAGACAGACAAACACACACACAGAGACAGACACACACACAGAGACAGACACACACACACACAGAGACAGACAGGCACACACACACACACACAGACAGACACACACACAGACAGACACACACACACAGAGACAGACACACACACACAGACACACACACACAGAGACAGACACACACACACACAGAGACAGACAGGCACACACACACACAGACAGACACACACACACACAGACAGACACACACACAGACAGACACACACACACAGAGACAGACACACACACACACAGACACACACACACAGAGACAGACACACACACACACACAGACAAACACACACAAACACACACACACAAACACAATGGGGGTGAGAACTATTCCAGTGGAATAAATGGGGATATTCACACTGCAGTGAGATAAATGCTCACTGCAGTGAAATAAATGCTGATGACATTGATGGAGTGAGATATATTCCATTTATCCATTCTCTGCTGATGTCACCACTCACTCTCAGTCCTCACTCACTCACTCACTCATGCTAGCATTCTTAATGAAAGTGCTTCAGAAATCAGTTTCTGTTTCTCACTGAAGCCTGCAATTTACTCAGTTAGCATTGCAAAACACACTTACTTGTGTCTCATAGTTTCTAACACTCCTAGCCTATTACTGTGATAATTTCAGCTTCAAAACAACCTGAATTCTAAACAAAATTCCTTTACAAAGCAATTTATCTTTCTCAATGCAAGCTGCAACTAACTCAATTAGGATTGCAAAACACAATCACCTGTTTCCCACTGTGTTTCTAACAAACCCAGCCCTTACAGAAACACTCCCACACCCTCAGATCACCCACAAACAGTGCTGTCAGTATATCATTGAGGTTAGAGTAATGACCTCTGAATAAGTTTGGAACATGCAGCAGACCAGACCTGGGTTTGATATTTTTACAACTTCCAATTCTATACTGTGTGACTCTGAACAAGTCATTTAACTGCCCAGTGTTCCCAGGTCACTCCTAAAAACACCCTTAGTTACCAAAAAGACACAACATAACAACACTTCTTAAACTCCTACCCCATTGTATAAATAGGGCAGATGGTGTGTTATGGGAAATATTCTCACTTCTGTAGGAGTGAGAATATTTCCCATATCACACTCCTGACCATCATGCATCCCCTTTATATATATATTCATTGCAAAAAACTCCATTTTACAAAACCATTTAGGGTTTCTATTACACCTTTAAAAGTATGAAAATTCAATATTAGTGTTAATACGTGTAATAGCACAACACCAAGCTCTACAAACGTTAGAAACTATAAAGTTATTTGATATATCCCTTGGTGTCTTCCACCAAACTCATACACCATACAAATATATTGTTCTATACCACGTGATTACCAGCTCAAATGGTGCACAAGTTGGGTGGAAGGACACCAAGGGATATATCAAACAACTGTTTTGTTTCTAATGTTTGCAGAGATTGGTTTTGTTGTGCTTATACACATATTAACCATAACATTTAATTTCCTACTTTTCAAGGTGTAATAGAAACCCTAACTGGTTTTGTAAAACCGATTTTTTTGCAATAAATTTCCTTATGTTTGAGATAGATGTGTAACAAAATTGCAACAAATACTCATAAGTTTGTCATTTTTTTTCACATTGTGGCCCCAAATGTTCTACATAGTGTTCTTATTACCCACCTCATAACCTCCATAGGTGTAAATCTCTTAATCCATGGCAAAATGCCATTCTGTGCCACAGCTGTGGAAACACATTTTGGACAGGATGTGAGAAATGACAGCTGTAGTAGTCATCAGGTGCTGTGAAGAAATGGCTATGTTCAAGTTTTGGAGTGACAATATAAATGATTGTCAGTTACATGCATGCATAGGAAAATGTCATTGATTGCGTGTAACTCAAGCATTCTTTGTTACTTTTGCTCCAAAATTTCAGCATTGCCTTTTTGGGACCCTACATTATGAACACTGTCACTGTCATTTTGTTACTCAGTCCTGAAAAGTGATTTTGCACATCGACTGCACCATTCTGCGCCACAAGTGCAAAAGCACATTTCAGGTAGAATGTGAGAAATGCAGCCCTGCTGTTCATGAAGTGGTGTGAAAAGTGTCTATGTTGAAAACTTGGAGTGAAAATATAAATTGGCAAAGTTACACATGTGTGAAGGAAAATTTCAACGACCATGCATAACACAGGCATTTTGGGATATTTTTGCATCAGATTTTCCACATTTGCTTTTTGAGACCCCACCTCATGCACAGTGGCATTTCCATTTCATTACTCAGTCCCTAAAGGTGATTTATTTCAACCACAGTGAAATCATCTTTCAGGAGAGAGTAACAAAATGACAGTGCCAGTGTTCATGAGGTGGGGTCCCAAAAAGTCCATGTTGAAAATGTGCTTTGTGCCAGGGGGTGTAGACAGAATGAGGAGGGACTTACAGAAGCTTGCCAAAAGATCAAGAGTTTGGCAGTTATACTTCAATGCAAAGAAGTCCAAGATAATACATATGGCGCGCAAAAACCCTGGAACAATGTATCAGTTCAGGGGGTGAGGATATAGCATGCACCAAACAGAAAAGAGACCTTGGCGTTATCATCTATGATGACCTCAAGGTAAGGAAACAGTGCAACAAGGCAGCAGGTAAAGCAAAAAGGATGCTGGGATGCATAGGAAGGAGCATCACCAGCAGGAAAAGAAAGGTGATAATTTCAATATACAAGACACTAGTGAGGCCCCATTTGGAGTACAGTGTGCAGTTCTGAAGACCTTACCTACATAAGGACATAGACAGGGTAGAGAAGGTTAACAGCAGGGCAACAAAGATGGTACAGGGATTGCATCACAAGTCCTATGAGGATAGGCTGGAGGATGTGAATATGTACTCCCTGGAGGAGAGGAGGGAGAGAGAGGGGATATGATAGAGACATACAAGTACCTAACAGGAAGGAACAGGGTGCAGGAATACACTATTTTCCAGTGAAAAAGATGTTTCAGAACTAGAGGGCATGGGATGAAGTTGGAGGGAGGGAGGACAATTCAGATGAAACATGAAGAAGAATTTCTTCACAGAAAGGATGGTGGACAAGAGGAACTCCCTGCCAGAGGAAGTGTTGGGTGCTGAAACAATCACGGGATTTAAGAATGCATGGGATAAACATAAGGACATTCTGGAGGTCAGGGGTAAGGGGCAGCAGACTTCTAGAAAAACATAAAGTGAACTTACATGCTCAACAGGGCAGACTGGGTGGGCCATAGACCCTTATCTGCCAACAGTGTCTATGTAAAATACCTACAAATAGCTGAGATATTAACATACAGTATGTTCATAATGCCTTTGACTGCCTCTATATGGCACTTACCTTTATTCTTCAGTTTGCTGTTCAACTTTGAAGAGTGCAGACATATCCCGGTGCATAGAAGATGACAGCATCCGACCTCGGTTGGTAAATATAGGTCAAGGGGGTGTGGTGTGGTTGGTTGTTCAGTAGGAAGATTGGGATGCGAGAGGGGAAGGGGGAAACAATGAGAGACCTTTTTTAACAGGAGTTTAAAAAAAAGATGTCATGGACTGTTTTCTTTTTTCATAGGAACAGTAAACCATTTCTCAGGATACTGGAGGTGAGTTCCCCAGTGTCTCACACTGCTCTGGGGGGTACAACATAAATGGGTACACTATGTACACTGGGAGTGGGCTCCCTAGGGTCACACACTGCTGGTAGGGGTGAGTGTAGTGCTGACATGGGGATTGGGCACCCCACTGTTGGCAAAACCATTATATGCATACTTCAGGACACTGTAATTGGGCCCCACAGTGTCCTACTGTGCTGGTGGTGGTGGGTGGGAGGAATAAGATATTGAAATAGCAAAAAGCACAAAAGACAGTAGCTGAATGGCACAAATCCTTTAGCCTTCAAGCATGAGGTGCACTTACCAGGGTGTTAAACTCAGTTGAAAACCACTGAGCTAGAAAACCAGCAAAAAGGTCAGCACTTCATTTAGTCCTGTGGTAAGTTTAAATCTCAGTTCACAGTATTGCAGAACACAAAGCCTGGCAGATCACCCCAGAGTGGAGATTATGTTTAAAAAAACTCTAGGGGGTTTATGCAGCCTGGGGTGGGGCCCTGGGGGCTGTAGAATAGGCAGGGTTGGTTGACTGTTGGTTCCTGTTCCCCCACTGTGTTGGTTCTGCCTACCAATAGAGACTTAGTACTGCAAAATGGCATCCTTGTTCAGTGAATAATCCCTTTCCATAGGCCTCATACAAAGCAGAATCCTAGTTTGAAGCAGAATCCTAGTTCAAAGCAGAATCCTAGTTCAAAGCAGAATCCTGTGTTGTGTTGAACATGTTTTTTTTTTCCCTTATGAAATAATGGGAAATTCAACATGTCATAACTTTGGAAAAAACTTATATTTTCCCACCAAATCTTCAAAAATGCACATATGAGAGGCCAAGGCTTTCTACCCTGAAAGTGTCAGCCCAGAAGCTAAAGCTGTTTCCGAGATACAGGTGGAGAAAAAAGTGTCAAACCCCCCAAATCTTTATTTTTAACACTCTAACTCAGAAATGGCTAAAACTATTACGATAACATTTATCACTTACAAACACCTCCCCAGGGTTACTATGCATGCCAAATTTTGTAGCAATCACTTTAACCATTGCAAAGTTGTTTAGATTCAAACTTGCCCTTTAACATTAATAAACACAAACAGCAAACCCCTCAAAAATCTGTTTTTTTTTTCAACACCATGTATTTCAGAAACCAAACAAGGGCTTCAAAACAAATTTGTCAGGTTAAGACACCCATGCTCTAGGCTGATGTTTGTCAAATTTCCTGAAAATCTGTTGGAGTAATGCAAAGTTATTCAGGTGGAAAGTATGCAAAACTGGATGACAGTGTGCAAAAATCACTTTCACTTTTTCATCTATGTTCTCCCATAGCAAATAATGGCAAATTCAAAATTTAATAACTCTGGAATGGATTACTACTGTTTTAACAAACCTTCAAAAGGCACATCTGTGAACCCAATTCTTTCTACCCTGAAGATTTGAGCCCAGCACCTAAAGCCATTTCTGAGATACAGGTGGCTGAAAAAACAGCAAAAACTAGGGAAATCTCTGTATTTTTAACACTTTATATCTCAGAAACTTCAAAATGGATTCAGACCCAATTTGAAACATCAACAGGCCTATGCCAGCAGATGCTGCATGCCAATTTTCAGGAACATCTGTGAAACCAATTTAAAGTTATTAACCAGGAAAAATTGCCCTTTAACATTAAACAATCCTACAAACCCTAACTATACTGGCCCTACCTGGCCTGTATATTTAAACTTCTGGTTCTGTGGAAAAACATGAGTGTGCACAACACACTAACTTATCAATTTTAGTATGAGTATACACACACATAAAGCATCTTGTTACAGCCAGCGCAGCAGACTTTCTGACCGCCATAGCATCATCACATTATTGTTCACAAAATGGTCATCTGTGGCTATCATCAGTTGGCAACATATAAAGCAGTGCATCAGGAAATACAGTAATTGAGAATTTTCAGCACATTTTATCATGTTATTTGTCTTCATCTCGAGTCTGGAATTTTCAGGACATCATCTGCAGTACAGTGTGCAGTTCTGGAGACCATCTCTCAAAAAGGACATAGACAAGGACATAGACAGGATGGAGGCAGTTGAGAGGAGGGCAACTAAAATGGTGCGGGGGCTGCACCAGCACATATGTGAAGAAGACAGACTAAAGGAGATTAATATGTATACCTTTAAGGAAAGGGAGGAGGTGGCATGATAGGAACTTTAAAGCACATAAAGGGAATCCACAATGTCCAAGAAGGTAGCATCTTTCAGAAAAAGATATGCCAGAACAAGGGGGCTAAATTTAAAGATAGAGCGGGGATGGATCAGGGGCAACATCAGGAAGTATTTTGTCATGGAGAGGGTATGGATGCATGGACAATCAAAAAGCTAATGCTTCACATTGTGGTGTGAGAGCAGCAGTTGGAGCATGACCATAATTTGGAGTTGGTGACCCTCAATGTGCTCCAACCGTTGCTCAGTTTGACATCCTGTTGCTCAGGTGGCCCACCTCACTCCACATCAGGCCCAAATTGGCCTGTGTGGCATGCATGATTGCATGGTTTCCAGTATCCCCTGCAGAAGCTGGAGCAGCCACTTGCTCCACGGCCTGACAATGCTTAACCCCACATGCAAATGGAGCCTGTGCTGCCACCTGTTGCCCAGCAGGGACAGCAGGTGCATTCTGTCCCTGTTTGGTAACCTTGGCCTCCCATGCCACTCGGTGGTGGTTTGCAAGGTGGGTGCACTGCCCACCTGTCCCCAGATGAATCCCCTTGGGACCGTGATGCACAACCACACAACAGATATTACACTTCATGTCACTGGGGGTCATCAACACCAGGTACTGGACTGAAAAAAGCCCACACAACAGAGATCTGAGAAGGACCGGTCACAGGCAGGGGAACCCCCAGGTGTTACTTGCTGCTGCTGCACAATCATGGGTGGGGCAACCTGCTGATGAGACTGCTGTGGCTCCTCTGTCAATTCCTGCTGCTGCTGAGCTGCTGTTGCAGGGGTCATGGCAGGTGGTGGTGGGGGGGCACTAGTGGTAGGTGGTTCCACCAGTGGGGGTGCTTCTATGACACCACTACCTCTGCTTCAGGAAGGGGACCACTTGCACGATATAATGTTCTCCTGTTCAGACAAGGGGTGCCACCATGCATCCGTACCCCCCACATGCTCTCCTCTCTGTCCACCAAAGGCACTTCTCTCCATTTTAATCTCTCTCTCTCACACATACACACAGCAAGCACACACACACACACACACACACACACACACACACACACATAAATTAACAATTAACTACTGTACTAAGTGAAAAAAGTGCACAACTGAACACAGCAGGCAATCAAAATATAAAAAAAAACAGCTAATTAACAAAAAAAGTCAAATGTTAAGCACATTCAGGCAATATATTTCTCTCTCCTGTCTCCTCTGTCACAAAACCTCCTTCTCCAATACTAGGTAAGAAGAAAGTGAAAGTCTTTAATTGCCTTGCCTGATTAACTTCCTACCTGAGCCATGTGACTTACAGACTAACACATGTGATCTGTGGGCTGTTTCAATTTTGACTCACTTTGCATTCTACAGAAAACAACGCAAAGTGAATGCAAAGTCAGCATAATGTGAAATCATTATGAGGCAAAGTCATCATAAGGTGAAGTAGTGTGATTCTATGGGGACTTCATGTAGTGTTTTACAATGTGGATAAGATGACTTTGCCTGACTTTGCTGGCAGAGTAAAACTTCACTGCATCTCTACTTCTGTAAGGTGAAATTAGAAATTGAGCGTTTCTTTCTGCTGGTGGTCACATGGTTGAGTCAAAACAGGCAGGAAGTGAGTGGTTCTTTTCCTGTGCTACATATGTTGAGTCGGCAGATAGCATCTAGATGCCTTGTGACTGCAGAGTGCACTTTGATACATAAAGTACTTAATTTTTGCTATGTGTTCTAATTTTTTCTTGCTTGTCTTTGTCCTATTTCATATTTTGGTACATGTGGAGTGTGTGTGTGTGTGTGTGTGTGTGTGTGTGTGTGTGTGTGTGTGAGAGATCCCCCCCAGGTCTTTCTCTCAGGGTCTCTATTTCTATTTTTTGGGGGGGGGGTTGAATTGGTGCTAGTAGTGGGCATAATGGAAAAGGTTAGAGGCAGTGGGCACCTGTACACCATCTTGACAGGCAGGCATTTCAGATGTCCATTAAAAATGAAGTGCCACAGTGGCAGAAGGCTGTTGGCTCCAGCACCAGCACCCAGCAGCAAACAACTGTGCCCCCTTCCCAGCAGCAGGAGGTGACCGTGGCCCCTTCACCACAGCAGCAGCAGGAGACAGTTCCCCTCCCTGGCACCAGGAGGCAACTGTAACTCCTCCACTGCAGCAGGAGACAGTACCCCCTCCCCAGCATCAGCATATTGTTCCTCTGCCCTGGCAGCAGGAGACAGTGCCTGGGGCGTCATCTGCTGTGCCCTCATCAGCCCCATCATCCCCAACATTCTCCTGCATGGGATTTTTTTTTTATGCAAGTTCAGCAGGTGATCCACTCATCACCTGCAATCTATGCAGGCAGGAAGTGCATCAGAGAAAGTCTGGTTCCCACTTTGGGACAAGCAGCCAGTGGAGCAACATGCTGAACCACCACCCACTTCAATGGACCTCAAACTGCAGGAGGTGGTGGCAGCATCAACTGTAGCTCTCGGGAGCAGTGTGGGTGCAAGCACTGAAGGAGGTGAGCAGGAGAGAGGTGTGGCTGGACCTGTTAAACGTTCTTGCTGTACTCACTGGACCAGATGACAGCAGCAGTCTGAAGTAGTATCAAGACCCCACCAGGGCCACAAATGTCCAGAGCCAGCAGCAGCACAGGCAGCCTCCACCCCACCAGCAGTGACACATGCGGACTTATCAGCTGTCCTGTCAAAAGTCCATTACCTTCAACAGGAGTTAAATGATTTCAGACAGGAATTTAATGATGCCTGGGGGAGATTGCTAAACTCCAGGGTGATGTCGGCAAAATCATGGGCATCCTGTCTGAACTGCATTGCAGCCCTACTGGCAGTTAATGTGGCAGAACAAATTAATGTGTCTTTTTTTGGTTTCATTTTTCTATCCTCTTTTCTGTTGTTTTTATGCCCCCACAAAAAACCAAAAAAATCTGTCCTGTCCTCTTTAATCTACATCCTTAAGTCATCTTGTTTCTTTGTTTTGTATGTACGTACATACGAATGTGCCAGCAGAAGCAGACCACCCGGTCTATCTAAGTCTGCTCGAGTGCGCAGCTAGCACACCTAGCTAAAATAATTTGCTTGACCATTGCTGCTGTGTTTGTTACTGTCTTATGCTTCCTATATAATTCCGTCTCTTTTCTTGTTCTCTCTCTATTACTTCTCTTAAACATATGTATATAAATATCACTTTGTTTCATATAAAAAGGGAGTCACACATATCAACACACTAAAAGAGAAAGAAAAAAAGCATCTGTTAAAATTCACTTCAACAAATTAATTTGTTGTATAAGTACTGTACAAATCTTAATCCTATAACTCCTATCCTTATAATCATCACAGGGTGGGATATTCAGACTGCGCCAGGCTGTGGTGCAAGCCTGGGCGCAGCGCAACTGGGATGTGCCAGGGCACGAACAGGGTGATATCCAACGGTGCTGTGCCATGGCTCAGCACCACTGAATATTACTCTGTGGCCACCCGCATTGTACATGGCGCAGTTGCAGTGCACCAGCGCAAGTGGTCAGAGAGGGGCAGGGGGATGTGCTAGCGCAAGAGCTGTTGCGCTAGACGCATCAACCACGATATTCAAAGGTGCACCTGCAAATGGGGCCATAATGCATGCAAGGTGTAAATGGGGCCATTTGCATGTCATTATGGCCCCATTTGCATGCAGGTGCACCCATCCCTGACGACTTGCACCTGGCGCCCTGCCAGGCTGCAGTCGTCAGGGACCAACGCCCCCTGCACAAGTGGCAAAGTGCCCCACAGCCTGATCACGGGCATAAGTATAAAAATAATAAACTCCTATCTCTCTGGTGTCCAGTGGACTGCTCCCAGCCCGATCCTGGGCATAAGTATATAAATAATAAACTCCTATATCCCTAGTAGTCCAGTGGACCACTCGCAGCCCGATCTCGGGCATAAGTATAAATGTAATAAACTACTATACCCCTTGTGGTCCAGTGGACCACTCACAGCCCGATCACGGGGACAAGTCTAAAAAAAAGATTAGATCCCATCCCTGGTGGTCCAGCGGTACCCCCTCCTGACCCTCCCACTGAGCCCCGCCAGCTCCCCCACCCACAAGCTGTCCGGCCGCCCGCCGACTGACTGCATACAGTACAGCTGTACGCCCATTGGTCCTGGCGTGGACCAATGAGCTTGATAACATACCGTAGTTACATGTCCAGATATGTGAAATGAATCCATTCACATATCTGGACTGTGTAGTATAGTACAGTCTGCATGCCCATTGGCCTTGTGTTAATTTCCTGTTGTCTCCTTCTAAATACACTTTCCTCTTTCCTCTTCCTTGACTGCAATCTGATTTTACTATTTCTTGCCGGGATATACCCTCCTTTTCTCTATTCTTTTCTTTCACCACTTTTCCTTTTACCTTCATTTTTCCTCCTTCTCTAAAATTGAATTTAACTAACTCTTGTATTTCAATTTCTTCTTTTCTTCCCATTGCTTCTGTTATCTCTTTTACTGATTTTTTGCATTATCATTCTCCTTAACACCAATTCTCATATATTCATCTCTTTCCTCCTTATGGTCACTTTGTGGCCTATTTTGACTCAGATCTTCACTTAACATCCCCACTTCAGAGGTGTCCTTTTTTTTTATTCTTTAGCAAGGTCACTAACCCTAGTAATAATTTATTACCATATACAATTTCTGTTTTTATTTCTTCCAGTGTGTTGCCAAAGCCACCTCCTGCTTCTGTAACCGTTTGATCATGGCCCTTTGTTAATCTAGTATACATTTTTTCTGCTTTCATCTTTCAAATTCTCCTATCAAAAAGGAGGAAGATGAGGTTTCAGATTTTTTTTGTTACTTCCCCATATATGGGTAAGATCAGGTGGGCACTCAGAAGGTGGGTCTAGCAGTAATCTATCAGCATATGGAGTCAGAAAGGCCTCAAACTGATTCAAGAAGGACATTGACCTTTCTTCATAAAAATTTTTCCTGTGATGATTCCATTTCAGGTTCTCCACTAGTTTCTTGTTCAAATTGACTCACATCATTACATTCACTGACCTCCTTACTCACCTCTTGGCTCATTTCACCACCCTGAGTCAGGCCATAATCTTTCTGTTCTTCCAACTCCTTAATTTGTTGTATTAATGTATGCTCTGTCAATTGCGTATTAATTATCTCCTTAACTGGTGATAAGGTTAAAATTAATTCTTATACCCTGAATTTTTGGGTCCTCTCTCTCTCCCACCAAATCCCCTCACAATTCTGATCATACTATATAATTAGTGATTTTTTTCTCTTTACTACTAAAGTTGCTTCTATTTTTCTTTGATTCTATTTTTCAACCCTTCATATCTTAGACAAAGCAGGGACTAGACCCCTGCACACTATGACATGCCTTAACATAGCATATTTAATATATGTCTTATTCCCCTCAGCTGTATGCCTTCCACACGTGCAGCTATTCTCCCCGCAAAATCAACACATGAGCTGCTTATTCTCACTATAGTTCAAGACAGCTAGTGTCATTCAAACACATCCAAAGTCCAGTAATTCTAGACATCGTCTTCCTTCTTCTCTTCCTTTCCGCGTTTTCTCAAAGAGACTCTTCTATGTATTAGATGTAGAAACACAAAGAAATTCAGATGTTAAATAGTTTCATTTTATTATTTCCTTTCCCAGGTGTGTCCATCTAACAGAGTTCAATCTTAGACTCCAGGGTAAAAGACCATCCCTTGTATAGCTCTTGGGAGGCACTGGGAAAACAAAATGAAAAGAGAAAGAGGTGGCAATAGTCTTTTAAAAAAAGGGAAAAAAAAATCCTTTAGTCACACACTATCTATTGATTTAATATACTACTGTACAACTTCTCATTCTTATTTCTTCCCTGACTCTACTTATCACAAAAGGCAAACATATATACACACATACATACATACACATATATATACACTGTGTGTATATACACATACACATACGCATACACATACACATACACATACACATACACTATATAAAACTTACTTTGCAGGTGTGTAAAAAAATTTCTCAAAAGAGATTTGGCAGGTATTAAGAAGCCTTCCTTTTCTTGTGCTATACAACGCATGACAAATTAGAAGCATAATTCTCTTCAAGGAGTACTGGATACAAACAGACAAATTAATCTATAGCATGCACAGTGTCCCTTAAAAACAGGGAATGAGTCAATGCCGAATCATTGTACTGGCTTACAGAGTTAAGAGAATTGAAAAAATACCACACAAACTCATAGAGGCAAGTAAATACAACACCCCACGCTCACGAGTCACTCTACACAAAAAGTGGACTAATGTTAAAAAGAAAAGCTTTTAAGAGAATGGTTTGGCTACATATAGCACACTGCCCGCTACTCAATATTGGCATCTAAAGAGCTACCACAACCAAATGGCTTCAACACTAAGACAGCTGGGCCAAATGAGCCCTTACGTAACAAGAGGTTGTCAGGTGATTAATGGCGTAAAGTCCGACTACCGCCAAAATTTAAAAAGTGACAAAAACCTTTTTATTTAATAATTTTTCCCTTTCTTTTCTTTTTCTTCCCCCTTTTTAAAAAACAAGCACTCAATAGACACAAATGCATGTTTTCCCAGTATAAAAGGAAAAAAAGACAACACAACTAAAAATGACAAAAAAATTACATTCAGTGAATGCCCCAAGTCACACAAATAAACTCACTGGCCCAGATATTCAAACTGCACCCAAAAAGTGCGCAAGAGCAGGAGCAAGCGCAAGTCCATTGAGCCCATGTGCAAGAGGGGTGATATTCAAAAACTGCACTGGCCAAGATGCGCCTACAGCTGACGACTGAATATCGCACCACCTGGGCCATAACGCAGCTAGGGAGGTGAAGCTGAGCGTATCTGATGCGCCACAGTGCAACAAGGGATGTTCAACTGAGTAGTCCAGATGTGCCATAGCGCAACCAGAGACACCCCCCAGCAGCAGGGCAGCAATGCAACAGCACAACCAGGGATGCAGGGGCCCACCACCCATGCCACAGATGGGCAGAGGAACACACAGCAGAACAGACATAGTTTGCCCACACCCCATGCACTGCACAACTGGGGGAGGGTTGGAATAACCACTGGCCCATGGAGACCAGCAACCAACCCACAGCTGGGTCATGGTGCCCCATCACACCCCCTGGCAAGCTGTGACTGGCACACAAGGAGGACCAACCACCCAGTGCCACACCATCCCACCAATGCAGAGCACACCCTGCACCGTGACCCCCAGACACCCTGCCCAGGAGCAGTGTCCACCAGTACAGGATACCCCATGCATGCCACCACCCCCACTGTGACAATCCAACCCTGTGCACCACAGAACCATGCAAGGCAGCCCCACCACAAGCACCCATCAGTGGGTGGCAGCACACAGCGATGCAACAACTGCATACACAGTGCCACCATGCACAGCCCCCCCGAGATACAGCTGAAAGACCGACCATGCGTCGGCACATGAGGTACCCCACACATGACAGGGCATGCCCCGGATCCCACCACCAGTGGTACAGCACATCCTCCCAAGGACACACCCTAACCCAGCACTGGCCAGAACAGCCAGCGCAGACACCCACAGTGGTGCATGGAAGCATGCACCACACCGGAAGCAACACAGTGCATGGACAAACACCCACCCATACCCAAGGGCACACCAACACAGGGACACAGTAGTGGGGCAACCAACCCCCAGTGTGGGGCCATGGAAACCGTGTACACATGGCCAGCACTCTTCCATGGCACAGGAGTACCAGCCACCCTGCGCAGGCACTGTGGAGCTGTACGCCACCAGCATTTGCCCAGAGCACAAGTCACAGACAGTGGTGCACATCCCCTGCAACACACACAAGCCACAGCATGGAGGTGGGACTACAACAGTGGAGGCCACAGTGTCACCCAAGGCAGACATGCACCACACCAGTGACAGGAGGCAACCCAGCATTGTGTCAGGTACAGTGGCTGTCCTGCATGGACAGTCACCACTGAAGTGCCAGCGGACAGTGCAGGTCACAGACATGCAAGGGTGTCAGCTGCGCAGGCCATGGATGGGCTGACAGGTGCGCCATGGACAAAGAGCATGCACCATGAACCACTGCACACAGTCATCCAGTGCACAGGGAACAACACACACACCACATACACTGACTGATAGCTACTCCCACACCATAGTCACTTCCCCATGGCCACACACACATGCCCATGACTGCACTACCCCTGACGCCATGCACACCACTGCAGCTGAGCACCTATAGCCCGCTGCAAATCAGAGACCACCACAGTAGTCATATCAAAATAAATGTATTTAAAAATATCAAACAAAACTATATACAAATAGTTACAAAAGTTTGGGGGGAGGGCCACAAACAAGGTGGGGGTGGGTAAGGGGCAAGGGTGAACAAATTGCAGAGGGAAGGAGGGGTGTGAGGGTGGGTCCAGGGGTTAGGGAAAATCAGGGGCATTGTGAAGCTCAGTGGGAGCCCTGCTCCCCGCTCCAGCTGCTCCTCCTGCCATGACGCCACCTGACCCCCAGCCTGTCGATCCTTTGCAGGATTTCCAGTGACACCCTGGCAACATGAAATATCTCCTGCAGTGCCTCGCTGATCACCTGCAGCTGCCATCCACCTGGGACAAGGGAGCAGAGTCAATAGATGTGAATGCACAGCCCCATACAGCCCACCCACTGTGCATGGCATACGGCCA
Organism: Neoceratodus forsteri; assembly: GCA_016271365.2. Lineage (NCBI taxonomy): Eukaryota > Metazoa > Chordata > Ceratodontiformes > Ceratodontidae > Neoceratodus > Neoceratodus forsteri. Next base: position 1,149,213,791 of record CM057452.1, on the reverse strand, counting down.
TGGGACATGCCTCTGTGATGGTGTGTGACTACCCACAGTGATCGCGTCCACAAGACCTGCCCACCCAGGTGCACACAGCCATGCAGACCACTGCACACACCCACCATCTAAGTCCTGCACAGCACCATCATGGCTGTTTAGTGACATGGCTATGTGGTGCAAAGGCAGTGGCACAGTCATGTACCCGGTGCACGCATGGACCACCATTGATGCACTCCCAGACATAAAGTGCCAGTGGACAGTGCTGACTGTAACAAGTTGCATGCATGGCAGTGGTGTCAATGGATGGTGGCCATGCCCTGCTGCCCACACAGTATGCAATAGTAATCATGGATGTATGGCACTCACCATCATCAGGCTGGTCCCTCTGCCTCTGTGGACCTTTGCCCCTCCTGGAATGACGGTCTTCCAGCTGGTGCCTCCTCTCCCTTGCCAGCCGTCGCTCTTCTGGGCCTAAGGTGCAAACATGGAGAGAGGAACATCAGTACAATCCAGTAGTGAAGTCCCCCTGCCCCCAAGTGTGTGCAATCCCACACAGCCAGACCCACCCACCCCACACCCTGATAACAGCACCACAGCCAGCACCAGATGGTCCCCCCATGTTCTGGACACATGCAACCGTGATACCCATATGGAAGATAAAAGTGTATGGACATTACACCTACCTGGCCGTGGTACCGTGCCCCTCCTGGCACGTGCCCACAGGCGGGCAAGCAGGTCCGGGTCCCTCCACCTCAGGTCCCCATATCTGTTGCGGCACTGCTCTTTCATCTGCCCCATTCCTGTGGCCTACTCCAGGGCATCAGCCACCTCCTGCCACACCTAACTCCTGGACCTGTCCAGAGGTGCCTCACCAAAGAGTGGGCCAACAAGTGGATCCACCATGGCAACCAAGTTTGCCATTTCTATCTGGCTCCACTGGGCAGCTCTCCTCCGCGCCATCTCTCTTTCTCGGTAGGGTCAAAATGGCACTTCGCAGCATGATTCTGCCACGTGCAGATGCTGCGCGGTACAGCGCTGCCATTCCCTATCGTGCTGTCACCGAACAGTGCGATAGTGGTGCACCCATGCCTGATGTATGGTGCCTAGGGGGCAAAGGTCGGGCACAGGGTCAAGGGTCTCTGGCGCACGGACAGCCACAGCACGATTGGAACCCAATGTGTTTGCGTGATTGCGTGCCTATGTGCCACCTCCAGTAGCGGCCTACCGCGCTGTTGCCCCAGTGCGCCTACGACGCCCCAGTGCCACAGTGCCATATAGGTGAACAGCACTGTAGTGCCACTGGCACATTGGTGGCCATGCCCTGCATTGCCTCCCGCACACAGCACGTCAGCAGAGCGACAGGCGCCTGCGTCATCAACTCGGGCATACGCAGTTAGGTGTGTACTGCGCATGTCACAGAACTGCGCCCTTGGCTCAGCACATTCAACACAATTGCGCAAAGTGCAAAAGCATGATATTCAGCCATCATATGCAAATCAGCTAATCAGCCATTCAATGGCGCAGCACTGCAATTTGCATCCACCTAAAGTTGCGCCTCACCTCATTTGCATGGGTTGCGCTATAAAAGTGTGACATTGGGCTGCACTGACCATAGTCGGTTACTGCAGTCTATTGGTGAGTTGCATGCTGTTTGGGAGTGTGGACTGTGGATTTTGGGACATGCATGGGACTGCACAGTCATAGGTAACATGTGTCATTCTCACAGGCTGAATCATGACCGAGCGAGTTGTGGAGGAAGAGGAACAGAGTTGTGGGAGGAGGAGGAGGAGGCCAAATTTCACAAAGGCTGAGACGGATGCCCTGTTCGAGGCCTACCTGGACCAGGAGCCGCTTCTCAGTGGATGCCAGGGAACACCACAGGCCTGCGCTGCTGCATGGGAGGAAGTGGCGCGTGCTGTGAACCTGCATGGCAGCCACCAGTGCTCCGTGCAGGAGTGCAAAAAGAAGATGGGCACAGACAGGAGGAGGATTAAGGAGAAGGTAGCTGCCATCAGGGTAGCATGATCTGTGACAGGTGAAGGACAGCCGAAGGGGCTACACCTGACCTCACAGGAGAATAGGGTTGCTGGTAGCATGCAGTGTTGTGCCATTGAGGGTGTTCCGGGTGGTGGATTCCAGATGGGTGGTAGCCCGTCACTGCATGGTAGGTCATGGTCTGTCTATTGGGGGGGCAGGGTAGGTCACATGCAGTAACGCGACTGTTTTCCCTTACAGCTCCTGAGCATTTGCATGGGTCAGTGGTGGTGGGCCTCTCCACTGAGGCCAGTCAGATGGAGATGGAGGAGGGCCCATCCACCTCCACAGGAATACGCGGCTCAGTGAGACAGTGGGCCCGCCTGGATGTCCAGACTGATGTTGTTGGAACAGGTGCAGAGGAGGCCCTACCCATGTCCCAGCATGCCAGTGTCCACGGATGCCAGCATGCTGTGACTCGGGCTGGTGCCAGGTCCATCACAGATGATGATGTTACTAACGTCATGGGCAGTGACACGTGTGTGCCACAGGATGGCCACACAGCAGGTAACATCACGGCCATGGCTGTGGTTGGTGCCTCCGTGGAGGCCTACATGTCATCACAGTCCCAGCCTGTGCCTGTCAGCACCGGTGGAACAGCACTGGTGTGTGTACAGGACAGTGGGACTGTTGTGGCCACTGCGGTGGCACCAATGAGCCCTGGGGAGTGGCAGCCAGAGGGACAGCATTAGCAGTCAGCCAATGGGCTTGGGGGTACTGTGTCAGGGGCCGGCGTCAGTGCACTGCCTATGGACATGCCCAGGCCTGGTCCTGGTGTGCAGCGCCCATCCTCAAGGGGTGCTGAGCATCAGGGCAGCACACACCCTGAGGGACAGAATGGCAATCAGGCAGATGACCTCTTGGATGAGCACACCCGCATACTGCAAGCATCAGTCAATCAGCAGATGTGGCTTGCGATGGCGGTGGATGCACTGAGTGCGGCTCTGGAGCAGGCAGAGGAGCGTCACAGCTGAGAAACCACTCTGCTCCTGGCAGGGATGGACTGGATGTGGGAGAATGTGACCGCTGCCATTGATAGGCTGACACATACAATCACAGCTGCCATGGCCATGCCCATGCGGCGCAGACACCATGCAGTGCAATGTCCACCCCCCGTTACCAGCGTTATGCAACACCCTCCTTGTCGACACCGGGTTCAGCTGTGGGCATCCCAAGCACACCTGGCGCAGGCATGTTCGGTGTGCTGCAGACCCCTGCACGAGCATGGTTGCATTCACGCAGTGGAACCCCTGGGGGACCATCGGTGCCACCCCATGAGGCCAGTGGTCAGCCTGTCAGTGCTGGCAGATCTTGGCAGGGCCACCCATATATCCATGGTGGCCGGGGCACTGTGGCGTGTGACTGACCTGTCTTCCAACATGGCTACTGTCTGATGCTGCCCTGTGTGCATTGTGTCATTCAGCGGGCAATGCACGGGTGGGTACCCGGCCCTACATGCAGACACACAGTCCATCTGCACACCCTCCCGGCTGCTGTCCACAGTTGTGTGTGCATGATGATCCCTGCATTGTGCTGTACACCAATGTGCAATGGTGCCCAGCATCTGACACACGCACAATGACAGACAATGGGCATGGTGGTCTGTGGACATGTGTGTGGTTAGGCGTGGCATTCTGGGTCGGTGTGCCTCCTACCCTTTCTGCGTGTCCGGTGCATTTTGTGTGTGTGTGTGTGTATGTGTCTGTCCACGTGCCATGTTAGACCTCACCCATCCCTGGTGGTGTGTGTGGTTCCATGCCTGGCCACTTCCCTTGATGGCATGCACCCTCGTGTGTGTCCATCCATGTTTGTGAGTTGTGCCTTAGCCACTGGTGGTTGCACATGGCCCCATGACTTACCTGGGTTGGCTGAAGTGCTCCTCTGTGATGGTGTTCTGGTGCAGCTGTGCCAGCCGGAGCATGCGGGGGTGTCCCTTCACTCAAGGGGGGCTGCCCATCACTATTGTCACCAGCGTCCTCATCATCCCCATTGCTGTCCCCCTCTTTGACCTGTATGGCTATCCCACATTCGTTGGCCATGTTGTGCAGGATGCAACAGGCCAGGAATAGCCCACAGGCCTTTGAGGGGCTGTACTGTAGGGCACCACCGGAGGTGTCCAGGCAACGGAAACGTGCCTTCAGCATCCCGAACACCAGCTCTATGACATTACGTGTGGTGGCATGTGCCTCATTGTAACATTGCTGTGATGGGGTTGCGGGCCGCCGGTATGGTGTGAGCAGCCAGGGACAGAGTGGGTATCCACTGTCACCTGTGTGTAGAGGGTGGAGGTTAGTTTGGTGATCAACATCGCCCTGCCCTGGGCCATGTAGGCCACTACCCATGTCACCTCTGACCATGCCCCTCCCAAGCCTTATGTTTGTCTGTATGGTTTGCATACTCACCCACTAGGTGGCCAGTGGGGATGTCCCCACTCTCGAATCTGTGGCACAGTGCTGGCTGGTGCCAGATGAAGCCATCATGTGCTCCCCCAGGGTGCGTGGCACAGACATTGATTATGCGTCCCCTGGCATCGCACACCACCTGGCAGTTGATGCAAGCATAGCCCTTATGATTCATGCATGTAGCCCCCTCAGGGTCAGGTGGTGTGCGGTTGGCCACATGGGTGCAGTCTATTGCCCCTAGCATGCCAGGCATATTTGCTACCCTGTGGAACTCCTGTATATTTGCTGTGCACTCCACCGGTGTGCTGGGGAAATGGATGTACTCCGCAGCATGTGGCAGCAGTGCACTGAGGAATTCGGTGAGGTGGCGTGACGCGGCCGACTGGGTTATGCCTGTGGTATCCCCTGTTGGTCTCTGGAAGGTACCCGTGGTGAGCAAGCACATGCAAGCTATCACTTTAGTCTCCACTGACAGAGCATGACTCCATCATGTGGGTGCCTGCATCACATCACTGTACAGCTCACAGAGCCACCTCAGAATTGCCCGATTCTGGCAGTACCAGCCCACGATCTCCGTATCACTATACATCTCGAAGCTGGTGTGGGCTCGGTACTGCCTGATGAGGGCATACTGCCGATGGGCCCTACCATGGCCGCGCCCCCCTGCTGCCCACCTTCTCACCCCGCTCATTACTGCCTCCATCTGGATGGTGTCACTGACCATGTCCCTGGCTTGTGTTCACCCCCCGGCAGCTGTTTCTGTGTTCCCCCTGCTGTCCTGGCTGCTACTTCCCCTGCACCGGGAACACCTGACTGTGCTGGCCTCACTGCTGTGTGGCACTTCCCCCTTCTGCACTGTGGCTCCCCACACCTTCCCCTGAGCCTGTGAGTTCCAGGTGCCCTTTCACTGTCCTACCCTGTGTGTGTGTGTGTGTGTGTGTGTGTGTGTGTGTGTGTGTGTGTGTGTTGCCTGTGTGGCTGGCTATAGTTCAGCAACTTGTGGCTTCCCTGTAGCGTTCTTGCACCTCTCCCTTACTCCTTTTTATTTTGGCTCATTTCCGCTATGGCGCAACTTCTGCTTGCTCCCCTTTTGCGCATGGCACATGTTGTTGAATATCGCACTGCGCCATTTATGCATGGTTCCTCCCCCTTCAGTTGCGCATATGTTCATTATCTTTGCGCTGTTGCTCAGTGTGATTTGGGGGGGCACAACTGCCTCCCGCTGAATATTGCAGAATGGTGCATTTTTGGACTTGCACTGGCGCAACTCTATTGCGCATGGTGCAACTCTTTTGAATATCTGGGCCACTGTTCTGAGTTACATAAACTAAGCTACTTAGTGCTACCCTGAATTCTGCCAATGAAAATTAAAAAATGTTAAATATAGGCAGTAGTACTGGCTTTTAACTTAACTTGGGCTTTTGTCTATAGCGATGTCCTAGAAAGGGGAAGATCAGAACCTAGAGATCTATAAAAAGATCTTTTCTTTAATACAGGTCAGTTCCTTCTTCTTAGCATGTGCATACTGACTGGCAGGCAATTCAGCTGTTTAGGTGCAGCTTCATCTCCCGGTCATGGCCTTTCCAAAGGGCCTCTGCCTCAGGTCCGCACTGCTCTCGGGGTGAACACCCCTCACAGTGGGTAGTCTTTCTTCAATACTCCCCCCTCAGGCTTTCATTTTTTTTTTAAATGGAACTTCAATCTGTAAAATAGGTAGAAAGAAATTGGAGAAAGCCTCATGACGAGGGAACACAATGGGATCTGCTGGTAAAGAAACAAATGTTGTTAGCAACACTGGCTTACCTTTTGTAAAAAAAAAAATAAAAAAATCATTGTTGTATTATTGTCTTCTTGATCCTGCCTGTCATTTGTTACCCTTTTTCTCTACCGTTTCTGCTTTTTAGACCTCTTGCATGACTTCCACCATGCCATGTTTGGGAGGAGGGGAGGTTACTGGACTGCTTTTTGTAGCCTTGCTGATAGCCTCACCCTCATGCTTGGCATCTAAATGGACTACATCATCACCTTTCAGTTTTTTCAGTTCTGACTCCCACATGGGATCTAACACCTCATCCACATCTGCACCAAAACATATTATTTCCTCCTCCTCCCTATCACTATCTACTTATACAGAACCTTTTCCCTTATCTGGCATCTTCTCACTGGGGCTGACTTTCCTTATCTTCCTCTCCGGTAGAAACAGACTGAAGCTGAATAGTATCACTCTCACCATCATCAGATCCACCTTGAGCAGGAACAACAGTCACACCAACAACTTTTTCCACCTCCTCCTGGACCTCTGTGCATCCACTGGTTTGAGTGTCTCCCTTATTCCCAGCATCACCCCCAACAAGCATGCTAGCTACAGATTTGGCAGTAAAAAAATTAGTCACAGACTTCAAGCCACTTCTAACTTTGATTTTTGCTGGCACTGGCTGCCACAGCAGGACCGGAGCCCACAGAAGGCATTGATTCCAAAATAGGTTTGCTTACTGGAAGTGGAACTGTATTTCTATTTTTTCCAACAGACTTCTTTGAGCCACCTCCCATCCGATCACCTATCCCTGAACTGGTACATCTCTTGGCAGGCATATTTATATTATTGTTCCATTTGCCTTCCTCCAGAAGTATATGATTATGTATTTCTTTTGAATATCTGTGATTTAACACATGCAGTACTATCTGCAAAGGGAAAACAGAAATCAGAACAGGTAGCAGAACTGTAGTCTATACAATTACCTACAACTGCTACTGTAGCCTATCCGAGTGTAAAACACTATTTTATGTTTTCTATTACAAAAACATGAATTAAGTAACATGGGGTAACAGGAGGACAGAAGTATACCAAACCGACAGAGAACACCACTACAACAATGATGTGCAGTAACTCTGAAAAAATACTTAAGTAGTTCTTAATAAAATGTCATTTTTTAAATGGAATGGTTATTACACAACTTGATAATGACCGAGTAGGTACAAGAAGGTTCATGCAAACTATATTGTAAACCAACCACACAGAGCACCTCACATTCACAATTTGATCTACAGTCTGGATAAGTGGTGTCTTTAGAAGGCAAGTACTGCAATGTGTTAATGCTTATATCTATAAGCCAAGATTGTATTTAATATCAGATGGAAGGGATAACAAGATTTGAAATGAACAAACAAAGTCGTCTCCAACAGTCTTGCAGGGACCACCACTCTCTTGAAAACTATGTAGTTTTTTTATGTAATACGGATAGGTAGTAAACACCAGTGGTGTAACTGAGAGGAAAGGATTAATATGGTAAGTAAATAAAACAGAAAAAACAGGAACGCTGCAATGCAGAGGCTAGATCACACTATTAATTTCTTTGAGCAATTCAACAATGCAGTGTGCCTAGATATGGACAAGTGTTCAATGACCACGAGTACTTCCAAATCAAAAATAAAGTAGAAAATTTATTAAACAAAGGGAAACAAGAACAAAACTATTCAGAATGAGTGACTGCTCAGATAGTTACCCAAAAAACAGTCAATATGTAATAAAAAATATTTCAAATAAGTAGCACACCAACAAAAATATTAAGACTTCAAAGAAATAGCAGAAACTCACAACTTGTGAGAAATCTGTCAAATATTAAGAACTAGCCTGCTCTGCTTTCACATACACACACACACACACCCACATGGTCGACCCTCCCACACTCAACTCCCTCACAGATACAGAAAACTGAACACACTACCTAAGTTTAACTAAGTATTATCCAAAGATACCAAAACAAAAAAAATTTTCACTAGCAGCACTAGGAACATAATTTAGATTCTGTGAGCATTTAGCTCTCACAAATAACAAATAAAGAGGTTTTTGAAGGATATATTGGCTGTGATGCACCACACTGAACTACTGTCTGACTCAGCAGACAATATGCTGTGCAGGAAACAGCCTGCACATGATATTTCAGCTATTACCCACAATGCATTGCACATTCACAAGTGAAATTGAAAAACCTTGGTGAAATTGGCGAAATGTGGCAAAATTTTGCATTACGTGAAATCACCATCCAAGGCGAAATTATGTTTTGCCTAGGAGAAAAATGTGGGGTACTGCGATAATTATGCAAAATATTTTGCTAGTCAAAATTTTCCAGTTTCGCACAACTCTACACTCTACACATTCCTGCTACCATATATATTCAACATTACTTGTTGCTTTAATAGCATAATTGCTTTAACAGCATGAATTTCATAAACAGATAAAGTGGCGGTATATTTACTATTTTTAAGACAAAATATTTTATTTAGTTCTATGGAGCACCACATTAGAATGATTCTTTGAGGGAAGGTGCTCCCAACTTGTCTGCTGTTATATACTGATGCTCATTAAGTGGAAATTGGGCATTCACTTAGACAAGAGAGCACATGACTGGGGTGTCATGTGCTCAGTGGTGCTAGCACTGGGAGCCTGACCTGCTAATTAGCAGCTCTTGGTTACTAAGTGGCAAATACCAGGAGTTCCCCAGTGTCTTAAAAGTTAACTGTGTTTTAAAGGTTGAATGTTTACATGCTTAGACAGGTCCCCATTTGAACTTGATATCTTTGCATGTGCCCTTGTTTTTAGAACCAATAAAAGTTTCAAACCTCTAAATGAATGTCATATATCAAGTATGTTTAGGGAGAAGATGGGTTCCAATAAGGGATGAGGTTTCTCTCGTTTAGAAGGAGAGAAATGATTTTGTCATGTCACATGGCTGCTCCCTTTTATATAGTTTTACTCCAAGGTGGCTGAGCTGGATGTTCTCTTTTCCCACTTTACTGTATGTAACTACTTTTTCTGTGACTATATATATGTGCCATCATTATGGCCTGGGTTGTGCCTGAAATTGGTCCCGGGGTCCAGTGTACCCACCCGGTTTACAAATAAATAAATAAAAACAAGATGCTGTCTGTGACTGAATTGCACTCAGAAGTTTTAGTGCAGTAAACCTACAGTATTTGCAGACTAGATAACTTTTGTTCAACCTGTGTTTTTTTTTTTCTCAGCAGGGATATGCTGTAAATGTGGCAAACCCTGTCACACTTGTTGGGTTAACTTCACAGTTGTGAATTATAGTGACTTGAGCGTGTTGAAGTCAAGTCATTTTTTTCTGTCTCTATGTTTATTTTTTGCAACATTTGTACTCTTAAAGAGACAGGGCTCTGTCACACAGCTGATGAGCGGTAGCTTGTGACTTATGGTCACTGGAATAAAAAAATATTAATTTTTTCTTTACTCATTTAAAAGGTTCCTTTCCTTTTTTTTTCATATTATCTGTTTATGCCAACTCCCAGCTAGGGCTCTGTGGTGGCTTCTTCTCCCCCAGTCGGGGATCACTCTGTAAAGCAGTGGGGCAGAATTTTTTTGTGGTTGCAGAAGATGCAGAAAGTAGCTGCATTGTCCCATTCCTATCCCTGAGGATGCCAGCAGACAGGAGCAGCATCCAGGCAGTAAGCCTTGGTGAAGTACGGCTTCCACCAATCACTCAACAATGCTCTCCCCTCCTGACACCATTTGCTATTCAGCATGGTGCCCAACCCACCACAGCAGTAGAGAGTTGCCAATCGGTGACTCAATCCAGCTCCTCCCTCCCCTCCATCCAACCCCTGGCATCCTGGGCTCATTCCTGAACCTGGGTTGCCAGTATAGTGTGAGGTATGGCATCCAACACCTCAACCCTCAGCACCACTGGGCTGGTAAAAAGTTCCTTCTCATTCCTTTATTTCAGCTATCACTACTGATCTATTGGGGGAGGTGTTGTCTGCAGCTTCAACTGCAGAGTAAATCTAATTCTGTGTCAGTTATTTTTTTTTCATTAACTTTGTGCATTTTTTATTCTTTAGCTTTCTTTTCTTTTTTATTAATTTTATATATTTAATCTATGGTGTGAGTGTGACCCAATTGTTATAATTTGAAACACGAGGCTGGGATTTCAGTTATACTCACATCTGCATGACTTGCATTTAAATCAAAAGGAAGAATTGACACCGTTAAAGGAAGAGGTTTAGGCAGGTACAAAGATGGCACTAACACTGGTGGGATGAATGGGTGGTGCTGCACCTACTGCAAGTAAAAAACCTAAGTCTACAGCAGGATATTGATGGGTAGCAGGTAGCAGTACAGTAGGTGGCAGTGGCAGCATTAGTGTCTCAATTTTTGTTTCCACTAAGACTGTGGCATCTATGGTAGTTGAAGCAGAAGGCAGCAAGAAGAGCAGTAAATGAGGTGCCAAAATTAAAAGAGTGGTTGAGGAGGATAGTGTAAGTGTTGCTGTGGCTGGTGGTGTTCCTGGTGCTGATTCTGTTGAGCAGCACTCTCCTGATGCTGGTGACCATGTCCATGAGGAAGGTGAAGAACAAGAGTTGGTGAAAGCTGATGAGCAGTCAGAAATTAAAAATGTAGCTATGTAGGGTGAAGAAGATGAAGATTCAGATGTTGAGGAGGAGGAGGATATAGGAATAGGCATCGACTGCGGGGGGCTATTGGGCTGAAGCCCCCCATGGGAAGTTAGAGTGAGGGCTCTGCCCTCCCCCCGGGACAGAATTGTGTTTTAAATTTATTTTTTCACCAACACAAACATATTTTTTTTTCACTGTTAGTCTTGCAGGCTGCAGCTGGAGCCTGGAGTGTGGGCAGGGGATGTGTTAGTGTGAGAGTCATCAGATGCCATGCCCATCATCATGAACATTCTAGTTCAATGTACGACGATGACTCAACTTCATTGGTGAATGATTGAACCACTGGGGAGGAGGAGTGAGTCATTTCCTCAGTTGCGTCTACTGCACCGCCACACGGGACTAGACACGCTGAGACCCAGCCTCAAGCACACATGCTCAGCGCTGGCAGTGTGGTGGCTCCCAGAATCACACCTTCAGCAGCTAGTAGTATCTGCTTGGAAATTGGCGTCATGATCCGCCATTTGCTTGTGGCCTTGTTGACATCAGCTGACACCCAGTAGCGGTAGTAGGCAGTTGTAGTATTTGAAACTCAGCAGTGGGTGCACCATGCTGGAGTCAGGAGAAGGATGGTCAGCCACTCACATTATGGGCAGTCTCTCAGTTGGAGTGCCTCATAGTGCTGACAATGACTCAGAATCTGAGAGTCCTGAAAAGAACTAAAGGAGTCATCGACTGACTTGCACTGGTCTGCTTGCCAACTTGTCATCGTCGGACACTGACCGACTCACTGTACTGTGCAGGGAGAGGGCAAGGAGTGAGTCTTAGCCTGGTGGTAGTAACAACAGTATGGTGGGCTTTAAAATGTAAACTTTACTCACCTACTTTGAAAACCGCTGAAAAGTTGTCACTGCAGTAAATGAAAAATGTGACTCCTGAGTGTAGGGAACAATGTTCTGCAGCATGCAGGGGCCAGGGCATTATTCTGATACTCTGTTGGAGATAAAGGTGATATGTTCTTGAAGATTCTTGAGTACCCACAGAGTCAGGAACAATGTTCTGCAAATTTGCAGCCTGCAGAACATGGCATTATTCTGATACTCTCTGTCTGAGATAAGGGTGATATGATCTTGAGTATCCTGCCTGTTATTTTTTCCTGCTATTGTTTGTTTGCTATTTTTTTTTCTTTTTCTTTTTTTTTTTTTTTGCCAGTGCAGGCCAAGTAAAGTTTTTTCCACTTGCCAGGCCAAGTAAAGCTCATATCACAGCCAGGCACAGGCAGCTTAGAGCTCTTAAATATTTTATAAAACATGATGAAAACCATCATGATCTGCAGCATAGGAAGAAGGTTGCCATGATGTGATGTGACAGTCTGGGGATTTACTGCAGACAATGATAAAAATATGAGTTTTAAAGTGTGAAATGTTAAAGACAAGGTTGAATAATGGGGCCAAGAATGCCCAATTGGGCATTAGGGCATAATTAAAAATGTAATACTGATGTAGAGGAGACTGAGAGAGAGACAGGAAAAACAAACACTTTAAGTGGGGAGAATAAAAACTGGAACCTTATTTCGAGCAGTATTTATTCAAGTACTTGCCTTTCATCATGACTGAGAACTGCTGCAGACTCTGACACATGCACACCCCAACCTGTTTTCTGTATGAACCTGAGCTTCTCCTGCAGGCTGCAGGAACAGCACAGGTGCATACAGAAAACAGGCTGTGGTGTCCCAGAGATTGGGGGGGGGTCTGCACAGAGTGAATGATGGGAAAAGAAGAGGGTGGGAGGGGTTGACATCAAATGCCCATCATAGGTTCTCTCTGTCTCCCCAGTGATTAGTGTATCCCTCCTCACTCCCTCTCCATGTTGTTTATACTGTGCTGTCTCTTCACTATAGCCCTTAAAATGCCCCACAGAACTCAAAAAAAAAAAAGTTCTGGGGGCCTTGGCGGCCCCTAGACCCCAGGCCATTAATTGAGCCCCCTCTGAGAAAAATAAAAGTTGGTTCCTATGGATATAGGTGGCTCAGATGATGAATATATGAATGCCCTGTGGGAACCAGGAAATAAATACAGGGGTGGTAGTAGTGTTAATGAGGGAATGGATCCAGTTCAGAGACATGTACTGTCTAAGACAAATCTGAAAGCCTTCCCCCATTCATACACCTGCATGTCCTCCTGGTGTTGAATCCAGTACCTACAGTGATCCAAACAAGGAAGCAGAAGATTGCAAGGCACCACACAAAACCTTGCTGTTCTTGTCACTATCACCTCATTCCTCTGCCTGCCCCATATAAAAGCAATAGCATCCCAATGTCCAGTTTTGGATTGTTATGTTCTTAATTCAGAATGTGAGAAAGTGGCAATATGGAAGGTTTATCAAGCTCATGTCAGCACAGGAAAAAAGGCAATTACTTTGGCACCAGTAGGTAACACACACACACACACACATTTAAAGTCACAGCACTTTGTACACCAGACTCAACACGAGAAGTTAGGTGGTGCAGACTGAGAGGGATCATCATCACCATCATCCAATGCAATAGCCTGTAAGTCTGGAAATACCCCAGGGGAAGGGGAGTAGGAAGATGAGGTTTAAGTTGCTGAGTAGGAATATATAGATAAGTATAGAGCAGGAGGAGTCTTAAGTAATTTCCAGTAGTAGGCATACCAGTATCAGTGAGGTGAGCAGTACCACCCCCAGCACAGTAAAACAATTACACCAGCAAGGAATACCCCCAAATCACTGGTTTCCACTGATCTCCAAATGTGCAGCCACAGGAGTCAAATATTAACCCACCACTGCCACAACGATGATCCCAAATGTTTGCTAGCCCCTAACAAGAAATGTGCAGCTTACACTACCAGCATGTTTGAGCAACATGCAACATATCTTCCAAAGCATGCCATAGTATGCAAGCTGAATGCAGCAACTGCTGAAATGCTGGCACTTGATCTTCTGCCATACTCCTTTGTTGAGCTCTACAGGACAAACAGTTGTACCCTGTGAGTGTACTGAGGGACTGAGCAGAAATTCAGCATAAAGGAGAAATGAGATTTCTGTGCTGCTTGTCATTTACATTGTATTCCAAAGTGCTTTACAACACAACCATTGTGTAGTGTGAAATCGAAAGTGCAGGTAATGTGCAGTACTATGTAGAAATGGGTGCAACTTAGAATAACTGATAGTGTTTTCAAGTGCACTGGATGTCAGAGTGCTTTACAATGAAAACAGCTGTGTAGTGGGAGAATAACAGAGCAGACACTGTGCAGAAATTCAGAAATTTGAGATATGTATAGTGCTTTCTCACATCCTGTATCCCAATGTTGCTTACAAAGCACACCAGAAGGCAGTGAGCTGGCATCAGAATTAGAGCATGAGAGGAGCTGGTTGATGTATGGTAGATGGGTGGGGGGCTGCAGTCAGACAGACAGCAGCAGAAATGACTATGGGACAGAAGACATCACAGACTATGGACAATTCAGCAAGGATGGAATATTGGCTGGCCATCACTAATTCAATCTTCTCCTTCTCCATTGATGTTACACAATAGGTCAGCTTGTCAATTTCACAACTAACGATGATGACACGTCCTCCACAAAATGAGGACCAGCCCCACCTGCACCTGATCCCACAGGCTTTCCAGTCTCAAGGCCTGCTACAACTCGCCATGTCCCCCTTCCTTCTCCTCCAAATGCATTCATTTACATCTGTGTTCCCCACTCCTTCCCCTGTAAGTGTGAGTGGAAGAAGTGGTATCAGCAGCATTGTCTGCACCCCTCTTAGCTGACACTTTCCTACGGGCTTCTCACTTCCAGTTTTTAAGGGGTTTGGTGGCCACCAGTTCCCAGATATGTGCAATTATTCTTATTTCTGATGTTGGTGTTGCAGGGAATACAGATGCCCACATTGTTGTCAGCCAGGCTGACAAAAAAGTCCCAGGTAAGGTACCTGTGTTGCTGCTGGGACTGCCTAATGGAGGAGCCAGAGCTTGATGGTTTCTCCAGTGCTTCAGGGGGAACAGCTGCTACCACATGGAGGGGGGAATAAAACTGCCTGCTGCTGTTACTGCTGTATGGGGCCACCAATGGGGGTCTTCTGCTTTGATCTGTTGTAATGGAGGGATTGGTATGCTGCATTAATCTCACATCACTATCACCACCTCTCCTAGTCAGTTTTGGTCAGCAGAAAGACCTGAAAGGCTTCCTGAAGTAGTGATCATAAATTTGTTTTGATTCTATTTGGTCTCCTTTCATGCTGTGGCTTCTGATATGTGTATGGATTATTTAATAATAATAATAATAAACTTTATTTATATTGCGCCTTTCAAAAACCAAGGAGCATTCCAAAAAGATTAAATACAAACAGAACAAACAAACAGTAATATAAAAACTGTTAAAAACAATTACAAAACATTAATCAAGGCCATATGCCTTATTCCATAAAAAGGATTTAAGAGCCTGTTTAAAGCTCCCCATGGTCGAACGCTCCCTTATCCGACGTGGTAGAGAATTCCAAAGGGTTGGTGCCACAAATGTAAAAGCCTGGGCACCAGCTGATTTCAGTGTGACCCTAGGAATTTCTAGCAACCCCTTGTCGGCTGAGCGGAGCGACCTCACAGGGAGGTAAGGAGTCAAGAGATCTTTCAGGTAGTCAGGGCCCAGATCATGTAGGGCTTTAAAAGTCAGTAATCCAACTTTGAAGGTGATCCGCCGCTGAACTGGTAGCCAGTGCAGATCCCGCAGCACCGGAGTAATATGTGATGTTCTAGGAGTACCTGTAAGTACTCGAGCTGCAGAATTCTGCACCAGCTGAAGGCAGAAGATATCAATCCCCAGAAGCCCAAGGTAAAGTGAGTTGCAATAGTCCAGGCGTGAGGTCACGAAGGCATGGATCAAAGCTGGTAGATCGCCGGACGGAACGAGGTGCTTGATTCTGGCGATGTTTCTCAGATGATAAAATGAAGATTTTACCACTGCTGACACTTGAGATCTTAAAGTCAGCCCAACATTTAAGATCACCCCCAGATCTCACACCCATTCACAGACCAGTAACTCAACATCCCCACAAAACACCCCAGAGGGGGAGCTGGCCACAGGTCCCCCTATCCAGCGATCCGGATCCAAAACCAACACCTCGGTCTTCCCAGAATTCAACTTCAACCAACTGGACCTCATCCAATACTGGATTTCCTCCAGACAGCTATTAAATACAGAGACAGCTCCTTCCTGGTCGGGTGTGAAGGACAGGTACAGTTGGGTATCATCTGCATAACAGTGAAAACCCAACCCGTACCATCTCACAATGTCTCCGAGGGGAAGCATGTACACCACAAACAACATGGGGGACAATATAGAGCCCTGAGGGACCCCACAAAAAAGAGAGAAGGGATCAGAGGAAAAAAACCCTGACAGCACCCTCTGAGATCTTCCGGTGAGGTATGATGTGAACCATCTGAGCACAGCTCCAGAGAGTCCAGAAATACATCTCAGGCACTCCAAAAGAACCCCATGGTCGATGGTGTCAAATGCTGAAGATAGATCCAGTAACACCAGAATAGACCATTTTCTCTGGTCTCTCACCATCAGGAGGTCATTGAGCACCTGGACCAGTGCAGCCTCGGTACTATGCCTCTTACGGAAACCTGATTGGAGAGGTTCATAGATGCTATGGATGGTCAAGTGGTTCTCCAATTGGGCTGCTACCACCTTCTCAATCACCTTCCCTGCAAAGGGGAGGTTCAAGATAGGTCTGCAGTTAGCCAGACATTCAGGGTCCAAAGATGGTTTCTTCAACAAGGGTGTCACCACTGCCTCTTTCAAGGAAAGGGGATATTCACCCGAGTCAAGAGAGGACCAGACTATCTGTGCTAGAGCCAGTAGAATAGAATCTCCACACCCTAAGATTAAGGGTGTGGGACCTGGAACTAAACTACAGGAGGTAGGATGCAGCCCCTGGACAATCCGCATAACATCCATGATTTACGGGCGGTCGAAGGTAGTCCAGGAAAACAAAGGGATAGTGACCCGGTCCTGGGTACCTGTAACTAGCATAGAACATGCCAAACCAATGTCTGCCCTAATGTCTGCCACGTTATCAGCGAAGAACCGAGCAATCTCATCACACTGTGATTGTGACAATGCTCTACAGAGCTGTAGACAGGTTGGGTTGCACAATCTGTCCACAGTTCTGAAAAGCTGAGCAGGTCGGTTCTGCGTGGCAGAAATTTCCCCGGACAGGAACTCTGCCTTCTTACGGGAGATTTCTGACTGATAGAATTGATAATGTTCTAGCAGTCTAAGGTGGTCGGCATCCAGGTCAGACCTCCGCCAGCAACGTTCTAACCTGCGTCCAATTCATAGAAACATAGAAACATAGAAGTTGAAGGCAGATAAGGACCACAAGACCCATCCAGTCTGCCCATTTCTTTTTCTACCTTATAAATGTGCCATCGGCCTTTGCTCTGTCAGTGGCCTATCTATTCATAGTTATTTGTATTGCTCCCTTATGCCTATCGCATGCCTGTTTGAAGCCCTGCACTGTATTCATAGCCACCACTTCTTGTGGTAAGCCATTCCATGCATCCACCACCCTTTCTGTGAAAAAGAATTTCCTCACATTCCCCTTAATCGGCCCCTCTAATCTCATGCTGTGTCCTCTTGTCCTGCTATTTTCTTATATTTAAACATGTTAGACTCTTTCACCTTGTTAATGCCCTTAAGGTGTTTGAATGCCTCGATCATATCACCTCTCTCCCTCCTTTGCTCAAGGGTATACATATTGAGCTCTGTTAATCTGTCCTCATATGTCTTCTGATGCAGTCCCTGCACCATTTTGGTTGCCCTTCTCTGGACTGCCTCAATTTGGTTAATGTCCTTGTGAAGGTGTGGCCTCAATACTGCACACAGTACTCAGATGGGGCCTAACCAGTGTCTTGTAAAGAGGATTATTACCTCCCTTTTTACGACTTGTGATACCCCTACTAATACACCCTAACACCCCCTAGCCTTACCTACTGCTTTAGAGGTCTGCTTGGATGATTTCAGGTCATCAGCGATGATGATGCCCAAGTCTCTTTCTTCCTTTGTGACTGCTAGCAACTCCCCTCCCAGCCTATAGGTGGCTTCAGGGTTTCTTTTCCCTATGTGCATGATTTTGCACTTCTTTGCATTAAATCCCAGTTGCCACTCTTCTGACCATTTTGCTAGTTTATCCAGATCTCTTCTCATTCTGCCCACCCCATCTGGATCAACTACTCTGTTGCAGATCTTGGTGTCATCTGCAACTCCGCAACTCCCTCAAAACCCCATCAAACCATTTGGTTCGAGGTCGGAGGGAGAGAGGGCACACACGAACTGGAGCAATAGAATCCAGGGCAGAGGTAATGGCAGTATTGTAAGCCACAACCAATGCCTCTGGATTATTGCTATGCACAGGAAGCTCTGATAGGTCAAGAACTGCTGCAAGGCCATTAGAGGAAACATTCCGCAAGGGGCAGAACTTGACCATCTCCACAGGGGTCGGCCTACAAGGAGGGGTATCAAAATTAAATCTCACAGTGTAGTGATCTGACCAATTGACTGGTTCCACCCCCACATCTAAAGCCTCGACCCCAGGAGGAAGACCAAGTCAAGAGAATGGCCAGCTTTATGAGTAGCAGTGGTAACCAGCTGTGTTAGGCCCAGTGAATCCATTAACTGGAGGAAGTGCTGACCAAATTGCAAGAGTTCATCGTCGATCCATGCATTAAAGTCACCCAGGACCATCAGCCTGGGCCTCTCAAATGCCAGGTCGACAATGAAGTCCGCTTCTTCCTTAAGGAATTGCTTCTCATCTCCTGGTGGACGGTAGATGAGAGCAATTCGATAGCCCACACCTGCTACAATGGCACATGAGGTGCATTCAAAACGACCACATTTTTTATATGATTTAGTCATATTTATAATGCATAACTCATAAGAATGCATATTTAATATATGTCTTTTAATGTTTATATAATGCATAAGTAGTTTTTATGTGAGAGTTCTTTGTGTGAGTTTTTTCCAGTTTCATTGCCTTGAATAGTGAAGTGGTTTACATTGCATGCATTAAGGTGTAATGATTTGAAATCATGACGTCATTACTACATGTATAGAAGGAGTATATTTACTGGTTAGGGTCAATTAACCACCACTGGTAGAACCTTACAAACTGCATAATTCACGCTTGTGAATTATGGAGTTCCATAAACCATGGGTTCCAAAATAGCCACGAGTGTCCCTGAGCACCTCTCTGAGAAACTGTCCTCATGCTCGTGGTCCACTCACACTGCTGACAGAAAACCATCAGTGTGAAAAACAGACTCCCTGACATTTTAACAATATAAAAACAGTAAAGGAAAATGTGGAGATGGGCAGACATAGCGTTCATGTCTGCTGCTGGAGCTGATGGTGCTGAGGGAATTCTGCGGGCCCTGCTGCTATAAACAGTAAGTATAGAAAATCAAACACGGGGAAGTGTGATTTTTGATTCGGATTTTATGCACACCCTTGATGTGTGATGCCCAGATAAACCCCTTGGGCTTCGCACTTAGGGTTTATGGAGCATCACACACCTCGGGTGTGCATAAAATCCTCATAAACCACACTTCCTCATGCATTATTCTATATTTAATGTTTGTTGTTAGCATCATTTGATAATGGAGCAATCCAAAACATGTCAAGACACTTTTTGTATCAGTTGGCACACAATAAAGATTTTGCACAGTGTAGCAGAGCTGCGTCTTTTGTGAATCAGGAGGTGTTTAAAGCCTGATTTTTTTTCGGTGTTATCCCATACCAGTGCCATCTTCCCTTTTTATGTTGTCTTGTGCATGTGCAAGCAACATATTGTGGTAGCTTGGAATAGCAGGTTTTGTAGGTACGGTTGTGTTGTGGCCAATGGCGCCACTGCTTTTTCGGGCTGTGCTCTGTGGCACAAATTAAATAGCTCAATGTCTATGACAGCAGTTGAAAAGCATACCACCAACTTAAAACAATTTCGCTGCTGCAGTGAGGGACTGACCTGTCATTGTAGGGCGTGTCTTGCCTGGAGTAACATTTCAATTGACATGGCAGTGGTTATCGCTGTCCGCCTCTCACAGTCCCCAAGAAGCTGATGTCAGGATGCCCAATCCCCCTGTCAGCATGCCCCCTCCCCAGTTCATTTGCCAATGGGGGAGACCAATGTCCATTGACATAATGTCCCCCCCCAAAAAATAATTTGTTTGCACTCTTCAGCATTTGTCACCCCCATCCAATCCCCCTCAAAACACCCAGGTGGCAAGCTGGGAGCCCACCCCAGCATGCAAAATCTCCCTGTAAAAAAAGAAAACCTTCCCGCAAAGTGTTATTTTTTATTTTTTGCACTTATAAACAAGAAAATGATCCCTCATTGACTCCGGTGCCCCCTCCCCTAACCTGTGCCCACCATCTTTGCACCCCAACTTTCCCGTACCCACCCCTCACCCCATACTTACCTCTGGAGCCTGGCGTGATGATCATCGGTGGACCAGGAACACATCTGCACTCTTCAAAGCCAACTGTGAACTGAAGAAATACCAGTAAGCTGTATATTGGCATAAATTGGGGGGGTCAACTTAGCTGGATATCTCAGCCATTTTTATGACTTTTGGCACCACATTTTCAACATGGGGTTATTGTGACCCCACCTCATGAATTCAGTCACTGTCATGTTGTTATTTGTTCCCGAAAGGTGATTTCACAGTCACTGCACAGAATCACCTTCCAGGACTGATTCATGAAACGATAGTATCATTGTTCATGAAGTAGGCTCCCAAAAAGCCTATGTTGCAAATTTTGTGAAACAAATCCCCAAAATGACTGGATTACCCAATTCCCATGCACGCTCATAACTTCAAGAATTTTTCATATTTTTACTCCAGATTTTTAACATTGCCATTTTTCCACACCTCTGTATGAACAGTACAGCTGTTGTTTTTCACATCTGGCCTGAAATGTGTTTTTGCACATGTGGCGCACAATGGCATGGTCACTGTGCAAAATCAGTGTTTGGGACATTTTAAGAAAATCACAGTGACAGCATTCATAAAGAGAGACCCCAAAAAGCCTGTGTTGCAAATTTGGTGAAAAAATTCCCTAAAATGACTGCTTTCCCAGCATGCGTTGCGTAGTTTCTATGCACGCTCATAACTTCGCCAATTTTTTCTATTTTTACTCCAGATTTTCAACATTGTCATTTTTCACACTGCCTGATGAACAGTACAACTGTAATTTTTTACATCCTGCTGGAAACCTGTTTTTGCATCTGTGGCACACAATGGGCACAGTCGCTGTGTGAAATCAACATTCGAAACAGATTAAGAAAATCACAGTGCCACTGTTCATTAGTGGAGGTCCCAAAATGCCCACATTGGAAATTTGGTGTAAAAAGTCCCCCAAATAATTGCATTAAGGGTGTGCATGTGCAGTTTCTACGCACACTCATGACTTCACCAATTTTGTTATATTTTCACTCCGGATTTTCAACATTACCATTTTTTACACCTTCTCATGAACAGTACAGCTGTTATTTTTCACATCCTGTTTGAAATGTGTTTTCACACCTGTGGTGCCAAATGGCACAGTCACTGTGCAAAATCACCTTTCAGCTAATGAACTGATAGTGTCACTGTTCACGTGGTGGGGTCACAAAAAAATCATGTTGAAAACTTAGAGTGAAAATATCAAGAAATGCCCAGGGTGTTAAGGTTCCCACCATAACGCCCTACCCTGTAGGGACTGACAGGCATCAGGGGTGTGACTTGGGACTGTCGACAGTAATGCTCTTGCCATTCCACTCTCACAATGCAGCCAGTGACATACATCAAGGTGTGCCTTGGACTCTTCGGCCCCAATGTTCACCCCATTCTCCTATACTGCACCCATTTCAGCATGTTTCCTTATGGAATGGGGTGAGTGTAAAGCCCAAACACCCCAAGGCACACCTGACACTTGGTGTCTGCAGCATAAGGTGAGGTGAAATGGCATGAGTGTTATGGCAAATGACTCAAAGGCACAGCCCAATGCTTGTCAGTATCTGCAGGGTGGGATGGGGTTGATGTTTCCATACTTCACTGCCATTCCTATTATGCATCTCTCTAACTCCTGCATTGCCAATGCCAATGCCAGCAAGACAACATTTGGCATTGACAAATTCTTGTTGTGCTAGAGGCACTATAGAATGCTGCAAGCTGATGAGTTTCCTGACATTATCTCAGACAATTCCCAAATGTATTGTTTCCTGGATAATTAATCTTCTTAAGATGTCACCCCAAATCATAAGCCTCCATGACTTATAAAAGGTTGACAAAGACCTCTTCCTCTCAGACCTTGTGAACACCGACTGCTCCTGTGTCTACATGTCCACCTCTGTCATCACTGCTCTGGCTGCTTTCACCCAGGGCTATGTCTCTGTACAGAAGTTCCAAGCCCCCTTTGTCAGAAGGAGGATAAAAGTTACAGCAACACAATGCAACAAAATGGCTGCAGAGTGACCTCTTAAGCTTCTCAAGCAGACAGGAAGTGGTACTGTTATAAGGCATCTCAATCCTTATCTGGCCTATGAGTACAGAAGGTTTTGTAACATTTGCAAGTGTGAAAGTCACACTGCCAAAAGTGTTTTTTTTTTTTTGCTGTGAAACCCTGTTTGTTTCTGTGAAAGATTCAAGGTGTTTCTGTAGAAACATTAGGGGGCATGATAGGAAGATCCTCTAAGAAGCATCCCAGCAGCATTCTGGTAGGAGGCGCATACTGCAGAAACACAAGGATAATTGCTAAAAGATCACAGATGATGTTTTCAACCGGTGATTTACAGACCTTACAGCTTTCACCTCCTAGTTCCCATCTTCCACTGAGGATGACACCACTGTCAGCTCCTGATCTCCAATCATGCCTCACAGCATTCTCCATTTTACTTTAAGATGGTCATGACAAGTGCCACCTTGAGGCTCCTAACTAGCTAAAAAGACTCAATCTATGCTAAAAAGACTCAATCTAAGCTTCATGTGTCCCCTGCAAAATAACACAGTGCTCCACCCCCTGTCTATCAAGTGCACTGATGGATTCCCCTGAAGGGGGAACTGTCCTTTAAATATCTTGAGATTACACTTGATCCAAACCTCGACTTCTCCCACTGCATTCACAATGTTTGTAGGACTATAAATGCCAAGCTTTGTCTGGTACATCAGGTTAAAAACTACCTTACACCTAATGCCCATCTAGCCCTTGTTAGGGTGTCCTGCTCCCTTCCCTTAACTATGGGTTCGTATCCTTCTCTAGTACCTCCAATTTGCTGATTTGCATGTGGGAGACCACCTACAATAACATTTGCAGATTCATCCTTTTGATAAACATAGCAACACATAACTGCAACCTCTACAGTCACCTACACTGGTTATCTCCCATAAATAGTCTTCGCTTTGTTCTGGGCTGTTTCACAGACAGAATAATTAGGACTGATAGCACCACTTAAATTACAGCCCTGCTGAAGTCCTTCCACTTGTCCTACCCCATAACATCCAACGAAAAATCCCTTCTCATTGTCCCAGAAACATCCACCTGTATGGGGGACTGGGCCTTCAGTGCTCCTGCACCTAAACTCTGCAACTCTATGCTGCATGCAGTCCAGAGATCCTTTACCAATCCTGAATTAAAAAAGTCAATGTGAGTTCACCTAAAGGCCAACTTGAGTTCTTCCTGCATATGAACTTCTGGTATGCTGTTTGCACAGCGAATGCAAAACAGTGAAATCCCTCACAGTGACAATCTCATCAGGTATCAAGATTGTCACTGTGAGGGACCAGAGAACAAAATTTTGTCATTTCACTGTCTTTCACCCCCCCTTTTGAAACAACTCTGAGTCAGGGTTAGATATCTTAAGAAGGGGAGGTGTGGAGGGCACACACAATATCTGACAAGCAAAATTCTGCCTGTCGACATTGGAGATCTTGCCATACTGAACTTTGACAACACTGTTGTTGTTTCAGCATGGTTGAACCTGATCTTCTATGGTGTCACCCTGCCCTAAAACTTTTTAGACCTGCCACACACCAGGTGTAAACTAAATCAGTCTATACATATTTCCCATCACAAGGTAAAATGTGCTAGAAGACTTGTATATTTCATTTGCTTTCTCAGTTGTTGTTGATTATGCATTCAAGTCAGCCTCTAGCTCACTAGCTTTATGGTCTGTTCTGTATTTTTCATGAACTTTTGTAACTCATAATTGTGTTTTTATCTTTCAGCTCCACAACATGCTTTGCTTTACTTGTTACAGTTGTTTGCTGCTTTGGCCCTCACTGTATTGTTACTATTGTATGTATGATCCTTACTGTATTGTAATGTATTGTAGTGTATCATTGCTTGTTACCATCTTATTCACTGTTTTTGTAACCTCTTGGGTTGTACCTGAAAAAAGGCACAACTTTGTCAAGTGTACTGTCTGGTAAATAAAAGCTAATAAATCAATATATATTATACTTGCACAGTAGCACAAGTACAGTTAGGGTTGAGTGGAGTGTTCAATGTTGAAATCCAACATTTGCCCTTTATTGACATTGGTGGTGTTCAATGAAATTGCATGAAATTTGGCATGTGTAGTCTGGGTGGCAAGTTCTAAAAGGATGGGAAGTTTTGTGATGGATGCTTTATGCAATTTTGAGATCCAGAAACATCAAAAATGCATAAAAAGCAGTCTATGTAGATGGTATTTTTTTTAGCTAGATTCTTGTGTTCATTTTTTTTTTTAATTGGCCTGGGGCACCCTGAACATCTTGTCTACCCAGCTTAATGAAGGGGCTGATTTATAGGTTGTGCACTGCTGAAAGCCATGCATTCTTTGGTTGCACATAAAGTGCAATCAAAGAATTTACAGTTTGCACATTAAAAATTTTATTCTTCCATACTGAGTTTCTGCTTATTCACTTTCACCTACATTTGAAAGTAAATTAATTGTTTTAGCTCATTGTTTGTGTTTGCTTGCATGCATGTGCAAGAAACACATTGTGTCAGTTTTCTTTACAAAGGGGTTGTGGAGGTGCGGCAGTGTTGTGCCGAATGGCAGCAGCCTATTCAGAGGCTGGTCTCTGCCTGGCCAATAGATGAGCATGCCCTGGATCACCACAGTTAAACAAGCAGACCACTAGATCAAAGAAGTTGAACTGCTGCAATGAGGGAGCACCCCATCAGTACGCAATCAGCTGTTCAGTACACTCTCTGACTGCAGCAGCCAATTACTGAGTTGAATGCCGCCGGTCCCCCCCCCCCTTTAGTGTGCCTTCCTGGTGAAACACTTAAAAACAAACAAAAACAGTCGGGGTAGCCCACTGCCCGTCATCATAATATCCCCAAAATGCGGGTTCTGCCGGGTGCCCAATCCCCTCTGCTCTTGCCCCTCCCCCACTGAAACATTGTTTTGCTGACGGGGAGCCCAATACCCATCAGCGTTATTCCCCCTCCGTCATTTGCCAGGGGACCCCACTCCCCGTCGGCATAAATTCCCCCCCAATACATTTGGTTTGTGCTAAGGGGGTGCCCAATGCCCCTCGGCTCTTGCCCCTACCCCATGTGCTGATGGGGGTACTCAATCCCCCATCGGCTATAGCCCCCCCAAAAAAAGATCTATGGGGTGGCACGCTGGGAGCTTACTAGCATTCCAAATAAACCTGTAAATGGAAAACAGTCCTGTAATGTTTTTTTTAACCTGCAAAGCAGAAAACGGTCCCATGTCGAGTCCAGTGACCCTCCCCTAACCTGCATCCACCATCTGCGCACCCCGCCTCCCCACACCCACCCCTTAGCCCATACTTACTTCCAGAGTCTGGCGCGATGATCTTCGGTGGACCAGGAACATGTCTGCACTCTTCAAAGCCGACCGTGAACTGAAGAAATACCAGTAACTGTATAATGGCATAAATAGGGTTTTTTCAACTTTGATGCATATCTCAGGCATATTTTGGAATTTTTGCACCACATTTTCAACATGTGATTTTTGGGACCACTCATCATGAATTCTGGCACTGTCATGGCATCACTGGGCCCCGAAAAGTGATTTTGTGGTCACTGCGTGGAATCCACTTTCAGGACAGATTAATGAAATGACAGTGCCAGTGTTCATGAGGTAGGCTCTCAAAAAGCCTAGGTTGCAAATTTGGTGAAAAAAATCCAAAAAATAACTGTTTTTTATGAGCATGCATTACGCAGTTGCTACACATGCTCATAACTTCACAAATTTGAATATTTTTATGTCACATTTTCAACATTGGCATTTTTCTACACCACCTTGTAAACAGTACAGCTGTCATTTTTCACATCCTACCCAAAATTTATTTTTGCAGTTCCGGCGCAGAATAGCAACTTCCGGTGCAGAATAGCACGGTCGCTGTGGGAAATCTGTGTTCGTGACACATTACGAAAATGACAGTGACTCTGTTCATTAGCAGAGGTGCTAAAATGCCTATGCTGAACATTTGGTGACAAAAGTCCATAAAATGACTGTGTTACAAGCGTGCATTGCGTAGATTCCACGCACACTCATAATGTCGCACATTTGCAATTTTTTCACGCCAGATTTTCAACATTGCCTTTTTTTCTCACCTTCTTATGAACAGAATAGCTGTGATTTTTCACATCCTGGTCGAAATGTGTTTTCTTACTTCTGGCGCAGAATAGCGTGGTCGCTGTGGGAAATCTGTGTTTGGGACGCATTATGAAAATCACAGTGACACTGTTCATTAGCAGAGGTCCTAAAATACATAAGTTGAAAATTTGGTGAGAAAAGTCCATGAAATGACTGTGTTACAAGCATAATTTGTGCAGCTTCCTCACATGTTTGTAGCTTCGCACATTTGTAATATTTTCACTCCACATTGTCAACATTGCCATTTTTCCGCACCTCCTTATGAACAGTACAGCTGTAATTTTTCACATTTCACCCGATATGTGTTTTCAGACATGTAGCATACAATGGTGTGATCCGTGTGCGAAATCAATGTTCGGGACAGATTAAGAAAATCACAGACACTGTTCATGAGCAGAGGTCTTAAACTGGCTATGTTGAAAATTTGATGACAAAAGTCCATAAAATGTCTGTGTTACGAGTGTACATTGTGCAGTTTCAACGCACCCTCATACGATCACAAATTCGTAATCTTTTCAGTCCAGATTTTCAACATTGCCATTTTTCCACACCTCCTTATGAACAGTACAGCTGTCATTTTTCACAACCCGGCTGAAATGCGTTTTCGCACTTCTGGTGCAGAATAGCATGGTATCTATGGAAAATCAGTGTTCAGGATAGATTAAGAAAATCACAGTGACACTGTTCATGAGCGGAGGTCCCAGAATTCCTATGTTGAAACTCTGCTGTAAAAAATCCTCAAAATAGTTACATTACAGGTGTGTTTTGCACAGTTTCTTTGCACACTCATGACTTCACAAGTTTTTTTATATTTTCATTCCAGATTTTCAACATTGCCATTTTTTACACCTCCTCGTGAATAGTACAGCTGTCATTTTTCACATCCTGTTCGAAATGTGTTTTCACACCTGTGGCGCCAAATGCTGCAGTCGCTGTGCAAAATCACCTTTCAGCTAACAAACTGATAGTGTCTCTGTTCATGAGGTGGGATCACAAAAAGCCCATGTTGAAAACTTGGAGTAAAAATACCAAGAAATGGTCAGGGTGTTAGGGTTTTCAACCTTAATGCCCTACAGCCATCAGGGATATTTGTTTATTAATTTATTTGCTTTTGTTAACTGGATAAGCAGACTAGACAGCCAAGTGCCTATTTTCAGGTGCGTCCTGGAAGATTACAAGGTACATACATGAACATCAGGCAAAAACAAGTGAAGGATTACATTAAAGAGAATTAGCACATAGGGTCAATACAAGTAACAACAGGGGTTTACAATGCAGGCAGTAGGTAGAAGAACAGTATGGTTTCATCATTCCAGGCAGCAATGCTGTAAAGCTTGCAGGTAGGCAGAGAGGAGTCAATCTTGGATAGAGTGGGCCCAGAGCAAGATAAGGGAGTTGCACAGTAACAATGCTCTCCCTGTTGGGCAGGTGGGCCTAAGTGGTCTATGACTTGGGATTGTCAACAGTAATGCTCATGCCATTCCACTCCCCCCACCTGACCCTGCAGCCAGTGACAGGATTTGAGGTGTGCCTTGGACTCTTTGGCCCCAGAATCCATCCTATTCTCCTATACTGCATTCATTTCAGCATATTTCCTTATGGAATGAGATGAGTAAAGCCCAAACACCCAGGGCACACCTCTACACTTGTCAGTGTCTGCAGGGCAGGTTGAGGGGAAATGTTGTGACCATTATGGGCAATGACCCAAAGACACACCCCAGTGCCTACCCATCTCTGCAGGGTGGGGGTGGGGTTGGCATCAGTTCAGTACTTCACTGCCATTCCTATACTGCATGGGCCTGATTCTCATAGGTGCCTGTGTCTGGCACAAGCTTGGCAAGCAGCATATTGCACCAATGCCTGGTGCACTAGGGACCCTGCACCTGATTCAGGTACAGGAGGGGTCCCAGTGGCTAAGTCCCCACGCTAGCACTGACCAGAACACTGCGGCAAACCCCTGGCACACTGCACAGGTCCACTGTGGGCCACCAGAAACTAACACAGGACCCGCTGTCCCACTAGGTACCGGGCATGTGGACCCAACCTGATGGGTCGATGTCCCCTGACCATGTTTGGTATAACTAGTACCTGACCCCAGAGGTGAGTGGTGAGATGTTCTGGGCACTGGGGAACAGTCTGGACTGGTGTACGGGGGGTTTGGGCACCACCTGCTGGGGCATGGGTGGGCACTGTATCACCATATGTTGGTGCTGCAATAGCACTGATAGGGCAGGCATGGAGGATCAGGAGAGCCGCATCAGGGCGTTGGTACCAATATGGTACATAGCTGGCATCAGGGAGCTGTGAGAGGTGCCATTGGACCACTAGGATGGGAGCAACACATATGAGGCCACACTCTGGGGTGTATGATGGGTGGATCATCACCCATGGTGTGCCACATGGAAGCATGTCACCCAGGGGAGAATGTCTAAGTCCCCTTACAGCTGCCCTGTCTGGTCTAAGGACATTTAGAATTTCTCCCACCAGGTGATGCCTGTGAATCGCAGGATGCAGCTTGCATCAGCTGCAGTCCCCGTACCACCATGCCGCAGTGCATTACAGGTGCAAGCCCTGTTTGGGGCAGGTGGACTGTGGTCGGTGTGCAAAATCAATGTTTGGGACACATTACAAAGATCATAGTGACACTATTCATGAGCAGAGGTGTTAAAATGGCTATGTTTAAAATCTGATGACAAAAGTCCATAGAATGACTCTTATGAGCATCCTTTGTGCAATTTCCACACACCCTCATAAGTTCACAAACTTATGAACAGTACCGCAGTAATTTGTCTCACCTGGCTGAAATGTGTTTTCGCACTTCTGGTGCAGAATAGCACATTTGCTGTAGGAAATTAGTGTTTAGGACAGATTAAGAAAATCACAGTGACACTGTTCATGAGCGGAGGTCCCAAAGTGCCTATGTTGAAAATCTGCTGTAAAAAAATCCCCAAACTAATTACATTGTGGGTGTACATTGTGCAGTTTCTACGCATGCTCATGGCTTCACCAGTTTTTGTATATTTTCACTCCAGATTTTCAACAGTGCCATTTTTTACACCTCCTCATGAATAGTACAGCTGTCATTTTTCACATCCTGTTCGAAATGTGTCTTCACAACTGTGGTGCCAAATGGCACAGTCACTGTGCAAAATCACCTTTCACCTAAAGAACTGATAGTGTCACTGTTCATGCAATGAGGTCACAAAAAGGTCATGTGGAAAACTTGGAGTAAAAATACCAAGAAACACCCAGGACATTAGAGTTTTTTGACCATAAAGCCCTACCCTGAAGGGACTGAGAGGCGTCAGGGGTGTGACTTAGGACTGTCGACAGTAATGCTCATGCCATTCCACCCCCACCCCCACCATGCAGCCAGTGATAGGCATTGAGGTACACCTGGGATTCTTTGCTCCCAGAGTTCACCCCATTCTCCTATACTGCTCCCATTTCAGCATATTTCCTTACGGAATGAGGTGAATGTAAAGCACAAACACCCCAAGGCATACCTCAACACTTGTCAGTGTCTGAAGGGTAGGGCAAGGCGAAATGTCATGACCACCATGGGCGACAGCCCAGAGGCAAACCCCAATGCCTGTCCATCTCTGCAGGGTGAGGTGGAGTTGGCATCAGTTCAATACTTCAATGCCATTCCTATACTGCATCTGTCTAACTCCTGCACTTCAACTGCTAATCCCAGCAAGCAAACATTCAGTATTGACAAATGCTTGTTTTATATAGCCTTTATGTTATGGAGCTACTAGCTCATTTGGTTTTCACTCTATGTCCCCCTTGTTGGATTGGGGAAACTTAGATGTTGCTACTGGAAAGATGCTTCAGCTTCCGGTTCCGGACGTTGGGGGGGAGGGGGATCATTACATGTTGCTAACAGAGCAGTGAGTCAGTTCTCGGTCACCTCAAAATCAGCCAATTGGAGTTTTAATATAAAATAAACAGATAAATAACCCCCCTCTTGCTCCACCATCTGCCCCATCCATTCCAACCCATGGTCTTGCTCTTTGGAATAAATAGCCCTCTGCCCACTCCACCCGCTGCCCTCATCCAACCTCCAAACCAGCAGATTTCCTTGAGAAATAAACACCACCACTCCAGTTCTACCATCTTCACCATCCAACCAAAAAAAGTAAGTGAACGCTGAATGTTGAAATTTGCTCTTACAGCAACTGACAATTTTTCCTTCTGGCCATGGATACTATAAAGAAAAAAACAAGGGAGAGAAGGTCTGCCATGGAATAAGCATGCAAATAAAGGAAGAGTACAGTAGTTGATATCCCTGAATGTAGTTGTGGTCTGTTGTGTCCTGGTTGACCCCGTGGTAGAGGTGCACCCTTTAATGTTGCCACAATCAATGGCACTGTAAGTTCAACTTGCCCCCTTGGGAGGACAGGCTGTGAAGCTATTCATCACCATGCACTGGATTTATTGCATTACACAAGTGTTTCTCAAAAAAATCTCTTAGCAGAACTGGAGACTTTAAGAAGTTCTTTGTTATTCAGATCCTGCTGCTTTTTATATATGTCTTTTTTGTCTTTTTGAATACACATTGACAACTATTTTTGCAAATAAAAGAAAAACAGATATAAGTGCAACAGCAAAGCTAATGTGTTGCCTGATTTCTTAAAGGCAAGTACTACCATTTGCCTCCTCACCTTAATCTGTGTGTTGTGATTTGGGGATTTTGTTTGATGCTCATGCAAAGGCAGGACCCTACTGAAAATTAGATAATGCATCTGAACTGTACTACCCTGGGTAGATAAAAATACCCTTCCAAAGAAAAAATTAAATCAAACAAACAAGCCCTAACATTTAATTAAAAGTGGGTCAGTAGTGACACTGTGACACCATGTGGTTTCCAGTACAAAAAGTGTGAGCCTGAAATTGATGATTTCAGATACCACCATTACCACTGGATAACTCTATGACATTCAGCAAGGCATTGGACCTCCCACTCCATGTTGATTCTGTGCACTTAGATTCAGAACAAGTCAAGCCTCTCAACCTTCTGTAATGGAATTGTTGTGCACACATTTCAAATGTGAGAAAGTAGGGCATGCTGGATCTCAACATATAAGTCACATCATGAAATGGAGTTACAAGCTCAGAACACTGTGGAAAGGCATGCTTTATTTTACTCCCACAATGTAGCCATGATTGGTGGTGCACTTCTGATCACCGCCTCGGAAGTGGGGGCATCTGTAATGTTGGAGCCATGATCAGTGGATATTGTGGGGCATTCTGAAATGTAGTCATAATCAGTGGTGCTCCTTGATGACCCCACAGAAAAGAGGGCATCTGCTAATGCGACTATGATTGGTGGCACTCTGAGTCATGCCAGCGTCTTTAAAAGGAACAGCTATAAAGCTAAAATATTCAACACCATGCACCCGACATACTCATCCACCACATCAGAACTTGTTGAGGTAAATGGCTCTTTAATCATCTAATTGGGTGCTCTGTGGAGCTTTGTGGCACCCAATCAGAATACTTGGAGTCACCATGAATCAGGTTGCTGCCTGGGAATCTCAGCATACAGTAACAATCAGGTGTGTTCTTTGGGGAGCTCAGTCTGTTTAAAGTCCAACTGAACCTTGCTTTCTGTATCTGAACTCCTGCACCACAGCATTTCTGTAACTGAAGGGTGAAGTTTCATTTTTTACCTTTTAACTTATTTCATTACAAAGATTTTTTTATATGGAATTTATTGACTCTGTGGAACTTTCTGCCAGGTTCTAAGGGGTTGATGGTTTGTTGATGAGCCTCCTGTGCCTTTGGGTATTACAACCAACATATCAGGCAATTCAGATTGTGTTTTGTGCCACAGAATAATGTGGACTTTGTTATATTTTGTCTTGAAAAAGAGAGGAGTGCTGACACTGGGCTAGCCACAGAAAAGCTGAAGCATTACTTCAGAAATGATGTACCCTGCACAAAAAAAATATACTTAGACTTATCTCCAGCCACTGGAACTAATTACATCAAGTTTATGTTTATTCATAAACCAGGAGATTAAGTTTAATTCATTTGATTTGAGGCTTATTGGAAAAGAGTCCGTCTATCTGCAGAAGTGCATGTATAAGATTCCATTAAAAATAAAGGAAATTCATTACAAATAAAAAACTGCATTAATGCACCAGTTAGAGTTCAACTTAACCTCACACAATTAGGGAAATGTGGTGTTAGGATTTCCAACCTTAACTCCCCCATGCAGCAAAAGAACAAATGCTTTCAGATGACACAAATGTAGTAGCACTGATTTGCTACTTTTGTATATTTGTATCTGTTGCTGCAGAATCACAGGCCCCACAGAGGTGTGCATTCTTCTGCAGATAGAAGTGTGTACAGTATGTCTTACAGTGTGCGTGAGTGCCTGTGGCTGTAGAGGCACTGGCACAGTAAAAAAAAAAAAAACAATGTTATGAATGTATGTTGACATTTTTTCAACATTTGCTCATTTTTATTTCATTTATTCTTTGGTAAACAGGTAAAGACACTGGACCAAAAGTCCCTTTTCAGGCCTGACCTGGACAAAAAAAAAGTACAAAAATACACAAATATAATCAACAGCAATACAAAACAAAAAAATGCAAATTATAAATTGCACTTACAAACAGATTTATGTAATAAATAACTTTTTAACCTTTGTTTAAAAGTTAAAACAGAGGGAGCAATCCTAACATCAAGTGGGAGTGAATTCCAATACAATGGTGCTGCTATTGAAAACAACTCTAGAGCTTAATCTAAGCTGAGACCTGGGAACAAAATATACTGTAGTTGTCCATCTCATTAAAACAAAATCAGAAAGAGGAAAAAGGGAGCCAAAGTAAAAACATTTATACATCCGACAGCCAACAAAATCTTCTACTCTGTAACTAGGGGAAAACCACCCCAACCTAGAATAAAGATTACACTGAGTTGTCTTTTTGCGGGCTCCTAAAATAAATATACAAATATTATTATTGGCCACAGTTAGTGCTTGCATTTCTTTTGTACCTATGTTATAATATAAATAAGAACTGTTATCAAAATATGGAAGAAGAGAACTAATAATAATTGCTAATCTAGCTGCTTGTGAGAGGAATGACTTGAATTTGTATAACACCCCTATCCTTTGATTTACTTTCTCAATAGTTGACTGAATCTGAGGTGAAAAGGTCAAACTGGGATCCAATAGTGTGCCCAAATACTTAAATTGAGATACTTGTTCAAGAAGTCCACCCCAAAAATCAGATATCCTCAGTTTTGGGGTGTTCACCAAGATAAATTGCATGCCAAATAACATAACTTTTATTTTAGATGAGTTCAAAACCATAGCATTTAAAGTAAACCAAGAACAGACGGCACCAAAATCCTTTTCTAAGGAACGAGAAAGTTCAGACACAGAATTTGACTGAGCACAAATTACAAGATCATCTGCATAAAGTAGTGATTCACTAATCTTGCAAGTGCCCAGACGCTGATTAATAAAAGTTGAACATAACAGGGGTCCCAAAATGGACCCCTGAGGCACACCACAACTAAATGGCAAGACATCAGAAATCACAGAACCTACTTGAACAAATTGACACCTTTTACTCAGATAATAACAGAACCAAGAAATAGCGATATCACAAAACCTCAGATCTTTCAATTTTGTGCAGGCCAAATTGTGATCAACAAAATCAAAAGCCTTGGTTAGGTCCACGAACACTGCCCCGGTCATCAAACCCTTCTCAAACCCACGTAGGACAGTGTTCATGAACCCAACCAAGGCCGTGCCCATACCAAAGTGCATACAGAACCCAAGTTGTTGCCTTGATAACAAATCATGGGTAACCAAATAGGCATCAATTTGCTTAGCCACTAAATGCTCAAGCAGTTTACTAAGGTAATTCAGTACTGATATTGGCATATAATCATCCATGGAAGTAGCACAGCTCTTTTTTTTGGGGAATTGGGGCCCCCTTAGCTTTCTTTCTGGACAGGGGAAAAACACCTGTAACCAATGACATTTTAAAAATATAACAAAGGGGATCCGTAATAAAGGGGATAGCCAACATTAAGAAGTGGGCATCCAACCCTTCCCCACAGTCAGACCCTTTATTTGGAAGAGACTGCAGAAGATGAAAAATTTAATTTGATGTTACTTCCGTAACAAAAACCTGGGTCCATCTATCAAAGGAACAAAGGAAAAGGATTTTGTATTACCAACCTGAGGAAAAAAAGATCTAAACTTAGAAAGATCTGAAAATTTAGAATTCAACAATTTAACAATTTTGGGCAAGTCACCAATTTCTTTGTTGTCAATATTTAATTTCTGGATGTCAGATTTTGATTTAGGAGAAAGTAAAGAATTTACCTTATTCCAAAACTTCTTTGGAACTGCCCAGCTATCTTCAAAGCAATCCCTGAAATAAGTTTGTTTAGCATTTCTAACAGTGTGAGAGACTAAATTCCGAAGTCCATGGTAAACATCCAATGAAACTCTAATGGGAGAAAATTTAAATTTAGTCCAAGCACTATCCCGCTCCTTAATTAATTTCTTAATGCTGAGACCAAACCATCCAGTAGGAGAACCTCTACACCGAATGGCCCACAAAGGGAAAACGGATTCCTGAATGGGAAGAAGTTGGTTGCAAAAACAACCTAGTGCTGTGTCCATGTTGGTAATTTTCAAAAATCTGACCCAAATTTTAAACATAGACAATTTTTACACATCACCTCATGAACTTACATTTATTATTTCAAATCCCATCCAAAATGTGTTTTCACAGCTCTAGTACAAAATTACATTTCTGGTTGGATTTGAAAATTCTTAGCTACTGTACCTGGTTCTTGAAGTAGGGTCATAAGAAGACTATGTTGAAAATTTGGGGTCAAAATTTAAAAAAAAAATAAAGTTGTGAAAGAATATTGTAATTTTTCTACACTCATTGATAACTTTGGTAATTTTCAATATTTTGACAGCACATTTTCAACATAGCCATTTTTTCACACCATCTCATGAATATGATGGGTGTTATATGGCCAAAATGTATTTTCACACGTGTGTCATGAAATTAAATGTTGTCCAGTATTTTACAAATGACACCTGTGATGTTAATAGGGGGAGGTAATAAAAAGACTATGTTGAAATGTGGGGATCAAAATGTCCCACACAAAAAAAAAATTATGTACCATCTCAAAAGATGCCTTCTCAGTCCTTGACCTCCACCAGATGATGACCCAACCCACAAGGTACAACTCAGCCACAGGGACACAAACCTTGCTGGAGATTGTACTAACTAACCTCCTGCATAAAACTGAGGATGTTGTGGTCTTCCCTAACTCCCTCAGTGACCACTCCACAGTAATCTTTACATGGACGGCAAAGCAACTGCCCCCCAACCACCAAGCTTCGTCACCGCCTCCGTCCCAGCAGACTTAAGAACCTCAGGCATCACCTAGCTCACTTCAACTAGTCACCTATATAACAAGCCACCTCTGTGGATGCAATGCTAGAATATTTCAACAACACCTTCACCCTAGCCTCCGACACCTTTGCTCCCCTAAAAAAGACCCACCTCAAGTGGCAAAATGCCCCCTGGATTACCCCATCCCTCCTACATCAGCTGAAGAACTGTGACAATCTTTGGTATAAGGCAAATGAATCGGGCAAACCCGCAGACAGGCAAACCTATCATGCAGAATGGAACAAATGTACCTGGGCCATCCGCAAAGCAAAAGCCGAGCATTACAGAGCCACCCTGACTGCCACCTGGGGCTCATCACACAAATTTTGGGATAATATAAAAACATTAAATGGGAAGTTGCGGTCCCCTTCCCCCTCCCAGATCTCCACAACTGGCTAGATCATCACCAAAACTGAATAAATAAATAAATAATAAATTGCCTCTATTCTCAACTTCAACTTTACGGACCTAGGCTCTGTGCCTCTTCCCAATTTCTTTGGCCTCACACCCAGCCAAGACCCCCCCTCATGCCCCACTTTCTATCTCTGGACCATCTTCCCACAGGAAGCCAAACCCTACCTGATCAAGGCACTGAATTGCACCAGCCCCCTTAACGACCCTCTAGACATCAAACTCTTCTGTCTGGTCCTGGACACACAGCTTCTCCCACTAACTGCTCTACTAAATTGCTCTCTCTGCCTTGGACAGTTGCCCAGCAAATGGTAAAATGTGGCTGTAACACCCATCCACAAAGGTGGTGATCCACTACTCCCAGGGAACTACCGCCCGATCTCCATTCTCCCCCCACTGTCCAAGACCCTGGAAAAGGTAGTGGCAGACCAAATAATTATCTTGAATCCCATAATCTGCTGTGTGTGGAGCAGCATGGGTTCTGAGCCAGACACAGCACTACAACAGCTCTCACTGAATTCTCGAACTACATTCACTCCACCCTAGACAAGGGACAGTTGGCAGGAGCTGTGTTCATTGACCTGTCCAAGGCCTTTGACATGGTTAACCACCCCCTCCTGCTGAACACCCAGATACACACAGGCCTCTCGCAAGGTCCCCTAAATTGGTTTGCAAGCTATTTTACCTCCAGGATGCAATGCAACAGGAAAAATAATACTGTATCCAACACCTGCCCCACCGACTCTGGAGTCCCACAGGACTCCATCCTAGGGCTATTACTTTTTAGCCTGTTTCTGAATATGTTTCCCGCCTTGTGCTCTGGCAATATACTTCTATATGCAGAGGACACTGTGCTCTGTGACTCCCACACAAACCCGACCAACCTACAGGCCTTGCTGCAGCACTCATTCAGCCAAGCCGAGCAATGGTTTGTTGAGCACAAGCTAGTACTAAACCAGAAAAAAACTAAAACCATGCTGTTTGCACACCACCAAAGCAAACTAAAAAATGCCCAGCTGAAAATACTGCCTAGCACACACCACCCCCTAGAACAGGTCTCATCTTATATATACCTGGGGATCATGTTCAACCCTGCTCTCACTTTTCACGGCCACATCAGCACACTGGCAACCACTATGAATGCACAAATTGGCCTCCTCTATTGACACAGGGAGTGTCTACCCCCTGAAGCCCTGTGTCTAGCCATCACCTCATCTGTTATATCACTGGTAGACTACAGCCTTCTGGTCTACATCATCACTGACACCACTGCTCTCAGCAAGATTAAAGTATCCATCAACAAAGTCTGCAGGCTCCTGTCAGGGACTGATCACACAACCCACACTTGCACCCTATATGACTGTACCCAGATCCTCAACCTTGATGAAAGGCTCCAGTTCCAAGCATGCCTCATTTATTTGAATGACAAACAGGTGGGGATTCGTGCAGGGGGGTGGGGGGACCATTGGACTACCGGGGACATTACTTTTAATTCTATTGTGAATGGGTCAGGAGCATACCTCTTGACTGTCCCTGATTTTGCCTCAGAATATTACTCTGCCCTTCATTACAGATGTGTTTCCCTGGCTAAACAGTGGAAATTGTAAGCAAAAAATACTGTCAAGCATTAGTGTTATTGACTTGTTCTTTGTTAGAAAATGCATTTTGCACTAAGCCCCATATTCTACCAGCTGTCTAGGTGGATATCTCTACATTTTAAGATGTGTTCCTGATTTTGGTCCTTTGTCCCTGATTTGTTTAAGCCCTGTCCCTGATTCAGAAGGCAAGGGGTTGTGGGGTATGTATGCACTGACTGTGCTTGGCAGCACACAGTTCCTGCAGCTACTGGTCTGTACTTCTATTCTGACCAACAGGGGATGCTGTGGATATGCTTTGGCCTGCAACATCCAGCCTGTACATCCATTCTGACCAAAAGGGGGAACTTTGTGCTCCATGCAGTAGCACTGGGCAAACTGCATGGTAATGTATGCTAAGCATCACTTAATGAGATGCATATGTACCTGTTTGCCCGTGGATTATGTAAGTAGGCTCATTTGCATGGGAGCTTTGAATATAGCTCCCAGTTGCCCCAGGCTAACCAGTTAGCAGTGGGCTAATGTGTTAGCACTGTACAATCAGGTTAGCCCTGGGCAAACCTCCCTTCAGCATAGTACAGTTCTGCAGTGTGTGGCTTACGTTGTTGGTTGCAGTAGATGTCAGACATCTCTGTGCAATCACACACAATGTTCTCCATCTGCAACACTGGCTTGCTCCTGAGTCCAATGAGCTACAGTTGCAGTGTGCACTTTCCTGTTGCTATATTCAGTGCTGTCTTATTCCCGGGCAATTTTTGCCCTGCACTCCTGGCCATGTTTGCCCAGCTTCCTTTGCTTGCTCTATTCAGCTGGTTTTGCACCGGGCTATTTCCTTTTGAATATAGCTTGCTTTGTGCTCCGGGCTAAGTTTGCCCACCGGGCAGTGCTAATTTAGCCCTGGGGCAACTTTTTGAATATCTGGCCCTTAATGTTTTGAGATAACTGCCCAGATAAAAAGTGATAGTGTTCTGAACATGACAAGATAATATTATTTTCCTGATGTATTATGTCATAGTGTTGTCTTTCTTTGTTCAGGTTTAGCATGGTCAGTCTCAGTAGCAGTACTGACCATATTCCAATGCAAATAACTTTTAAATGAAAATAATGGCATTGTACTGTGAGCAAGAAAGTTTTTCAACACAAAAATATCTACAAACTGAGTGGTGCTTCATTTAATGATACCATTTAAATCTTTTTATATTCAACAAAAAGGCAGAACATTCAGTGTGTTCACTTTTGGGATGAGCAAATCCAAATAACTTTAAAACAAACAAGCATTGGTCAATGCCAAATGTTTGCTTGCTGGCATTAGCAGTGGAAGTGCAGGAGTTAGACAGATGCAGTATAGGAATGGCAGTGAGGTATTGAACTGACGCCAACTCAACCCCCACCCTGCAGAGATGGACAGGCATTAGGGTGTGCCTTTAGGTCATCACCCATAACGGTCATGACATTTCACCTCACCCTGCACTGCAGTCACTGACAAGTGTCGAGGTATGCCTCGGGGTGTTTGGGCTTTACATTCACCTCATTCAATAAGAAAATACATTGAAATGGGTGCAGTATAGGAGAATGGGGTCAACTCTGGGGCCAATTGGTCCAAGGCACACCTCGATGCCTGTCATTGGCTGCAGGGTGGGAGT
The DNA here is from genome assembly GCA_016271365.2 of Neoceratodus forsteri. Classification (NCBI taxonomy): domain Eukaryota; kingdom Metazoa; phylum Chordata; order Ceratodontiformes; family Ceratodontidae; genus Neoceratodus; species Neoceratodus forsteri. The sequence continues at coordinate 1,149,174,189 of CM057452.1, read as the reverse complement.
GGGGGTGGAATGGCATGAGCATTACAGTCGACAGTCCCAAATCACACCCCAGACACCTGTCAGTCCCTACAGGGTAGGGTGTTATGGTCAGAAACCCTAACACCCTGGGTGTTTCTTGGTATTTTTACTCCAAGTTTTCAACATGGGCTTTTTGTGACTCCACCGCATGAACAGGGACACTATTAGTTCGTTAGCCAAAAGGTGATTTTGTACAGCGAGTTTGGCACCACAGGTGCGAAAACACATTTTGAACAGGATGTGAAAAATGACAGCTGTACTATTCATGAGGAGGTGTAAAAAATGCAACGCACACCAGTAATGTGATTAGTTTGGGAATTTTTACACCAGATTTTCAACATAGGCATTTTCGGACCTCTGCTCATGAACAGTATCACTGCGATTTTCTTAATCTGTCCCGAGCACTGATTTCCCACAGCGACCGTGCTATTCTGTACCAGAAGTGTGAAAACACATTTCGGCCAGGGTGAGAAAAATGACAGCTGTACTGTTGATGAAGAGGTGTGGAAAAATGCCAATGCTGAAAATCTGGACTGAAAATATTAGAAATTTGTTAACTTACGAGGACACATGGAAACTGTACAATGCACGCTCGTAACACAGTAATTTTATGAACTTTTGTCACCAGATTTTCAACATAGGCATTTTAAGACCTCTGCTCATGAACAGTGTCACTGTAATCTTCTTAATTTGCCCTGAACATTGATTTCACACACTGACCACTCCATTGTGCGCTACATGTGTGAAAACACATTTTGGGCAAGATGTGAAAAATGACAACTGTACTGTTCATAAGGAGGTGTCGTAAAATTGCAATGTTGAAAATCTGGAGGGAAAATATTAAAAATTCTCAAAGTTATGAGCATGCATTGGAACTGTGCAATGCAAACTCATAAAACAGTCATTTTTGGGAATGTTTTCACCAAATTTTCAAAATAGGGTTTTTGGGGGCCTACCTCATGAACTGTGACACAGTCGTTTCATTAATCAGTCACGAAAGGTGGTACCTTGCAGTGACTGCAAATCAACTTTCAGGATTGAATAACAAAATGACAGTGACTAAGTTCATGAGGTGGGGACCCAAGAACCCCATGTTGAGAACTTGATGAAAATATTCCTCAAAATGGCAGAGATATGCACCAAAGTTGAAAACCCCCATTTATGCCATTATGCGGCTTATCAGCATTTCTTCAGTTCACGGTCAGCTTTGAAGAGTGTAGACATGTTCCTGGTAAACCGAAGATCATCGTGCCAGCCTATGGGGTTAAGTATGGGGTGAGGCGGGTGTGGGGAGGTGGGATACACAGAGGGTGGGCACAGGTTGGGGAATGGCCAAGAGAGTCAACAAGGGACCATTTTCTTCTGTTACAGGTGTTTTTTTTTTTTTTTTTTACAAAGACAACATGGGACTTTTGCCATGCTGGGGTGGGCTCCCAGAGAGGCACCTGGAAGTTTGTTTGTGGGGGCAGTGGAGCCGACAGGGGATTGGGCACCCTCGTTGGCCATACAGAATTTTGCCACGTTGCAGTAGGCTCCCAGCATGGCACCTGGAAGTTTGTTTGGTGGGGCAGTGGAGCCAACGGGGGATCGGGTACACTCGTTAGCAATACAGTGTGGGGGTGGGAGGAGCGCATGATCATGCTGGGTTGGGCTGTCAGTGTGCTACCTTGGTGTTTGTTGGTGGAGCACTAGAGCTGACTGGGATCAGGTTATTCCATATAAATTGACAAAAAAAAAAAGAGGGTGCGGGGGAGTGCAATACAATGAGATGTTTCTCAGCCTGTTTAAATTATTGGTTTACACTTTGTTCTGTGTTGTTTGTATGCTGCATTAAAGGTGAAAAAAGTTAAATGATTTTATTTAGCGCTATTTACAGTGAGTCATGTAACGTGCCGATTGCATTTCAGTTTCTAGACGCCAGCTCTGAAGTCTGGAGAATCGAAACTGAACTAAAGGGGTGGAGCTAAGAGGGCAGTGTGTGTAGGGCTTTACTATTATTTCTGCCTGAAAGAGCAACTTACTGTACATTGAAACTATAGAACCTGGGTTTTGTACCCACTTTTACATTTTAAACTACAGATATTGATGCCTGATAATGGAGTACTAATTTTGTTTAAATGTGCTTGATCTTTCTAGAATGTCAGCTCTGAGGGGACTGTGAGAGGCGACACAGATGCCGTTGCCATGTTTCTTTGAAACAGGACACCAGAAAATGCAGCTGTAATTGGCTGCTGCAGTCAGGGAACACCCCGCAAACACAATTGATTGTGACGGGGCACTTCCTGACTGCAGTGGTTAATTTCTTTGTGCATAGTGGCATGCTCATTAACTGCCACCTACTGAAGCAAGGTGCTTCTTGCGCATGTGCAAGAAAACACAAAAATGATAGCATGGTACTGTGAGCATGAAAGCTGATCAGTACAGAAATGTCTATTAAATGAGTGGTATTTAAATTTTAGGTATCTTTTAGATTTTCCATAATTTCAAAGTCACAAGCACTTTTGTACACATTCAAATTCATGTTTATCCCAAACATATGATACAAACATAAGAGGATATGGCCTGAAGATATATTTATCTTCATTCAGCACCAATGATATTAAGATACCTCACTCATGGCTCCACCAGTTGTGAGATACAATAATATCAGCCATTTCATTATATATATATATATATATACACACACACACACACACACATTTATACATACACATATCTATATATATGCATATATATATATATATATATATACACACACACACACACCTATATATATACACACACACACACATATACAGTATACATATGCACACACACACACATATATACGCATATACACACACACATATATATATATATATATATATATATTTTTTTTTTTATTAGGAGAGACACACTAAGCTGAAAGCTTGTTTACAGGTGCAACCTGGGAGCACAAGGAAGTTAAATGACTTGCTCAGGGTCACACAGTGTACAAGTGGACTCTATGGACTCAAACCTAGGTCTCCAGGTTTACAGCTCAGAGCCTTAAACCACTGCGCTATACTGCCTCCTGCCTAAATATAGTGCTCCCTCACTATAATGAAACCTGCTATAGTGAATTCCCAGATATAATGAATACCGAATGTGGCTCCAGAGAAAAAGCATTAGTATCAGTGAGCATTCTCGGCGAGGGAACACTGTCTCTTTAAAACTTCTAAAACTAATAGCTTGCAGATTCCGACTTCAGACTGCCTACCACACATACTCCTCCAGCTTGCTATCCAGCTTGATCCAAGTGTTGTTATTTCTTTAGCCATCAGAGCAGGGAAGAATTTCAGCTGATATCCAACACCCAAACCTGAGATAATGTATTGGGTTCTGAGTATGCTAAGTACAGCCTTTTGGACAGAGGTCTGGAAAAAAAAAAATAATTTGGTCCAAATGAAAAAGGATCCTTTTTAATTTAGGATCAATACTTTTTCATGAGGGAAACAATGCTTTCTTTTTGTGTGTGTGCTGCCATCTTGTTTTTCATTGTTTTTTCTTCATAAAAAGAAATTTCAAAACACCCAAAATTGAGATACTGCATATAAAGCAGGTCATGCATCTTGCTCATCAGGACTCTGATAGGTTGAATCTGCACTTAATTGTTGGAGAAATAACCCAGAAATGTTAGTTTTTAATATATATTTTAAATTCTTATTTTGTGAGTTGCTTCTGCTTTTTTCATTTGAACGGGGGGGGGGGGTACCACCATCACTGGGAAACCTCTAGGCAATCTTATCCAACAAGAAATACAATTTATGATAATTTTTTACCGAAATTCTCTATTATTAGTGACCGAAAGCCCTGTGGCTTTATTTTTCAAGTCCCTCCATGAAAAGGAAAAGGTGCCCATACATTAAAGCTTTGTGATATAAGCAGGAAATCACATAACTCTATTTCAGCTCTGTGGGTTATTAAAGATAAGATTCCACTCTTGTTTATGTTTCCTTTACCCCACACTTTGTTTTCCCACTCTATCCCTACTTCATTCCACCTTCCCCCACTTGTTGGGATCTCAGGAAGGTGTGTGAGGAGGCGAGCTCCTCAGCATTACTTAACTTTTTCATATGGCTTCTCGGAACAAATCCTTCCAAAGGAAGTCACTTCTTTTATTTTCTATCTTCTCCTTCAATACTTTATTTAATTTACTGAAACTGTAGATCTTATTAGAAAAGGCAAGGTCTCTATATCTAAAATGTACTACTTATAGTGTTAGTTTGAGCCTTCTATTACTTACAGTGCATGTTATTCTACATTGCCTCTTGGGGCTTGTCTCCCCTCATTACATGTATAAACCTTGTGAGATACTGAGCATGTTATAACTAATCGGGATAAGGCATAAATATGTGGTCCTATGGTCATGTATACTTGACATGATTACATTAAATTCTCCTACTGTGTACTAACAAAAAAAATTGTGGTCATTGTGCTTTTTCAAATTAGTTCACATTAAAGTGAACTATTCTCTATCAACCAGTCCCTCTATGCTGCTGCTCCTCTGCAATATCAAATTAAAGGCCTTACAGTAGTAAGTACTGCTAGAATAATGCATAATGATTGGCTTGTTGTCTGATAGTAAAATAATTGGTTAATATGCAGTTTTGGATATGTATTGCACAGATGTGGCTGATACTAAGAATGTATCTAGATGTGCCTATGATGTATGGGAACATGTGTAAAAGAATAAACTCAGACCATGGCATTTTAGTGCTTCCACATCTCTATAAGCCCATAGGAGCTAGTCACATTGCCCATTGCCCTGCTATTTGGTGTTAGAAGTACCAATGCAGTGTTGGAGCCATTAAATAAAGTATTGATAACACAGTTGAAGTCCCCATCTATATACCTTGGCCCTGAGAAAGCTTACATGTCCACTACCAGTCAGCTATTAAAGACACTCTCATCCACATTGGAACCATAGATGGAGCCCACTGAAAAATGCATTCCATCACGTAGCTGGGTCTGTGCGAACACATACCGTCTACTTCCATCTACTTTAGAAGCAGAAGTGTTAGCTGAGAACTCTGAAGCAAATAAACTGCAGTTCACCTTGATTTCATATTAAAACAGTCCCTCACCCTCATATCCTCCCAGCTCTTTGCCATTTTAGCCATCTTCCCCTCCATCATATGGGTTTCTTGTAGTATCGGTACCTCTGTAAGGACCTTTCTAACCTTATCCAGGACTCTTTTGTCATTGACCTCCCAGGAAATGAAACATTGTTTCTCAGCCATAACTGTTGATAAGGGGAGACACTCACCACCTATAAATACAGCTCGGCCACCTGAGAGCTACTGTTCCGTGGATTATAGTAGTACATTATGTCATACCCAGTACTAATGTTCTTTCTCTGTATGTGACAAAACATAAACTCTAACTTTTTTAACACAAATTTCCCCAGCATCTCTCAGTGTTCCTCCTCCCTGTTACACAGTGAAAATAACCCTGAATGATTGGCATAATAACAAAACTCTTATGCCAGTCCATTCCTCATCCCTCCCGACTGCTAGCCACACCAAGTAACCCTTATACAAACAAAACAATGTGACATCATGGTCCCCAACCCCCATCTTCTCCACCAAGCGCTTGATGCTTGGGACACCTTCCTCTTTAAACTATTATGTAGCAGGGTTGGGATAGACAGGATACAATAAAAGGCAGACTATCAGACTCAGTGCATAAAAAGCACCGGCAAGGCACTTATTTATTTTCTCAAAATGATATTTCACAGAAATAATAAAGTTTGTTAGTTAAAGGGACACTGTCAGCCCTTGGGTTTTATTTTAGACAGCTCAAAAGAAGGTGTGGGAAGCAAGCTTTATTGTTGTCAAATGTATCCATACCACCAAAAAAACAAAGTGTGGTGCTCAAGGTTTATTTTTTTTTAGAAAAATACCTTTCTATGAGGTCTGCCCAAAATGTAGTCTTTGTGCAGCCTCAAACTAGTGTGGCGTGGAGCGGAGTGGATGCTTGCTCATGGCTGAGGTCCTTTTTTTTGGTGCCATGGTCGGAAAAGGTGTCATTTGGTGAAGCATTCATCAAAGAGTTGGGCAAGCATATTCATTTTTCAAAATAAGCACTGCAAGTTTGATTTATTTTGTGTGTAAAAAATAAATCTGTACTTCTGGGCATGCACATTACCGACTCCGGTATTGCGCATGCCCGGACGTACAGCTTTATTTTTTACACACAAAATATAACAACTTGCAGCGCTCATTTTGAAAAATGAATTTGAACCAGTTTTAAAAAAAACATGAAACAACTCATGCTTCTGCTGCCCTTAAGATTGTCTAGTGTGGCTGAGCTGCAGACAAATCCACTCATCAATCTGTACCCCATCCCAACCCCATTCCCACATACAGCCAACATGCACCAAGGTAACATTCACCCCCAAAAAAGCACTACTGGGCTGGGGAAGAGGTTCATTGGCATATGCACATTCAAGGCTTCAGAATAGTGGCAGATTACTGCAGTGCATTTGGTGTGAACAATCCATCCCATGATTTAGTGGTTATCCTTGTGACAGCTCACTCTCTCCCCTGGGAGTTATGAACGATCAGAAAAAATATAGTGTAATGCAGAAGAGGAACCATTTCTTTGGCCATCATAGTTTTTACTAAGCTTATGCACTGCCATGTGGCATGCCTCACTGGAGTCTTATGGTGAGGGTTAGGGAGCAAGATCTGAGAGAAACAATGGGATGGAACAGGGATCAGTATCTGTCAGTACTTACCTGGTGCTTAATTTTGATAAGGTTGCTGTGCCAGTGATTCCAGTAGATGGGCGTACATCAAAAACTGCATCCTAGTAATTAATAAACTCCTCCGTTTCATGAGGGCTAGTAAAAAATGAGGTGGGTACCCCAGCCTGGAGATTTGAAGGAGTAAGGGGTAAAGATGGATAAACTCCCATCCCAGTATTGTTGCAGGATTACTGTAGTTCTTATGGGATAGGGGCACCAGCAAAGGGATACCATCAAGAATGCTGGAAAGACCATCTGGGAACTAGTGACCATTGAACACTGTGGTTCATGATAAACACAGCAGTAGAGTCAAGCCATACAAAGGCAAAGGTACTGGACTTCATGAGGGTTAACTTTGCCAGAATGGGTGAGTGTCTAAGGAATGCACTAGCAAATGGGCAGGAAGGAGGGGTGGAAGAACAATGGGGAATAATCAAAACTGCCATCACAGAGGCAATAAGCCTTTGTGTGAAGCAAATAAATAAAACAACATGATTTAAGAAACAACTATTGTTCTCAAAGGAGGTGACAGGAAAGGTTAGGGAGAAAAAGAAAGCATTCAGGAAGTACAAAGAAATCGCAGAAGGAGCAGGAGAGAGAATTGTATCAATTAAAGCAAAAGACAGCAGGGAAGGCAGTCAGAACAGCAGAGGCCCAAACTGAGGAAGAGATAGCCAACTCAGTTAAGAAGGGGATAAAACCTTTTATAGGTACATCAGGGAGCGAAGGAAGACCAAGGGATGGATAGTGAGGTTTAATAAAGGGGAAGGGGGTGGACAGATGGTGACAGTGAAAAGGCAGAGATACTAAACAAATATTTTTGCTCAGTATTCACAAATGAAGAGGGGGAAGTACCAAAACCAAACAATAGAAACACTCTAGATATGGGGGTTGATAACAGCCCATTCACAGAAGAAAGGGTTCTGAAAGAACTCTTAAAACTGAAGGTGGACAAAGCAATGGGGTCTGATGGGATTCATCCCAGAATTCTAAAAGAACTAAGGATAGAACTAGTGACACCACTGACTACCCTCTTTAATAAATCATGGGAGGATGGGGTGGTACCTGAGGACTGGAGGAGGGCAAATGTTATTCCACTTCACAAAAGTGGGAGCAGGGCAGAAGCAGGAAACTACAGACTTGTTAGTTTAACCTCAGTGATTGGGAAAATGATGGAATCACTTCTGAAGGAAAGAATTGTTGAGTACCTAGAGGTCAGAGGGGCACAGGACCCAAGGCAGCATGGATTCACAGCAGGAAGGTCATGTCAGATGAATCTAATAGATTTCTTTGACTGGGTGACCAAAGTAGTAGATCAAGGAGGGGCTGTGGACATGGCCTACCTAGACTTTAGCAAGGCATTTGATACAGTCCCACACAAAAGATTAATATACAAGTTAGCCAGCCTGGGAGTGGGTCCTAATATGGTAGCCTGGGTAAAGAATTGGTTGGAGAATAGGACACAGAGGGTAATAGTAAACGGAGTCCACTCAAGTGGGGTACCGCAGGGTTCAGTACTAGGACTGGTCCTCTTTAATGTCTTTATAAGCGACATTGCAGAGGGACTGGAAGGAAAAGTATGTCTCTTTGCAGATGGCACAAAGATCTGCAACAGAGTTGATACACAAGGTGGAGTGGAAAGGATGAGAAGGGACTTGGCAAGGCTGGAGGAATGGTCAAATGTATGGCAGCTCAGATTCAATGCTACAAAGTGCAAAGTAATGCACCTGGGAAACAAAAGCACAGGGGAAGAGTACACAATGGAGGGTGAGATACTAACAACAACAAAAATGGAAAGGGACCTGTGGGTAGTCATTTCTGATGACCTAAAGGTGGGCAAGCAATGTGAGAGGGCAGTAAGGAGGGCTGGGGGATACTGAGATGCACTCTAAGTCCTCAATTTCCTCTCCCTACAGTACCTCCCCTAGATCATGCTCTAAAATTTCCCTAGTGCCCAGCTCTTCATAGACTTTTATATCACTTCAATTACTGGCACTTCCTCCCCATACCACTTTACTGCCCTATCTTCTTCTACCACTCATCACCACATCATCTGGTACTGTATTTACTGCCATCCTCCCTCCTCTGGTAGCTTTGGGCTTGAATTCTTTTATTTGAGCACAGTTATTTTACCAGCTCATTGACCTTGGGAAATCTATATAATGTACGTATTATGGCTAGCCCTCCTGATTGCATCATTTAATCTAGTATGGAACAAGGAAATGTCTATATATACTGTAAATACTATGTCTAATCCTGATTATACCATTTAATCTGCTGTTGACCAATGAACTGTGTATACACTGTAAATAACGTGTCTAGGCCTACTGAAGGGATCATCTAGTCCCTGTAATTCTATGCTATTTTATCCTTGACTTTTGTTCAATGTAAGTGTGACTATATGTTTTGTCCAGGTCCATCTTGAAAATGATTGTTGCTCAATGATGTTCGCCTGGTAAAATAAAGATTTGATTGATTGATTGATTGATAGGGAGCGGCATCACCAGTAGAAAAAAGGAAGTTGTTATCCCTCTGTACAGACAGCTGGTGAGAGCCCATCTGGAGTACTGCATGCAGTCTGGAGACCCAATCTCTACAAAGACATAAACCGGATGGAGGCAGTCCAGAGGAGGGCAACTAAAATGGTGCAGGATCTGCACCAGAAGGCATATGAAGAGAGACTTAAGGAGCTTAATATGTACAGCCTTGAGGAAAGGAGGGAGAAGGGAGACATGATAGGAACTTTCAAGTACCTCAAGGGAATCAACAAAGTCAAAGAGGGTAGTATCTTTCAGAAAAAGTGGTGTGCAAGAACAGGGGGGGGCACAATTTGAAGATTGAGGGGGGACAGCTCAGAGGTAATGTGAGGAAGTATTTTTTTTCACTGAGAGGGTTGTGGATGCTTGGAACAGCCTTCCTGAGGAGGTTGTGGAGTCAAAATTAGTGGTGGAGTTCAGGAATGCATGGGACAGTCATAAGGCAATTCTAGGGAGTTGGGATAGGAAGAAGTAGGCTGTTGGTTAACTAGGATCTGCAGCTTAACCATTAGGTAGGGAAATGGGCAGACTGAGTGGGCCAAGTGGTCTTTATCTGCCATCAAATTCTATGTTTCTATGTTTCTATCCCCTCCTGTGAAGCTCTGCTTTCAGTCAACAAACTTTTACCATTTCATTTGTAGGGATCTGCTATAGTCCTGGAAGAATATTTCTGACCCATTGTCCACTTTTATAGGTATATGCACTTTCACTGCTCATAACATTGACTTCTTGTCGGGGTATTGGAGGTACTTAACTAGGAAATGTCTAGGTTCATCACAAGCATGTGGTTTCGGCCCAGTATGATGGGCACTGTCAGTTTTATATTTAGTTGTATCTGGATGCAACTGCAACTGCAACTGCACCACAGACCTTTTCTGGATGCCTGACACTGGTGATTTTCTTTCCATTCCCTCAGCAAACCAATGATTCAGAGAGTGCAGCCACATGCCCTGTATATTCCTCATCATCCACCCTCTTGGATAAATCCTCTGCTAGTTTCTTAGAGACATCTCTTTCTCTAGTTAGGTCTATAACTATATTCTCCATTTCACCCATATGCCGCTCAAGTTCATTCAGATGGAAACTGTGTTTCACAGAGGTTTCATTGAGCCTGGATAATATGCCCTGGAGGTGGAGGATCTGGGTAGTTATATTCTCAAATCCTGCCTTAACGTTGTGCTGAAGGTTGGTGACCATTAGAGAGAGGGAAGCTAAGGCTATGTCTGTGTCCTATCATTCCTTCACTCCTGTGGTGACCATGCTTTTAGAACTGGTATGGCCGTCAGGGGCTGCTGCAGTGGGAAGTTCATCCATTGCTGTGGTCAGCAGAAATGGTAGCTGACTAGTCATTTAAGCTATGTATGGCTGTCCATGTGCTCTAGCAAGTTTATGTATCGAAATTGTTCAATATGGTGAGTTTTTTATGTAAAATGAGTCTTTTTATTTAATTGTCCTGTTTGAACTAGGCTATAGCAGGTCTGCCATGTTGCTTGATCAGGGTACACCCACTCCCTATTTTCTTTTGTAACTTAAACTTTGTTAAAATTATTTTAGCCTCACACAAAGACACTCACAGTGTATTCAAACAACTATTTCCAAGGGACTTAAGTTTTGCCTACAGTTCCCACGCTTTGCAGCAGTCTGCAACAAAAAAAATTATGCATATATCTAGAATCGGTGTATACCTCTGAATAATGGAACATGCATCAGCAAAATGCTGCATGCATCTTTTTTTAATGTGAGTACAGTTTCATATTCTACTCCAAAATGGTCTAACAGAGCAGACAGGGTCTACTTTTTAAATACAGGCAAACAGATCAGGCTTGAAATCCTTTCTAGATTTTTTTTTAACATTTTGGAGCAAATCTTGTATCAAAACAGTATCCCCTTAACAATAACATTTTATTTTTCAAAGAAGTCTTCTTAGCTCTGTGTGGCATATACTTTCTTGCTTTGGTTTTCTAATGTCTTTAGTTTACTTGTTGGTTTGCAAGCAATTTTTATGTGTTTGTCCCTCTGTTGTGATTTTTGACCACTAACATAACAGCTCCATTTGATAGCAGATTTGACTGTGCTGGATTGTCAACATGAAAAAACATTGTCAGTAGTGCAGGTAGTTAATTAAACAATAATGCACTCCAGTGTGTGTGTCATGCTAAGATAACTTCATGCCTCAGATGGTTGAAAAATTAGGCCACAGGCTGAGTACGTTCAATACCCGAGAAGTGATATTATCCCAGACGACACACACCCTGGAGTGCATTATTGCTATCATACAATGGCTTGTTTTGTAATAAAAGAAGAAAATTAAGAAATAAATATATATTTATTGGCTTTTTTTTCCTCATTTTTTTGTGTGTGGAGGTATACGTTTTCAAAGAAAAGTGCATAGTTCCTGTTTTTGCCATTACATGGTGCTGGCAGTATATGCTGGATTGTTTTTTCCTCTGTTTAGCTTTACTATTCTAAACACACAGGTATGACTGCCATAATAGATGCTGGTCCATTTTGTTTGTTTGTTTGGTTTTCTTTCGTGGAGGGGGTTTGCTTTTTCTTTGAAATGCAGTCATTTATTATGCGAAGGTAGGATTGCGGTCACCAAGTCAATCAGAGAGTGCAACTACCATGGCACTATTGTGTCAGCTGAATCTGATCTGTGTCTCAGCTTTCAAAATGCAAAGTATTTAGTCTTTTGTGGTGCTGTACATAGATTGTCTCGGTACAGTTTGCAGCATGTTTACCTTATACTGGAGTAGAGTATGGGAGGAGAGAATGAGGGACAACAACAGAACGAGGTCAGTTGAGGCAGGTCGGGGAAGCAGGATTTGCACATGATGGGGGATTAAGTGAAGCTGCTCAGCATGGCACTTGACTTTGTTACTAAAGTTTTTTTTAAAATGCTCAATGTCGTTCAGCTCGGGGGGGGCTGAGGTGTGAAGCTATGATGGCTTCACTGTGTCTGTTGTGGTGACTTGAAGAGCTTGGAGTTGTGCAGGAGGATGTAAAGCCATGCTGGTATCCATGATCTCCTGCCATGCCATGGGCATTTTGGCTTTTGGTGGTTCAGTGAAACCACTCTGTTTGGTGGGGAAAAAAGCCAACTGCAGAAGCTGCGGTGCTGCTCAGTTGAAAACTAAAAAACTGTGAATAAACAAAAGGATGAGGGAGAGAATGTCTGTATGAGTGTGTGTGTGGGGGTGCACAAAGTCGGGAGGGGGGGAGCTTGAGCTGATGCCCTTTACAGCGGTGGGTACTTTTGAAGTGTGCCTTGATTTCTGTCATTGTTATGCAGTCATGTATGTGCCTGGATATTATACAGTAATGTTATACTGAGATAACATCACTGTCCCAGGCACACACTGACCAATCAGAGCCCAGGGATCTTTCTTACTGACATACGAACATATGAAAATGCCAGCAGAAATAGGCCTCACGGTCTGTCGAGTCTGCTGGATTGTGTAGCTAGCCCTCATCTCACAGCTGTCCCTCCCACTCCTTCCCTCCTTAGATTTACCCTCCCCCTCACCCTGTCCCATCCCATCTTTAAACTGCCCACCATCTTACAGTCCATCACCTCCTGTGTTAGAGTGTTCCATTTGCCCACCACCCTTTCCATGAAGAACTCTCTCCATACCTCCCTCCTGAATCTTCTTCCCTCCAGTCTGAGACTGTGCCCTCTCATGTCTCTTCCTCTTCTTAATTGGAAGATTCACTCTGTTTGTATCTTGTTTATCCCTTTCTAGTACTTAAAGGTCTCAATCATGTTCCCCCTATCCCTCCTCTCCTCCAAGGAATACATACCTAGCTCACTCAACTTTTCCTTGTAGGACTTGCCCTCCAATTCCTGGATCATCTTTGTCAATCTACTCTGTACCCCCTCCAACAATCTGACATCCTTCTTCAGGTACGGGTACCAGAACTGCATGCAGTATTCCATGTGTGGCCTGACCAGTGACCTGTACAGGGGGAGGATTACCTCCCTACTTCTGGAGAAGATTCCCCTTGCTATGCACCCCAGCATCTTGTTGGCCTTCACTGCTACCTTCCTAGACTGAGCAGAGTTGTACATGCTCCGTTATAAGTACCCATAGGTCCTTTTCCTCCTTGGTGGTACCCAACTGTACCCCTCCCAGCTGATAGTCCTTCTCCTGGTTTTTGGCTCTGAAGTTCTTGCCATTATATAATATACAGTAGTGTAAAGCTTAGTGTAAAGTGTAAGCTTGAGCAACCATGATTAGGCAGGTACATTATGAAATGATATCTACCTCCATTTTGAGTGCTCAGCGTAGTAATGTATGTGTCACACAGAGCTGAGTTATGTCATCAAACAAAAGCACAACAGGCAGAGGAAAAAACTAGGTAAAGTACTTGAAACTTAGTAATGGGATTAAAACATACAGCTAGAAATTACTGTACAGGATGAATTGAGTTTAGACAACTGTACACACAAAGACTATATGCCTAAAATAAGTTATACAATAAAGCCATGAATATGACTGACAGAGTCCCTTTAATCTCCCTACATGTAACCTGCAAATGCTGACCAGCAAACATTTTCAGCTCTGTCAACTCTTGTTTGAAGATTACACTGACCTGGATGGTAAAACTTCTGTGTTGTGGAGCTGGATCACTACAGTGCACTACTAACTGTATGATGTGAATAATTTATCAGCTGGTACTTGAAATGGGTGGCTGCATTTACAGTCTGTGTTGTTTCATTTATTCAGTGCTCAGATAGTGCAATGCACATACTGCACCAACGCATTATTTATTTAATGCCTTATTGAAAACATTTCCAAACTGAATAAAACAAACATGTTTTATAAAGCATAATTTGCTGGCACTTAAATAAGATAGCTGCCAACATAATTTCAATTCTTTAATTACCTCACTGAACTATTAACTGCATATTACATGTGCTCTCACAGGCAAATGAAGATGTGGTTATACTACCTCAAAAAGTAAGGAAATTCTTTACACATTACTGCATTAATGCAACATTTAAGGTTCAGCTGAAAGCAACAAAAGAAGGGAAATGTGATTTTAGAGTTTCCAACCCTAAAACACCACCCCAACCCCTGAAGCAAATCAGAGGAGCTGTCTTCCTTGGAATCGTCAACAGCAAAGCTCACCCCACTGTGGTATCAAGAGAGCTCAGATGTCATGGACACTGGTGCATATGTTTCAGGAGTGTATAGAATGGAGTGACCTTCAGGGCTGACAACCCCAAGGAAGACAGCACCCTTGATTTGTCTCAGGGGTGGGCTGGGTTTTAGGGTTGGAAACCTTAAAACCACATTTCCCAACTTTTGCCGCTTAAAGTCTGGAACCCTAAATATTGCATTAATGCAGTTTGTATGTGTGTGTATATATATATATATATATATATATATATATATATGTGTGTGTGTGTGTCTGTGTGTGTGTGTATATATATATATATATATATATATATATATATACTGTATATTTATAACATGGCTAAGTAAAATCACAGAAAATCCAATGTGCTGACTGAAGAAAACATGTCACATGACCGTGCATTATTCCATAACGACCACATGCCTCACACTACGACCGCATGCCTAAACTACTTTTTAGCCTTCAAAGCCTTCTCACCAGTAGCGAGATCACTCCACACCTGGCACAGATAAGCAGCCACACACATGCAAGTGGTACATTCAGACTACTACCAACATTAATATACAACACCCCCGGTAAATGACTTGCTGTCAGAAGTTTAAAGTAAGACTCAGTGTGTTGAAAAAGTTAAAAAATATGTTTATTTCTGTTTATTTCCATTACTTATCTAAGGAGAAAGGTGCCATCTTTACAGGGGGAATGAGTGAGGAGCTCTTTCACTTTTATTAGTGAAATGTAGCATGACTGAGCATGGTCAATAATCTGTACTGACATGTAGGCAAACACTGAGAATAAGTCCCGCTCTGTTAAAAAATGCAAAATAACTGTGTAGTTTACATTTTTTTCATGCAGAATCCTCTAAAAGAAGTTGCCAATTGAAGCGAGTGAAAAGTGAGTGGGGAGCACTTTCACTTTTATTAGTGAAATGTAGCGTGACCGAGCGTGGTCAATAATGATAAGTAACATACAGGCAGACACTGAAAGTAAGTCACTCTTTGTTCAAAAAGCAAAGAAACTGTGCACAAAGAAAAAAGCTGGAGCCTGAAGCAAGTGGAGAGCTAACGCACAGCGAGGGTGTTGGCAGCTTCAGATAGTTAATGCAAGGCAGAGCAAGTGCTGCTATAGCAACAACACTCACTCTGCCTTGCATTTGTCTTTCTATAGCTGCCGACACCCTCTCTCTGCGTTAGCTCTCCACTTGCTTTAGGCAGCAGATTTTTTCTTTGTACACAGTTTCTTTGCTTTTTCAACAGAGAGTGATTTATTTTCAGTGTCTGCCTGCATGTTACTTATCATTATTGACCACGCCCGGTCACGCTACATTTCACTAATAAAAGTGAAAGTGCTCCCCACTCGCTCTTCATTTGCTTCAGTTGGCAACTTCTTTTAGAGAAGTCTGCATGAAAATAACATAAACTACAAGTTACTTTTCTTTTTTTTAACAGAGAAGGACTTACTTTCAATGTCTGGCACATGTCAGTACTGCTTATTGACCATGCTCGGTCACGCTACATTTCACTAATAAAAGTGAAAGTTCTCCCAGCTTGTTCTCCCTGTAAAGGTGATAACTTTTCTATTTGAAAAGTAAAGGAAATAAACAGAAAAATAAACATTTTTTTTTTACTTCAACACAGATACTTTTGCTTGAAACTTTTGGCAGCAACTCATTTGTCATTACTGACAGCACTCGGTCACACTACATTAAATCATTAACAGTGAAAGTCTTTGTTCAGTAAGGCTGTGAAAACGGCAGGGTCAACATAATACAGTAATAAGTTTAAAATGTGATTTTCTTGAAATATTATGGGAGGATCAACCAGATAACAATTACCTACAACTTAAACCCATATCAGTTATGGCAGGATCAACCAGATCATCTACTGATGATCCACTTATTCATGTCACACAGGGACTACTTTTTTGTTCTCCCCCCACAATATCTATGGCCATTTTATAAGATAGATAATCCACTGTAGGGTGTGCAGTTGTGCTCTGCTATAAGCACGCCTTGGGTGGTTGAACACACACACCAAGACTTGCGTATATAGGAGTGCGACAGCACACCCTAGCGTGTATTATTTATTACACACATAAATATATATAAATATATATATTTCCTTACTTTTTGAAATTGTATAATAGTATCCTTATTTTACTGTCAGAGAACAGTGTCCTTTGGATCCTGCACTCCCATCCCTCTGTAAATGTGCATATGTATGTAGGTGTGGAGAGGGCCCTGTGCTTCCATGTGTCAAGCAACAGTTACCAAATTGTTAGCATAGCCATCTTATTACCCCACCTCATGTACTCCAATACAGAGAAATTGTGAAATGCAAGGCAAAATGTAAGTATGTGCAACTGCAATGTCATTCTGTGCCACAGGTGGGAAAAAAATTTGGGGCAGGATATGAAAAATGACAGCTGTACTGTTCATGAGGTGGTGTGAATAAATTGCTGTGTTGAAAATTTGGTGTTAAAATATTAACAGGCACTAAAGTTATATGCGTGCATAGAGTAACTTCAACAGACACATGTAACTCAGGCATTTTTAGGAATTTTTCACCAAATGTTCAACATGACCTTTTGGGGATGCCACCTCATGAACACTGGCACTGTCATTTTGTTAATCTGTCCTGAAAGGTGAGTTTGCCCAGCAAATGCACCATTCTGTGTCACAGGTACAAAAACACATTTTGGTCAGGGTATGAAAAATGGCAGCTGTGCTGTTCATGAGGGTGTGTGACGAAATGGCAATGTTGAACATTTGTAGTGAAAATATTAAAAATTACCAAAGTTACAAGTGTGTGTAGAAAAATTTCAATGACCGCGCATAACTTGGGCATTTTTATGTATTTTTCATCAAATTTTAAACATGGTCTTTTTGGGATCCCACTTCATGAACACTGGCAATGTCATTTTGTTAATCAGTTCAGAAAGGTGATTCCACACAGCAACTGCGAAATCACTGCATGGGTCCAATTAATTAAATGACAGTGACAGTGTTCATGAGATTGGGTCCCAAAAAGACCAAGTAGAAAATGTGGTGAAAAATTATGAAAAAAATGACTGAGATAACAACATAAGTTCAAAACACCATTGGCAACCATTATACAGCACTTACTTTGATTTTTCAGTTCATGATTTGACTTTGAAGAGTGCAGAAGTCTCCTGATCCACAGAAGATGCCAGCCAATGATCTCCAGTAGGAAGTATAGGAGAAGGGGGGTGTGGGGTGGTGGATTGCTCAGTGGGAGAGTTGGGATGGGGGAAGATAGATGGGAAGATGATGAGGGACCATTTTCATTTTTACAAGTTAAAGAAAAAGACATCGGGGGACTGTTTTATTTTTTACAGGGTAAAATGTGTAAATGTTTAGGGACACTGGGATGGACTCCCCAGTGTCCCACATTACTGGAGGGGGGTAAGACAGAACTGGAAACACTGGGGGTGGTCTGCCCAGTGTCTCACAATGGGGGGGGAGTCTAGTGCCCACATGGAGATTGGGCACCCCATTGTCAGCAAATAATTGTATGAAAGCACATTTTTGGAGAACACTGGGAGTGGGATCCTCAGTGTCCCACAGTACTAGGGATATAGTGGAGATCTGGGGATAATAGGAGTGGGCTCCCCCAGTGTCCCACAAGCTGTGTGAGGGGCTGCTCACATCACAGGTATTGTCAGCCAATTATTTTTGTGTGGAGTTTTATAGAACTGATCTGACTTGTGTAAGCCACATGTGTATAAACAGATTCAAACAGAAAGGCCTTATCTTTTGAAAGTAAAGACTGCTTTTGAAAAACTGAACTTGGAGCTGAGAAGGACATGCAGTCTTGAACTAGGAACTAGGAAACTGGAAGAAGGCACAATCTTGCTTGAATTCTGAGAGAAGTTGGCCTTACTTTTAATTTTACACTGTTTTTTGATTGTTTGACTCAATAAGTGGTTTGCAATACTGCTGATCTTTTTGTAGATTGCTACTTTACATACAGAGGGATTAAAATACTGCTGATTTGTTTTTCCTTTTCCTGTGAATCTGGTGGCTTATTTGTAGTTTGCTAGTATGCTGGTGACTTTTTGCAACATTTAAGTTTTCACTAGTGTGTTCTTTCATTCCTGCAGTCAGTGGAGTTATGTATTAGGCAAGAGGTTCAGACTGGATTTTTCTGATTGTCATCACAGCACAGAACAGATTGATTGTCCAACCCTTTCTCTTCCCCATTCCCACCCTCCCCTGGCTACCCTAGCTTTATGGGGTTAGGCAGGAAAGTGAGATAACTTCCTGCTCATACACAACGCAGGGTAGGGTGTTCCACAGAAGGCAGCCAGCCAGTGTTGCATAAGCTGGGAGCTTATCTTCTTGTGATTGCTATTGTAAAAAACTAGAAACAAAAAAAAACTTGCAGGATCCTAGTACATAGTCCTCAGGAAAAGGGTTATACTACTAAGGGGAAGTGAGGTTCCCTAATAACGAAAAAAAAAGCCACAATTTCAACAGGTAGGGAGAGAGACATGTGGAGAATGGTGCAATGCACTGGCTGTGGGGCAGCAGTCTTCCTGGAGATATTCAAGAGGATGCAATGCTGCCCTGCTTGGAGACACCTCTCTGCTCTAAGGGGGGAGGTGCCCATCTTCAGGCCGACCTGGCAAGGGGTAGAGAAACCTCCTCCTCCACACAGGACCTGGAAGAGGATTGTGAAACTTCCTTCCCTACCCAGGATCACCAGGACTGCTTCAGCTGTCTCAGATGTTGCCAGGAATAAGGAGTGGTTGGACTACAGTGGGCAATGGGAGGGTGAGGGCGGTGAAACAGAGGTGCATCCCTCCAGTTGTACCTCTCTACAATTCATATACCATTCTGGCAGAGCATTGTTCCTCTATTGAGGACCTCACAGTGGAGACCAAGTAGGATGCTGGGAACTCCACAAGGGAGACCCACAGGAGGGTGGCACAGGACCCCACAGGGGAAGGAAACAACTTCTGTTGGGGGACTCAATTGTTAGGGGGTAGAACTGGGAGGGAGGGAGGGAAGAGGGAGGTAAGGTGACTGCTTGGCACCATGGCCTGGGGAACAGGAAGTGAATCCTCAGGATCATGGGAGCAGCTGCACAGGAGAGGGAGCTGGATCTCATTGTCCACCTAGGGACAAATGACCTAGCTGGGAATGGGATCAGAGCTGTGCAGGAGGAGTTTGTGGAGTTGGGGAGGGGCCTTAAACAAGTTGCATGCATGGTAACCTTCTCAGAGGTGCTTCCTGTCTATGGCATGGGTAAGGCTAGGGTGCTCTGCATCCTTGGATTCAATGAATGGTTGAAAAACTGGTGCAGAGCACAGAGTTATGGTTTCTTTTGGGACTTGGTGTCTAACTGGAGGGATACAAGACTATACTGGCATGATGGTCTGCATCTGTCCAGGAGGGGAACCAGGAACCTAGGTGATAGGTTTAAATGCTTCATTGGCAAGCTTTTAAACTAGCTAAGGGGGGAGGCACTGAAAAGGATCAGGGAATTTCCAGCCTCCCCTCACAAAACATGGTAGTTAGTTAAGTAAACACCAAGGTAGAGAGGTCAATGGGGGCAGGGGTAAATGGAGAAAAAAGCAAAGGCAGTAAGTACAGGGATGGGGCTAAAAGGGGTAAGGCTATCAAAGAATGGAGGGAGATGAGTGCCAATGCCAGTAGTCTGGGTAACAAGCTTCCTGATCTAGTGACCTTGATGGAAGAGGGACGCCTGGATAGTGTGGCAGCCACAGAAACATAGTACACAGAGAACCATGACTGGAATGTCAACATACTGGGGAACACAATCTACAGGAGGAACAGAATAGCTCTTTACATAAAGAATGGATCAAAGCAACAGAACTAAAGGGTAAACAGGGAGGAGAGGAGGTGCCATGGAACACTTTGGATAAAGAAAATGACACCACAATCTGCATGGGGTTGCATACAGACCCCCATCTCAGGGAGAGGAAATGGAAAAGGAAATTATAGGAGGCATCCTTAGAATGGAAGAAAAAGGGGAGATATTGTTGAGGGGGGACCTGAATATCCCAGATGTTAACTGGAGCACATTTGCTGCAGCCACATCCAAGAGCAGAGTCATTCTCGATGCCCTACACGGGGCATGCCTCAGGCAGCTAGTATTTAAATCCTCTCAAGAGGGAGTAGTCTTAGACCAAGTACTCTCAAATGGGGACAGTGAGAGAATCTTGGATTTAGAAGTGGGTAGCCATCTGGGAACAAGTGACCACAAGACAGTGTGGTTCATGATCAACACAGCCATAGAGACAAGCCATAAAAAAGCAAGGGCACTGGACTTTTGGAGGGCTGACTTTGGCAGAATAGGAGCATGCCTAAGGAATTCACTAGCAGAAGGGCAGGAAGGAGGGGTGGAGGAACAATGGGGAAAAATCAGAACCGCCATCACAGATGCAACAAGCCTTTGTGTGAAGCAAATAAACAAAACAAAATGAAGGAACAAAACTACTATGGTTCTCAAAAGAGGTGATGGGGAAGGTTAGGGAGAAAACGATAGCCTTCAAGAGTATAAGGAATCACAGAAAAAGCAGGACAGAGAACTGTATCAGTTAAAGCAGAAGGAAACAGGGAAGGCAGTCAGAATAACAAAGGTCAAAACCGAGGAAAAGATAGCCAACTCAGTTAAGAAAGGGAATAAAACCTTTTATAGGTACATTAGTGAGTGACGAACACCAAGGGAGGGATAGTGAGGCTTAATAAAGGGGAGAAGGTGGGTAGAGGGTGACAGTGAAAAGGCAGAGATACTGAACGAATACTTGTGTTCCATAGACACAAAAGAAGAGAAGGTGGACGTACCTAAACCAAACAATAGAAGCACTCTGGATAGGGGTTTCTATACCAGCCCATTCACTGAAGGAAGGGTCCTGAAAGAACTCCTAAAACTCAAGGTGCACAAGGCAATGGGGCCTGATGGGATTCACCCAGAATTCTAAAAGAACCAAGGGGAGAACTAGTGACACCACTGACTACCCTTTTTAACAAATCATGGGAGAATGGTGTGGTATCTGAGGACTGGAGGAAGGTGGATGTGATTCCCCTTCACAAAAGTGTGAACAAGGCAGAAGCAGGAAACTACATACATTTTAGTTTGACCTCAGTGGTAGAGAGAGAAAATGATTAAATCACTTGTGAATGAAAGAATTGTTGAGTACCTAAAGGCCAGTGGGGCACAGGACCAAAGGCAGCATGGATTCACAGCAGGAAGGTCAAGTAAGATAAATCTAATAGACTTCTTTGACTGGGTGACCAAAGTAATAGACCAGAGAGAGGCTGTGGACATGGCTTACCTAGACTTTAGCAAGGCAATTGACACAGTACCACAGAAAAGATTAATAAACCAGTTAGCCAGCCTGGGAGTGGGTCCCAAGGTGGTAACATGGGTAACAAATTGTCTAGACAACTGGACATAGAGGGAAATAGAACCGAATACTCTCTGAAAAAAGGAGGGTTACTAGCAGGGTACCACAGGATTCAGTACTTGGGAATTTCCTCTGTAATGTCTTTATAAGTGACATTGTAGAGGGACTGAAAAGAAATGTATGACTTTTTGCAAACGATACAATGATCTGCAACAGGGTTGATACACAAGGTGGTGGTGGAAAGGATGAGAAGGGACTTGGCAAGGTTGGAGGAATGGTCAAAAGCATGAGAGCCGAGATTCAATGTGAAGAAATGTAAAGTAATGCACCTGGGAAACAAAAACCCAGGGGAAGAGTACACAATGAGGGGATACTAACAACAACAAAAATGGAAAGGGACCTGGGGCTAGTCGTATCAGAAAACCTAAAAGCAGGCAGGCAATGTGAGAAGGCAGTAAGGAGGGCTGGGGTGATACAGGGATGCATAGGGAGAGGCATCACAAGTAGAAAACAAGAAATTGTCATCCCTCTGTACAGACAGCTGGTGAGACCCCATCTGGAGTACTGCATGCAGTTCTGGATATCCCATCTCTGCAAGGATATAGACCGCGTGGAGGCAGTCCAGAGGAAGGCAACTAAAATGGTGCAGGTTCTGCACCAGAAACCATATGAAAAGAGACTAAAGAAGCTTAATATGTATATGATTGAGGAAAGGAGGGAGAGGGTGGGCATGATAGAAACTTTCAAGTACCTCAAGGGAATCAACAAAGTCCAAGAGGGTAGCATCTTTCAGAAAAAGAGATGTGCAAAAACAAGGGGGCATAATCTGAAGATAGAGGAGGAATGGCTCAAGGAGCAATGCGAGGAAGTACTTTTTTCATGGAGAGGGTGGTGGATGTATGGAACAGCCTTCCTGAGGATGTTGTGGGTTCAAAAACAGTGGCAGAAATCAAGAATGCATGGGACATACATAAAGCAATTTTAGTGGGGGTGGCAGGAAGTAGTCTGTTGGTTAACTAGGATCTGCAGCTTATCCAGTAGGCGGGGAAATGGGCAGACCGGGTGGGCCAGTCGGTCTTTATCTGCCAACAAACTCTATGTTTCCAATGGCGGGGGGAGTGAGGTGTTGTCATACTACCAGCATGGGGATTGAGTACTCCACTGTTGGAACTGATATGTAATTAATAAAATGTTGACATTCCTCGGCCCCCTTACCCTTACAGGCAGTAAAAGGGGTGGAGAAATAGCTTTTTTTTAGGTAAACACCCACAGGATTTTATCTAAACAGTGTCAAGGAATTCGATTCTGGTTTTTTTTTTTTTTTTAAATGGCCAGAAATTTTTTTTCTTGTCAGGTGCCGATGTTTTTTTTTAGTGTAAGTAGTGCCACAAATTTGCGGCAGTTTTTGCAAAGAGTGCCATATATTTGTGGCATTTTTCATGCAACAGTGCCGTTAGCTGCACGAAAAGTGCAACAAATCTGTGGCACTTTCACAAAGATAGTGCCGCAAATTTGCTACATTACCAACAGCCAAGTAAAAAAAAAAATACAATTCTGCCCATAATTTTTGTAAATCCAATGCCAGGATCATGTACCTCAGCCCCTGATTATGTAAATACAACTGTTGGTGTTTACCAAGGGGCAGTAGTTTATAAATTTCAGTGTTTTTTTACCCATTGCTAACTGAAATCAAGATGGTGGCAGTATTTATTAATTTGCTTTTGTTTACCAGGTAAGGACACTAGACGACCAAGTGCCTATTTTCAGGTGCGACCCGAGATGACACTACTGAACCCATCTGCATCAGTAAAAAGTGCTTTTGCAAAAGCAAAAAATGCTTTTGAGGTGTACATATGGATTTTTTCCCATAGGCTATAATGGGAAATTTTAAACTTTTATAACTTTTGAATGGTTTAATATTTTTTCACGAAACCATCAAAAGGCACATCCGTGACCCAGACCCCATATACCCTAACAATTTCAAACCAGACTTCCAAAATTTTCACATTTTTGAGCACTCCGCAGCTCTGGAACCGCACCACCGACCAGAACAAAACTTTTGAGGCATACATACAGATTTTTTGCCACATGCTATAATGGAAACTTTAAACTTTTATAACTTTTGTATGGATTAATATTTTTTCACAAACCCTTCAAAAGGCACAGCAGTGACCCAGACACCATATACCGTAACAATTTCAGACCAGACCCCTAAACCATTTCGGACATATGGATAAGCAAATAATTTTCACCTAAATGATTGTTTTCACATTTGTTGGCACTCCGCTGCACTGGAACTGCACCACCGACCAGAAAAAAACTTGCCAGATCCTGAGAACTATGGTACCTGACAGCACATGAAAAGTTTTGGGCACATCAGTCATATGGTTGCAAAGTTGTTAAAGTGCAAAACTTTGGGTTTAAACTAGAAGTGGCCAGGCAACACTAATTATACTAGTACTGCCATGCCAGTATAAATCCTTGCAAAAAAACGTTGTTGATGCATCAGTTAGGATTGTTACTAAAATGGCAAAAGCAGGGAAATGTGGTGTTAGGTTTTCCAACCCTAACACCCACCCCAACCCTGCAGACAGCGACTGGCATTTGGGGGGTGCCTCGGGTCATTAGCCCTAATACTTACCCTATTCAATAAGTAAATAAGCTGAGATGGGTACAGTATAGGAGAATGGGGTGAGCATTAGGGCTAATGACCCCAAGGAACCCCTTCGATGCCTGTCACTGTCTGTAGGGTGGTGGTAGGGTGTTAGGGTTGGAAACCATACCATCATATTTCCCTGCTTTTATTGCTTTAGTATCAACCCTAACTGAAACATTAACAAAGGTTTTTTCAATGAAGTTCCTTACTTTTTCACATAGTATAATCATATCCTTAATTGTCTGTGGGAACGCAGGACCCTATGGGCCCTGTGATCCCATCCCTACATAGATGCGTATATGCATGTAACTGTGGTATCTGTGGTATCCCAGTGCCCTCCAAGCCTTGTGCTTTGATTTATAGGACAACAGTGACCAAAATATTAGTATAGCCATCTTTTTACTCCACCTCATGTACCCGTTATAGAAAATTGTGAAATCCCTGCCAAAATGCAATTCTGCACAACTGCAATGCCATTCCACACTACAGGTCCAAAAACACATTTTGATCAGGTATGAAAAATGACAGCTGTGACATATATGAGGAGGGGTAATATGAAGGCTATGCTGAAAATGTGGGGTGAAAATACTAAACAATTCCAGAGTTACGAGCGTATGCAGCAAAATTGCAAGGAACAGTCATCACTTCGCCATTTTGACATTTTCTGACCCCAAATTTTCAAAATGACCTTCTTGTGACCCACCTCATGAATAAGGGCAAACATAATTTCCAAATCCCACCCAAGAGGTGAATTTACCAAACAACCACAAAATCACCTTTTGAGCAGGAGTTGCATAATGGCAGTCACATTGTTCACGAGGTGCAAACCCCAAATGGCCACGTTAAAAATTTGGGGTCAAAATGTTAAGAAACAGCATAGTTATGAACAATTCTTCAGAACCCCATTGAAATACATTGGAAAATAACAATGAAATAGGATCCTGTTTCACAAAAGGATCAATTATCATGCTTTCCTACTGTAGTCAATGGGAAAGCATGATACAGATTCCTTTTGAGAAACAGAATCCTATATCATGCCAGTCAATGTCCCTTGTAATGTAATGAGTCCTACCCATCCCCAATATCTGGTAGATGCCTGTTATAACAAAAAAAGTCAATTTCCACAATAGTCTAGTGGTCCCTACACCCCCCCGATATACTGTCACCCTCCCCATATGTTAAAAAAAAACTGGTACTCTAGTGGTGAAAATATATATATATATATACTTATACACACACATATACACACACACACAGACACACACACACACAGTGAAGCCCACCAGGAGAAAGTACAGTCTCACAAGTTTACTGCATGACAAAAGGGATTAACGCCCATTGAAATCACATTGTTTGCTGCAGTAACTTTACTACAGAATTCTGCAGAGCTCTGCTTCATCCTGCTGGGCTTCACTGTATATAAAGTGTATATATATATATATATACACACACACACACACACACACACAAACACACACAGTGGTAATTGTACAAACATTGACTGGTACCATGCGGTGTGCATCATTGTGCAGTACCACTATACATGTTATTTAATGGGTACCATGCTTACGCAATGTTTGGCATACTGTGCTACCGATCAACCTTTGCGTGGCTACCACTGTTTTCCGAAGTGGTAGCACCTGTATATTAGGGTTGAGCAAACACTCTAATGTTAAATCCCTATTTTTGTGTTGTGTTCTTTGTCAGCCGTTAGCCCATTGGGTAGAACATTATGATTCTATAGTGGTTAGCTGAGTTATGGAGCAAGATCAGTGAGCCAGCTAGATTGGACAAAGCTGGGTGGATGTCACTGTTATGAGGCACCACTCCCAGCCAGGGAAGGGATGGTGCAGTGCTCGCTGCAAGGGCAACAAGTAACTATATACTGAAGACAAGTCTTCTCGACTGCCAAGACAGCCCCATGCCTCTGCATCTGTAGTGCACAAAGACACAGGATTCTGCATTTTCACTACCAGATGGACTCATGGCCCTGCACTTCTGCATCCATAGCCAAATAGAAGTGCATCATCCAGAGGGTCCTGAACTTCTGCAGCCTCTATATGGTTCTGGGTGGTCAGGGCACTGGCAGCAGGGCAGCGGCAATCAGAGCACCAGTAGGAGGTCACCAGCTGGCACAGCACTGGACCACACAGTCGCAGGGGGCTGGGAGTGCCAACCAACACAGTGCAGTTGGGCAGTGACAAACACCGCACACCTGCAGACACACCCATCAAAAGCCAACGGGACTGCAGGAGGTGCATGTTGATCAACTCTGCAGGTGTGAACTGTGAAAGCATTGGTAAATAATGAATAACTAGGTTATACATCCTGAAGATAAAGAGCTTCTTCACAAGTCTGCAGCTTGCAGCTCATGCAGAATGCTGCGGTTTTCATCCAGGTGAAGTGAGGTGATCTTGCCCCTCTACAAATCACTGGTAAGGCCACACTTAGAGTATTGTGTGCAGTTTTGGAGGCCATACCTAAAGCGTGATAGCAGGCTGCTGGGGAGGGTGCAGAGGAGGGCAACAAAGATGATATGTGGAATGGAGGGGAGAGACTATGACAGCAGGCTGGGAGACCTCAATATGTACACCCTGGAGGATAGAAGGGACAGGAGGGACATGATAGAGACAATCAAGTATCTGAGGGGAATCAATAAGGATGGGGCAGATGGGGTCTTTAAGTTAAGGAAGGAGAGGGTCGCAAGGGGGCACAGGCTAAGAATGGAGGGGGGAGAGTTAGGAAGGAAATGAGGAGACACTATTTCACAAAGAGGGTGGTAGCAAAATGGAACGCCCTACCAGAATGGGTGTTATCATGTAAATCTGTGAACAGCTTCAAAAGGGCATGGGACAGGAAACAGGGGAGAATAAGGGTGGGGGTGGCAGTGTGATGACAAAAAGGAGGGGGGTTGGTGCAACTGCAAACTAGGGGTGTTGGCTGCACACTCAATTAGACTTAGATAGACCAGGTGGTCTGTTTCTGCTGGCACATTTGTATGTTCGTATGTTACTTGTGTACAGACAAGGGGAGGATAGGACAATCCACACCAAGAACTTCCACAGCTGGCTGAAGGCATAGTGCCTGGAGCAGGGTTTCAGTTTCACTGGGGACTGGGGTCAAGCTAGAAGAAAATTGGCCTCTAAGTAGGTGACTGCCCGCATCCTTCTAGGAAGGGGACCACAGTCCTCAGTGGAAGTTTTTTTTTGTTACTTGGATAAACATTTAAACTAGCCAAGGAGGGAGCTGTATTACCAAGGGAGGCATAAACTGTCCCAGCTGCAGGTTGAACTAACAAGGAGGGAGGCCCCGAGGGGAGAACCTCCCCACAGGGCAGGTGCACAAGATGAGGAGGGTGCAGACAAAGTGGAGGACAAAGGCAGTTAGAACAAAGGAAGTAGCAAGAGAGGTGTGGGGGAGACAAGAAACAGAGAGAGTGGCAATGTAAGAGTCGACTCAGGGGGAGTTATAGGGAGTAGCACAGGCAGAAAAGGGAGAAGACAGCAGGGTTGCATGCTGAGAGATATAAAGGTTTGGAGAACCACGTGCTTCAATGCCAGGAATCTTGGAAATGAAATTCCAGAGCTATAGGCCATCATGATGGCAGTGGACCTGGATCTGGTTGTCATAACTGAGTTGTGGTGTACTGAAAAATCTTGTCTAGGACATGGCCGTACCTGGCTACCCTCAGTTCAGAAGAGATAGGGAGGGGAGGAGGGGAGGATGTATGTGAGGGAGCGTATGAGGACTATGGATGTGCAAGGGAACTGAAAGGTAAAGAAAGAGCTGTAGGTGCTGCTATGGGTCACCCTGGAGACAAGTGCTGGGACCACAATTCATATTGGGGTGATATATGGACCTCTAGCACAAGGGGAGGAGTTGGATAAAGCACTGTAGGAGCTATCAGCAGGATGGTAAAATGGAGAGACGCTGCTAGTTGGGACTTCAATCTGCCAGAAGTGGATTGGAGCCTTCTATCTGCAGCTTCTGCTAGAAATAGGACCATTCTTGACTTCCTGCGGTGGGGGGGGGGGTTTTTTCAAGCAGTTAGTCAGCTAACTCATTAGAGACTGGGTAATATTGGACCTATAGCTTAAAAATAAAGATAGTCACAGTGGGCTGTCCCATCTGGACCAGTGATCACTGTGCAGTGAGTTTCAATATTAAGACAGGTGCAGAGACAAACCACACACAGACAAAGGTCCTGGACTTTAGGAGGATGGATTTTAAAGAAATGGGAGACTGCCTCAGAAGCAGCCTAGTAGGGGATGATTGCTGGGGAGGAGAAGAGGAGCAATAGAGGAATTAAGTAAAGGCAAAGTGAAGGCAACCTGCGTTTGTATTATGAAGAAAGTGAGCAAAAGCAGGAGGAAGAAAAAAACATTGTGGTACTCTTGGGAATAGGACACAAAGGTAAAGGAAAAAAGGTGGTATTCAGGATGCAAATATAAATGCAGAGGGATGTGAGGATGGCTAGCAAGGGAGAAGAATTGCTAGTGGGAGGCTTCAGTCTACCAGATGTGAATTGGAGCCTCCCCACTGCAAGAACCACCAGGAGCAGAAACATCCTGAACACCCTACAAGGGGCATTCCACAGACAACTAGTATTGGAACCCACTCGAGAGGGGGCTTTACTGGACCTAATACTGACAAACGGTGGCGATGTAACTGACATAACAGTGGGGAACCACCTGGGGACCAGTGATCACCATACAGTATGGTTCAATATAAAAACAGGGTCAGAATCAAATCACACAAGTATGAGGGCCCTGGACGTCAGGAGCGCTGATTTTAAGAAAATGGGAGAATGCCTCAGGTATTCCCTAGCAGTAAGTAAGTAAAATCTTTTATTCATGAAAAAACATGAACAGGGATAAAACTAAATTGAGCAATAGCTCATTTTCAATGAGGTCCCATTTGGTGTTATACAAACAGTTGCAAAGACATAATTCAAATATGATAAATATATCACATATATATGACGTTTACATCCATACAACAAACAATTGTCAAAATTTCCAACTAAACATTCTGCCTCCTAATAAGTATTGTTATAAAGTACAGCACTAGCAAGGATAGAAAAACTGGGGGGGGGGGGTCGAAGAACGGTGGGCAAAAATAAAAGTGGGCATTGAACATGCAACAAGCCTCTGTGTCAGGCAAGTTAGCAAGGGCAGGAGAATGAGGAGATCACTATGGTTCTCAAAGGAGGTAGCAGAAAAAGTGGGAGCATAAGAGATGTCATTTAGCAGGTATTAAAAAAAAAGCAGATGGCGGTAGATAGGGGAGATTTACCAAGAGAAACATAGGGAGGCAGGGAAGGCAATTAGGAGTGCAAAAGCACAAACTGTAGAAAAGATTGCTAAAGCAGTGTCAAAGGGAGACAAAACATGTTTTAGATACATAAGTGAAAAGAGAAAGACACAAGGAGAGATAGTGAGGCTGAAAGGGGAAGGAGGTTGTATGGAAGAGGACCACCAAAAAGTGGATATATTGAACAATTACTTCTGTTCAGTATTTAAGAAGGAGGGGGTGAGAAATGGGCCAAAGATAAAGGACAATGGTATAAATAGATGGGAGGTGGACACAAGTCCTTTTACAAAAGAAAGAGTGCTTAAGGAATTAACAAAGTTAAAAGTAGAAAATGCAGTGGGGCCAGAAGTGGTGCACCACAGGATACTGAAGGAACTGAAAGAGGAGCTGGCTGAACCTCTGACAACCCTTTTCAACCTGTAATTAGAAACAAGTGAGGTACAGGGGGGCTGGAGGAGGACAGATGTAGTCCCACTACACAAAAGTGGAAATAGGGAGGAGGCAGGAAATTACAGGCCTGTCAGACTGACATCAGTGGTGGGCAAGGTAATGAAATCATTATTGAAGGAAAGGACTGGGAAATACTTGTTGTCAGTGGACTACAGGATCCAAGGCAACATGGTTTCACAAAGGAGAGGTCTTTCCAGACCAGCTTGATCGAGTTCTTTGATTGGGTGACCAAGGAAGTGGACCAGGGAGGAGCGGAGGACATGGCCTTCTTGGATTTCAGCAAGACCTTCAACACAGTTCCACAAAGAAGACTGATAAGCAAACTGGAGCCTAGGAGTAGGTCTTAAAGTAGTAAAATGGGTAGAAAGTTGGTTTGGCAATAAGAGTCAAAGGGTGGTGGTAAATGGCATCCAATCAGGATTAGGAAATAAGACCAATGGGGTGCCACAAGGATCAGTACTAGGGACAGTTCTCTTCAATGTCTTTATTGTAGAAGGGCTAGGGGGGAAAGTATGTTTGTTTGCAGACAACACAAAACTCTGCAACAGAACTGGCCAAGTGGCACTGAGAACTGTGGTGCTGGACGCCTTACCTCACGTGATGCCAGTGACCCAGGTTCAGGAGCAACCTCAGGTCATCAGGGAGCCGACACGTGGGACAGGGAGGGAGAGGGATTGAGCAGCCACAAGGCAGCTCTCCCCTCTTGGGGTGGATGCCTGCACCTTCCATAGTTCTGCTTCCACCAGGTGGCGGTCCAGTGGGAAGCAAAGGCATGAAGGGTCTGGTGGCAATAGACAGGGGTGGGGTGGAAGGGACCAAGCTGGTACCCATTGTGTGCATGCACCTCCATGCACACATGTGTAGGTGTCTGACGGGGTCCTGGGTCGGAGAGAAAAAGGGAGATAAACCTACCAAAACAATCCTCTGCAACAGAGTGGACGCACTGGTGAGAGAGTGCAAAGAATGAAAGACAATCTAAAAAAAATGGAAGAATGGTCAAGGGTATGGCAGCTGGGTTTTAACGCAAAAAAGTACAAGATCATGCACATGGGGCACAGGAACCCTGGACCAACATACCAACTGGGAGGAGAGGTATTAACAGCCACAAAGCAGGAAAGGGACCTGTGGTTGATCATTTCTGATAACCTGAAGGTAGCTAAACAGTGTGACAAGGCAGAGAGGAAAGCTGACGGGATGCTGGGATGTACAGGCAGGGGAATCAGCAGCAGAAAGAGGGTGGTAATAATACCCCTGTATAGATCACTGGTGAGGGCACACCTGATGTACTGTGTACAGTTCTGGAGGCTCCATCTCAGCAAGGGCATAGATAGGGTGAAAGCAGTACAAAGGAGGGCAACCAAAATGGTGCAGGGCCTGCATCAAAAGCCTTATGAGGAAAGGCTTAAGGAATTAAACATATACTCACTGGAGGAAAAGAGGGAAAGGGGGGATTTAATAGAAACATTCAAATACCTCACTGGAAAGAACATGTTACAAGAAGGAAACATTTTCCACAGAAAAAGATGCTTGATGACTAGGGGCCGCACTATGAAGATAGAAGGGGGAAGCTCAAAGGAAATGGGAGGAGGTATTTCTTCAGGGAAAGGCGGTCCACACATGGACTGCCTCCCAGCAGAGTTTGTGGGGAGATAAATAGTTACAGGATTTAAGAATGCTTGGGATAAACAGAGAGGGATCTTAATACAAAAGGGGGGTGGATGGAGACCATGTAGAGTCTATAGTGACACTATACGTAGGGAAAACAGAACAGACTGGGTGGGCCAGGAGGCACTTACCTGCTGGCAGCTTCTATACTTCTATGTGGATAGGGAGCTTACCAGGTAAAACAGGGAAGCAGGTAAGGCAGTCAGGGAATCAAAGGCGTAAACAAAGGGAACTATTACCAAATGGATAGCAAAAGGGGAAGACTTTTTCAGTTACATAAGTGAGAAGAATTCAAATGGAGGGATAGTGAGGATAAGGAGGATGGCAGAAGGAGACTGTGCAAAGGAGGATCAGGAAAATGCAGACATCCTGACAAGGTACTTCTGCTCAGTCTTCACCAAGGAGCAACAGGAACATGGGGGGGGGGTAGACACATGCCCATTTTCACAGGAAAGAGTCCTGAAGGGACTTGCTAATCTGAAGGTAGACATGGCCATATCATCAGACATGTTAATGGTGTTAAGGGAACTCAGGGACATGCTTGCCGCATCACTGATGGCATTATTCACCAACTCACTGGAAATAGAGTGGTTTTGGATGACTGGAGGAGAAAAGACATAGTCCTTCTCCATAAGATCAGTAGCAGGGTGTAGGCTAGTACATATTGGCTGGTGAATCTAACATCACTGGTAGGGAAATGAACGGAAATCCTTTTAAAGAAAATGCTACTGGAGTATCTTGAACTCAGTGGGTTACAAGACCAACGGTAGCATGGATTCATTGGGGGGAGGTCATGCCAGATGTATCTGATTGAGTTCTTCAACTGGGTAGCCTGGGAAATAGATCAAGAAAGGGCAGTGGAAGTGGCCTACTTGACTGTGCCACTTAGGATACCGATAAAGAAATTGGGCAGTCTCGGGGTGGAATCTAAACATATGCTGACGGGAGATTGATACCACTACATCGAAGACCAGCACAAGGACAGATTTTGCCTGAAAGCGGTGAGTCGCTATGCTTGTCTCTGCAGACACCAGCGGTGTGGATCCTGGTGTTGCAACCCCTCCCCGCTCCAACTCCAACTCAGAGTTGGATATCTAGAGACCGGGGTGTGTGGGGGGCAGAGTCCCTTGATTGAAACACACTGGCATCCACGACAGTACAATACCGATACTCGGCATTGTGTCTGTCGCTGTTGGGGATGTCGGCATGAACGCTGTCGCAGCTCTATAGTAATATTGAATCTAAAGTGGTAAATTGGGTAAAAAAAATGTTTGGCAAAGGAGGGTGTGGTAAATGGCATGCACTATAATAATGGAAGAGTGACCATCATGGTGCTGCAGGGCTTAGGAATCCAGCCACATGATGGCAGCTAAAGGGGAGGTGCTGCTGGTAGATGATTTAAATCTGATAGATGTGGATTGGAGCATCCAGTTGCTGCCTCAGCCAGGAGCAGCGACATCATGTATTCCATACCAGCAGCAGGCCTCAGGTAGCTAATGCTAGAGCCCACCTGGGAAGGTACCATTTTGGACCTGTTACTCACCAATGAGGACAGAATTGCAGAGGTCAGAGTGGGCCAACACTTGGGGTCCAATGATCAGCACATGGTGTGGTTCAGTATGAGTACAGGAGCAGAGTCAAGCCACACAATGGCAAGGGTCCTGAATTTCAGGAGGGCAGACTTTACTAAGATGGGGATATGTCTCAAGAATGCCATTGCAGGGAGGAATGAATGGGAGAAGTTGAGGAGCAGTGGGCCCATCTGAAAGAAGCCATAGTGGAGGTGACAAACCTTTGCATTAGGCAAGTAAACAAGGGCAAGAGAAAGAGAAAACCACTATGAATTTCAAAGGAAGTGGCAGGGAAGGTAAGGGCAAAACAGATGGCTTTCAGGAAATACAAGGAAATGTAGAAGGAGGAGGACAGGGTAGTGTACCTGGATAATCAGAGGGAGGCAGGGAAAGCAGTCAGGAGCACAAAGGCACAAATGGAGGAAAAAATAGTACAGGAGGTAAAAAAGCAGACAAGTCTTTTAATAGGTACATTAGTGAAAGGAGAAAACCCAGAGGTGAGATTGTAAGGCTTAAAGGGGAAGAAGGGGAGTGTGCAGAAGGGGACCTGGAAAAAGCATCAATACTGAACAAATATTTTTTGTTCCGTATTCACAGAATAAGGTGAAGGTGAGGGACCACAGTTAGGCAACATGAGGTGGACACCAGTCCATTTATGGAAGAAAGAGTCCTAAAAGAACTCACAAAAACTGAAGCAGACAAGGCAATGGGACCAGATGTGATACATACTGGATTTTTAAGGGAACTACAGGAGTTGCTGGCAGCATCACTGACTGCCCTATTCAATGAATCACTTGATACAGGAGTGGTTACAGAGGACTGGAGGGGGGCAGATGTAGTCGTCTTCATAAAAGTGGTAGTAGGGAGAAGGCTGGAAGCTATAGACCAGTCAGGCTCAACTCAATAGTGGGGAAAATTATAGAATCAATTCTTAAAGAAAGGATTGTGGAACACCTTAAATCCAGTAGAGCACAGGATCTGAAACTGCATGGATTCACAGAGGGTAGGTCATGTCAAACAGATCTAATTGACTTATTTGACTGGGTGACTAGGGAAGTGAATTGGGAGGGGTGGATGTGGCCTACCTGGATTTCAATAAGGCCTTCAATACGTTTCCACATAGAAGACTTGGGAACAAGCTGGGAGTGGGTCACAAAGTGGTAAAATGGGTTAGGAACTGGTTGAGTGATAGGAGACAGAGGGTGGTGGTAAATGGAGCTCAATCTGAGGAAAGAAAGGTGACCAGTGGGGTGCACAGCAATCAGTTCTGGGGCCATCCTGTTAAATGTCTTCATAAGTGACACTGAAGAGGGTCTGGAAGGGAAGGTGTGTCTCTTTGCAGATGACACTGAGACCTACAACAGCATGAATGCTCTGATATGGCTGGAAAATAAGGAGGGACATAGGTAAACTGGAAGAATAGTGTAGAGTTTGGCAGCTGTGATTCAATGCAAACAAGTGCAAAATCATACATTTGTAGAGCAGGAACCTAGGGAAGAATTACATGATGGGGGATATTGACAGTCACCAAACAGGAAAGGGATTTGGGGGTAGTCATATCTGTTGACCTAAAGGTGGTCAAACAAAGTGTCATGGCTGTGGGGAGAGCCAGTGGGATGCTGGTGTGCATAGGGAGAGGTATCACCCGGAGAAGAGAAGTGGTGGTGATGCCACTGTACAGATCATTGGTGAGGCCTCATTTGGAGTACTGTGTCCAGTTCTGGAGGCTGCATTTCTGCAAGGACATAAATAGGATGGAGGCAGTTCAAAGAAAGGCAACAAAAATGGTACAGGGCCTGCACCAAAAGTCATATAAGGAGAGACAGGGATAGCTCAATATGTATACCCTGGAGGAGAGGAGAGACAGAGGGAAATATGATGGAAACCTACAAGTATTGAAAGGGCATAAATAGGGTACGTGAGGGTAGCATCTTTCAGAAAAGGAGGTGCTCAGGAACAAGGGGGCATGACATGAGGTTGGAAGGGGGTAGACTAAGGGGTAACATGAGAAAATATTTATTTCCAGAAAGGGCGGTGGACACATGGAATTGACTCCCAGTGGAGGAGGTAGGGCCAAACATAGTGGGGGGAATTTAAAAAAAAATGCATGGGACAGGCATAGGGGAACCCTAGCGATAGGAATAAGAAGGTAAAGCTGGAGATCAAGTAGTGTCTACAGCTTTTCCTGTAGGTAGGGAAAATGGGCAGACTGGATGGGCCTAGCGTTCCTTATCTGCCATCAATTTCTATGTTTCTATGACTGGACCGTCTTCCATATCTTCATAAGTGACATTGTAGAAGAACTGATAGGGAAGGTATGCCTTTTTGCCGATGCCAAAATCTGAAATAAGGTGAATATTTAGGAGGGGGTTGAAAGAATGAGTAGGGACTTTACAAACTTGAGGAGCGGTTGAGGGCATGACTGCTGGAGATCAGTGCCAAACAGTACAAAACCATGCACATAGGGCATAGAAATCCTGGAGCTAAGTATAAAATGGGAGGGGGGGATTGATGTCACTAAGCAAGAAAAAGACCTTTGGTTATCATATCTGATTACTTTAAAGTGGTGGGTGGGGCAGTGTGACAAGGCAAGTGGGTCAGGCAAGTGGGATGTTGGGATGTGCAGGGAGAGGTATTATCAGCAGGATGAGGCAGGTAGTGTTACCACTGTATCAGTCACTAATGAAGCCCCACCTAGAGTACTGTGTTATGAGGTGGGGACCCTAAAAGACCATTGTTGCAAATTTGGTGACAAAAAAGATATTCTAAATACATTAAAATTGACTTATCCTATTTTACCATTATGCAGTTGCTGGTTCCAGCAGCAAGATGTGTTTTCAATCCAAGAGTGGATCTATACAACAGACAGCCCATCTGCGGGCTTCCTAAGCTGCTCCTGTGGCCTTGGCTCTCTCCGAGCAGGCCACAGCTAACAGACCACCCGACTGACCCCCGGACAGATTCAGGTACACACTGGACCTCCGAAGCTCGTGGTTTTGAATGCCACTGTTTTGACTGGATGCCCAGTGGAGGAACCAGGCACTGATTGGCAGCCTTATTCCTTGGCTGATTTTCCAACGTCTGGCGCTTCCTGATCTCAGGAAAATCTCTTTCTGTGCTTTGTTCTGGACTGAATTTTTACGCCAACCCCCCCTCCTCACAGTATTAAATAGACCCTTACTCCACCCCTCTCAGCCTAGCAGCAGATTGGTCACCCACTGCTGCACATTTTCATGCTATTGGCCTCCTGTCTTCAATACCTGACTTGACCCACTTTCTCACCGCCCTTTTAAGCAGTCCCACCCACAGGATCACACATTTGCTCTCAACCTTTCTCCAGCCACTCCATCTAATTCCTCCCAATTACTGCTCTACCTGCCCTATTGTTAGGACCTCACCCTAATTTGACTATATACCCTTCCAACTATAAACCAGCTAGCAGTTAAGCAGGCCAGCAACACCAAACAAACTACCATGGGGTGCAACCACCTACTACTACTCCTCACTACCTCTTTTGGCATTGCTGGTACCATACACGTCCTTTTGTTCTGCAAATTTTGGACTCCCCGCTGTTCTGTCTGACCCTTTGTATGAATGCCCTTTATTAATCCTCCCTTTCCTTCTCTTCCTCAGCCAAGGAACTGCCAACCAGGCTCCCAGCTACTAAGCCATGGGATTCCCGGCTACCGGGTGGTCGACGCTCCTCTAACCGACGCTTGAGCCTGCAGACATGGACCCAAGGTCCTACAAGGTACGGCAACTGCCGCAACCAATCGGATTGCAAGCACCCTCTCAGACCACGCTCCGATTGGTCGCTGGCGGAAGCCAGCTTCTGCACTTTGATTTTAAACCCTAAAAATGTTTATGTTGGGACAAATGTTAAAAAGCTGAAGTGTTAACCCAGTCTGTAATTGAAAGGACTTGAATTGTGGTTTGGGAAAGAAATCTAGTGCTTACAGCCCTTTCCCTGCATACGTTCACTGGCCCTAGACACTTTTGGGTGCCAAAGTAATACACGTCCTTTTGTTCTGCAAATTTTGGACTCCCTGCTCTTCTGTCTAACCCTTTATGTGAATCCCCTTTATTAACCCTCACTCTCCTTCTCTCCCTCAGCTGAGGAACTGTCGCCCAGGCTCCCAGCTCCTATGCCGTGGGATTCCCGGCTACCGGGTGGTCGGCGCCCCTCTAGCCGACGCTTGAGACTGCAGACATGGACCCAAGGCCCTACAAGGTACGGCAACTGCCACAACTTTTTTGATTGCCCCCCCCACCTCTGCTGATTATTAAATACAGTAGCTCCTGCCAAAATATTAGTCCACGTCCCCTAGCGCAGTGCCCCACCAATAGAGATTTAGCTCATGATCCCCCTCTTCTCTGTCCAGCCTACGGGATTCAACTCTCAGGGCCTCACCTTACTAAAATGCATAGGCTCTCCTTGGCTGTGCCTTCACCACTAAATATTTTTAAATGCTATCAAATTCAGGTCGACCTGGATTGGAAAGCTACTGATAAGCTGCATTAATCTGGCAACCCCACTGGCCCCTGTGCTAATTTAGTGGCTCCTTTTTTGAGGTACCATCATGTCGGGCTCTATGTGGCTCCTTATACTGCCCCTTTTTCTGCTGATACCAGCTGCCCAGCATTGGACACCTGAACTACCATCATGTTTGGTCTACAACGGCACCTTGTGCTGTATACCACATGGCAACTTATCCTTTAATTGCCTCCGTGATTCCAAGTACCAATACCTCGAACCCTGCTCTTGGACCACACATACTAGTAGTACTTATAACACCCCCACCACCACAAGGCCCACCTCCCACCATGCAGACTTCTATATCCTCCCCGCCTATTGTGGTAGGGGTACTAGCTCTTGCTACAACAGATCAGCTCTTCTATGGTGGCTACTTTCCAGTCCCTAAAAACATCAGATCTACTAGACGGGAGAAAGGCAGGAATTACAAGCTTATAATTAGCTCTCTTAGAAAAATCCTACTTATCCTTCTGCTATGTTCAGGCAATGTAGAACTCAACCCTGGCCCCCCAGAAGCTATTGCTTTGCCAGCAGAACTAGCAAATTTAAAAGGAATAAGCTTCTTGCATATTAACATATGTAGCCTCCTTAAAAAGATAACCTTAATACAAACCTGGGTAAATCATACCTCTCCTGACGTACTTGTGATTTCTGAAACTTGGCTTAGACCCAGCACCACTGATAGAGAAGTAAACATACCCAACTATGCCTTGTTCAGAGCTGATAGGCATGCCAGAGGAGGAGGGGTAGCTATCTACGTTAAAGACAAATTTTCTGCCTTCTGCTTATCCTCGGCATCTGTCACCAGCAAATTCCGAATGCCTAATTCTCAAGGTGGAAATTACACAGACTACTGCACTCTGCGTAATAGGATGCTACAGACCACCGTCTGCTGGCCTACAGCTTGTGTCATATCTAAGTGGCAAGTTGGGACAGGGGCTGCCAGAAACTATTATTTTAGGAGACCTCAACTTTGACTGGCTCTCTAACACAGCTGCCCCCCTTGCATCCTTCTGTGATGAACATGGGCTGATGAAACTTATTACTGAACCAACACGCCCAAACGTGAAGAACCCCAGTAAAAGTACACTTTTGGATGTGCTAATGGTGAGCAAATCTCATCTCTTCTCCCACGCTGATGTCTTCTTCTCAGATGCCAGCGACCATTGTTTTATTGTGGGAGTAAGATCCACCAACAACCCAGCACCCATCAGCAAGTTCTCTATGAAGAGATCCAGGCGCAACTTCAATGAACATGCCTACCTAAACGAGCTTAAGTACTCCCCTCAGTGGCAAGATTTCTACCTGGCCAAAACGATTACGTCAGCTTACAATATCTTCCACAACATTCTATCAAGGGCCCTTAATAAGTATGCTCCCCTGGTTAAAGTTCGAACTAGGACCAAAACCTGTAAATGGTTCACTCCTCAGATCAAGTCCTTTCTTCTAGAAATAGATAAGCTCTGGAAAAAAGCGCGCAGACTGAACACTGCAGAGGACTGGAACCAGTTCAGGAGACTACAAAATTTATGTACCAAAACAATCAGAGAATCGAAGGCCACCTTCTTCAAATCCAAACTCGACTCTGCCACAAAGAGCCCAATCAAGCTCTGGAACACAATCAACGATCTGCTAGGCCACTCCCCAGGAAATTCACTCCCGACCAAGATTACCTCTGGAAACTTGACTATAACCGAAAAGATGGATATACTTGACGCATTCAATAACCACTTTGCTACTGCAGGCATGGCATTTGATAACTCCCCTGCAAACATACTTCGCTCCCAGACTGCCAGCCAACTGCCTGAAACTCCAATAGCTTCGCCGCCTTTCTCGCTTCAACCTGCCCCACTGAAAGAGGTAGAGGACCTCTTGCTTCAGTTGGATACTAGAAAAAGTGCTGGGGCCGACACCCTTGACCCTTACTTCCTAAAAATTGCCTACCACGTACTAGCAATACCCGTCACCCACCTTTTTAACTTATCCCTGTCTCAGGGCACCTTACCACCTATATGGAAGACAGCACATGTCATACCACTGTTCAAATCAGGTGACCCTGGCGATCTCAATAACTACAGGCCAATTTCTCTCCTTCCGGTCCTGTCCAAGCTCCTAGAAAATTGTAAATGCACAGCTGAGGACTCACCTTGAGTCTAGGGAACTGCTAAATCCTATGCAGTCCGGATTCAGAGCTAAACATAGCATTATCTCAGCCCTCGCCAAAGTTACTAATGACTGGCAGCATAATCTTGAGAGCAAAAACTTTATTTGTGCTGTTTTCCTTGATTTAAGCAAGGCTTTTGACACCATCGACCATAGTCTGCTCCTCTCCTCCCTTCAAACCATAGGTGTGGACCCCTCCTTTCTGCGTTGGTTTACTGACTATCTTACAGGGCGCCTTCAACAAGTTAAAGCCGAAGGAGGCCTGTTCCCCTTAAAAGCTCTGCAAAGAGGGGTATCTCAAGGTTCTATATTAGGGCCCTTACTTTTTGCAATCTACATTAATAACATCGACTACTGTATAAAGAAGCCAACATCCATCTGTTTGCAGATGATACAGTTCTCTAGTGAGTCGCCAACACCTGAAGCTGCCTGCAATGACCTACAGTCAGAATTCAACCTTTTGCAAAGCCAACTCCTCCAAAAAGCTACTCTTTAATGCCAAAAACTAAAGTGATGGTCCTCTCCCTTTTATCCGTACAGCTAACCCTGTGTCCAGTGGACAGTTCTCCCAAATTACCACAGTTCTAGGTGAAAAACTAGAATTTGTTACAAAATTCAAGTATCTGGGAGTTTGGATAGACCAAAGACTCTCCTTCATTGAACATATTGAGGACTTGCTAAAACAACTTCGGCAAAGGCTTGGACTGTTTTTTAGAATCAACCAATTTCTCACCAGAGATGCCAAGAAACAACTGGTCCAATCCATTTTCCTATCATTGGTTGATTATGCTGATTTCCTCTACAGCCAATGCTCCAACTCTTACATGGCTAAACTGAACACACTCTACCATCGAGCACTGAGGTTTATAACGGGACTCCCCTTCGACATGCATCACTGTACCCTATATGCGGCAGTGGGGTGGACATCACTAAAGTTCAGGCGCCACAGAAACGCTGCTCTCTGGACCTATAGAGCCATCTCTAATAAGCTGCCTTACTATATCTCCTGCTGTCTTCTCCTGAGCATAATTGAAATACTGTGCTAAGAAGTTACTCAGCTATTATACTTAAAGTACCCAAAGCAAAATCCCGCTTCGGCAGGGCAGCCATAAGCTTCGTGCTACCTACCTTATGGAATGATCTACAAAAAACCCTCAAATTAAGCACTCTAATCGGTATAAATGCCTTCAAGATGCTTTATTTCCATACAATCAGAGAAGTATGTAACTGCTTCACCCACTCAGACCCAGTACCGTGTCTGCACTGGTATATAGCCATGCCTAGACCCAATTTTAAGTACTGACCCCCCAGCTTGCTCCTCACCAGCCTAATTGTTCTCTCTGTTATCCCCCTGTCTTATCAACACTAGGCCCATCCATCCCCTTATTCTTCCTTTCCCAACCTCGGATAGGAGCTCACTACCCTGGGTTGTGGCATCCTACCATGCCCCGTACTTCATAGCATTCAATCCCGGGGCTCACACATACTCCTTTTCTCCATCTACCTTCTCTACATCCTGTTTTACCAACTCCTCTCTGTGCACTGTGCCTTCCTAGCCTTTGTTCCCCTACCTCCCTCCTTCCCTTCCCCCCATCTTCACCTCTACCTGGTGTATTTTTTTTATTTTTATTTTTTTTCTTCCATTACTTCCTCCTGCAACCTTAGATAATCTGCTTTATCTTTCTATAGACACTTCTATGTATGTAAACACCATGTAATCTGTACAATATCTGTATTATTCTATTTACATATGAACTTCTTTTTCTTCCTCTCTGTAAAGAGTATTATCTGTATTGCCTTGTAAATACATGTGTTGACCTGTATATACAATTGTTCGTGCTCCACCCAGGTCCATCTTGCAAATGAGCTTCTGCTCAACGATGAACGCCTGGTTAAATGAAGACTTGATTGATTGATTGATACAATGAGACATGTTCAGGTGAATGGGGGGTTGGGGTGATTGGTACTGAGTGGTAGTCAGGGTGAGGTGGGTAGAGGTCCAGGTGGTGTCAAATCACTGATGGACCATTTTCTTATTTACAGGTAATTAACAACAACCCCAAAAAAAAAAGAAGAATATGAAGGACTGTTTTATTTTTTCAAGCCTTACTAATGAAACAGACACAGGGGACTGGCCACCATGATGTTGGTAATTTTCTCTACAGTGGCATTGGGGGTGGGCACACTGATGAAGCCATCTATTGATTGAGGGGTGACTGCAACCTGGAGGGGAGGAAGCAGGGGTGGGCATTCCCATCCTTTTTTCATTGTATATCATTGGAAATACAAG
The DNA here is from genome assembly GCA_016271365.2 of Neoceratodus forsteri. Lineage (NCBI taxonomy): Eukaryota > Metazoa > Chordata > Ceratodontiformes > Ceratodontidae > Neoceratodus > Neoceratodus forsteri. Next base: position 1,149,131,689 of record CM057452.1, on the reverse strand, counting down.
GGATGGCTGGCTAAGCAGGGAGGATGGATGAATGGATAGAAAGACAGACAGATGATAGACATTTAGAAAGATAGATAGACCAATAGATAGATAGACGGCCAAAAAGATAGATATATAGATAGACAGACAGACAGACAGATAGATAGGTAGGCTGGTAGGCAGATGGACAGATAGATAGATAGATAGATAGATAGATAGATAGATAGATAGATAGATAGATAGATAGATAGATGACAGAGTGACCAGTTAGGGGATTGCTGACTCATTGTCCAATTGAAGCTGGCAGCATGACTCCAGCTTCACAATTCAAGAACGTCCTTCTGTTCTCCATGCCCGCCCATTGGTGATCTGGTGAGCCGCATTTGGCTATGGATGCAGGCTGTATGGGGCAGGCCAATGTGGGAGGAGGATCAAGCATCCCAGAGGATGCTCTCCTCAGTAGAGGGAGGGTTGCCAGCTCCGCCACTACACTGCCACCTGTTTCACAACAGGTAGTAGTGCAATCGTAATGGTATAGAGGAAGGGGGGGAATGCCAGCTGGTACCTCACTACAATGCACAATCATGTGCATGTGCATGTGCACCCTTGCTAGATGTATTCTGAGGGGAACCAGAACAAGGAACAAAGCCCCAGCCAGGTTGGATGAGCACTGGCTCTCTGCAGGCTCTGCACTGGTGATGTGGCACTCTTCCATCTGGGACATGGTCCATGTGGTGAGAGGCTCGGCATGCCATTCTCCTGTAGGGGTGCAACAAGTGGAGCACAGAGTCGCAAAGTACGTTCATGAGAAGCCGGGTAACAGGGCTGGGGGAGATGGCGTGAAGGAAGGCCTGGTTGGAGGGGTTGGAAGAAAGTCCTGCTATTCTCACACTGAGAATGCAGGTGAATAGCTCCCCTTGTCAAGCTGGGCACCCAGAATTTCAGGTGCCCAGAAACAATATTTTCAGGTATGTTTAAAAAAATACTAACACCAGAAGATAGCAAATCCATTTACCTAGGTTCAGGTGATTGTTTTTTTGAAAATACATCATTTTTATTAATTTGCAATGTTTTTTTTTTAGTTAAAATAAAACCAAGATGGCAGCCGTCATGATGAGTATTTTTTTTTGACTCATGAGAAGTAAATCACAAAAAATAAGACTTCATGATCAGTGTTTTTTTTTACTGTAGGTATCAGACTGTTATCCAAAAATCAAACTTTAAATTCTGATAAGTCTGGAACCATTTAATATTTTTCATGAAACCATTTAAAGGCACTATCTTGGCACAAGCTGCTTGTACCCTGAAAGCTTTGTGAAAAATACTGTACCATCTAGGCAGTATGTGAAAGCAATAAATCCTATGTTAAGTATAAGGAAAAAAAGCATCCCTTTTACAAAATAAGGGGTATCCAGATGTCAGAAACTGCACAAGGTACCATCACAAAACTTTTCAGGTCTTGAGACAATGCCAGCCTGACTGCACATGGAAATATTTGGGCTATTCCATTGAATGCCACCAAAGTTATTAAGGTGCAAAGTTAGGGGTTTAACATTGAGCAACATACTCAACCCTAATTATACTGCCACTACTGCCCCTATATAATATATATTGTATGGTTGGGCTCTTGTCCCCATAAAAAAAGCTATCATATATTCATCCCCAAACTCATTTATGGACTGCCAGTATTCTCTTCTGCAACCAGTACCCTGATGCCTAACTGGGAAGCAGTTTACAACAACAGACAGTATGTCGCTTTGCCCCTCACATGTAATCACCATGCCCACCACTGCACACTCTTTAACATATTTAGTTGTCTCTCTCCCTTGGGCCTAACTGATCTATCCATGCATCTTTGATAGAATTCTTCACAATATGCTAACCCTCAGACTAGCCTCTCTCCTTGTGCCATGTAACATCCTCTACTCTCTCAGATCCTCCACAAAAGACCAGCTCACTATCCGAGATCCAGGTATAAGTATATTTCTTTGGCCTTTGCTAGTACTTCCCCAAACATTGGAACAGCTTTATTTATTCATTTAAACAATTGGTAACTGAATAAGGCACACTGAGTCGAGGCTCAATTCCAGGTGCACCCTGGGGGGAGAGGGGTGGGAGTACATACAATTAGCACAAATGCACAATTTCCAGTAATAGTACATAAACAACTGATATAGAAGCAATGATCAATTAAAATTGAGACAAGATAGACAATTGGTTACAATAATTCACAGTAAGCAATAGAGTACATGGTTCTTGCACATTTCAGGTCCTGGAGATAATGTGGTAAGAAATCTAGAAATAGTAAGTGCACTCATTGAGAATGGGATATAGAAGTGCTTAGGTGCAGAAGTCATGAGAACCTGAGTAGTGGAGATTTTGTCATCTGGGGCGGAGGCAGGGGGGAGGTGGTAGGGAGCAAAGTTGTTTCTTGCAGGTGATGTAAGAGGAGGAACTCATCATGGAGGGGACTAGTATGTTCCACAAACTAAAGAGCCATTAGGAGAAGGCAGCTATGCCAGATGAAGAGGATGGATGAGGGATGCTAAAGGAACTTACATTTCTGTGTCTCAGATCATAAGCTTCACCCTCCAAACGCATTAGTGCCATGCCACCATCCCCTTCAGAAACCAACTCCATATGTTCCTGATACACTACTTTAAGGGATGTGTGTCCCCATACTATCCTTGGTCCTAGGCTCTCAAGGGGAAAAATTCTCATATGATGTAAAGACCTACAGTATGTATGTATGTATGTATATAGCTCTACTTTATTTGTTACCCTGTTGTATCTGTAACTTTGTACCCCTTATAATTGTACCTGCTGTATATAACAAATACCTGTATGCTTTCCCTAGCCTAGGAAACTTAGTTGTCTAACCCAGTTTGTACTGCATCAGCTGAAGCACTTTGTTCTTTTTTTCCCTCTGCCTATTATTTTTCTTGTTGCTATGATTGTATCTCTTCCTTGCCTCTTAGTCTCCCATGTTGTACCTGAAAATAGGCAGATGTTTGCCTGGTGCACTTTACCCAGTCAACAAAAATTAAAAATTAAATAAGTAAATATATTTCACATTATACAACGGCAAGAGAAATCCCTAGGATCTGATTGATCAGATTGGCGCTAGACCTGTGATGTTATCCCAGCACAACATCAAGGATCTAGTCCAGACACCCACAAGACCATATCACAAGTAAAACAAATCACTGTACATGCCAAGTCCATGTTGCCCACACTCGGCATAGCTGGTTTTCAGTTTGCCAGTATTTCATTATTTTATTTTAAACATAACCCCACCCCCAGTCTCACATATCACTGCTGAAATCATCCAGAAGAAATGCAATGTGTCCAATTTCACATAAAATCTCATTAGTTATATTTCATTTTCAGCTATTCACTGCTGAAATCAAAACTGAAAATGAAGCCCTGATTGCTATCAGCTTCAGAAGCACAGTATTCCCCACTCCTATTTGAGAACAGTGAGCATATGTGCTTTTTAAAAGCATGCTACACTCCAAGACTCACTAATCTGCTTGTTATTCTTCCTTTATCTTCCAGTACAAACTGCTGCTAACTAACAGGAGAGGATACCAAAGTGCTTGCTTTCTTTATACAGAGTTTGGAACTCTCACAGCTCGACAGTAGAAACAACAACATCACATGAACCTTTTGAAATGTGCTGCTACTGAGTGACGTCTTTCACTTAGGGATCACTGGATTCACCAATCTGCTCTTTTTTTTTCTTCCTTTATCTTCCAGTAGAAACTACTGTTGACTGAACCAGGAGAGCACACTAAAGCATTTGAATGCTTTAAAGAGAGTTCAGCACTCTCACACCTCAGCAATGCAAACAACAGCAGCACCTGAGCCCTTTAAAATGTTCTCATACTGATCACTGCCTTCAATCACTCACACTCCAACATCAAAACACACAGCAAAACCATTATTTAAGAAATAGCAGGGACAGCACAAAGCCTGTAGGGACAGAAACAGAGCACTAGCTCAGAACCGCAAGCAAGAAATGTGGGTGGGGTAAGGAAGCACTGTCTGCCAGCAAAACTGCCTACAGGATATGATAGAAATTGTGCACTCTTTTTTTTTTTCCATTGGTGTAAATACCCATACCAAAATCATGCATAAATTCTTGTAATTTTTTTTTCACTTCTGTTTTAAAAAAAAAAGAGGTATTCTATCTAGAGAATAAGGGATAGGTAAGTGTGTGTCATGGATTGTTTTCACACACCCTTGGTGTGTGATGATCCATAAACCTTGAGAACTAAGCTCAAGAGGTTTATGTGGCAATCACGCACCAAGGGTGTGTGAAAATTACATAACATCAAACTTACCTACCCTTTCTTTTTTATTATTGCTGGTGTGGAGGTTTAGACTGTATTTCTAGCAGCTTGAAAGAAAAAGATGTTTTTTGCTAGAGTGCAGTTTTATTTTTGGAGAAATTGAACTGTACAGGAATAAAACACAATTGAAAATACTGCAGTTGAAATACTTTTTGTGAAACAATGAAATGCAACAATTTTAAAGCCTTTTCTTTGGGGAATGTCATATCAACTGGATTTTGGGTTATTATGAAGTGTCATATCAACTGAATTTCAGGTTATTATTGCATTTGGAGGATAATAACCTGAAATCTGGTTGATATACATTTTTAGCAAAACAGTAATCTGTTTGATATTTATGGTCAACAATAATAATAATTGCAATAATGTACTCACGGGTGTGTGTCATGCTGGGATAATGGCACTTCTCCAATGTTAGATGCACTCGGCCAGTGGCCTCATGCCCAACCACCCAAGGTGTGATGTTATCCCAGCATGACACACACCCTGTAATGCTTTGTTGCTTAAATATACAATTAACACATTAATAACACATTATTACCCAACACACTGCAAACCACCACAATAACTCATTTAAGAAGCTCCTTAATAAAACATGTAAAAGCTACCTTAGAAACGTTCATAATAGACACCCTAATATATCCAAAATCTGTACCTACAGAAAATGACCCTAACCTTCACTAACAACTCACACAACACTTTCCCTCCATTCTCACTTTCTATAGCAAGTAGATCTGTCATGTAGGCCCTTCCTTCATGCTGCTGCTACTGCTCCTCTAGTGCCCTGATGCACCTGCCTTCTGTAAGATCTAGCTCAGTGTGTGCCCAGCCTGAAATGCTGCTTTCTGGCAGATCATACAACACTCCTGATCAAATATCACACCACTCCCCATCTGATCACACAAAACTTTTAGCCATGGGCCATGATGCTCCCAACCTTATACTATGCTGCTCTCCAACCTGAAACCAAAGAGAAGACCTCCAGAGCCACACCTTCCTTCATAGGAGTGCACTGAACTATGGAAACCATATTAGGACAAAAAAATTGCAGTCCCTAGAAAACCCACTACACTCTAGAAATAAAGATACATACCACTATGTAAGCCTCCTCTCATTTGGGTGTAGCTTATAACTCACCTTAGAAACCCCTATCCCTTTTCCTATGGAGCTTAAGTTTTCTTTTTGTGCTCGGGGGAGGAGTAATTTTTGCCAGCCACCACTTGGTGGCAGCAAAGAGTGGTTAGCTTGGATGGTGTTTAAGGGAAGAACAGGAAGTTTCTGGCAGCTTTGGAGAGAGATTGAGAGATCGGCGATACTGCTAGGGCAGTAAGATGGGAGAGTTCTCTCCCCTTCCCCCAGCAGGGTTGGCAGTATGTGTGGTGACATGCTGGGTCCCTGGGTGGGCATCTGTAGGGAGGTTATTGTTAGGCAGCTTCATTAATTTGGGTCTAGGCCTGAGGAAAGTCCAGTAGGGGAAGTAGGCAGTGTAGGAGCAGCAAGGAAGGTGAGTGGGACCCTGGGGTCGGTTTAGGCCCTTGTTTGGAAGTGTAGTGTTCCTGGGTCATTAGGGCTGCAGTAGGATGTGGAAGGGATGCTGCAGCTCAGCATGCCAGGGCAGGCCAGGGATACTGATGAGGGGGCCAGGGGGAACCTCTACCTATTAGGGGGCATGTTTGGAGGGACAGGCCTCGGGGCTGCTGGATTTGCCGAGTGGGCCTCGGAGTGCCCTGGAGGTCTCCCACTGAGCTGGATTGCACTTATCGGGCAGCAGGTTGTGGGCAAAATGAGTGATGTAGCTATTTTAGTAATTGGATCCACACTACAGGTATATGGCAGATGGAATAAGAGGGTGGCAGAGCACTTTTGGGACCAGGTGGGCCAGTATGGAAGCCTTCAGGCTTAGAGGAAGTAAATGTTTGGGCAGCAAGTTTAGCAGGCTGCAGGGATTGAAGCACCCCGGTGTGAAATGGCTGGTTTAGGGGTGACTTGGGGGAAGCTCATCATTTCCATGCAGGGCAGTGCTTTGTGAGAAAAGTTAAGGGAGCTCTGCAGTCCGAGTTATGGAAGCACCCTCAAATGTTAGTGAAACATTAGCTAGGTACTTACCACTGCCAGAGAATGTAGGAGCTTCACGTATCTGATTCGAAAGGTTTTTGCCCTGGTAGAAAATCTCTGCTGTTAAATCTGTTGTGTAAATCTTGCTCTGCCTATAAATATCACTTTGACAAATACTCCCTTCTTAGAGATGTAAAAAAGTTAGCCTCGTACAGCTGTTGTATGTTTTCAAGTAATGATGCCCCAGAGCTTGTAATCATTTTGAGAGCCTGGGAGAAATTAAGTTAAAATTGTTTGGGAGAAAGTTCTGATTCCAGTGGGTTTATTTTTAAAGGTGATTGAAAAGGATCCCAGTGAAATTAGATGTTTTTGGGGTCAACACTCTCTGCAAGTTTTCTTTTAGCAGGGATCAAACTTATTTATTTATTTATTTATTTAACTTTGTATTTATCCTCCTAGCTGCACTGTCTCTCCACTCTTTCAAACCCCCTTAAGTAGCCTTCCACAGTGTCTCTTGGTGCTCCCAGGTGTCTGCTCTTAGAGTGTTGGTTCACTCAAGGACACTCAGGTATCCCAGTATATCCCCCCTCCCGGGTGGGGCGAGAGAAGGACATCCCAAACCTTCCCACTCACAGCGATGGAGAGAATGGTACACAGTGGAGTCTGCCCTAAGTGAGCACCCGCAACACGGTCTGGCTTTCAGGGGAGTCATCACCTAGGAGTGACGGGCTCCATTTTCACTTGTTCTGGTGAACCCCCCCATCCCGACATCAGCATGCAATGAGAACCAATGAGCATGGAGGTGCACTGAGACGTGCCTCTTGCTCCGCCCCTCTGCCAATGTCTGCCCTGTCCCCTGTGCTGCTACTCCTTCCTACCGCATCTTCCACCCGGGCTCCCCTAGGTGGTGGTATTGCGGCGGGAACATGCATTTAACCCCCCCCAGAGAAGGAGAGCAGCCATTGGGTGCTCAATCCTTCTCCACCCTGACTGACCCCAAGTGGCCCATGCTCATTCCCAAACATGGGTCTCTGGTGTGGTGCAAGGTAAGGCATCCAGCGCCTCAGCCCTCAGCACGAACGGGCTGGTGGGATCAAGGTTAGTGAAGAAGATCCAACACCTTCCTACTGATGGTTGCTGGTGGGGTTATGGGCGGCCTTGTTGAAGAAATTTGGGGTCATCACCTGTCAGAACCCCCACTGATGACAATGAGTTCCTGCTGTAATGCCTCAAGAAAAGGAAAGAAGACATCACGAGGTAGGCAGTATTTCTTCCAGCTGAATTGTGTATGCTCTGGGAGTTTTGGTTGAAATTTCTATGGCTGTGGGCCCCCTCCCCCGGGAAATAGATAGCCCCTAGACAGTTCAGGAAGGGGGTGGCTGCAACTGTACTGTGGAAAATCTCTAAACTACAGAAAAACAGTAACATAAACCACTACAATATGAAAGAAACTACACTATGGTAAAATGAAGGACACATCAAAAAGTGACTGGCCAAATTAATTATATAAAAAAAGATGGGAAATTCTGACAATCTCATGAAATAATACCATTGTGGGGTTGAATAAGCCCTTAATGGCTACTCACTCTTCAGACTCATGGTTTTATGGCTTGTTCGACCACTCTGTTGTATTACTTCCTTGTGTACTTCAGTTTACCATAATTTATTCTGTCTCTCCTACTTTGTCTCTCACTCTCTCTCTCTTGCACAATATATATATATATATATATTTATATATTTAAGTTGCAAAAAAACTTTGTTAATGTTCCAGTTAGGGTCAAAGTGACAAATGTTGGGAAATGAGGCATTAGGCTTTCCAACCCTGACACCCCATCCTCCCAAACTAAGCAGAATAGCAAGTGTGTAGTTTGCCTTGTGCCTCTCAAGCCTAACACTCACCCCATTCCATCTATAGCTATTGTCAGATGTGTAGACTTTATGAGAATGGGGTGAGTGTTAGGCTTGAGAAGCTGAAGGCACACCCCACACCTGCTTTCCTGCCTGGTTTGGGAGGGTGGGGTGTTAGGATTGGAAACCCTAATGCCTCATTTCCCAATGTTTGTTGCTTTGATCCTAATTATAGCATTAACAATGATTTTTGCAACTGATTTTCTTACTTTTTGAGATAGTATAATAGTATTCTTATTTTACTGTGGAAGTGCAGGGTCCAAGAGCTCAAAGGAACCTACACTTCCATTCCTCCGTAGATGCGGATGACTGAAACTGCTGTGTATCATGTTCAGGAGATTCACTCAGTAAAAAAGCCCAGCTCAGAAAAGTTAAGTTGCTCCTCCCCAACACTTTAGCATTCTGCTAAGAAGTTAGTATTTATGACAACTGTCAGTCACCAGCTGGCTAGACTCCTGTCCCTGTCATACTCAACTGGCATTCTCAGACTGCTACATTTCATCAATCTGCCACTGCTAAACACTGGTAACCACCCAGTAAAGTCACCAGCAGAAAAGTCAAGTCCTCAGGCTCAGCTGGCCAGCTGCCAAGGACCTCAAGACCCTGTATGCCTCTTTATACTGATTTAGTGGCCTTTGGGCCACTCCCACTCTTACAATCTGTCAACTACCAGCTGCATGCACACCATTTCTGTCCCTGCTAGCTGCAAAAGATAGCAGTCCTCCAAAACAACTTGCTGCAAAATATCCTCAATTATAACATTAGACACAATGTCAAACAATGCAATAATAAAGATTTCATGGCTACAGTACATTAAAATAGTACAACTACTTTATTGGACAAGGATCATTGAGGTTCACGGTCAGTCAAGGCGGGAGTGGTCTGGCGCATGACTTGCTTTAAGTTTTATATTTGCTCCACTGCAGATTTACTCAGTCCATGAGTCACCTCATGATCTTATTAGTTTAAGCTCCAGACATTAGCCGCTATGCTTAACTTCATGGTAACATAACCCAAATTACTGGCCTGTCTGTTTTTTCTTCAGTTCGAACTCCACAAGTTCAGCAGCACAAATACAAAATAAACAAGCAGTAAGCTTTATGCACAAAGATTTTAAGGTTTTATTTTTTGCCTGATTTAGTACAATATTGTCAAAGACGTTTTTACTCCGCATAATGCTACCTGATTTAATGGTACCTTACCTGCCTGTTAATAAAATAAGCAAAAGCCCTGCCTGCAGTAATAAAGGAAACTGAAGCTGCTGAATACAGCACAAAGAACTTTATTAGAAACATGAGGAGCGTAGTGGGCAACCCAGCGCTCAGCTCACAGAAGTACCTGAGTGTCGTCACTATTACAGACTACAAGTGTTGACCATATACTTTTGACAAATAAACTTTTATCAGTTGTAATCCTTACTCTTTCTACAACTTAGGCAAGATAGATTCACTCTGAGTCCGTTTGAGACAGAAAAGCAGCTGCTCAATCCCGACTCCCTTGTGCAACACAACTCAACCGAACAACGCACCGTCCCGATCCTGAACAGACGAGTAGGGTGAAAAGCATCAAAAGCTGAGGCGCTGTGGCACTACAGATGTACACTGCATACCAGAGGTAGTGGAAGAGGGCAGGTCTGAGACTTGGTGGGGGGGCAGTCTGTGGCCCCCAGCCAACCAGAAAGCTGCTGCCATGGTGCTGCTGAGCTTTAAAGCCTCTAAATGTAATGCTAGGGTGGGGGAAAAGACTGGGGGGAACCAGCCTAAACTGAGTGGGCACATGCTCCCATTTGTTTGGCTAACAACACCGACTGTGGATGTCTGTAGAAAACATCACTGGGCAGAAAATTTGTTATTTGAAAAAATTGAAACAAGATGGTGGCTCACGAAAAAGGAATCGCTTTCTGGTGAAAAAGTATTGGCCCATCACAAAAAAGAATAAATTTTCATAAGGCCAAATCCTTTGTCGAACTTTCTCCCTCTATTCTGGAGAGTGATCTTCCCATTGAAAACAATGGGAACATAAAGAGGGACTATGGCAAAATTGCTGGCATCAGTAAACTCAGAATTTGGCTCAGCATTGCCCCAATCAGCCTCATGCCAAAAATGAGATCTCTAAGTTACTTTATTTAAAAGTTGCAAGTCATTTTGCAACCCTGATTTCACAGTTTGTTCAAAAAAAGCCAGTCTTAGTAAAGCGCTGCTTATGATGTCATCTCCTGAACCCACAGTCTAGTCTTCCCTGCCTGAAAGCTTAAAGGACCTGTTTCTTCAACGTTTAAAGATAATGTTAAGTGGTTTTCACAAGTAAAACAGGCAGCAAAATTCAATAAACATTGTTTTAAAAACTATGTGTGTTTCAAGTTTTGTAACAAAGGTGACAAATTATTTTTTTTTTGCCTTTTTGTTGTGTTTCTTTTCTCCAGTGCTGATGGCTGCTGAATCATAGCACATTGATGTGAGCTTTGCAGATGGGATAACTGATGTTGTAAAAGGCTATGATCATTCACACTTTATTCAGTTGCAGTGATTTGTCAGGATAGCCTCGTATTCTATTCAGCCATTTTCTAACTACAGAGCTATGTCCCACCAAGTGTCTGCCAAATATGTTTGTGCTATCATATCTGTCTAGTTCAAAACTGTTAGAATTATATCCGTCTAGTTCATACCTGTTAGCATTCCTCCTTTTCAGTACTTCTGTATAATTTGCTCACTTTATTGAATATAAGCAAATTGTATATCTATACTGTGTTCCAAATCTCTGTATACTATCCTCATGTTCCCCTACCCCCCAGGTCTCACCTGGAAACATCAACTTGTTGCTCAGCATGTCTTCCTGGTGAAACATTTCAATAAATAAAATAAATAAAAAATGGCAGTTTAAAATGATTATTCCACCTCCCAGTAAATGGGGGTGGGAGAGGTAATGCTGTTTTGAAACTACTACAAGTTTTATGTAGTAGCTTGCCCAGACATTTCTCTTACTTGACCTACATTCAGTCTAATCTATGTTGTACTCCACATTATAATGATCATTTTACCAGGGCTAACATTTGTTTTTTGTCTTTGGTAACTGGATAAGGCCCACTAGGCACATGTGTCTGTTTTCAGGGGTGACCTGGGAGCTTGGGGAGTTTAAGTGACTTGTTCAGAGTCACACAGCATGCAAGTGGAAGTTGTGGGACTCAAACCCAGATCTGCAGGATGTACCAGCTCATTTTCAGCTTGTTACTCTAACCTCTAGGCTATACTGCCAATCCCTAGTAAGAATTAACACATATGAGGCCCCTATTAAAAGTTATTGTGAAGCAGATACTGACAACCAGCAATAAACTTACCAACATTACATTACTAGTAGCAATGCAACTTCATAACAGGCAGGGACGAGTAGCACCTCAAATGGTATCAACGGGCTTGAGGCATGCTGACTCAGCATCCAGCAACCCTGCAGAAATGGACCACACCAAAAAGGCATTATGAAAAATATGAATTTGTCACCTTTGTTACAAAACCTAAAACACACATAGTTTTTATAGTAATGTCTTTTGAATGGTACTGCCTATTTTACTTATGAAAACTACTGCACATGATTTTTAAACTTTGGAGAAACAGATTGTATAAGCTTGCTGACAGGGAGGACTAGATTGTGAGTTCAGGAGATAACAATCAGCAGTTCTTCACTGATGCTGGCTTTTCTGAACAGGTAGTGAAATCAGGGTTACAAAATAGCTCATAACTTAAATATGAAGTTAAGCAGAATCCTAAGTTTTGGAATGAGATTTATTGGAGGTATGCTTATTCCAGTTCTGTGATATAGCACTTTTGGCTGGAGTCCCTCTTTACAAATTGAAAAAGTTTGCAACAGATGAATATTTTTTTCACCAAACACATGGAAGTTCTTTTACCCAAGCTGTTTCTACCATAAACAAGTCCTATCCAGAGCAGATAGGGCTGTGAAGAGCTACCAAGTGAAAAAAGTTACACATGTGTGTAGACATTATTCAATGCCCAGATGTAACTTGGCCATATTTTGGAGGTGTTGCACCAAATTTTCAACATGGCCTATTTTGGACCCCTCCTCATGAACAGTGCCAATGTCATTCTGTTCAATTGTTCTGAAAGGTGATTGTGCAGACCAAATGCACTAGTTTGTACCACAGGTGCAAAAACACATTTTGGGCAGGTTGTGGAAAATGACAGCTGTAGTGTTTTGATGGAGGCATGCAAAAATGACAATGTTAAAAATGTGGAGTGAAAATATAAAAAATTGACTCCGTTAGGAGCGTGCATAGAAATAGTGCAACGCAGACATGTAATGCAGTCATTTTGGGGAATTTTTTCACCACATTTTCAACATGGCCTTTTTTGGACCCCTCCTCATGAACAGTGCCAGTGTCATTTTGTTCAATTGCCACAAAAGGTGATGAAGCAGAGCAAACATGCTATTCTGCACTACAGATATGAAAACACATTTTGGGCAAGTTGTAGAAAATGACAGCTGTACAGTTTTGAAGGAGGTGCGCAAAAATGCAATTGTTAAAAATGTGGAGTGAAAATATAAAAAAATTGGCTCCGTTAGGAGCGTGCGTAGAAACCTTGCAACACACGCTCATAATGCAGTCATTTTATGGAATTGTTTCACCATATTTGCAACATGGGCTTTTTGGAACCCCACCTCATGAATGAACAGTGGCACTGTCATTTCATGAATCAGTCCCAAAAAGTGACTCTGCGCAGTGACTATGATATAACCTTTCAGGACCGAGTAACAAAATGACAGTGACAGTTTTCATGAGGTGGGGTCAAAAGAACCTCATGTTGAAAATTTAGGACAAAACTTTCAAAAAGTGGCTCAGATAGGAGCATAAGTTGGAAATCCCTTTAAATGGCTGTATAGCACACTTACCTTTAATTCTTCAGTTTGTGGTTGGGCTTTGAAGAGTGCAGATATGTCCCGGTCCAGAGAAGATGACAAAGTTGACCTCCAGTAGTAAGTATGGGATAAGGGGTGTGTGGGGAGGTGGATGCTCAGTGGGAGTGTGGAGAGGGGGAAGGGGGATTGCAGTGAAGATGAGGGACCATTTTCAGTTTCACAGGGTTAAAAAAAACTGACAATGAGGGACCGTTTTCCAATTTACAGCAAATGCTGAAAAACAAACATTTCAGCATACTGGGGTGGGCTCCCAGTATCCCACACAAATGCTGACATGGGGATTGGCACCCCAATGTCAGGCATAACTTGGGCAGGGGGCTCCAGGAAAAAAAAACACAATGAGGGACTATTTTCTAATTTACAGGAAAAAAAAGATTCTGCACACTGGGGTGGGCTCCCAGTGTGTGACATTAGATATTGGGCATGACATGGGGAGGTGGGGCACAAACTAGTGAATGGCATGTTGCATGTGCACTACTCATGCGCATAAGCAGTTCATGCATCAGAATGCGGAAGTAACAGCTGAAATAGTGTGGCTGTTATTCCATAGGCTGAACATGGTGGAGGGGTTAAAGCTCTGTTGGGCTTTTGGAAGGATACTTAAAAATGTCCAATGGAAGCTGTTGTATGATTGGCCATTTTAAGAGCCACAGAGGTCTTGCAAAATGGCTATAGGCTCCACCCACAGCCCTAAAAAATTCTCACTAAAAATCCACACCATCTGGGTGCAAAGCAATGAGGAAAAACTGCAAAAAGTGGTGACTTTTAAGGTTTTTCCACTATCCAGATCTCAGAATCTGCACAACCAACCTGAAGAAAACATGCTATGTAAAGAGATCTGCACCACAGGACAGCACATGCCAAGTTTTGTGCATATCCATTGATCGGTTGCAAAGTTATTAAAGTGCAAAATGTGAGATTTAACATTAAACATGCTACTCAACCCTAACTATAGTAGCACTGTTGCACCACTATAATAGATAGATCGATAGTTCAGTAGATCGATAGATGGATAGATTGATTGATAGATAGATAGATAGATAGATAGATAGATAGATAGATAGATATTCATTGCAAAGACTCTGTTAATGCACTAGTTAGTGTTAAACCAACAAAAGTAAGGAAATTAGGCATTAGAGTTCCAAAACCCAACCCTATTTGACCTCTCCTATGTCTTCACAAATCAGGTGTGGGCTGTGTGTTGGGGTTCAGCCGTAACACTCACAGCATTCCATCAGTAAATAAACTGAGTTGTGTATAATATATAAGAATGGGGTAAGTGTTAAGGTTAACAGCCCCAATGCTCACCCCACACCTGATTTGCAAAGATGCAGGAGAGGTCAATTAGTAATGGTTTCCCTGTTGCTGCCTGCAGTATAGGGGTCCGGCATTAGGGTTTGGAACCCTTATGCCACATCTCCTTACTTTGTCAATTTAACCTTAACTAGTGCATTAACACAGGTTTTTTTTTTAATGAATTTCCTTACTTTTTAAGATAATATAATTCTATCCCTGTTTGCCTGTGGGAGAGCAGGGACCTCTGTGCCCTGTGCTTCCATCCCTTCATAGATGCATACATGTGTGTTGCTGTGGAGGCACAGGTCCCTCTGTGCCATTCACTTCCATTTCTACCAAAACAGTAATGTTGTGACTTTGTTGTATACCTTGTTGAAGTTCCAGTGTTATCCAATGAGAAATTAAATATTTTATTTCGTATGCTTTTTTGATATTGCCCATAAATGTTAACATAGAAACATAGAAGTTGATGGCAGAAAAGGACCCCAAGGCCCATCCAGTCTGACCATTTATTTTTCTACCTTATAAATGTGCCATTGTCCTTTGCTGTCAGTGGCCTATCTATTCATACTCATCTATATTGCTCCCTTATGCCTATCCCATGCCTGTTTGAAGCCCTGCACTGTATTCATAGCCACCATTTCCTGAGGTAGGCCGTTCCATGCATCCACCACCCTTTCTGTGAAAAAGAATTTCCTCACATTACCCCTTAATTGGCCTCCCTCTAATCCAATGCTGTGTCCTCTTGTCCTGCTATTTTTTTTAGATTGAAACATGTTAATGGGGTAATATGTGTGATTCTTGTAGTATTCATTAAAACCTTTGTGTTGATATTAAGTACACATATTGAATGAGTTATGGGTTGTTGAAATTCCATTGTTATCCTGTAGTTTTTTTTTTATTATTTCTTATTTTCTTTATATTGCACCTAAATGTTCAGGGGGGAATATGTTTCATTACTGTAGATTGAGAGAATGCTCCCAACCAATTGGAGTGCTCCTTTCCTCTGTGCGTGAGTGACTCTTTCTGTGAAGAGTATTTCATATGTAGATGCTCTGGAAAGCATGCATTCTGGGACAGTTTAAAAAAAATATTATTGATCAAACTCAAACAATAATATGGTAATAGTGCCACGGAGACCACTCTTACTCTTGTCTTATGGTTTTAGGGTATCAGAACCATTCACCTTAAGTTTGCAGTTCTCACACCGTAAGAATGCATGTGAGACCACTCTTACTTAAGGGAGATCTCCGTGGCAGTATTAAGATACATTTCAGTATTCATTAAGACCTTTGTTTTGATACATAGATTTTTCTTTGAGTCCAAATATTGAGGAACTTATGGCTTGTAACAGTTCCAGTGTTATCCTATGAGAATGTATATTTTTAAATTTTTATATTTTTTTTGTGGGACCTAGATTTTTTTTAGGAGGATCATGCTTTAATCTTGTAGTACTCATAATGACCTTTGTTTTGATATATGCATTGTTTATTAACTCCAAATATTGAGGTAGTTATAACTTGTTGAACTCAAATGTGGGCAAAAAACTAAGTTCAAAATATTTTTTTCATATGAGGGCATTCTTTTTTATTATGAATAAAAAAAAAATATATGAAAAAGGATGCCTTCATACAAAACAAGAAAGGGAAATAAAATAAGTCCAAATTCATTTTTTTTTTGTATAAAGCCATTTTTTTATATGAACAAAAAGGAAAATGAAAAAGGATGCCTTCATATGAAAAAAAGGGAAAAAAACAAAGTCCAAATTCTTTATTCATATGAAAACATTCTGTTTTTCGTATGAATGAAAAAAGAGTATGAAAAGGGATGCATAAGAAAAAAGAATAAAAAAAAAGAATTCCACATTCTTTTTATGTATGAGGGCATCCTTTCTCATATGAATGAAAAAAGCATACGAACAAGGATATCTTCATATGGAAAAAGTATTTTAACTTAGCATTTTTGCCATTCTTTTCTTGAAATGAAGGCATCCTTTTTCATATTTGTTTTCATTCATATGAAAAAAGAATGTCTTCATACAAAAAAAGAATTAAAAAAAAATGAAGTCCAAATTCTCATTTCATATGAAGCCATTCTGTTTTTGCATGGCCGGATTCTTTTTTTGTGTGCCATGCAGAAAAATGGAAACAAGTCACAAAAAAATATATAAAAATGAAAAAAAAAATCATGTGTGGTACTTTTTCCAAAGTTTAACAGCAGAATCCACCTAATGGGGTCCTGATGAGCAAGATGCATATGTTGTGTCTCTCTCCAGAATATCAATTTTGTGAGTTTTTAATTTTTTTTAAATGGAAACAAGATGGTGTCCATATGAAAAAGGATTTTTTCCTCACAAAAAAGGATTGTCCCCATATGAAAAAGGATCCATTTTCATATGGACAAAATTCTTTTTTTATTTCAAGCAGCTATCCAAAAGATTAAACTCAGCATGCTCAGAATTGAAATGTTAAAATTTAATAACTTTGGAACAGATTAATATTTTTTCCCCAAACCAGCAAAAAGGCACATGTGGGGCCAAGTCCTTTGTACCCTGAACATTTCTGATCAAAACCCCAAACAATCTAGGCACAAGGTGATGCCAAAAAAAAAACAGCTAGAAAAACCTTGTTTGTGTATGGTTTTTCGCTATCCACATCTCGGAATCCACAAAGTCATCCTAAACAAAACTTGCCAAGTCAAGAGAACACACATCCACAATTTTGTGCAAATAAATTGAATGATTATGAAGGTATTAAAGTGCTCACTTTGAGGTTGAAAATATAATCCCCTGCTCAACCCTAATTATAGTAGTGCTACCATGCCACTATATACAGAGTATGTTCTTTGCAAAAACTGGATTAATACATCAGTTAGGGTTCAGAATAAAGCAGCACAAGTGGAGAAATGTGATGTTAGGGTTTCCAACCCTAACTCCCCTTCCCCACCCCAAAGCAAATGAAGGGTGGAGTCTTTCCTTGGGCTGTCAACCCTAACAATCACCCCATTGAAGTAACAGAAATGCTGAGATGTTATTGGTGTTTTTTTTTTCATGAGTCCATATAATGCAGTGTATCATAGGGTTGACAATAGCAAGGAAGACTCCACACCTCATTCACTTCAGGGGCCATTTTATTTTCTACAGGTAAAAAAAAACATTGAGGGATGGCTTTCTTTATTTCAGGGGCTATCACTCTCTGACACTGGTGACTGGATACCCCAGTGCTGGGCTACTGGTCAGTGGCACTGGGTTTGGGTACCCCTGTGCCACCACATATGTTATGAGAAGAGGGGCAGGTGCCCTGGGGGGGTCAATAGAAGTGGCATCAGGGGTAGGCACCCTGGCATGCTTATATAACATATTTCAATACTTATACATTGGGAAGGGCAGGAAGGCGACCTGGAGGGGAGGAGGGTGGGCACCCTGGTCTTCTCAAGAAATAATGAAATAGATAGATAGATGGATGGATGGATAAAGAAATAGCTAGATAGATAGATAGATAGATAGATAGATAGATAGATAGATAGACAGACAGACAGACAGATAGACACATAGACAGACATAGACAGGCAGATAGACAGATTGGTAGACAGACAGAAAGAAGCAGAGATAGATGGAGAGATAGAGATAGAGACAGAGAACAGGGTGCCACCGGCTCACTTCT
The DNA here is from genome assembly GCA_016271365.2 of Neoceratodus forsteri. NCBI lineage: Eukaryota > Metazoa > Chordata > Ceratodontiformes > Ceratodontidae > Neoceratodus > Neoceratodus forsteri. The sequence continues at coordinate 1,149,113,505 of CM057452.1, read as the reverse complement.
TGAAATCAAACCGGCAGTTCAGATCCAGCTGTGGCTTCAGCATTTAAGAAAGTCCCACTGTTCTCATTCAGAGAACATGGGTGAATAGTTCCTCTAGATAAGATGGACAGCCTGGATTTTGGGGTGCCCATAAAAGGTATTTCTGTATTTCTGGCAATTTTCTTTAAAACGAAGAGCAGATTCTATAAAAATTGTTCCCATTTAGCTAGCTTCTGATTTTTTTTCAGATATCATTTTAATGTTTCTCAATGTTTGGGAGTTAAGAAATTATGTCTGCTATCACAATTGGTATTTTTTTTCACACAAAAAGTAAATCGTGAAAATAAGCACTCACAGCAGAAGTTTTTATATGATTCGCATTTCTCAGTCATCAAGAAAATTCTTGTAACTCTGGAATGGTAAAATATATTTTTTCCAAAAAAACTTTCAAAGGCACACCCCTGTCACAGGCCCCTTCAACCCTGAAAAAAAATCATGAAAAAATTCCACACCATCTACTCTGTAGATGAGAGCAAAAGACACACAATGTTAAGTATAGGGAAACCAAATGTGTGTTTTTTTGTTTTGTTTTTTGGTGCTCTTTAGCTCAAAAAATGAACAAGATACTGTCACCAAACTTTTCATGCTGTGGCTGGCCCATCAGCACAACAGTAGTGCTACTGCTTGCAACACAGGTGATCTTGGTTCAGGAATGAGTTCTGGGCATCTGATGTATGGCAAGGGAGAGGACGTTCAAGCATCTAAGCAATTGCTCACCTAATCTGGGGGGTACTCAACCCAGTGCATGACTGGCCTCTGGGGGAAGCCAGAGGCATAGCATGTCCAAGCCATGTTCGAGGGTGAGATGTGATGGATGTTGACATCTATACCTTGACATCATGCCCACATCGCAAGGAAATGTACATTGAAAAAGCTTGGCCTTGGCGTGACACTGGCGTGAGAACCAGGGATGGCTCTCGCCTTCCTGCTCCCTGACTCTGGTCGAGGAACCCAATGAAATTGCAGAGGTATAGTATGGGGGCAGAGTTTGAAGTGGGGGTCACTCTTACAACTCATTCCTGCCTGGGGGGTAAATCATGGTTCCATGGGGGGTCCTCCTAGTGGTCTGGGTGTCAGGGGGTCTGCCAGGTGACAGTGATGGCAATCAAGGGGGCATGAAAGTATGATTTCAAAAAAAAAAACTTTTTATGTCTCTAGTCACTGACAGCCTGACTGAGCTTGAAAAATTTGGGGCTATTTTGTCAAACAACACTAAATCTGTTAGGTGCAAAATTTGGAGTTTAACATTAACCGGCCTACTTAGCCGTAACTATAATATATTTTCTTTGCAAAAAAAAATTGTACATGCACCAGTTAGGGTTCAAGTTAATGCCATAAAAGTATGGAAATGTGGTGTTAGGGTTTCCAACCCAGCCCTACTCCCACCCCCCAAGAAACAAAAGGAAACAGCATCAGGGTTTGGGGAGTCTAGGATCTTGGCAAATCAGTGATGGGGTCAGGTAGGGAGGATACCAGAAGAAAACCCATACTGCTTTAAGTGCTATGAGATCTTTAACTTCTTCTAGGATGGCCAGCAGAAATGGAAAGAAGGAATTTGGTTTCATTGAAGGACAGCACCTCAAGCGGTACAGTACCTCCTAGTGCTGCACTAGTGTCGGTATATGGTATTTGAACAAGTGCATGAATAGAACCCATGACCTTGCAAATCCAGCTGCCATCATGCAACCTACTGAGCCACTGACACTTCCTTATACGTACTTTCTGAATTATTGCTGTGTTTTGGTGTAGTACAGATGTACATTTTTTAGTATTTTCTTGGCTTTCTTCTTGTGAATGGTGAATAAGCATAGGGTTAAAACACAATGGGCTAATTGTCAGTTTGAGGTGTTCACTATCTGTCTTTCTCCCCATCACTCTCTGGGTAGAGGGGAATAAGGTAGGTCTGAACCTGCAGGTGGGGGTAAGAAATATGTTTTGGATAGCATCAGGTACAATATATAGCACCGTGGGCTGCAGTGCCCTACTTTAGAGCACATTTCCCCTAAAGCTGCTTTCTTTTTTGTCTGTATAGACCACCCTCTTTTCTCCTCTGCTCATTCAATGATATTTATGCACATGGTCTGAGAATAGGAATAACACTGACAAATGTGTAGCCAGATCTGGTGACACAATAGTTTTAAGTATATATGCATGGCATCAACAGAAGAAAGACTAGAAGCAGAGGACTCTGCCAGTTGACTAAGGCAGTCACTGGTGGGAAGGGTGAGAGGATAGGTGGGAATAGCTGTAATACACTAACTAGGATTAGGGAAAAAAGGACTAAGGTAAACAAAAATGTGGGAATAGGTAAACCACCTCATCTAGGGTAGGGGTAAAAAAAGGGAGAAAAGTAAGCAAAACAAAAACAGGCAAGTTAAACAATAGCTATGCTGGGAGTGGTGCAGTGCAGTGGATCTGGAGCAGCAGTTTTCACGGACACCTTCTGGAGACTGCGGTGCTGCCCTATCAGCATGCACCTCTCTGGGCTGAGTGTGGAGCTTGTTCATACTCAGGATGAGATGGCTAGGATTTGGGAGGCCTCCTCCCCCATCCAGGGACCACTAAGTCAGCCACTGCTGCCTCAAAGGTTGCCAGACATGAGGGAGCACTAGATACCTGATACCAGCAGGAACATCTGCCAGAACTAGACACATAGTGGATCCCGTGCATGGGGAGGGCTTTAAACAACTGGTACAACAACTCACAAGAGACAGGGCTATCCTAGATCTAGTACTGACTAACAGGGAAAGGCTTACAGATCTCCAGGTAGAAGGTCACCTGGGGGCCAGTGACCATCACATGGTATGGTTCAATTTGGTCACTAGATCTAAATCATCCCATTCCAAGGCAAAAATGTAGACTTCAGAAGAGATGACTTTGAAAAGATGGCCAACAGTGTTAAGCTATCCATGGCAAAAAGAAATACAGGTTAAGGGGTACAGGCAAAGTGGGCAAGCATTAAGGATGCAATAATTGAAGCAACATCCCATTGTATTAGAGAGAAAAGGAAGTGCAAAAGAAGAAGGAAACCACTTTGGTTCTCAAAAACAGTAGCAGAAAAGGTCAGAGCCAAAAGGCTGGCCTTCAGGAAATATAAGGGAACGCAGCAGGATGAAGATAGGAAGGCATACCAAACTTCCCTAAGAGAAGCAGGGAAGGCAGTAAAACAAGCAAAGGCCCAAACCAAGGAACCACTAGCATGAACAGTAAAGAAAAGGTGACAAGACTTTCTATTGATACATTAGTGAAAGGAGAAAGTCCAGAGGGGGTATTGCTAAGATCAGAGGGGATAAGGGTGTGTGTGAGGAGGAGGACCATGCAAAAGCATCTATCCTAAATAGATACTTCTGCTATGTATTTAATGAAGAGAAGGTAGGGCAGGGCCCACAACTCTGCACCATGGACATAGGGGTGAGGAAGGTGTGCACTAGTCCCTTCACAAAAGAAAGGGATCTGCAAGAGCTCAATAAGCTCAGGGTGGACAAGGCAATGGGACCTGATGGCATACATCCCAGGGTACTAAAGGAGCTAAGGGTGGAACTAGCTGAGCCATTAGCAGAACTGTTTAGTGAGTCTCTGAACACAGGAGAGGTCCCAGAAGACTGGAGAAGGGATCATGTGATCCTGCTCCACAAGAGTGGTAGCAGGGAGGGAGGTAGGGAACTATAGACCAGTCAGTCTTACCTCAGCAGTGGGCAAGATTATGGAGGCACTCCTTAAGGAAAGGATAGTGCAACACCTGGAATCCATAGGAGCACAGGATCCAAGACAGCATGGGTTTACAAAAGGAAGGTCCTGTCAAACTGATCTCATAGATTTCTTTGACTGGGTAACCAGAGTGGTGGACCAAGGGGGTGCAGTTGATGTTGTCTACCTTGACTTCAGCAAAGCTTTCGATACTGTTTCACATAGAAGGTTGATTAATAATCTGGGTAGGCTCAGGGTGGATCAGAAATTGGTCAACTGGGAGGCAAACTGGTTGACGGACAGAACACAGAGAGTGGTGGCGGTAAATGGTATACAGTCAGAAGAGATGCAAGTCACAAGTGGGGTACCTCATAGATCAGTCCTGGAGATATCTTCATCAGTGATGTTGCAGATGGACTGGAGGGTGAGGTTTTTCTGTTTGCAGATGCAACCAAGATCTGCAAGACAGTAGATGATCCAGATGGGGTGGGTAGAATGAGAAGAGATCTGGACAAACTGGCAAAATGATTGGAAGAGTAGCAACTGGGGTTTAATGCAAGGAAGTGCAAGATCATCCACATAGGGAATAGAAACCCTGAAGCCACCTATATAGCCACCTTTTACTCTCAAATGGGGATGGAGAAAAAATCTCTGATTTAGAAGTGGGTAGCCATCTGGGAACAAGCGACCACCAAACAGTGTGGTTCACAATAAACACAGCCATACAATCAAGCCATACAAAAGCAAGAGTATTGGACTTTAGGAGGACTGACTTTGGGAAAATGAGAGTGCCTCAGAAAAGCACTAGCAAACAGGCAAGAAGGGGGGGGGTGGAGGAACAATGGGGAGTAGTCAAAACAGCCATCACAGAGGCAACAAGCCTTTATGTAAAGCAAATCAACAAAACACAATGAAGTAAACAACCGCTATGGTTCTCAAAAGAGGTGGCAGGGAAGGTTAAGGAGAAAAGGATAGCATTCAGGAAATATAAGGAAACACAGAAGAAGCAGGACAGAGAACTTTATCAGTTAAAGCAGAAAGAGGCTGGGAAGGCAGTCAGAATAGCAAAGGCCCAAACCAAGGAAAGGATAGCCAACTCTGTTAAGAAGGGGGTAAGACCTTTTATAGCTACATTAGGGAGTGAAGAAAGACCAAAGGGGATACTGAGGCTTAATAAAGGGGAGGGAATGTGGGTAGAGAGTGACAGTGAAAAAGCAAAGATACTGAATGAATATTTCTGCTCAGTATTCACAAAGGAAGAGGAGTGGAGGTACCTAAACCAAACAAGAGAAACCCTCTGAAGACAGGGGTCGATACCAGTCCATTTACTGAAGAAGGGATTCTGAAAGAACTAATAAAATTGAAGGTAGACAAAGCAATGGGGCCTGATGGATTCACCCAAGAATTCTAAAAGAACTAAGGGTAGAACTAGTGACACCGCTGACTACTATCTTTAACAATTCATGGGAGGATGGGGTGGTACCTGAGGACTGGAGGAGGGCAGATGTGATTCCTCTTCACAAAAGTGGGAGTAGGACAGAGGCAGGAAACTACAGACCAGTTAGTTTGACCTCAGTGGTAGGGAAAATGATGGAATCACTTCTGAAGGAAAGAATTGTTGAGTACCTAGAGGCCAGTGGGCACAGGACCCAAGGCAACATGGATTCATGATGGGAAGGTCATGTCAGACGAATCTAATAGATTTCTTTGACTGGGTGACCAAAGTAGTAGACCAGGGAGGGGGCTGTAGACATGACCTACCTAGATTTTAGCAAGGTATTTGATACAGTTCCACACAAAAGATTAATACACAAGTTAGCCAGCCTTGGAGTGGGTGCCAAGGTGGTAGCCTGGATAAAAAATTGGTTAGACAACAGGACGCAAAAGGTAGTAGTAAATGGAGTCCACAGTGAAGAAAGGAGGGTTACTAGCGGGGTACCACAGGGTTTAGTACTGGGACCGGTCCTTTTTAATGTCTTTATAAGTGACATTGCAGAGGAACTGGAAGGGAAAGTATGTCTCTTTGCAGATGACACAAAGATCTGCAACAGGGTTGATACACAAAATGGAGTGGAAAGGATGAGAACAGAATTGGCAAGGTTAGAGGAATGGTCAAATGTATGGCAGCTCAGATTCAATGCATAAAAGTGCAAGATAATGCACCTGGGGAACAAAAACCCAGGGGAAGCGTACACAATGGGGGGTGAGATACTGACAACAGTAAAAATGGAAAGGGATCTGGGGGTAATTATATCAGATGACCTAAAGGTGGGCAAGCAATGTGAGAAGGCAGAAAGGAAGGCTGGGGGATAATGGGATGCATAGAGAGAGGCATCAATAGTAGAAAACAGAAAGTTGTTATCCCCCTGTACAGACAGTTGGTGAGACCCGATCTGGAGTACTGTGTGCAGTTCTGGAGACCCCATCTCTGCAAAGACATAGACAGAGTTGAGGCTGTCCAGAGGAAGGCAACTAAAATGGTGCAAGGTCTGCACCAGAAGATATACGAAGAAAGACTAAAAGAGCTTAATATATATACAGTTGAGGAAAGAAGGGAGAGAGGGGACGTGATAGAAACTTTCAAGTACCTCAATGAATCAACAAAGTCCAAGAGGGTAGCATCTTTCAGAAAAAGAGATGTGCAAGAACAAGGGGCACAATTTGAAGGTGGGGGGGACAGCTCAGAGGTAGTGTGAGGAAGTATTTTTTTCACAGAGAGGGTTGTGGATGCATTGAACAGCCTCCCTGAGGAGGTCGTGGAGTCAAGAACAGTGGGGGAATTCAAGAATGCATGGGACAGACGTAAGGCAGTCCTTGTGGGGAGTAGGAGGAAGTAAGCTGTTGGTTAACTAGGATCTGCAACTTATCTTTTAGGTAGGAAAATGGGCAGACTAGGTAGGCCAAGCGTTCCTTATCTGCTGTCAAATTCTATGTTTCTATGTTTCTATGCTGGGAGGGAAGTTGCTGGCATTCACAAGGGAAGAAAGAGACTTGGGCATCATCATCACACATGACTTGAAATCATCCAAGCAGATCACTAAAGCAGTAGATAAGGCTAGGGGGATGTTGGAGTGTGTTAGTAGGGGTATCCCAAGTCATAAGAGGGAGGTAATAATCCATCTTTACAAGACAATGGTTAGGCCCCATCTGGAGTACTGCGTGCAGTACTGGAGGCCATATCGTCACCAGGACATTAACCAAATTGAGGCAGTCAAGAGAAAGGCAACCAAAAATGGTGCAGGGACTGCATCAGAAAACACATGATGACAGATTATCGGAGCTCAATTTGTATACCCTAGGGCAAAGGAGGGAGAGAAGCATTCAAACACCTTAATGACAATAACAAGGTGAAAGAGTCTAACATGTTTCGATATAAGAAAAATAGCAGGACAAGGGGACACAACATGAGATTAGAGGGAGGCTGATTAAGGGGTAATGTGAGGAAGTTCTTTTTCACAGAAAGAGTGGTGGATGTATGGAACAGCCTACCTCAGGAAGTGGTGGATATGAATACAGTGCAGGGCTTCAAACAGGCATGGGATAGGCATAAGGAAGCAATACAGATGAGTATGACTACATAGGCAATTGACAGAGCAAAGGCCAATGGCACAGTCATAAGGTAGAAAAAGAAATGGGCAGACTGGATGGGCCTTACGGTCCTTATCTGCTGTCAACTTCTATGTTTCTATGTAGATTAGGGTAGGCTCGGGGAGGGTGAGGGTGGTGGGTCAGAGGCATATCCCTCAGATGGTTCCACTGCACAACTAATACACTGCTTTAGCAGGGTGGGACTGTCCCATGGAGGCAACAGCAGTAGTGGCCAGGGAGGATGTGTGGGTCCTCCTTCCCAAGGTGGGTGCTAGAGGACTCGAGAGGAGGAGGAAGCAACTCCTGGTGGCAGACTCAGTTGTTAGGGGATAGATTTGGAGACACAGATGGAGGGGGAAAGGGAGCTTATGTGCCTACTTGGCACCATGGCTCAAAGGGAGGGGAAGCAGATCCTGGAGAGCGCTAGACAGCAGGACTGGAGGGAGAGCTGGATGTCATTGTTCACCTTGAGACCAATGGCCTGCATAGGAATGAGGTAAGGAGAGTGCAGAAGGAGTTCAGGGAATTGGGAAGAGGTCTTAGGCAGGTAGCATGCTCAGCGGCATTTTCTATGGTGTTGCCTGTCTATGACAGAGGGAAGGATAGGGTTCAACCAATGGCTGAAGGATTGTTGCAGAGAGGAGGGTTTCAGCTACAGTACATTGGGGACTGGGCTTCCACCTGGAGGGATAAAGACCTATACAGGGGATCTACAGTCCTCAATGGCAAGCATTTAAAAAAGCCGAGGGGGGTGACGGAAGGAATCAGGGAGACATGAACTGCCCACCCCTGGAAGCTGAAGTGTCAGTAAGGAAAGCTCTAATGAAGGGAAATCCCCAAGTGTTTCTAATAACAGGACAAGCAGAATGGTAGAAATGAGGAGGGATGGGAATGAAGGGAGAAGGAATAAGGACAGTGGGCAAAAGGGAAAAAGGGGGACTGACAAAAAGGGTGATAAAAGAATTTGGAAGGCCATGTGCACAAATGCTTGAGGTCTGTGAAATAAAATCCTGGATTATGAAGCCATTATGGCAGAGGCTGACCTGGACGTTGTCGCCATCACTGAGTCATGGTGCAATGAGAACCATGACTGGGAAATAGACATATCAGGCTATGCTCTGTTCAGGAAAGACAGGGATGATAAGAAAGGGGGAGGAGTGGCTCTTTATGTAAGGGATAGCAGAAAAGCTGCAGAGACATTGGGAATACAGGGAGGGGTGAAGGCACTGTGGGTTACCCTAGAGACAGGGAATTAAATGCTATTCGAACCAGCATAATCAATTGGCCTCCAGCATTAGGGGAGATAAGATGCTGGTGGAAGCCATCCAATAGATGGTGACCAGGGGGGTGTGTGCTATTGTTGGGAGACTTCAATCTGCTGGATGTGACTTGGAGCATCCCAACTGCAGATTCAGCTAGGAGCAGGGATATCCTGGATTCCTTGCAGGGGGCATTCCTCAGGCAACCTGTAAGGGAGCTCACTCATAAGAGAGCAGTGTTGGACCAGGTACTCAGCAGTGGGGACAGCATTGAAGATGTTGAGGTGGGTGACAACCTAGGGTCCAGTGATCACCATACAGTGGGGTTCAATATAACTACTGAGCCAGAATCGAACCACACTATAGTGAGGGTCCTAGAATTCAGGATGGCCAACTTTACAAAAATGGGGAATGCCTCTGGGATGCCCTGGCAGGGGACAGGACAAGAGTGGAGTGGAGGAACAGTGGGCAACACTAAAAGGAGCAATAGGGAAGGCAATAAAGCACTGTGTCAGGCAAGTAAGCAAAAGCAAGAGAAAAAAGAGACCACTATGCTTCTCAAAAGAGGTAGCAGGGAAGGCAAGGGCAAAAAAGTTAGCATTCAGGAAGTAAAAGGAGACACAGATGATGGAGGATGGGGAAGTGTATCATGAGATGCAGAAACAGGCAGGAAAAACAGTCAGGAACACAAAGATGCAGAAGGAGGAGAAAATAGCACAGGCAGTAAAGAAAGGGGATGAGACATTTTTCAGATATGTAAGTGAAAGGAGAAAAAACAGGGGAGGGATTGTAATGCTAAGGAGGCAAGGGGAGAAGTATGTGGAGAGGGACCAGGAAAAAGCAGGCATCCTGAACAATAATTTTTCTCAGTTTTCATGGAGGAAGTGGGAGGTGAGGGACCACAGTTTAGTGACAGGACATTCGAAGGAAGGGCGATGGATACTATCCATTTACAGAGGAGAGAGTCTTGAAGGAACTTGCAAATCTGAAAGTGGACAAGGTAATGGTGCCAGATGGGATATATCCATGGATATTGAAGAAGTTCAGAGAGGTGCTGGCTACATCTCTGGCAGTCCTATTCAACCACTTATGGGAGACTGGAGTGTTCTCGGAGAACTGGAGGAGAGCAGCTGTAGTCCCACTTCACAAAAGTGGTGGCATGGAGAAAGTTGGAAATTACAGGCAAGTCAGCCTGACCTCAATCATGGGGAAATTAATTGAATCACTGCTGAAGGAAGGGATTGTGGAATATCTTGATACCAGCAACATACAGGATCCAAGGCAGCATGGATTCACCAGGCGGAGGTCATGTCGAACACATTTTTGGACTGGGTGACCAGGGAAGTAGATTAGTATGGTGAGGTGGATGTGGCCTACCTAGATTTCAATAAGGCCTTCAACACCATTCCACTTAGGAGACTAGTAAACAAGCTGGGCAAACTGGGGGGTAGACAGATGTGGTAAATTGGGTAAGGAATTGGTTCGGGGGATAGGCGTCAGAGGGTGGTAGTAAATGGAATTCACCACAAGGAAGGGAGTGAACAGTGGAGTACTACAATGATCTGTACTGGGACCAGTCCTCTTTAGTGTATTTATTAGTGACATTGCAGAAGAACTAGAAGAAAGGTTGTGCCTTTTTGCAGATGACAATAAAATCTGCAATAGGGAAGACACTCTGGGTGTGTGTGTGTATGTGTGTGTGTGTGTGTGGCAAAAATGAATAGGGATCTAGAAAAGCTTGAGGAGTGGTCAAGAATGTGGCTTCTAAGTTTCATATAAAGAGGTGCAAAATCATGCACTTAGGGCATAGAAACCCTACAGTGGTGTGCAGGGGGGGGGGTGGTACTGATGACCACCAAACAGGAAAGAGACCTGGTAGTAATCATATCTGATGACTGATAGGTGGCAAAACAGTGTGACAAGGCTGTTGAGAGAGCCAGTGGGATGCTATTGCATATAGAGGGGTATCACCAGTAGAAAGAGGGAGGTGGTGACAACACTGTATAAATCATTAGTGAGACCTCACCTTGAGTACTGAGTCCAGTTCTGGAGACCAAACCTCCAGAAGGACATGGACAGAGTGGAGGCAGTCCAGAAAAGGCAATGAGAATGGCGCAGGGACTGCACAGAGACTATATGAGGAGAGACTAAAGAACCTCAATATGAACTCCCTGAAGGAAAAAAGGGAAAAGGGGGGATTTGATAGACTTTCAAAATACTTCACTGGTATAAATGAGGAACAAAAGGGAAGCATTTTTTTCAGAAAAAAAGCTGCTCAAGTACTGTACAAGGGGACATGCATGAAGCTGGAGGTGGGTAGACTCAGGGGAAATCTAAGAAAGTGCTTCACAGATAGAGTAGTATATGACTGGAAGAGCCTCCCAGTGAGGTGGTGGGGGTGAAAGCTGTGGTGGAATTCAAGTACACATGGGATAGGCATAAGGGAACCTTAGACATTAGGGAAGGAAGGGCTAAGCTGGAGATCAACTAGTGTCTACTGTATTACAACTATGAAGGACACCAACTGCGAGCTGCAGTGAAGGGCTGGTGCGAGCTCCAACAGGTAGCCCACCTGTAGTTTAATCCATTCAAGATCTATGGTATTGTAGCAGGTAGGGAAAATGGGCATACTGGGTGGGCCAAGCCATCCTGAGCTGCCACCAAATTCTATGTTTCTGTGTTTTTGTATGCTGTTTTTTTTTTCTTTTTTTTTTTAATGCATGTGAGCTCTGAATGGGACTAACCACGTGTGAGGCCCTTTCTTCTGGAATCAACACTTTAACCTATCTTCTGTGCAAGAAGGCCATCATCTACAAAAAATGACATAAGTCAATGGCTCATTTTTGCACATTTGTTGGGGAAAATGACAATTAAGTTCCTTTAGTCCCATAGCACCCATCAAATAACAAAGGGGCAGAATGCTAAGGGTGGGGTGTTTGCTGGATGGAGAAACTTGTGGAGCATTCAGCCACAAGAAGAAATAAATAAAAGGCACATGGTCATGAGTTTCAGTCAGAGGAGCAACAAAGCTTTAGTGTCTGCACAAAATGTTCCCCAAACAAACATGTTTAGGGAGGGCAGATCACCAGTCACTGCCATTGCACAGTGCCATGAGGTAAGGTCCCAGTTGACATATTTTATTGACAAGTATTAAATCATTTTAATTACTACTATATCCCTCCCCCCTCCTAATGAAGAAATAGAAGCTTTGCAAAAACAATCCTCTTTCAGTCTGCAGCAATAAACTTTTACATTTCTGTTGCGGTTTCATTTATATGATTGAGCAGAAGTGGTGTACCTTACATAATGAGTGGAAAGTGATTATTTATTAGGTTCTTTCTGTTCAGCTAGGCTAGAACAAAGTAAGCACTCCCTTCTAACTTTAACAAAAATGGTCAGTGAGGTATTAGGGTCGTAATGTCTGTCTGGGTTGAGCAGCGGTCCTTCAAAAGACATGAGATTTCTCAACATTTTTTTTTCATTGTAGGAAAAATGATGGCTGCTACAAGTTGAACCTAAATGTGGCTGTTGGTTGCTAGGCATTGCAAATGGAAAAGAACAACTTTCAGAATGTGCATGTCATAATCCTTCTCCCCAGACACTAAATAACATCACAAAATGGACAGTTTGTGTGTGTGTGGGGAGGGGGGGCATATAAACACAATACCTTTATTTGCAACAAAAGACATGTACACTTTCTAGAATCTGGCATACACGTTGTGACTGCACCCATATACGATTTATAGGGGATATGCAATGGTGGCTGTCAGATAAATAATTTATTTTTACAAGTTCAAAGTTAATTTGGGTAGCCTCACGAGTGGCAGAGCATAGTAGAGCTACGAGTGTTAGTTCCGAGTTCACTTTGAATGAGTAAAAATAAATGAATTTTCTGACATTGACCCCTACTGCATATTCAATTTATGCAATAGGGCTGAGCCATTTAGTTCAGGTAGTATTCTGTGTAAATATGTATTTTTTTAATAGAAAATGCAGAAGCTGTTTTGCATTGTGCTCAGTACTCATGCACCAGCTGTGACCTTTGCTAGGTGTTTCTGTGGATGCCTGGATGTCGTGATGCAGTGACATGCATTTCTTTTGGTGGAGGCTGCCAGGTTGTGAAAATGGTGGGTCAAGGTAGTAGAGGCTCTTAGCAAGTGGATTTTGAAAGCTGTGGTATCTTGGTGCGAGCTCCTTCTAAAATGCAGCTGGAGTCAAGCAGCTGCAGTTCTCTGTATTTTTAGAAAAGTGCAGCATTTGCTACAATGAGTTGGGAAAGTGGCTGCAATGGAGAGAAGCAGTATTAGAATAATGGAGCAGATGTGAGTGGGTGGTAGCTTCAAGACTGAAAAAATATAATGCAGAAGTAATTTGAAACAAACAAAAAGGGTAAAATGTTAAAAAATGTGAAGGGTTACTGTGGGATTTATTGGTGCTTCCACAGAAGGAAGTTCCAGCAGTAGTGCTTGAATGTTGATAGGTGATACTGCTAGCAAGCTTGGTAGAAAGTGAAAGTGGATAAGGTGTAAGTAGCACTGGCTGGCAGCTAGATTGGGATTAATAACGACAGTACTATATAAATAAATGGGTGATGATGACTGTACCATATTGATAAATTTATGGACTGCATGTTTATGCCTATATAGATGTCATCATCACCAATTTATGCACATAGTTGCCCTGATATCTATGTTTATCAGGAGCCTTCAGAGTCCATGCCTATTGCATAAGTTTATATCACCAGTGATTTATTACCCTATCTAATCTCCAGACAAACATTTATCTTGAGGTTAGAGATGTCACAATCACTTTATTTGATCTTTACACAGAACCCAAGCAGTCAAAGAACAGCTATCAAAATGCTTATGTAATTACAGCAAGCATGTGCAGTACTAAAGTCAGTAGTTCAAATCTTAGAAATAACATTAAAATCATCACATACAAAAATGATTTAAAAAAGGTATATAAAATGGGTAAGGATATTCCTGCCTCCTGATTTGCCAAGACTTGGTTCTAGCCATGACATTAACAGATCACTACCAATGGTTGTAAAACAGTCCCTGCCAAGCAGCGCAACTCACCTAAATAATTCATAAACCACTTCCTAATTTCCTACAAGTTTGCCAGAGCATTCCCTACTCCTTACCCTGCAACAGATAAATTAAGGTACTGGCTCCATTGTGTGTGTGTGTGTGTGTGTGTGTGTGTGTGTGTGTGTGTGTGTGTGTGTGTCTGTCTGTGTGTCTGTGTGTCTGTGTGTGTGTGTGATGTAGAAACATAGACGTTGATGGCAAATAAGGACTGCAAAGCACATCCAGTCTGCCCTTTTCTTTTTCTACCCTACGAATGTGCCATTGGCCTTTGCTCTGTCAATGGCCTATGTATTCATACTCATCTGTATTGCTCCCTTATGCCTATCCCATGTCTGTTTGAAGCCCTGCACTGTATTCATATCCACCACTTCCTGAGGTAGGCCATTCCATGCATCCACCACCCTTTCCTTGAAAAAAACTTCGTCACATTACTCCTTAATTGTCCTCCCTCTTATCTCATGCTGTGTCCTCTTGTCCTGCTATTTTTCTTATATTGAAACATGTTAGACTCTTTTACCTTGTTAATGCCCTTAAGGTATTTGAATGTTTCGATCATATCACCTCTCTCCTTCCTTTGCTCTAGGGTATACATATTGAGCTCTGTTAATCTGTCCTCATATGTTTTCTGATGCAGTCCCTGCACCATTTTGATTGCCCTTCTCTGTACTGCTTCAGTTTGGTTAATGTCCTTGTGAAGGTGAGGCCTCCAGTACTGCACGTAGTACTCCTGATGGGGCTTAAACAGTGTCTTGTAAAGAGGGATTATTACCTCCCTCTTCCGACTTGTGATACCCCTACTAATACACCCCAACATGCCCCTGGCCATACCTACTGCTTTAGTGGCCTGCTTGGATGATTTCAGGTCATCGGTGATGATGATGCCAAAGTCTCTTTCTTCCCTTGTGATTGCCAGCAACTCCCCTCTCAGCCTATAGGTGGCTTCAGGGTTTCTCTTCCCTATGTGCATGACCTTACAGTTCTTTGCATTAAACACCAGTTGCCACTCTTCCAACCATTTTGCTAGTTTATCCAGATCTCTTCTCATTCTGCCCACCCAATCTGGATCATCTAATCTGTTGCAGATCTTGGTGTCATCTGCAAACAGACAACCCTTACCCTCCAGTCCATCTGCAATGTCACTGATGAAGATATTGAAGAGGACTGGCCCCAGGACTGATCCCTGAGGTACCCCACTTGTGACTTGCACCTCTTCTGACTGTATACCATTTACCACCACTCTCTGTTTTCTGCCCATCAACCAGTTTGTCACCCAGTTGACCAACTTCTGACCCACCCAAGTCTACCCAGCTTATTAATCAATCTTCTATGAGGAACGGTATCGGAAGCTTTGCTGAATTCATGGTAGGTGACATCAACTGTTCCCCCTTGGTCCACCACTCTGGTTACCCAGTCATAGAAATCTATGAGATTAGTTTGACAGGACCTTCCTTTTGTAAACCCATTCTGTCGTGGATCCTGTGCTCCTATGGATTCCAGGTGTTGCACTAACCTTTCCTTAAGGAGTGCCTCCATAAGCTTGCCCACTACTGAGGTAAGACTGACTGATATTTAGTTCCCTACCTCCTCCCTGGTAGCACTCCTGTGGAGAGGATCACATGAACCCTTCTCTAGTCTTCTGGGACCTCTCCTGTGCTCAGAGACTCACTAAACAGTTTTGATAATGGCTCTGCTAGTTCCACCCTTAGCTCCTTTAGTACCCTGGGATGTATGCCATCAGGTCCCATTGCCTTGTCCACCCTGAGCTTATCAAGCTCTTGCAGATCCCTTTCTTTTGTGAAGGAACTAGTGCACACCTCCCTCCTCCCTGTGTCAATGGTGCTGAGCTGTGGGCCCGGCCATACCTTATCTTCAGTAAATACTGAGCAGAAGTATATATTTAGGATAGATGCTTTTACATGGTCCTCCTCCTCCTCACATGCCCACTTATCCCCTTGGATCTTAGCATTTCCCCCTCTGGTCTTTCTCCTTTCACTAATGTATCTATAGAAAGTCTTGTCACCTTCTTTTACTGTTTGTGCTAGTGTTTCCTTGGTTTGGGCCTTTGTCTGCCTTACTGCCTTCCCTGCTTCCCTTAGGGAAGTTTACTATATCTCCCTATCTTCATCCTGCTGCATTCCCTTATATTTCCTGAATGCCCGCCTTTTGGCTCTGACCTTTTCTGCTACTGTTTTTGAGAACCAAAGTGGTTTCCTTCTTCTTTTGCACTTCCTTTTCTCTCTAAGACAATGGGATGTTGCTTCAAGTATTGCATCCTTAATACTTGCCCATTTTGCCTGTACCCCCTCACCTGTATTTCTTTTTGCCAGGGCTAGCTTAACTCTGTTTGTCATCATATCAATGTCAGCTCTTCTGAAGTCCCATATTTTTGCCTTGGAATGGAATGATTTAGTTCTAGTGGCCAAATTGAACCATACCATGTGATGGTCATGGGCCCCCAGGTGATCTTCCACCTGGAGATCTGAGATCCTTTCCCTCTTAGTCAGTACTAGATCTAGGAAAGCCCTGTCATGTGTGTGTGTGTGTGTGTGTGTGTGTGTGTGTGTATACCAGTGGAACTCTTAAGAATTCTGAATTCATGTATTCCATGTTACCATTCCCTGTGTGTGTATGGGGGTTGGGGGAGCATTCTATTACTGGAATAATGCAGAGCTTTGAATGCTTCTATTCTACTGTAAATAATCACACAATTTATTGAATGTGTAGAAAGACAGATGACTGACAGGTGAAAAACATCTGTGCAGGGACTATTTTACATTATTTAGCAATATGTTATCATAGTTTTTGTGGCTTTTAAAACTTTTAGAGTGTTAATTTTTAAAAAAAAGTATCCAATGGACCCATCTTATATAAGCAATAAGGCACTTCAGGGACATTGGTTGCACTAACCTCACCTCACCCTTATAACTTCCCTGCCCATGGGGTTCCTAGTGCAACCAATGCCATGCATTATTGCTTAGAAAACAGTTAAACAGATATTGTATAAATGGAATACACAATTGCTTGAATTAAAATACACAGTTTATCTCAACTTGTGAAGGTACAAGTTTTTCATAATTCACTCTTGCTTCAACGCTGTTGATTTATTGTCTTGCTCCCTCATATTCAGAGATACAATACATACTATGAGTCAGGCCATTGTGTATTGCAATAATACAGTATATGATAGATAGATAGATAGATAGATAGATAGATAGATAGATAGATAGATAGAGACTGTGCATTTGATTCATCTATACTTGTTTTTGCAGCTGAATTTCATGTGAGGATGTGCCAGAGTACATTCAGCACCACTCATTGTTCACACTTTGTAAGATACCCACCATCAGCATATGATGCTTTTTATTCACTGAGTGTCATACAGTAATAGGCACT
The DNA here is from genome assembly GCA_016271365.2 of Neoceratodus forsteri. Classification (NCBI taxonomy): domain Eukaryota; kingdom Metazoa; phylum Chordata; order Ceratodontiformes; family Ceratodontidae; genus Neoceratodus; species Neoceratodus forsteri. The sequence goes on along the minus strand of CM057452.1, from coordinate 1,149,096,446 downwards.
GTTATATTATTATATATAATAATCACATTTGCAGGATGGTGCCTTCATAGAACTGTGACACAGGACAGTAAGTCTGTATTTTTTTGTCCGGAAAACCTTTGTGGGAATTGAAAGGTCTGTTTATCTATATATCTATCTATCTATCTATCTATCTATCTATCTATCTATCATTATCTATCTATCTATCTGTCTGTCTGTCTGTCTGTCTGTCTGTCTGTCTGTCTGTCTGGCTGTCTGACTGTCTGCCTGCCTGCCGGTCTGCCAGTCAGTCTGTCTGTCTATCTGTCTGCCTGTCTGCCAGTCTACCAGTCTTTCTGTATGTCTATCTATCTAGCACACATAATTAACTTGCAAGCATCTTGTATATGCTTATAAGGAATAACATCATCTTAATGGTAACTACACACACCTACTTTTGTTTTTGTTTATTTGAATATCAAGTATCTTGCTAGCTTTGACATTGTGTTCTGCACATACAGTATGTGCCTATAACTATGGCCAGGAAATTACACAATGAGAAAGAAAGAAAGAGAGAGAGAGAACAGCTCAGTCCTTGTGCTGAAGGTCCTATCACAGAGGTTGTAGCTATTACATGCTTAGGTGTGATATAGGATTTCTGATCTTTTTAATTGCATCATTTGATTCTGCAGCTTTAATAGACTGCAAATTGCAAAAGGTCACGATGTTATGTTTTAGTATGTGTATGGACTCTATAATAAATTTGCATTTTGCCTAACATCTAGTGAGTTTCTTGTTCGAGTATAAACTCCAAGTAACCCAGAAAAGAATAAAAAACAATGAAGCTGAAAGAATGGCATCATATCTCAGTGCTCCATAAATGATGTTCAAAGTAGGGCACTTTTGTGTTAGCCCATAGAAAAGCAGGAGAGAAACATAAACATCATATTTTTGCTAGGTAAAGATAATACATTTAGCTAAAATGAAGTTAAAGATACACAAGTTGAGGTCTAAAAGGATCTTCTTCTAGCACCTGAGGAAGAGTCTCATTGGCCTTGTAACTTGAACATTTTGTTAGCCTAATAAAGGTATTATTGTTACCTAGCAAAAATATTATCTTTATATTTCTCTCCTAAATGTTGTTTGGATACCTTTACTGAATAATATACATATATCCATACATACACATTCACAAAAATTCTGCATATGGTGCGAGCTATGGTTGTAGTTTCTATTAAAAAATTATACTGACAGCTGTATATTTGAATGTATATTGCACTCATTCTATATCATTAGATACCCAGAAATCAAAACTACTATCCCTTTTATATTGCTTGTATAACATCATTAGCCACCCCAAATATTATACACTACTATCCTTCCCCTCCAAAAAAAACTGAAAACAAGTATTATCTGGATTTTGGGGTAAAGGAGAGGGAGAGGGAAATGAAGGGAGGGAGAAAGAGAGCGAGAGACAGAGGCCATCAACCACTCTTTAGAATAGTCGCAAACCAGCAAATAAAAACAACTCTGAATAAAATATCAGCTTTTGATCTTACAAGTTGGGCTAGCAGTATAGCCTAGAAGTTAGAGTAAGGAGCTGTGAGTGAGCTTGGTACATGCTGCAGACCTCAGTTTGATTCATACAACCTCAGCTTGCATACTGTGTGACTCTGAGCAAGTCACTTAACCACCCTGGTGCTACTGGGTGACCTTTGAAAATATGCGCTTGTGCCTATTGGGCATTACACAGTTACCAAAGAATAAAAAAGATGCCCTATAGTGTTGGAAGAAGTGATGCACAGGCTGAGGGTCCTAATGCTCAGAGATGTTTTATCAAGTGTCACAAAATATGATATTTGAGAATGGGCCTTGGCTGGGCATGGAGTGTGCAGAGGAGGGAAAGAATAGAGCTTGTGTTTTGTGTATACTATATTAGGCATGTCCTGAATGAAGAATGGCTTACAGTAGTTTCCTGGTGCTGCAGAACTAGGGTGTTGGATCCAATGATGTCTGCCAGGCAGCTCCGTGGGTCAGCAAGAGACACAGAAGGTGAAAATGTAGACAGTATAGAGAGAGTGGGAGAGACAGTTGAGTGCAGTGCTGTGAAGTTGAGATCCTAGGCTGCAAGCATGTCTCCCTACCTTTCAGCTCGTGAGTCACTGCTCCACTACATACTGTACGAGCAGCCTTTAAGTCCTTCTGCACAGAGATGCAAGCATGCATTTACTTTTGCACCTATTAGAATAGGCTGAAACACTATATGCTGCAGTATTTTCTTTGAGTGACAGCTGGTTGTCAGCTGTCAGGACATTTAAGCTGACAAACTCACTGCATACTGCTTCTAATAAAAAACAGTAGGAATGGTTTTCTGTTCTGCCCACTGTCATACCTGAATCACTGCCCTCACTGTGAGCTCCATTAGCGCTGCTGAACTCACCAGGTGTTCTGGAGTAGAGACGTCAGTTGCTGGTGCAGTTGCTGTCCCACCTCAAACAAAAAAAAAAAAAAACGCCCTTCGACTTACAATGAAGCCCACCAGGATGAAGCCCAACTCTGCAGAATTCTGCAGTAGAGTTCCTGCAGCAAACAATGCAGTTTCAATTGGAGTTGATCCTGGTGGGCTTCACTGTGCGTACTACACACCAGAGCTGTGTATCAAATTAGGAAAATATTCCTGTGATTATGGAGTGATGGCTGCAGTCCATGTCTACTCCTCAAAGCATAAGGGCACAGTAAATTAAAGCATAGTGCTGCACACTACTCATGACCTCACAAACCTTACACCCTGACTGCATAAAACAAACATGCAGTCACCCACCACTTCTGGCTGAGGATCTTGAAAATTAACTAAAGAAAATTGACTACTTGTAGTCTACATACTGAAGGTGCCATAGTGAATGTTCGAGTGGTATATGCAATATCCCTGGCTGTTGTAAAAGCCTACAGTTCCCAACTATTGTTTTACAAAAGTAGATAGTTTGTTGCCAAATACAAAATGGGCATGGACATTTCTAGGTAAGATCGAATACAGCAGATGGAAAGGCATACAAATGGCAAGAGAAACATCCTCTGATTTCCCTTCCATGAAAATTGGATTTCTCACTAAGGTAAAGGAGGAGTGGCCCAAGAACTCATCACACTAGAACTCATCATTAATATTAATGAGATAGCCAGCCCAGTGGTGCTAAGGACTGAGGTGCTGGATGCCACATCTCAAGCCATGCTGGCAACCTGGGTTTGGGAATGGACTGGGGCAGTCGGGGATGAGCAGGGGAGTGAGAGGATTGAGCATCCAGTGGACTACTCTCCTCGCCTGTGGTGGGTAGCGGGCCTTCCATCGCTCCACGGTGGCCCTCGATGGAGATCGGTGAGACTGCAGGATGCAACGCTGTAATGGGTGGAGCAGCGGCAGACATCAACACATCAGTGCACAGACATAATTGCATGTCCATGCTCCAGGGAAAACACACAGCAGCAGAAAACCCTGGTCTCTGGGACAGGCAATGGCAACCTCCAGTGTCCTGCCACCACACACCCAATGCCAGGCTCATCTCACCAGCTTTCCCAATACCTCACCTTGTTTTGGATCTGGTGCACTAGTCTGGGGATTCACCGTATCAAGGTAGGTGGGGAGTGTCTCTCCCTAATTTCCCGGTGGGTGAGCATTAGGTGGGTGGTAGAGCAGTTGGGAGTGAGTGGGGTCTGCCTGAAAGGGTTCAAAGTGGTCAGCGATACAGAAAGTCTACAAAAAAAAATATGAATGAGATGTAGTTAACATTGTTCCTGTTGCTGAATGGACAATGGAAGGCACAGGCTCGAAACAGGTTGCTGCTACAGTGCTGAGTGATAAGAGACAGATGTCTTTGGTACTTGTTTGCATGCTATCAAGTGATTTCCTTCTACCATAGGTGATATGCAAAGGAAATATTCCTGCCTGTCTCCCTGACCATCAATTTCCATATGACTGTAATCACTGAGACACCAACCCACTGGGCAAGTAAGACCACAATGATGAACTACATTGATTGAGTTCTGATGCCATTTTTAATTTCACAAAGCAGAGACTGGGGCTTCCAGAGGGACAGAATATGCTGCTAATCTTGTATTTGTTTCAATGGCACACTACAGTCAGCATCAGAAAACATCTGGATTTGGAAAATATTTATCTGGTTTTTGTCTCAGCATTTTGCACTGATTTGTTACAACTGGTGATCACCAGCATTAACAAGCTGCTTAAGCATCTATAGACTGAGTCTGGGAGGACACTCCCACGAGGAGAGAGAGAGGCAACATGGAGTTTTGTTAGACGCTATGTTGACAGCAGCTGCCAAATTCCCACTTGATCCCTCTTCCCCACCGCTCTATAATTTGGTTTTATTAGAGTTATGTGCTCTGTTGACCCTTTGGGGGATAAGTGTGCAGAGAAGAAAAACCTGAAACTTTTTTACGCTTTTGGCTTTGTAACTACACTCCTGGAAATGAATAAATTCACAGCCATTGTAAAACCCAAAAGTCAAAGGCAGCTATATCTGATGACCAGAAAAGCCCAGACAAATATACCAGCAACCTCCCAGTTATCCAAAGAAGTATCTTACTCTGTGGCAAGTGGATCAGCATCCAGTGGAGCGAGTTTGCCTATTTTTCCATTACTTCAGCCACATGAAAAAGTGTCTGAACATTCCTTACCTGATGCGCTTGTTTCAAAGCCTTCCACTTAAAATGATATGCAAGGGCATCAAACCGGTATGTGTGGAGCCAACTTGGATGTTGTTCCTATGGACTGCCAACCAAATTGGCAGAGTAAGTCTGAGTCAATGCAAGGAGGAGCACCTAATTGTGGCAAGACTTCACTGGAGGAAATGTCTGATGCACCATCAGATGTCCCATCTGAGAATGAAAGTTCACATGCCACGATGGAGTGTGCGGTAACCAATCTCTCCAAGAATCAGGAGAGATGTGCCCAAAGAATAGAAATTTCCATACAGGATCCATCGGATGAGGCCTCTACATTTCCTGACAAGGTAACAACAGATGCAACATTAAAGGCCAACACCAAACCACTGCTCAATTTGACCACACTTGTAACCACCATGGCTGAGGTCAATAATAATTCTATGAATGCCACTCTCTGTTCGCATGAATAACCTTCTCCAATACTAGAAACCAATTACCTCCAATTGAGACCAACAAATGCCCATGAAGAGATGGGGGTAAGAAAAAATGTAATTTCTTCTATGCACACTACTGTGTCAAATGACTTGTGCATTAATAATCCATCACAATCTGAAAACCCTTCAGCCATAAAACTTGCGATGTTTGATAACTGGAAACATGCAGCCCCCCCAGTAGTCAAACCTAAGATCATTACCTCTGATTCTCAGAAGCAGTCTACTTCCCTGAATAATTCTTCAGACTCATCTTTGGAAGGGGAGCTACCTAATATTGACCAGGACTGTTCAGATGAAGAAGATTTTGCCCCCCCCCCATGGACTAAACTTTTATTTTCAAAAATCAATTCTGTCTCCAACACATTCGACTCTATGCTCAAGCACCAGGGACAGCTGGAACAATAGTTCATGTTAACCCAAGAACTTATAAAACAAGATAAAAAATTAAAACAAGATATATTGGAAGTCAAACAACATTTTTCTGCCCTTTCAGATGAAATGTCCCCATATGCTAGATAGTAAAAAAGTTTAGAGGAAGCAAACTAACTATTCAGAGATATAATCTTTGATAGGGAAGTTCGGGCATGACAAAGCAATACATGGCTTTCTGGCATCCCAGAGGTTTGGGACTCCTCAAGATCTTTGTGGTTTGTTCAAGTCCAAGCAACTTTGCACCCTCTAGATGTGTTACTTTGACATTTTTGAATTATGCTGATAAAGAAAAATTGATGTCCTCTGCATACAAAAAAAAATTGAGCTTCATGGGTGCAAACATAACTGTTTATAATGATTTACCACAGGAAATTGTGTGGCATAGAAAAAAGTTTGATTCTTTAAGAAACAAATTGTGGTTGCTAGGATACAAAACCTCTATGTTATACTTGGCTAAAATAAAAGTAATAATAGAATGGAAAAGATTCACTTATGATAAGGTGCAAAAGGCTTGGGCTAATTTGCCTACTAAGAATCCTAATTTAAAATAATCATAACTCTCTATGTACCTCTATCGAGCTAAGCAGTGGGGGGGGGCAAGTCTTCTTGGTAGCACTTTCAAGAGAAGGGAATGTCTCCATTTGTTTTTATTTTTCTTATGTTTTTTCCAATAAAGTTTACTGCCTGTAATTATTGTTTGGATAATAGGGGAAATTAGCTATATCTGTATGGAGTTTATTGGGAGGATTTTATGGCGATTTGTGAATCAAGTGTTACTGGACTCTGTCATTAGCAATGAGTAATATATTATCTACAAAGATCATTTCCATGAATTTTAATTGGGTTACTCCCCCATAAAGAGGCTACATTCATTATCCTACTTTAAGAAAAAGGATGCTAGTATAATATGCATTCAATAAACCCATATGGAAGAAAGAGGCACTTAAGTTTAAAAGGAATTAGATAGATTTTATATACTACTCCACTGGCACCAAAAAAAGCAGAGGTATGGCAATCCTTATAAAGAAAGTTGGGAACATAAAAATAATTGAACAATTCAAAGATGCTGAAAGTAGAATTTTGTTACTAAAAGTTCATTTACAAAATCATGTAGTTGTCACTGGATCCTTATGTGCACCTTTTGATCAATATTCTAATTTCTTGGCCACAATTACAGAGGGATTACAAGTCATGCAATGCCAGAATGTAATTCTGGCTGGTGATTTCAATGCACTACATACACCATGTTTGAACCCCTCCCCCCTTCTCAGGGTAATATACTGTAATAATATAAAAAAGGAATGCCTTTCTTGATCAGGAATGTTTAGTAACTGTTTAGCTTTCATAAGAAATGTTTAGATAAAGCTTTCAGACATTATGATAAAAAACAAAAGATATTCACTAGCATTTATTATTTTTTGTATCTAAAAATCTGATCCATTTGATTAAATCTCCAGAAATTGATTCAATATGTTTATCGGATCATGCCATAATTGCATTAAATCTCATTACCACATATAGAGAAATATAGTTTTCAAGATCCTGGTCTTTCAATAATGTACTACTTAAAGACCCTGAGTTTGTTCAGCTAATTAAAAATTAAATTCAGGAATTCTGGTTTTACAATTATTCAGACCATGAAACTGTGTTGTCAATATGGAATGCATTTAAAGCCACACTAAGAGGTATTATAATATTGTATCAAATTAAAGTGAACAAAATTAATAATAAAGAAAGGGAAGAAACTGATACCAGAATAAAACAGCTAGACAAATTAATACTGACTAACCATGATAAATACTATACAGAATGGCATGAACTTCAAATTAAAAAGCAAAATAAAATCCATCAAGATACTATCAAAACAGCCTCATTCATTAAAAAACACAGGTATCATCATATGGACAAATCAGGTAAACCTTTGGCCAACCTATTAACATCCGAGAAACAAAACATATAATACTAAAAATTGTTGATGATAATGGTGATATTTTAACATCAGGTGAAAACATAGCTAAAAGTTTTTTTTTAACACATACCAAAATATATACCATAATGACTTCCTACTTAATGAGGAAGATATAGAACTTTGTTTCACTAAAGCCAATTCAATTTCTAAATCTTCTGTCTTTATCCCTATATCACAACAAGAAATAAAAGACCCAATAAAATCATTACCCATGGCCAAATCCCTGGGATTGGATGGTCTGTCCAATTAATTTTATCATGTTTTTCCAAGGAACTCACACCCTAGATAAACAGAATGGTTGAAGAACTACTTGACATTAAGGCCAACAATAAGATTCCTGTTTCTTTGCAAATGGCTAAAATCATATTAATTCATAAAGAAGGAAAACCAGCCAAATCAACTGAAAGTTATAGGCTCATAACCTTATTAAACACAGACTATAAATTATTGGCAACAATAATCAATAACAAAATCCAAATTCATCTTGATTATTTTATTATTAAAGACCAATATGGGTTTATGAAAGGCCAACACTTATTTCAGGCTAATAAAAAAACTCAAGTAATTATACATATTTTAAACTCTGATCCTTCATACTGTATAAGAATGGCAATTACTATACTGTCATACTAGACGCAAGCAAAGCTTTGAATCTTGTCAACCGTCATTATATTAATATGGCATTATAGGCATGGGGCATTCCACCTCAATTGATTTTACTAATTAAGAAGCTATATCATAATACTTTAGTAAGATTTCAAGTTAACAACTTTCTTACAGAGGAATTTAAGATGTTAAGTGGGGTAAGACAAGGTTGCCCTTATCCCCTACATTATTTCTCCTGGGAATACAACCATTTCTTTCTGTTATAAGGAATTACCAAAGAATAGAAGGCTTCACATTAAAAAACATTCAGACTAAGCTTAGCATATTTGCTGTCGACATTGTAATGATTCTTAAAAATACAAACACATCATTGGATACCTTTCTAAAAATAATAAATTTATTTTCCAATATTTCTGGATATGAATTGAACAGGAATAAATCCATTATTATGAAACTCTCTAAGAATACTGATGCTGAACTAAACAATTTCAATCTAGATTTAAAAGAAATACAGGATTACATTAAATATCTAGGTATCCTTTTAACAAACAACCAAAATTCTAACATCAAAATGAATTTCAATAAAGCTAAAGAAAAAATAAATACCGTATTAGAAAATTGGGAAAACGTATCATCGTCCCTATGGGGCAAAGTTGATACAATTAAAATGACGGCCGTGCCACACCTCATCTTTGTGCTTAAAAATATCCTAGGTGCCCGTAGTACTAAATGGTTTTTGGATGCCAAAAGAATCTTTAATACATTTTTGATGAGAAGTGGAAAACCCTGCATTGCATGGAATATTATGATCACACCTAGGAGGCTGGGGGAAATGAGATGTCTACACCCTCTTAATTACATGGAATCTAATAACATTTCAAACTATTATCAATTGTCATTTTTTTATGGAACATGACCAACATCTATATCAGGCACTGGTGGCTAACATGGATAATAGTAAACATATTCAAATATCCTTTTCAATTTAGATTTGTACCATACAGCTAATCACCCCCTAGCTACTTGGTTTCCTTTTGTGAAGAGGTTTATCACCAATCTACTTAAACTTCAAATTCCATGGCTATTTTTACCTATGAAGTACAGTACAATAAAAGAATATGGGAGGTCCATCCTGGGTTTTATTTCAAAGTATTAGCAAAAAACAAAGTTAAAACATGGGGCAATATTCTAATAGAGGATAAAATCCAAACTTCTACTCAAGCTAGTAAGAAGTGGAGAGAGAAGGGCTGGAACCAACTATTTCTTTATTCTTTAGTAGCTAAAATTCCACAAAATGATGAAACTATTTAATAACCAAAACACTAGTCTATCCATGATGTTAATATATCAGAATGAGCAAATTAAAAAAGGTTCAGACAAAGTACTAGCAAAAATGTATTCCACCTTATTAGAGAGCCCTAAGAAAAAAATTAACAAAATTAACCAGAAATGGCATGAGGAAGCCAAATTAAGTCTGATATATCAGCAGTGGGGCCAGTTAAGGATCCCAAACAACAAAATGTATGTATCAGCCAAGAATAAAGCTATGCAAGCCAAAATAATAATACAGCATATCTGACACCAGTACAGATAATTTAGATCAATCCAGACTATTCATCTTCATACTGGCATAATTGTGGAAAGCAGGCCACTCTTATACATTGCTTAAGGTCTTGCCCCAAAAATAAATAACTTGTTAATAAATTAACTTTCTAATATTCTAGTAACATTAATAGGAATTGAAATCCCCTTGGAAAATGACCTTTTCTTGTTTAATAATGTTTGTTCCATTATAAAGGTTATTTCTGTTAAAAAAATGTTTGTGCTAGCTACTATTGCCCTAAAACATTTAATCTTAGAGAACTGGCAATCAGATAATCTTCCTACTTTCAGCTATCACAAACGGTGGTATTTGTTTTCTGAAACTTTGAAATATGAAGAATTATTTTTTTTCTGTTGATCCAGAGTTAGATGATCCAGTAGGTTCTTCATGGAAAGAAATTATTACAAATAACCCCCCCCCCCATTTAAAGTTTGACATTGTACATCCCTCTTCCCCCACCCCAACTTCCTAACATATTGTATTTTTTCATAAATCCACTTGTTGTAAGCAATAGCTCTATTTAATGGCTATATTCAGGAATATTCCTATATATTTATTGTACCAAGTAACTACAGGTATTGATGATTTGTACCAGTGATGATAAGGAGGGAGAGGGGTTGTGGGTGGGGGGAATAATTTCATACTTTGATTAATCAATCTTTTGAAACTACTTTATTATATTAAGATGTGATAATATGTCTTTATGTTATATGAGATATTAAATATGAATAAAAATGATTTTGAAAAAAAGCTGCTTAAGCCTCTCTCATGGCACAGTTCACAATCTGGTAGTCTGGTGTTATTTCAGCATAACTAGGGAGAGGCACTTCATATTGTGTAACTAAAATTAATCCTAAAATGTGCATTCTGAAGGAGTTGCTCCTCACAGTGGCTAGAGGTAAGCTTCTGTGAGATTTATGACCGGGAAGCAGACTGCATTTGTGGCTTTACAGAGGCAGGGATATTTACAGTACAGAAAAATAGATTGAACTCTGAGGAGTTACAGTAGTAATGGGTAAACCTTCCAGGGCTCACCTAGCAGGTAAAATTACATACCCTTACACTGTTCTTCTTTGCAGGCTACTGACAATGACACCAAAGACATGGCGAAGGATGTAGCAGACAGAGACAGAGAATAATTCAGCATGTCAGCCATTTGAATTCAGTTTTTAATATAGTGCAGCATACTGTACTCTTTTCTTCTGCCTTTTTTTATTGCCCTTGTACAGTGACAGTATAATTGTACAATAGCACACAATATTCAATATATTTTGCTTTCTTTTTATTTTAGTTTATTTTTGGCAGGGGATAATATAGTGAATATAAAAATAAAGCAACACATTTATTTTATAGAGCATGAAGAAAGAAAGGAAGATACTGTAGATAGATAGATAGATAGACAGACAGACAGTTTGACAGATGCATACATACATTTATTTATTTATTTTGTTTTTGATAACTGGGTAAGTGTACTCAACATAGAAATGCCAATTTTCAGGCATGACCCAAGAGGGAACAAGTCAAATACATTACATCAGCAGTGGACAGTAAGTACATGGTGGTACAGGAAAAATATAGTGCATCAACAGTGGACAGTAAATACAGGATGGAACAAATAACAAGCCCATTTTACATCAGAGCATTAGTCACTCACAGTAGCAATAGCATTAAGTACCTAAATGGAGAAAATACTACTGAAAGACATAGGACTTCAACAATTCAGTGGAAAAAAAATACATCAATACAGGATAGGAATACAGTAGTTGAATAAATACAGAATGAGTAATTATGATATAACCAAATAGACTTCAAGGTGGTATGAATTTAACATGTTGGCCTATGTTGAGGAGATGAAGTGGTGGTGGTAAAGCCTAGGAGTGGGGCAGGCAGAGGATGCAATGGAGCAGCAAGGGAAAAGAGAGTAGGTAAAGATACATTAGGTGAAGGGGAGAGGTGAGAGTTAAGCAGATAAGTTTAAGAGTGGCAGAGTAAGTGAGGAAGAGTTGAAGTGACAGTTGTGTCAGGGGTACAAGGAGAGGGGTTCAAGGTGGATAAAAGCATGTAGAGTGGGCCAAATCAATTAGCTGATGACAAAGTTGCCTTTTAAAGTGAGTACAAGTAGGAGCAAATTGCATGTCTAAGGGAAGAAAGTTGAAATATTGTGGGGCTGCATGGGAGAAAGCATGGGCTCCCATGGAGGCTTTACACCTAGGGATATGGAGGGGAGCTTGGCCCACACATCTGAGGCCATATAAATAGTTTAGCGGGTGCAACATGATGGCTAGAGATAAGGGGTTCTCGATCTGATGATACCATCAATCAGTGAGCTGAAGGAGAGAAGTTGGTGAGCGGTGGGGGAGGGCAATTTTAGGTCACATAAAATTGACAATGGTGCATGCAGCGAGAGGATGCAGAAGCAAAATGGCAAATATTATTGTAAGTGGTGTCCCACTTGTGTAAACTGGCTTTTGATGCACCAATATACATTACCAAGTCATAGGCAAGGGCTGTGAGTAGAATGCCCTGGGCAATGGCTATCTTGGCTGAAGGGGTCAGGACATAACTAGTTTTGCAAGCAATTCCAATCTGAGCATTAACTGATTTACAGGTGGCAGTCATCTGCTGATCATAGTCATGGAAGGCATCAAGCGTGATGCCAATATACTTGAAGGAGCTAACACTGTTCAATAGAGTGCCATCCACACACTAATTTTGAGGCATTCCTGAGCAACTCTGAGCACTGAGGCAGAGCCAAAGAGCATGGCCTAGGTTTTACCAACTTTAAGAACAAGTTTATTGTTGGAGAGCCAGGACTAAATGAGAAGGATGTAGAATGAGAGAGAATGATTGATGTCTGAGATATTCCTGGAGCTGAAGTAAAGAGCCAGGTTGTCCACGCACAGTAAGGGTGAGCAAGTGGGGGTGTTCTGAAAGATATCATTAATGAAAACAGAGAAAAGGAGGAGGCCCAGAATGGAGCCCTGAGGAACTCCAATATTTATGGTAGTGAGATTTGAGTTGGCAGAGTTGAATTTTACTACTAGTTTTCTATTTGACAAAAAACTATTGAACCAGTCCACAATGTATGGAGAGAAACCAAGGGACAGCAGTTTGGTAAAGAGAAGCGGGTGCTCAGCTAGGTCAAATGCCTATACAGACTGCACCCTTCAGATGGCCATTGCCCATTTATGCAATGTTTGTGAATTTGAGGAGGGCTGTGGCAGTGCTGTGGTCTTTATGGAAACCATACTGGGAGTCAGAGAGGAGGTTGTGATCAAGGAGATAGTATATTGGGCATTTAGTTTTTCTAGGATTTTGCCAACAACCGAGAGGATGGCGATGGATCAATAGTTTGAAATGGACTTGGGATCACCCTTTTTAAAGACAGGGGTGATTCTAGCAATCTTCCTGATGCTAGGAACTGTACTATGGCAGAGAGAAATATTGAAGATTTTGGCTATGGGTGAGGCAATAAAAGGAGCAGCTAGTTTCAGGATCCAAGGCTCAAGACCATCAGATCCAACACTACTACAGTCAGAGATGGTACATAACAGTTTAAGGACAGCTGCCCTGGTTATTACATAGAACCTGAAATGGAGGGTGTATGTGAAGGTATTTGGTCTCAGAGTGAGGGGTGGGGAATGGTGTGGAAGAGAAAGAAGATGTATACTTAGATCCATGAAGTGAGGTTAAAGGAATTTGCAATAGTGGCCAGATTATTACAGTGCACACCATTTAGGACCATATCATTGGTTACTTGGGAATGTTTAGCTCCAAGGAAGGCCTTAATATGTGAACAAAAGTTCCTTGAGTAACCAGCAGCATCAGCAACTAGTCATTTGCAAAAGGAGCTCTTCATTAAGCAAATATTTATTTTGCATATATTTTTCATGTTCTATGATCACAGAAATGAGAGAGGAGACCAGAGATTGTACAGCACAGCCAGCTTTTATCACTGGCTCTAATTTGTGTGAGAAGGCCTTTCTGGAGTCACCTAGTAGTTGTACCACAGATTCTATGTGTGATTCAGGGTGTGTGCAAGACCTGGAGTGGCCAAATATAGTTAGAAAAATGTCAAGAGTTAACTGAGCATTATTGGCTGTATGGATGCAGGACCAGTCAAGCATAAAGAGATCATGCAGAAACTGAGTCTGATTTAAGTTGTCAAAATTGTGGAAAGTGATATATTTAGGAGGGGGAGAGGGGTTTGCCCTAGCATGCCAAATACAATACACCGGAGAGTGATCAGTTATGGCATCAGACAGAGTACCAGCAATAGCTATTCTGTCAGTCCAGGGTACTTGATCTGGAGGTAGACATGATCCTTGTGGGGTCAGTAATGGGTTGGTGGAGACTGTGTCCCTGAACTGCAGTGAGAGGGGTTTTGTTGGCTCTGCTAAGTCAGTTGAGGTTTAGGTAACCAAGGGTGAGAACTTCATTATGTCTAGCAGTCATGACAACCTGAGAGAGAAGTTCATTCAGTCCAGTGATGCCCCTTGCAAGGATTGTAGGTGCATGCATTATGTAATTTCTTTGTTCTTAAGAAGAGGGTAGCATGAAGAGATTCACAGTGAAGGATGGCAGAGGTTGAGATGAGATTTGAAAAATGTGTCTACACTGCCACCCTGTTTAGTAAGTAAGTAAAGTAAGTCAAATTTTATTTAAGTGCCTTTCATGTATCAAAGTGCTGTATGATAAAATACACATAAATTGTAATCAATAATAACAGTAAAATTATTTAAAAACATTTGAAAAAAGCAGGATTAAATAAATAAGTTTTAAACTCTGTTTTAAAACTCAAAATGGTGAGGCATTCTCTTAGCCAATGAGGTAGAGAATTCCATAGGGTGGGGGCAGCATGAGAAAAAGCATGTGCCCCAGATATTTTTATCCAAACCCTGGGAATCTCTAGCAATCTCTCATCGGCAGATTGGAGTGAACAGGAGGGGCAGTAGGGCCCGTCACATCTGAGTAGGTTATAGTTGAGTAATGAGCATGCTGTATCAGGAATGGAGGGCTTAAGCCATCTCTCAAATAGGCAAATGACATCAGGGTGGCACAGTGTGACTCAAGCCTCTAGTTCATTTAAGTTACAGAGGAGATTCCTAATATTTAGGTGAACAACTCAAAGTCTCTTTATGTTCTTCCAATTAGTATCAATGTAGGAGAGATGGGCTGATGGCCCAGGGTTTAGTTCAACATTACCTGACAGGATGAGGGCAAAAAGGAGGAGGTACCATAACTTACAATGGTTGAAGGGTGGGGGAGGTATGTGTGTCAATAAAGGCATTTTTTATAGAAATATGCAGCTATGCAGATCAGGCAGTTTGGAGTAAGTAGGGGGTGAGATCTGAGAGACTGTTCAGTGTTACAAGCAGAGAGAGAAGGTAAAGACATTAAGATCTGATGGGGAAGATTTGGGGGTAGGGAGCAAAGGGCGGGTGGGAGCCACATGAGGAGATATAGTAGTAGGTAGGTCACCAGTGTTAAGGGATTTAAGAGGGCCATAAATAACTGTGGGAAGTAATAATACCAATGAGTGCAGGGACCTGTCCCTGTGGATACCAACAAGTTGAATTTAGTAGAGGGAATGCAGCTGTGGGGATGTGCAAAGTCAGCTGATTTCTGCCATGGAAGGGTGTAGAGAGTCACCCCCAATACAATGAGGGAAGAGCAGCAACAGTAATAGGGGTGTTTCTATGACTCAGATGGAAGAGATCAAAAAGGACAGTTGGGATGTACCAAGTTTAGTGGGGGCGGGACTAAGCTACTATAAAGTCCCAGTCAGGAGGACACACTAGCAGGCTTAGTGGCCTAAAGGATTGAGTTGCAGGCTTCCGAGTGGATCAGACACCACAGGCCTGGGTTTGTAGTCCCATGGAGGTAGAAAAAGCATGAGAGAGAAGAAGGGCATTATTTACTAAGAGGGCACTTATATGGGTGTATGAGGGAAGGAAGCAGGATAAGATGAGGGATTGCTAAAAACAGGGCACTACAAATTCTATTTAGATTTTAGTGGAGGGAGAGCCAACATCTTCTAGAGGCTTTGCAGTATAAGCTGCTAATGTGGGTTTGGGGAGATAGTATTTCATTACAGTGAGCACATGGCCTGGTCACATAACCCAGTCCACCTCTAAATGACAAAGACCACCCAGGGTGGAGGGAGGGGTGGATGGGGCAGCCACCACATAATGGCAGTGGGGCCCTATGTAGCAGCAACTCTCAAAATGCCTCTGTATTTGAAACTACTGCCCCTGTTTCTGAAGGGAGGGGTAGGAGCACAGTACTCACTCAGAAGAAGTTCAGGCAAGGGAAACATAAAGAAACAGCCTGTGGATAAAGAGGACAAGGAAAAGAATTAAGAGGTAAGATGGTGAACAATGACTAGGTCAGGGCTTGAATGGGATGGGGGGCAATGGTGCCTGCAATGAAGCCCAGTAAACTTGAACAAATAGGCTAGAACTGTGAGTCTCAATATCCCACTGGACCTGCAGGAAACAATGTGCACAGTATAGTGCAGGTCCTTACAAACAATAGCAGCACAAAATATAGTCCCCAACACTAATAGCAGAGTACATATATATTAAAGAACCTACTAAAAGAGCATAACTCCCTGATCTCATAACAGGCAAATTAAGGTAACAACCAACCACACCACAATTCCTAGCTCTCCACTTCATGGGTATAGTGCTAGTAAAACAATCAGATGTGGTCCTCTGATAAAAATTCAGAGTTACAACATTACTATTTTAGCCCTATGTAGCAGCAACTTTCCAAACACCTCTCTACCTGAAACTGCTGCTCTGGTTTCTGCAGGGAGGGGTAGGAGCACAGTGCTCACTTGGAAGGCATTCAGGCAAGGGAAATCATAAAGAAACAGCCTGAAACTGCTACTTCAGTTTCTGAATGGAAAGGTAAGAGCACAGTGCTCACTCGGAAGGTGCACAGGCAAGGGAAATCTTAAAGAAACAGCCTGAAACTTCTGCTCCCATTTCTGTAGGGAGGGCTCAGAGCACAGTACTCACTCGGAAGGTGTTCAGGCAAATGAAATCTTAAAGAAATAGCCTGTGGATAAAGAGGACAAGGAAATTACATTGATAACAGGATCCCTGGCTCACCGCTTCAGCTTTAGCCAGCAGCAGGATTCCAGCTACAGCTCAAGAATTCAAGAAAGTACTGCTGCTGTCATAATGAATGTCGGTGAACTGCACCTCTCACTAAGCTGGGCACCCTGGATTCTGAGTTTCCCAGAAATTGTATTTTTGGCCATTAAAAAAAAAAAAAAAAACACCAGAATCTAGAATGTATCCCATTTTAGCTAGTTTCTTTTTTTTTTTTAAATTACATCTTTTTAATGTTTTTATTTCGAGGAGAAAACAACAAAATTGCGGCTCTCGAGGCAAAAAAAAATCATGCTGTGAGGAGCAAGTGTTGGGAAACCAAAAACATTCTTCTGACACAAAATTTTTGATGTTGTATGAGAACATTATCCAAAAACCCTACTGAGCATGCTCAGAACAGAAGAACACAAAATTTAAATCTATATAACTCTGGAACCATTTAGTATTTTTTCACAATGCCTTCCAAAGGCACTACCTTGGCAAAGCACTCTTCTACCCAGAAAGTCTTGGAAAAAACTTCCATTCTGTGTAGACTGTATGTGAGAGCTAACTCAAATCCCATCTTAACTACCGTTCCACACAGAAGGCTGGTGAACAAACTGAGCAGTATTGGAGTGGGTCCTAAAATAGCAAAATGGTTGGAAAGCTGGCTTACAGTAGAAGCTAGAGGGTGGTAGTAAATGGGATTCAGTTGGGAAGGGCAGAGTGGCAAGCGGGGTGCCACAGGGGTCAGTATTGGGCCCAACCTCCTTTATATCTTCATTGGTGACACTGCAGTCAGATTGGAAGTGAAGGTGTGCCTGTTTATAGATGATACAAAAATCTGCAATAGGGTAGGCACACTGGGAGGAGGTGTAAAGGATGAAGGAGGACCTGGGGAAGTTTTAAAAGTAGTCAGGAACTTAAAAATTGAGATTCAATGCAAAGAAGTGCAGAATCATGCACTTAGGACAAAAAATACCACAGTCCACATATGAACTGGGGGGGAGTAGTCACAGGAACAGAGCAGGGGAGGGACCTGGGTGTTATCATACCAGATGACTTTAAGGTGGTGAAACAATGTGATATGGCAGTGGGAAAGGCAAATCATATGTTGGGCTGTATAGGGAGGGGTATAACCAATAGGTGGAGGGAGGTGATACTGCTCCTATGTAAATCACTGGTGAGACCCCACCTCGAGTACGGTGTACAGTTTTATAGGCCTCAATTCCATAAGGATATAGACAGGATTGAAAGGGTATGAAGATGGGACACCAAAATTTTGCAGGACTTGCATCAGAAGCCCTAAGAGGAAAGGCTAAGGGATCTAGATCTGTACTCCCAGGAGATCAGGTGAGAGAGAGGGGGAGACATGATTGAGACATTTAAATACCAAAAGGGAATAAACAAGGTACAGGATGGCAGCATCTTTCAAAGAAAAAGATATCCAAGGATTAGATGGCACAATATGAAGTTGGAGGGTGGAAGGATCAGAGGGAAGTGAAGGTGTGCCTGTTTGTAGAGGATACAAAAATCTGCAATAGGGTAGGCACACTGGGAGGAGGTGTAAAGGATGAAGGAGGACCTGGAGAATTTTTAAAAGTAGTCAAGAACTTAGAAATTGAGATTCAATGCAAAGAAGTGCAGAATCATGCACTTAGGACAAAAAAATACCACAGTCCACATATGAACTGGGGGAGGGGGATAGTCACAGAAACAGGGAAGGGGGAGGCACTTACTTTGGAGGAACCACTGTCAGGGAGTGACCACCACTCAGTATGGCTCACATTGGATGTGGGCAAGGAAGGAGTGGAATCAGGCACAAAAGTACTGGACTTCAGGAGGGCAGACTTTGGGAGGATGGGGGAAGCGGTAAAAGGCTACCTGGCCAGAATTCAATCTAGTATGAACACTAACCAGAGGTGGGAGCTCATAAAGCTGGGGATAGTGGAGGCAACCAAAACCTGCTACAAGGCCCAAAGCAAGAAGGCTAGGGCTAAGAAACTAAGCTGGTTGAGCAAGGAGGTCATTGAAAAGGTAAGGAGAAAAAGAGCTGCCTTTAGGAAGGAGAAGAAAACAGGGATGGGGAGGAGAGGGAGGAGTACTTGACAGAATCGAAGGAGGTGACAAGGGCAGTAAGGGGAGCCAAAGCATCTACAGAACTCAGGCTGGCACAAGGCATTAAGAAGGGGGAGAAGGACTTCTTTAGGTACATCAGGGAGAAAAGGAGCTGTAAGGACCACATAGTAAGGATTAGGAAGGAGGGGGGTTGGGTGGAAGTAGGGTGCGATAAAGCAGAAGCACTAAATGAGTACTTCTGCTCAGTATTTACTGAAGAGAAGAGGGAGGTGACACCCAAGGGGGGAGAAATGGCAGAAACGGGGGGAAAGGGGTGATAGATGGGGAAATCATGGAGGGCAGAGTTCGGGAGGGTTTGAAGGCACTGAGGGTGGACAAGGCTCCAGGCCCAGATGGCATCCACCCCAGGGTACTGACGGAGCTGGGAGAGGTCCTTGCAGGACCTTTGGCAGACCTATTTAATCCTTCACTACATTCAGGGTGTGTACCTCAGGACTGTAGGATGGCTCATGTGGTGCCCTCCACAAGAGTGGCCCCAAGGATGAACCGCCAAACTACAGACCAGTGAGCCTCACATCCATCGTGGCTAAGCTAATGGAGACTATCCTGAAGGAGAGGCTGGTGGCCTTCCTATAGGCCAAAGGACTACAAGACAGCAGACAGCATGGCTTCATACGGGGCAGATCCTGCCAAACCAACCTGGTGGAGTTCTATGACTGGGTAACTAGTCAACTGGACAGAGGCCGTGCAGTGGATGTCCTGTATCTGGAATTCAGTAAGGCATTCAACTCGGTGCCACACAGAAGGCTGGGAAGTAAGTTAGTAGGTAGAGGGGTGGGTGCAAAGCTGGTGAGATAGGTAGGAAACCGGCTTCAGGGAAGGCAACAGAGGGTGGTGATGGGTGGGGAGCGCTCACACCCAAGGGCAGTGACGAGCGATGTTCCACAGGGCTCAGTGTTGGGACCAGTGTTGTTTGGGATATTCATTGCAGACATATCATGGGACATCAAGAGCAAGATCAGTCTGTTTGCTGATGATACCAAGGTAGGAGCGGTGGTGGATGACCTAGGGGGATGGCAGGGGTTGCAAGATGATCTGGCAAAGCTTGAAACCTGATCAGACACCTGGCAACTGGGGTTTAATGCCAAAAAGTGCAAGGTGCTGCATTTTGGGATGAAGAACCCAAGGAGGAGTTACCAGTTGGGGGGAGTGCAGCTAGCCCAGACAGAGGAGGAGAAGGATCTGGGGGTGCTCATTACAGGGTCAATGAACAACTCAGCACAATGTAGGAAGGCAGCTGCAAAGGCCAACAAAATGCTGGGTTGTATTGCAAGGGGTATATCCTCGAGGAGCGAGGAAGTAATTCTGCCACTGTATAGGTCATTAGTTAGACAGCACCGGAGTACTGTGTGCAGTACTGGCACCCGTATCTGAAGAGGGACATTAAGTTACTGGAGGGAGTGCAGCACAGGGTGACAAAGATGATCAAGGGGCTGGGGGATTTGTCATATGAGAGGAGGCTGAGGGAGTTGAACATGTACTCACTGGAGGAGAGGAGGGATGGGGGGACATGATTGAAACCTTTAAGTACATGAAAGGAATAAACAAGACAGGTACAGAGGGGCTGTTCAAAGTAAGGGAGGGGAGGGACACCAGGGGCCATGATATGAGACTGGAGGGAGGAAGGTTCAGGAGGGAGATGAGGAGACACTTTTTTACAGAGAGGGTGGTGGCTGGGTGGAATGCGTTACCTGCAGAAGTGGTATCCAGTAGAACAGTGGACTGCTTCAAAAGGGGATGGGACAGGACAAGGGGGAGGGTTAATGAAGGTGAAGGGTGGAAGGGAGGGACAGCTGCAGAATAAGGGGTGCTAGCTGCACATTCGAGCAGACTTGATAGACCTCTAGGCCTTTATCTGCTGGCAAATTTCGTATATTCATATGTTCGTAAGTGCTTCTTCTCAGAAAGGGTGGTGGACTCCTGGAACAGCCTCCCAGTGGAAGTGGTGGGGGATAAAATGGTTATTGGCCTCTACTGTTTCCCCCCAAAAAATATATAAAAATCACACACAAAAGCTGAGAAAAAGAGGCAATAATAAACAAAGGGACATTAGGTCTGAGTCAGAAACTATCCCTATCATTATATTCCGGTCACAGAGAAACAGCTCTACCAGCACAAGAATGGAACCACAATAGCCATTACCAGACAGTGACACCGAGAGGCCATCTACCTTCAGTACAGCAATGAACAAGCCAGCAGAAAAGTACTCCACAATATATGAAACTGTTATAAAGTTTATTCAAGGGTGAGAGAATAAAAACACTAAGAGGAAAACCAACTATGACATGCTAGCTATACAAAAATATTTTGAAGAAAATTACTTGGAGATAAAGCCTCTAGAATACATTGGTCCTGGCACCCTAAATAATTACCTATCAAAATTTGTTATGACTGCCACAAAAAAAATGGTGAAACCTATAAACCAATAAGCCTTAGATCAATGTATCAAACCACAGAAAGATGCTTAAGATCTGAAAATTACAGCCAGTCAGTCGCAAATGACAAAGAATTTGAGATGTCAGATTCTAACAGAAAAGAAAACCTGAAAGGTCAAGGAAAAGGCTAAAAAAACAATACTTCAGATGAACCATCAGATAGCATAATTGATCAACTACATGAAAAAAAAATCTGGATCTCTCACAGCAGCAGCATCCACAATAAATGAGCTGTTGTGTATATGCTGCACATGTTTTGAGACATGAGGCTGCACAGAAATTCGACAGATGAAATGGAGTGATGTAACAAAAAATACTGATGAAAATGGGACACTGACTCTAGTACTCCACAGAAAGGCAAACAGAAATATGCACAGACCTGAATATTAGAGACATGCACAAAATTAAACTTAGGGCCTAAGAGAACACACAAAACCCACTGCAATGCTCTGTCATGCTGTGCACCATCTATGCTGACCAGCACCCAGACTATGTGTAAAGATCCTAAAACATCATTCTTTGGCTATCAACAGCCATAAGAAAGATTTTCTGAAACAGTGGCCATAAAATGGTTCACCAACCAACTAGTTGAAATTAACAAAAGTAGCACAATATTGAAAACTCTGCCCTATACCAAGAGGCCAGTAGTCTTCAATATATGGTAGCTGGTCCCATGCAGACAACCTTGAAGCTTTCATTCCCTGTCTGGGAGTGGGGAAGTGCAATAGTGCCTTCCCCCCACCCACACCCTATCCAGCTGAGTAACCAAGCTCACTCCCGAACTTGGGTCACCTGGATGGGACCACAAAGCATACCCGATGGGGTTAAGAATCATACTACTCTCAAAGTTTCTAAACATATATATATATATATATATAAAATATAAAATGTTGGTCTCGACCCACATTTTCAAGATAGTTGTTTTCTGACTCCCATTATGAACATGACATGTAGCATTTATAGTGTATTAGCTTAAATGTTATTTTGCACCAGGAGTTCAAAGCACATCTCATCCAGGATTTATTAAATGACACCTGTCACATTTATGAGGCGATGGGGAAAAATGGCAATGATGAACGTTTGGAGTCAGAACATTGAGAATTAGCAAATTTATGAGTGAATGTTGAAATACTGCATGTTCACTCATAACCTGGACATTCTAACATATTGTACACCAAATTTTCAGCATAGCCTTCTTATTACTCCGCCTCATGAACCTGGTAGGTGAAAGTTTTCAGATCCCTCCAAAACATCATTCTGCACCACTAAAATGTCTTTCTGTGCCACAGGTGCAAAAACACCTTTTGACCAAAATTTGAAAAATGACAACTGTCATGCTCATGAGGTGGTTTGAATAAATGGCTATGATGAATATTTGGGGTCAAAATATTTAAAATAACCAAAGTTACAAGTGGGCATATAAACTATTTCAACATCTACTCATAACATTGCCTTTTTTTTACATTTTGAACTCACATTTTCATCATAGCCTTCATGTGACCCCACTTCATGAACAAGGATGGTGTAAATTTTCAAATCTTGCCCAAAAGGTGATTTCAAAAAGTGATCCCAAAATCACCTATTGGGCCAGATATGTATAATTCCACCATGATTGGACATGAGGTGGGGTCCCAAAGGACCCATGTTGAACATTTGGGGGTGAAAATATGCACAAATGACAAAGTTGTGAATCAGAGTTCAAAACCCCTTCGAAATACATTGAACCACACTTACCTGGTTTTCCCATGATGCAGTCCCCTGTTCCAGTAGAAAGACATGTCTTCAATCAAAGAGTAGAGCTATGTCATGGGAATGTTCAGGTGAGTGAGGGTATGTGGGGTTGTGGGGTGGTGGTTGCTGAGTATGAGGTTGGGGTGGGGCATTTCTTGGTTAAATAAAATTTGATTACAACTATGGAACCATATAATTTTTTTTTGCAAAACCTACCAAAGAGACACCCTTAGCATATGCTCTTTCAACTCTGAAAAAATTCAACACCCTCTAGGTTGTAGGTGAGAGCAAAAAAAAACAAAATACCCATTGCTAAGTATAGGGAAACCAAACATGTTATCTCTTTGTTTGTTTCTTTTATTTTTTGGCAGTCCGTATCTCAAAAACTGAAAAAGATTCCATCACAGAACTTTTTTGTCTTGAAACTCTGTCAGCCTGACCACACTTGCCAAGTTTTGTTCTGTTTTATCAAATAATGACAGAGTTATTAAGGTGCAATATATGGGGTTTAACATTAAACAGCCTACTCAATCCTAACCATAGGGGTGCTACTGCACCCCAATAATGCAAAATAGATAAAAAGTCAGGGTGGTATACAAGGACATATACCCAATGAGGGGATATCTTTAGTCGGGCCATGTCATATTCCTTATATCTATATCTATATCTATATTTGTATACAGTATCTATCTGTATGTGCGTCTGTACCTCTGTCCGTCCGTCCGTCTGTCTGTCTGTCTGTCTGTCTATCTATCTATCTATCTATCTATCTAGCTAACTAGCTATATATTAATGGGGTGTGGTAGTACCCCTGGTGTTAAGGTTGCGTAGGTTGTTTAATGTTAAACCCCCAAATCTGCATCATAATAACTTTGACATCCTTTGATGAAACAGCACAAAATTTGGTAGTCATGGTCTGGATGTCAGAATCTCAAGATGCGGAAAGATTTGTGACTGCATCATGTTTGGTATCTGAGATACGAAGCACCAAAAACAAGAAAAAAAAATTATATTTAACATTGCATATTTTTTGCTCTCAACAACAGCGTACACCATGTGGATTTTTTTCATGGAATTTTTAGGATTGAAGGGGCCTGTGTCAAGGGTGTGCCTTTCGAAGGTTTTGGTGAAAAAATTATTATATGGTTTCAGAGTTTCAGAGTTACAAGGATTTTTGAGCTAAGCATCAAATGCAACAGGTAAAACAGAAAAAATATTGCAAGTGCTTAATTTCATGATGTACCTATCATACTGAAAACAATTACCCATCATGACAGCTACCATTTTTTCTCTCTTAATACTCACAAACAGTGAAAATACATGAAAATGATCTCTTTTTAACAAACAAACACCTGAAACTAGCTAAATGGGACCATTTAGCTAGATTCTGCAGTTTCTGTTTTTTTTTAAACTCGACAGAAATACCTTTTGTCCCGGATTCCCCCCTTTTCTCTCACAAAAAGACAAAGACCATTGTTTGTTGTTGTGCTCAGATTGGCAATTAATTTATTTATATATCATAATTCCATGTTCCATTTCATCATCTTTTATTATTATATTTCTCACAATTTCATTTATTTTCATCCATATATCAATCTCTGATCATCCCTTTCTTCCTCTTTTT
Source organism: Neoceratodus forsteri (assembly GCA_016271365.2). Classification (NCBI taxonomy): domain Eukaryota; kingdom Metazoa; phylum Chordata; order Ceratodontiformes; family Ceratodontidae; genus Neoceratodus; species Neoceratodus forsteri. Next base: position 1,149,071,678 of record CM057452.1, on the reverse strand, counting down.
TCTCCCCCCAGATGAAAACCTGGGTGCCTTCTTCTTCTTCTCCTTTTCTGTTAGGTAACGGTGAAAACCAAGACCGCTTTTCTCCTTCAGCTTCTTCCTCTTTTCATCTTATTCCTTTTTCTTTCCCCTTCCCCTTCCTCCCCACATTTTCCCCCCTTTTCTGCCATCCACCTTTGGCAGTCCAATAACCATATTATTTTCTGCCATCCGCCTTTGGCAGTCCTATAGTTGTCCTACCGGACACATCTGTCACCCACCTTCGACAGACCTACCATACAGTCCCTTTTTGACTGTCTTCCCCTCTTGATCTATATTGTAGGGTGGGTGGTAGGGATCAAAACTCCAGCAAAAGTGGCTGAACCACTCCTGTGCTACCCATTATGTACCTCCATTTGCCTCTCCCCTTCCTGTTGTTTGGCCATTGTTCTATCCCCTGGCCCACCCCTTCCTTCCCCCCTCTCCTTCTGAGAACACCATCTTGATGGAAAGGGAAGGGGTGCACCAGGACAACCTGGTCTGCCTTAAAGGGCAAACTCCATTGTCCTGGATTCCCCCTTTCTCTCACAAAAAGACAGAGACCATTGTTTGTTGTTGTGCTCAGACTGGCAATTGATTTATTTACAGTATATATTATAATTCCATGTTCCATTTCATCATCTTTTATTATTATATCTCTCACAATTTCATTTATTTTCATCCATATATCATTCTGTGATCATCCCTCTTTCTTCCTCTTTTTTCTCCCCCCAGGTGAAAACCTGGGTGCCTTCTTCTTCTCCTTTTCTGTAGTTAACGGTGAAAACTGAGACCGCTTTTCTCCTTCAGCTTCTTCCTCTTTTCATCTTATTCCTTTTTCTTCCCCCTTCCCCCCCTTTTCCCCATTAGCCGGTCATCAGCTTGCGTTGGACAACTGGCTTTCCCCTCACTTATGGTACTGTCCCACCATGCCTCAGGGAAACTCCTTTCCAGTCCTTCCCTTTTATATATATTTTTTTTTAACTTCCATTTTTTGCATGCCTCCTCCATGCTTTTTTAAAACCAATCATTTCTGTATTAAATATGTCTATGGCTAGATCTGACAGATGCATGCCATCCGACCTGTAGAAATCTTCTACCCACTGTTCCACACCCTGCAGAATTACCTGTCCTCCCATTGTCCTTATCAGTGTTCCTACCCTTCTGTTCATCTTTCTTGTGACCCTATCCACAGCTCTATGGCTGTGCTCATGTCTCCAAACTCTCCTTGGTATCATATCCTACAAGACAAGGCATACCCTAGGCCATCATTGTTGTATTGTCACTAGGTCCCTCTTTACCTGCATGTGTGTGTCCACCTATGGCTTACCCCCAAGGTCATTGCCCCCTAGATGTATAATAATTAAGTCTAGAATGGGTCACTGCTCCTTCAGTTCTTTCAGGGTAGGAAGCAGCTGTGCCCATCTCATCCCCTGGGTGCCACGCCAAACCAATCTACATTGTTTCACATCTTGGTAAAGCTGCTTTCCCCCCAGCCTTTTTCTCAGCTCTCCTTTCTGCCCAATAAATATAAGAGTGGCCGCAGATCCAGGCTTCTGTGATCCTCCCTCATCCTATAGGGTTTAAACAAAATAAATATCTTATACGTGGTCTTAGTTTCTTTCCCATAATATCCCCTCTCCCTGTCACCCCCTTGTGGTTCCAGATCTGTAACAAAAACATGGGTGATACATTAGTCTCCATACTGTTCGAATGTATCTCTTATAACTGGTGGACCACCAGCGCCCCTTTTTCAAAATATTATTGACAATCTTGCCTGCCGTTGCCCACTGTGAGGCAGCCCCTATCCGTAAGGAGTGGGATGAATAATTAATCGGATCTTCCCCCAGGAATTGCATGCCTTTCTTGAGCAATGCTGTGACTTGATAACTTGTGACCCTTCTTCCATCACCATGAATGAATAATCTCCCTGTCCTATTCCCATGCTCTGTGGCGAAAGCCCACAAAGCCTGCACTGGGCACACTGCGCCATCTATATGTTTCTTTAGTGTTACCATGCAACCCTGTCCCCTTTAATCTGTTTTTTGTCCTCTTAATCATGATTTGTATCTCCTTCATCCCTCAGTTTATATCTTCCCATTCTAATCCCGCTTTCTTTTCTTTACTGCCTTGCCCTATCACCTCACTCACTCTCACTCACCTCACCTCACCTCACCTCACTCACTCTCATGGCCCCTGTGAACATTACCACATAAATCGTGTGAAATAGTTGGGCCTCGGCTTTAGATATGCAGTTTGCCGGTAAAACATCCTTTAGTTTTGCAAGCCACTGCTCACCTATTGGTCTTCTATTATCCGCATTCACTTGTCTTAACCTACCCCACCCCTGCATCATTCTTCTGATGAAAATCAATTTTGTTGGGTCCTTCCATCCCTTTAAACTGCAGACTACGCTAATCCCTGCCAAATAGACCCCCATTGTGGTGTGGGCTGTTCCTCTTTGCCATTGTTCTGCCGTGAACTTCCCTAGTTGCTCTTCTGTGAGTGGCCTACTTACCTCCATATGGTGTGTTGCCCTGAATGTTTGAAACACTCGCCAGGCCCATCGTAGGCCCTCAGTGTCTGTGGTACCCATGAAATGTGAAACAACGGTTCTGCTCCTTCCTGCCAATGTCCCAGATGTTTGTTGGTATGGGCATTTTTTGTTCCTCTGCTGTTGGTGCCAGCCTCCGGAAGCGCTCCAGCTGCAGATGGGAAAGGCTGTCAGCCAGGATATTGTGTACCCCTTCAATATGTTTTGCTCTGAATGACATGTTCAGTTGTAAGACCCTTAGCACCAACAGTCGCAAGACTTGATTGACTGTGTCTGACCTGGCTCCCTTGTTGTTTAATACCTCTGCCACTGCCCTGTTGTCACACCAGAATATCACTTTCTGATTCTGTAATTCATCCCCCCAAACTAGGGTGCAGACCCAAATAGGCATGATCTCTAACAATGTTATATCTTTCACCTTACTGTCCCTCACCCAATCTGTAGGCCATAGTTCTGCAAACCATCTGCCCCTCATATAGCCTCCCCATGCCTAGACCCCCGGCTGCATCTGTGTACAGATCAAGGTCTGTGTTATATACCCATTCCTCCTGCCAAAAGAAACAGCCATTATAGGCCCTGAGGAATTCCTCCCATACCTTAAAATCCACCTTAACACCTTTTGTCATGTCCACCCAGTGGTGTGGTCTGGTCATCCCAGCTGTAGACCTAGCTAACCTTTTGGTGAAAGCCCTCCCTGGTCCAATAGCCCTGCAGGTGAAGTTCAGGTGCCCCAATACTTGTTGTACTTGTTTTAGTTGTACTCTTCTCCTGCTGGTATGTATTTGGATCAGCTCTTTCAGTTTTTTCACTTTTTTGTCCGGCAACCTAAATATTTCCCCTGGAAAATCTATCTCAATACCCAGAAATTCTAGCACCCTGCTGGGCCCTTCTGTTTTTTCCGGTGCCAGCGGAATCCCTAATTCCTTGGACAGCTCTTGAAATTTGACCAACATTTTTTGTGTCTCCTTTTTCCCACTACCGATAAAAAAGAAATCATCCAAATAGTGAATAACCATTCTATAACCAGTTCATTCTTGAAATATCCACTGCAAACAGGTGCTGAATGCTTCAGATGTCGCACATGCTATAGAACATCCCATGGGCATGGCTTTATCAAAATAGTACTGTCCCCCAATTTTAAAACCCAAAAGGTCCCAGTCTTCTCTCCTAACTGGCAGCAATCTGAACGCGGATTCAATATCTGTTTTTGCCATCCATGCGTCATCAGTAGCCCGGATTATCCAGACTGCATCTTCTAATGTTGCATATGTCACTCTACTATATTCTTACCTGATAAAATCATTCACCAAATCCCCTTCAGGAAAAGATAGGTGATGAATCACCCTGTATTCTTCTTGTTTTTTGGGGACCAAACCCAGTGGAGAGATCCTCATATTCTGCAATGGGGGGGTATCAAATTGCCCTTCTACTCTCCCTGCTGCCCTTTCCTTCTCTACCTTTTGTCTTAACATTTCTTCTCTCCCTTTTACTGAACTCAGGTTGTTCACTTCTTTCGCTTGTCTGGGGCCATCACACTGCAATGAAAAACTTGTGCAAAAACCTTTTCCAATTATCTCTGCCACTTTTCTATTCAGGTATCTGTCCAACCAACCTTTCCATGCCTCTATCCTGATGGGGGTTCTGGCTTTCCTAAATTGCTCTCTGGCTTTCATCCCTTCTCCCCTCCCAGATTCTCCCCTTTCACTCAGTTCTTGGCCTTGCTGGTCAGTGATTCTAACTCCCTCTACTCGTATGCCCCCAACCCCTCCCCCCTGTTCAATGCCTGCCTCTTATACCCCTGTCACTCACGAAAAAATTGTTGACCTGAACCTTGACCCCCAGATCCTTGTGCACGCTGGACCCCTGTCATCCTGCATCTGCTTGCCTGATGTGTTTCCCCCCATTTTGAACATGCGTGCCAAAAACGACATTGTGGCCAAGAACAAAAAGGCCCTATTGTAAGCCCAGCAACACCTCTGGGGCATAGCTCCTTTTTTCCCCAGCTCCCCTTCAGGTGTGGACTGATCAGTTACATAATCTGTCCACAAGTCTAGTTGCTTTGTGTCCCATCTTACATCCCCATGTCGCCATTCTCTGCCGAAAAAATTTGTTGTAGTATATCCACCCCACCCCCCTTTTGCCTTTGCCCGCCTTATTATTAGGGAGTATGTGATGAATGGGATGCCCAGCTCCAGTTTATTTTCCAATACAATGGCTGAGAATGTGACAAAACCTCCAAACCACCCATCCCAAGTCTTCTCTTTTGTGAATTTGTCCTCCTCCTTCTTTCCTAACAAAACTACCGCTGCTGCCATTTCACTCTTTCCTATATTCTCTGTTTCTTCATATTTTGCTGACACTTCCTGGCTTACTGAAGCGAAGATATCCACATACTCTCCTTTCCATATTTTTTCTTTTGTGGCCAGTGGACCGTGTTCGCCTACCCTCATCCCAGGGGCACCTATCTCCCTTGTTCCTTTTCCTTCTTTCTCTGTACCTCCTTCCTTTTCTTTCACTACCTCTTTTTCTGTCCTAATCTCTGCCAGTGCTGACTCCATTTGCCCTAAACTCCTTGTTCCAAGTGCTGACACAATTTGGCTTATATACTCTTTAATACTGTCACCCACTGGGCCAGGTGTGTTACCTGTGGCCTTATCCGATGCTTGTTGCCTGCTGTCTTCCTGGTGCCCCATTATGGTCCCCTGTGGTTGAGGGGGTGGTTACACCACTAGTGGTTGTGGAGGAACCACTATGCTGTGGGGATCAGGTCTGGGTTCCCCTGGGGGAACCCCGACGTGGTCTTGGAGAGGTACTGGTGGTACCGGGTCGATAGGCTGCAGAGGTACTGGATCCACCACCTTGGTGGGTCCCACTGTTAGTCATTATACCCTGGTTAGGCTGTGTGGCCTTTCAGCTGGCCACTTCCCTCTACCCCCTTTACCCTTCCCCGCTTTCTTTTTCTCCCTGGATCTCCCTGGTTCCTCCCCTTCCACCAGTTCCCACATTTTGTTGGCTTTTTCTGCCAATTCGATTATAGCCCTATAAGTGTCTTCCTTTGAAGGCCTGCTCTTCTTTGGTGCCATGTCCCTCATTCCTTTCAAACTGTGAAGACAACTGAAGAGAAGAGAAACAAAATTCCATTATTAAATTATGTCTACTGCAGTCCTTCGTATGGCCAGGCCCTCTTTTAAACAGTCTCCTAACGGTAACAAAATGTGTCCCTTTTTTTTTTGTTTTTTTTGCCTCATGGTCCAACCTCTGCCTGGGCCTTCTTCCATCGCAAGTGTTCACATCAGGCCCCTTCCAGGTGACCTTATCACTCTTCCGGTCTTCCCTGCCATCTATCCCCTTCTTCCCATCCACTGCCCACCAGGCCCCCTCTCTTTTCCCCTGCCCCACACCTGTGGGCCTCAGGATGGTCTTGGCCTTCACTCACCTCAGGCGCCACCTCTTGTGGGCTTCCAGGCCTAAGCCTTTCTCCCCTTGCATGGTCTCACATGCCTCTGGCTATGGCCCCCCGGGCCTGTTTATTCCCCTTCCCTAGCCACCCCGTGAGCCTCAGGCTGGTAGTAGCCCTCACATGCTTCAGGTGCTACCTCTTGTGTTTTCCACTCCTAAAAACCTCTCCCCCCTTGCATGCTCTTGCATGCCTCTGGCTGTTGCCCCTCCGGGCCTGTTCATTCACCCTTTCCCTTTTTTCAATTCTTTGGCTGTGCCACATGGCCTCGCGGCCTAACTCTGATCCCCTCTCCTTGAGGGTCCCACATTTTTTTAGGCCTACTCCCTCTCATGGCTACCGTCGCCATGATTCTTGGCCTGTCGGGCTCCTGTCCCCTTGTGTCCCCCACCCACTTTTTAAATCGAGGCCCCTTAGGGCCTGTGCCTCCCCCACCCTGTGTGCCCTCACAAGCCTCTGGTTGCATTCCCCTTCCTCCTGCAACCTTGCCTGCTTGGGCTGCCCCCTCTGCCCACCAATGCACGTTGTCCCCCTGTCCATTGATGGTAAGCCTGTTACCAGCTTGAAAGAGAGGAAACCTGTGGCTGGACCACATGATCCTGTGGGCGTATGACGTCACACCATACATTTCTACCACGCTAGTCTGTATACTCTCTTATTCACAGCAACCAGGCCCCAATTAATTGTCTCATCCTTTGTTTGCAGTTCCCCGGGTTCATCTCTCTCTCTCTCTTTCTCTCCCCATAGCTCCTTATTTGTCATCAACTTCCATTTAGGCCCCGCGCTCACATTGCAGCCTCCATGCAGCGTGTGACGTCACGCCATGTGGCAGCCTGTGTCTGTCCCTTGCTCTCTTTCTGTGCTAGGCCTCTTTTTCTAAGGCCTACCAATGCACTGCCACTTCCCCGGTCCACTAATCCACTCTCCAACTCAGCTCTCACCCAATAACATGCCAGGGCCACTGCAGGCCACATGCTACCTCTTCTTGGCTGAAAAAAACCCTTTGCAATGCAGTGCTCCTCCCCAGCATCCTGTTCCCCTGACTTCTTTATTGCTAGGCCCAAATCGGGCAAACCCAGCTGAATGCACGTGATCCACCATTTTACTAGCGTTCCTCTGGCCTCCCTTGTCCTGTACAATATTACTTATCAGCTGCCCCTTACAACACTTCCCTTTGTTCAACAAAAGGTCTTGTTAAAGCTGTGCTCTTTGCATTCAGTGCCAGCAAGACCTTGGGCTGGCGATACCCTCTTCCAGCTCAGTCCCCTTCCTGCAGCTCTTCACCTCTGTTCCACAAAATACTTTGTTATCACTGCAGTATGCAGAACTCAATAAACTGATGCCTATACCAGTTAAGATTCATTTACCTCTGCTCCACAAAAAATGTTTTGTTATCACTGCAGTGCACAAACCACGCTCAGCTATGAATATACAATTTAAAGTCAGTTTTCCACTGTATCACTTCACCTCTGCTTCCCACAAAAACGCTTTATCACTCAAATATGCAAACCACCTTAAACTATGCATTTCTTTCTCACATTATTTGACTTCTCAGCTTCTCATAATTTTCTGGCCTCCTGATCCTCTTACTGTCCTTTCAATTACTATATATTATTTATATGTATTTATTTATATATATTCTTTTTTATATATAACCTCAACATCTTCATCCATATTATTTGTTTATTTCTTACCTCTTTATCTTGTTGCACAAACCTTCCAAATTAATTTGCCAATCCGACATGCTGCAGTTTCAATTAGCTCAGATCAAAACTCCAGCAAAAGTGGCTGAACCACTCCTGTGCTGCCCATTATGTACCTCCATTTGCCCTTCCCCTTCCTGTTGTTTGGCCATTGTTCTATCCCCTGGCCCTCCCCTTCCTTCCCCCCTCCCCTTCTGAGTGCACCATCTTTATGGAAAGGGAAGGGGTGCACCAGGACAACCTGGTCTGCCCCTTAAAGGGCAAACTCCATTCTCAGCACCTAAGGATCCAGGGTGACCAGCTTAACCAGAGAGCAGTTATTCAGCATTCTCTGTATGAGTATGGAGGGACATTCTTGAGTTCTGCACAGACTATTTAATTTTGCTGTTTTAGTTGATCATTGTTTTTTAGTAGAAGCTGGAGCCATTGTCTGTAGGTCTTTGTCCATACAAACTGGGTTTCCAATTTTTGCTGATCTCTGAACAGCTAGGATGAAAGATTGAATGCAGAGTGTAGCTGAATTCAAAGTTTTTCAGACATCTACTTATTTTTACTGTCTTAATTTGCTGCTATAACTGACAGTGCTTACAGCCCTTCCCCCAAACATCACACATGCACATGCTGACACTCAGAGCAGCCATCAGAGTATGAAAAAAAGAAAATTGCATTCTGATATCAGAAAGCAAGCATGGCAGGAAGTGGTATGTGGTCACATGTTCACGATCTCATCTGTTTAAGATTTTTCTTTTTCCCTAACATTTCCCACTGTTCAGTATGGTAATAAAATGGCAGCATTTGTGAGCAAGATTCTACAAAAGGGAATGCCATATTCATAGTGGAAGGGGATATTGTGCAGCTGTTAACAGGGGTTAGGTGGGCACAATGCCTCTGTCCAGTATGAAGAACATCATTTTTGCTAACTTTAGTTTTTATTTCATTATGAAGTGAATGTGATGTTCCCATGTCCCCTCACTATGAAATTAATGAGTATCCTTCACTGAAAAAATAGACAAGATTGCAAGCCCAAGCTAGTTACTCCCATATTTAAAAAAGGCAATAGAGGCTCTGTGCAAAATTATCGTCCAATTAGCCTGACCTCAGTGGCTGGTAAATTAATGGAACGAGTAATGAAGTATCTAACAGATCAAGATTGTAAAAAATTAGGAATTTATGATTCAAATCAGCATGGGTTTACTCCCAAGTATTCCTGCACCACCAGTCTGATATATTTTTACAATAACATAAGTACTCTACTAAATGTGGGTATCCCTAGTGATGTAATTCTTTTGGACTTTAGTAGAGCTTTTGATAAAGTCTCACATGAAAAACTCATTACTAAAAGGCACAATCTAAGTTTGTCACCTGATACTCTCAACTGGACTTTAAACTGGTTGACAAATCATTCTCAGAGAGTCACAATTAATGATATCTTGTCTGATTCGGGTAGTGTGACAAGTGGTGTACCACAGGGGTCGGTCTTGGGACCAACATTGTTTAACCTCTTTATCAGTGATTTACAAACAGGGCCAAATAACCATAGTTAAATTTGCAGACAATACTAAATTGGGGGGCAAGGTTAATAATCAAGAAAATATTTCTGCATTAAAGAAGGATTTGGAAAAATTAACACTTTGGGCAAATGAAAATCATAAGCAGTTTAATCAAGACAAATGTTTAGTAGTGCATTTCAGTGTAAATAATCCAAAAACAATATATCATATAAACGGACTTCCACTTCACTCATCAAATTGTGAAAAAGATTTAGGGATATATGTTAATAATTAACTTACATCAAATGATCACTGTGTTAGAACTGTTTGCATGACCAACAGACTTTTAAGGCAAATAAAACGCACTTTTATTAATAGCACTGAACAATGCCTTATTCTATTGTATAGGGCATACATTAGACCGTCTCTAGACTATGGCTCCTCTTTCTGGAATCCAAACCAAAAAAAAGACATAGCAATTCTTGAACAGGTTCAAAGGGGAGTAACTAGAATGATTCCAAGATTAACAAACTTGGATTATCAGAACAGACTAAAAGCTACTGGTCTCTTCTCTCTTCAAACTAGAAGATTAAGAAGTGATATGCTTATGGTTTTTAATTTAATAAATTCACCAGATCTAATGGAAAAATGTGGTCTAACACTCTCCAAAAGAAGACATGTTCCGAGGCTGCATAATAAACAGCTTGAAGTAAAAACTTATAAAACCAGCAAAAGGGGAAACTTTTTTCCAATAAGAGCATCTGTTGTATGGAACACCTTGCCACAAGAATTGGTAGAGGCAACTAGTGCCACTGTCTTTGAAAACAAATTAGATGTTTGGTTGAGGGATAATAGATAAATAATGTCCCACATAGTGTGGGGAACAGTCAATGGGCTCTGGCCTTCTTCTGTTCTTTCATACCAAGTAATACCAAGTACAGCAGAGAAAGTCCACTTTACATCTAATTTCACTGCCAACACTATGTAAACAACAATTTAGCACAGTGCTCACCTAGACAACTTCTTTTACAAAGTCCCTTTCTTTTTATGTTATTACTCCCTAGCCCCACCCATGTTTTTTTTACATAACTAGATTATGTCCTCATACCCACCCCCTTCCCCCAGACAGTATGCTGTGCTTGGTGATGACCATGTTTACTGCAAGACAAGGGCAATTGTACACACCTTACTCAGAAGTCTACCTAAGTTCAGCCATGTTTTTCAACAGTCCCCAGTTCACTGACATCCTGAAGCATGCCCAACACAAATGCACTTGTCACTTCTCATTGGGCTATGAAAACAGAATGGTGCTTCCCACAATCCATTCACTATGTGGTAATAGCACCATATATGTTGCCCTTAATTGCCCCAGCAAACCATTCTAAAACTAATAATTCAGACTAGGCTTCCGTGACTTATCTCCTTGGTATGCTGTAGGGTGCTCAATTATCACAACAGTATCTTTGGATATTAGCCACCCTCCATCTGGGTTCAAACCCCACCTCCAAACTGCTCATACTGTTTTGCATATCTTGCAAGAAAGGCTAGCACATATACAACTATTTTCCTTCCAGGTGTCTGTGGGGGGGGGGCTACCCATATTCAGTGGTTATGGTGGTTCTCATATAACACTACAGAACTTACATTGCTAACAAATGAAATACACATGAAGAAAAAAAGCATTTAATGTTATACCCCAATTGTTGCACCTTTAAACTTTGACATCCTTTGACGAAACAGCACAAAATTTGACATGTGCAGTGAGGATGTAACAGTCAAGATGTGAAATGTTTTTCCAAACCTAACTCTCCACCTCCACCTCCCCAAGTAACAAAATGAAAGAATATTATGGTGTCCACTGTCCAGACTGTTGGCAAACCAGGAGTGGGGTCTTCCTTGGGGTTCTCAACCCAAGCACTTACCCAATTCTGATATAGTCTTCAGATGTACAGAACTGTGTCTCCCCACATTGCCAACAACTTGTAGGCCTTGCCTGAAGAAAACAGACCACATCTCACCTTATTTGCTCATAGAATGTTCTGAGCGCTAGAGTTGAGAACCCCAAGTTAGACCTCACTTCTGATTTGCCAAGAGTCAGGACAGCGAAAACCATAATTTTTTTTTTTCATTTTGCTGCTTGGGGGGTGGGGCTGAGGATTTATGGTTGGAAACCCTAAAACCTCATTTCCCTACTTTTGTCACTATAATCTGAACCCTAACTGGTGCATTAATAGTTCTATGAATGGGTAACATCAGAACTGGACAAGGGAAAGCCTGTGGATGTATTATTCTTGGACTTCAGCAAGGCATTTGACTCTGTCCCCCACAATGGTCTGGTGGAGAAACTGATGGGGTTGGGAGTGGGCCCTTTCATGGTCAGATGGACTGAAAACTGGCTAGCTGGACACACTCAGAGAGTAGTGTTTGGTGGGGAGCTCTTGAACCCTAGAGAGGTCGGTAGTGGGGTGCCGCAGGGCTTGGTCCTGGGTTCAGTCCTGTTTAATGCATACATTTCGGACATCAGGGAGGGTATTGGGTGTGAAATGAGTATGTTCGCTGATGACTCCAAGATGGGAGCAGTAGTTGAGGGGGAAGAGGGGAGATTGGCCCTGCAAGGGGACCTGGACACACTAGAAAGGTGGGCTCACACATGGAAATTAAATTTCAATATCACCAAGTGCAAGGTGTTACATCTTGGGTGAGGAAACCCTAAACACAGGTACACTCTGGGAGGAGAGGCGCTGGAGGTCTCAACTGGGGAAAAAGACCTAGGGGTCATGGTGAATACATGCAAGAAGAACAGTGCAGGAGAGTGGCTAGCAAAGCAAACAGGATGTTGGGATGCATTGTAAGGGGGATCACCTAGGAGCAGGGAAGTGATTCTGCTGCTGTGCAATGGACTGGTTAGACCACACCTTCAGTACTGTGTACAGTACTGGAGACCACACTTAAAGAGGTACATACAGCTCCTGGAGAGGGTACAGAGGAGGGCAACTAAGATGATATGAGGACTAGGGGATTTGATGTATGAGGACAGACTTGAGGAGCTCTGCCTGTTTTCATTGGAGGAGAGGAGCGGAGAGGATAGGAGAGATGGGGGGACATGATTGAGGTCTTCAAGTACCTCAAGGGAATAAATAAGATAAACACGGAGGTGATCTTTAGACTAAAGCGGTGAGGTATCACCAGACGGCATGGTTTGAAGTTGGAAGGTGGAAGGGTGAGGAGGGAAAGAGGAGGAGGTTTTTCACTGAGAGGGTGATGGATCCTTGGAACACGCTGCCTGGCGAGCTGGTTCAGAGATCCACAGTGGAGGGCTTCAAGAAAGGGTGGGACAGACACAGAAAGTGGATGTATCAGATGATGGCCTGGTCCAGGGGGGTGCGGATGGATGATAGGGGTTTCTGGAACACAAGGGGCGGAGGGCCTCGGTACTCAACTAAGATCTGTGGTTCGAGCAGACTTGATAGACTGTAAGGCCTAATCTGCTGGCAATTAGCATGTTAGTATGTTAATACAGTTTTTGCAAAGAATTGCCTTACTTTTTGAGATAGTAAAACCATACCATCATTTATGCAAATTCCTTCATGACCTGAGTGAACACATCCATCTGGCTAGGGAAAAGCAGTGCCCTCTGAGCCCTGTGCTTCCACCCCTCCATAGATGCCCACATCCATCTTGCTGAAAAAGCACATGACCCTGTGGGCCTTGCACTTCTATGCTTTAAGAGAAGCAAATTATTTGCTTAATTGAAATTGTGTTTTGTGTGGCTCACTTCAATGAAAAAAAAAAGATATATTTAGTGTCTTTCCTAAAGGGACACAGTTAGCCTTTTTTGCATTATATTTCTAGTTACAAACCCACATTTTGTGACTGCTTACCTTCTCACAAATTCATTGATGCTGCTTGTTGTTTTATCTGCCTCACTGCTTAGTAGAACTGAAATGCATGCTAATGTATAGTTCTACCAAACTTTCTTTCAAATCCTAGATCTCGTCTTATTGCACTATTCCTGAACATTAGAAGCACCTTCAAACATTGCAGCCACTCATGATGCAATAACCTTCTCTATTCCCACTGCATTATGAGTGGCTAAACTATGTTGTGGGTGTTACTAAGTCTAGAAAAGATGCAGTAGGACTTGATCGAGGAATGCAAACAAACATGTTTTGTGTGGTAACACCAGTAAAGTGGGTAGTCTGTTTTTCACTTTTTTTAAACGAAAAAAAATAGAACCAAACAACCAGTTATATCAGCAGACTACAGAATGTGAAAAATGATTACATGTGTTTTTTAAACTAGGGGCACTTTAAAGCCTCAGGGGTTGACAGTGCCATGTTAACTGCTGGTGGTTGATTGTATATGGGCAAAGCATTGTTTTTTCCCCAATAAGTCAGTAATGTTTTGTCAGTTTGCTAAGAAATTTGGTATTCTTGTAGTACACGATGTGATATTTTTGGTCCATTTTTGATTATGATTGCATTTTTATTGTGGATTTAGTACAATGGTAATGCTTGGAGGTTATTTTGCTATGCAGTGCATACTTCATTAATGTTTGCAGGGGATTATGTGTTAGTGTTGTAGTAGTCATTGAGACTTTTTGTTGATATATAGAGCCTCCCTTAACTCCAATCATAGATGGAGTTATGGATTGTTAAATTTGCAATGTTATCATATAGGAATTTTCAATTTCTAAATGTTTATGTTTTTTATAAATCTGTTTTCATTTGGTATTTTGTAGGGACTTAGACTTTTACTACTTATTGTGGCCTTTCTTGTGATATATAGATTGCCCCCTAACTCAAAAAACTGATAAGGGTTATAGCTTGTTATAGTTGCAATGTCATTCTATTGGAATTTTCTTTTCTTTTTTATTTTAAGTTTTTATATGGCCCCTAAATTTTGGGGGGGGTATTATGTGTCAGTGTTGCAGTACTCAAACTTTTGTTTGTAAATATAAATTGCCCCTAAACTCCAAGGGAAAGATTTTCAGAGTTTGGATGCAAGCTACGACAATGGAACTTGCGCAGAGTGTCTGTGCATCAGGGATCCTGCACCCAATTTTCCATCTGACAGGGTTCTGGCACCTAAGTTCCACCGCTTGTGGCAACAATGGCCAAATAGATGGCGCTCCCATGAGGTGTGCCACAACAGCTGTGGGGCAATGGGGTGGCACCTTCTCCCTTCAAAAGGAGCAAGGCTAGGGCCCCCCAAACCTCAATCTGCCAGTAACCTAACTGGTTACAGATAACCCTGGTGATCTAGTGGTCCTTCCCCACCCAGACATGCCAACATTGAAATTACTACAAAAAAGTTAGTCCCTGGTGATCTAGTGCCTCCCAATCCCTGATATGCCAGTAATGAACAACAGTGTAAAATGACAGTCATTGCTCAGTGATCTTTCCCCCAGCCCCAGTATGCCAGAAATGCAAATTATTAGTGGTGCAAAGTCATTCTCTGGTGATGGGTCCCACCCACAGTCCATTATGCCTGAATATGGCTCAGTCTATAACGTCAATCCCATCCAGGTGGTGTAGTTCCCCCCACCCCAGCAGGTAGTGCCCACCACCAAGCTCCCCCTATCCTGAACCCCAGTTGGGTCCCCACCACAACCCTCCCTCACACCACCTTGGCCAGATGCCAAATGAACTGTCAGAGTGTGTACTATATACAGTATGCACTCCGATTGTTCATTTGGTGTCTGGCTATGGTGGTGTGATGAGGGTTGTGGTGGGCACCCTATCAGGGTCCAGGAAGGGGGGACCAGAATGAGGGGCACTACTTGCTGGGGTGGTGGGCCAATAGACCACCAGAATGGGATGTTATCAGCTATGCCATATTCAGGCATACCTGGCTGGGGTGGGGACCCATCACCAGGGAATGACAGTATACTACTAATATTTTGCATTACTGGCATACCAGGGCTGGAGGGGAGGAACAGATCACAATGGCTCTTGTTTTACAAGGTTGGACATTACTGGTATATAAGGGATTGAGGGGCACTAGATCACATGGGACTGTTTTGTAGTAATAATTTCAATTATGGCATATTGGGGTGAGGTGCGACCCTCTAGAGCACCAGGGTTATTTGTAACCAGTTAGGTTACTAGTAAATCGGGGGTTGGGATGACACAGTTGTGTCTGGTTGCCAACCCTCCCAGAGGATGTCTAAGTGGTCTCGCAGTACTTAGACCTTTGTCCTTGGGGTAGGGTTTGAAAATGAAACATAAGGGGAATATGGCAGCCTGCTTTTTCTGTAAGCCCCCCCAGCATCATGACACAGCCACTTTTGTGGTACAAGGCTGGCACAAGCCTGCTTTGTGCTTGCAGCCTGCATTTGATGCAGGCTGTTTTGCAATATAACTGTAGGTGCATCTCTTGATTCAAGGTGTCGGTTGCATCAGACATGTTTGACGTAAGCACCTTGCATCATTCTTAGGGCTTTAAAAATCCTGCCCAAATCTTGATGGATGTATGTCTTGTTAAATTTGCAATGTTATCCTATGGGAATTTTAATTTTTAAATTTTTATATTATTTATATGGCCCCATAATTTCTGGGGAGGGTTTTATATGTTAGCATTGTAGAACTCATTGAAACCTTTCTACAGGTGTATAGACTGACCCTCAACTCCAAATATTGTCAGAGTTATGACTTGTTTAAGTTCAAAGGCAGAAATAAAAAACACTCCAACTTCTTCTTTCAAATGAACCAATACCTCTTTCATGAGATTGTGTCATTCTCATGAAAGAGGATTGGTTCATGCGAAAGAAGAATGTGAAAAAAAAACAAAGTCCAAAATCTTCTTTCATATGAACCAATCCTTTTTCCTGAGACTTTGTTGTTCTCACAAAAGACCTTTCTTCAAATGTATAGATTGTCCCTTAACTCCAAATATTGATGGAGCTATGACTTGTTAAAGTTCAAAGGTGGAAATAAAAAACTGTCCAACTCTTCTTTCATATGAACCAATCCTCTTTTGTGACATTGTATCATTCTCATGAAAGAGGTTGGTTTATATGAAAGAAGAATGTGAAAAAAAAAAAAAACTAAGTCCAAATTCTTCTTTCATACAGTCCTAATATTCTTCCATATGGCCATATTCCTCTTTGATGAGACCATATGAAAGAAGAAAATCTCACAAAAGAGGATGTTTAAATGTTTTAAAAACACATTTCTGGGTCCTTTATCAAAAAACTAACTACAGAATCCAGCTAATGGGGTCCTGTCCTGTTTAGGAAGATGCATGTGTTGGTTTCTCAGCAGGATATGAATTTTATAGGTTTTCAAAAAAAAAAATCTATGAGGATGCATCCTCCCAGGTTTGAGGTTTTGTTACTTCTTTTCTTCACCAGGGGTCAATGAGTGCTTATTGTTTAAAATCTTTTTTTTTTTTGTGGAAGTCCTTAAATGTTTTTTTACATAACTGTTTGTTATCTCTTTGGTTTGCTATTGTATATACAGTCAATTCTGCTTGTATGCCTCACCCCAGGACTAGATGAATTTGGGCATACAAGCGGAATGGCATACAAGTGGGAGAGCGAGTTTTGATTAGTTGTCAGCATCACAGTAGCTGTACAGAAATTGTGGTTTTATTAAAACAGTCCTAGCATCTTGGGCCATGTTTATAGAAGAAGACAGCATGATAATTGTGCTATTTAACTTAACCACAATTAAATTAAAAAGAAATGCAAGCTAGAATCGGAAAAAAGATTCACGGTTCCCTGTGCTTACATAGTTCAGCGCCCTGCTCACTCTCATTCATGTAAACCAAGTTAGCGGTAACACAGTTGGTTTCGAATAGTGCACAGTCCTGCTTTAATCACCCTGAGATTGGCATTTGTTTCATACCTTTGGATGTGTCTTTTCAAAAGTTTAGAAACACTCATAGTCACAGCTTTCTCTGGAAGCCACATACCGATGTATGGAGCCAATCGGAATTGTTTGGGGCACTCTCCTCATCACACCTAATTAAAAGCTTAGTGCAACAGCTGCAATCAAGCAAGTTAACACCCAATTTGTGATTAGTGACTGGCTGAGTGCAACCAAACTAGCCCATTCACCTTACAAAAAGAGGCATGCAACCAAAAATGAGGTGGCATACAAGTGATTATTTTAACATTGTTAACATAGGAAATGAATCAGGACATTGTAGAAAATGGCATATAAGCGGAAAAGGCATACATCCGAAAGGCATACAAGTGGAATTGACTGTATTCAACAAATGTTTGTTGTATGTTTATTGACTGAAAGGACTTTTTTTTTATTATGCTTACTCAAGTGCAGGGGTCTTTCACTCTCCCAACCTAGAGGCAAAGATGGTCTGGAAATGGTTGGGATGGCTGCAATTGGAACAAAGATGGTGCATAATGCTTCCTGCAGGTATGTTCTTTGCACCTTATTGTACAATTGGGCTTCAGCATCACTGTCAGTAAAAACTGAATTCAATTTAATAGGTACTTCTGCAGATTCAGGTGATAACTGTGGCAGTCTTCTGGGCTGATTGTTGACTGCCCTCTGGGTCTACCTCTCCATATTGCTAAGATGGGCTCGCCCCAGGATATTTGAATGTTAGCACTGACACAGGCTGGAGCTGACTCTCTCAACCCTCACTACGGCTTAACATCTTTCTAGATTTAATGTTTTGGGGCTCTACAACCTTATTAAATGGACACTGGTGCTAGAGAAATTTCAAAACATTAGGAACAGAGATTATCTTAATTCACAAGATCCATCTTTCAGGACTGAAACATAGTAAGATCCACCAACAGTGGATGAGAATGGTCTATGCCTCCTCTCATTCTTCATTCCTATGCCTCCTTTCATTCATCAGAGGAAATTAATGGAGTAGGATAAGTGGTGCTGGCAACACCTGGGTGAATGAGACTATACCTTTTATTCAAACCCCCACTGTACATATAGCAATATAGATCACTTTGGCTGTCAGTTTCTGTACAGCTGCATGCAGTATTGTACTGCTGCTATTTCCTGTTGCTTTATTCATTTTTAAACTAAGTTCATAGCACTTGTTGGCGCTTTATTTGGAGCCCTGTATCTGTGTGCTACCAGGAACAGGAAGAATGTTTATGTAGTCCTTACTACTTCGGGACTACAAAACAAGTGTGACATATAAATATAGTGTTTTGGACATCACTACACTTAGGACAGCTGTGTGCCTTATCCATGGATGAGTGGATGATGCACTTAGCAGACCTTTGGGCTAAATGTGTTGAAAGTTAATTTCAGGGGTTTGACCTCACAAATACCACTTCCAGGTTTATGCCCAATACTTCTACAAGCCCTCTGTAAGCAGGGCATACTTTGGCTGTCAGTTTCTGTAGAGCTGCACAAGTATTGTACTGCTGTTATTCCTTGCTGTTTTTTTTTTTTTTACAGTTAAACTTTTTTATTAATTTTTCATAAGATATACAGACAAACCTCTTACAGTACAGTATAATGAGAGGATTTATTTTTTTTTTAAAGAAATTGAGGCAGTATAAGAACATTGCTACAATAATACAAGGAGCTTTTGGTTTAAAATATAGTAAACAATACAGGTCATGTAATTAGCATATACTTGACATTTGTAGTGAACTTAAAGCAGATAGTATGATTAGATACGGTTTATATTAAAATGTTACATAATTATATATGATGCTGCAAAAGGGAAAAAAGTACATTCATAAAAGGATTGTGGAGTAATAAAGAATGATTGAGAACAGAGTATAGGAAAGAAAAGATATATAACAAGTTAAGAAGAGAGAGAGGGACACTATAGAAAAAAAGGAGAAAAACAGCGAAACTACAATGATGTATCAGTAAAAGGGGAAAATCCATATATATTAAGTCCATACATTGGTGCTGGAAGATTTAGTTGATTCCAAAAAATTAAAAAAGCCCTGCCAACAATTGTTATATAACATGAGTCGGTCAGACAAGATATATGTCATACGGTCCAGAGAGGCATATTGCAATAGTTGGTTAATGATACCGGGAAGGGTAGGGTTTATGTTGGATCTCCAATGCATGAGGATTGTGCGTTTAACTTGAAGGAAGAGTATTTTTAACCATCTGCTCTGCGAATATGAAATTTTATAAGAACGGTGATTAAAAATACCAAGAATGCAATGTTTAGGGTCCAGTGTAAAAGGCTGACCTACCACTTTCATTGAAAATCTGTGAGTACAGTGCCAAATCTTTTGTATGAGGGGACAGTGCCATAAGATATGCAATAAATCCCCATTGGGGGAATTGCAGCGCCAGCAATTGTTATTGTT
Source organism: Neoceratodus forsteri (assembly GCA_016271365.2). Taxonomy (NCBI): domain Eukaryota; kingdom Metazoa; phylum Chordata; order Ceratodontiformes; family Ceratodontidae; genus Neoceratodus; species Neoceratodus forsteri. Next base: position 1,149,052,183 of record CM057452.1, on the reverse strand, counting down.
CAATAAACCCATTTTTTGTAATACAACAGGAGTTCTGTACCACAAATGAAGGATCTTGGTTTGAATTAGGGAACTACGTTTACCATTAAAAGATTTGTGACAGGAGAGCTAACATCTGGACCATTGTGCATTGGTGATATTATATTGTAGCAAAGTACTCCATCTGTTTTTAGCATTGACAGAGTAGTCAGGAAGGATATCACAAATATCTTTGTAAACAGTGCTATTTAAATTGGATGTTGTTTTTATCCATTTAGAGATGTGCTTATCATACAGACAATTGATAGAGAAGGTGTGAGGTAAGAGTTGCATGCGTCAAGAGTCGAGATATTTCCTAAAATCCTGGTGGGGAAGATTCCATATGCCTCGTAGGGTTGGTGTAAGATTTTAACTTTAATGACTTGGGTTCATGTATATCCTGCAAAAAGACAATACCCTTATTTTTCCAGGTATGACAAAAATTGGGGTGATTATCAAGAGATATATGTTGGTTACCCCAGATGGGGGTGTAAGCTAAGGGTTTGGGGTTAGATTTAATAAGCTTGTGAATGATTTTCCAATAGAATATAGAAGCAGCTATGGTAGGGTAAGACTTTAAAGAAGAGGTAAGGGTGTTATAAAGGAAATAAGTCACCACATTACCAGGACATAAGGATGTTTCCATATTGACCCATAAAGGAGACTGGATGTTGGGTTTGTTAAACCATTTAATTGTTTCAGATGTACGGAAAGCCCATAAGTAGGCTTGGAACCAAGGAAAGCCAAAGCCACCTTTTTACCAATGGGATCTAAGTTTATTACGACTAAATCTAGGTATTTTGTCTTCCCAAATGAAGCTGCCAATAATTTTGTCTATTTTGGTAAGAAAACTAGAGGGAAGTATCAAAGGGATATTGGAAAATAGGTGTAATATTTTAGGAGTTATAGACATTTTAATGGCGGAAATTTTACCATTAAAAGAAAGTCTAAGTAGCTTCCATCTATCAAGTGTTGTTTGGATACTGGTTAACAGAGGGGAAAGATTAGCATCCCATAATTTATTCAATGTTGGGGTGATCCGAATGCCAAGATAAGATATACCTTGGGGTGGCCCAACGAAAGCCTAATGTGTTGTTCATGAGGGGACTACAAAGGGTATTCAATGGTAGCGTTTCAGATTTGTTAAGGTTTAGAGCTAGTCCAGAGTGGGAGGTGAAGTCATTCAGTAGTTTAACTAAAGGTTGCCCGGAACTTTCGAGGTTTTCAAGTAAAATAAGGAGATCATCTGCATATGATAGTGAAGTATAGTGAGAGTTACCAATAGTAATGCCTTTAATTGTACCGGATTGATGTAGGGATGCAGAAAGATGTTCCATGGCAAGTATAAACAATGAAGGCGATAAGGGGCATCCTTGTCTGGTGCCTCTTGCTAAGTAAAAGGAGGTGGACAAAATATAGTTCATGAGAACTCGAGCTGAAGGGGAGGTATGCAATAATTGAATCCAAGCACACAAATTATTTGTAAAGCCAAAATGAGATAGCACCTGATATAGATATTCCCAATTGAGAGAGTCAAATGCTTTCTCAAAGTCAATGTCTTGCAGCTGCAGGGGTTTTAAGAGTTTTTGCTTTGTGAATTAAATTGAGTAATGAGCGAAGATGATCGGAACTGTTTCTATTTTTGATAAATCCTGATTGAGAAGTATGGATGAGTTTAGTCATTAAAGATTCTAAGCGGAGAGTTAATAATTTGGCAAATATTTTTCCTTCAGTATTAAGAAGTGAGATTGGTCTATAGTTTGGAGGAAGAAAAGGGTCTTTGTCTTTTTTTGGTAAGACTGTTATAATGGCTTTGGTCATTGTCCATGGGAGTTTCTTTATTAAGGTCGCTTCTTGGAATACATTGACTAATACAGGACAAAGAGTGTCAGATAGGGTTTTATAAAAATCAATAGGGAACCCATCACTGCCAGGTGCTTTACCATTTTTTAATGATGATAAAACAGTTTGGATTTCCTGTAAAGTGATTGGTTTATCAAGCATAGCTTTGTCCTGAGGGGATAGGGTGGGGTAGATTCAATTTTTCCAGAAAATGTTGTATTAGGTTGGGATTTGTAGTATTAGGTTGCAAGTATAGTTGATGGTAAAAGGATTGCATAATACGATTGATTGCAAGGTTGTCTGTGTGTGTCTGACCTGATGAATCTTTTAGACCTGCTATATGTCTCTGCATCTGTTGAGTTTTTAGCTGGTAAGAGAGCAACTTTCTGCATTTATTCCCTTGTTCCCAATAACAGTGTTTAATCCTAAAAAGGGCAAGTTCAGCTTTCCTGGATCTCAACTCATTAATTTTAATTCTTAATTGTAGAATTTCCAGATGAAGCTGTGAATTATGATTGGGTTTATTTAATTTATAGTATTGGGTTTCTTTTTCTTTAAGGGATTTTTCTAAATTAGCTAATTGTTGTTCTCTTAATTTCTTTCTATGCGCTGCATAACAAATAATTTTACCTCTAATAGTGGCTTTTAATGCTTCCCAGATAGTACCTTGAGACATATCTGAGTATCGTTAATAGAAAGAAAATCTTGAATCTGGGTTTTAATCCAAGGAGTGAATTCAGGTCTCTGAGTAAAAGTGGGTCTAAATGCCAAGATGGGGATTTAGAAGAAGGTGGACCCCAGAGTAAATGCAAACTGATAGGGAATGATCAGATATAACAATAGGAGAATCGATGTATCAATAATTTTTTCAGTAATGAGAGGAGAAGAGAACCAATAATCAATCCTACTATATGATTTATGTAAAGAGGAATAAAAGGTGTAATCTCGTTGTCTGGGATGATGTAATCTCCAAATGTCAGAGAGACCTAAATCCTTCATAAGCATTGATAGAGCATTAATTCTACAGGGGTGGGCATCATGTGATGAGTTACTTCTGTCTAAATATGCTTGTAGTGCTAAGTTAAAGTCACCACGAATAAGAATAGGTGAATTATTTTTATTATTAATCATAATTTGTTGGGATAGATTATGGAAGAAAATAGGTGAATCAAAGTTGGGTGCATATACATTCACAAACATAAGCAGACCTGCTGTGGTGTTTAATAGGGTTATAATCCACCTACCATCTGGGTCTCTAATGATTTTTATGGGGGGCCAATTAAGAGATTTATGTATTAAGATAGCAACCCCATGTTTTTTGGATAGAGAAGATGACGCATATACTTGACTAACCCAGTCTCTTTTAAGTCTGTTGACATCCTGTGATGAATGTTTAGTTTCTTGTAAGAAAGCAATATGTGTTTTATGCTTTTTAAGATAGGTAAGACTTGCTTATGTTTACAAGGTGAGTTGAGTCCCTTGACATTCCATGAATGTAAGATTAGATCACTCATGGTACTAGGATATAAGGTAATTAGTTACAAATAGGAATGAGGGACTCAATACCATTAATTTGGAGGATGTCACAGATTCAAAAGGTAAATATATATAATAAACAAATGTATGCAGGGCCCTTAACGTGTATGGGTTCGAGATGATTGAGTATTTGTATTCATTTAGTCTTGTAGAGGGAGAGTATAGAGATAGGAATATCAAGTAATTAAACATTAGAACCAACAAACGTTAGTATAAACTCAGTAACAAGAATATTAATTTAAAACTTTTATGAAATGCAGAGCAATAAGAGTCGGTAAATATACCAGGACTCTCACTCTACACTACTAGGCATGTAGAGTAATTAGTGAATCTCAAGATACGGTTTACCTTATAATCTTAAGATACTAAACTTTATATAACAGTATATTAAAGAAGTGTATTTGAGATTTGTACTTAGGTAATTAAAGCATTACCCTGGAAAAGACCAAAACATCATCCTGCCAAATAAACAAGGATAATTATGTAATAGTGTTAAATTCCAAACATAATGAATTAGCTTGGACCTAACAATAAGTCCAATATTAAATAAAGTATGCCAACATGATGGCAGATAATGCTGGAACAGTGTGAGCCAGATAAAAGGATGCCCAATGTGTATTAATCCACATAAGCTAGGTTAGGGAATGCAGTATATACTATAGGTTCATAGTGCATCAGTGTATTGTGGAATCATTTTTATAAGTTCCAATGATTTGGAAGAAAATGGGATGAAGAATAATGTGAAAAGGCGGAAAAACTCAATGTATAGAAATACAATTGGAAGCATACTTTGGTGAAAAATCTGTGAGATATAATGGGAATGCACCTGATGCACTACATACCAGAAGTGATGCAAAATAAATATTAAATAAGTAAATGATTTTAGAGTATTTGTCTAATCATCCTCCACATTCCAAATGATAGGATTTATGTGGAAAAATGCTATAATAGTAGGGGTTAAGGGCACACTGATGTGAAATACAGAACTTTATATATGTATGTATGCGCCTGACCACACGGTGGTGCTGAAGCTTATGAAAAATTAGAATGTAAATACCAATTATATATACTAATGTCTGGCACCACACAAGGATTAATTATAATCGATCTTACAAACATTGTAATATTTATTCTTTCTCTTATTTTTTTTTCTATTGAATACATTGAGAGTAACTCCCACATAGATTAAATACCACCAGTGTCAATTGGCTCACCTCCCACATACAGATACAGGCTTCTCAACAGCGATAGTGATTTACTGCATTTAAGTGCTCCAAACCTGTTGGGTATGATAGAGACTGTGCTTTGCGGTAAATGTACTGAGGGAATCGAATGAGGTGGTGTGAAGAGGAGGGATTCTGGTGAGAAACTGCTATACCACATCTAATTATGGGCCATAGTATTTATTACAATTTTTTTTTTTTTTGTGGGAAAAGCCTCAGGTAGCCTTTCTCTTCGATTTTCTTCTCCTTTTCTTTTTGGGTGGTTCAGATGATTTAAAGGGAGAGCTGGACACAAGATCAGCCCAGGAAGAGTCGGAGAGTCATTACCCATTGAGAGCTTCTTCGGGTCTTGAGTAAACATGTCGGATACAGTCTGTCTCAGATCCTCCGTAGATGAGTGCAGATCTTCTTGGAGCAGATCTTCTTGGAGTGGGGAGAATTTGTTAGTCAAGGTAACAGGAGTAGAAAAACTGATGTGACATTCTACATGGGAAGCTGGAGAGGTTGAAATATTATTTAAACAGCAGGTATTATTATTTAGAGAAGAACCAGATGCTTTTTTTTCTTGTATGCGTGCTGAGCTTCTGGCAGGAGCTACAGTGGCAGATATGATGGCTGCAGATTTCTCAGGGACCTGAAGGACAGTTTCAGCAGGAAGGGCAAGACATTGTAATTGTGAAGTGCTTGTGCTGGAGCAGGAACAAGCTGCATTAGCATCGCAAGGCAATGTAAGTGTGGGCTGTGTCCAATTCAGAAATTCAGAAAGAGATTCTGGGATACTGAAATCTCTGCTAGAATCATTCAAAAAAAGACGCATTGTTGCAGGGTAACGCAGTGCAAACTTAATTCCACGCTGATGAAGGATCATTTTAATGGGGTTATAAGCTTTTCATTTGTTAGATAATTCTTTAGAATAGTCTTTGAAAATTAGGATTCTGTTTTCTTGCCAAGTAAGTGCACCCAATTGCCTCAATTTTTGAAGAATCAGTTCAGTATGTGCGTTGTTTAGAAATCTGCAATGATGGGCCTGGGTTTCTGGTTGGATCCAGGCCTCAGATTTAAGGTGCGGTGAGATCTCCCGATGGTTAGGTCTTGGCCGGCTGGTAATTTAAGCAAAGAAGGAAGTACATGAGTTAGAAGAGCACTGGTATCTCCTAGTTCAACACCTTCAGGAAATCCAAGAAATCTAAGGTTGTTACATCTGTTTCTATTTTCAATATCATCTATTTTGTCCTGAAGGTTCCTAATAACTCTGTCCTGCTCCCTGATGGTAGCCTGTAACGTGTTAATGGAATCTTCATTTTGAGATGCTTTAACATCAGTAGCTGATTTTTGATCAAGTGCCTGCATATTATTGATATTTTGTTGAGATGCAATTTTAATACATTGATTTCACTTATTAGTTGCTGAACATTGCCTCACTCTATTAAGAGAACTTTTATGTGGAGATTGGTCCACCATTATTGTAGGCCTTAATAGAGAAATTGAAAAGCTGTAGATAACTCGTTCAGTAATTATGAGGCAATAAAAATACTGTACCAGAGCTGTTCTGCGATGTACATACAGTAAGATCTCAGATGTTGGTGAAGGTAGGAAGTCTGGAATCTGTAGGATGGATGATGATATTTGGTGAATCCAGGGAGATGAAGTATCAAGCAGCCATCTTCAGCACAGCAGGCCACGTCCCTGTTTTATTCATTTTTAAACTAAGTTCATAGCACTGGTTGATGCTTTATTTGGAGCCATGTACCTGTGTGCTAACAGGAACAGGAAGAGTGTTTTTGCAGTCCTTACTACTTTGGGACTACAAAACAAGTGTGGCATATAAATATAGTGTTTTGGACATCACTACACTTAGGACAGCTGTGTGCTTTATCCACGGTTGACTGGACAACACACTTAGCAGACCTTTGGGCTAAATTTGTTGAAAGTTAATTTTGGGGGTTTGACCTCGCAACTACCACTTCTGGTTTTACCCCCGCTGCTTCAAAAAGCCCTCTGCAAGCAGGGCCTGCACAGCTCCATGCACAAAGACGTGCACAAAGACATGCACGTCTGTGCGTGTTTGCATATTTGACATGGTGGGCACTGGGTGTGGACTTGAGGCTTGTCCATGCAGTAAGTTACACATACTCTTTCTATCCCTAGAGTCCTGCAACTGTTATGCTGGTGTAGACAACTCCTGTGCATCTAGTTCTAGTTCTTATCGGCTGCGTTTTTGGATCTAACCATTTCTATTTTACTCTCACTTATGTTTGCAGGCTATTAGTCACTTACATTATTTGTATTACTTTCAAACTGGCACTGTAGTTACTAAACCCATTTAACTCTTATAACGTTTGGTTCTAAATGATACATTGTATTTGAATGCTAGCAAATAATCGATGCACTTTTACAGCTTGGAGCCCTGTAGTCCTAGTTACCAAGGGAGCAGGAAAAGGTGTTGATAGTTTTCACAGTATTTTGCAGTACTACTGTTCAGCTGGGCCTCTATCTTCTTTATAGTTTGAAACAGCTTCATGTTTCCAAGTGCTGTTTAGAAGTTTTTGGTGTTTTACATGTACACTGTTTCACTTCAATTTGAGCATTTTATCTCGTGACTCCAAGGAGTTCCCCGAGTCACAAGAGTGCAGCATTTTCAGCTCTTTACAAACACAGTGAGCAAAAGCAGGGTGAGTGTGTGAAGATACATGTGTTTTAGCACATGTTTTCAGTGTTCTAAGGGTCGAAGAAGTTACTATAGTGTTTTGACTTCAAGATAGGCACAACATTTTTTAAAGTGAGGGTCTCCCACAGTTCTAACTTATACTTGTGTGTGTAATACTACTGTGTGTATGGTATTTGTTGTGCAAACAACTAGATAAGTATACTAATCTAAGTACTATCATGGCCTATGCCTCTGAGTTTACAATGAAAGATAAAGTAGTAATAACAGAGGGTCAATTGGGTATTAAATGTAACTCCTGTTATATGCACAGTTTTAATACATCTGTATTACAAGATATTATGTTTATCTGTATTAAATGTACTGAAAATAAATATATGAAACAAGAAATTAACTTGTTTAATAAAATACTTTTTTACTTGGAGGACAGTCAGCGACAAATGGCCTCAAGATTAAATAGTTCCCAACAGAATGCAGTTACTGATTTTTGTAATGTTGAAGATAACAATTCTGACACATGCATACCAGCACCAACACAGACTGTACAAAATTCACTAATATTAATAACAGATACAGGAACTGCTCATGTAGAAAAATATCCTCCCCCCACAATTAGTTCTACAGTACATGCAAATGTTACTGTTAATAGAAAATGAACCAGGGATAAGGTAGTTGGAGACCTAGAAGATAATGAATGGCAAGAGGTTAAAAGTTCCCAAGTAGCAAAGAAATGTAGAAAAACCAATGATTTTAGCATTACTGTAAGAAATCATTTTGACTTATTAAGTGATCAATTAGAAAACACATCACACACTGACACATTTTCTATATCTATGGCCTCAGTACCATCTGATATTTCACAATCTCCAACTTCCCTTAAGGGTCCTGAACAGATTGCCACTAATTTTTTGGACACTGGAACAAATACAAATTTGGATCCAAAACAGATTTTTCTCCTTGGAGATTTGATGATAAAACACCTTGATAGGAAAATCTGTGATGTAGATAAAACTAATAGAACTCTGTCCAGCTTTCGTGGAGCCAAAATACGAGATATTACCAGAATGTCTAAGGACAGTCTGAAAACTGGAGGACATCAACCACTTGACATTGTACATGTTGGTACTAATAACATTTATCAGCAAAGTGAGCAAAGCATTAAAGTAGAGATAGTTGGGCTGGTAAATACTCTAATGGACAGAGACTGTATCTTTGCGATCTCAGAAATAATTCCTGTTTTTGGGACAAATATTAATTTGAATAACAAAATTAGGAATATAAATAACTGGTTGATGGGATGGAGCCTTTAACAAAAATTCAGATGTATTACCTATTGGGAGCATTTTATAGCAAATAGAGATCTGATTTGTTGGGATAGAATACATCCAAGTAGAAAAGAGACAGTGATTATGGGTTTAAAGTTGAACAGTTATATCGACTCAGTTTTAAACTAAACTTTAGTGGGGTATCTCAGCATCATAATTTCACAATGTGTATGGATCATAATACTCATTGTAATAATATGGACATTACTTTGCCCCCGATCATATATCAAATAAACCAGAGAATACAAAGAAAGCCAGTAAGAATCCCAGCCTACAAAAAATAAATACCCTATTAGTAAACACTAGGAGTTTGAATAATAAATTAGGGGAATTAACTTCTCATTTTAAAAAAATGAGATTGACATTTGTGCAGTAACTGAGACATGGTTCGCCGATGGATACTGGGCAACTGATACACCATGCTACTCTGTCATACTGAAAAATTGTCAGTCTAAAAAAGGAGGAGGTGTAGCACTGTATATTAAAAACAATCTTCAGTACTATGAGTTATATAGAAATCAAATTAGCAGTGAATTATTTATTGTATAGATTAGCTCCCTGTTAGAACCATTAATAATAGGTGTAGAATATCGAGCACCAGGTATTAAAGCTGATGATAATTGAGATTTTCTTTTCAGAACTAGAACAAATTAAAATTGATGCAGATTTCATTCTTCTTGGAGATTTCAATTTACCCAGCATTAATTGGCCAATGCTTAGTGCACATAATGGCAATGACTACAGGCTAATTCAATTTATTGTTCAAAATGACCTGGAACAATTAATAGATAAACCAATGAGAAATGATAAAATTTTGGATCTCATAATTACTAATGTTAAACATTTTGTTTCCTCACCCAGTATACAAGAACCTTTGGGTGATAGTGATCACTCGGCTATTCGATGGGATTTTTTTATCTCTAAAATAAATATAGTAGGTAATACTAAAGTCTATAATTTCTATAAAGCCAATTATTGGCTAATTAAACAATATTTGAGGCAATGGAACTGGCAAAGAGACCTTAAGGGTTTAAATACAAATGAGATGTGCTTTAAAATGAAAGAGAAATTTGACTTTTGTATTAAGACATGGGCACCAACACGGGTTAAATATAACAACAAAAACCAGAGACTGCCTATTTGGTGGAACACTAAAATTAAAAAGAGTATTAAAAAAAGAAAAAAACATTTAAATATTATAAGAAAAATCGGTCACAAGAAGCTTGGTAAAAGTTTAAACTTCTATCTAATAACACAAAAAAAATGATAAGACAAGCAAAGAGAGATCTAGAAATTAATTTGGTAAGAGATTGTATAAACAATAAAAAACAATTCTATAATTATATAGGTTCCCTGAAAGGTATTCAGATTGGGGCAGGACCATTATTAATCAAGGAAAAGTTAGTTATGGTAGATAATCAAATGGCAAATGAATTTAATAAATATTTCATTAGTATATTTAAAAATAAAGAGAATTTTAATATTGATATTTCCACTTCCTGCTCTACAAACTCTTTTTCCAAAAGAGATATAATGAAAACAATTAATAATACCAAGTCTAGCTCTTCTATGGGCATAGACGGTATCCCATCAATTTTCATAAAGAATCTCAGTACAGAGCTAGCTACTCACTCTACTTTGTAATGTATCCTTAAAAGAAGGTGCAGTATTGAATGACTGGAAACTGGCTAATATTTTCCCCATTTATAAAAAAGGCTCAAAAATAACATTAGTAATTGTAGGCCCATAAGTCTGACCTCCAGTATTGGCAAGCTCATGGAAAGATTGTTACAGTATAAAATTACAGAACATCTTTATAAATCAGGGAACCCTGACACTACCCAGCATGGTTTTTACACCAGGAAGATCATGTATGTCTAATTTGATCAGTTTTTTTCCAGCCAATGAATAAGGCTTTAGATGAAGGCTTGCTCATTGATATAATTTTTCTTGATTACAAAAAGGCATTTGTTATGGTCTTGCATAAGATTCTTTTAGATCAATTATATGGACTTGATATAAATCCCTTAATTATTAAGTGGATCTTCTCATGGTTGGATAACAGGAAGCAGAGGGTAGTTTTGAGAGGATGTAAGTCTGATTGGGGTATTGTCAGTAGTGGTGTACCACAGGGGTCTGTACTTGGACTGATATTGTTTAATATTATGATCTCGGATATGCAAGCTAAAAATGGAACTTGGTTGCAAATATATGCTGATGACAATAAACTTGGTGGGACTGTTAACAATAACACCTCCATTGAAGTGCTCCAGGATAATCTAAGCAACCTTTATTCCTGGGCTACTGAACATGGTTTAGTTTTTAATATTTCTAAATGTAAAGTGCTGCACCTAGCGAGAAATAACTGTCTGGCCAGTTATTATATAAATAACATTAAGCTTAAGGAAACTACCTCAGAAAGAGATCTTGGCGTGACTATCACTAATAACCTAAAATGTAATCATCATATTAACATAACCACTAAAAAATGTCACAATATACTCAAATGTATCCTAAAACACATAAAAAGTTGAGAAGCAGAGGTTCTCATTCCATTATATACTGCCATGGTTAGAACGCATATGGAATATTGTGCCCCTTTTTGTTAACCCACTTCCATAAATAACATTAACATTTATGAATCAGTTCAACATAACATGACTAGATCTGTTTCCAATATGGCACATCTAGAATATGGTGACAGACTTAAACATTTAGGACAATTCTCTCAAAAATATAGTATTCTTAGAGGTGAAATGTGTTGGGCCTATAATGCTTGTAAGGATGAATTGTTTTGAAACAAATTGTAGATTAAACAGTCAGCCTTGGAGATTACCAGGTCACATAAACTCAGATTGCATGTGGAAACATGTAAGACTCAATGGAGGAATTATTTTGTCACTCAAAGAGTTCCACATTTATGGAATTCTCTTCCAACTAGTGTTGTATCATGCCAATCCCTAAACATTTTTAAGAATGCACTCGATTGCTATATGGGCAATAAGAAATGTTACTACCATCATTAATATAATGATGGCGAGTTTAAATAAGGGCTTGTCCCTCAATCTCGAATCACATATGAACCTATGAACCTATGGTATCTTGCAATCCCACATTTGTTTTGTGGAGTAGCTAAAAAGATCTACACCATGATTTACCAGGCCATATACTGGAACTTTAGATTTGGAAATGGATGCTATATCTCTCCATGGTCTCTGACACCTTAATGTGGATTCTCTGATGCATAAATCTTTCAGAGATATGGTTGCTGAAGCTTTGCAAGAATATTTTAGTCTAAACATGGATCAATCACTGCCCTCTACACTACTCTGGAATGCAATAAAACCCACTCTGCGTGGAAAGATCCTAGCACACCTCATGCATCAGAAAAAAAGAGAAACAATGCAAGAAATTTGATCTGGAATGCCAATTACCTGATATAGATTAAAAGCATAAAGCAGGGCGACACCCAGACATCCTCACACAAATACAGAAAGTCAGGACCCAGCCTTTTAAAATTTTGGTGGGGGAGGTGGAAAATAGACTGAGCCATACTGTATTTACTTATTATTTCCACTGGACAGGTTAGGGAGATTGCTAGTTCTTCAATTTAGAAAGGAACAGGCTTCTAGAATAGTTAAAAAAACATTGCACCATTTCTCCCACTCACTGGATTTTGACCTTGCCAGCTGATATAGATGCTGAATTTGGTTCCTTTTATCAAAGTTTATATAACCCTTCATGGCCTTCTAGGAAGAGATCTTGAATAATGCAATTTCTGCATGATTTGCCACTTCCCAATTGTCTGAATATGAGATGAATAGTCTAGATAGGCATATAGACCAAGAGGAAATGAGAAAGGTAATTAAGAATATTAAAAACAGAAAGGCCTGAGGGGATGATGGATTCCCTGCAGAATTTTATAAACTGTTCCTTAGTCTTCTGGTAGAGCCCCTCCAGAGAGCTATGAACTCCTGCATGGAAACTCACTCCTTCCCTAAGGAGTGGCAGACAGCTTTGATCACTGTAATTAAACCAGGAAAGAATATAAAACATTATTCATCTTACTGTCCCATTTCCCTGATTAATGCAGACACTAAAATCTTCATTAAGATTCTAGCTAACAGATCACAGAAATTGGTACCTAAATTGGTTTACCCCAAACAAATTGGATTTATAGCAGGAGGTACCTCTTAAAATAATAATAGATTACTTTTAAGCATCATTTCTTCCACTTTGCTACAACACTCCACCTCCTTGGCAATCACAATTGATGCCAGGAAAGCCTTTGATATACTTAACTGGCCTTATTTAGAGTAGATACTGTTGTCTTTCAGTTTTGGCCCTAATGTTATTGAAAATCTAATGGCTTTGTATAGAGGGTCAACTGCAAAGGATGGGGTCAATGGGGCTTTTTCCTCCTCTTTCCAACTACAGTGAGGGACAAGGCAGGTGAGTCCCCTGTCACCCATAATTTTTCCTTAGTGTTGGAACCATTAGCCATTTATATACAAAATAACAAACTGATACTAGGGATTCAAAGTGGACTTATTACCCATAGGATAGCATTATATGCTGACAATATTTTATAATTCATAGAGAATCCTAGGTCCTCCCTTCCTTACGGCACACACTTTATGAGTTTGTCGCAATATCAGATTTCAAGATTAACTTTCATAAAACAATAGCCTTGCTCTTAAGTGATAGCTATGATGTGCAAAGGGCTATCCCTTTTAGTTGGTAGCTTGAGGGTTTCGATATTTAGGTATTAATAGTAGCATAGACCTGACCCAACTCTGTGAACAAATTATAAAGTTATTCTAGCTGCGATTCAAAAAGGCCTGTCTAGCCAGCCTTTTATGGAAGAAACTGGATAAAGTAATTGGAAGTACCTATGGGATGGGAAACATTCTTCAATTGAAGGGGTCTCTAACAGAGAAGAAAAACAAGTGGTGGTCTAGCTTTACCAGATTTTAAGGATTATTACATAGCTACTCAAATCTCATCCATACTAATGATTTTCAAATATAAAATGGATACCAGATGGCTGGAGGAAGAGGATGAACAAATGGGGGATACGTATGATATATGAGCCTTATGCTTCCCTTGGCACAGTTAAAACTGTTAAGACCTATAAATCTCTGGACTCATCATTCTCTAAAACTTTGAGGTAAGTTCAGAAGTCTAGTGGGAGGAGAAGAAAGACTGAGGTATCTCATGCCATATGTGAGTCTGTGAAACTTCCTTCCTGGATCATTGGATCTAGGTTTTTGGTTATGGGTTGACAAAGAAATATGGTATAAAGGAGAGCTAGATGATCAGGGCACATTTCCCTGTTTTGAACAATTGCAAGCTAAGTTCTGTCTGCCTCTGACATTTCTCTGTCATTTTCTACAACTTCAGAGCTATCTCCAATCCCCCAATCATCAAAACAATTTTCATATTGTATACACATCTCTAGAACAATTTATATAAAATGAAAGAGAAGTTGAAACACTCTCACTATATACTAAGGTTCATACTAAGACAAGAAGGGAATGGGAGGCAAGATGCCCATGGGTAGTTCCCATCCCAGGATCCTTAACCAGTAAAATACTCGCATGCCATAAGCCATTTATCCAGCCTGTGTTTGAAGATATATTTGTTTTTGCAAATGACAATGTTTAAGGGCAGATTATTCCAATCATTTACCACTCTCTGTGTATTAGAAATGTCATATTGCTTTTCCTGTATCCAAAGCAGTGTAATAGAAGGGAGTATCCTCTGGTTCCCATAACATCCTGTTTGAAGACAAAGTCCATTTCTATAAATAAGTACAGGTCATTTACAACATTCCATACAAAAAGATTACCCCTACCCCTTCCTGGTCTCAAGAGACATTAAGTTCAGGGAGCATAGTTTATACCAGTAATCCAAATCTCTTAAACCTTGAACATGTTTTGTTTATCTTTTCTGGATTCTCTCCAGCTGCCTGATATCATGTTTTTTGTATGGGGACCAAAAGTGCAAGCATTAGTCTATGTGTGGCCAGACATAACATCTGTACAGTGGGATGAGAACTTTTTTATCTCTGGACCTTATTTTGTTTTTTTTTATGGTACAAATAATCTAATTTGCCTTACTAATAGTCTTGTTAGTTTGCTTAGCGAAGTCTAATTTGTCTGTAATGTGTACCCCAAAATCCTTCTCTAGTATTTTCTCTGACAATTTGTTGTTACTTAAATAAAAAGTTGTGTTTATTGTTATTGAGACCAAGGTGCATGACTTTACAGTTTTCCAAATTAAAACACAAACCCCACTAAGCCCACTCTGTAATTTTGTCCAGATCCGTTTGAATTTGTGTGATCTCGTACAGTGTTTTACATGCTTCACCTACTTTCAGGTTGCCTGCATATTTAATAGATTTCATTAATTAAGCCATCTGCTATGTCTGCAATAAATATGAAAAGGTGCATGGACCCAACACCGAGTCCTGCAGCACACCACTAGTCACACTACCCTCACCTGACAAGCACTCAGAAAGTAGTACCCTTTGTGTTCTTCCATTCAACCAGCTAAAAATCTAGGCAACAATTTTACTGTCCACATTCTGTTGTGCTAGTTTTATAGCAATAGCATCATGTAGTGCAGTGCTGAAAGCTTTTGCAAATTCTGTATGAATAACATCAGAGGGAACTTTCTTTATAAAGTTTCTACTTACTTACTCATAAAAACATAGGAGGTTTGTGAGACATTATTTAACTTTAGTAAATCCATGTTGATAATTATCTATTATTCCTATTTAACTTTCATACCTTCCATTTATGGTTCCTTCTGAAATTTTACCATCTAACGGCATCAAACTAATCTGGCTATATCTCTTGCGTTTATGGCTTTTGACAAAATAAAAGAGATCAGGAGGCTCAACCTGTCTGTGATAAGTGGAGTAAATAGGTGGCAGGAGATATAGATCCAAAATCCAACAATTATCAACAATAGAGGCCCACAAAACTACATACTCTCCTCAATGGAGAGAATTCTCATGGAAACTGCTAGTGCAATTCATTAGAACTCCTTCAATGACTAAATATAATGCTACTGGAAACTAACATTTATGTCGGAGGGGATGTGGTGGATGGGGGAAGGCACATCTGCATGTGTTTTGGACTTGCCCTTAATTGCAGCCCTTTTGTTGTGATCTCACCTTTTTAATTATGGAGATTCTGGAAATAGGAATTAAGCAGACCTTTGAGAATTTATTTTTAGGTGTCCTCTGTCGTAGGCTGATATCCCCTCAATATAAATATATATTTAGAATCTTTATAGCAGCAGTCTTTAGGATGATTACTAGACAATGGTTAACAGTCATTGCTCCCACCATATCTGAATGAATTGCTTTAGTGAAAGAACTGCATATTTTAGAGGCTATGTGAATTGCTTTAACCTAACTACAATGAGAAAAATTTGAATTCTCTGATGAGCTGGGCCAAGTGGGAAGAATATTATCTCCATAATACACCCTTGCTCTGAACCTTGGGGGAAGCTTTTATAGCATATCAATGAAGATGTACCGATGGTATGCAGGGGTGGTGGCGACCTTGATGGACCCTTGCATGGGACTTGACACCAGCCTTCGGGAATAAGGATACTATGATGAGGGTACTTGCCATACTACTTAATGATGGCTTGTTCTTCAGTAGTATGGTACACTGATAGTGACCTACCCACTTATTTAACTTAATGTGTTACCTTACAGAAAGTGGTTCATGTATTTTTTGTTCTGTTTTGAATAGCATTTATCTATGTAAACCCTGTTGAATTCACTGGCGACTGGTAAATGTTTTTAATGGTTGTTTATATATGTAGTGTTATATTCTGTTATTTAAGATTTAATACATTATTCTTAATAAAAACAACTCCAGAAAAGTAATGTCCAAAAGTCTGCAAAAGGTCTCATGCTTTGTAATTTCCTTAATTTTCTGTACAGTTGTATGGTGCATAGCTTAGGGTTCCTTTGAGATTCTGTTGCACTCATATCTGCCAGATCTATTGTAGGTGTTTTAGATTTTTAGTTTATGAGCCAATCTCACTGTTTGCAGAAACATGCAGTTATTCTCCTTTCTGATACTGCTGCTTGCCACAATTACCACATGCCTCATCAAGTGTTATCTTGTTTCAAATAACTACAACAAATGGTTGAGTCAGTACATTTTTGTTCATGAATTGCATCAACAGTAATTTCTGTAGCTTGCCCCTCTTCTACTAACACATTTTGTGTTCCTTGGACAAAATAATGCAGTTTGCTGCACGTTTATTATAAATTTAATTTACAAATGCATGTTACACTGTTTGGGAGACATGAAGTCCACCAGTGGAAACTTTGCAATGCTTCATAAAGTGGGCAGAAAGGCAACTACATAGCAACTTGGTAAATTAAGCTAAATTCACTGTAACTGTATACCAAACATGATTACATCAGAGGCAGTAACATACCCTACTTTGGATCTAGCAGAGGTAAAATGAGAGCTTTAAAAAACTTTAATTTTCTTCTGTAAGCTGAGCTACTGTAAAACTTATTTAAAAATATTTTTGTGCATGAACCAGTATTTGGAAATAGTTTCTCAATATAATTAACCATTTTATTTTAGAGATAACACCTGGAAGTCAAAATTCAGACTGAAGAACCCCACAACCACAAAGAAAGGGATTGGGTTTAATATAAAGTGATGTCAGCCAGGTTGCAATAATGTAATGCTGCAGTATATAAGAGAAAGCTTCAGTATTTGGCAAGAAACAGTGTAATTCACTGGCTATTAAGCCCTTTTGATATGCAATATTTTGTAACATGTTATTTACTGCATGTTACTGTGTGCTGCACTGTGGATGGCTCCACTATAGTGCCTTCTACACACTTCATCCCAGCATACTTTTCAGTCCATTCTCTATTTGGAAGCAGCCTTTATGACAAGTTGAATAGTACTGAGCTTAACTGAGAATGACAGAAGTTAACCTTTCAGTGCTGGATTTCTATAGATGCTCCTTAATCACATCATTAGAAAGGGAGAGAAGGCTTTCTTTCACTATATGTGAGAAAAGGGACTAGAAAGTGAAAGCCAAAAAGATTGCTTTCAGGCAATACAAAAAGACACAGGCAGAAGGGGATAGGGAGAAGTACCAGGAGAAGCAAAGGGAGGCAGGGAGGTCAGTAAGGGAAGCCAAAGCTCAGACAGACGAACACATTGCAAAATCAGTGGGCAGAGGGGACAAAACCTTTTACAGGTACATAAGTGAAAAAAGAAAGACAAAGGAAGGGATAGTGAGACTGAAGGGGAGGATGGGGCCACGTGGAGGATGACAACAGTAAAGCTGACATATTGAACAGGTATTTCTGCTCAGTCTTTACTGAGGAAGAAAAGGTAATGGGTCTGAAGGAGTATAAGGGTGAGAATGGTGCAGAAATGGACACAAGTCCCTTTACACGAGAAAGGGTCCTGAAGGAACTGGAAGTAATAAGAGTTGATAAAGCAATGGGGCCAGATGGGGTGCACCCCAGGGTCCTTAAAGAACTAAGAGAGGTGGTGACTGAACCTCTGGCTATCCTGTTTAGCCGATCACTGGAAACAGGGAAGGTACCCAAAGACTGGAGGACAGCAGATGTAGTCCCCTTATACAAAAGTGGGAACAAAGAGGAAGCAGGAACTACAGACCAGTCAGCCTCACCTTGGTAGTGGGGAAGATCATGGAAGCACTACTGAAGGAGAGATTGGTGTAACATCTGGTTGTCAATGGACTACAGGACCCAAGGCAGCATGGTTTCACCAGGGGAGGTCATGTCAGACCAACCTCATTGAATTTTTGACTGGGTTACTAGGAGGTGGATCAGAGGGCAGTGGACATGGCCTATCTGACTTCAGCAAGGCCTTGACACTGTGCCACATAGAAGACTATTACACAAACTGGGGAATAAGGGTGTGGGCAGAACAGTAGTGTGGTGGGTAGGTAACTGGCTGGGTGGCAGGACACAGAGGTGGTGGTAAATGGCTGTCACTCCACAGAGGAAGAGTGACCAGTGGGGTACCACAGGGATCAGTGCTGGGACCAGTCCTATTCAACATCTTCATCAGTGACATGGCGCGGACCTAGAGGCTGAATTTCACTGTTTGCTGATGACACAAAGCTCTGTAACAGAGTAGACACACCAAAGGGTGTAGACAGAATGAGAAGGACCTGCAGAAACTTGAAGAATGGTCAGGGGTTTGGCAGTTGAAATTCAATGCAAAGAAGTGCAAGATAATGCATATGGGGCACAAAACCCTGGCACAATATATCAGTTAGGGGTGAGGATATAGCATGCACTAAGCAGGAAGGGATCTTGGGGTTATCATCTCTGATGACCTCAAGGTAGGGAAACAGTGTGACAAGACAGCAGGTAAAGCAAATAGGATGCTGGGATGTATAGGCAGGGGCATTACCAGCAGGAAAAGGAGGTCATAATTCCACTATACAAGACACTAGTGAGGCTCCCACCTGAGTACGGTGTACAGTTCTGGAGACCATACCCACGTAAGGACATAGACAGGGTAGAGAAGGTTCAGAGGAGGGCAACAAAGATGGTGCATGGATTGCATCACAAGTCCTATGAAGTCAGGTTGAAGGAACTGAACATGTACTCCCTGGAGGAGAGGAGGGAGAGAGGGGATATGATAGAGACATACAAGTATCTTACAGGGAGGAACAGGGTGCAGGAAAACACTATTTTTAAGTGAAAAAAGATGTTCCAGGACTAGAGGGCATGGGATGAAGTTGGAGGGAGGATGATTCAGAGGAAACATGAGAAAGAATTTCTTCACAGAACGGGTGGTGGACAAGTGGAACACCCTGCCAGAGGAAGTGGTGGGGGCTGAAACAATCACAGGATTTAAGAATGCATGGGATAGACATAAAGGAATTCTGGAGGTCAGGGGTAAGGTGCAACAGACTTCTAGGAAAACAAACTGAACTTACAAGCTCAAATGGGCAGACTGGGTGGGCCATAGGCCCTTATCTACAGACACTGTCTATGTATCTATGTAAGGAAGGGATTGTTAGGCTTACAAAAGGGGTGGAGTGGGTGGAGAATAATAGGGGAAAAGCAGACATGTAAATGAATACTTCTGTTCTATCTTCACCAGAGAGAAGGACGGACTAGTGCTTTCCAGAGGGAAAAGAAGAGTGGGGGAGAAGGGGAACACAGATGTAGTGATAGAGGAGGATAGAGTGAGAGAGGGGGCTGCTGGCATTGAAGGTGGACAAATCAACAGGCCCAGATGAAGTGCATTCAAGGGTACTAAAGGAACTAGCTGAGGAGCTGGCAGGGTCACTGGCAGACCTAGTTAATAGTTCACTAGAGACAGGTGTAGTGCCGCATGACTGGAGAACAGCACATGTAGTGCTGCTCCACAAAAGCAGTGCCAAGGATGACCCAGGGAATTACAGACCAGTCAGTCTGACCCCCATTGTGGGCAAGCTCATGGAGACCATACTAGAGGAAAGGTTGGTGGAATATCTAGAGGAGCATGGTCTCCAGGATGACAGGCAGCATGGGTTCATGGGGGGGAAATCATGTCATACAAATCTGTTTAACTTTCTTGACTGTGTCACTAAGACGGTAGACCGGGGTCAAGTGGTAGACATCCTCTATCTTGATTTCAGCAAGGCCTTTGACTCTGTGCCCCACAAAAGGTTGATCAGGGAGTTGGTGGATCTCAAGGTTAGGGAAATGATGGCCAGATGGGTGGAAAACTGGCTGAAGGACAGAACCCAGTGAGTGGTTGTGGGGAAAGAGTTATCTGACACAAGACAGGTAACCAGTGGAGTTCTGCAGGGGCCGGTGTTGTTCAATGTCTTCATAAATGACATTAGAGATGGCATTAAAAACAAAATGTGCCTATTCATGGATGACACCAAGCTCTGTGGGACAGTGGACAAAGCTGAAGGGATGCAGGACCTACAGAAAGATCTGGAAAAGCTAGGGAGGTGGTCCAGGATCTCGCAGCTTGGCTTCAATGCTGAGGAATATAAAGTTATGCATATTGGAGCCAAGAATCCTAGGACGGAGTACTACCTGGGTGGAACCTGAGTATCTGCATCAGAGGAGGAGAATGACCTGAGAGTGATGATCACTAGTGATCTGAAGCACTCCACACAGTGCAAGAAAGCAGCAGCAAAGGCAAACAAGATGCTGGGATGCATATCTAGGGGAATCAGTAGTAGGAGAGAGGAGGTTATATTTCCCTTGTACAGGTCAACAGTAAGGCTGCATCTAGATTATGGAGTTCACTACTGGAGCCCACACCTCAAAAAGGATTAACCTTCTAAAGAAGGTCCAGAGGAGGGCTACAAAGATAATAGCTGGTCCGCAGGGTAAGGCCTATGAGGAGAGGTTGAGGGTGCTGAACATGTAATCCCTAGAAGACAGGAGAGAGAGAGAGAGAGAGAGAGAGAGAGAGGGAGGGGACATGATTACATGATTGGGACCTTCAAGTACTTGAAAGGGATAAATAAGGTTGATAAGAAGATTCCTTTTAAGCTGAGTGGCAATCATAACATGAGGGGGCACAGTCTTAAACTGGAGGGTGGGAGGTTTAGGAGGTAGGTCAGGAAGCACTTCTTCACAGAGAGGGTGGTGGACACTTGGAATGTGCTGCCAGAAGATGTAATCTCATTGAAGGCAGTGGGAAGCTTTAAGACAGGCTGGGACAGGTACAGGGGAAGGTAAGGGTCATGGGTTGGGAGGATGTGAGGAGTGGGGACAGGAGGCAGGGACAGTAGCTCAAGCTGTGGACCCTGCAACACGAGCACACTTGATAGACCAAATGTCCTTCTTCTGCTGGCTTCTTCATATGTTCATAATAGGCAGAACTTACTTAACACCAGCACTGGAAGATTAAAGAAAACCTCAGGAATGTTAGAAACAACCTGGGGGTTGAAATATGTAAGTAATGAGATATGAAAGGGTGTGCATTATAGGACTGTGATGCATGTCTCAGGTGTGTAGCAAAGCATGAGGCCAAAGCCAGAGTATCCTTACACTACTAGGAAGTGCATTAAAATCCTAAAATGTACACCCTGGTGGGGGTTATTAATCTTATAAATTGGCTCTAAGATTTTTTTCTGGGATGGAAAATAAGATTCCACAACTGTCCATGTGTTCATAGAGATTTAACGGGGTCCATTCAAAACCACAACAGCAAATATGCACGGTCAAAAAACTTGCGGTCATAACAGAGCTGTATATTTAATCTAATGTGCTTTTGTACCATGTGATTTTGTACTGACCACATGATGTAGTTATTGACCATGCTGTTTTTGACCACACAGTCTTGACATAGTGCCAGATTTAATGCATGGTCAGATGACATATCTTGACCATTGAAATTTCTAGATTTTTCTTGCCATTTTATAAAGAAAGGTTAACTAAGAAAGGAATATATAGGTGTGTGTGTGTTTATGTGTGTGTGTGTGTGTGTGTGTGTGTGTGTGTGTGTGGTGGTCAAGCATAGGGAACTCAAGGTTATATAGTGGTTAAGTAAGCTGTGCCACTTAAGGAACATGGGTCTCAGGGTTCACAATTCTTTGTTCTAAGAGTTTTGCTTCAAGAGTTAGGTCACATTGTCACTTAGTCTGCATCCAACACTTTACTATCAAAATCAGTAATTTCACTAAAAATAACATAGTCCCTGAACCAAAAACCATTCCCACCAATGAAGATAACTACCCCACCAAGAGGCGAGCATGCACTCTGCATCTCCAATGACTAGCACTCAAATCAGGTACTGTGAGTGTCATTATCTTTAGCATATCTCAGCTACCATACGGTCTCCTGTTGCTTTGTATATATGTATATATTAACTGATTTGTCCAACATTGCTCAATATTTACCTTGTAGTACCGCTATAATTATTCCAGTTTATATTGTTTATGTATATACCATCCTCATGTATTGATTATATGTTTCCCAGCATTGGCTATTCACCCCTGCCTTGTATAGCTCATATGGTACATTCTGTTAAATAGTGTCTGTTAATTAACTTTGTATCCCCGTATTGACTGTGTTTATGATTTGCTATTGTTAAAAAAGGCACTTCCTTGAAAATAAGCTTGCTCAGTGGATTTATCCCCTCAAAATAAAATTGAACTTGTGCATCATAGACATGTAAAGAATGTGGCAAGAATACTGTAAAGTGTGACACAAAGCACATATAAAGGGTATGTGCCAATTTTTAGCATAGATAACTACTGAAGGACATTTTTGTTTGAAAAGCCATTGCTATTTTTTTCAACTAGTAGCTGTCCAGCTAGTTCTATTAAGGATGAGCTGATGTTGAACTTGTATTCAGTGAATATGCCAACATTTTACACTTTTACTGTCAGTTCCACCCAGATGAACTTGTGGGACACTTTGTGAACACTTTAACCAGTTAATTACAAAAAACAGTTTAGCCCTTGACAGGTGCCCAGCGTTAGTTCAAAGATAACCCCTATACCTACCACAGTCATTTACCATCTGTGTGCTTCCTTCCAGGCATTTTCTTATTAACAATAAAAAAAAATGTCTGGTTCATGGCACTTTGCCAGGTGCTGAGTAAGCTTCTTTGAGAATCTGACCAAAGACCAGGGGAGGATGATAGAGGTTGGGATTGACCAAGGTGGGTGAGAGGAGGTGGAGGGTGCCACTTATAACTATTTGTAGCCTGCTAAATCCCCAAAAGAAGGACCAAAAGTGTATTTAGCCAAAGTGTCAAAGCCAAACCAAAGGTAGTCCGTCTGAACTGAACGTAGACCTAAGTTGAAAATTTTCACTTTCTCCCACAGTTACAGTGGATGTAACACATACTTATGAAGCAAGAGACCTGGGTTGAAATCCTCACATACACAGTATATAATACAACTAGTTAACTCATCTGATTAGGGTGTGGTGCTACTAATATCAAGGTGGTGGGTTTGATCCCCATATGGACCAGTTTAATGGTAGTTGTCATGAGAAATATGTAATTCCTCTTTTTAACCCCCCCCCCAGTGTTCCTCTCTTTTGGATCCCCAGATTGGCCCACATTCCTTTAATTTTTAATCACTCCCCTTAACATTTCACAATACCTGTTTCATGGTGGACTGGAGAGTGTGCATGAACCTAAAGTAGACCTGTGACATGGGGGCATATGCATGTGGGGACATCCAAAGCAACTGAGCTGGCCCTAATCCCCAACTCTTCCCTTCACCTTCTCACCCACATGGAGTTAGAATGTTAGTGTCAGACCTGATGTAGTGCCTAGCTGTGACTGGTAACCCACACCATTCAGCACCTTCACAATTCCACCACTAAGATCCACTGCTAGGGAGGTGTGTGATTGGCCCTTCCACACAGGAGAAGAGCAAACATACAAATGTTCATAGCCCTCAATGGCGGGCATCCACTACTGATGGTCAGGGTTAGATGCACAAAACCAAGTTTTCAGTTTCAAAAATTGTGGAAGATGGTATTTCCACTGAACTGATGAAAGGAAGGATCTTGATTTGCCAATGTACTTCTTTCCCTTCTAAAAAAACATGTTCTGTGCATTTGAAACATAATTTTCTATTTTCTGAATGCCTTCAAAATAACCAATTTGCTATTTTTAGGCAGTATATTCATGCCAGACCTTCTTTTGTGAATACTATCTGCCAGTGGTTCATCTGTTGTCATGAGACTATTTGAGAATGTGGTGCATGACAGGCAATGCTGATTTAGAAACAATATCTTATTAAAATCAATAAATGTAATTAATTACCATGCCAGATATATGAATTGCCATCATATGGCTTCTTCAAAATGATGTTACAGAGATTTAAATTCTAACCATTAATTTTGTAATTATGTCTGCAATTGTAAGCAGTAGTCCCAAGCTGCTGTCATCAATTTGTTAATGATTTTTTTGATTAAGGAGGAGCAGTTTGTGAATTATTTCCATCAGTTCATTGATGATGTATAATTGATGGCAGCAGAGGCAGGCAACTGTTGTCAATCTGTTAATCATTTTTAGCAGCTGTTCATTAATTATTAACAAGAATGGTCAAATGAATTATACAAAATCTGCTTCAAAATAATGTTTTTGTTGAAACAGAACCCCTGCAAATTAGGAAACTGGATGCCA
Organism: Neoceratodus forsteri; assembly: GCA_016271365.2. Lineage (NCBI taxonomy): Eukaryota > Metazoa > Chordata > Ceratodontiformes > Ceratodontidae > Neoceratodus > Neoceratodus forsteri. The sequence goes on along the minus strand of CM057452.1, from coordinate 1,149,027,426 downwards.
CAGTTGGTGGGGTTTTTAATGTGTTTCTAGTTTAAAACTTAAGGCCACATATTTAGAAGTTCTGCATTTGACATGTCGTTATTTTACACTATTTACAACTGTTTTGACACAAAAATGCCTGCCCAGATGGTATAGAGACACATCCAGAATGTGCAATGGATATATGCAATACTTTGCCAAGATGTGTTTTCAACTTTGAAGGAGAAACCAAAATGCACAACAAAATATTTTGAATACCTGTCCCAATATCCACAGTCTGACACAGTCTCTAAAACAAACAGATGTGACCAGAAGCCATAACCCCATTACTCTTCTTTAGGACAGTAACACATAAGCACAGTTTTATTCATTTATTCATGTGACATTCTTAATAGTAACCCACTAATTTCATCTTGCTGAATAAACACAATGGAAACATATTACAAAACATAATACAATAAATTCATATAGCATGAAAAAGTATAAAAGTATCATGAAAGAATAATCGGCAATACACTATAAGAAGCATGAAAAGTATAGTGAATGAGTGAAAGAATAATCAGCAATATACATATATACTATATATATATATATATATATATATATATAGTATATATGTATATCTATCTATCTATATATATATATATATCTTTGCAAAAAAACCTACATTAATACATCAATTAGAGTTCTGGTTAATGCCATAAAAGTATGAAAATGTAGCTTTAGGGTTTCCAGCCCTAAGGCCCCATCTCCAACCCCTAAACAGCAAAAGGAAATAACATTAAGGTTTTGGGTCTCTGGAGTCTTGGGGAATTAGTGGTGGAGTCTTCCTTGGGGTTGTCAACCCTAATGCTCACCTCTCCTCGAGCTCATGACCTCCTGTCTGAAGCACAATTTACAGCTCCAAGCCAGTGCCTCATACTGATACACTCTTCAAAGGTAGAGAAGTATGTCTCACCACATGTTGCCAGTACAATGTGTTGAAGCTTTCTTAATGTGTGGGCCCTGTGTGAAGAAATGAGCTCACATCTCACCTTCTTCGGTCAGAAAATAAGATGGGCATTAGGGTTGACAACCCCAAGGAAGAGCACACAACTGGTTTGCTACTACTCTGGAGACCCCAAACCCTAATGTGTTTCCCGTTTGCTGCTTGAGGGGTGAGGGTGGAATGATAGGGTTGGAAACCCTATCACCCCATTCTCATACTTTTGTGTCAATAATGGAGCCCTAACTGGTGCTTTAATGCAGTTTTTTTTACAAAGAGTTTCCTTTTTTTTGAGATAGTGGAATTGTATTCTCATTCACAATGGTCCTGAAGGGATCTGGGTGAACACATGCAGATGCATATAGTCCAAGGTAAGAAAGGGAAAACTCCATCCACTTACAGAAGTGCAGGACCCTTTTGGATCCTGCAGTTCTGTGCACTGATGGATGCCAAGAATGTATAGGGCTGGCTTGTGGACCTTGGAAACACAGGGCTATCTGTTACCTGCACATCCTCGTGGCCACAGATACAGATGCACAGGGCAAAGAGTTCATGTGTCACACAATGGACAGGGCCCTCTGACACCCAAGGGTACACACATGCAGGGTTGTATGCCAAATGAAGGGTTGTCATTACTAGATGGTACCTCAGCCAATGCAGGCAACCTTTCAGCTCTCATTCCCTGTGTATGTGAGTGTCACATAATTTCACCTCCTCACCCCATCCAACTGGGTCACTGAGTTCACCCCCAAGCTTAACTCAGCAGCATGGGATGCCAAGGCATACTATCTGAGGTGAATACCGGCACTACCCACAAAGTTTCGTAACAGTTGAGTATATATACTGTATATATTTGATTAATGAATTTTGACCCCAAATTTTCAAAATAGTTGTTTTATGACTCCTTTTATAAACATGACATGTAGCATTTATAGTTTATTGTCCAAAATGTCATTTCACACCAGAAGTGCAAAAGCACATCTCATCAAGGATTTAACAAAAATGACATATGTCACATTTATGAGGTGGTGTGGAAAAATGGCTATGTTGAAAGTTTGGGTGTGGAATACTGGAAATTAGTGACGTTATGGGTGAGCACTGAAATATTGCAACGTTTACTCATAACCTGGGCATTTTACCATATTTTGTATGCAAAATTGCTAGCATAGCCTTCTTATTACCCCACCTCAGAATTCAGTAAGTAAACATTTTCAAATCCCTTCCAAGATCTCATTCTGCACTACAGATGTGAAACACATTTTGGCCAGGATTTGAAAAATGATAACTGTCATGTTCATGAGGTGGTATGGTGATGTTGAACATTTTGGGTTAAAGTATTTAAATTACCAAAGTTATGAGGAAGTGTAGAAAAATCTCACTGTACAATCATAACCTTTCCATTTTTACAATTTTTACTCACATTTTCAACATAACATTCTTATGACCCAACCTCATGCACAGGGGTGGTGAAATTTTGAAATCCTCCCTGAAAGGTGATTTTGAAAAGTGACCACAAAATCACCCTTTGGGCCAGATATGTGTAATTTCAATTCCATTGGTCATGAGGTGGGGTCCCAAAAACTCCATGTTGAAAATTTGGGGTCAAAATATTGTAATAATAACTAAGTTATGAATCACACTTCAAACCCACTGAAATACATTAAACTGTACTTATCTGATTTTCTCATATCACAGTCGTCAGTTCAACAGCAAGCCATATATTTAATCAGAGAGTGGATCTATGCCATAGAACATGTTCAGGTAAGTGAGGCTATGTGGGGAGTTGGGTGTGTGCTGGGTGGTGGGTGCTAAGTGGGAGGTCAGGGTAGGGTTGGTGATGAGTATGTTGGGGCAGATTGGCATAGGATTGTTTTCTTGTTTCCTGGTTAAAAAAACAAGAACAATGAGAGACAGTTTTCTTAATTGCAAGGGGAAATTCCAACATTGAGGACTGTGCACCTCAGAGTCAAGCTGGAGTTCAAAGTCACCAGGGGTACCCCTGTGCCATCAGACATGCAAAGGGAATGAGGCAGGCAACCTGGAGTGGAGGGAGAGGGAGTAAAGCAGTACCAGGGTGGGCACCCTGGTCTGGTTATAAAAATAATTAAATGCACATTGGAAGGGGGGGCATGACCTGGAGTGGAGGGAAAGGAAGTAAAGCAATACCAGGATGGGCACCCTGGTCTAGTTATAAAAATAACTAAATGCACAGTGGAAGGGAAGGGGGCCATGACCTGGAGTGGAGGGGGAAATGAAGTAGTACTGGGGATGGGCACTCTGGTCTGCTAAATAAAGAGATAGATAGATAGATAGATAGATAGATAGATAGATAGATAGATAGACAGACAGACAGACAGACAGATAGAAAGAGAGATAGAGACAGGGAGAGCAGGAGATCGTGTCACTGCTTTCACTGATGCTGACAACATTTCTCTAGCTGCAGCTTCAGAATTCAAGAAAGTCCCACTGTTATCTTACTGAAAACATGGGTTAATTCCTCCTCTTGGTGTTCTAGGCAGAAACACATTGTGGCACATGTTCAAGTGAGTGAGGGTGTGTTGGATTTGTGGGAGATGTGAGGTGGTGGGTGCTTATTGGGAGGTAGGAGTGGGGGTCAGATCAGTGAGGGACAATTTTCTTTTTTTTTCAGGTTAAAAAAACAAAAAGAATAACAATGAGGGACAGTTTTCTTTAGTGCAGAGGGACATTTTGACACTGGAGTTTGTGCACGCCAGCGTCAGGGTAGTGCTCAGCAGAACTATGGGTGGGGACCCCTCTGCCAACCACACATATAAGGGGGAAAGTTGGTGGGCAACCTGGAGGGAAGGGGGTGAAGTGAAACAGTACCATGGATGGGCACCCTAGTCCACTTATTAAAATAATAAAGTACACATGGGAAAGGGGGTGGTGACCTGGAAGGGAGGGGGGAGAGAGTGAAGTGGTACCAATTGTGGTTGTGTACTAGATAGATAGATTGATAGATAGATAGATAGATAGATAGATAGATAGATAGATAGATAGACAGACAGACAGACAGAGAGTGAGAGATACAGAGAAAGAGAGCATGGATCCTCAGGTCACTGCTACAACTGAAGCCAGCAGCACAACTCCAGCTGCGGCTTCAGAATTCAATAAAATCCTGCTGTTCTCATACTAAGAACACAGGTGAAAAGTTCCTTTCACAAAGCTAGGCACTCAGGATTTTAGGTTGCTTGGAAGCATTATTGCCATGCCAATTTTCAAAAAACAAAAAAAAAAACAAATGGCGGCCATCATGAACAGTATTTTATTTTTTCACATGATTGGTATTCTTTCCCAACACAACATGTAATCATGAAAATAAACTCTTGTGACAGTTTTTTGTTTACTATTCTCATTTATCAGTTATCCAAAAAATCCTTATAACTCTGGAACCTTATAGCATTTTTCATGAAATCTTTGAAAGGCACACCCTTGGCATAGGCTCCTTCAGTACTGAAAATTTCATGAAAATACTCCAGACTGTCTAGGCTGTAGGTGAGAGCAAAAAATACACAATGTTAAGCATAGTTTTTTTGTTTGTTTTTGTTTTTGTTGCTTCATATCTTGAAAATCAAACAAGATGCCATCACAAAACCTTTCAGATCTTGACACACTCACAACCTGACCATACATGCCAAATGCTGTGCTATTTTGTCAAACAATGACAAAGTTATTAAGTTGCACACATTGAGGTTTAACATTAAGCAGCCTACTCAACCCTAACTACAGGGCGCTACCATGTGCTTATAATATAAATTGCAAAAAACGGAGTCAATGCTCTAGTTAGGGTTATAGCCTCAAAAGTAAACAAATGTGGCTTTAGGGTTTCCAAAGCTAACACCCCACCCCCACCCTACAAACACCAACAGGTGTTATTGGTGTTCCTTGGGATCATCAGTCCTAAGGCTCACCCCATTCCATAAGTAAATAAGCTGAGATGGGTACAGTATAGGAGAATGGGGTGACCATTAGGGCTGATTACCCCAAGGCACACCCCTGATGCCTGTTGATGTGTGCAGGGTGGGGATTGGGTGTTAGCTTTGGAAACGCTAACACCACATTTACCTATCTTTGTGGCTATAACACTAACTAGGGCATTAACACAGTTTTTTTGCAATTTATTTCCTTAGTTTTTGAGATGGTATAATTGCATCCTTATTTGCCTGTGGGAGCACATAATCCTCCATGCCCTTCACTCCCAGCCCTCCATAGTCGCATATATGTATGTAGCTGTGGAAGTACTGGGCCCTCTGGGTCCTGCGGTTCCATTTATAGGGCAAAAGTGACCAAATGGTCAGCATAGCCATCTTATTGCCCCATCTAATGTACCTGGTATAGAAAATTTCTAAATACCTGCCGAAACATAATTCTGTGCAAATGCAATACCATTCCATGCTGCAGGTGTGAAAACACATTTTAGCAAGGATTTTGAAAAATGACATCGGTGACACACATGTTGTAGGGTAATATGAAGGCTTTGTTGAAGATCTGGGGTCATAATATGTAAAATTTCAAAAGTTGCAGTTGTACGTGGCAAAATTGCAATGCAATGTCATAAATGATATTTTTACATATTTAACCCCAAATTTTTCAACACAGCATTCTTATGACCCCACCTCATGAACAAGGGCAGAAAAATGTCAAAATCCCATCCAAAAGGTGAATTTGCCAAGCAACCAGGAAATCATCTTTTGGGTGGAGATGCCTAATGACAGTCCTGTTTTTCATGAGGTGGGGTCCCTAAAAGGCCATGTCAAAAATCTTGGATAAATTGTAATAAAAGTTATGCACCAAAGTTGAACCCCCCCCCCACTGGAATACATTTAACCACATTAATATTAGTTTATCATATTGTGGTCGCTGGTTCCATCATCAAGATGTGCTTTCGAGTGGAGAGTGGAACTCAAACCTGGGATATGTCCATGTGAGTGAGGGTGTGTGGGGGTGTACTGGAGTGGTGGGGTGGTGGATACTGAGTGGTGTGAGTGGGATGGCTGATCGATGAGGGACCATTCTTACAGGTTTGGTAAAAATGCATCTAGGGAGCTATTTCTATTTTTTAACTTTGAGCCAGCAACAGGAAGGCGGGTGTTTCACTAGACACCATGGAACTATACACCAACACGGGGATCATGATCAGAGGGTGGGGGATGCCACTAGACACATGTGATGGTTTTCTTAGCTCAAATTGGTTTGTGCATCATACGTTAGCAAGAAGCAGCCTTGGATTGCTGATGTTGTCCTGATTTCTATCTTTGCATTAGCTTTTACAAATTAGAATCAGCTTTTATAATGTTGAAGTGATCGTAGTATAACTATGGCTCCTTTAGAAATCTGGGCCAGAGTTCACAAATGGAACACAAAGTAGGTGCAAAAGTTTATGTTGCACTTCCTGGCTACACTGATGGGCAATGGAGCTATTCACAGTCCTATTTTGTTTTGATTTGATAAAACTTATTTTTATACAGGAAAACATTTGTTAGGATGTAATTCCCATTTTCAATAAAGTCCTGTGTTATTTCAAACACAGACAATACATAACATACAAATGACAGAACAGTTACCATTAAACAATTATTTAAAACATGTACAATTTTATTTCAAATATTCATGTAACTCACCTTGAAAATGGGCAGACTATCTATGATCTTCAGCTCATGAGGTAATGTTTTCCAAAAGAATGCAACACTATTTTGTAAAGTTATAGCACCCAATCTATTAAATGATCTATGTATGGGTATTCTACCACTAGGTGATCTTGTATGAATTCTTGGACCATTATTAGGTTATATTGACATATAGTTTAATAAAAATGTCAGTGTTTACCCATTAAGATCCTATAACATACTGTATACCAAATATTAGTTATTTGTTCACTTGGATGGAGCCAATTCAATGTATTATATATTTCACAATGACGTGTCCTATGTCTACTTCTTGAAATAAATTTGCCCATTCTGTAATAAGTTTGATTTTTTTTATTATTTAACACTTAATTGATAGAGTGCATGTACAACATAGAACCATATTTCAGTGCTGGTGTATAAGCAAATGTCTGACCAATTTCTCCCTAGATTCAAGAGACAAGCAACCTGACACCCTTCTTAATGCCCCCAATCTTTGGTTCACTTTTCCAACTTGTAAAAGAACATGCTCTGTATAAGTTAGGCCAGAATCCACTTGTATACCTAAGTACCTGTAGTTAGCCACATTTTCAATCCAGGTGTCTTCATCCAATTTGATCAGTAGCTCAGGCCTTCTTTTCTTGATACAACCTTTAAAAAAACATACATTGTGTTTTTTAGTATTAAGAAGTAGGCCCGACCTAACCAACCATTTTTCCATTTGGTGCATGACTTCTTGTAGTTGGTTTCCTAATTGTTCCAAATTTTCTTCTGATGCAACCAACATTGTATCATCAGTATACATTCTTATTTCACTATGTTTTGTAAGTCGTGGAAGATTGTTCACATATACGTTGAACATCGGGGGCCTAAAATTGAGCCCTATGGGACTCCTCTGGTTACTTCTTTTTCTGACACTACACATTGCCTACGATCAGCCAAGTAGGACCTTATTCACTGGAGAGGTCCCTCCTGGACACCCACCTCACCCAGTCTCTCAAGTAAAATCTAATGCTGTAGAAGAGCAAATGCCTTGCTCATGTATACAAACACCACCCCAGTACTCCTTCCCTGGTTTATTGATGATGCTACCAAGTTATTGAAGTCTAACAGGGCAGCGTTCATGGGTCTTCCCTTTTTAAATCCATGTTGATAATTAGTTAATATTTCATTGCTTTCCAGATACTGACTGATGATGCACCATTTTTCCCAAGATTTTTGACAGTATAGGAAGAAGAGCTATTGGCCTGTAATTAGAGATGGCTGTACTATCTCCCCCCTTAAAAATAGGTATAATTTTCCCCTGCTTCCATACACCAGGGACAGTGGAGCTACAAAGGCTCCAATTAAAAAGATATGTTACTATGGGGACAATGCTTTCAGTGCCAGACCTCAAGAATTTGGCTTCTAATCCATCCAGTCCCCCATTTTAGAAATATTCAGGTTTTGTAACTCATTTTCTACTTCCTTTATCTTTAGCTTCCTAAATCCAAAACTGAGATTCTGACAACTATATTGATTCATTTTTATGTTTTCTACCATTTCACTTACAGAAATTTAATCTATTTTTATTGGTTTGAGTATTTTTAAGTTTGGCAAATCTAAGAAATATGTATTAAATCTATTAGCTACTTCTAGTTGATCTAACTAGATTCCCACATTCCATTAGATTAATCATTTGTAAAGTTCTGACAGGATTCTTCAGTTCAGAAACATAATTCCAAAATTTCTAGGGATCTTGTACCTTATTTAGTCTAGTTAAGTGATATTGTGTTTTTTGCTATTTTGATATCTCTTTTGCATTTTTTCCTCAAAATTTTGTATTTCTCCCAGAACTAGGTACTTTTAGTTTTCTGTACTTTTTTCCACACTCTGTCCCTTATCCTTATCCGTATGGTCTGGTGGGCTATCTGCCTGTGAATAGGGGCCAGCAGGGGCAGCAATAACCCAGCAAAATCAGTGGAATACCTAGTCGCGGTGTCCCCACAGCCAGCCAGGGAACATACAACCTTACTAAATGCCAGCAGATACAGGCCTCATAGTCTATTGAGTCTCCTTGATTGCGTAGCTAGCCCCTCAACTTGTAGCTGTCCCACCTTCCCTTCCCCTCCTCATAACGACCCCCCCAATCTGTCCCAGCCTCTCTTAAATCCTCCCATGGTTCTACACAATAGTATCTCCTTGGGCAGCATGTTCAACTTATCTACCACCCTTTCCATGGAAATGTGTCTCTTGATTTCACTTGTGAATCTCTCCCCCCCAATCTCAGTTGATGCCCTCTCGTGTCTCTCCTTCTTCTGATCTGGAAAATTCCTTCTGTATTAATCCTGTTAATACCCTTTAGGTACTTAAATGTCCCCATGGCAATAGTGCTCAGTCAATAAAGTACTATTCATGAATGGAGGCATGCAAAAGAGTCCATTAGGAATGCAAAGTGCTGGTGGCCATTAGCATGCCCATTATGGGCTCATTTGTATGCCATTAGTGTGGCAGTGCATGTCCCCCTCCACCAGTCTAAGCCCCACACAGCTGCATTCCCCCACCCTGATCGTGTACCCAAAGGTAAAAAACATATTCCATAGTGTAGGGTCCCTCCCCAATCCCCAATCATCTGATTACCCACCCATTATGAAAATAAATTATACCAATGGGCTTGTAGTGTATACTGTAAGCTGTCATTCACAGTTCAGTCAGCAGGCAGTCATGGAGGTGTGAGGAGGCTGTGCTACTCACTGACCGGTGACTGTACTGAGGCAGGGGGAGTGGGGTGGTCTGTGATTACTGGAGTGGGTGGGGGGTTGGGAGGACCACTACAATATGGAAAGCCTTTCAATTTCATATCAGGTGGGTGATTGGGAAATGGGAAGGGACCCCACAATATGAAAATCTATTTTTATTTTTGAGTGGGTGATGACGGACTTGGATGGGACCCTAAACTATGGATAATATTTTATTTTCATAACGGGTGGGTAATTGGGTGATCGGGGACTGGGGTGGAACCACTACACTATGGAAACATTTTTTTTTTATTACCAGCTGGGTACTCAGATGACCGGGAACCAGTGAGGGGGGTGAGGGGCTGCAGTACCTCTGCCAACCACTACTGCTGCTCAGATTACCACCAGGTTTGTTTTGGCTGTAATTTGCTCACCACAAGGATCTTTGCAAAGGCCCTTGCATGGAGCAAATCCTTTGTGAATGGGTTTTCGGGGATATGCAGGTCCCTTCCCCCTCATTTGCATTGTGGCCCCCTCACTATTTTGCCTGGATGCAAATCCAGTTTGTGGGGGAAAACAGGACTTTGTGAATACCAGCTATTCACAAAGCCCAGTCTGCCCCAGACCAACAGGGTTTGTGGCCTGGCCTAGCTTTGTGAATCCTGCCCTAGGCACTAATGATTCCATATGTTTTTTCTTCTTCCACTACACATCAGCTCCTCCACTCCTTTTCCATTCTGAGCCCTGCCAAGTGCTCACAGCAGTATTCAAATTTAGGAGCAGTTTATGATCACTGTTTTACATTTTTCTGTGCAAATTTATGTTAAGTACTGCTTTTTAATATATTCTACGAAATGCTATTATAGGTGAAATTACGAACTTAGCAAGGATTTAAACTGATTAATTCTTTTGCTGTAAACTGGATTTAATCGTGTGTCTTTGTAATGAATATTCATGTGCATTCTACACAATTTAATCAGGAAGGTAGGTGGCTGGGCTCACAGCTGCTGTGAGGGGCTAGTTCTGAGACCAAGTTGTGCTTTTTAAGCACAGTAGCTCATAGCATTATCATTTATAATTTAGTACAAGGTCTTATATTGAGCACAATACTACTGTGAGATGCTAGCTCTGAGACCAAGTCATGCTTTCTCAGCACATCAGAACTTAGCATTAGCATTTACAGTAAGCACAGTATGTCTACTGTATGGCTCTTTGGGAATATGGGCACCAGTATGGACAGCAATTGGTGGGTGGGGGGTGCCACTAGACACCAGGACCCTAATTCTCAATGCCCTTAGAGAGATGCCAGGTGCATGCATCAAACATTCCTGATGCAAGTAGCACCTTACGTCCAATGATAGCTGAATGCTATTCCAAAGGACAGCCTGTGGCAAATGCAGGCCACATGCACCAAAAGAGGCTTGTGCCACTCTTGTGCCATAAACTTGACTGTGACATGGCACAAGGTGGGTTCACAGCAGCAGCAGTGCCCTATTCCCAAAGGGCAGCTGCCACGACCATGGATTTGGCATTCTCTAACAACCCCAGGAGGACATCCATCAAAGTGCAGTTACACCAGCTATGAGCTGGTGTTAGTGCACTTTGCAATCCACCAGGGGTGCATCAATCTGCTGCAAGTAAATGCCAACCATATAGCCCCCCTCCACCATCACACATAAGCCCCTGCATTCCTGATTTATGCCATAATTAAGCCCTTGTGGACTAGCGGACCCCCCAAGCCCCATTTCCCATAATTATTCATAACACCCACATCCCTGTTCCCCATAATTATTCATATACACCCCACAGCCCTGATTCCTAAATGTAAGACCTAAGCCACTTTAGGCTATCCCCTCCCCAAAGCCCTGGTCCCCGATTCTTGAACCTCTGTTTCCCTTCTGTTCTGCTGATATAGACATATTCATTTAAGTATGTTATTTACAGTAGTTCTCGTGGTCTTGTGGCTCCCAACCCCCACCTGGCAGTTCCAGACCACCCCACCCCAACCCATACCCAGCCAGCGACTAGCAAAGTCCACCTCTCACCACTGTGGCCAGCCACCGACTGAGCTCTGTATGAGTGCATACTATAACTAGTACATGCTCAGTGAATGACAGCTGCTGTCAGTCATGGAGCATATATTATTTACAGTACATGCACATACAGACCTCAGTCGGAAGCTGGTCATGGTGGTGAGAGGTGGGCTGTGCCAGTCACTGACTGGGTATGGGTTGGGGGAGCAGGGTGGTCTGGCATTGCTGGGTGATGGGATGGGGGGCCAGTAGACCTCCAGGGCTACTGTAAATAACATAAGTAAATGAATATGTTTATATTAGCAGAATAGAAGAGAAAGACAAATTCAGGGATCAGGGACCAGGGCTTTGGGGGGCAATAGCCCAGAGGGGCTTAGGTCTTACATTTGCAGATCTGGGCTGGGGGGGTTAATGAAAAATTGAAGTATTCATGGCAGGGGGGTATCTTGCACCCTGTTCATGTGCATTTCGGCAGGCTAGTGGCACCCTGATCAGGTACGTCTTCCCTTGGTGCACTGCTTGGGTTGCCACAAGTCACATGACATAGTCGCGTGGACCTTGCCCAATAGAGAATCTGGCACAGGGTCCCTGGTGCACCAGCATTTGTCTCAAGTTGCCTATGGGGTGACTTGTGTCATGCCTTTGAGAATCAGGCCCTAGGGAAAAGGACGGCTCATAGCTCACACTGTAGCCAGTAGAATGAGTTCAGCTGTGGCTGCAGAAGTGAAGAAATTCCTGCTGTTCTTTTACAGAGAATGCAGGTAAATGCTCCTCTCGCTTAGCTGGCACCTGGGATTTTGGGTGCCTAGAAAAGGTATTTGTGGCCACAATATGAAAAAATAAACAGAAAGTAGCTAACCCAGTCCCTTTTAACCAGGTTCTGCTGTTTTTTAAAATCCTGCCATTTTTATGTTTTTTCCATATTTGTTGGTTTGTGGAAAAGATCAACAAGAAGGCGATGGGGACAGCACAAAAAATGTTTGATGCCCTGCCAATTCAGTGGCACGAAACCAAAATCCAGCATTTGCAGCATCAGATTTTTACTTTTGCCACAGAACATTATTTAAAAATCCCAACAGAGTATGCACATCTCAGAAAACACTAATTTTAAAAGCCTTATAACCAAGGCCACTGTTTTTCAGTTTTTACTGGAAAACCTAGTAAAATTCTGGAATTTGGGCTGCCTGAACACCAGTAAAAACAAGGATTTAATGGAATTTGGCATTTTATACCAGATCAGTTAATGTACAAAACTTGTATTGTTTCTTATAATTGCTTCCTATACTATTTACAATTTGCTTTATTTAATGCTCTGTGTATTAAACTTTCTCTTTTTATGATTATTTATACACATACTAAAAGAATGTCAGCAGAATCCCAGTAAATACAGAAATCTGAGTAACAATCACCAGTGCAATTTCTGGAATTTGAAGTCTTGAAAACGGAATTTCATTGTTTTAATCATCGTAAATCAGTGGCCTTGCTTATAACTCAGGAACTCGTTAATACTTTTTCACCAGACCTGAAAAAGGCACTGCCTTGGGACATGGGACATGACACATGACCTCTACAAGTTTGAAGGAAAATTCTATACCATATAGGCTGTAGGGGAAGCAAAAAAAAAAAATCACCAACATATTAAGTATAGGAAAAAAGTTACACATTTACAAAAAATGACACATACGAATCTTGGAAACTGCACAAGCTGCCATCACAAAAATTTTCACAGATTAAGAAACTGAATCCTAGACAACATATACAAAACATTAACTGATTTCATCAAACAGTGCCAAATATATTTATGTGCAAATTTAGGTTTAACATTGAACAGACTTCTCAACCCTAACTCGCACCCCTATAATATCATAGTGGAGTGGTAGCGCCATTATAGTTAGAGTTGAGCAAGCTGTTTAATGTTAAACACAATTTTTTGTACCTTAATAACTTTGCCCTCTTTTAAGAAATTTGCACAAAATGTGGCATGTGTTTTCAGGCTGTCAAACTCTCAAGATCTGGAAAGTTTTGTGAGGGCAAATTGTATGACTTTAGAGATATGGACGGTCAAAAAAGTAAAAAAAATACACACACACACACACTTTTATTTCCCTATGCATAACATGGGGATTTTTGCTCTCACCTACAGCCAAGACAGTATGGACTTTTTCATTAAACATTTCAGGGATGATTTGGTCTATGTCAAGGGTGAGCCTTTGAATGGTTTGGTTAAAAAATAGTGGAAAGTTTTTGAATGGTACTCTTTTATTTTGATAACGTCAAAATATCCTCCAAAAAAATATAGATTTAAAAAAAAAGATCAATTAAAAAAAAGCAGACCAATAGATAGAAAAGTGTTCACTCTTAAGGTACACTTCAATTAAAAAAACAAACAGGTGTGGTACGGAAAAATGCTGTCCCCTGTATCAATGTATTGCCCTGGTGTCTTGTGGCACCCCCCACCTGTCGATTGTCCTCCCCATAACAAATAATTTCCCTGGTGTCTAGTGGCACCCCCCCCACCCACCAATCACCATCCTTGTTTAATCCCTGGTGTCTAGTAGCACCCCCCCACCCTCCGATCATCATCCCTATTTAATTCCTATTGTTTAGTGGCACCCCTCTACCCACCGGTCTGTAAATGAGCTGTAATTTTCTCAATGTGTCTTTCCTGATGAAACATTTGACATAAATAAATGAATGCTAATGTCTGATGTATAGAGGCACCCCCCCACCCTCTGATCATCATCCCAGTTTAATCCCTGGTGTCTAGTGGCACCCCCATGCCCAATCGTCATCCTTGTTTAATCCCTGGTGTCTAGTAGCACCCCCCCACCCTCCGATCATCATCCCTATTTAATTCCTATTGTTTAGTGGCACCCCTCTACCCACCGGTCTGTAAATAAGCTGTAATTTGCTCAATGTGTCTTTCCTGATGAAATTTTAGACATACATAAATGAATGCTGATGCCTGATCTATAGTGGCAACCCTCCCACCCTCTGATCATCATCCCTGTTTAATCCCTAGTGTCTTGTGGCACCCCCCACCCAGCAATCTACATCCCTATTATGCCATGGCACTGCATATTCCCTGATGTCTAGTGACATCCCCACCCTCCCATTGCAGGCACAAACTGAAATGAAGAAAACAGTCCCTCAAAGTTTTTTTTTACCTGTAAAAAAAAATGGTCTCCCACTGATCAGCCCCACCACCACCTCCTGCTCAGCACCCACCCACCCCCAGTATACCCTCACACACCCTCACTCACCTGAACTGATCCCAGGTTTGAGATTCACTCTTCAATGGAAGGCACATCTTGCTGCTGGAACTAGTGACTGCAATGTGAGAATGTAAGGTAAATGCATTTCAATGTATTTCAATAGGGGTTTCAGCTTTGGTGCATTACTTTGCCATTTGTTAACATATTGAACCCAAATTTTCAACATAGCCTTTTGTGGACCCCACCTCATGACCAATAGGATGGTTATTATGTAACTCCCACCTGAAAGGTGATTTTTGCAGTCGCTTGGCGAATTCACCTTTTGGGTTCAATTTGGAAATTTTTTCGCCCTTGTTCATGTGGTGGGATCGTAAGAATGCTTGGGCTGATCCTCAAACAGCCAGCACAAGCCACAGCAAAGCTGGCTTGTGCCAATTGTTGAGGTGCCAGGACTCTGTGCCTTATTCTGTTGGGTAGGGTCCCAGCGACTAAGTCCCATGACTTGTGGCAACCATGGCCGTGCACCAGATGGTACATAATGAAGGTGTGCAGCAACCGTGGGGCAGATTTGTTACAATATCACCATGGACAGTGGTCCCTGGTGTCTATCACCCCACAGCCCTAATCTCAGGTACAAATGTAAAATAAACTCCCTGGTGGGCTAGCGGACTCCTCACACAAGCCCTGATCTCCCATAAAATGTATTTATATTGCCCTTGAGGGCTAGCAGACCCCACCCAAACCTGATCATCCATAATACTAATGTAAAGTTCCCTAGAGAGGTAGCAAATGGCCCTGATCCCTGGTACATAATATATTCAACATTCTGGTTGTCTAGTTGACCCCCCACCCACAGTGCTCTACCACCCAGCTCCCCCAACCATGGCCATGCACCAGATGGTACATAATGAAGGTGTGCCACAACTGCGGGGCAGCTGTGTTGCAATAGCACCACAGACAGCAGTATCTGGTGTCTATCACCCCCAGCCCTGATCACAGGTATAAATTTAAAAGAAACTTCCTTGTGGGCTAACAGACCCCCCAAGCCCTGATCATCCAAGATACTAATGTAAAATTCCCTAGAGGGGTAGCCAACGGTCCTGATCCTCTGATACATGATATATCCAACATCCTGGTTGTCTAGTGGACCCCCCAACCATGGTGCTCTACCACCCAACTTCCCCAACCCATAACCTAGCTGGCAACTGACACAGCCCACAGCTTACCACCACAACCATTTGTAGACTGAGCTATGAATGAGCTCATACTAAATATAGTACATGCTCAGTGATTGACAGCAGCTGTCAGTCACTGAACACATACTATGTTGAGTGCACACTCATTCATAGCTCAGTTGGTGGCTGGCCAGACTAGTGAGTGGTGGTCTGTGTCAGTCACTGGCTGGGTTATGGGTATGAGGGAGCAGAGTGGTAGGGTACAATGAGGTGGGTGGTCCACTAGACTACCAGGTCACATTAATTATTAAGTCAAGGGGATCAGGGATTGAGGCTGTGTGGTGGATGCTCTAGACTATCACAGTGGCATGTACAAAGGGGATTGGGAACCTGGAAGCGTATTGGCACAATACCCAGAGGAACTGCTTTGTTTATGGTTGGAATTGCCTTTTTTTTCTTTTAACCAGGAGAGACACACTAAGCTGAAGCTTGTTTACAAGTGCAGCCTGGGAGCACAAGGAAGTTAAGTGACTTGCTCAGGGTCACACAGTATTGCAAGTTGGGGCTGTGGGGTTCAAACCCAGGTCTCCAGGTTTGCAGCTCAGAGTCTTAAACCACTGCACTATGCTGCCTCCCCATGCTATACTGCCTCCACAGGTTGGTCTAAATGTACTTAGACAGTTGTGGATGGTTTTAGAATATTGATTTAGGGGATGTGACAGCTTGAATCTGCCACACACACACCCTAGTTCTATGACACAGCCAATTTTATGGGTCAAGGCTGGCGAAGCCCCCTTTGCCACAAGCAGCCAACATTTGACACAGGCTGATTTTCAGAATTGTTTGGGGTGCATTTGTTGACACAAGGTGCCACTTGCACAATTTATGTTTGACACAGGCACACTGCATCATTCTAAGGGCTTAAAGAATTGGCCCCGCTAAGTTGCAAATTTGGAGTAAAAATATGTAAAAATGGCAAAATGATTACCATTTGTTACAATTTTGGTACGGTCAAACTTTGGAAATATTAAATATTTTGACCCCAGATTATCAACATAGTCTTATTATTATTATTACCCCACCTCATGTATGTCACAGCTGTCATTTTTTCAAATCCTGGCCAAAATGTGTTTTTGCACATGTGGTGCAGAATAGTGTTGCAGTTGTGCAGAATTAAATTGTGGCAGTGATTTGGAAATGTTCTGTACCAGGTGCATGAGGTGGAGTAATAAGATGGCTATGCAGACAATTTGATGACTTGTGTCCCATAAGTGGAAGCACCTGGCCAAGAGGGCCCTGTGCTTCCACAGATACATACATTTACTTGCCGGCTCTGCCTTTAGGAAATTCAGTATTTTATTCTTTGCATCTATTTTTCTTTTATGTGATTATGACTTGTGATACTGTGATCATGTGTAAAAGGCAAAACTTGCCAGCTCTGACTCTTTTCTTTTTTGTATTTATAGATATATGTAATATACATATGTAGGAGATCTGTGTGTTTTGGTTCCATATATGCAGCAATAATATTATTCAACTGTACTATCAATTTCGGCTCTATATGTGTGGATGGAATATAATTTTTGAAATCAGTTTTTGCGAAGGGTTTCTCTGCTGTTTATATTTCCAATTTTTGGTATTTTTTTGATGTAGTTTTCTGTGTCTACCTGCATGCTGTAATTCGACACTTGCACTTTAACTTTCTTTGTTTGCTTGTGTGTATATCGTATGCACTTGCACTTTAATTCTCTGAACCACACTCCCACTTCTTTGAGCACTTTAAATACATCAATTTAGGCTCCTGGGATTACACTCTGATGATGACCTCCAACACGGTCACTACATAACCGCACCCGGAAGCAGTTTTTGTTCCTCTGATGCACGAGTCCCTTGAAGCACCACGAGTCATTTTGGACAGTTTTTGAAAAGTAATAGCGTCTTTTGAGCATGTACTGCCCAGCACATGGATTTATTGCTGTACAGCGGTACATTTCATTGCTTGGGTTAGTTTTGCTACACTGCTCCTTCTTGATGCCACTTTCCCGCCTCCTCTGTGGTTCTGTAGTATGCAGGTTTGGGACTCTGTGTTTTTGGAACTAAGACTTCTCTGCTAATGCATTTTTCTTCCAAACTGGCACTAAGTCTGTTCTTTAGCACAGGTTTTAACATGTGGATATGCTACTTAATAATAAAGGAGCTTCAAGTCAACTCTGAAAACTTATCTATTCAGGCCTGCCTTTTCCAAATATGGATGATAAATTATGATGATATGCTAGTCTTTGTTTTAAATTTTGTGGAATGATGTTTTATGCTGCATTTTATCTTTTGTTCAAGTGCTTAGATATTTTGATTTGTGCTTTTTTTAAATGAAGAAGTTGAAGCTGAAGTTATGTTTTGAACATAAGTGTTCGAATATCCCTTATTTTGAGTAGACTTGTGCTGAACTCAACATAGACTGTTTGTCTTTTTTTCTTTGATACATTTACGCATCTATGGAGGGATGGGAGTGCAGGTTCTGGAGGGCCTTGCGCTCCCACAGGTAAATAAGGATATGTTTATACTACCTCAAAAAGTAAGGAAATAAATTGCAAAAAAAAAATTGTAAATTCTCTATTTAGGGATAAAGTCAACAATGTAGGGAAATAGAGTGTTAGGGTTTCCAAACCTAAAACCCCACCCCCACCCTACATACTGTACACCAACAGGCATTGGGGGTGCCTTGGGGTTATCAGCCCTTAAACTCACCCCATTCTCCTATACTGTACCCATCTCTGTTTATTTACTTATAGAATGGGGTGAGCGTTAGTGCTTATGACCCCACAGAACACCAGCGATGCCTGTTGGTGTATGCAGGGTTGGGTTGGGGTTTTAGGTTTGGAAACCCTAATGCCACATTTACATACTTTCTTGTCTTTAACACTAATTAGAGCATTAATAAAGTTTTTTTTTGCAATCTATAGATATTTGGGTATCATGGGGATATATATATATATATATAGTTAATCATTTATTTGTTCGACTTTCAAGTCATTACAAATTAACAATATAAAATTCACACATTTACTTACATTTTAACTATATAAAATACATATTTCCCTTACATATACACAGACTATCACACATAATTACATCAAAATTTCATAAAAATAACAAAAATGAGAATAAAATGTAAGATAAGAAAGCAGGACAGGAGGGAAATATAAACTCATTGCACTTCTCACTTAATGATCCATACGAAATCCCTCCCCCTCACTTTAATTAACATTTGTTCATTTTTTATAAATACAATTAATCTAAGATGCCATATCTGTGGCAATGAACTCCAATAGTGGATTCATTAAAATTCTCAAAACCTCATTTTCCAGTAACTTATCTGTCTGACTGTACGGGGACACTATTTTATTTTGTAACTCTGCATACTTTGAACAATGCAATATAAGATGTTTTAATGTTTCCAAACAATTTGAACCACAATTGCAATTTAAATCATGAAATTCTGATTTATCCTTTGCACATAAATATTGTCTATATTTGTAGGGATATCATTCTAATTTAAATTTTGTAAATACAAATCTTAGTTTTCTATCCATTAAGAAAGTTTGGCTCCTTAATATGATTTATTTTATTTTGTGCATACCAGTGATGAACTTTTAATGATCTGATTTTTTTCATATCCCCACTAGCTGAAACACCAAACAATCTATTTTTTGTACTTAGATTTTATTGATTTTATGTAACATACCACATTACATGTCAGCACCGACAGGTAGGCATACATTTAGATAACTTTCAAACATCATTTTACAGCTACATTACATCCAATGCCCCTGTTGTTGTTACTGCACTTGGGGGATATCTGGAGAATACATGTCAGTTATATTCCCAATAGAGGTAGTCCATATATTTTATGTCCAACAATTCCATTTTATCTAAAGTGGCATATATAACCATGAGCAGGGGTATCCAGGATAGGAGAAACTCATCGTAAACCCTATAAAAGGGATAACATCCCCATTTGTAATCGGCTACATTAAAAATATATGTAGCCATTCCCACAGTTTACCGCATCTGATTTACCCAAACAAGAAAACTGTTAAACCTCCATAACCATACAATTATTATAATTAGTGTAGTTAAGAAAACCACCTTAACAATGGACCGATATTCTGGTGTGATTTTAACTATTCAGGCCAGAAAAAGCCAGGGGCAAGAGAGAAAACTTTCTTTGTAAGAATAATACAGTGTTGAAAGAGAACTTTTCCCAACCCAGTCCATCTCTAAGTATGAAAAAATCCTCGTCCTGTGTCATCCTACCTTTGTTCAATAGCTGACTACTGTTTGAAAGTAAAAGTGGAAAAGAGGTCACAACTTAAACATTTGCTCTGAGCATAAAATGGTTTTTCTCTCTTCCCTTCTAACACTCAAATTAAAGTATATAGCCTCTTGTAATCAGTTCATGTTGCCAGTTCCTCCTCAGAGTCTGTAGCTTCCTCCCTTGCTGCAAATTGGATTTCTATTTTATCTAGAAGTTTGGAGGCTTCTGACAAACTCCAAAAATTGAAAAGCCTTACCTCCATAAACTATCCTGATGCTGGCAGGCATCAGAGGTACGTGGTGGACCTCGATGGTGTGCAGTTTTGCCCTTATGCTGTCAAAACTTTTCCGATGCATTCTCGTGGCATAACTTAAATCCAGAAATAAGTGTATCTTATATTCATTCTAGGACAAAGGACCAAGATTTTTAGCCTGTTGCAATAAAAAAATCTCTGTTTGCCAATGAGTGAAAAACAAGCATGAAAGTTCGTGGAAACACAGAGCCAGTTGCCACCCTGCTATGGCCACCATGAGGATTTATCTGGTAAGCCTTAATCAGTTCAAAGTGTTGCTCTGTTTTTAACAAGTCCTTTAACCATGGCTGCAAGAAAGCTATCGGGTGCTCCCCTTCTGCCTCCTCTGGTAACCCCAAGAGGCGAAGATGCATGGATCTTGCTGTATTTTCCAGATTCTCTAGTCATCTCCTAAGTAGATTATTTTCTTTGGTTAGACCTGCCATCACCACAAGGGCCTTGTTTGCATTCCGTGTTGCTCCCTTTGCTTCCTCTGCAACTATGTCCACCTTGGTGTGAAGTTGCTTCAATTCGGTCCCGAATTCCTCGATCTTCCAATCCAGCCCTTGGATTGCTCATAGATGTGTTGCATTAGATGGCTGAGGGCCTTCATGTTCTGGCACTTTGGGATGGGGATCCTTACTGCCACCCACTTTCACCTCTCTCTCTCTGATGAGCTCCTTCCAAAGGTGTTCCCGCTTTATTAGTAAGGCCCATGGTCTTCTTGCCGGAGATCTTAGAGCTAAAATTATTATATCTAATAGTAGCTCTTGCAGTACTCTATAATTTAGAGCCAAAGAAAAAGGGTTCTCTTATAGAAGAAGTTTGTTTTTATGGCCATTAAAGTTGCTCAGATGAGGAGCTGTAGAAATATGCTGTGCACAGCTCGGCTGCTAGCTACGTCCCCCCTCTAAACAATCTATTTTTAATCAACTGATTGTATTTATATGGAATTATTGTTCACTTTTGTTGATCAGTCCATAAATGGTTAAAACCCAGTTGGTTCAGAATACAAATTATTTGATTTAGCCATGGTGAGATGATACCTGACCTACCCAATTAGCTTTCTCCCTTAGACATTTAGAGGCCAATCTATTTGGTTTGAGGTTGGCACATCTTATCCAATACCTTATCTTTGTTAAATATGCTAAATACTTTATTTGAACTCTTCCTAGTTTGGCCCCCTAACTACAGTACAAATCACATTAAACCGTTCCACCAATGGAGTTTGCCCCTTTAAAAGGGCATACCAGGTTGTCCTGGTGCACCCCTTCCCTCATGCTTAGGATGGTTGGGCTCAGAAGAGGTGGGAGGGAAGAAGGGGAGGGGATAAGGGGCCAGAACAATGGGCAGGCAAACAGGAAGGGGAGGGAAATAGGGAGGTACTTAAGGGACAACACAAAGGGGCCTCAGCCACTTTTGCTGGAGTTTTGATTTTTTCGGAACTGCAGCTCATCAGATTGGCATCAGAACACAGGTTGGTGGATTTAGTCCAGTAAACAGTAACAGATTTTCCCAAAACTTTAATTGTATGAATGATAAAGACAAGGATATTTCAGTAGGCAGTGCAATGTTGTAGGTCTTTTTGAACAGATGTTAGAAATAACCTCATTTGTTAAAAAAAAAAAGCTGCCCTTGTAGTGCAGGGGTAGTTTCTCTGACCACAAAAGTCAAAGTTTTGTGTGGTTTGGTTCTTGTGGGGTCAGTATATAAAAAAAAGAAAGAAAAGAAAGGAAAGAAAGGAATAGGTGGGAACCTCAGATTGTGTACTGTTATGCCTGCCCCCCCCTTTAAGGAAAATTGTGGTAATGGATAAGTGCATTGCTAAGGGCAAGAGTGGTGCCCGAGTGATTTAAATGGATTTGTAGCTGTTTGTAATACTGGAAAGAGCTCAGGGGAGGCACGAGAGCAATGAGCTGTGGACATGGCTTTTTTTGGTCAGCAGGGACAGGCTCCGGAGTCTCCAGGTCGTTAGCGGCTGTTGGAAGGAGAGCGAGAGCACCACACAGGCTTTATTTGGACTTGTGGGCAGGGCAGAATGCCCATTTTTTGTGGAGAGAAGGTCTAGGGGCCAAGGGAAGGTAGCAGGTAGCATGGAGAGTGAAGCAGGCAAAGAGCCGTAGGTGGGGGCGAGACTGCCATGTGCCACATGGTCCGAGCATTTTGTTTTCTGATAATAGGTCAGTCATCTGTCTGGTCAAAGGAAGAAGCAGCAAATTGTCCATTCCTCTTGCCCGCGATGTTTAGGGGGGACTGTTTGAAGACTAGGGCAGACTTACTGGATGGCTGCACTTTGCAGCATTTTGTCTGTTTTCTGCGGGTAGCGTGGGTAGCAAAGCAGTCGAAGAGCCGTAGGTGGAGGCGAGAGTGCCACGTGCCATGTGGTCCGAGGGTTTTGTTTTCGGATAACAGGGCAGTCGCCTGTCTGGTCAAAGGAAGGAGCAGCAATTGTCCATTCTTCTTGCCCGAGATGGTTAGGGGGGACTGTTTGAAGACTAGGGCAGACTTACTGGATGGGTGCACTTTGCAGCATTTTGTCCATTTTCTGCATTGTGATGACTGGGGTGGGGAATTGTTTCCATAATAGTAAGGGGTTTGAGGAGCAGGCCTAGTGAGGTTGGAAGCGGAGGATAGCCGGCATGACGTCACATGCCATTTCAGTCAATGGAGACACTCGTGTCGGTTAGGCTATGTCCGGTATGACAGGGCATTGCATTGTCAAGTGAAAAAGGGGATTAGGAGGCCTGACAGAGGCTTTGAGGCCAGAAGAGTCAGAAGGGTAGGAGAGGCGTAGCGCAAGGCATGCACTACGTGGGGGTTTCAGCAGACGCGTTCGC
Organism: Neoceratodus forsteri; assembly: GCA_016271365.2. Classification (NCBI taxonomy): domain Eukaryota; kingdom Metazoa; phylum Chordata; order Ceratodontiformes; family Ceratodontidae; genus Neoceratodus; species Neoceratodus forsteri. The sequence goes on along the minus strand of CM057452.1, from coordinate 1,149,004,233 downwards.
CCACTTTTCAGCTGAGTAGAATTGCCTGGGGTCAGGAAGGCAGAGCAGGCCAGCAGAGGCCTGCAGTACGGGTTACTCGGTGACGTCACACACCACACAAGTAGCGTTTACTGAGGTTTTTGGATGGGTATGGCAACGAGGCGCCCTCTGTTGCTGGGTGGATATTTTAAAAGGCCTGATTTTAATGTGACCCTCATCAGGTTTTCTTTTAAGTCGAGACACTGGGTCATGAACTGAAGGTTTGATTGCCTGCTGAGCACCATGGATGTTACATCGTGAGGGAGTAATAATTTTGCAGGGGCTGGTTTTGGTTTGGGCCTGCATTTGCAATCTTGAGGGCTGGTTGTTATTTGTACCTCCTTCATGGTGGGTCAGCCACACAAAATACAGCATTTTCAATATTCGGCTCACTGATAGCAGCACCTTGGTGTTTTCTTAGAAGTATAGAGTCTCGAGATTGGTAGAGAGCATGGCACGAGGGATGGCCTGGCACATGCCATATGGGGGAGGATTTTTGCAAAAACATGGGCTTGTTTCCCTGGAGTGGGAGGATCTCTTTTTCGGTGGCCAGTCATGAGACATTGGAAAAGAAGGGAGAACAGGCCTGGATAAAGACAAAAAAACAAACAAAAAAAAAAAAACAAAGGAAAGTGAGGGCGGGGGGGAGACCCTATTCCCTTCAAAACAGAGGGGATTACCCAAGTGCGAGCACCGGAGGGATGACGATGGGCCAGTGAGCGGCACCTGGGGTAAATGAAAAGGTTAAAAGGGGGGTGGTTTGGGTTTGATAATCAATGGGAAGCCCTAAGGCAGACAGCAGGGTACAACAAGTGGGGGCTTGCTATGAATGGAGAATGGAGTACCAGATGGGTCACAAACGAGTGACGGAGAGTGGCAAGAATCTGGTCAAGAGAGTTTGGGATCTTGACTGATGGCTGGACTGCGTAATGGGGTGGGGGGTGTGCAGCAGAATGTTTTAAAAACATTCCGGATGGAACCGATATACAATTAACCTTGTTTTCTTCTTGTAGTTGTTTTCACAGAGCAAAGAGAAGGAGGACAATGGCACCAAAGAAGAACAGGCCATCAAAAGAGGAGGCTTACAAGGCTATAACGGAATTAGCAGAAAAAGCAAACAGGTTGTGGGAGCTGGTGGATGGAGAGGAACCAGGGAGACCCGGGGAAAAGAGAAAGGCAGGCACAGGAAAGGGCGGCAAGGAAAAACGACCAGCCAGAGGGCCACGTGGTACCGGGAAGGCACCGCCAGTGGTAGCGGGGCCGACCAAGATGGTGGATCCATTACCCCTGCAGCCTATGGTCACTGTGTCACCAGTACCCCACCCAGATCAGGGTTGGATCTCCCTGGTTGAACCCAGCTACGATGCCCAGAATGGGTTGCTCCCTCCACAAAACCCAGTAGCCCATCCTCCTCCTCAGCTGCTGGGAGAAGCAAGAGAGACCTTGGAAGACTCCAGGCAGGACAGCCCAGACAAGGTCACAGGTAATACATCCAGCGCAGTGGGGGACAGTATAAAAGAATATATAGGGCAAATTGTAACAGCATTGGGGCAGGTGGTATAGGGCAGATGGAATCAGCGCTGGCAGAGATCAGGAGGGAGAAAGAAGGGCCAGAAAGGAAGGAACAGGGAACGGAGAGATAGGGAAAAGGGACAAGAGAGATAGGCGCCCCTGGAATAAGGATAGGCGAACATGTGCTGCTGACCACTATGGAAAAAATTTGGAAAGGGGAATATGTGGACATATTTGCCTTGGTGAGCCGCGAGGCCGCCTCCAAGTACGAGGAAGCTGAGGGCATAGGTAAGAGTGAGATGGCAGCGGCTATAGTGCTTCTAAGGAAGAAAGAGGAGGATAAGTTCACAAAAGGGAAGACTTGGGATAGATAGTTCCTAGGTTTCGCCACTTTCTCAGCCATTGTCATGGAAAAAAGGCCCGAGTTAGGTATCCTGCTCATTACCTATACCCTGATAATACGGAAGGCAAAGGCAAAGGGCGGGATGGGGTGGTTATACTATGATGAGTCCTTTAGGCAGAGAATGGCAACATTTGGGGACATGAGATGGGACACCAAACAGATAGATTTATGGATGGATTATGTCACGGATCAGTCCACGCCCAAAGGGGAATTGAGCAAGAAGGGTTTTGGGACCCAGAGATGCTGCTGGGCTTATAACAGAGCCTTTTGTTCCTGGTCTCAATGTCGCTTTCGGCATGCATGCTCAAGATGAGGGGGAGGCCACTTGGCAAGCAAATGTAGAATGGCATGGGGCCAAGGAGCACAGGGGCATGGGGGCCAAGGAACAGGCCAACAGTTTTTTTGAGAAGGCCAAGGTTTTAGAGGCCAAACATGGAACAGGGGAGGATGGGTTAGGGGGAACACGAATGGGGGGGACAGAGCCACTGAAGGGCGAGAGGTTAGTCAGGAATAGATAGAGGGGAAAAGGGGGAAGGGCAGGGGACAGGATAAGGAACAGTTTGGGATGGCCAGAACCCCCATCAAAGCAAAGGTATGGTTAGGCTACATGGACAAATATCCAGACACAAGAGTACGAGATATGATTTTGAAGGGTTTTAGCACTGGTTTTTCATTACAGTTTACGGGACCTAGGCAAGCAATGGAGGCCAGCAACCTTGGGTCAGTGAAAGGGAAGGAGGAGGTACTGAGACAGAAGATAGAGAAGGAAGTAGCAGTGGGCAGGGTAGGGGGCCCGTTTGATAACCCCCCCATTGCAAAGCATGCGGGTCTCACCATTGGGTCTGGTACCCAAGAAACAGGAAGGGGAACACAGAGTGACTCATCACCTGTCCTATCCAGAAGGGGAGTCAGTGAATGATTTAATCAGTGAGGAACACAGTAAGGTGACTTATGCGACACTAGAGGATGCGGTCTGGATGATCCGGGCCACAGAGGAGACATGGATGGCAAAAATGGACATTGAGTCTGCTTTCAGACTGCTTGCAGTTAGGAAGGAAGTCTGGGATCTATTGGGTTTCAAAAGTGGGGGAAGATATTATTTTGACAAAGCAATGCCAATGGGTTGTTCCACAGCATGTGCTACATTCGAGGCTTTCAGCACCTGTTTACAGTGGATATTTCAAGAAAAAACAGGTCATAGGATGGTCATACATTATCTAGATGATTTTCTATTCATTGGAAAAGGAAAAAGGGCGACACAAAGGATGCTGGGTAAATTCCAGGAATTGTGTCAGGTGTTAGGGGTACCACTAACCCCAGAAAAAACAGAGGGGCCCAGCAGGGTTATAGAATTTTTGGGGATTGAGATAGATGCCCTAAATGAGGTATTTAGACTACTGGATAAGAAAGTCAATAAGCTGAAAAAACTAATACAATTACACACCAGCAGGAGACGGGTACAGCTAAAGCTGGTACAACAGGTGCTGGGGCACTTGAACTTCGCCTGCAGGGCCATAGGGCCAGGGAGGACATTCACAAAGAGGTTAACCAGGGCTACAGCAGGGGTCACCAGATCACATCACTGGGTGGACTTGACACGCGGGGTCAAGGAGGACTTTAAGATTTGGGAAGAATTCCTCAGGGAGTACAATGGATGCTCGTTCTGGCAGGAGGAGTGGCTATACAACACAGATCTTGATCTAGGCACAGATGTGGCTGGAGGGCTGGGCATGGGGGGGTACATGAGGGGTAGATGGTTCGCAGAACCCAGGCCGGCCAGTTGGGTGCAGGATGGGAAGGTGAGAGACATTACATTGCTAGAGATCATGCCCATATGGGCATGTACTTTGGACTGGGGGAGGGATTATGGGATCAAAAAGTAACTTTTTGGTGTGACAATAGAGCAGTGGTAGATGTGTTGAACAACAGGAGAGCCAGATCGGACAGAGTCATGCAGGTATTACGACATTTAGTTTTAAGGGCATTGCAACTGAACATGTCATGTAGAGCACAACACATAGAAAGGGTACACAATACTCTGGCTGACAGCCTTTCCCGTCTGCAGCTGGACCATTTTTGGAGGCTGACACCAGCAGCGGAAGAACTAAAAACACCCATACCAACGAACATCTGGGACATTGGCAGGAAGGAGCAAAACTGTTGTTTCACAGCTCATGGGCGCCTCGGACTCTGAGGGCCTACGATGGGGCCTGGTGAGTGTTTCAAACATTCAGGGCAGAGCACCAGATGGAGGTAAGTAGGCCACTCACAGAGGAGCAGTTGGGAATGTTCACAGTGGAGCAGTGGCAGAAAGGCACAGCCCACACCACAATGGGAGTATATCTGGCTGGGATTAGTCTTATCTGCAGTCTGAAAGGGTGGAGGGACCTGACAAAGACATTGCTCATCAGAAGAATGATGCAAGGGTGGAGCAGGTTGAAACAGGGACCAGCAGATAGTAGGAGGCCTATGGGGAACAGTGGCTTATAAAGCTGAAGGATGTGCTCCCAGCAATATGCAGATCATGGACCAAGGCCCAGCTGTTTCACACAATTTATGTGATAATGTTCGCAGGGGCCATGAGAGTGAGTGAGGTGGTAGGCTATGGAAGAGAAGATGAGGAAGGGGGGCTAGACTGGGATGACATAACCTGGGGGGTGATGGAGATACGGATCAGGATTAGGAGGTCTAAGACAGATCAAGGGAGAAAAGGTTGCATGGTGACACTGAAAAGTCAACCAGAGGACTCAATATGCCTGGTACAGGTGCTGTGGGTTTGTGCCGCAGAGCAGGGGAACAGGACAGGAAAATTATTTGTACACGGTGATGGGAGAAGGGTGACTGGCTACCAAGTCATGGCAATACTTAAAAAGGGCATGCAATTCATGGTAGAAGACCCAGCTAATTATTCTTCCCATTCCCTGCGGATTGGGGCTGCCTCACAGTGGGCAGCAGCAGGCGAGACGGTGAGCAAGATACTGGAAAAGGGACACTGGTGATCGGCCAGTTATAAAAGATACATTGGAGCACTGAAATAAAAAAAAACACAAAACTATGTAGATATATATTATATAATGAGGCATAGGGGCAAGGCAGGGCTCCTGGCTGGGACCACAGAGATGGGGGGGCAAGAAATGGTAATAGGCAGGGCGGGTGCATGATAAAAGGGGGATGAATGTGGGAATGACACTATGAGCTTGTATAGTAATGATTTTTGCTTGCACCCCATAGGTAGAGGGAGGATCATGGAAGTATGGATCTGCAGCCATTCCTACATTTATTGGGCTGGAAAGAGAGCAGAAAAGAAGGCTGGGGGAAGGCAGCTATACCAAGATGTGAGAAGGTGTAGGTTGTTTTGGCATGGCATACGGGGGATGAGGTGGGCTCAGCTGCCTCCCACATTAAAAGAACTCAGAGAACGGTGGCCCAGGCCAGACCTAATTATTATACATTTGGGAGGCAATGACCTGGCAGGCAGGCCTTGGGTGGACACATACTTACAAATAAAAAAGGACTTAAGAGCTATACGGCAGTGGTGGCTGCAAGTGTGCATCGCTTGGTCAGATATGATAACAAGGGGAGTGTGGAGGCAAGAGCACAGCCACAGAGTAGTAGAAAGGGCCAGGAAAAAGATGAATAGGAGGCTTGGAACATTGATAAGGCAGACGGGAGGACAGGTGATACTGAGGGGGGTAGAAGAATGGGTGGATGAATTTTACAGGTCAGACGGGGTGCACCTGTTGGATATAGCCATAGACATGTTCAATACAGAAATGATGGGATTTATAGAAGAATGGAGGAGACAGACAAACAGTGGAAATTAAAAAAAAATAAAAATAATATATATAGAGAGAAAAGGCTCCCTGAAATAAGGGAGAATGCTACCCTAGATAAAGGGGAAAGCCAGCCATCCAATGCAAGCTGGAGACTGGTTAGTGGGAAAAAGGGGGGGAGGAGGGAAGGGGGGAAGGAAAAGGAATAACACAAGAAGAGAAGGAAGATGAAGGAAAAAGCAGTCTTGTTTTTCACCGTTACCTAACGGAAAAGGAGAAGAAGACACCCAGGTTTTCACCTGGGGGAAGGATAAAAAGAGATTGATATATGGATGGAATAAACAAAATGTTGGAAATATGTTAATAAAGGAATTGGAATGGAATATGGAATTATGAATCTAAATAAATTAATTGCCAATCTGAGCACAACAACAAAAACTGTGGTCTCTGTCTTTTGTGGAGGAAGAGGGGGGAATCCGGGACAATGGAGTTTGCCCCTTTCAAAGGGCAGACCAGGTTGTCCTGGTGCACCCCTTCCCTCATGCTTAGGATGGTTGTGCTCAGAATGGGAGGGAGGAAGGGGAGGGATGAGGGGCCAGAACAATGGGCAGGCAAACAGGAAGGGAGGGAAATAGGGAGGTACTTAGGGACAGCACGAAGGGCCTCAGCCACTTTGCTGAAGTTTTGATCCTCCACCCACCCTGTCAGGCAGAACAGTAAGGAAGACAGTCAAGATGGGACTGCAGTTGGGGCTGTGAGGTACAAGGCAAACACGTCTGGTCGGACAAATTGGACTGCCAAAGGTGGATGGCAGGTAAGGATATGGTTACGGACTGCCAAAGGTGGATGGCAGGTGTTAAGATGGTTAAGGACTGCCAAAGGTGGATGGCAGGAGCAAAGGAGGAAAAGGAGGGGAGGAGGGAAGGGGGGAAGGAAAAAGGAATAACACAAGAAGAGAAGGAAGATAAAGGAAAAAGCGGTCTCGGTTTTCACTGTTACCTAACAGAAAAGGAGAAGAAGAGGAAGGAACCCAGGTTTTCACCTGGGGGAATGATAATCAGAGATTGATATATGGATGGAATAAACAAAATGTTGGAAATATGATAATAAAGTAATTGGAATGGAATATGGAATTATGAATCTAAATAAATTAATTGCCAATCTGAGCACAACAACAAAAACTATGGTCTCTGTCTTTTGTGGAGGAAGAGGGGGGAATCTGGGACAATGAGTTGATTAAGCATTGTTTTTTACAGTTGTTAATGTATTGCCAACTCATATTGCATTGTTTTTCAATGCTTAACCAGCTCAAGGGCAATGTTTTTAAACTGTGTTTGTAACTGCGTTGGAATGCATCTGCAGTCCAGTCAAAATGCAAAGCAAAACTGCATTTTAACTCATATGAAACCGTTTGTTCAGAGCTTTGTGCTGGGTCCAGCAGCATTTATGCAACTCAGTCAGAAATGCTAAAACAACTCACTGAAGGAACAGTATAATGTGACTTGTACTGTACTACTGCCGGAGTAGAGCCTTGGACACCCAATATATTTTTGTATAGATTATTAAATGGTTTCTCCAGTTTTGCCACATTATCATCAAGCCACACTTCAACGGTGTGCAGAGCAATTGGATTCAATTTCATTTCTGCTGTTTTAAGAATGGCATCAACACTATTGCATCCAAATTTTGAATAAAATCTCAGTTACCCATTTTTAGCTTGTATTAATTTATTTAATGTATATGACCTTTGTTTTGCAAATTAACAATTGCTAGTTATCTGCACTCAGAGATATCTGTTTTCCAATGTTAATTGAAGTGGATTATTATTAATAAACCATTTAAATGTTGTCAATTTCTTTACAATTATCATTACTTGAGTTTTATCCATATTTATTTTTAACTCATCTTCATAATATATTTGTATTTGCTTTAATTGCCTTCCCACTCCTATGGGGGTATGTGATATAAGGGCCAAATTATCAGTGTAAATAAGAATTGGTATCAAAGTACCAGCTACTGTAGGTGAGTGGCTGGAAATGGATAGAAGTTTTTCTGGAAAATCTTTTATGAATAGATTAAATAGTGTTGGAGCTAGGATGCATCCTTGTTTAACCCCCAGGTTTGTAGAAAAAGCCTCTGTTAAATTACCTGCTAAATCATACCGTATATGTGTCCTATTATCTGAATATAATTGTATTATTATCCTTAATATAGTTTGATTCATCTGCATATTTTTAAGTTTTTGCCATTATAAACACCTATTCACCCTATCAAAAGCGCCCTAAAATTCTACAAATGTAATATAAATGGGATTTTTGTTCCTGTAATACTTCTCAATGATATGTGTTAATATAAAACATTGGTCAACTGTTGAATGATTTTTCCTAAATCCAGCTTGATAATCATTAATTATATTTGAATCCAACAACCAAGTCTGTATTCTATCCAATAAAACTCTTGTGAAAATTTTGCTCAGACTATCCAAAAGACTAATAGGCATATAATCATATAATTCTCTGGTAATTTGGGATTTCCTTTATTATGTAATGTTATTATTATATTAGACTTCCATGATCATGGAATGGCACTACTCTCAATTATTTTGTTGAATAGTAATGCTAACAAATTACTCCACCAGTTCTGCTCTTTTTTATAAAGAAAAGAGGGAACTTGATCCAATCCCAGTGCTTTATTTGGTTTAGTTGCTGAAATTGCCTAAGCAACTTCATACGGCACAATATTCAATGAAGATTGTGCTTCATTCATCTGCAATAGAAAATCGTCTTGTATTCCCTCATCAGTCTCTTGCCAAAATAATTTTTGATAATATGCAATCCAGTTTGCTGCTGGAATATGTGCTGCGATATTCTGAGCAAAGTTTCCCATCACCTTTGCAACTTTAATCCAAAAACCTTTTATATCTCCATTCTCTATGGTTTGTATCATGGACTTCCATTGATCTTTAATGAACATATTCAATTTTTTACTTAATAGATGTTTATATTCCTTCCTTTGATTATTGAGATATTGAATATTTTCAGTTGTCCTATTTTCTTGTTCTGTTTTAATTGTTTTATTGAAGTGCTTTATAAATTGTTGACATTCATTATCATACCAGGACGAAGTCTGCCCACATTTATGTTGTTTGTATAATGAGTGTAATATCTTATCTGTAATTTCCTGTATTGAATTTTGAATCTCTGTTACTGTATTTTCCTCTGTAATGTTTGCTGCTATAATTTGTATTTCTGAGGAATTTAACATTGTCCCAACATCCATATCCAACTTCACTGAATACTGAACCTGCCTGTGGTTTATGGTTTGAATGTCTGACAATTGTTCCCTATGTGTCCCCATACTCCTATCTTTAATCTGCATTTCAGCTTTTAATGGATAATGATCACTTTCCAGACATAATACAACTTCAACATTTTTAATATTATAATACTGCCAAGGAGAAATACAGATATAATCAATTACACTTGTTTTTTTCCCACTCAAATATGTAAAATGAGAAGTGTTCCTTCCCTTTAAAATGCCATTTAATATAATTAACCCAATTTTCTCCAAACTCCTAGATAAATCCTTCCCTATAGCATTGATTTTTCCATCCTTGGTGTAACTATGATATATATATATATATATATATATTTATCTCCATGATTCCCAAATTACAACACTACTTTTTTCTGAAGAAGTGCAGGCCCCTGTGGTGTCAGCACTTCTACAGCCACAGGTAGCCATGCACTTTAGCTATTGTATAGTTTGGGTTGAGCAAGCTGTTTAAATTTAACCTTTATAACTTTGTTACTATTCAACAAAATTGCTTGAAATTGTGCATGCATTGTCTGGGTGGCAAGTTCTTAAGGTTTGGCAATTGATGTTATGGCTGCTCATGTGGATTCTGAAATCTAGAAATTTAGAATGCTTTTAAAATACATGTTTTTCCATTTTCTTTCTCACCTTTAGAGGAAAAATGGTTTGGAATCGTGTTCTGAAATTCTTAGGGTACAAGAGGCTTGGCCCAATGGTATGCCTTTTGAAGGTTTAATTAAAAAAATATAAATTGGTAGTTATAAGGTTTTAAAATCTGGCTTCTGTGCAAAGTTAGTAGGGCTTCAGAATAACTGACTGGGGGCAAAAAAATTGTATGTTCATAAGCTAATTTTTGTTTCACCAGAATTTTTTGTTGTTGTTGTTAATGTTCACAAGAAAAATGATATGTCATAAACTTGAGCCTTATTGACTTTGGGGTTCCTTTAATGAACGTGCATGAAATTTTGCATGCAAGATCAGGGTGCAGAGTGCTTATGATTTGCCAAGTCTTGTGATGGCCACTTGTCCAGATTCTAAGATTTAGAAATTGTAAAAATAAGGATAAAACTTTGTTATTTTGCTATGTTTTTGCTTGCTTCATGAGCAAAAATGTATTGGAATTATGTTCCGTTATTTTCAAGGTAGACGTAGCTAGGTATACCATCGCTACAGCGACACTGGTACAACAAACCCCCCCACAGTGAAACCCCCACTGTGCCTATATCAGCAGTGGCCGGGGTTTTGCATCGAGACACTTTACAGTGAAGGGGGGTAAATATGTAACTCCACTGTCCATGTGATGTGGAGTTAGATATCTATAGCAGGGGTGTGCATTGTGGTGTTTCTGGTCGGTTCAGGGTCGCATCACAGTCAAGTGTGTCGACGGGTTCCCGGTGCCGTAGTGGATGTCATGATCAGGGTTGTTGCCACAGTGTCATGTATCCAAGTGGCTAGACACAAGGGCCTAATTTTAGAAGGTTGAAGCAGAGCTTGCATCAAGCCCTACATCAGCTGTAAAGTTGACTGCAGCTGAACCAAAGCCCTTGGATGCAACTCAGCCCAGTTTTATAATGGCTGATGCAGTTGCCACAATTTACTCACTTTACAGCAGCTTGCATCAAAGGTTTGGTGCAACACCCATAAAATGGCTCCCTAGATGGTGCAAATGTAGACTGGGGGAGCTGGTCTAAGTCCTGCATTCGCACAAGGGACTTGTGGCAGGGAGTTGCTGCTTACTTTTTTGTAAAATCAGACTTGCTGCATTGCTTGATGCATGTCAACACTTTCACTAAACTCCCTGTTGCAAGTCCCCTGTGTTGATCTAAGTCTCTTTTAAAATTGGGCCCAAGGAGGTGTCTTTTGAAGATTTTTAAAAAAAATACAAATCAATACTCAAGTTATAAGCTTTTTCTTGTTAATTTATTTCTCTTCCTGTGACTGGGGTAGGCTATCATCTGACTCAACCCCAGCTCTGTCACAAGGCCTTCAATGGACTTTCCTTCCAATCCCAGTCTAATTCTAGAATTTACCCCCCCCCATGTTGGGGTTGATGGCTCCCACTGCCACTGTCAATGGATCAGGTTCCAAGGGAGGGACCTGTTGCCGGTGCAGAGCCTTCAAAGAGTTGGTCTGCCATCCTGTTCTGCCTCTGATTGATTTTTCCATCTACATCTTCTCTACAGGAGAAATAGATGTGCAGTGCTATCCATATGACCTCATTATGCTCCGAAGTGTAGGATGTGACCATCTGCTGTTCTTCCACTCCCTTATATGAAAGAGGAAAGAATTCCAGTGGATGCACAATCCTATTCTCCCGGCCAACTGTCTGATGTTCAGAGTTCGCTCCCAGACTTGGGTCATCAGCTCTCCAGGGGGCAGCCCTACTGCTGTGCTCTCAGGGCTGGTTTGAGTTATAAGCTCTTAAAAAATTGCCTTCTAAGCATGAGTTGAGAAGGATCTTTAATGTTAAACCCCAGTTTTTGTACCTTAATAACTTTGGCACCATTCAACAAAATTGCATGACAGTTTGCATGCATGATCAGGGTGCAATGTTATTAGGATTTGGAAACTTTCATGATGGTCTCTTATCTAAATTGCACTCCATACAAAGAGATGAGCTGGATCTTTTTGGCTACTATTAGACTTGTGCACACCTATGTGTTGGTATATAAATCTTTCTTAAATAAACTACCTTCTTACATTACCACTTTCCTCCATCACGCACATAGCTTATATGACCTAAGGAAGTACCCTTATATTTCCTTCCAGGTTCCTAAATTGCATACACATTGTGGCAAAGCAGCCAGTAGCTATGTATTTCCTACAGTCTAGAACAAACTTCAAGCATCACTAAAGCTTCAAAATTGAATTACTTTAAATGCGATCAAAACCCTTATTGCCAAATCCACTACTGTCACCTGCCACTGCTTCTAATCTCGTATCCCAATCTACCAACTTCCTTCCTTCCTTCCTTTGTATAACATCTCTAATGTTATGTTCATATTCACCTCAGTAACTTTAAAGTTGTTCAGTTGTTTCCTTTATTGAAGGCACTGTTACTGGTGTTTTACTGTACACACTGTAAATATTATTGACTGTAGACTAAGGAATTGCCATTCCCATTACAATATTGTGTATGTATCCTTATCGCTATATTGTATTTTAATATGGATTTTGTTGTTTCATTCTATATAAGGGACCTCTTTGCAACTGAGCTTGCTCAATGGATCTATCCCTTCACAATAAACCTGAACTTGACTTCAACTTGAGATTCTGGGCATATATATCATAAACAAATGCAGCTTTTGAACATTTTTAAGACTGCATTAAAAAATTATTTGGCATTGTGTTCCAAAATATTGAGGATAAAAGTAGCTCAGCCCAAGTAGGTGCATTTTGAAGATGTTGTGAAAAAAACATTGATAATTTCCTAAGTTAAAATGTTTTAGACAATTTGATTCTAAGCATACTTAGGTAGGTTTTCATGATGGCTGTTTCTTATGATACAGTTGAGGTAGTGCCTGTACTATATTGTTAGTGCTGAACAGACAATTTAATGTTAACCCTAAATTGTTGCACCTCAATAACTTTGATACTGTTTGACAAAACTGCATGACATTTTGCATGATCAGCCTTGGTGCCAAGTTCCATAGTCTTTTCCCATTTTGTGATTGTGACTAATTCAGACTCTGAGATCTGGATATTTTAAAAGCTTTTAAAAATCTACTTTTTTGCCTTTCATTTGCTCATTTACAGAGCAAACACAGTTTGTAATTTTGTCATGACATTTTCATGGTTGATGGGGCATGGCCCAACAATGTGTTTTTCAAAAGAGTTCTGAAAAATGTAAATTAATTCACAAGTTAAAAGGTTTCAAAATTTGGCTTCTTAGCATACTCAATAAGGTTCCCATGAAAACTGCAATACAGTGTGGCTTCCCTGCTCCTGGGTGTGCAGTTGGACCATGTAGCAACCAAAGAAGAAAAATCCAGAAACCACCCACTATTACTGTCAAAATGAAGACACCATATGACAATAAACTGAATGAACAATAAATTTTAATTCATAAACGTGCCCTGTACTGTGTCAGTTCCTTCCAGAGATATTACGTGTCAATCCCTTCCAGAGACGTTGGCAGGAACACAACCCCTACCAGTTTCACCTAAAATGTCATCAGGGAGTGCTTGCATGCTACATTAAATCTATTTAAACAGACTCCCTCTTAATGACACAGAGTACAAAGTGTGATGTGCATATTACATAAATATATTGAACAATGCAAATAGTGTCAACACTAGTGTAACTAGGATTAAAAAACATGTAATAGGGCCACCACTCTTTAATGCCAATATCAAAAATGTAGCTCATAAAGAATGGAAAAGCAGGAAACAAAACTGAAAGATAATGATGGAGGAAACAAGTGTGGTAATAGTATAGGCAAAAGACAAAAACATAGAACACAATAAACTCAGTATACATACAATAAGGAAGAGGAACCAGAGCAACATGAAATAAATAAATAAAGCAAATAGAACTTGGGTGATGTTCAAATGCTCACGAAGAAAACTACTTAATTTGTATAGCAGAAATTAATTAATTCCATGGGCTTGATTTTTCAAAGAGCCTTTAGATCACCACAAGATGCAGTGATATAGGACTATGGCAGTTTTGGGTGCATAAAGGGACCCTGCACCATATTTGAAAAAAATGGGTGTCCCTGAGCCCAAGACCTTAGATCTGCTTAAACCGCAGGTTTTCACCAATGAAGTGGCACATCTGCAGCATTTAACAGAAAGATCCATCAACACCACCCACCTGGCACCACATTCGAGGGGTCCATGAGGGTGGTGGCACATATGGCTTCTAGATGGGGACCTGTGGCATAATGAGCAAGGGGGTGGCATAGGGAGTAATCTGAGGGGATGAGGTAGCACCCTGCCCTGCGGGACTACATAAAGCTGATTGGACCAGATACAGGAGCTGGTAGAAAGGGACTGGGACACAGTCTCAGGAGTATACAGTCCTGGTACCTGCCCCATATGTGTTACGGTTCCATGTGTAAATTGCACCCACAAAACCTTGCTGGTCAATAGCAATGACAGCAAAACATTGAAATGGAACAACATGAACAGAAAAAGAGTGCTGAGCAAGGATGGTGAAAAACCCCATAGGAGTTACTGTCCTGGTGTGGGGGTGGGGGTGGAACTCAGGGTGGGAAACACAATTCGGGGGGAAGATTTACTATTCCTAACTCCTGAGGTGTGGGGCATAACTCAGGGAGAAGGAGAAAGCTGTTGGTCACCAAAATGACAAGCACTGTAAATACCAAGTTGCTTAAAGTTCAAGTGCTGTTTTGTAATCGTTTTTTCACTCACTGTTTTTGCTTCGCTCTTTTGATGCAACACCATGTGCCACTGACCTCAACACCATAGTTGGTCAGCAGCCTGCATCCTAATGGAAGGCTTGATACCAGGAGACTGCCACAGTGCCAGAGGACTGCTCCCAGACACCATTTGCACCACACAACCTGCAGCCACTGCTGCCCACCAATGGTGTTGGGGTCAGTAGCACCTCTGGGGCAGGTGATAGGGCTATCTACTTCAGAGGCTGAGTCCCAGTCCCTTTCTGCCAGCCCCCTGTGTCTGGTCTGTTCATCTATATGTAGTAGTACAGGGCACCCCGGCATGGTGTCAGCTCATCCCCTCCTCATTGCCGCCATTCTCCCATCACCCCCAAGTTCTCACCCATGGTTTTTCTGCCCTGTCCACTCCTTGCAGTCCCTCCAGTTGCTGCACTGCCCAGCAGTGGCACATGGCCCTTGACCACCTCCTGGCTGTTCTAAAGGCAGTACTGTTTTGTGACCGTGGTGGGGCTTGTAGAATAGCAAATAAGGGGATGGTGCAGCACTGCCATGATGCAAGCCACGTTGTGACCTGGCACATGGGTGCTTTTGCCACAAGGGTACTGCAGAGGGGATCTGTCACATTGGAATACACAGCTGGCATTTGAAAATCAGGATTGCTGCAAACTATGATGCAAGGTGCCACCTACATCATCCCCGTTTGGCACAGGCACCTTGCATCATAGTTTGCCTTTTGAAAATCAAGCCCCATGTATCTATGGTGCCAAGGGCCATAACGGAAACTTTTTATTCTTCATGTTTTGTGAGCACTTAAAAATATTTGTTCATAGAAAATTACTTGATAACAATTTCAATAATAAATGTCACTGAAAGTTTAAGAACATAATGGCATAATACAACAATAAATACATTTGTTAAATCAACAAATGCATGTAAATAGTCACATCAAATCAGAACAACATAACTAATATTTGAGCTCAGTAGATGGGCTAAACATCAATGCATGACAGTTTGTTTCAAAAAGGCTGTGATTTTGATGTTATTGTAGCCAGGGGGGGTTGAGATTTCCTAATTTTACAGTCCAAACCGATTCCCTTTTAGAACTGAGAAACTCAAGATCCCCCCCCCACCAGCTCCCAATTCTATCTTTTTGATCCCATAAAATGTAAACTCATGCTGATTTTCAAGTGTGGGATTTCTCTAAATGTCAATACATGGCCTTATGGGCCTCTTTATTGTGGATGGACCTATGATGCTCTTTTATTTGCACCTTAAATGCTTGCTTAGTTCTACCTACAGGAGCCCTCTAAAGAGTCAAAAAACTATGCACCAATATGTTATGGAGGCATGTAGTTACAGACAGTCATTTAACAAAGCAATTTAAAGTGACAATGCAGTACAGAAAGTTAAAGTGCAAACATTGAATGAATATAGATGTGTAAGTGTATATAAATATGCATTATATACGTAACACAATTGCAGACAAAGAGGTTAATTAAATACAGTTTAAAAATGGGGTACTTACATCACAATATTAAACTGGCTAACAGCCCATGGCAAATCAAAGTCTGAAATGTATTTATAAAACACAGATTTGCTAACCCCAGAATGCTTGGTTCATCTGTCTGATAGCTACAAATATAGAACAAAACATAGTCCAAACATTGTGCAGCTATAGAAGTACAAACACCCCTAGTGGCCTGCCCTTCTGCAAAAAGTAGTGTTGTAATTTGGGTATCGTGAATGTATACAGTATCTACATCCAGAACTGGGTGAGTATTTCTTGCACTGCGCATATGTATCTCTGACTGCAGAAGTGCTGTACCTGCAAGTACTGTATATGCACTTCTGCAGATAGAAGTAGTGTTGTAATTTTAGTATCATGGATTTGTATCTATTCCCACAGAAGCACAGGCCCTGCCCCACAAGGGCCTGCACTTTTGCAGCCAGAAGTGTGTGTGCATGTCTTACACTATGCATGGGTATTTGTGTCTGCAAAAGCACTGGTCCCTGAGGACTGCACTTCTGCATGCAGAAGTACAGTAGTATTGTGTTTTGAGTATCATGGATTTCTATCAGCAGCCATTAGTAGATGTGTATGTCTTGCAGTGTGCATGTGTATCCATGGCTGCAGAAGAGCTGGACCCTGATGATGAATGTCTTTTGAGTCATCTGGAAACAGTTGTATGTTGTTTGTCTTATCTGACACAAGTACAATGTATGGAAGGAGGGGTGCAGTGCCATGGGGGGGCAGGTGTGGCAGGGCCTAGCACACCACATGCAGGCATGCGGGTGCAGCTGCTGGACACACTGGGCCAGACAGTGGGGGCTGAGGCACGTGTGGAAATCAATGGAGTGGGCAGCCAGGGGCAGACAGCAGCAGCAGGGCCATACCCCAGCAGGTGGGAGAGGGAGGTAGGAAGGCAGGAAAGGGAAGAACATGGTCAGTGATGTACCCACACCACACACAGCAGTGTACCATGGTGCAGAGGGAGCATGTTGCACAAGTGATCAGTGGACTAACAGTCACTCTTGCTCCCCATAGGTGATACAGCATACCCACTCAGACCCTGTCTACTCACCCCCTCAGACAACCCAGAACAGAGATGGAGGAGTGATACAATGAGGCATACACTGACACATGCACCATTATCAAGTGCTTCTTCATAATGCTAAAGATGCACTTCCGGTGCATGGATAGGTTGGGTGGGGCCCTACAGTATAGCCCTGACAAGGCCTGTGGCATATTCCTGGCCTGTTGTATACTATACAACATGGCCATGGACCATGGAATAACTGTCCAGGCTGTGGAGGTGACAGTTCTGGGGAGGAGGAGGGTGGGGATGATTATGCAGTGCCACAGGGTCCACGTGCAGGACCGCCACTGGCGATCATGACCCATGCCTGGCTGTCAGAGCCAGGCAGTACAGGGACACAGTTGTGGTGGAGCACTTTTGTGACCACAGGTGAGTAACACAGGTTTGTATTGCAAGGTGGGCACAACACACCACACAAACAGCACCACACAGCAACACACACACACAACATAGGCCATGCAGCAGTGGTGATACCACAGTGGAATGCAGACATGCCAGTCTCCATGCGGCACACACATATGCACACACAGACACACACACACCACAGGCAATATGGCCATGTGACACAATGTCCGTGCCAGGAATGGCATGGATCAGTGTACAGCTGCTGGCACACATGCAGTGCACATCAGATACAGAACCGTACAGGACTGCACTCATCACGCCCATGCCACAAGGCACAACAATGGCAAACACAGACATGCAGGTGGCAGTGCACAGGGGGCCCATGATGGCAATGCACTGGGGGAGGCGCATGCCACCCCTACCACCCCAGGCAGTGTTAGCCAGGTGAGTGAGACACACAGGTGGCAGGTGTTGTGGCCATTGGATCAGGGACCTGGACATCAAAGGGAGGTACCACGGCCACCACAGACATGTGGGTGGCCTTGCCCATGACTGGTGGATGGTGTCTCAGCACCACCAGCCACAGGGGGTGTTGTCAACACCCCTGTAGGGATACTGTAGTGAGACCATGAATGGGTGCTCATTGAGGTGGAAGCCCCACGAGCCATGTCAGGTCCGGGGATGCTGGACGTGATGAGGTAAGGAGACGGTGTCAGCAGCAATGGGTCCACCTGATGCCACTGCCAGGGCATGTGAGAGGCACTCCTGGGTGTACGGCTGGAGGCCTGGTGGCCACAGCATGCACCGGATGCTCACGCTGCCTCGGCAGCAGTTGCAATCCACTCCAGAGCTGCGGTGATGCCCACCCCGCAGTAGGCGTGCCTATGCCAACATCTGGGCATGCCATGTGACCGCCGACTCATGCTCTGGGGGCCATCAGCATCCAGAGGCCCCTGAATTTCACTCGTAGGGATGCCTGCTCCTCCACGGTGTCCTGCAGGAGGTGGGTATAGCCCTCAATCTCGTTGTCGGGTGAAGGCTCCCTGTGATGTTGCCAATGACTGGGAGGTGAGCCAGTCTGATGCAGAGCATCCACGGGTGATGGTTGCACCATGGCAGGCTGGGGAATGGACCAGGCATGGGCATGCAGAACCCCATCACATCCAGGGATGGTGGAATCATGGTCCATCGCCACTTGCGTGTGACCCACAGCACCTGGAAGGGACAAGCTGGCTGACCCCGCTGCCACAGCTGGACCAGGTGCAGAGGGTACAGCACCCACCACTGTGGGGCACTGTGTGGATCCTGCAGCTGTACTGTGTACAGCAGGGCCACCAATGGGATTAGGTGCCACCTGTGCAGGCACCTGTGTGTTGCGTGCACCACTGTCGACCATGTCCCCCAGTATCTGAATGGTGTCTGGATCATCAGGGGCATCGCTGTATGCCCACTGTGTGCCAGATGCCAGCACCAGAACTGCATCAGCAATGTCCACTGTGTCCCCTGGGTCAACATCAGCCAAACCCAGGAAACCATCCAGCCATGAGGTGTCATGCCCATGGGCAGTGGCACCACTAGCTGAAGGGTTTGATGGGCCCACCACCACTGGTGCTGCAGCTGAAAACACTGGTGTGTTGGAGGGGCCAGAGATGGCACCATAACCCATCATGCCTGCAGCCCTGTGGGATGGGCTAGCATCATTGCCCGCTAAGGCATCCCGGGCAGCCATGATGGAGCTGTGAAAAGAAATTAGGGAAACATGGTCACATTCATTGGAAACAAAAGTGGCAAACATACAAGTACAGTGTGTCATAGTGGTGTGCCATGGTTGCACATGACAATCCCTGGGACGGCTGGCCAATGCCCATCCCACTGCTGCTGCCATGCACCATCAGTTAATGGGGATGCTCAGTGCCAGTACATGCCCACATGGCACCATGTGGGACAGTGCTACACCATGCCCATCCAACAGTCAGATGGAACCACTAGCCTGATGGGCAACACAACAACACATGTTACCCCCCCAGTCATGGCCTGGCAGACACAGCTGTGCACAGCATGGGCCATGTATTGTCCATGACCACACATGGTACTGCATACAGGCACATGGGCAGCCCATAGCACACAACAGGGATGCCATGGCTACCATGGCACACACACACATGTCCTGACATGAGTCAGGGGCATGTATACTCACAGCGCTGTGATTAGCTACCACTCATCTGGAACCGCCCCTCCAGGGGCACCCTGCACAGCTACCAAGCAATGCTGGCCATGAGCAGCTCCTCATTTGAGGTGAGACACACACCTGACTGCAGACCACCCCCTGTCCTGCTCAGTGAGGCCTCGATGTTTGCCACCTTCTCCTTGGCCTTCCTTTTCCCATTGTTCAGGTGTTTCCTACACTCCTGGGTGGTCCAGTTGTACTTCCCCACCTCATAAATATGGTGTGCCACTGCCTCCCAGACCTCATCCCAAAGTGCATGGCTGCCACCCCTGCCAGTCAGGACATCCCTGCACAGGTTGTACACCTTTGAGGGCTTCCTCTTGATCATTCATAAAGTTAGGCTGCCTGCAAGTGGTGGCACAGTCTGCTCCAGACATGACGGCTACTGTGGGATAGAAGACACAGACAGTAGACATGCATATGCAGGGCCCTGTGTGTCCTGTACTGCCATACAGTGGTCGCAGTGTACTAGCACATGGCCTGCCTAATAATGACCTGCCTTCTGAGCATGTCTGGGATGGTATCACAATCTGTCAGGGCAGTCTGTGCTGTGACCACCCTGTCCAGGTGCAATGCCCCGGACAGATGCACGTCCTTGAACATGCCATAGGTGATGTATGGCATAGTACATAGGCAGGTGGCCTGGCCTCCAACGACACTCTACAACTTTCAGTGTATGTGCAGGCACAACACCCTCCACCATGCCCCCCCAGCCTTGCCTAGGATGGGCTGTGGGACAGTGTGTGGCACACACCAGGGTGTGACTGGTGTCCCTGCAAATGTCTGGATGATACCAGGCTGTCCATGGCCCATACTATTAAGTGCAGTGGCTACAATGGTAATGGAAAGTAAACAGCACTTACCTTCAAGGCTGTGAAACCTCTCAGTCACATATGCTCAGTGTGGGCTGAGTTCGAAGCATTTATGGCTCAGGGCATGCAAATGAGGTTTGGGGCAGGTATAATGAGATGCTAAACAGCTGAGATGCCTCTGAATTTGGTAATGGGCTGATTTGGGAGCAATCTCTGTGAATTGCATAACTGCCTTCAGCTAATCCCAATCAGCATGGCACATCTGCTGCGTTGAGTGCATGTACACACGAAGCATTGTCTGTGCATGCATGGTGTGTTACAGGCATGTCCCTGAATCCAGCTCAAGTCCAGGAGTGAAATGATCATGCATGAGTGGTATGTTCTGGATCCCTGGGTGCATTACCATATCTGCACTATCAGCCCAACAGTTGCATCACCAACATGCAGCTTTCGCATGACACATCCATGCACTATGCCCACTGTGCCACCTAATCCTAGTTGTGCCTTGATCATGCAACATCTGCCTTTGTGCAACTGTGGGCTACTGTGCATTACTGTTGCCCTGCGTGATGATGCATGACACACACAACATGGCAGACATGTACTTATTGTGCATGCGCAACCCGGCCATGACCCCTTTCCCAGCTTTCCCACCATGACATTGCAAATGGTGTAAGTGCCAGTGGCACCAATCATGCTTCAGCGCACTCTGCCCCGTGACATGAACATGGCCTAATGGTGCATATGGTGCGATTAGGCCATTCAATAGCACAGGCTTCACAGAAAGCATTGTCTGTGTACACTGCACAGTGGACATGCCATATGTCAGGAGACCAGTACCCAGTACCATGAACTGGTTTGAGATGGAGCTCCTCCACCTGGTGGCCCTAGTGATGTGGGTGGAGGGCCAGCTGTTCAGCCATGAGGACCTACTGCTGCCCATGGCAGATGTGTGGGCCATGCCTGCTATCCAGCTGGTGCGCCGCACAGGTGGTCCCCGCACAGTGGAGAAGTGCAGGCATAGATTTGGGGACCTGCAACACTGGGACAGGGTGTAGCTGGACTGTTTGTGGGAGCATGCATGCAGGGGTGCACTACCCCGACCAGGTATGTCACACTTATACATGTGCGGCACATGCGCATGGGGGTAGTGACTGCTGCAATACACAACAGCACACTCACAGGGGCACACACACACACACACTTGGGCATGGCTACACGTGCACTGTGGTGTCGTGTACTGCATGTCACATGGGGTGGGCCTCTCTGCTGTGGTGCATGGCTGTGCCAGGGCCACCGTGGCATGGATGGGGTGAGACTGCCATTTGCATTGCATGCCTACAGCTTGGCACTTCTGGGCACAGGCCGATGTGCTGTGCTGTTGACACCTTCACTGTGTGCCCACACCGGTGATGAGGGGGGTCTGTCCCACGTCGCAGCTCCTCATAATGTTCTCTGCTATTGTGTTTCCTGCAGGGACAGAGGCCAGGCTGCAGGCCTTAGAGGCCATTGAGATGCCAGGCTGGAGGGCCACTGGAGGTGCACAGGGTAGTGGCTGTGCAGGTGCCGGTAAGTTAACATGTCATGCATGCATTGTCTGTCAGGTGAGGTGGGTGTCTGCTTGGGTGGGTGTTGCTGGCACATAGTGCCTACCTGTGTGTTGCTTGTCACGTGGGCCATTGCTTGTGAGGGTGCAGCATGGGCCTGTGCCATGGTACACATGGTCCCTGCTCCAGTAACATCCATGTCTTCATGCTGTGTGCACTGTGGCCCCTCAGCGGTACACCAGTGGTGTCCTGTCAGGGCCCACATGCTTGTGCAGGCCAGTGCCTTGTGCACGTGTTGCATGTGGCTTGCCCTTCTAACCCCTGCATAGGCCACTGTCTATACATATGGGTCATGTGCCCACATAGTTCCTGTGCACATTTGGTGAGGCAACTGGTGCCTACCTGGTGCATTGTGCATTGTTACTGGTGGGCTCTTGGCCATTTCAATGGCTGATGCCTCTGGCCTATGCACAGCAGGTGGAGGTGGTGTTTGGTACAAGGCACTTAGTATCTGTTCTCTGTGTTTCTGCTGTAGGTCCCCGGGATGTGACACTAGTGGCCGTGGCCATGGGGAATGTCAGCAGGAGGCACAATGGGACATTGGACCATGAGTGCAGTGCGCCATCCATGATTCCCTGAAGCCACTGTTCTGGAGGCAGGGATGGCTGCTGAGGGTGCTGTGTGATGTCATCAGGTTACTTACAGCACAGGGCCAGAGGCATGTGTGTCATCACCTAGCATGCTCCATGGCATGAATATGGACCTTGCTGACCTTGTTTGACCTCACTTCAGTTATTCATTGTCCTCCCCATCCCCTATACCTGCTCCCACTGTTAGTTTCCTCCCCTGCATTGCCAATTTCCGGCTTTGTTCGTAGTCTCACACTCCCCATCCCTTGTTATCATTCTGCTTGTAAATAGTTGTTACTGTTGTTGTTGGGTTTCTTCTTTGATTAAATTGTTATTTATCTCACCTGTTGTCTGTGGTCCTTCACTGCTCCGGATTCATTGGTTTGGTGTTGTCTGCAGCTGTCCACTGTCCCCTTGCTGACATACTCCTGTCTGCACCTGTCATTGTTCAGGCAGCTACCTCCTGCCCCCCCGTCCCACCCACTGTGTGGTCTCCATGTTGCTGTGGCTTGTGGGTGGGTCTACTGTCCTGCTGCACATATCTATGCCCCTGGTCTGTGTGTGCTGCCTGTGGTATGCATCCATTGCACTGCTGCACTATCGGTCATCGGACCTGTGTGCGGTCTCCTGTGGTTGGGGGTCTGGTATGCCTGTGTGGTGCAGTGGTGTCACTGTGTACCACCCGGCCTATGCACCAGTGTTGCCCTATGTGGCTTCATACACCACCATGTCCGTGGGCACCTGTGGTGGTGGCCTTGTCCACTGGCCGCCACCATGCTGCATGGTGTCTGCCGCTGGTCTGTGGCACCTTGCTGGTGACAGTGTGCCTGTCTTGTGTGCCTGTCATGGGCCTGCGTGGGTTGTATTCTGTGGTTATGGGCGTTGTTCTGTATGCCCTGTCTCGGCATTTCATCTGCTGTGGCCACTGTTGGGCCCTTGGCCACTCTGGCTAGTTCCTTTGGGCATGTGTCCCTCTCTCCTTTGTCCCACTGCATTGTCCCCTATTGCTCCGACATTCCCTACTGGGTTGCTCTTTATTCACTGTTCTGCTCTGCTGAGTGGTTGTGCATATCATGGATGCACTAGGGCATCTTCCCTTGTGCCATGCATATCATGCACAATTCACAGTGGGGCTGTGCACGACACATCCCGAGGTGAATCCCTTTATGCATCGCTCGGATTTTGGTGGGTGCATCCTGTTTGTACTGGTGCATCTTATTTGTGCCCTGTGCATCTGCTTCAGGAATCCTGCCCAATATAGCTTATCAGCTGCATGAGCATTGCCTTAATCAATATTATATACTAGAAAATATTTATAACCAGTAGTACAGAATAAAAAAGAAACTTAAATGGTGGCTTTAGATCCCCTAGCAGGGCATGCCATATCATGCATTGTGCTGGCTTGAGTCAGTCCCAGAACTTTCAAATAAAATTTGGCTGCATTTCAAAAGCAAAAACTGGGTCCATAGAGAAAAAAGTGCAGAGTTTGACATTCCCACCAGAAACCTGGTAGGGTCCTTCTAGAGGATTCCAGACTCATGCTTTAAATAAAGATTTTTTTTCAAGTTCAGCAGCATTTCAGATGGTTATGGATAGTTTAAACTGAAATCCTATTTTAAAACTTTCAAAATCAAAAAGCTGTGAGATTCCAAATGGGGCTAATAATCTAATTAACCCATATACAGATTATTCATTCAAGTTAAAGACCAAGCCGACAGAATACTTTTCTGAGTTGTAGTCCCAGAAAAAGAAAATAAAAAGCCTCATAAACTTATAAACATGAGGCCCAAAAGAAAATGTCCAGGCTATTTGTGCGTTTGTGCTCAAGAGCATCCACATTGTATTTTCTGTAGCCCCATAAATATTCCGTTTGCTCAGCCTATATTCCTTTTAATGATTTAAAGTTAGCATATGAATTAACGGCTGAACCTCTAAGTAAAATGAGACATTTTTTTTCAGCTCAGCATAGGTCACTACCCAAGGTAATCTGTATGTTTTCTTAGATATACTGCAAATGCAAATAAATTCTAAAGAATACCTCTGGATAGGGAGGTGTCATAAATCAGCTACCTTCTGATAAAGCAAGACAGACATGAATGATGCCTTTAAAATCTGTGCTGAGTGCAGCAGTTAGTATGCAAGCAGGGCTCCAGGGCATATGTTAATGTTCACTATAAACAGAGTTTCTGCTCAGAGAGTTTCCTAAGCTTCTCAGCCTCCACAAATTTTACTCAGTTGCAACTGCAAACCATTTAATTCCAGCTCTCTCCTAGCAAGACTCCAAGCCTTCAATGACGCACACCTGTAAACAAAGCAGAAATAATGCTCTACTGAGCACAATAAGTCAGCACAGTAAGTCTGGTAACAACAAGCTTGACCAAAGCCCCCCACCCAGGCAACAGTAGCATGTCTTAAATAAGGTGAAAGAAAGCCTCACAGCACATTCAGGGCAGTCATGTTTCTACCTTGCTTCTCTCAGAAAGGGCAGGTATACTGCATGAATGGATGAATAAGAAGCAAAATCCAGAACCACCTAAATCCATCCTAAGGAATGGGAGCACATCCAATACCACCCCCATCTGGACAGTTCCAGTGAGACCATTTTTTTAGACCTGTTATTGAAGGGACAGCAGCTGAAGAATCCACAGGTTCAAATTCAACAACTTGACGACCGAGAAAGAAGACCAGGAGAGGACATGGAATACAACAGGAACATCGCTCTTGGGGTCCACAGATACAGGGAGGTCCACAGATCCACAGGGAACCACAAATTAGCTGGGGGCCATATGTGCAACAAGAGGGAAGTTATCCATTTCCAGCAGGTCAGAAGAGGAGGGGAGGTCAACAACAGTACAAACACCAGTACAAGAGGAAAAGATATTAGAGGTAAATATTGCCGAAGGGTTTATCTTTCCTGCCTACTAGAACAAATGATCCTTTTGATTCCCTTATTGAACTATATAGATTCAGTAGAAGATTGAATTTAAATACTTTTTTTTGCTTGACAGAATGACACCTCTGGGAATAACAATAATGGGGAGAACAGAAACAAGGAGATATTTAAACCAAGTTTGACTTTTTGCCTACCCTGTGCAGCCTCTGTTATTGCATTTGAACAAAAATGTGAACAAGAGATCAGAGCCCTGCTATCAGCACTATCTTTGGGGCGGGGGGTATGTTAATATTAGTAATATAAAATGGAAAGCACTGCAGGACCTCAGAGAAAATGAGGCAATCACTATGAAACCCTCAGATAAGAGGGGCTCCATGGTGATTATGGATTCTGATAAATATAATGCAGAGGTATGGAGGCAACTCAATCAGTCTAATACATATAGAAGATTGCAGAATGACCCTACAGTAGTCTATAAACAAAGAATAGCCCTATTTCTGCATGAGTCATGTGATATGGGAATTGTTAGTCCTGAAGAAAGGAACTGTTTGAAAGTGGAGCATCTCATCCTGCCATGCTTTTATATCCTCCCAAAAATTCATAAGTCCCTAGTGGATCGTTCTGGGTGCACGATTATAGCTAGTATAGGAAGTTTAACGGGAAAAATATCTAGAGTTGTAGATTATCACCTGAGACCTTCAGTCTGTACCCTTTCATCTTATAGTAAGGACACTTCAGATTTTTTACATAAATTTTCTGGTGTCCAGGTAGGAGAGGGGAGGCTCTTTGTTAGTATGGATGTGACACCATATATACACCAATGTTCCACATGCAGATGGGTTAACAGCTACGAGATTTTATTTGGAGAATGATGCGAACATCGATCCCCCCTGCTGGAGTTTCTGATATAATGTACAGAATATGTACTGACATGCAATAATTTTATTTTCCAGAGCACACACTTCTTATTAATACATAAGACTGCAACGGGGATAACCCATGGGGATTAGCCCCCAGTTATGTTAATCTCTATTTTGGATATTGGGAGAGAGTTTACATTCATAATGAGGGTAATGAAAGCATTCTGGGACAAGATTCCTGCCTATTACAGCTATATTGATGATTTGTTTTTTATTTGGAGTGGTACTCGGAATTAACTTGCAGAATTCACTGGATATCTGCACAGTACTAATGAAAATTAAAAATTTACTGTGCAGTCCAATGAGACCAAGATATGCTATCTGGATGTGACAGTGAGCAAGAATGGGGGTGGGGGGTTTGGACACAGATTTGTATAGAAAATCTATAGATAGAAATTCTGTACTGGAGGCATCGAGCATGCACCCTAGACATACTATTGAGAATATTCCATGGAGTCAATTCTTAAGCTGCAACTGCAGTACAGACCATGATTTTAACATTCAGACCAGGGAGATGCAGGAGCATATTTTTCATAGGGGTTATAAAAGAGAAACTGTGTTACCCTCTATGGACTGAGCTCAGGAACAGGACAGAGAGTCTTGGATGAACCCAGAAAGAGCACCCAATAGAAAAGACAAAATTAAAAATGAGGATCTTCTTTATATCATGAAGTATGGCACACAATCCAAAAATACTGGTGCCATGATTAGGGATAACTGGGGAATATTGGAAGCAGATCCTGTCCTGAATAGAAGCAGTAAGGAGAAACAACCTAAAATAGTATTTCAGAGATCTAGGAACATTAAAGATGCCCTGGTGCATTCCTATCAGTGGAAACCGACAAAACACAATACTGTGTTTGCAGCCACCCCCAAGGGTGCACTTATTGTGGCAAATGTAAGTTCTGAAAATATGTAAAAAATGGAAAATGTTACAATAATCCTCACAATAAGGAAATTTTTTTGAAGTTCATGACCTGATTACCTGTGATATTTCAGTTATAATATATATGGTCACATGTGTATGTGGCTGGTTTTACATAGGGCAAACTACTCAATGTTTTAAAGAAAGGATTTGAGCCATCCTGGTGATGCTGAGGGTTGAGGCAATGGATACCACTTCTCACGCCACACTGCTGATCTGGGTTCGGGAACGAACCCAGGCTACTGGAGCTCGGCAAGGGGGAGAGAGGATCAAGCATCTGGAGGGCTGCTCCCCTCTCTCAGGGGGAGGGAGACTTATAGTCCCACTCACTGACAGTGCTCTGGCAATGGCCAGGGGGCAGTATGGGTCAGGAGGCATGTTCCAATGTGCCTATGTCAGTGGGGGGAAGGGGATGGAAGAAAGCGGAGGAAAAAGGAGATCCCTGGCAGTGGTCAAGGATGGCTGCTACACCCAAGGGCTAACCCTGGCTTCTGGATTGGGTCTCCAGGGGGGAGGTGTAGCACACTGCATCCTTCCTGGCCCTGTCGCAGGGAGCAATCTGTGGGGGACACTGGGGTTGGCAACTGCAGGTGCGAGAGGGCCTGGAGAGAGTATCCCTCCAACAGGTGGGCCAAAGTCATCTGCCAGGAGTCTCTAGGATGAAGATAAAGCATGTACAGAAAAAAGAAAATAAAAAAAAGAAATGATTGGAGAACTTGTCCATGATATAGCCAATGGTGATACTAAAAACATACTTGCTGCTCATGTTATGTTCACAACTGGAGAACATACTTGATCATATGTGGGCATAGAAAAAGTTAAAAAAGCCCAAGGAGAGGAAATATAAACAACTTGATCCACTGTGCAGAAGCCAGATGGATTGTTAAATTAAATGCACTTAGGAGATCAAGTCTTAATGGTAAATTTGAAATGAAGCCCTTTTTAAAGAAATGATTAAATATTGGAGGGATATTTAGTGCTATTATATTTCATGTTCTGGAATATATTGTGTGTGTGTGTGTATAACACACACACACACACACACACATAATACATATATATATATATATATTATGGTAGCATGGTGAGTGCTACCATAGTTAAGTGAGGAGCCATTTACATGTTAAACCCCAAATTTTGCACCTTAATAACTTTGCAACCATTCAACAGATTTGCCTGAAATTTGGAATACAGAATCAAGACCTGTACACCTTAGGACCTGCCAAGTTTTGTACCAACTTGATTTATGCGACTCTTGAGTTATGTGATCATTATTGTGCGTTACATTTTTGAAATTCTGATTGCACTACAGGTCACATCGGTTTGCGACGGTCTGAAATCTTCAGAGAACATGCAGCCAGGGTCCTCGATGTGCCTTTCAAAGATTTTGTGAAAAATATTAAATGGTTCAAAAGTTATTCAAAAACAAGTTCTCATTATAAGTCAAAGGGAAAAGTTAACAAAAAGTTCAACACTTTCGCAAATGCAATTTTTACTGTCACAAATGGCCCTTTTACTGTCGCAAATCCGCCATTTTGTTTTCAGTTAGTGATCAGAAAAATGCTTGGCATTTAAAATTGAGACCCTCTAGCAACCTAATTCTTTTTGTATTCACCTAGTCAGGCCCAAAGGATGCTAGCCATGTCTTTATTTTGGGGTAAAACACCCCAGAAATATGTTTTTCAGATTTCTGGAAAAAGCACTTTTGCAAAGTAGTGTCGCACTCACAAAAGTGCCGCAAATTTTAGCTAAAGCTTTCTCAAATCACGACACTACTTTGCTACACTATGCCCAAAATAACAGTAATTCTTTGGCATCCCGCTGCAAAAGAACAGTTTGGAGTTGTGGGCTGAAATTTGGAGGGAACGCAGCCGACATCTCACAGATGTGCCTTTCAGTGGTTTGGTGAAAAAATATTACAGTGAGGCAAAGTTATGGCAGCCCAAACTTCTGTTTCTTTCCCATAGGATAACATTACGGCATTTGCCGCGCCTTTCAGGGCCCGTATCTCGAAAACGGTGCGAGATATGGACTTTCTGTCAAAATTTTTGCCCCCTCAGGGGGCTAAGTACAAAACTAACCAGGAAAGTGATAATACATATGACTTTTAAATTTTGTTTCTATGTCGTATGGTTACTGAGATATAAGCAATTTACTATTCCTATTCATTTTTGTGTTCCGAGAGTCATTATTTTGCATACATTATTTGTACTCACTGTCTTTCTCTATACAGCTTTTGGGGAAAACCAGCCTATGCGCTTACATTACTGTTACCATTACGGTTTCTGCTTGCGGTTCCGTACCTGTTTCACTTACCGTTCACGTTTATGCCACCATGTGCGTTACCCTTTGCGTTTTCATTTGCAGTTGCGTTTGCATTGTTTTTAACATTTCTGTCTACAGTACTCTTTCTCTTTCTGTTTCGCTTTGCGTCATCATGCGCATTACAATTTGTGTTTGTGGGCACAATGTGACTATGTGACAAGACATCATGTGGCTGGAGAGCGGGGCCCACAGGGCCCCGCGCTCCCACCACCGCATTACATTCACTATTTCTCATTATCATTCTCAAAAGAAGGGAAATTAGAGGCAAAAATCTCTGTTTAATGCATCAGTTAGGGTTGTTCCACAGCGACAAAAGCGAAGAAATTCAATGTTAGGGTTGAAACCCCCTTTGCCCCTCCAGCCAACCCCCCCAACTGGAATCGGGGTGTGCATTGGGGTCATCGGTCCTAACTGTCACCCCATTCTCCTATTCCTCAGCTTCTTTCCACATGTGATGGGGTGACAGTTGGGCTGATGACTCTCACTACCGATTCCAGTTGAAGGTGGGCTGAGGTGCAAAGGGGTTTCAACGCTAACATCGAATTTCCTCACTTTTGTCACTGTGGAACAACCCTAACTGATGCATTAAACAGAGTCTTTTGCTCTAATATATATATATATATATATATTATATATAATGGTTTTAAAATGTTTTTTCTTTCTCTTTTCATTAAGCCCCTCTATGTGATGGCCATAAACATAACTATATTGCAACTCTGTTACTTGAAATCAACCCTGGGTCCCATGAAAAAGCCTGATTGAATAACAACCCATGCATATAATCAAGACATCAGCTCAATGGACTAAACCTACAAGAAGACAATTTGATGCAGATCAAAAAGACATTGACTAATTGAATAATTGCTTTGCTTTATAACAGTATGGCTGGGACTTGAGGGTTTGATAATTTAGCTCTTTAGGATAGTATCCTTTTGTATTAGTGCTAGCAGCTATATAGGATGTGGACATGTTTTAAGGTGGTTATATGAAGTATATAATTAACTATTATTGATTGTTGCATATATATATATATATATATATACCGTGCTACCATAGTTAGGGTTGAGGAGCCATTACTATGTTAAACCCAAAATCTTGCACCTTAATAACTTTGCAACCGTTTGACAGATTTGCCTGAAATTTGGAATACATGATCAAGACCCATACACCTTGGGACCTGCCAAGTTTCGTACCAGTCAGATACACAGCTGCAGAGTTATTAAGCATGATCTGCGGTGCATTTACGCTTTTTCTGGAATTCTACGGTCACGCCTACAGGTCGCATGGTTTGTGCAACCGGCCCGCAATCTTCAGGGAACATGCGGCCGTGGTCCCCGATGTGCCTTTCGAAGATTTTGTGAAAAAATCTTAAATGGTTCAAAAGTTATTCAAAAAACAATTTCCCATTATAAGTCAATGGGAAAAGTTAACAAAAAGTTCGACAGTGTCGCAAATGCATTTTCACTTTCGCAAATGTCCCTGTTACTTTCGCAAATCCGCCATCTTGTTTTCAGTTAGTGATCAGAAAAATGCTTGGCATTAAAATTTGGGACCCTCTAGCAACCTAATTCTTTTTGTATTCGGCTAGTCGGACCCTGAGGATGCTAGCCATGTCTTTATTTTGGAGTAAACACCCCAGAAATATGTTTTTCACATTTCTGGAAAAAGTACTTTCACAAAGTACTTTCATGCTCATGAAAGTGTTGCAAATTTTTTCGAAAGCTTTCGCAAATTGCGACAGTACTTTTCTAGTCTGTGGGAACATGACAGCAATTCTTTGGCACTCCGCTGCAAAAGAATGGTTTGGAGTTTTGGGCTGAAATTTGGAGGGAACGTAGCCGACATCTGACAGATGTGCCTTTCAGTCTTTTGTTGAAAAAATATTGCATGGTGGCAAAGTTACAGTACTCCAAAGTTGACACTTTTTCCCATAGGCTAACATTACGGCGCCCGACGCATTACAGGAATCATTTGGCACCCTGCTGCAAAATAACGGTTTGGTCTTTTTTCCTGAAATTTGGAGGAAACACAGCCAACAGCCCACAGATGTGCCTTTCAGTGAAAAAATATTACAGGGAGGCAAAGTTATGGCACTCCGAACTTCTCTTTTTTTCCCATAGGATAACATTACGGCGTTCGCCACGCCTTTCAGGGCCCGTATCTCGGAAATGATGGAGATACAAACTTTTCGTCAGAAAAATGCTCAGCCCCCTACTGGGGGCTAAATACAAAACTTGTCAGGACAGTCGTAAATCACATGACTGTTATTTTTTTTTTCTACGTTGTACGGTTCCTGAGATATAACCTTTTTAGTATTCCAAGTCCTCATTTTCTGCTCCGATACCCATTATTATGCATACATTCTTTGCACTCACTGTTTTTCTCTATGCAGCTTTTGGGGAAAACCAGCCTGTGCGCTTACATTACTGTTACAGTTGTCCTTTCCGCTTGCGATTCCGTACCCGTTTCACTTATCGTTGACGTCTACGCCACCATGTGCGTTATCCTTTGCATTTTCCTTTGCGCTTGCGTTTCTGTTATTTTTTGCCATTTGTGTCTACAGTACTGTTTCTCTTTCTGTTTCATTTTGCGTCACCATGCCCATTGACATTTCTGTTTGCAGGCACCATGTTACTATGTGACAACACATCATGTGGCAGACCGTACCCCTTGTTCTCATTCACGCTTGCGTTATCATGTGCGCCACTCTTAGCGCTACTGTTAGCACTTCTGTTTGCTTTGCTGTTCCTGTTACTATGCCACAAGACATCACGTAGTGGGAGTTGGGCCCCGCGCTCCCGCCGCTACATTACATTCACTATTTCTCATTATCATTCTCAAAAAGAAGGGAAATTAGAGGCAAAAAACTCTGTTTGATGCATTAGTTAGGGTTGTTCCACAGTGACAAAAGTGAGGAAATTCGGTGTTAGGGTTGAAAACCCCCCTTGGACCCCAGCCCACCCCCAACCGGCATTGGGGTGCGCATTGGGGTCGTCGGTCCTAACTCTCACCCCATTCTCCTATACTTCTGCTGCTTTACACATGTGATGGGGTGAGAGTTAGGGCTGATGACCCCAATGCACACCCCAATGCCAGTTGGGGAGTAGGAGTCCATAAGTTTCAACTCTATCAATTTCCTCACTTTTAGTTGTTGGAATATCCCTAACTAATGAAATAGAGTTTTTGCCTCTAATATATATATATATATATATATATATATATATAAAATATATGCTACACCCCTCACTGGTAGATATATATATATATATATATATATTTATATATATATATTAGAGGCAAAAAACTCCTTTTGATGCATTAGTTGGGTTGTTCACACCGACAAAAGTGAGGAAATTCAATGTTAGGGTTGAAAGTCCTCCTTGGACACCCCCATACTCCCAACGCCCCGCGCTCCCACCATGTGATGCTTGTCACATAATAACATTGTGCCTGCAAATGCAAATGGTAATGCGCATGGTGAAGCAAAGTGAAACAGAAAGAGAAACAGTAGTGTAGACAGAAATGTTAAAAACAATGTAAAAGGAAGCACAAATGAAAACGCAAAGGGTAACGCACATGGTGGCATAGACGTGAACGTTAAGTGAAACGGGAACAGAACCACAAGCAGAAACGGTAACAGTAACAGTAATGGAAGTGCACAGGCTGGTTTTCCCCAAAAACTGCATAGAGAAAGACAGTGAGTACAAAGAATGTATGGATAATAATGGTTCTCGGAGCAGAAAATGAGGGGTTGGAATACTAAATTGCTTATATCTTAGGAACTGTATGATGTGGAAAAAAATGTAAAAGTCATATGATTTATGACTTTCCTGGCTAGTTTGTAAGTAGTTTTCCAACAAAAATTCCATATCTCTCACTGTTTCTGAGATACGGGCCCTGACAGGCGCGGCGAATGCAGTAATGTTATCCTATGGGGAAAAAAAGGGAAGTTTGGAGTGCCATAACTTTGGCTGCCTGTAATAGTTTTTCACCAAACCACAAAAAGGTACATCTGTGTGATGTTGGCTGTCTTCCCTCCAAATTTAAGCCCAAAATACCAAACCGTTATTTTGGAGCAGGGCGTCAAAGGATTCCAGTAATGCGTTGGACGTCGTAATGTTATCCTATGAGAAAAAGCGTCAAATTTGAAGTGCTGTAACTTTGCCGCTATGTAATGTTTTTTCAACAAAACACTGAAAGGCACATCTGTAATATGTTGGCTGCATGTCCTCCAAATTTCAGGCCAAAACACTAAACCGTTCTTTTGCAGCAGGGTGCCAAAGAATCGCTGTCATTTTCCCACAGCCTAGAAAAGAACTGGCGAAGTTTGCGAAAGCTTTCGCAAAGTCATTCGGCAGTGTCGCAAGTGCGACAGTACTTTGCGAAAGTACTTTTTCCAGAAATTTGAAATACATATTCCTGTGGTGTTTTACCCCAAAATAAAGACATGGCTAGCATCCTCAGGGTCCGACTAGGTGAATACAAAAAAAATTAGGTTGCTAGAGAGGGTCCCAATTTTAAATGCCAAACATTTTTCTGATCACTAACTGAAAACAAAATGGCAGATTTGCTACAGTAAAAGGGCCATTTGCAAAAGTAAAAACTGCATTTGCGACACTGTTGAACTTTTTGTTAACTTTTCCCATTGACTTATAATGGGAACTTGTTTTTTGAATAACTTTTGAACCGTTTAATATTTTTTCACGAAATCTTCAAAAGGCACATTGGGGACCCTGGACGCACATCCCCTGAAGATTTCAGACCAGTCGCGCAAACTGTGCAACCTGTAGAGATGACAGTAAAATTCCAGAAACGTGTAAACGTGCACGCAGATCATGCTTAATAACTCCACAGCTGTATATGTGACCAGTACAAAACTTAACAAATCCCAAGGTGTATGGGTCTTGATTGTGTATTCCAAATTTCAGGCAAATCCGTCAAACAGTTGCAAAGTTATTAAGGTGCAAAATTTTGGGTTTAACATGTAAATGACTCCTCAACCTAACTATAGTGGCACTACCTTCACTATAATATATATATATATATATATATATATATATATACACACACACACACACACACCAGTGAGGGGTGTAGTTACAATTGTTCCCCTTGAAAAAGTACCCGCAGGGGTATGAAATGCTGTTGGGGAGAGTTTGCTTTTTTTGCACTGTGAGGGATATATATGTCCTTTGTATCTGTTTTTAACCTGGATATTTAATACATTTTGGCTTTCAACTCCAATAGCAAGGAGTGGGCTCAGTCCTTATAATATAAGGTCTGGTGGAAAGTGCAAGGCTTTTTTCTTGCTGCCTAGTCATTTTTTTGCTATACTGCACTACCAGTACCAGGGTGGTCAATTTCTTCTTTTTGATTCTCTCAGAAATCTTTGGTCTGGGTGGATAGGCATTCATCCATGCTCCTTCCAGGTTGACTGGACTTCTTTATTCAGGAGGGTATTATATATTTTGCTGAAATCCTATTAAACTCTTAATTGCATTCGTAAGGGAACTCAAGCTGGCAATTATGTTAACTACCATGCCACCGTGCCACCATGTGACTTGGAAGAAAAAAGCACATGCCTAGAAGCTAAACAAACAAGGTTCAAACTTGCAGCAGCATGGAGCAGTGGGGAGCAGAACAGCACCACGGCCATCTTGCTGCTCCACCCCCATCCACCTCAATAAAGAACTGTAACAGAGACCTGGTTCTATAGTCTTGATGTGTGTACATTTATTGTATCTGCTGTATTCTGTATAGCATTGCCTTGTTTTCTCTTTTGCACTGATAATGATTCTGTTTAACACCAAAAATACAACCTGGATTTGACCAGGCAGAATTGCTACTAGTACAAAAGAGGGAAAACATGGAAATAGAATACACAATACAGCAGAGACAGTAAATGTACACACAAGACTAGAACATCATCTCTGTTACAGATCTTTATTAAAATATATTTATATACTTTTATTAGGCAGCAAATGTAAGGAAATAACAGCAATTTTTATGACAGATGAAGACAGAATTTCCCAATGATTAGCACACAGTTTTGACAGCTACATGAAGAGGCGTGCAGTGTCTGAGGCTTC
Source organism: Neoceratodus forsteri (assembly GCA_016271365.2). Lineage (NCBI taxonomy): Eukaryota > Metazoa > Chordata > Ceratodontiformes > Ceratodontidae > Neoceratodus > Neoceratodus forsteri. Next base: position 1,148,968,541 of record CM057452.1, on the reverse strand, counting down.
CTGATAGGATTAATGCACACAGACGAATACTACAATTATGTCTCTGTTGAAGATTACAATTAAAATAAAATTATATACTTAATTAGTCAGTAATTAGTGCAGTACAATCATTTTTATCACAAACAATGACTGAACTGCAGGATGAGCAAGACACAGTTTTGAGAGATGCACAAAGAGCCAGAGGACTTATTGAGATTATCTAAGAAAACTTGGTTAAAAGAAAATGAAACAGAGGACATGCATACATTTCATGAATGAAATAATCAACATGGACAGCAAAAATGTTAAAATTGCCACAAATATGGCATGTAAAAGTATTAAGTCCTATGGCTTCAAAAGCACTGCATGCAGGCATGCAGTGAAAGCTGAAGCACTGAAAGTGCCCATTACCTCAGTGCTACTTTGCTGTCACTGTGTCAGCTTCAGAAAAGCTGCAGTTTCGAGACACTACTTTATTCACAATGGGAACCAACAAAAACATCATTTTAGAGGTACACAGCCTTTTTATATGAAAAAAAAATAACACGTAAATGTTCTACTGACACTGGCTGTTGAATTCAGAGACCATTTACTAAATAAATAACCTTTACATTTGAACAGCTCAACTGCTTTCACTTTACCAACACCCATTCAGTAGCACTGACACTGTTCTGTGCATGCGGTATGTTATCTCAAGCACAATTGAGGAGCAGACTCCGAACCACTAAAAACATGATTTTTCAAATGTAAATATCTTAAAAAATGCAAAACTCCCAAACATCAACCACATCTAGGAAATCCGTTCCCAACAGCCTACACAAACGTTCAAAATTTCACTATTTAAAGCTTTATATTTTTTTATCTAGAGGAAAGCAAAACATTCAGAACAAAACACCATTAAAGTCAATGGGAAACAACACAGCATTTTCACTCTTTAATATCTCTAAAAACACTTAACAGATTTACATGAGACTTTCAAGGATTGTGGATTCTGTCATGTACAACAAATCTTGAAAGTTTCTTATAAATCTTTAAAGCCATCTTTTCACAAGAAGCAAACAAAAAATTCAGTTTGACATAGAACTCACCAGCCACCTTAAGTATAGAAGTGCTACCAGGCACCTGTATTACCGGCTGAATTGTCATTTTACACTGTAAGTGCAACAATGAGTGTTGTTCAGGATTTTGACAATGACACCCATCGCATTTATGATGTGGTGTGAAAAAACAGCAAGGTTGAAAGTTTGGAGTAAAAATATTGAAAATTAATGAAGTTATGAGTTACATTGAAATATTTCAATGTTCACTCATAACTTGGCCATTTTAAATTCTTTTTACACAATATTTTCAATATAGACTTATGAGATGTGGTCCCAGTAAGAGAAAAATGTTCAAATCCCAGCCTGAAACATGATTTTGTAGAGTGACTGCAATATTATTAATAAGGTCACAGTATTAAGGCACAATATTAAGGAATATGTTCAACAAATGTTGGGGGCTATGGAGGGATGATGAGATGGGGCAGTTTGATAAGGCCCTAGCAGAGATTAAGACAGGAAGGAAGGAAGGAAGGAAGGAAGGAAGGAAGGAAGGAAGGAAGGAAGGCAGGAAGGAAGGAAGGAAGGAAGGAAGGAAGGAAGGAAGGAAGAAGTCCAAACAAATCAGGGTCCAGCACTGGGAGAAGGGCAGGGTATGAGGGAGATATGGTCATCAGGTATGAGAATATGAGAACATGTACTATTGACAATGAAAGAACAAATATGGAAGGACGAATATGTGGATGTCTTTGCGCTAGTGCAAGAAGGCCATTACACAACATGATGAGAAGGAAAGTATAGGGGGAAAGGGATATGGCGGCCGCAGTAGTGCTGCTAGTGCTGAAAGGGGAAGAGGACAAAGCTAACAAGGGTAAAACATGGGATGCATGGATGCAGGTTTGTGTGTCTGTCATTGGTTGGGGTCTCTGGGGACAATAAGATTGTTATACTTCTGCATGTGCAGCATTATTCTTTTGAGCCCCCAGCTCCAAACCATGGGGTTTTTGCATTACTGAACGACACACCACAGGAACAATCTTGATGAGGGGGTAGTGGGACCTACTGGTGAATGGTACTTTTTTAATGTGAAGTCTTTTATTATTTTATGTCATTGTGCCCTTTATGTCTGTAGTCTGTGTCATAGTGATGACCTCCGCTGGCCTGCTATTATCAGTATTACTCTCTTTGTGCCCCTGTGGCACTGATGTATTGTCATTCTCCTGTTGCCTCCTTCCACCCCCACTAAAAATACTTTTCTGCGTGTCAGGAGCATTATTCCTATTGTGGGACTGGTACTATGGTCTGTGCTTGTTTGAGTTGTTTACTGTTTTCTGAAAACACCAGAATTACCTGGTGAGCAAGTGCTGGCCTGTCATAGGTGGCGGGGGGGGGGGTGTTAATGCATTTCCAAAGTTAATGCTTAGAGTGAATCTCTGTAGGAAATGGGGCTGGCGTTGTTTCATAAGTTGTGATGGAGGCAAAAATGCTGTAAGTACTGTCTCACTAATATGCAGCATCCAATAACTAACCAGCCACATACTCTGTTAGGGCACCACTGTTACTACTAAACACAACAAAAGCAGTGATTCATATCCATACAGATGAAAATAAATTACTTACAAGGTGGATGAGAGGCAGGTAGATGTCTCAATTGTTTGCTATGTAGGAGCACTGTAACACAAGCAGTACAACAGGAAAAAATACAGCATACTCATGACATTTTATCACTGACAAATGTTAATAACCCTGAAATTAAGACAATCTAACCAAAGAGAATGGAAAGATCAGAACAGTGAATATTTCCTCAATACAGTTCCTAATCAGAAAAGCAAGAAGAACTCCCTGGTGGGAAACAATGTCACAGTCAAGTTCGCCAAGAAAATGATAGTACAAAATGTACGTCTCATGCTGAGGACAACCCAGCATTGGTGACAGAAAATCAGGGAGCATAACTGTAAACAGAACACAGCATCAACAAAAAAATACAGAGCCAGAAAAATGTATTGAACAATATTTATTTTAAGAAAAACAATTATCAGATACATCTCAGGTAGGGATGTGTGAAAAAAAATTTCGACCAGCGGATTTTTGGCGAAAGTGCGAATTTCACTTCCACGAAAGTTCAGCAATTATTTTTGGAACTTTCATGGAAGTACCAGCTTAACACTGTGGAAAAATATAAAAAAACTGTGGGTTACTTTATTAAACTGTGGAAAAAAAATCCACAGAAAGGATCACTACCAGTGGTCATTTCTGAGGTTTTTTTCTAACTGCAGTTTAATTCATTAATCAATCCCCACTGATCAGGGGTCCCAGTAGATACCTTCAGTCCCTTCATTGGACCCTTTTGGTTTCTAGTGGTCCCTCCACCCACCGATCAAGGCCCCTAAACCATTTTATTTCCCTCATGTCTAGCGGACCCCCTCCCTAACCTGGATTTCTTAGTCCACAAAAAAGCAGCTGGCAGTCCACCAACTCATCCCCCTCTATTCCCAATATTCCCTGGTGTCTAGTGGACTCCCCATCCCAGATCCCTTATAAAAAAAATAATCCCAATTCCCTGGTGTCTATTGGACTACCCCAACCATTACCCTGACAGTTCATCTGCCGCCACCCCACTCCCCTCCCCACCTTGCCCCAAGAGGTCCACCAGTGCAGCACTCCTCTCTCCTCCACTACAAGTGGCCCACTGAATTGCCAGTGAATGACCATACAGTTGTACAAGCAGGCGTTCATTCACTGACAGTTAATTAAATTGTGGATATAATATATTCAACAGTTTCTATGCATTTTTCCGCAGTTCACAAAAGACGTCTGCAGAAAATTCCAGTTTAGCCAATGGCGAAAGTTCTGCAATTTCTGTGAAATTTCCAAAATTTTGCGGAAGTTCTGCAAAAGCTGAATTTGCTACTTTTTCCCACCACTAATCTCGAGTGCATATTCTGCATATTGGAAGTACAATCATCACAATGCAGCATTGTAACCAAACTACATTTTCCTTTTTATAAGTCCCTGGTGCCATCAAATATTCATGCGTAATGTTTAATAACAGCTGGAGTTTCATTTCTGTTGAGTATGGATAATTTTACTCATTTTTAAAAAGCACTTTGTTCTGGCTATGCCTGTCTCTATCTGTCAATTTGAGCAGCACTGATGACATTGTGGTGGACCGCGTCATTCTGCTGTCAACATCTGAAACCAAAATAACATGCACAAATGCTATCACCGTACACAGTGAACACACTGTCTTAACCTGTGTGACTAAGTGTGTATTTGTATGTTGAGGGGGGGTGTCATCCCTTGCTCAGTTTGACCATCCATGCTGTCAATAAACAGAGTTTCCTGTCTTGTTCCCGTATCGACTCCTGAAGAGGTATGACAGTGAAAGTGCAGTCTGTGCAGTCTGATAGCAATTTCCTGCAGTGGTACAAATGCCCCCCCAATGCCATTGTAAAAGAAATACAAAACATGGAATGTGTCTGGGAATTGTTGTATATCACCCCCCCCCATGGCTGCATGTTGTGAGAGCAGTTTTTGTGCTCTGAAGGGCTGTGGTAGTTCTTTTTTGTAGTGGAGTGTTTCTGGAGCTGTCTCCTATCCTTACTGTGACTTCAGGCTCTGTACAGTACCTTTCAAGCAGAATACAGAGGTAAGATCAGGGGTAGGGGCAGGGCCAGGTAGGAGATTGATGAGAACAGTGCTGTCTGTGAGCTGTGATTGAGTGCTTATTTGGAACAGTTAGGGTGGGCGGGCTGTGAGTTGGTAGTGACTTGCAGTTTAATCTCAGAATGCACCTTGCAGTCAGTGAGTGTGATTTCAGCAGACTACATTCTGTGACAGGACATGCTTCTTCTGATGATGATCACCATAACACATACTAGAAAAACACACACACATTAATACTATAGATTTTTGATTGTGAGCTCTCTAAGTGACTTGCCATTCAATGTGATAAATACGTCTTGGTACTCTCTGACCCATTGACAATCAGCCAGGGTCTGTTTGAGCACTACTTCCACCTCGCCACTTTTGGTCGAGAATTGCTGCTGCATGCGGTACACATCAGAAGTCAGGAAAGGAGCTGAGGTCAGAAACAGCTCTTCATAGACATACAAAGTAAGTTACTGAAAACGTGTTTTTAATATGATTTTACTGTATGTTTAATAAGTGTCCCAATACAATCCTGTCACAACAGTGCATTAAAACAGACCCATAATGCTAGCTCTTTAACCTTTGTAGAGTGTGTCTGATGCTGGTCCCTGAAATGCTAAAACAGCGGTGGTAAAATGCTGCTCACATCTCCATCTTTTGCTCTCCCTCTCAGCCCCCCCCATAGCACCCAAACAGACAGTTGAGAAAAGATAACTTCACTACCTGTATGCACTGTATATTGGATTGGAAGCACTTGGAGTGTGAAAATAAATCTGCAGTTTTGTGTGGGCAGGTCACATAGTGTAAAATAAAACATATATGTATATTACCCGTTTAACAGTATATGGTGAGGCTCAATCAAAATGACCCAGTCTAGTTTGGGAAGTGAGCATTTATTAGGTGAGTTCGGCAATTACTTGCCTTAAGTTTAAGGATTGGATTTGATGGTTGAGATTTCTTAAGGAAAGGGCATGCCCATTATAAAGAGACTGACTGACAGAGACAGGAAGAGAGGAAGAAAGCAAGGTGGTAAAGTCCCATATTGGTTGTTTGATAACTTCAACATTACAAGAATGAAATAATACTGTATATCTTTCAGTGATGTCTATAAATCATTTTTAAGTTAACATGCTAAATATAATTATTAAAATGTATAAGACTGTAAAACCTATATAATAGAATTGTTACACGATTTATTTAACATCATGGAATTAAGCTGAAATATAGTGGATTTTGCTGATCTCCATTTTGTTTTGCCTTGGTTTCATCCCCATTTACCCTGATTTAAGTTTTAAGAATATCTTGAAAAATAAGTCAATGTGTGAATTAAGTTGGACTAGTGGTGAAACACAATTGAGCTGCAAAGCTTACACTGTTGTAATATGGATAAGGAATTACCATTTCGTGTTTCATTTGTTTATCAATACTATTAAATATTATGAATGTTTTAAGCATTTTTAATCTTTTGTGGGTCTTGCATCATATACTGGTGTTGCTGCACTCTAATAGGATATGCTGGTATGGATTATATTACAAGAATGTAAACTCTGAATGGTCTGGCTTGCTCGGGGGCTTGCTATTCAGATTTCTGTGGTTCCTTAAACAACTAGGGCCAGATATTCAAAACTTTACGCTGTGCAAAAACCATTTGTGCAGGTTTAGCGTGGGATGAGCGTGGGTCTGCCATATTCAAAAGGCCAAATAATGGCAGGCAAACTGCATGCGCTGGGCAAGAGTATAATGTATGCAAGGGGCAAACTGAGCATGAATACAGGCGCAATGCTATATTCAGCGTGATTTCAGCCAAGGCTATGGTTTTGGCGCGATTTGAAGCGATAATTTAGCGCTGCGTACATTACCGCCCAGGAAAAGCTGGTCTTAATCCTGGGCAATCAGCTTTATGCCGACATTATGGCTTTGGCAGTGTTTGCGCGATTTAGCGGGTTTTACGCGACCCTAACAAATAAATATGACACATAGATAAAGCCAAACATAGAGGAAGCATGCTGCTAACTGATGGCATCACAATGATGCCATCATCTGTCACCAGTCCCAGCCATGCCAGGCAGTAAGTGGTGACCCTGCCACCAGTGGACAGCACGGCAGTGTGGCCATACAGCACACACCTGTGGACCACACTTCTGTGGACACCAACAGATGCCAGCACACACATGCAGCACTGTGGGCATGGAGGATGTTGAGGGGAGCATATATGGGTGGCAAGGCTGTGCTACAGATCAGGTGTGGCCACAAGGCTGGGACACATCATGCAGTGTACATGGGTCAGTATTGGGAATACCCCAACACCAGTGTGCCTTTCGGATAATATATGCCCCCCCGGCCACATACCTCACAGCTGTACAACTGCCATAGCACACAAAGCCAGAAATGTACATGTCACTGTGAGCATCCATGCCACAGGTGCAGCATCTGTGGGTCACACAACAGCGTAACAGTAATGTCAGTGTCAGAAAACATCCGAGGTTGGGCGCTCACTGTGTATAGTGCAGTCATCATCACTGCCCTACACACCATAGGCATTGCTGTGTCCATGCAATACTGGCCCCCTTGCTAGTGTAGTTTCTGCTGTGCACTGTAGCATGCCCTACAATGTGACAGTTGCATGCAGCACCACCACCACCTGTGCCTATGGTGTCCTGTCCCCTGGGGTATAATATGCTATGCTATGCTGTACTGTTTACATGTAGCCTGCAGCTATCATCATGCACTGCCAGACTGACCTACAGGTGGAGCTGCGGTTGGACCTAGTCAGTCCCTGTACTTCCGGACTGACCTACAGGTGGCTCTGTGGGACTCTGCAGTAACGCTGGGCAAACTGCATGCAAATCAGGGTATAATGAGATACTAATCTGGTTGTTTGCCCAGAGACTACGTAAGTAGGCTCATTTGCATGGCACTTTTGAATATGGCACATTTTAGCCCTGGCAAGCGTGTTTTGCTCCGGCTAACTGCTTAGCTCGTTGCTTAATGCCGCTGCTTAATGTGTTAGCGGGCGCTAATGGTACGGGAATATTATACAGTTTTGATCACTGTTCTTTCACATCTGCTGCTTCCTGCAGCTGTACTGAGTCCATGCATTTGCTGGCACACACATTGGCCATGTAGTTCGTCTGTACCTGCCCTCATGTTGCTGTGTACTGTGTTGTTGTTGTGGGTTGCACTTCCTGGTTGCTTTATTCAGTGCTGTCTTATTCCAGGGCTATTTTTGCCCTGCACTCCCAGCCCAGTTTGCATGGCCTCATTACCATGCCATATTCGGAAGCTGTTTGCCCTGGGCTATTCCTTTTGAATATAGCGTGCTCTGTGCTCCGGGCTAAGTTTGCCCACTGGGCAGTGCTAATTTGGCCCCGGGGCAAAGTTTTGAATATCTGGCCCCTAGTGTTTTTTTTTTTTGGGGGGGGTATTGTACTGAAGCAAATGGTGCTGCTTGTGATTAAATAACACCGTCGATTCATTTTTATGTTTGCTTGCATGCATGTGCAAGAAACATAGTGCCATCATCCGAGTTTTCGGAGGTGTGTCACCCCCTCTTCCAATTCAGTCAGTGTGTTGGCAGGTGCGGCCCCTGTCTGCCAATGCATGCTGGAGCTGTCTATGACAAGCTCCAAAATGCAGTGGCGTACAGTTGAAAGGGGGAGCTACGCTTCAGAGAGCAGTGATAAGATATAGCCTGCTCATGCGCAACTCCCCTTACACACACACACGCATGCATACTGCGTGCTGCCCCCCCACGCACATACTCTATAGCCAATGGGGGTGCCCAATCCCCCGTCGGCTGCACTGCACTCCCCCCAAAAGCCTTCCAAATTCCACATTGGTGCGCACCTCCAGCATGGCAAATTATCAGTATAAAGCGGGGTGCCCAATCCTCATCGGCTCCACTGTCCTCCCAGTATGGGTGCCATGCTGGGAGCCCACCCCAGCATGGCAACTGATGATATGCCGATGGGGATGCCCAATCCCCATCAGCTTCACGCCCCCAGCTGTCCTTGTGCCATGCTGGGAGCCCACCCCAGTGTGGCAAACATCCCACGTCGTCTTTTTTAAAAAAAAACCCTGAAAAGCAAAAACGGTCTCACACAGTCTCCCTGCCCCCCCCACAACCCGCAACCACCCACTGTGCACCCTGCCTTCCCACACCCCCTCACCCCATACTTACCTCCGGAGCTTGGCGCGACAATCTTCGGTGGACCGGGAACACATCTGCACTCTTCAAAGCCGACCGCGAACTGAGGAAATGCCGGTAAGCTGTATAATGGGATAGATAGGAGTTTTTCAACTTTATTGCTTATCTCAGCATTTTTTGGAATTTTTGCACCAAATTTTCAACATGGGGTTTTTGGGACCCCTCCTCATGAATTCTTGCACTGTCATGGCATTACTCGGGCCCGAAGGGTGTTTTCGCAGCCACTGCACGAAATCACCATTCTGGAATGATTAACGAAATGACACTGCCAGTGTTCATAAGGTGGGCTCTCAAAAAGACTATTTTGAAAATTTGGTGGAAAAATTCCTAAAAATTTGTTTTTGATTATGGTCATGGTTCCTACGCACGCTCGTAAGTTTGCGAAATTTCAATATTTTCACTTCAGATTTTCAACATTGCCATTTTACCACACCTTCTTATGAGCAGTACAGCTGTCATTTTTCACATCTCACCCAAAACATGTTTCCGCCCATGTAGCGCACAATGGCGCAGTCAGTTTGCAAAATCAATGTACGGGACAAATTAAGAAAATCACAGTGACACTGTTCATGCACAGAGGTCTTAAAATGGTTATGTTGAAAATTTGGTGAAAAAATTCCTAAAAATGACTGTTTTACGAGCGTGCGTTGTACAGTTCCTATGCACGCTCGTAAGTTCGAGAATTTTCAATATTTTCACTCCAGATTTTCAACATTGCCATTTTACCACACCTCCTTATGAGCAGTACAGCTGTCATTTTTTACATCTTGGACAAAATGTGTTTTGCCCATGTAGCGCACAATGGCGCAGTCGATGTGTGAAATCAATGTATGGGACACATTAAGAAAATCACAGAGACACTGTTCATGGGCAGAGGTCTTAAAATGGCTATGTTGAAAATTTGGTGAAAAAATTCTTAAAAATGACTGTTTTACGAGCATGCGTTGCGCAGTTCCTATGCACGCTCGTAAGTTTATGATTAATATTTTCACTCCAGATTTTCAACATTGCCATTTGACACTTCCTTATGAACAGTACAGCTGCCATTTTTCATATATTAGCCTAAAATGTGTTTTGCACATGTAGTGCACAATGGTGCTGTTGGTGTCTGGAAAGCAATGTTTGGGACAGATTAAGAAAATCACAGTTACACTGTTCATGAGCAGAGGTCTTAAAATGGCTATGTTGAAAATCTGGTGACAAAAGTCCATAAAATGTCTGTGTTACGAGTGAGCATTGCGCAGTTTCCACGCACCCTCGTAAGTTCATGACTTTGTAATATTTTCAGTCCAGATTTTCACCAGTGGCATTTTTCCACACTTCCTTATGAACAGTACAGCTGTCATTTTTCACAACATGGCCAAAGTGTGTTTTCACACTTTCAGCGCAGAGATCGCTGTGGGAAATCATTGTTCAGGACAGATAAAGAAAATCACAGTGACACTGTTCATGATCGGAGGCACCAAAATGCCTGAGTTGACAATCTGCTGTAAAAAATCCCCAACCTAATTATATTAAGGGTGTGCGTTGCACAGTTTCTATGTACGCTCGTCACTTCACCATTTTTTTAAATATTTTTACTGCAGATTTGCAACATTGCCATTTTTTACACCTCCCCATGAACAGTACAGCTGTCATTTTTTACATCCTGTTCGGAATGTTTTTGCACCTGTGGTGCTAAATGCCGTAGTCGCTGTGCATAAGCAGCTTTCAGCTAACAAACTGATATTCCCCTGTTCATGAGGTGGGGTCACAAAAAAAAAATGTTGAAAATTTGGAGTGAAAATACCAACGAATGCCTGAGGTATTAGGGTTTCCAACCATAATGCCCAACCCTGTAGAGAATGACAGGCATCATGGGTGTGACTTGGGATTCCTGCCTGTAATGCTTATACCATTCCACACCCTGCAGCCAGTGAGAGGCATCAAGGTATGCCTTGGACTCTTTGGCCCCAAAGTTCACCCCATTCTGCTATATCGCACCCATCTCACCATATTTCCTAATGGAATGGGGTGCGCATAAAGGCCAAAGACCCCAAGGAACACCGTGACACTTGTCAGTGTCTGCAGGGTAGGGTGTGGTGAAATGGCGAGGCCGTTATGCCTGACAACGCAAAGGCACACCCCAATGCCTGTCACTCTCTGCAGGGTGGTGGTGGGGTTGGCTTCAGTTCAATACTTCACTGCCATTCCTATGATGCAGCTCTGTAACTTCTACACTACCACTGCCAATGCCAGCAAGCAAACATTCGGCATTGACAAATGCTTGTTATCATTGGGTTGCATGCTGTTAAGCTTATTTTGTGCTGAAAAGATGTGAAATAATGGTTGTCAAAATGCTGAGGCAGCCTTTTTTAAGGTTGAAGCTTATCTTCACTTATAGAGCATGATAAATAGCAACTGAATTATCACACTACATAGTAGTAGTAAAAATATTTATTCAATTGACAGTGCAATGGAATAGGAAAACTCAACTGAGACAAGGTAATTTCCAGCGAGGCCTTTAATATGACTTAATTACAATAACTAAAAAATATTAAACATATATGACTTAACATATACCGTTAAATAGCAACATATAATAAATAAACAAGTTTAACATCAGCATCCATACATTGTATATAAATTGCAGTACATAGTTAAGGATCACTAGCATATATTTCCTAGATTAGAACTGTGGTGTGGTGTGGTGTGGTGTGGTGTGGTGTGGTGTGGTGTGGGTGCTTCAGTTTTATACTTGGAAGAACCATTTAAAGTACACTGAGTTTTAGTCTGATACTTCTTAAATCATAGCTGTAGCTTTATATTTCATATCTGGTTTCATTTATACAACTAAGTATTATATAGAAATTTTACATTGGTACATTCAGCTCCATATGAGTACTTTAGCCAATTCGTCTATGTAGTCCCGTATTAATCAAAAATATATAATTACTATTCTGCTAAGTATTTTTGTCAAGTAGATATAGATGGTTACAACGTGCTAGGATTGATTAGAGCATTCTTTGGTTTGCTTCTAGTGCCAAATTAGTACATGGGTATGGTCTGGTAGGATAACACCAGATGGGAGTTAAGCTCCCTTTGGATATATGCTGCAAAGTCAGTAGGGATTGCTAAATGTGGTCTTCTGTTAAAACATGGAGCAACATAATTGGCATAAGTGCTAGCTAGAATAGGTCTCTGAGCTGATCTGCTGCTTCATAGCGGGCAATGGCTGTCATTGGATTACCCCTCCTAGACATGGTGGAACTGTCATACAGTTTTTTATGAGGTGGTAGAACTGAATTCTGTAGGCTGCTGCCCAATTTACCTGTTCGCATTTGTATGAAGGTCTGTTGGAAAAGAATTCCAGTGTCATAAAACATTATAAGAGATATTCTGCATGTCTGATGCAGACCCATAATCTCATTCCTCACTTTATATTAAAAGATGGGGGCATAATTGACTCCTTGCATTTGTATTTAAGGGGTGAGAATCTGTAGGCCAAAAGCAAGGAAACAGGTCATTTCTGAAAAATCCATATGAACATGGGTACCGCTTTTTACCGAGAGTGCCACCACAGGTGATGTGACATTACCAGGGCAACTTGGGCTGGCAGTACTTTTGGGGTAACAAGCTGTGAATAAATGGACTGAGCCTGGTATGTTCAGCAGACCAGAGTCTAATTCCCACAAATTCCATTTCCATACTGTGACACCCACAACTTTCATCTGCATACTGTGTGACACTGGACAACTCCCTTACCCTCCTCAGCGCTATCCTGAAAATAGGCATTGTGCCTAGTGGGCCTTATCCAGTTACCGAATAATTACAAAAAAAAAATACAAATTAAAAAAACAGAGACTGAGACTTTTTTTTTTACTGAATCGGCATCAAGTTTTCATTCAGATCTTAATATCATTAGATATTCCTGCCAATCCTGTAACATTAAGCCTTGTCTACTGTATATTGTTGCCTCACTGTACCTTATAAGCACTCCAGACCAGAATAAATATAAAGCTATGTACCAGCTGCATTTCCATTACTGAACTCTGGATAAAATAGTTAATGATCAGCTGCTGGATTATATTTCTTAGCATTACCTCTTGGCCACAAAACAACATGATTTTCTTAAATTACATAGTACAACAACTGCATTAATTGACTTGATTAAAGGGCTTCATTTAGTCTTGGACTAAGGGGAACATATAAATGCAACCTTCATGGATTTATCAAAGATCTTTGGCCTCAACCAGCCTGGTGGCACTGAGGGTTGAGGCGCTGGATGCCACACCTCGCACCACATTGGCAACCTGGGTTCGGGAATGAGCCTAGGTCATTGGGGGTCAGCAGAGGAGGAGAAGGATAGAGCATCCGTAAGACTGCTCTCCTTCTCTGGGGAGGGGGTGGAATACTCAGGTGGCCTAGTGGCCTCTAGCGATGGCTGCGGCAACTGCAGACCATGGGCAGAATGGGGGGGATGTGCTATGGCAGATGCCGGGAAGAGGCATGTGTGGTAGCGTGCGCGCTCCTGTCCCCTGGTGTCATTGTACACCACAGACGTCCACGGGGAGAAAAATGGAAAAACATGGCCACCAGTCATGGCAGCTAGATGGTCATCTCTGAGGAGGAGTTGCTCGGTGCTGAAGGTGCTCAGCTCACTGGATCCGGTCCTGGTGTGAGAGAGCGAGGGGAGTTTTCCACCTCCCTGCCATGGGGGGCAAGCCAGGGGGGTATGCCACGGGCCTGAACATGGAGCTGGGGGTCCTTGGGATGGCGGCTGAAAACCTCAGGAGGATGCCTGGAAGTGTGCGGTAGGCAGGCTGGTGACCATGGGGAAAAAGCACCAAGGGAAAAAAAAAAAAGATCTTTCGCCTTGTGGATCATATCATAACTTATTAGCAAAGACATTGGAGATGGGCCTGTCAAGCAATACTCTTTTTTATTTTATTTTAATTCTTTGGTAACCAGGTAAGCCCACTAGACACAATTTACTGTTTTCAAGGGTGATGTGGGAGCACTGGGGAGGTTAGGTGACTTGTTCAGAGTTACACAGTATGCAAGAGGAGATTGTGGGAATCAAACCCTTGTCTGCTGGATGTAACAAACTTATTCACAGCTTGTTACTCTAACATCTAGGCAATGCTGCCAGTCTCTGATTACCTTGTCAACAGAATGCAAATGGTTAGTTGTGGTTGTGCATACTGTAAGGTAAAACAAAACTCTGAACTTTGGGGTTTCCCACTGTTCTATCCTTGGGCCCCTATTGTTGCATCCTCTGCAGTGGAGCAGTGGTGGTGGTGGCATTCTCATTCTAAATTGTATCAAAATACCTTCCAAACTACACCACAAAGCATGAAAAGTCCTATAGCTTATGGGGGCCTAGGTGGCCCCCAGACCCAAGGCCTTTTATAATTGCCTTGAGAACCTATTACATGCCTTATGAAAAAAAAGTCACTGCATGCCGCAGTAATTAACTGGTTTACTGTTGTCTCTTTCATTTTTCCAGGGCAATGTTTTTAATTTCATGTTACACAAAAAAACAGTTCTTGTCATTGCTGAAAAACAATATGAGCATCAGATCAGATCACTAATGATTAAAAAGACAGTAATTTTATGAGAAGCTGTGTTCAGCTATGACACATGACAGGTAAACAATCAGGTATGATTACTGAACTGTGTGCACTTCACGATTTTCACTACTAAATGACAGCATCCCTCTCACCCCTTTCACCTGTGTACCTCCTTAAGTCACGAAACCTACTGCACACCTTACCGAAACTTGCATGTGAAAGTTTAGCCAGATTGTAACTCTTGCTGTTACCTGAATTGTTAAATATTTACCTGTCTATAACTTTATGAATAATTGTACTCAACTCCATGCATCATGAATTCTACTTCTCTTCTATTTAGTTCTCTGTTGTATTGTCTTTACTCTGACACAGAACCTTTGTAAAAGAGTCTTTGACTCAGAAATGCTGCAATTCAAGACTTGAATAAACAAATAAAAATAAATAAATAAAAGTTGCACAAAATAATAATAATGAAAACAGCTAGATAAACCTGTGTTTTCCCCCGGAAACATACAGTACTGTGACTGTCTCGTGACATCTGCTGTTCCACCAAAGCACACACGCATCTGTCATTGACGTCACTCCTTTAATGATGTCAATGGCAGTCAGCTCAGATATGAGATTAGAGAAAAACAGAACACAAAATTAGTACAGACAGAAGATATGAAACACTAAATGGTGTCAATAACAGAAAGAAATGACCCAAGATGCACATCAAGGGGGGTTTTCTAGTGTACTTTTTTATTTTGAAATCACATAAGAAAGCGGTTTATTTGATATTATAAACATAGCATTGCCACTGATCTTTAAGAGAAATGCAGTAGCTGCACAAGTTGCAGCCTCAAGCACAAGTTAACAAAGATGGCCTGTGGCCACTCAGAAAAACACCAACCAACTGTATAAGCTGTTTTCTTTTGTTCTTTGGTAAGAAATAAGTGAACACAAGTAACTAATCCCCAAGAGCTGTTGAGAACTCTTACATAAGCTAATTTCTTCAGCTTTTGAAACACCTCCTGTCGAACACAAAATTCTCACCTCCTTAAGATAACTGCTGCTGTCCCACTGTCTCTCCAGAGAACAACAGAACCTCCAGCTACCCCAAGCATCAGGAAGGCACCACAATTCACACCTTGCCAGTTGCCATGTCATATTACTAGGAGCCCACCCAGAAATGTTAACCAGGACAGGTCTTTTGAAGCTGGAAATTAGTGGTGCCAGTGTGAAGCCCATAGTCTTCTACCTTCACTATGAAAACAATATGTGCTAAAATATAAAATCTGATCACAGGCAGCAGTCATCCCTTACAGTATGTTGTAGCTACTGCTATGGTGCTGCCTGTGACATACTCCATCTAAAAGCAACGTGCTGTCATCTGCAATATGAGAAACAAAGGCAGATGTGATTCCATATATTTCAATGAGGATTTCAACTTTAATGCATAACTTTTTGACCCCAGATTATCAACATGCATTATGGGGACCCGACTCATGACCAATATGACTGTCAGTACGCAAATCAAGCCCAAAAGATGATTAAACAGTTACTTGGCAAATTCACATTTTGGGCAGGATTTTACAATTTTTCCTGACCCTTTTCATGAGGTGTGGTCATAAGAAGGCTATGTTGAGAATTTGGACTCAAAATATATAAAAATGGCAGCGTTATTACCATTCATTGCAATTTCACTACACACACTTGTAAGTTCAGAAATATAAAATATTTTGGCCCCAAATTTTCAACATAGAGTTCTTATTACCCCACCTCATGTGTGTGATAGCTGTCATTTTTCAAATCCTGCCCAAAATATGTTTTCTCACATGTGGCATGGAATGTCCTTGCATTTGTGCAGAATAAAGTTTTGAAGGGGGTTTAGAAATTTCCCATATCAGGTACATGAGTTGGGGTAATAAGATATTTATGCTGACAATTTGGTCACTGTTGTCCTATAAATGGAAGTGTTGGGTCCTTCCACAGGTACATACATAAATGCATTTATGGAGGGACAGGAGTGTAGGGACCGCAGACTAATAAGTACATGATTACTCTATCTAAAAAAACTATACATGGGTGGGAGCACAGGGCCCGGAAGGCCCTGTCCTCCCACAGGCAAATTAAGCTATAGTTGTACTATCTCAAAAAGTAAGGAAATTCACTGCACAATATTATGTTAATGCATCAGTTAGGGTTGGTATTAAAAGAGTCAAAAGCTGGGAAATTTCTACGTAAAGGATTCCAACCCTAACTCCCCACCCCATCCCCCAAGCAACAAAAAGATAAGACCACACAAGCAGCCACAGACAGCCATCATCAGGTAAGACAAACAACATACACGTTTCCAGATGACACAAATGTAGTATCACCGATGTGCTCTCTTCATGGATTTGTATCTGTTGCATGCAAACTGCAAAATATACATACTCACTTGTTGATGCAGATAGGAATCCATGATACTGGTGAATGCCTGGAACTTCTCCCAGCATAGATGAAGGGGGCAACAAATGGTACCAGGATTCAGGAATGCAAGGAGTAGGCATAAAGGAATCTTGGTGGTAAGGAAAGGGGGAGAGCCAGAGATCACGTAGTGTCTAGGGTGTTACAGAAGGTAGGAAAATGGCAGACTAGGTGGGCAAAGCGGTCCTTATCTGCCTTCAAATTCTATGTGTGTGTGTGTGTTCTATACTGAAATCACCACACTGCTTCCATATACAGAAACACAAGCTCCTTCAGCCAGATACAAATCCATTATATGCAAATTACAAGACTTCTTTTCTCAATGCCCCTATGGGGCCAGCTTTTCTGTAGCAAGGATGGTCCTGTGTCTCTTCATCCAGAGGTTTAAGACATACACCAACTTCTGGCTCAAGAAGAGCAGGCTCCTTGCATATAGAAAACATCTGAAGAGACATGTGACCATCAGGGGACTTTGCTTGTCTGTTGTTTGTCTTACCTGATGATGGCTGTCTGTGGTTGCTTGTGTAGTCTTGTCCTTTTGCTGCTTGGTGGTTGGGTTAGACAGTAAGGGTTGGAAACCCTAATGTTGAATCTCCCAGCTTTTGATTCTTTAATACCATCCCTAACTAATACATTAATGTAGTTTTTTGCAATAAATGTATATATTTTGTTTTTAGTTCAAAAGTCTGTAATAGTTTTTTAGACCTGTGCCTTAGCCCCTGCCCAAAGCAGTCTGGATGCTTAATGCTCTGCTGCTAACAAGCTCTCCAGAATTCATTTTTTAATTCAAAAAAAGGTTGAGCAGGATTTTTTATAGAGCTGAGACCTAGCCATTGACCTTCTTAGACAATCACTTTGGCTGCTTAATGCCCTACTAACAAGCTGCTAATGGCAGTTTTGCAGAAGAATTTTTTTTATTAAAAAAGGCCGAGAAGGATTTGTTCTAGAGCTGAGCCATAGCCCCTGGCCCCAGCAAACAGTCTGGCTGTTGCCCTGCTAACAAACTGCAAGCTGGTTAAAGCAACTCTATAGAACTAAGATTTCTTTGTTTATTCCAAAAACAGACTGAGTAGGATTTTGTTACAGAGTTGAGCCCTGGTCACTGGCCCCAACAAACAGTCTAGCTGCTGCCCTGCTGACAAGCAGCAATAGGGTTAAAGGCACCTATCACAGATTCTTTTTTTTTTACTCAAAAATAGTTTGATTTGGATTTCTTTAGACCTGTTCCCTAGCCACTGGCCCTAACAGTCTGGCTGCTTGCCCTGCTACTAACAAGCTACAAGAGGTGAGGGTAAAAGCAGCTCTCCACAAGATTTCTTTCTTTTTTTTTTTGTTATTCAAAAAAGTCTGCAGGATGTAGATACCACATGAGCCCCTGCCTCTGGCAACCCTCTCAGTCCATCAGATGAACACTCTGGCTGCTTGCCATTCAAGCTCAGCTCATTTTAAATTTAACAGTTTAAAAGACAAGGCTGTTGGTATGAGTTCTCTTCAGGAGGAGACCATTTTCTTAAAAAAAAAACAGAATTTTGAAGTGTCAGCTCAAACAAGAGATCTAGCTGCTGATCTGTCTCCAGTGACTACCAACAGCTAACTGGATATTCCAAACTGTACACAACCATGTTTAGGGCAATCAGTGTACCATTTGAGTGACCAAAAATCACACCATGTGGTTCACTGATCAGAGTTGTAGGCAGGCTGAATGAGAAGGCTACTAAGAAGGCGGGCATATCATAATCCCAAAGACCAGAGACAGGCTTCATCCTCTAGGGATGAGGCTGTTATTACAAATTATCTGCAATGATTTCTGTAATTGAAAGCTAACCACAGGACTTGTACTCATGTTTTTCTGTTCTTCTGCAAATCAGGCAATTCTGACTCTTCCTAGTTTCAGGGAGTTATTTGTTTTATTTATTAGTTAATTAGTTATTTTCTTTTTTGGGAAACTGAGCACAGGCAAGCAGCCACCTCGAACAGCTCCACACCACACTCTGATGCTCCCCGCTCTGAACTGCATTGCACTTCAGCTCTCTAGAGCTGCAAAATGGTGCCTCCCTCTCACTGGTCTGTCATGCTTCCTGGGACAATAATAATGTGAACAGAAGCACAGAGCCAAAGGAGGGCAGCTTAAAAAATATTATTATCTCAAACTGTAAGAACACAAAGTCATCACTGATTTGCAAAGGAACAAAAGTGAGAACATTTCCTGTTGTTAAGCTTTAACGTTTTTGGATATAAATCAGTGCAAAGGATTTTTTGTAACAGCCTCAACCCTATAAGAGGCCTATTTGTTATCTCCAGGGTTATAATGTGCAAGCCTTATAGGTTCATAGGTTCATAGTTAATTTTCAAGTTCTGAAGACAATTTGTCTTTAATTGAACTCACCACCTATTTACTGTTCTCAGTGGTACATATATTTTTTTATTTCCCATATATTTAACTAATATTAAATTTAATAGTCATATTTAAAACTTCCCATTGTCTCACTATTTACTATGTGTCTAGGTAATTCATTCCAACTATTTATTATTCTTTGAGTAAAAAAATCCATATGATTTTTTGTTTTATTAATGTCACCTTTTAGTCTGTAAATGTGAGATCTAGTTTTTTTGTTTTTTAGTTTCTTTAGTTTTTCTTTGTGGGTCTGGACTTAGTGTCTTTTAGCATGGTCTGGAGTGGGTGGCAGTAGGGAAGCTTTGTTTCAGTGTGCAACTTGTATGCACCTTGCACCCCCCCCAATCATTCAACCCATGTGTGAAAACTATTTTCTTAGCCATTTGGTTGCAAACATACATCCCCTCTCCAACGGACCACATTACAGAAACACCAGCCCATTGAGAAGCCACTCACCCACCTCATGTTCCCCAGGGCTTCATTTACTGGTTCATCTATAAAGGAAAAGTAGCCCTTTACAGGAGCCACTGTAAACTGTCAGTCATACCCTCATACTCCGTTCTCCACTTCATCTTGGCAAACCACTGCCCCCGAGTCCTTTGCCACTCCTTGGAGCTCACAACAGACATGATCCCTTACCCCATAAGTCCTTTGCCACTCCTCTGAGCTCACAACAAACATGATTCCCACCCCCAGCCAAACTCGTGCATCTGGTGGAGAAACCTGAGGTGTGGCCTGAAAGTGCCCTCCATGTGGCAGCATGTTGACGTGCAGAAGTCCTACTTGAAACATATGCAGGCAGTGGCCAAAAATAAACCAGACCAGCAGAGGAGCAGTGCATCAATTCAGATGTGTGACAGCCAGAACATTGCATTGATATGGTTAATTTTGACTGAGGAGGATGTCACTAGTGCATTAACGCGAGCCCTGGATCTCTTTCCTGTTTGGTGGTCATCACTACCTCTTCTCTCATTTTGTACTCCACTTCTGGGTTTCTGTGCCCTAAGAGCATGATTCTGTATGTTTTTGCATTGAAATCCACTTTCCATACTCTTCACTACTCCTTGAGTTTTCTCAGGTATCTGTGCATTCTTTGCAATCCCTCTGGAGAGTCCACCCTATTGCAGATGTTGGTGTCATCAATAAAGAAGCATATCTTCCCTTCCAACTCACCTTTAATATCACTTATTAAGGCATTAAAGAGGACTGGTCCCAGTACTGAGCTCTTAGGCACCCTGCTGGTCTCCCCCACTTCTCCAGAGTGAAAACCATTTATTACCACTCTCTATCACCTACAGTTCCTTTAACAAATTTCTTACCCAGTTTACCAACTTTGGACATACTCCAAAGCTACGCAGTTACCTTATGAGTCTCCTATGTGGAAAGCTGTTGACAGCCTTACTGAAATCTATGTAGGCCATCTCCTGCACTCAACCCTGATCTAGTTCCCTGGTCACCAAATCAAAGAAATCCATTGGATTTCTTTGACATGACCCCCCCTCCCCACATGAATCCATACTGCTTCAGGTCATGTAACACTTTGGACTCAAGATACTCCACAATCCTATCCTTCAGCAGTGTCTCCATTCATTTCCCCCAAACCAATGTCAGGCTGACTGGCCTATAGTTGCCAGATTACTAACTCCCATCACTGTTGTGGAGTGGGGCTACACCTGCCCTCCTCCAGGCCTCAAAAACCACTCCTGCTTCCTTTGAGCTGCTAAATAGGCCTTTCAGAGATGTAGCTAGTACTTCCCTGAGTTCTCTCAATACTCTTGGATGCACCCCATCTTGTCCTATTGCTTTGTCCACCTTCACAGGAGAGTGTATTTGATTGTTTAGATTGCAATCCTACAACATTATTAACTGCTGTTGTTAGTGACTCCCTTCCTGGTGAGAGCATGCATAACGCTCATGTTCTGGTTTGGTTACTATTTCAGTAGTGACCAGCATCTAGACGGTCATTGGGAAATGATTTATATAACTTGCTACAGAACTAGTCATCTTTACACTGCACTGTAGTAATTAGTGATTATTATATTGAATTCTACTGTTGGAATGATTTGGGGTATGTATGGTTAGGTTTTGGTTAAGAGGTGCCTTTAATGTTTGGTTAAGGTACTTTTATGGGTAATGAGAGTAAGGCGTGTTGCCAGCACTTGCTACTCACTGTGGTCTTCCTTAAAGAGTGCAGATACATCATGCAATAAAACAGATCTTGGGTGTCTAGGTTCTGCTCAAAAAAGTGCATCTTCTTTTATTTTAAAGTGCACAACAGTGGCTCCAAACCATAGCTCCCTCCCATACAATCCACAATCCACAATGGAATATGAATTTCATGGTCACATTAGAAGAAAAAGATCTGGGTATCATAATATCTGACAATCTAAAATTTAATTATCATACTAATAAAACTGTTTAAAAATGCCATATGATTCTAGGTAACATCTTGAAACACATTAAAAGTAGGAAACCATCTGTTACTATACCATTATATTCCTGTCTTGTTCGCCCACAAATGGATTATTGTTCCTCATTTTGTGCTCCAACATCAACTGGCTATTTAAGCGTGGCAGAAAAAATACAACGTAGAGCCACAAAAAGAATAGAAAATATGTAAGACATGGACTATGGATTCAGACTCAAATCACTTCAACTATATTCCCTGGAATACAAAATACTAAGAGGGGACCTGATTTGCACTTTTAATGTCTACCAAAATGAATATCTGTTGAACACAATTGGATTAGAAAAGATTACTGCATATAGTAGAAAGAGATCCCATAACTTTAAACTTAAAATTCTTTATGTAAAACAAAGAAACTTTCCAAATTTATTTACTCAGAGGATCCCTTCAGATTGGAATTCATTACCCACAGACATTGTCAATAGTGGTAACATTCAACAGTTTAAGACAACACTTGACTACTATATGGGTGACAGGAAATTTCCTTCTGCCACTAAATGTGGCGGTGAGTTCATTTACGGGCATTTGCTCTCTGAACTTGTAAACATCTATGAATCTATGCTTTCCTGATTCGTTTCACGTCCCATAGCACTTAATCATAAAAACCTATGATTAAGTGCCAGGGGGCCATGAAACGCATCAGGAGGACATTCCATTATGGATTGTGGATTGTATGGGAGGGAGCTATGGTTTGGAGCCACTATTGTGCACTTTAAAATAAAAGAAGAAGCACTTTTTTGAGCAGAACCTGGACTCCTGAGATTTGTTTTATTGCATGATGTATATGCACTCTTTAAGGAAGACCACAATGAGTAGCTAGTACTGGCAACATGCCTTACTCTCATTACTTGTTTAACAGCCTTGCACAGCATGCCTAGGTGTGTCCCAGAACTGATATATCTCCAGTACTGTTATGGGTAGTATACATTTGTGACATGGCCATACTAGTCTACTTTCTGTTCAGGAGAAGTAGGTGAAACAGAGTGGGAAAGTTGTATTATCTGTGAAGATGGGAATCAAGGGCACAAAGATGCAGGGACACAGAGAGGAAAAGGAGAGTCTGGAAGGGCTGTATATTATCTTGCAGACAGACTCTGAGTCCACTATCCATGCCTGTGCAGGGTACAGACTAACAACACAGGTAAGGAGAAGGATAAGGCACTTGGGAAAGTCATCCTTAAAAATGGCAAGTAAGGGCGAGTGCTGATAGTTTGCAATTTCAGTCTGTCAGATGTGGAAGGAAGTCTTCCAGCTGCAACTTTGGCCATGAGCAGGAGCATTCATGACTCCCTTCAAGGGGCTTTTCCCAGATAGCTACTCAAAGAACCCATTAAGAATGGGGCAGTGCTAGATCTGGTGCTTACTAACATGAAAAGCATTGCAGATGTCACACTGGGCAGTACCCTGGGTACCAGTGAGCACCATACAGTGTGGTTCAGAATAAGGACTGGAGATGAGGCAAACCACATGAGAATGAGGGTCCTGGATCTTAGGAGGGCAGCTTTTAAAGAAATGGGAGACTGCCACAGAAATGCCTTGAAAGAGGGAACTGGCAAGGTGGAGAAGAGTCATAGTGGAGAATAAAGGGTGGGTATAATTAAAGCAACAAACATCTGTATAAAGGAAGTACTATAGCAAAACCAGAAGGAAAAAGAGACCATGGAAGTGGCAAGGGGGGTTAACAGCTTTTTATTGGTCACCTTCTGCACAGTCTCCTGCTCTACCCACTTAATCCTTACTACACTTACCCTTGTTTTCCTCTTCTCACTTATGTACCTGATGAAAGTCGTATCACTTTTAAACACCTGTTTGGCAATCCTTTTGCTCTCTCTGCACCTTTACTCCCCCTTACTGCCTTGTCTGCTTACTTCTGCTTTGCCTGATGTACCTCTTTGTTCTCCTCCTCCCTCTATGTTTCCTTGTGCTTCTTGAACGCCACCCCGCTTCCTCCTATTGGCCCTTCTTCTATTCCTGATTCTCATTCTCCTGTATATTCCTTATCTAATCTCTGAATATATCTCTGTCCTTGACCTCTTTTTAACATTGTCTATATCATCTTTCCATCCACAATCTACCTCTGCCCTTCACCTGTTCTTTCCTAACAAAGGTCTCATTTGTCTGTAGTGGTTTTGATATGGTCTGTCTATACTTGAGTCACTTGAATAAAGTGAACCCTACAAATCTTGATCATAAAACCTATTTAAACATTTTGCTGTTGCTTTGTCCAATTGCATACCTCATCTTCCTTATAGTTGTTTACAGTAGGTCCCTACAGAATTTTCTTTTTTTCACTTATTTCTTTCTTCAAATTCCTGCAAGAATTTGTGTTTGACAAAAAATCATTCCATTCCATTTCTGTAAATGCTTCTTTTATGTGCTCAGACAGTGTATTACTGTATCTCATTCCTTACATTAGCATTAAAGAATGAAAACATTGAGATCAGAGACTTTATAACATGCCAGACACAATATGTGGTATATCTATTAAAATGTCACTGTGATCTGGTATAAATTGGTCAAACAATGAGAGGACTACAGAAATGCTTTTTGGAGCGCAAATGAAATCTAAGAAGATCTGATGAAAAATTCCCAGTGGCATGACACTTTACAGAAACACACCATCCTATACCTAGTCTCAGGTTTTTTGGACTGGAATTTGTACTGGCTCTGAGAAGGGGAGGTGATAGGGAAAAATGCTTTTATATAAAAAGGTTTATTGGAACATTTGTTTTAAAGCCACAGATAAAAAAAAATATGGACTACATAAAGATATGGCCTGCTTATCAGTGGTCAGACTGGGAAATACTATAATTGTCATGAATAATAGTAAATGAGATATATTATGGTATTAATAGATGTTTTTTATTTTTTTTCCAGTTCAGAAAGGAAATAGGTTTGTGTTCTTGGTCCTGTCTTGTGGACTACAGTATGAGTTCTTGATATATGCAACAGGCAACATGTAAGTATGTTTTATAGGATTTGAAGATATGTATTAAGGTAGTGGGAAGTAGATTTTTGTTCTCATGGTATCTTCTATGATTATACTGTTTCAACCCCCAAATCAGGTAATGGTTCTGTTCTCATTTCTCCCCTAACCCCTTCCCATCTTATGTTCTGTTAATTGCAAGAAATAATGACATTTTCAAGTTACTGCTGGATCAATAAGTACAGGCTCAGTTTTTTCTAATATTGAGATTGTAAATGTTGAAATGTAAAACACGGAGTAAAGAAAGACAAACACGAAGAAGTAGTGGTCCAAAGATAATAAAGCACTCCCTGTCAAGTAGAAGGCAGTAATCAGAGCCGAGGAGGTCCATGCTGGTGAGCTTGCTCCATGATGTCACGTCAACACGTTCATGATGGCCACGATCAGATGTCCACTCATCGAAGAAACACCGTTTAAAAAAACATACTTAGGACATTACATGGCCTCCTAGTAAGCTGGCAGACTAGGAGGAGAGCTAGCAGCCCATTAAATCGAGTCAGTGTATGATGTTCAAACGTTGAAAGTTACAGCAGCATATTGTTTTTCAAAAAGGAAGATGTAATATAGAGTAAAATGGTATTCTTGGAAACATGATTTTGAAAAGGAAAAAGAGGTGTTTAACAGGACTGAGGGTAAATGGGAATTGAATAAAGGTTATTTATAACACAGAAATGAGATATATCACATTTGTAGTTGTAGGCTCCATAGACATGGAGAACACCTTTTTAAGGTTTTTAACAACAAGGAGCATAAAGACAAAGAAAGGTAGGCTATTTTTGAGAAAACCACATTATTATATGATAAGGTTTACAATGCAAAGTGTTTTCTTAAGGAAGGAATACAAACTACATATCATAGAAATGCATTTTTTATAGAATATGTTTTAAAAAATGAGAAAAAGGAAAGGGAGGAAAATATTTCAGTTAATTGATCAGGTTGGAGAAGCTATCCAATGCAGTCCCCTGTCCCTGTTTACCACCCACATCATGAGTTGTCTGTAAAAATGAATTATTAAAAAAAAATAGAATAAATATCTATGTACAGTATAGGTGTTTATTAATATAAAATATATAAACATTGTTAAAAATGCTGGGGTAGCTGATGGAGTGAAGACAGTAGTGTAGTAGGAAGCCAGGACTGATGTGCTTGGTTTATTAAGAACAGCAGTAGTGGAAGAAGATGGTGCATTGTTGCTATTGTCCTCTCTTACTAACAAATATCACCCAAAAAAGAAAAAGATTTGTTTGCAGACACGGTTTCAGTCAATTCCTATTGCCAAGACAGCAACTCAGAAATGAGATAAAAACAGTGAAAGGTAGAATCCTAACACACTGACAGGTAGAGATACTTGAGGTTTACCAGGGTATGAGAGTAGAAATCTACTGCAACAAAACCTAAAAGATTAAGTACTGGTGCTGCAGTCTTCAACAGCTCTCCAAAAGATATTATAGGGGTGCGGTAGAACCCCTATAGTTAGGGTTGGTACAGCTCTTCAATGTTAAATCTCAATTTTTGCAAATTAATAACTTTGGCATTTTTTGACAAAATAGCTCAAAGATTGGAATGTATGGACATTCTGTGAGTGTCACAAGATCTGGAAAGTTTCATGACGACATCTTGTATGGTTTAGGAGATATAAAGTGGTGAAAAACAGTAAAAATGACTGTTCCCCCCATAGGTTAATATGGGATTTTTTGACATCATCTACAGCCCTCACAGAATGAAAAAGTCACCTGTAGTTTTTATGGATGATGGGTTGTGTAAAAAGGGTGTGCCTTGGGATGGTTTTGTGGAAAAATAAATTACCATTTCTGAATTATCATGATTTTTGTGACAGCCACAAGACAGGCAGGTAAATGAAAACAGATTGATTGGTAACTAACCATTCGAATGGTTATCAATTCTCAGACAAATACTGTTCGCAATGTCAACCATCTTTTTTTCTAACAATTTTTAAAATACTTTTGTACATAACCACTGCAAGGTAACCACAGCACAACAGCTGTATTTAGGTCTCAATAACATGCTTAGTTTGATGTGTGCCTTGAAAGCAGTATATTTCTATGGCAAATATGTGTTTTTTAATTGAAATTCATGCCCGCCATCCCCCACTAAGTAATTGCCATTCATTTGATTATTTACTATTTGAACCTGACTACTCAAATGGTAAATAACCGTTTGCACTAATTAATAGTTTGAACTTTGGCCAAAAGAAAACAGCCATAGAGCAGCATAAATCTTTCAGCAAGTAACAAGAAGCACAATCTCTGTCAAATGCCCGGCACTGCAGCAGAAGCTATATCCACTATTCATGGACTTCATCAGAGAACTCTTTTTATAATCATGGAGAACAAGAAGTATGCACCCCTCAGAAACCCCTCGCACTGCAGGCTTACTTACTTTCTGCCCCTCTTGCCAGCCACTGCTTTCCCACTTCCTCCAACTGTGACATCATGGGCAGACATTGCTTCCTTGACAATCCTCCAACGAGCATATCCTTAGACCCCTAAGAGCTGCCACTGACCTCGGACCTGCCAAGAACCACAGCTGAATGCCTGGAATCACTGTTTTTAACAGACACAGTGGTTAACAGGATCTTGCTGAAACCCATGTTGACATTTGGTTGGGAAAGTCAGACAGGACACCCAGGCAGGATGCAAAAGCCAAACGGAAACATGTTGATATGTGGTCACAAAAAAAATCCCTTACCTGTATTGCCAGGCTCCCAACTTTGCCAGTTATCAGCTTTTACTTAAGCAAAACTATGAGAAACTCTTGTGCAGCTAATGTAAATCAGTTAAAATTACATTTGGGATTATGGTAACTGTCCTGTACTTTGACTTAAAGATCAAATGCACATGTGTATTGTCATGTCTTACCTGTTATGTTTCTAATGCAACTGGAGAGGATGCTAAAGGTGATGAGGCATATTTTATTGAGCTAATGTTTCAGTATTTCCCCTCCTTTTTTAATGTTTTTTGTAATTGCCACCAGATTCCCACCCCAAAAATGCCCACTAGCATCTCCAGCACAAACTGTGACCCGCAGCTGCATCTGACGTTATTCTTGTTTTCCCAAGCTTGTTTCCTGCACACTTGGGTAGCTGTACCATAGAGGTGAAGCCTGTGGTTCCACTTTTTTTTGTATTAAATATTTCATTTGACTGTGTACTGATCAATAAGATCCTGTCATATTTCTTTAATTCACCATGTCCTCAGATGAGGAATGAAATGCAGCAAATGAGGTTTGCCAGTTTCAGATGGCAGGTCCTGTTGTCCCTTGGGCCTTAGCCAATAGGGCTAGACCAGTCACAGCTGTAGTGAGGGGGGGAGTTAAACGGGGTGTGGTGAGGCCACTGACCTTATAAGCAAGGTCACAAGGGGGTGGAGACAAAAAGGGAAAGAGCACTAATTGGATAAAAAATGGGCTAAGATGGGAGAGACTAGGGGGCCAGTGACCTCACAAGCGAGATCACAAAAGGGGTAGGGATGAAGGAACAAGAGAATTGAATGATTGGATAAAAAATGGGCTAAAGGAGAGGAGCTTTGAGGGGTCTAAAAGCAGGTGCTGAGGGTGTAAGACCTTACTTTTTCATGATTAAAGAGTTGTTATCTCTGTTATCAACATGTCTGATTGGGAAATGATTTTTAATTGAGAAATTCCATTTTTAATGTAATTGTCTTTTGATAGTGTGTAATTCTTTTTCTCGAACACAGAATCTGAAAGATACCTGGCAGGAATTCAACCAGACATGGATGCTAGTCAAAATTGGGATATTATTAAAAATAGTCTGACAGGCCACTGGGACTTGTACAAAGATGCAGAGTAAGAAGGAAAGGGCAAAGAAGGCCAATTGGTTGACTCAGGAGGTTATGGAGGGGGGTGAGAGCCAAGAGGAAGGCATTTGAGAAACTCAAGACATTGGGAAGAGGGGTTGGCAAGGATGAGTATATGAAGATGTCCAGGGGGGTTACCAGGCTAGTCAGAGAAGCCAAGACTTCAAGAAACTGGCATAGGGTATTAAGGAAGGAGAATTGCACTTCTTCAGATACATTAGAGAAAGAAGGAAGAACAAAGACCAGATTGTGAGCATTAGAAAGGATGGGGGTGGAAAAGGCGGTGGATCAGGCAGAGGCATTAAACAAATACTTTAGCACTGTGTTCGTGAATGAGAAAGGGTGACAGATACTGCAAGGGGGGGTGGAATGGGTAGTGGGGAGAACCAGGTGACTGATGTAGGGATTACAGAGGACAGGTTTCTAGAAGGACAAAGGGCACTGAGGGTGGACAAGGCACCAGGATCAGACAGCATTCATCCTAGGGTAATCAGGGAGCTGGTGGAGATCCTGGCAGGACCACTAGCTGACCTGTTCAATACCTTCCTATAGAGAGGATGCATACAACAAGACTAGAGGATGGCCCATGTAGTGCCCAGTCACAAAAAGTGGTCCTAGGGATGAACCAGCTAACTATAGACCAGTGAACCTCACATCAATTGTGGGGAAGCTCATGGAGACAATCATAAAAGAAAGGCTAGTGACCTTTTTGGAGGACAGTTGTCACCAGGATGGCAAGCAACATGGGTTTGTGTCATGCAGATCCTGTCAGACCAATCTAATTGAGTATTACGACTGGATGACCAGGAAGCTGGATAGGGGCCATGCAGTGTATGTCCTGTATTTGGACTTCAGCAATGCCTTTGATTCTGTGCTGCATGGGAGGCAGGGTGGAAGCTGGAATACATAGAGGTGGGAATAAAGATGGCCAGAATGATCTTCAACTGACTGAAAGGAAGGCAGCAGAGGGTGGTGGTAGTGGGGGAACTCTCATCACTGAGGGAAACTGATGAGTGGAGTGCCACTGGGATCAGTACTGGGACCAGTGCTATTTGGAATATTCATAGTTGATATATCATATGGGGTCCAGAATAGGACCAGTCTGTTCACTGATCATATGAAGATGGGAGTTGTGGTAGATGACATTGAAGGGTGGAAGAGGCTGCAGGAGGACCTGACCAAACTACAGGAGCTGTCAGAAACATGGCAGCTGGGGTTCAATGCCAAGATGTGCAAGGTAATGCATTTCAAAGCTAGGAACCAGGGAAGAAGCTATCAGCTGGGATGGGTGCAGCTGGAAAGCACCATTGAGGAAAAGGATCTGAGGGTGCTTATATCAGGCAGCATGAACAACTCTGCTCAGTGCAGGAAGGTGGCAGCAAAAGCCAACAGGATGCTGGAGTGTATAGCAAGGGGAATCTCCTCAGCAATAGGGAGGTGATCCTTTCCTTGTACAGATCTCTGGTCAGGCCACACTTGGAGTACTGCATGCAGTACTGGCACCCACTCCTGAAGAAGGACATCAAATTATTGGAGAAAGAGCAATGTAGGATTACCAAGATGAGCCACGGACTGGAGAGAAGTCCTACGGGGATAGATTGGGCGAGATGAAGAT
This sequence comes from Neoceratodus forsteri, assembly GCA_016271365.2. Classification (NCBI taxonomy): domain Eukaryota; kingdom Metazoa; phylum Chordata; order Ceratodontiformes; family Ceratodontidae; genus Neoceratodus; species Neoceratodus forsteri. The sequence continues at coordinate 1,148,938,365 of CM057452.1, read as the reverse complement.
GTAGTCCCAGGAGGAGAGGAGGGATGGGGGGATATGATTGAAACCTTTAAATACCATAAGGGGATAAGTAAGGATAATACAAAAGGGATTTTCCAGCTTAGAAGAGGGAGGGATGCAATAGGCATCAGCTGAGATTGGAGTGGAGAACATTCAACTGGAAAACAAGGAGACATTTTTTCACTGAATGGGTGGTGGACAGGTGGAACGTTCTGCTCAAGGAGGTGGTATCCTTTAGAACAGTGGGCAGCTTTAAGAAGGGTGACAGAGTGGAGGGGGTTGATGAACAGAGGTGAGGAGGGTGGGGCAGCTACAAGATGAGGGGCTAGCTGCACAATCGAGCAGAGTCAATAGACCATAATGCTAGCTTCTGCTGGCATTTTCGTATGTTTGTATACCTAGTTTTTACTTTTAAGTTGGTATTCCAGCCATTTTTGCAGCAGTACATACAGGTGAGCTTTCAGCTCAGGTAAGAGATTCAATTTGGTCTTTGCAAGTGGGCTGCACTAGAAAAGATGTGAAATTGTGAAATCCTGCTGGCAAGTGTAGTTTGTTTGTTTGGGCACATTGGTGTTTTCACAGATTTTTGGCCCCTCTAACTAAGTTGTGAGGTATAATGTTTTATCTCGGGGTCCAGGGCTCATTGTCCACATAGGCACCAAAGCATTAGGTAAGGGCATGTGAGTTTTTCAGACTTGGGGGTAGTGTTTTGTTAGGGGGCCAACAGTGGTTTTAAAATAGCTCCTTGCATTATTTGGAGCTCTTCCAATGCTGCCACAAGATTCTTTGATGGCAGACTACGTGACCGGTGGCTGAGCCACATTTAAACTCGGTGGGCATTTGGCACCCACGCTTGCTTCCCCTATGAACTGGGCTCCCTAGCAGCCAGTTTGTGTAGAGTTGGCAGACGCAAGGGAGAGGACATGGGAATCCCCCTTTAGCATCTGCAGGGACAAGAAAAAGCAGTTTAGGAGCACTATGCAGGGGAACTGTGGCTTCAGCAGCTGCAACGTTTAAAAAAATTGGGGATGAACACAGAGCGAGATTTAGTTTAACAGACTACATGATGGGGTGGTCTGAGAGGAAAAGGGCTTGCTCCAAGTCCTTGGGTGGAGTTTAAGGGGTGTGTGTGTGTGTGTGTGTGTGTGTGTGTGACCCACGGCTAGCAGGTAATCAGAGAAAATGAAGGGGAGCACGCACTGTGAGGACGTACTGGAGTGACAAAAAAATGAAAAAATAGAAATGAAACATGAGGGAGCCAGTTAGTGCAATGAAGGCACAGCATGGCCCTCATGGGTTTGGGAGCAGGGGCATAAGACTCAAGGCTTTGAAATTTTCTCATAGGCAATTCAAGTACATAGAGTACATTGTTGGAAGAGGGTTAACTGTCTGGATTTTGAGTTGCAGCATCAGCTTTGAAAAGCATGGGGAGGAATGGAACCTAAGCAAAACACAATGACTAAATCCATCATTTGTAGTGGACCTGGCAGACAAGGCAAATAAAATTTCGGAATTGGCTGAAGGCTCAGAGACTGGGTGTGGGGACAAGTGGAAGGCGGAGAGGGGAAAGAAGAAGAAGGTTAACAAGAGACCACCAAGAGATCCTGTCCCTCCCTTGCCAGAGGAGCTAGTGGTGCTGTTCCCTTACCCATCAACTCTGGCTCCTTTGCCTCTGCCACCACTGCCTGCCCACAAGCCCATGCCATCGCCTTTGCCCACACCGAGCACCTCCACAGCCCAGTGCTCTGGTGGGCCCACTGTTGCCCCTAGGTCTCACAGGCCCCCTGACCCATCTGGATGATAACATGCCAGCTAGTCCATCTTCTCCAGTGCCAATCCTTACTCCAGAACCAGTCTTCTGACCAGATAATGAACCCCCCCCCCCAATTTGGGTAGCAATATTAAGGAATATGTTGAACAAATGTTGGGGGCTATGGGGGAGGATGGGATGGGGCAGATTGAGAAGGCCTTAGCAGAGATTAAGACAGGAAGGAAGGAAGAAGTCTAAACAAATCAGGGTCCAGCTTCTGGAGAAGGACAGGGCACAAGGGAGTTATGGTCATCAGGTATGAGAATAGGAGAACATGTACCATTGACAACAAAAGAAACAAACTTTGGCCAGAGCCAAAATGTCTACTGGATTTTTACCTGATAATGAATACATTTAGTGTGTGTGCCTCATGCTACTAATGAACATTATGATTTATGTGCACCTACTACTATACGTTTCCATTAGAAGTGTTTTCCAGACTTCCTTATTCTAATTTCATTTTTCTTTACAAGGCTAAAGACTGGTGACTAGCTGCAATGAACCACATTGGGGAAGCAGCTCCAGGATGTTGGGCATTCTTGCCTTTTGGTTCAAAAGTCTTTGTAGTTCCCTGCACAGTCAGATATTTAATTAGCAATGAGGAGAAGAATGTTTCAGACATTAGGGCTCTAATATCCCAGATTTAACTTTTAAGCTTTTTGTGAGAATTTTCCCCATACGTGAGTTAAATCCAAGCTTTTGTCTTTTCAGATTGCAGCTGGATGAACCCACTCCAACTCCTCTTCCAGCCCAAGTCCCATTGCACTTTGCTGCCCCAGGGCTTTTCATTATTGCAAGAAAAAGTTACAGTTGGAGCAGTGGTGCCAACAATGAGGGCGTGACATCAGTGAGGCTCCCCCGGGTTCTGCCTGTTGAGATTCCCCTCCCTGTCTCTATGTCTCAGTCTAATATCTCTTATTATTTAATGTGTGGGGCTGAGCCCATGTGGTGCTGCTGCATCTTGCTGCTCGCAGCTCTTCTGCACAAACTGGGCTGGGCACAACCAGTTCCCCTCACACTTTATTGGTGGATTTTACTGTCTGCCACACCGTCTCTTGACTCTCAGCAGCCAAAGTGGGCACTATCCATTAAAACTTAGTAGCAGGAGCAGCAGCAGCAGCAATATCCAGAGACTGATAAAACAGCTGACAAGGGACTAGGGTCAACTCCAGTCCCGAGCCAATCAGAGGAATGTATGGTGGGAGACTCCTGCAAGTGAGCTGAGGTATTCATGGCTTTGAAGGATAACAGCAGCAGTGGCATCCTGCCCATCAGCGTGGTGTTATCCATGTTCCCAGAGGTGGTGGAGCTGAATGTGGGAGGGCAAGAGTATGTCACCAAGCACTGCACCCTGCTCAGCATCCAAGACAGCACCCTGTATGGCATGTTTTCCCAGCCCAGCATCCGGGAGCTGCCTCGCAACAACCGTGGCTGCTTCTTCGTTAACTGGGATGGCTTCCTCTTCAGGTACATGCTGGATTATCTCCACAACTAGCAGCTTGTCCTGCCCGACCCCTTCCCAAAGAAGGAGCGGTTCCTGTGGAAGGCTGAGCATTTCTAGCTCCCTGGCCTTGTCAGGCTGCTGAGCCCCAAGGTCACCAAGCAGGGCTCACTCAACAACGAGGGCTGCCAGAGAGACATTGAGGAGAGCTTACAGGGCAGTGGAGACCCGGGGACAGCTTGCTCCACCATGTCAGACAAGAGGTCGGCCTTCATCACCTTGGGCTACTGGGGCTCCTACACCCTAGTGTAGGACAACCAGGCAGACACCCTTTCTTTTATTTTTTGGATGTAATGCCTGAACTAAGCTCAATTGATTTGTATGCACATATGAAAGATGTCATACTCGGGATTGTCAATAAAAAGTATAATTAAAAAAAAAGTAACATTCAGTAGAATATAAACAGTAGCCCATAACTGCCTTCCTGAGAATGAATTTGGCGTATTATTTGGAAAAAGGTAAGGCTGTGACTCTTGCTGTGCAATGTCCTGCAAAGTAGCACACTGACTGCTCTTACGATAGTGGTGTCAAATTGCTTAATGAGGGGTTGTGAGGGGCCTAGAGGAACTTGTTATGCAGAAAGTTCTGACTGCCAGAAGATAATGCGTTAGTTTCTGTCTCAATTAACTCCTTAAGCCAGAGGAAAAATAATGCTCTAAGGCTTCCTATATACACACACAGGCAACGCAGTAATGAGGCTTCAGCACAGGAATCTATTTTTAACAAGATATCATGTTATTTGGTAGCAAAGATGACATCAGCCCTTTTCTGAATGCAATACTTTATTTTTGCTCCACTGGATCAGCAATATTTGCACAAGCTGTGCCCAGTCCAGATTTTACAGCACTGGTCTGGGTTTGATGATCTTGATTTTACCCATACCCCACTGCATGTGGCTTAGTGATATATTATACAAATGGCTGCAGAGTCTTCCATCCTGTCTATATCCTTGTGGAGATGGAGTTTCCAGAACTGCACACAGTACTCCAGATGTGGTCTCACCAATTGTCTGTACAGAGGGATAACAACTTCCTGTTTTCTACTGGTGATGCCTCTCCCTATGCATCCCTGTATCTCTCCAGATCTCCTTAGTCCTTACTGCCTTCTTACATTGTTTACCTTCCCCAAGGTCCCTTTCCATTATTGTTGTTGTTAGTGCCCCCCCATTGTGTATTCTTCCCCTGAGTTTTTATTTCCCAGGTGAATAACTTAGCAATTTTTTGCATTGAATCTAAGCTGCCATACTTTTGACCATTCCTCCAACCTTGCCAAGTCCCTTCTCACCTTTCCACCCCCCTTGTGTATCAACCCTGTTGCAGATTTTTGTATCATCTGCAAAGAGGCATACTTTTCCTTCCAGCCACTCTGCAATGTCTCCTATAAAGACATAAAAGAGAACCGGTCCCAGTACTGAACCCTGCAGTACTCCACTAGTAACCACCCTGTCTTCAGAGTGTATTCCACATTTACTATTGCCCTATGCATCCTGTTGATCAACAAATTTGTTACCCAGGCTATCACCCTGGGACCCACTCCAAGGGTGGCTAACTTGTTTATTAATCTTTTGTATGGGACTGTGTCAAATGCCTTGCTAACGTCTAGGTAGGCCATATATACAGCACCTCCCTGGTTTATTACTTTGGTCACCCAGTCAAAGAAATCTATTAGATTCATCTAACATGACCTTCCTATTGTGAATCCATGCTGCCTCAGGTCCTGTGCCCCCTGGCCTCTAGGTACTCAACAATTCTTTCTTTCAGAAGTGATTCCATCATTTTCCCCTCCATATTGCATTCTAGCTCTACTATCCAGCATAAATACAGTATAAAAATGGGTACAATTAGGTAGTACATCTCAGCCTGTCAACTCTGAGTACATATGTAGTTAAACTTTGTAAAAGCAGGACCACAGTACTGGAGCCCCCCATTGAAAATATACATGTAAATTAGTCTGTTCTGGCTAGCCTACAATGTAAAAGCAGACAAAACTGAAAATGAGGTATTACCTCTCAGCCAATTCTGCCTAAATACATTGTAAAAATGGATAAAAGCAAGACCCTGTTTGAAAGTGGGATATTGCATATCTGCTGTGCTATCCGGAGTTAATACAGTCTAAAATTTGTAAAAGTAGGACTCTTCTGAAAATGAGTGTGCCTCATCTATTCCATCCTTGGTGTATATATATATATATATATATATATTATGTATCAGTAAAATGTATAAGAACACCACAAAACACATAGAAGGCTATTAAACAAACTGGGGAATATGGGGATGGGCAGGATAATAGTGTGGCTGGTGGGTAATTGGCTGATGGCAGGACAAAAAGGGTGGTGGCAAGCAGCTGTCACTCCTCTGGAGAAGAGTGACCAGTGGGGTACTGCAGTGATCAGTGCTAGGACTGGTCCTATTCAATGTCTTCATCAGTGACTTTGTGCAGTACCTAGAAGGTAGAATTTCCCTGTTCACTGATGATACAAAGCTCTGTAACAGAGTGGACAGTTCCTATATGTTTGTACTAGATATACTTATGTACCTAGGACATACTAGATGAGATAAACTCATTTTTTAGTGGAATCCTACATTTTACACGTTTCAGGCTACATTAACTCAGGATAGCACAGGAACTATGCAATAACTCATTTTCAGTGAGGTTCCTGCTTTTATCTATTTGTCATTGTATTTAGGCAGAAATTGTTTAGAGTTAATACAATATCTCATTTTCAGTGGTGTCCTGCTTTTACAGTGTAGTTTTGCCAGGGCAGACTAGTCTAAATGTATACTTTCAGTGGGGATACGCAGCACTGGGGTCATGCTTTTACAGACTTTTACCTTTTCTTTTATGGGGTGTGTGGGGGGAGAATTGGTAGTACAGTACAACTGTTTCATTGTGACTTTTTGCTACTGCAGTGTGGCAAAAGTCACAATGAAACAATGTATAGTACCAGTTCTCACCCCACACCTCCCAGAAATGCTAAATGTTTGAACAGTCTACCAGTGGGTAAAAGCATGACCCCACTGAGAATGACATATTGCATTTTAGCTCTGCTATGTGATGTAAATGTGGTACAAAGATGGGTAAAATTAGATTATGCATCTCCACTGGTCATCTCTGGGTACATATGTGGTTAAACTTTGGAAAAGCAGGACCCCAGTACAACAACCCCGTTGAAAGTATACCATTAAACTAGTCTGTCTTGGCAGAACTATACTGTAAAAGCAGGACACCACTGAAAATGAGATATTACCTCTCAGCCAATCCTGCCTAAATACACTCTACAAATAGGTAAAAGCAAGACCCTGACTGAAAATGAGAGATTGCATATCTCCTGTGACCTCCTGAGTTAATACAGTCTAAAATGTGTTAAACTAGGACTCCACTGAAAATGAATGCATCTCATCTAGTCTGTCCATGGTATATATGCATTTCTGTTACAAATGTGGAGGAACCCGAATCTGGCCAAAGTCACAATGAAATAGTTATAATACCAGTTCTCCCCCAACCCCCTCACCCAAAAAAGCTAAAAGTTAGAACAGTCTAACGACGTAGCCTAGCAGCTGTGACGTACATTCTCATTTTTAATGGGTTCTAGATTTTAACATTTATTTTTCCAGGACAGAGCAGCATAGACGAACATCTTTCACTAGGATTCTGCTATATTGGGGTCCCTACACATTTTTACTAGAAATGCATATATTCCAAGGACAGGATAGATGAGATGCATTCATTTTCAGTGGAGTCCTACTTTTACACATTTTAGACTCTATTAACTCAGGAGCGCACAGGAGATATGCAATATATAATTTTCAGTCAAGTTCCTGCTTTTACCTATTTTTTTTACAAAGTATTTAGGCAGAATTAGTTTAGAGGTTATATCTTATTTTCAGTTGTGTCCTGCTTTTACAGCGTAGTTTTGCCTGGACGGACATGTTTAAATGTATCCTTTCACTGGGGGTCTGCTGTGAGGAGGGGGTCCTGCTTTTACAAAGTTTAACTACATATGCACCCAGAGTAGACCTGTTGAGATGCAGTATTTAATTGTACCCATTTTTAGACTGTATGTATCCTGGGGAGCTGAGCATAAATACAATATCTCATTCTCATCAGGGTCATACTTTTACCCATTCTTAAAGTGTTCAGACGTTCAGTGGTTTGTGTTTTTTTGGGGTGTGCGGGGAGAACTAGCACTATAACTCTTTCATTGTGACATTTTACTACTGCTGTGTGGCCAAAGTAACAATAAAACAGTTAAAGTACCAGATTTCTCCCCACCCCACCCCCCAAAAAAAAAGAAAATCTAAAAGTTTTACAACAGTCTATCAGTTGGTAAACGTATGATGCCACTGAGAACGAGAGAATGCATTTCAGCTCTGTTGTCCAAGGTTAATACTGTCTAAAAATGGGTAAAATTAGTGCATCTCAGCTGGTCAACTCTGGTACATATGTAGTCAAACTTTCTGAAGGCAGGACCCCAGTACAGCAACCCCCAACTGAAAGCATACATTTAATTAGATCTGTCCTGGCAGAACTACACTGTAAAAGATGGAAACCACTGAAAATTAGATATTACCTTTCAACCAATCCTGCCTAAATACACTCTAAAAATAAGTAAAACCAGGATTGTGACTAAAATGAGATATTGCATATCTCCAGTGACCTCCTGCGTTAATACAATCTAAAATTTGTTAAAGTAGGACTCCACTGAAAATGAATGCATCTCATCTAGTCTCTCCTGGGAATATATGATGTTCTAGAAAAAATGGTTTGGAACCTCAGTCTGGCCAAAGTTACAGTGAAACAGTTATAGTACTAGTTCTCCCCACCCCCAAAAAAAGAAAGCTAAAAGAACGGTCTAGCAACATAGCCTAGCAGTTGAGAGGCACTTTTTTCATTTTTAATGGATTCTAAAGCTTAAAATTTATTTTTCTAGGACACGGCAGCATAGATGAACATCTTTCACTAGGGTTCTGCTATATTGGGTTCTTACACATTTTTACAAGAAATGTATACACAAAGACATGCTTGATGAGATGCATTCATTTTCAGTGGAGTCCTACTTTTATGCATTTTAGACTTTATTAACTAAGGCTAGCACAACAGATATGCAATATATCATTTTCAGTCAGGGTCCTGCTTTAATTGATTAAGTTATTTACTTATAATATATGGATTGTCAAAGTAATACCATCATAAGGCATATAAAAAAATCCTGGTAATAGTGTGGCTCCTGGTCCGATAATACCACTGCTCCCGAGTGATAATACTATCGTTCAGGAGCTGTAATACTATCGTTCAGGACCTGAACGATAATATTATCACCAAAGATGAACAGCGCAAGCGCAAGTCTATCTTGTCATGTCTTTTAAGCATGCCTTCCGATTGGCTCGTTTCCAGACGAAACAGTTTGAAAAGCATGGTGGCAGATTCTCGCTTAGCGAGATGACACTATGCAGAGTCCACAGTGATGAAACTTCATTTTTTTTCAGCGTATCTACAAATGAAAATGTATCTCGCTGAACTGTGCTCACCCACCCCCAAAAACAAAAGGTAAAAGAAATTGAAATTGTTGCTATGCATGTGTGCGAGTCACCAAAGGCAGGCAGACCAGGCAACACTGTGTGACAGGCTGTGGCAGTCGGCTACGAGCACGAGATTCTTTTAGTTAACAGCTGACTGGTAGCAGCAAAATGATTACAAAAAAAAGTTGTATCCATATATTAAAAAAAATAATAGATAGGTACTGTAACTAGGCATTACTGGTGAGATACCATCTCGAGGTTCCTATGTGTCCAGAACCTCTCGATAGTATTACTCACCAGTAATACCCAGTTACCTATCCATTATTCTATTTATTTACAATACATTTAAGCAGAATTAGTTTAGAGGTAATATCTTTTTTTCAGTGTTATCCTGCTTTTACAGTGTACTTTTGCCAGGACAGATCAGTTTAAAGGTATACTTTCAGTGGGGGTCTGCTGTGCGGTGGGTCCTGCTTTTACAAAGTTTAACTACATATGCACCCAGAGTAGACCTGCTGAGATGCAGTATCTAATTGCACCCATTTTTAAACTGTGTGTATCCTGGAGAGGAGATCATAAATACAACATCTCATTCTCAGCATGGTCATGCATTTACCCATTGTTAAAGTGTGTGGTAGATGAACCCCCCCCCGTTGTTTCCCCTTTTTTTTTTGTCATATTTGTGTTATGTCTCCTTGTAAAAAATCTGTTGCACGACAGTAATCATTTTATTTCCTTTCTTGTGTCTGTAATCCTGTGCATTTGTGTCCCTGTGTGAATTCCCTGTGGTCCTTGGATATGCGGTCAGACTGGCCCCCTGCTATGCAACACTCGTCGTATCTCTGTTTTGCCCTTGAGATATTTGGTGTTAAGAGAACCCGCCCTTTATGTTTTAGAAAGATTTCCTGAAGGCACCAGATAGGGTGTCTGTTCAAGTTAAGATAGAGCAAAAGGTACAAACTGCATGGTAGCTGTTAAAGCCCGATGGTTAAAATACCAAAAGGGAAAGCCGACGGCATTACTGTGCAAGCAGAAGTGACTGCATCTAAAAGACAATTAAATTCAAGCAGTCTAGTAAGGTAAATGCCCAACGGCATGTTAAGTACACAGTCAAGGGTCCGTTTTTTCATTTTAAACACATGAGAATACTGAACATTATTTCTAAGCATCTGTATGCCTCTGAAGATGTATATCTGTTTACATTATTTTCCCAATGGTACAAAGGGTATCAAACTGTTTCCTTCTTATTTATTCACTTTCAGCTTCCCCTATTTCTTAAAGCTTCTAATACGGTTTGTATTTAGGGAACCACAAGTTTCCCTCTGCTTTTCTAAATAACTTAGAGATGTGTATAGTTTAAAAACAGACCTGTGAGTTCTGTGAACTTCCAGAGCCAATCACTAAGGTGATTCTTGCACATTATCTTCTTCTATAAGGAGTCAGTGGCACCTTGCTGCTTTCTTTTATAAGGAGAAAGTGGGTGTCCTGGCTAAAACTGGGGAGGAGCTCATGTTAAGTTAGCCTACTTCTTAGTAATTTAGACTGTACTGTATTAAGTGATATTCTGGTTTTATTTTCACTTTCAGAGCATATTCATGGATTAAACTTAAAGATGTATTGCCTAAATCCACATATTGTTCTTTGTAAGCCTGAACATAATGTATTTTTAAAGTAATTATTAATAGAGAGGAGTGGTTTTCCTTCTGGAGGCGGAGTCTCCCTCCTATTAATGAAGCTTAGCTCCAGCTTGAAGTGAGATGCGCTTTAGGAGAGTCAGTGAAAAGACCTCCTGCTCTCTGGTGATTTGCACAAAATAAGGTACTCTTGCTAGAGCTTTGGCAGACTAATTGTGCTACCTTCATTTCATTTTTTTTCTTTTATTCATATTTCGAAGTATGCTGAAGTAAGCTGTTTCTGGATTAAATTTTGGTTATTTTGTTTTTGTTCCATAATAAAAGTCATACCAAACAAGGTATGTTGTACCATTTATATTGACTCATGTGTGACCTGTTATTTCAACCCACCACATTCCGTACCAGAAGTGGGGTTGAAGGGTGATTCCACAAAGCAAGAGGTGGACTCCCAAAGATACTGCACTTAGTATCCAGGTCATATACAGGTGTCAACAGGTACATGGCTCATAAGGTGGAGAATGGAAGTACCCTACCAGGTGTTTTGACAAGAACCCAGGCTGCCGCTATTGGAGAACCTTTACTTGAAGGATTACCTGCTGCCACATGACCTAAAGTCAAACCTGACGTACAGATGATGGCAGCAGCAGGTATAAAGGAACCAGCTACGGAGCCAGCTGAAACCCCTCCAGAGGATCTCTGGGATTTACTGCGTTAGCTTGCTGTAAGACAGCTGGAGATGGAACATCTGCGAGAAGCCAATCTAAGGGAGAGGGAGGAGGAAAGACGACGACAAGATCAGAGGTGGGCAAATACAATACAAGCCTTACAACATATTGGGACTGGTTCAGGAACTGCCCAACCAAATCCTAGAGACATAAAGTTAATGAAAATTACTCTTTCTGATGACATAGAGGCATACCTTATGACCTTAGAGTGTGTAGCACAAGCTTGTAATTGGTCTGCTACCCAGTGGGTGGTAAGACTGGCACCTTCCCTATCAGGTAAGGCCCAATTAGCATATACCAGTATGAATGCCCAAGTTGCTAATGATTATGCCTCTGTAAAGAAGATCTTAAAGAGATATGACATTAATCCAGAAACGTATCAGCAAAGGTTTCGTTCCTTAAAACATTTACACCATGTGCCACCTCAAGAGACTTATACCAGACTGAATGATCTTTGTTATAAGTGGTTACAACCGGAAGAAATGACTGTACCAGCCATTATTGAGCTGTTTGTATTAGAGCAGTTTATCCAGGTTATGCCTGCAGATGTTCAGCTATGGATAAGGGAACATCACCCTGGTACTGCAGAAGCCACCATTACTCTTGCTAAAGATTTCTTGACTGCACGACAGCCAGTCCAAAAGGGCTATAGAAGAATGGAAAGTGCTATTCCTATGACCTCAACTACTGCAGTAAGAGCCTCTACTGTTTCCACTGGGCCTAGCAAAACCAAGGGAAGGGAGATGATATTGAAAAAAACGGACTCTTCCATAGAATGTCACTATTGCCATGGATTAGGCCATATTGCATGTTTTTGCCCAAGAAAAAATATGCTTATCTAGCATCAATGAATATGGGAAATTTCTTTGTACAGACTATAGTAAATGGGACTCAGATAGAAGGATTGGTAGACTCAGGAAGCTGTCAAAGATTGATTCAGGCCAATTTGTTAAAAGACAATTTATTGAGTTTCAAGGTCACTGGTGTCATATGTATACATGGCGACGTCCATCAGTATCCAACAGCACTGGCACAGATATACGTGAATGGCCAATCATACGACATGACTTTAGGAGCTGTACCTACTCTTCCAGTGCCTTTAATAATTGGCCAAGATTTTCCTGCATTCAAAGACCTTATAACAACATGTGACATTAATAAGAACATAACCTTATCTGCTGTGACTACACGAGCTCAGGCTCAGCAATTGTCACCAGAACCAGTGTTTTCCTTTGATGACTCTTTGTTTGAAGAAGGGAACAGAGGTCAAAAAACAAAGACTGAAAGAAAGCAGGCACAAAAAGACTGGAAACATAAGAATGCTGATGTTAATGATGTAATGCCTCAGTATGATATAATTGATATTAAAGCAGATCGACAGAGTGATATCACACTTAACCCCTTTTTCTCACAGCTAGACAAACGTCTTCTGCCTCCCCTCAGATTATACAACAAAAGGGGATTTTGTATAGAGTGTGTACAAATCCTAGTACACAAGAATTAGTAGAACAGATGTTGGTACCACAAAAGTATAGAAAAGACCTACTGTACTTAGCCCATGACATTCCTAGTGCTGGTCATGCAGGGCAAGAAAGAACATCTGCTAGACTCTTACAATGATTTGTTGGCCTGGTTTACAGGAAGACGTTGCTGAGTACTGCAGACAGTGTCCCTCCTGTCAACTTGTCAGCCAAGTCACATGCAAGAATAGAGCTCATTTAATGCCTTTGCTTGTAGTATCACAGCTTTTTGAAAGAATAGCCATGGATGTGATTGGCCCACTGATAAAAAGTAGTAAAGGTAACCAATATATTCTTGTTTTATGTGACTATGCAACTAAATATCCCAAAGCATTTCCCCTGAGAACAGTGACATCCCCAAAAATAGCTGACAAGGTGGTGGAATTTTGTAGTAGGATGAGCATCCCCAAAGAGATCCTGATGGATTGTGAAACTAATTTTACTTCTGCCTTGTTGTCTGAACTCTATAAAGCCTTAGGGATCACTACATTAAGAACTACCCCGTACCACCCACAAACTGATGGACTTACAGAACGGTTTAATCAAACCCTATAGAGAATGATTATAAAGTTTGTGGATGAGGAAGGGAAAAACTGGGACCAGTATTTATCACTGTTCTTGTTTGCTTATCGAGAGGTTCCCCAAGCCTCTATAAGATTTTCTCCATTCAATCTATTATATGGAAGAAATCCTAGAAGGCCCCTCAATATTGTTAAAGAAACATGGGAAGGAGAAACAAAAGTGAAATACACCAATATTCTGAATTATTTTGTTAATTTGAGGAAATGGTTAGCTCGATATATAGAAGATGTACATGAACACAACACAGAAGCACAAAAGAAACAAAAGTTTTATTATGATAACAAATCACAAGAAAAGAAATTCCATTCAGGTGACAAGGTATTATTATTGCTACCATCTAATGACAACAAACTGTTAATGAAATGGCAGAGACCCTCCACTATTGTCTGTCAGACTGGTCCTGTTACCTACCGAGTTAAAATACTCGGGAGACGGAAGTCCCACCCCATCTATCATGCTAATCTTTTGAAAAAATGGCATGAACAACCTGAACCTGACATAAAAACTAACTTTTATGTTATGCCCAATAGACCTGAGACAGAATTGGATATGGCCTACAAAGGACTTAAAACCCAAGAAAGTATAAATGATGTACAGATAAATCCTAATTTACCTAACAAACAACATACAGACTTAGTACAAGTCTTACAAACATTCAACAGGCTTTTTACTACCATCCCAGGTAAAGCTAATTATGTGGTACACACTATTACTACTGATTCTGCTCCTATAAAACAAAAGGCATACTGTCTGCCTGAAAAAAAGTAGATCTGCTGTGGGAGAAAGAAATTGAGAAATTGCTACATCTAAAAATTATTGAACCTTCCAAAACTCCTTGGTCCTCCCCTATGGTGGTTGTACCAAAGTAGGAAGGGGAAATTTAGGTTTAGATTTCCGTAAACTAAATAAAGTTTCCCAGTTTGATAGTTACTCAATTCCCAGAGTGGATGACATCATAGATCACATTGCACAGGCAAAATATATTTCCCCTCTTGATCTTACCAAAGACTATTGGTAAATTCCTTTGGAGGAGCATTCTAAAGAAAAGACAGCCTTCAGCACTGCAAAGGGGTTGTTCCAATTTGCCTAAATGCCATTTGGTTTACATGGAGCTCCTGCTACCTTCCAAAGGTACATGGATAAATTATTAAATGAACATACTTCTTATTGCTCCGCTTATCTCGATGACATGGTAATTTTTAGTCTTGATTGGTCATCCCATCTTACACACTTGACTAATATTCTATCCACTATCAAAAAGGCTGGTTTAACTATTCATCCTTCCAAGTGTAAAATAGCCATGACTGAGACCAGATATTTGGGTTTTATTTTAGATAATGGCCTAGTAAGACCTGAAATAGAGAAGGTTGAAGCAGTAGCTCAGTGCCCTATTCCCAAAACAAATAAACAATTAAGATCATTTTTAGGTTTGGCCGGATATTACAGGCATTTTATCCCCAATTTTGCCACTATTGCAGCCCCATTAACAGACTTAACCTGAAAACAGGTCCCAAATGACATTCCTTGGTCTTCTGCTTGTGATGAAGCCTTTAGAACAATAAAACCTATATTGTCTTCTGCCCCAGTGCTACAATCTCTCAATTTTGACAAGCCATTTATGCTACAGACTGATGCTTCTGAGACTGGATTAGGTGCTGTATTATGTCAGTATATCAGTGGAGAAGAACATCCTATCATATTCATTAGCCGTATATTATACCTTAGAGAGCAAAAGTATGCTACAATTAAAAAGGAATGCTTAGCGATCAAGTGGGCTATAGAAGCCTAAAAATATTATTTATGGGGAACTCATTTTACTCTAGTGACAGACCACAACCCCTTATGCTGGCTTAATCAAATGAAAGATAAAAATGGCCACATAGTACGTTGGTATTTGGCATTACAGCCCTACCATTTCGAGATTAAACATAGACCTGGTAGTAGACATAAAAATGCTGATTTTCTTTCATAATATGGTGTTAACATTGATTGTAACCAGAATGGAACTCCTAGCAGTCAGACTAACCCCAGAGCAAATGACGAGTAATTATGAATAGTAATGAATTTTGTATATTGTATTGTATACATTTGTTTTTATGGTGCCCTGGGGTGAGACTCCCATGAGGGTGGGTAGAAGTCTCATTCTCATTCCCCAGACCTTTCAATTGCGGGAATGTGTATTTCAAACCAATCAAGATATTCTGGTTTGTACTTAAAGAGGGGGAAATGTGGTAGATGCACCCCCCCGTTGTTTCCCCTTTTTTTGTCATATTTGTTTTATGTCTCCTTGTAAAAAACCTGTTGTGTGACAGTAATTGTTTTATTTCCTTTCTTGTGTCTGTAATCCTGTGCATTTGTGTCCCTGTGTGAATTCCCTGTGGTCCTTGGTTATGCTGTCAGACAGGCCCCCTGGTGCATAACACTCTTCGTATCTCTGTTTTGCCCTTGAGATATTTGATGTTAAGAGAACCCCCCCCAGCTTATGTTTTAGAAAAAATTCCGGAAGGCACCAGATAGGGTGTCTGTTCAAGTTAAAATAGACCAAAAGGTACAAACTGCATGGTAGCTGTTAATGCCAAATGGCTAAAATACCAAAAGGGAAAGCTGATGGCAATACTGTGCGAGCAGAAGAGATTGCATCTGAAAGGCAATTAAATTCAAGCAGTCTAGTTAAGTAAATGCCCGATGGCATGTTAAATACACAGTTAAGGGTCCGTTTTTTTCATTTTAAACACATGAGAATACTGAACATTATTTCTAAGAATCTGTATGCCTCTAAAGACGTATATCTCTGTTTATATTATTTTCCCAATGGTACAAAGGGTATCAAACTGTTTCCCTCTTATTTATTCGCTTTCAGCTTCCCCTATTTCTTAAAGCTTCTAAGACAGTTTGTATTTAGGGAACCACAAGTTTCCCTCTGCTTTCCTAAACAACTTGGAGATGTAGATAGTTTAAAAACAAACCTGTGAGTTCTGTGAACTTCCAGAGCCAATCACTAAGGTGGATCTTGCACATTGTCTTCTCCTATAGGGAGTCAGTGGCACCTTGCTGCTTTCTTTTATAGGGAGAAAGTGGGTGTCCTGGCTAGAACTGGGAAGGAGCTCATGTTAAGTTAGCCCACTTGTTAGTAATTTGGACTGTATTAAGTGATATTCTGGTTTTATTTTCACTTTCAGAGCATACTCATGGATTAAATTTAAAGATGTATTGCCTAAATCCACATATTGTTCTTTGTAAGCCTGAACAAAATGTATTTTTAAAATATTAATTAAAAAATATTAATAGAGGGGAGTGGTTTTCCTTCTGGAGGTGGAGTCTCCCTCCTATAAATGAAGCCTAGCTCCAACTTGAAGTGAGATGAGCTTTAGGAGAGTCAGTGAAAAGACCTCTTGCTTTCTGGTGATTGCACAAAATAAGCTACTTTTGCTAGAGCTTTAGCAGAGTAATTGTGCTACCTTCATTTCATTTTTTTTTAATTTATATTTCAAAGTAAGCTGTTTCTGGATTAAATTTTGGTTATTTTGTTTTTGTTCCATAATAAAAGTCATACCAAACAAGGTATGTTGTACTATTTATGTTGACTCATGTGTGACCTGTTATTTAAACCCACCACAAAGTGTTCAAACTTAGTTTTTTTTAGGGGGGGGACTGGTACTAAACTCTTTCATTGTGATGATTTACTGCTACTGTGTTGCCAAAGTAAGAACAAAACAGTTAAAATACCAGTTCTCCTATCAAACCAACCCCCCCAGAAAAAGAAATGTAAAAGTTTTAACAGACTACCAGTGGGTAAAAGAATGACTCCTCTGAGAATGAAATATTGCATTTTAGCTCTGCTGTCCAAGGTAAATACTGCCCATAAATGAGTAAAATTAGATAGTACACTCAGCAGGTCAACTCTGGGTACATATGTAGTTAAACTTTGTTTCTGTTTTTTTGCAATTAAGTTAATTTTAACTTTCACTGGAAATAACAACTTATACAAACAAGGCCACTGATGCAAAAAGGTACAATACAATACAAGTCACTGTTCATGGCCAAATAAAACAAAGAAAAGACAATACATCACAGACAACCCTACACCCCACCTGCCCACACCCAAGCCCCACCACCAGAGCAAGCTCAGCCAATGCCTAGTAACATTTTCCTTAGATGAAAAAGGGAATATACCTTGGCACACACACAGGGACTTATTGGTCAAATACAACTTAATCAAGGAGGGTATTATGAATATGGTATAGAACCAGGAGGAGAGAAAGGGAAACAAAAAAGTAAGAGAGAAGGGGAGGAATAAAAAGGTAAACTTTAACAGCCAAATTTATCTTTGAGAGTTAAGAAAAGGGGACTCCAACATCTTTGAAATTTACTCCATGACTGAAAGATTTTAGCAATACTTCTCTCAGCATTTAAAGCAGTGATGAATTCTGCCCACCATTTCTGATATGAAGGGGTCCAATTGTCTTTCCAGTGCCTTAAGATTAACAATTTAGCAACTAGGGAAGTCATAGCAACTTGCTTTTTTCGGAAAAATAGTCGGAATAGAATTATATAACCCCAAGACGCAAGTCTCTACTGAAAAGAAAACAGATATATTGAGGTGGTCTGCAACTTTTTTTTAAATCACTTCCCAAAAGTTTTGTATTTTAGGACAAGTCCAGAGTTTACGGTATATTGTAGCATCTTCATGTCTGCAATCTGGTCATTTTGGGGAGGCTATCCTATCCATCCTATACAGTTTGCTGGGAGAGTAGTATAGATTATGGAGGATATTGAATTGTAAATTACGCAGCCAATCCTGTTTAATTAGATCAAAGTTATCAGTCCAAATCTGCATCCATGTGGTATCAGAGAGAGAATTGTCTAAGGTATATTTCCAATAGTATAATAGACGATTGATAAGCTAATAATAGTTTAGCGATTGGTTTAGGTTTTTTAGCTATAACCTGGAGGTAGTCTAAAAGGGTGCCAATCTTATCTGACCAGGGGGGTCTACCCAAAATGTTACTTACACAATGACAAACTTGAGACCAGAAAAAAACTGGTTTATCTAGCAAATTAAGCTTATGTCGGAGAGCAGAAATAGAGAGTAAAGAGTCTCCTTGAGTTAAATCATTTAACTTTGGAAGTTTTTGCACTGGCCAGTCATTTAAGCAAATAACCCTGTTCGCTATCTTTAAGTTAGGGTTATTTAACAAGGGTTGAGTGGTATCTTTTTTTGGACTACATCTGATTAATACATAGATACATAGATACACAGACGGTGTCGGCAGATAAGGGCCTATGGCCCACCCAGTCTGCCCATTTGAGCTTGTAAGTTCAGTTTGTTTTCCTAGAAGTCTGTTGCCCCTTACCCCTGACCTCCAGAATTTCTTTATGTCTATCCCATGCATTCTTAAATCCCGTGATTGTTTCAGCCCCACCACTTCTCTCTGGCAGGTGTTCCACTTGTCCACCACCCATTCTGTGAAGAAATTCTTCCTCATGTTTCCTCTGAATCGTCCTCCCTCCAACTCATCCCATGCCCTCTAGCTCTGGAACATCTTTTTCACTTAAAAATAGTGTATTCCTGCACCCTGTTCCTCCCTGTGAGATACTTGTATGTCTCTATCATATCCCCTCTCTCCCTCCTCTCCTCCAGGGAATACATGTTCAGTTCCTTCAACCTGTCTTCATAGGACTTGTGATGCAATCCATGCACCATCTTTGTTGCCCTCCTCTGAAACTTTTCTACCGTGTCTATGTCCTTACGTAGGTATGGTCTCCAGAACTGTACACTGTACTCCAGGTGGGGCCTCACTAGTGTCTTGTGTAGTGGAATTATGACCTCCCTTTTCCTGCTGGTGATGTCCCTGCCTATACATCCCAGCATCCTATTTGCTTTACCTGCTGCCTTGTCACACTGTTTCTCTACCTTGAGGTCATGAGATGATAACCCCAAGATCCCTTTCCTGCTTGGTGCATGCTATATCCTCACCCCCACTGATATATTGTGCCAGGGTTTTTGTGCCCCATATGCATTACCTTGCACTTCTTTGCATTGAATTTCAACTGCCAAACCCCTGACCATTCTTTAAGTTTCTGCAGGTCCCTTCTCATTCTGTCTACACCCTCTGGTGTGTTTACTCTGTTACAGAGCTTTGTGTCATCAGCAAACAGTGAAATTCTGCCTTCTAGGTCCTATGCAATGTCACTGATGAAGATGTTGAATAGGACCGGTCCCAGCACTGATCCCTGTGGTACCCCACTGGTCACTCTTCCCTCTGTGGAGTGACACCCATTTACCACCACCCTCTGTGTCCTGCCACCCAGCCAGTTACCTACCCACCACACTACTGTCCTGCCTACACCCATATTCCCCAGTTTGTGTAATAGTCTTCTATGTGGCATAGTGTCAAAGGCCTTGCTGAAGTCCAGATAGGCCATGTCCACTGCCCTCCCCTGATCCACCTCCCTAGTCACCCAGTCAAAAAATTCAACGTGGTTGGTCTGACATGACCTCCCCCTGGTGAAATCATGCTGCCTTGGGTCCTGTAGTCCATTGACAACCAGTTGTTCCATGAATCTCTCCTTCAGTATTGCTTCCATGATCTTCCCCACTGCCGAGGTGAGGCTGACTGGTCTGTAGTTCCCTGCTTCCTCTTTGTTCCCGCTTTTGTGTAAGGGGACTACATCTGCTGTCCTCCAGTCTTTGGGTACCTCCCCTGTTTCCAGTGATTGGCTAAACAGGATAGCCAGAGGTTCAGCCACCACCTCTCTTAGTTCTTTAAGGACCCTGGGGTGCACCCCATCTGGCCCCATTGCTTTATCAACTCTTATTACTTCCAGTTCCTTCAGGACCCTTTCTCATTTAAGGGACTTGTGTCCATTTCTGCACCATTCTCACCCTTGTACTTCCTTCAGACCCATTACCCTCCTCTTCCTCAGTAAAGTCTGAGCAAATACCTGTTCAATATGTCAGCTTTACTGTTGTCATCCTCACACGGCTCCCATCCCCCTTCAGTCTCACTATCCTCCCTTTGTCTTTCTTTTTCCTTATGTACCTGTAAAGGTTTTGTCCCCTCTACCCACTGATTTTGCAATGTGTTCTTCTGTCTGAGCTTTGGCTTCCCTTACTGACCTCCTGCCTCCCTTTGCTTCTCCTGGTACTTCTTCTATCCCTTCTGCCTGTGTCTTTTGTATTGCCTGAATGCAATCTTTTGGCTTTCACTTTCTTTGCTACCTCTTTGGAAAACCATAATGGTCTCCTCTTCCTTTTCTCTTGCTAACCTGCTTAATGCATAATTCTGTTGTTCTTATAATCCCTATTTTAAATACTGCCCACTGTTCCTCAACCCTGATTCCTGTCCCATTCCCTTAATGCCTCTTTCAAGTATCTCCCCATTTTCCCAAAGTCTGCCCCCCTAAAATCCAGGATACGTGTTTTTGTGTGGTTTGGTTCGGCTCTTTCTGTGATTTCAAACCACAATGACTGGTGGTCACTGTTCCCCAGGTGCTCCCCCACTGTTACCCCCATCACACTGTCCCTGTTTGTGAGCACAAGGTCCAGTACTGCCTTTTACAGAGTTGGTTCCATGACCAGTTGCTTGAGGAAGGCACCCTGAAGGGAGTCAAAGATAAATCTGCTCCTAGTTGATGCTGCTGCTGAAATGCTCCAGTCCACGTCTGGAATATTGAAGTCTCTAACCAGTACTACCTCACCCTTGTCTGCCATCCTTTGGATGGCTAGCATCAGCTCTCTATCTGTTTCTTCCTCCTGGGCTGGTGGTCTATAGACCCCACCTGTGCGGATAGCTGTTCCCATTTTCCTTTCCAGCTTAACCACAGTATCTCCCCATTTGTTCCTCCTGGATCTCTGTGGCCCTTATGTCATTTTTCACATACAGTGCCACTCCTCCTCCCTTCCTGCCTGCTCTGTCTCTTCTGAATATGTTGTAGCCAGGTATGGCTATCTTCCAGTCATGGTTATCATTACACCAGGTTTCAGTGATGGCACAATGTCCAGGTCTGACTGCACCATGACAGCCTCCAGATCTTCCATCTTGTTGCTAAGGCTCCTGGCATTTGCACACATGGCTTTCCATGATTTGACCTCCCTAGACTGTTTCACTGTTCTACTCCAGCCTCTTCCTTGGTTGTTCTTTATCCCTGGTTCTCCTTGCTGTCTGCCCTTCTGCTGAATTTTGCCCCTTTTCTGCCTATCCGCCTCTTGGGCACTAATCTCCATCTTTTGCACACTGCTTTGCAGAGATGGCCACTCCTCTGGTTCACTGGTTCCACTGCTAGCTGTGGGGGGTGAGCAAGTAGGTACCATCCTTGCTGGCCTGCCACTCCCCTTTGCTAGTTTAAATGCTTGTCAATGTAGCATTTAAACTTATCATTAGTGCTTGGATTCCCTCAGGATGGATGCAGGTCGTCAGCTTGAACAAACCTCCATCCCTCCAGGTGGGTCCCCAGTCACCAATGAATCCAAACCTTCTTCCACAGCACCAGTTCTTCAACCATGAGTTAAAGTTCCTGGTGCATGCACTCCTATGCTCTCCTTGCCTCTCGTAGGTAGTACTTCTGAGAAAGTGACAGAAGTAGCTACTTGCTTAAGACCCTCCCAACTTCCTAAACTCTTCCTGAACTTCCTTTGGCTCCCATTTGCCAGGTCATTAGTACCTAGGTGGATAATGACATCCAGCTCACCCTCCTGCCTTGTCTTCCCAGTGATCCCCAGGATCTTCCTTCCATCCTCCATGCTGTGGCACCTGGTAGGCACCTCACCTCCCTGTCCTCCCCCTCCTGTGTTCCTAGCTGGATCCCTCTTATGATGGAGTCCCCCACCAGGATTTGCTTCCTCCTCCTCTGGGGTCCACTGCTTTCCCCGCTGAGGTCACCTCCTTGGCTAACCTCCACATCCTTTCCTTCCACTTCTCTGGGTACCTCTATTTGGTTGTCCTTATTTGCCAGTGTGGCATATGAGTTCTTGAGTGGAATAGGATCTGGGATGTGCCTCTGCCTGACCGCTCTAACCCTCCCTGAGCCCACTGTCATCCAAGTGCTCCTCGTTCTCGGCATCCTTTGAGGCAGTTGCATTGGACTGGGTGGTCTCTGGATAGGGGTGATGGTACTCCTGACCCAGTTTACTTCTGCTCTGAGTCTGGCTACCTCATCCCACAGTCCAGAGAGATGCATGCAGATAGGGCAGCACCTCAGTGTCCAGAAGGTCTGCCTGAATATGGCTGTCCCACAGCCACTGCATTGCACCACTCCCCACATTATACTGCAATATTTTAAATTTTCAACAGCCCCAAAACAATTATAAGTAAAGACAACAAAGAAAGTATAGTGTCACTAAAAGCCCACAATCTAAGTTTAAAATAAAAATAGCAATTACCAGTTACTCTAAAGCACTGAATTGAATATGTTTCCTTCCTTCCCTTTCTGGCTTCTTCTGAGAAAATAAAACTCTACTTGCCACCTCAACTCTGACTAAGCCCCACCTCCAGTAATCACGTAGCTGAGGTCAGAGGCCAGACAATTAACACCCTTCACCCAACTACAGGACAGTCAGACAAGCCAAGATAAAATTTGCAGCAATTAAAGACAGCACAGAATTACACCACCATGTTTTAAATTTTCAACAACCCAAAAACAATTATAAGTAAAGACAACAAAGAAAGTACAGTGTCACTAAAAGCCCACAATCTAAGTTTAAAAGAAAAATAACAATTACCAGTTACTCTAAAGCAATGAATTGAATACGTTTCCTTCCTTCCCCTTCTGGCTTCTTCTGAGAAAATAAAACTCTACTTGCTACCTCAACTCTGACTAAGCCCCACCTTCAGTTATCACACAGCTGAGGTCAGCGGCCAGACAATTAACACCCTTCACCCAACTACAGGGCAGTCAGACAAGCCAAGATAAAATTTGCATCAATTAAAGACAGCACAGAATTACACCACCACTATTTTTTAAATTTTCAACAGCCCAAAAACAATTATAAGTAAAGACAACAAAGAAAGTAGAGTGTCACTAAAAGCCCACAATCTAAGTTTAAAAGAAAAATAGCAATTACCAGTTACTCTAAAGCACTGAATTGAATATGTTTCCTTCCTTCCCCTTCTGGCTTCTTCTGAGAAAATAAAACACAGTTGTTGAAATGCTTTAATGTTCCATCCAATAGGTGATTCCTGCATTGCTGATGGGACTACTGTCCATGAGTTGAATAAAATTGTGGCTAAAGAAACATTGTAGTTGGTTGCATATTTATAATCTAGCTGTAGCCAATTACTAATATTCAGGAACTCTGCTCCTATCACTATCCAGTGTGAGAATCTATGCACATGGATGGCTAGATAACAAAGAAAAAAATCCAGAAGTCTTAAGCCCCCCATAGCCTTTGAACAAGTCAATTTCCAATAGGCTCTACGTGGGGCCTTCCCATTCCAGAAAAAGTCAGAGCAAATTCTATGTAGTGCTGAAAAAAAACAAACTTGGGGCGGTATATATTAAGATTAGATAAAGGGTAAAATATTCTGGGAAGTGTAAACATCTTAATTATATTAGCCCTGCCCCAGAAGGTAAGTGGTAATTTTTTCCCATCTTTTCAAATCTTCTTGTATCAGTTTTAAAAGAGGATCTAAGTTATAATCTTTAAGCTTGGATAGGTCTTTTGAAACTCTGATGCCCAAGAATGTAATCACTGTACTTTCCCAGAGTAGGCCCATATCAGTGATATGTGCCTTATTTATCAAACCAGAAAGAGAGTACACCATAGTTTCCCCTTATTTAACTTATATCCTGAAAACACACTGAATTGCTCTATAATCTCTGGTGCTAATGGAAGGATTGTCTACCATCTGAAAGATGTAAGAGTAGATCATCTGCAAAAAGGGATCATTTGAGATTCAAGTCACCAAGTGGTATTCCTTTGATGCCCTGTGCCTAGTTGAGAGATCTTGCCTAAGGTTCAATATACAGGTTAAAAAAATAAGGGGACAATTAGCAACCTTGCCTAGTACCTCTACATAAAATGAAAGGGTCAGATAAATGGTTATTACACAATAGCCTTGTTGATGGGGAACATTAAAGAACCTGGATTCCCTTGATAAAGCACTCAGGAATGCCAAAATAGGATAGGGCAGTGAAAATTCACTCTATTGAATGCTTTTTCTGCATCCAGGGAGACCAACACCACTTCAAGACCAGGCTCCCTGGATGCAGAAATGAGATGGAAACATTTCCTGAAGTGATCCATTGTGGAGTGGCCTGCAACAAATCCAGCTTGTTCTGGTCCTAGTAGAGTAGCCCAGACCTTTGCTAGCCTGTCTGCTAAGACCTTTGTGTATATTTTAATAGCTACATTCAGAAGAGAGTTCAGTCTACAGTTACTTATAATAGTAGAGTCTTTTCCTGGTTTGGGGATGAGAATAATTCTCACCTCGAACAATGATGGTTCAGTTACATCCTCAGTTTCCCAATAGTTGAAGAGATGGAGTAGAAAAGGGGCAAGCTGGGCTTTGAAGATCTTATAGAAAAGACCAGTAAAACCATCTGGGCCAGGGGTCTTGCTGGGTTCTAAAGAATCAATGGCCGAGTTGATTTCTTCCAAAGCAAACTACCTCTCTAGAAGGACTTGAGATAGCAATACTATTTGTGGAAGAATAGAATTATGGAGAAAACTGTGCATGGCCTGGAATTGAGAAGGTGAAAGTGGGTGAGAAGAGTAAAGAGATTGGTAGAAATCTCTAAATGTTACTAGCATCTCACCTGGGTCCACTAGCATAGATCCATCCTGAGGGCGCTTAATTGCTGATATCCATTTTGAAGCTGAACACTGCTTTAAGCGCCATGCTAGAAGGTTACCTGCTTTGCTCCCCTGGCCTATATAAGTAGCTTTTACTAAAGAAGCTGCTCTTTCTACCTTTTCCAACAGTAGGCTAGAATAATATGCTCGTAAGTGGGAGCATTCTTGTTTATCTGTCTCTGTTATCTTATCTACTCTGTTAGTTTCCAGT
This sequence comes from Neoceratodus forsteri, assembly GCA_016271365.2. Taxonomy (NCBI): domain Eukaryota; kingdom Metazoa; phylum Chordata; order Ceratodontiformes; family Ceratodontidae; genus Neoceratodus; species Neoceratodus forsteri. The sequence goes on along the minus strand of CM057452.1, from coordinate 1,148,913,072 downwards.
ATGCAAATTCTATCCAGGCATTGATTCATTTGGGATATTTTTTTTCCTTTTTTGGGTTGAGGCAATTCATATAAGCTCACCTCTTCATGTAGATTTCAAAGCCACCCAAATTTTATCCACTGCCGGAATTTAATTTAGATTCTCCTGGATGGAATTCTGGAGGAAACTTGTTAGACTGAAGATGACTAGTTGGTCTTTTAGGACTGAGTCATTCAATGACCATGTATGTGGTCTAAAGCAGATTTTAAAAAGGGCAACATCCACAGATATGAGGGAGTGTTCTGAAAGTACTTTAGCAGGGATTTGAGATTAGAGTATGGAAGGACACAAGTGTTGACTTAGAAGGAAAAAGTGTATTCTAGATAAACTATTGTGACTTGTAGAATAAGAATTAAAGTCTTTTGTATCAGGGTATAATAGTCCCCAGGGATCTACTAGCCTTGCAGAAGAAATTAACTCATGCAATGCTCTTTGGGCAGGTGAGGTTCCCATACCTCTATTATGAGATCGATCCATAACATCTGTCTGAACAATATTCCAGTCACCCCGTAAAATGAGTGGAAGATGGAATAATGGAGCTAATACAGTAAGTAGATAAGGGAAAAAAGGAGGGGAATCTATACTGGGTCCAAAGATTGAGCCTAGAACAATCTCTAGGTTACTGAGTAAACCATGTGCAATAACATAATGACCCTCTGTGTCTGACATGACCTCTGCGGCAGTAAAAAAAAAATTCCTTTAGCAGCCAAGATAGCCACTCCCCATTTTCTAGAGCTGAATCCTGCTCCAATTGCTTGCCCAACCCAGCATTTTTGGAGGGCACCTAGTTGGTCAATTAGTAAATGGGTTTCTTGAAGGAAGGCTATTGTTGGGTTGGGTTTAGCTGAATGTTTTAAAATCATGTATTTTTTATTGTTGTCTCTCCCTCCTTTTATATTCCATTAAAAGATCCTTACCACATTTGCCATACTGAAATCTGGTATATCCCCATAGTAACTGAATAAGTGTGGATGTACTGCTCCATCCCCCATCCCATCCCTCCCTCTCTACCCTCCAATACCCTCACAACCATCCATAACCCAAACACAATAGTAAGTCTAACAAAAATCACAGAAACTATGTACAATAAACTCCACCAGGCCCTGCTGCCCCTGCTAATGACCATGATGCTCATGGGGGGGTGAGAACATGCTCGCCCACACTGAAATGTCAGATAGAAATAAAATGTCCAACTCCCCTATGTATGGTCTTGTTTAAGGTATTAGAGTTTCTAGTGGTCACCACAAAGAAAGAAGGGAGTGAAATGCAGTACACTATACGGCACTCACATCCTGTTAAATTAAGCAATTGGGTACCCAATTTCTACTTTAATTAATGTATGCCGTGGAATAGAAATAAAATGCATTCAGTGACATTAAAGCATTAGGTAATTCCTTAAATACAAATTAAATTCAACTTCAGTCCATGGGGGGATACGTTTACATATTTGCAACATGAGAATATTGCCTTAGTAATCAAAGATAAACTAGAAGAACATAGTATAAAACAAAGGGTAGTAGTGACCTCTAGTGGCTAAAGATACCTGTTGCAAATTGCAGGAGTAAGTTAAGCGATCAGAAGAAATAAGCCAAATAGCCAGTCCTGCTGATCTCAAGAGCTAGACACATAAGATGTATTGGTAGAGGTCCTTAAATGTATAGCATCCAGTTAACAGCCTAGTAACAAAACAAAACTTCAGGAAGCATCCTAAACTTAAATAAACCAAAAAAAGCATCAAAGGGTCAGCTAAATAGGAACCAAAAGAACAGGGTCACCAGGAAATGTATTACCCTTTCTAAAGTAACAGTTCTCGTTCCCCATAACAACTGTTTGAGAAGCATCCATAGTCTGATAACGTAAGCAATTGGGTACCCGATTACTGCTTTAAATAATATATGTCATAGGATGTAAACAGAATGTATTGTATATATGTCATAGGATGTAAACAGAATGTATTGTAATGCACCAAATAGTTTGGTAGTTTCCTAAAACCAAAAAATTACATCCCCACTCCATAGGGGGACACCGTTTGCATATTTATAGTATGCCAATGTTGCCTTAATAGTCAATAATAAAGTATGATAATAAAAAATAAACAGAGGATAATAGCGACATCTAGTGGCTATAATCTCCATTACATTTCAATGGAATAAGTTCAATGGGAAAAAAAATCAAACAGCCAGTTCTGTTCAAACCAAAAGCTAGCCAAATAAAGCACATTTGTGAAGGTCCTTGAAGACATAGCAGCCAGTTAACAGTAAAATAGTATAGCAAGAATTGGGGGAGCAACCTGAGTTTGAATGAACTGAAAAAGCAACATCAGAATATCAACAAAATAATAGAGTTATCGGGAAGGAACACCCCTTCTAGAATGACAGTCTTCACTCCCCATAATTACTGGCTGAAAGGAAACACAATTAGCAAAAGGTTACTTAGTCCAATAAAAGTTTCTTAGTAAAAGGTCGGCAGAAGAGTTCACTCATAGTCGCTTCAATCATTCAGATCAAAATATGCTAGGAAACAGGATCCATGTCTTCTGAGTTATTTAACAGCAGCATATCACAGACACATCTCTCATTTGGCAAATAAGTATGGGAAGGATTTCCGAAGTGCTGTCAGGGCAACCTCAGCTGAGTCAAAACGCTTAGCTCCATCAGAGAAAGTGACCTCTAATCTGGCTGGATAAAGAATTTTGTGTTTAACTCCCACAGCCCACAACTTAGAAGTAATTGGTCGGAAGATAGCACACAGTTGTCGAGTTTTGTAAGTAAGATCCGGCACCATATGAAGCTTTATACCCTCCCACAATATCGTAGAGAGTTTCCTCGCTTCTTTCAGAATATGTTCTCTGTCGACGTAATTTAACAGTTTAAAAATTATTGGCCGAGGGGGATCAGAAGGGAGAGGTTTAGCTCTTAACAAGTGATGGGCTTACTTGATTACATGTAGAGGGTCCCCAACAGTTTTCTTAAGGAATTTTTATAAAAACTGAATAGTGTTGGATCCTTCCTCACCTTCAGGTAAACCTAGTAGCAATAAATTTTTTCGGTGGTTCCTCCCCTCCAGATCATCAATGCGCTCCTCGAGCTTCACTGTCATTCATTTAAGAGCAACGATCTCAGGCTGGATTTTTGTTTGAGGACAGTCTAGTAAGCCCACTCGTACTTCGGTGTATGCAACCCGGTGGGATAACTGTATAAGCACAGGTTTTATTTCAGCCACCTCCCTGATCAAATTAAGGATAGCTTCCTGAAGTGCAGAAAGTTCTGAATAGACACACGAGGGGGATAATTCAGCTGCATCTTGCTGGGGAGATGAGCTGCGATGTGAACATTTGGATTCTAATTCTTCGGTCAGATCCTGAGCAGCCTGCATATTTGGTATGCAAGGAGGCACAGAGGTTTCCATTTCTTCTCCTTTGATAAGTAGAACTCACCACCTGATTCCTTCTTCAGACAAAGCTGAAAATTCAAATGTTGATTGGAGCTTTGGAGGCAGGAGTTGGGTATTTTAGGCCTAAAAATTGTGGTGGTATGGTGGAGCTCACCAAAACAAGTCTTCCTTCTAGCTGAGCATCTCGTGACCTCATCATGTAGTTAAACTTTATGAAAGTAGGTCCCCCATACTACAGACCCCTACTGAAAGTGTACATTTAAATAAATCTGTCCTGGCAGAACTACACTGTAAAAGCAGGACACCACTGGAAATGAGATATTACTTCTCAGCCAATCCTGCTTAAATACACTCTAAAATATGTAAAAGCAGGACCTTGACTGAAAATGAAATACTGCATAGCTCCTGAGGCCTCCTGAGTTAATACAGTCTAAAATGTGTTAAAGTAGGACTCAACTGAAAATGAGTGCATCTCATCTATTCCATCCTGGGTATATATGCATTTCTGGTAAAACTGTGTAGGAACCCCAGTCTGGCCAAAATCACAATGAAATAGATATGATACTAGTTGTCCCTGACCACCAAAAAAGAAAAGCTAAAGGTTAGAACGGTCAAACAACATAGCAGTTGAGAGGCACTTTGTCATTTTTAATGGGTTCTAGATTTTACAATTTGTTTTTCCAGCACAAAGCAGCATAGATGAACATCTCTCAGTAGGATTCTGCCATATTGGCGTTCTTACACATTTGTACTGAAAATGCATATATACCAAGGACAGGCTTGATGAGATGCACTCATTTTCAGTGGAATCCTACTTTTACACATTTTAGACTCTATTAACTCAGGATAACATGGGAGATATGCAATATATCATTTTCAGTCAGGGTCCTGCTTTTACCTAATTTTTGCAAGGTATTTAGCCAGAATTAGCTGAGAGGTAATATCTTATTTTCAGTGGTGTCCTGCATTTTTTACAGTGTAGTTTTGTCAGGACGGACCAGTTTAAATGAATACTTTCAGTAGTGCACTATGGGGGACCTGTTTTTACAAAGTTTAACTACATATGCACCCAGAATAGACCTGTTTAGATGCAGTATCTAACTGTACCTATTTTTCGACTGTGTTTACCCTGGAGAGCAGAGCATAAATACAACATCTAATTCTCAGCAGGGTCATGCTTTTACCCATTATTAAAGTGTTCAATGTTCAGTGTTTTTTTTTTTTGATTTGGGGGGGGGCTGGTACTATTCTTTCATTCTGACATTTTACTGCTGCTGTGTGGCCAAAGTAACAACAAAACAGTTAAAGTACCAGTTCTCCCCTCACCCCTGGTCCACCCCCCAAAAAAGAAAAGCTAAAGTTTGAACAGTCTACCAGTGGGTAAAAGCATAACTCTACTGAGAATGAGATATTGTATTTTAGCTCTGCTATCTAAGATAAATACGGTCGAAAATGGGTAAAATTAGTTAGTACATCTCAGCAGGTCTACTCTTGATACATATGTAGTTAAACTTTGTAAAAGGAGGACCCCAGTACAGCAAACCCCACTCAAAGTATAGATTTAAATAAGTCTGTCCTGGCAGAACTACACTGTAAAAACAGGACACCACTGAAAATGAGATATTACCTCTCAGCCAATCCTGCCTAAATGCACTCTAAAAATAGGTAAAAGCAGGACCTTGACTGAAAATGAGATATTGCATATCTTCTGTGATATCCTGAGTTAATGTTGTCTAAAATGTGTTACAGTAGGACTCTACTGAATATGAATTCATCTCATCTATTCCAGCCTGGGTATATATGCATTTCTGGCACCTGATTCTCCCTCATAGGATCCTCAATGTAGAAGTTTAGTTCATGATCTCCAGGGTGTCTCTGTTTTTCTCTGTTTCCACATTTGAAAATTTGAAAATGGCCAAATGTAAGGAATCCTATTTGGCCAACCTCTACTCCCCAGCCAAAGTACTTCACAGGAGATATAACTGCTGCACCTCAAAGGAAATGAAGTAGTTACAACTCCCCCCTCCACCCCACACACACACACATACATACACCATAGATCTAACAACGCTGTAACTCTCAGTAGTGTCAGTTATTGTGTCATCTGTATATCCATGGCAATCCCAGATCCATCACCTTAGGGTTATGTATGCCTGATAGGCTGCTTGATGCACATGTGACCTAAGATTCGGATTTCAGTCTTCCACCAAGCTCCATATCCCTCCTGGGTGTCTTCAGTTTCGATACTTCCATAGCTGTAAAATAACTTGTTAGGTATATACACAGACAGTAATCATTACTCTAGAGAGTATGTCCAGGAATCTAATGCTACTTTAATGAGTTTATCCTATGTCCTTTATTGTACATGTAAGCATTGTACTTACTTTTGTCCCTTTATTCTTAATTGCTACTAGCTGTGTATCATGCTCCCTCGGGTGGGATGGAGTGCCATAGGTATACAGTAACACAACCTCCTTTACCAGGTGAGTAAACTACCATTGTGTTGTCTGTATATCCATGGCACTCCCAGATCCATTACCGTAGGGTGATTCAAAAGCAATGCCCTACTAGTTAGGGAGGGGAGAGCATGATGTCACACTGTGTTTATATACTGTACCATGGAGACATGAGTCCTTTATATGTCCTTTACTGTGACTGTCGTTAGTACCTTATGTCCAAAGGAATTCTTAATTGGAATTTCAGTGTCTAGTCCATAGTGCCTTGTGAAAGTATGGATAGTGGACCAAGTAGCCACTGCGCAAATATCCTGCGCCATGCTGCCCAAGATGTAGCTATTGATCTTCTTGAGTGGGCCTTGATTCCCATTGTTGGGACATTGTTACTTAATTTGTATGACTTTATAATTGTTCTCTTCAGCCAGGTCACTATTGTGGCCTTGGCTGCTGCTGTTCCTTTCTTGTGTCCTGATGTTATGACGAATAGTCTTTTTGTAGAGTAATTAAATTTGTATAGTAATTGAATTGTAATTTTGGCAGTGGAAAGTTTAAATATGTTATGTTATGTTGTGTTGGGGGTGTGTGCACTGCTATTTTTGGTTTGTTTGTTATATGCCACAAACCAGCAGAACCCCTTAGCAGAAATGTGAATTCTAGTGTCTAGACATAAAAGGTTTGAGAATTTTTGGGGGGGGATTTCTTTGAGTTTGGGGAACCTGTGGTGCTCCTTTTAGCATGCTCCCTTTGAACACCTGTGTAAATTCCTTGATGGAAGCACAGTGTATGAAAGCAACCAGTTAGGCACATAAGCCCTTGAGACATTTGAAAGTTGTACAGTTTGAGTAGGGACTAAACCATGGGTCCCACCATGACATTTGGTGGTTTGGCTTACTCACATTGGAATTCCAGTCTAAAACTAAGAGGACCCTCTCCTTAAATATAGCCAATTTTGGCAGTGGAAAGTTTAAATATGTTATGTTTTGTTGAGGGGGGTGTGCTAGTATTTTTGGATTGTTTGTTATATGCCACAAACCAGCAGCACCCCTTAGCAGAAATGTGAATTCTTGTGCATGAAGCAACATAAAAGGTTTCAGCATGCTATTTCTGGATTTGTTCTCACACCCAGCTAGCTACAGCAAAGGAAAGTCTCAATCTGGTCTCGGGGAGGGGCCCTCCCCGACCCCACCAGGGGGGGTAAGCTCTGGAGCCACTACTGTGCTGGCTGGTAGACACTGGGATGATGGGGCTGGGGCTCCCTCTGAATTGTGAAGGCAGTAGTGGTCAGGAGCATAAATACATGGGGGGAGACAGAAAGGAGCAGATCATTAATTGGATAAAATTGGGATAATATGGGTAGAACTAGAGGGCCAGTGACCTCACAAGCGAGGTCACAAAAGGGCTGGGTATGAAGGGACAAGAGAATAGAATCATTGGATAAAAATGGGCTAAGGCAAGGGCCTTTCAGGTGTTAAAAGCAGCTGCTGAGGATCTTAGACCTCACTTTTTGCTGTTTATAGAGTTTTTCCTCCCACCCACCCAACTGAAAGCTTGAGGCATACACCTGAAAATGGAAGTGTTGCAGTCATAGTTAAAGTGTGTATTCAGCTTTTTTAGGCATGCCAAAGGGGCTTTCAGGGCTGACCAAAGGTGGATGGTCGGAAAAGAAGTAAACTGGAATGGAGGAAGGCAATTAAGAATGGGGGGGGTGACAGATGGACCCAGAAGGCCACAAATACAGGACACTAATGGCTGGGGAAGAAAGGAAGAAGAAGAGTGTGGTCCCCCAACTGTACATACATGGGAAGAAGAAATGATATGGGTGAATATTGATAAAGAAGTGATAAATGGGAAGGAATTATGAGGCATGAATGCATAGATATTTATATAAGATATGTATATAACAAAGAATGGGTTGGGGAAATATGGAACTGAAGAAGTGGAAGACTTGTAAATAAATGCTTATGGAAACAAGAATGATGTTTGTGATGATGATGACAAAGGAATGTATGAAGTTAAGAGCTTTGACGAAATAAAACTGTTTGCCTATCTGGGCATACACAACAGGTTTCTGTGTCTGTCATTGGCTGGGGTCTCTGCGGACAATGAGATTATAGTGTATGGTGGAAGGCTGTTATGCATGGAATTCCATGCCTGTAATATGCTTGTTCTGCTGCAGTAGTGACATCATTATGCTGTTCTGCTGTAGTAGTGATGTCAATACTGCAGCAGAACAACTTGGAATCTTGCCACACGGTTGCTTATCTCTCTATCCAGTTAAGCTGGAAGTTTTGTTTTTTTAACATGAACTTGCAGAAACATATGCAGCACACTGTGTCAGTTAAAAAAAAGAACATTTTATAATTTCTATTCTCCATTGTTTTCACTAGCTGGTTTTGTGTGATCTTCTGTGCTCTGACTGTCCATACACTATAAAAAATTGTGTATGAGCAGCCATACACAAACAAAGATATTCTTGTATCTCGAGGTTCTCTTGGTAACAAAGCACTTCTCGAGCTTCACTCTCGAGGTAATCTGTTACCAAGGAAACCTCTCGATACACAAATATCCTTGCTGTGTATGACTGTTCATACACAATCCTCTGTGTTATGCTTCTACATGTGCAGCATTATTCTTTTGAGCCCCCAGCACCAAACATGGGGTTTCTTCATTACTGAACAACACACCACAGTAGAGATCTTGACGAGGGAGCAGTGGGACCTACTGGTGAATGGTATCTTTTTTTAATGTGAAGTTTTTTTTTATTATTTAATGTCATAGTTCCCTTTATATCTGTAGTCTCTGTTATAGTGATGACCTCTACTGGCCTGCTATTACTAATATTACTCTCTGTGTGGCCCAGTTGCTCTGACGCTTTGTCATTCTTCAGTTGCCTCCTTCCACCCCCAGCCAAAATACTTTTATGTATGTCAGGAGCATTATTCCTTGGCAGCCAGGAATTGGGATACTTACTCTGCACGCTGTCTGGATCCTGTTGTGCCACAGTGACAGGTGGCAGAACAAACCTCACTGTCATGTGCCATCCCCGGAGCAGCTGTAGGACCCAGATACTGTCCCTGACTGCTGTCCCTGAATGTTGTGAGGCTGGTACTATGGTCTGTGCTTGTTTGGGTGGTTTAGTGTTTTCTGAAAACTCCAGATCTACCTGGTGAGCAAGTACTGGCATGTCATTAGTGACGGGTTGGGGGGTTGTCACTGCATTTCCAAAGTTCATGCTGAAAGTGCATCTCTGTAGGGAATGGGGATGGCATTGTGACATAAGTTGTGATGGAGGCAAAAATGCTGTAAGTACTGTCTCACTACTATGCAGCATTCAATAACTAACTGGCCACATACTCTGTTAGGGCACCACTGTTATTACTAAACACAACAAAATTGATTCATATTCACACTGATGAAAACAAATTAGCTACAACACAGATGAAAGACAGGTAGATGTCACAATTGTTTGCTATATAGGAGCACTGTAACACAGGCAGTACAACAGGAAAAAATGCAGCATACACATGAAATGTTATCACTGACAATGTTAATAACCCTAAAATTAAAATATCTAACTGAAGAAAATGGAAAGAAAAATCAGAACAGTGAATATTTACTCATTACAGTTCCTAATCAGAAAAGCAAGAAGAACTCCCTGGTGGGATACAATGTCACATGCAAGTTCGTCAAGAAAATGATAGGACAAAATTTACATTTCATGCGGAGGACATCCCAGCACCGGTGACAGAAAATCAGAGAGCAGAACTGTAAACAGAACACAGCTTCAACAAAAAAATGCTGAGCCAGAAAAAGGTATTGAACAATATTTATTTTAAGAAAAACAATCATCAGATACATCTTGGGCACATATTTTTCATATTGGAAGTACAATCACCACAATACAGCATTGTAACCAAAGTGCATTTTAATTTTTATAAGTCCCTGGTGCCATCGCATATTCATATGTATTGTTTAGTAACAGCTGAAGTTTCATTTTTGTTGAGTATGGACAATAGCACTCATTTTTAAAAAGTACTCTGTTCTGGCTATGCCTGTCACCATCTGTCAATTTGAGCATCACTGATGACATAGTGGTGGATAGCGTCAGTCAGCTGTCAATGTCTGAACCAAAATGACATGTGCACAAATGCTGTCAATGTACACAGTGAATATACTGTGTCTTAACCTATGTGACTAAGTGACTAAGTGTGTATCTGCATGTGTGTGTGTGAAGGGGGGATCATCGCTCACTCAGTTTGATCATCTGTGTTGTAAATAAACAAAGTTTCCTGTCTTGTTCCTGTGTAAAATCCTGAAGATGTATGACAGTGGAAGTGCAGTCTGTGTGGTCTGATAGCAAGTTCCTGCAGAGGTACAAATGTCCCCATTGCCACTGTAAAAGAAAAACAAAACATAGAGTGTGTCTGGGAATTGTTGTATTCCCCTTCCCCCCAATGGCTGTGTGGTGTGAGAGCAGTGTTTGCGCTCTGAAGGGCTGTGGCAGTTATTTTTTTATCGGAGTGTTTCTGGAGCTGTCCCCTATCCTTACTGTGACTTCAGTCTCTGTACAGTACCTTCTGCAGTAAGCAGAATACAGAGGCAAGGGCATGGCCAGAGGCAGGTGGGAGAGTGATGAGAATAGTGATGTCTGTGAACTATGACTGAGTGCTTATTTGGAACAATACACAGTTGGAGCAGGTGGGCTGTGAGTTGGCAGTGACTTCCAGTGTAATCTCAGAATGCACCTTGCAATCAGTGAGATTGATTTCAGCAGACTAGATTCTGTGATAGGACATGCTTCTTCTGATGATGTTCACCATAACACATACTACAAAAACACACACACACATTAATACTACAGATTTTGTTTTGGAGCTTGCTAAGTGACTTGCCATTCAATGTGACAAATACATGCGGGTACTGTCAGACCTGCTGACAATCAGCCAGTGTCTATTTGAGCATTCCCTCCACCTCATCACTTTTGGTCGGGACCCGCTGCTGCATGCTGCACACATGAGAAGTCAGGACAGGAGCTGAAGTCAGAAATGGCTCTTCATAGACATGTAGACAGGTAGAAGACTTGGTTTGCTGGCCAAGGCACCTAGCTTCACCTGAGCTTTTTCCTTCTAAGACTGCTTGAAAGGCAGAGTAGAGAAACTTACCAGAGCAAGGGAAAAGGATTAAGACTTAGTTTGGCTAAGCAGATTTACTGTGTGGTGGTGTTTTTATTTTTTACTCACAGGGATTGCCACTGTTTGTTGCTAACATTTCATTGCTTTATTTTCTCTGATTCAAATTGTTGTTGCTGGTATACCTTCTTCTGCATTATTACAAGGTGTGCCTACAGGTGTGTGCTAACAGATTACTCCTGTAATCTTCTGATTCAAATTGTCTTTGCAAGGTATATCTTCTGTTACTGCTTTATTTTTCTCTGGAGCAAAGTGTTTCTTACAGCATATCTTCTCTGAAATTATTACAGGTGGTGCTTTACAGGTTTTACAGTTTTATCTAACATTAGGATAAGCTTTCAGGGTTACTGCATTTGTTGTTGACTGATTGTTTCTGCTCTTACCTCCTTGTTCTTTCGTCCGTGGTTCTTCTTTTTAGGCAGGGAAGGGCCCAGCCACCCACCCCATCCCAACCACCCCACGCTACACTCCTTTTATAGGGTACCACAGTTGTAACATTTCCTGTGGCAGAGCAGGAAGGGGCGGATCATTGGGGCCTCCACAAGGTGATCTCATTTACAAGGCACTAGTAATTTAACTTGCTATAACAAGTTAAACAAAGCACAATTAAACCATTACTTGCATTTTTTTCCCTTTTTTCTCCTTCTAATTACTCTGACTAGGTTACAAACCCAGCAACTTATTTGGAATGGATTTCATTAACTGCAGGTACTGTGGAACAATTTTCAGAAGGACAGTCTTACAGGATTTAGGACACTGTCCTACATGCTGGGCCTTTGGAGATCTTAGGGCTCAGCTCCGGGCAGCATGGGCAGCGATTGCACGCCTCAAATTTCATATTGAAGAGGAAATACATTATAAGAACCACCCGCCATTTCCCAGCATCCAACAGAAAAACCTTGACCGCAGAGGGTAGTTGGTCCAGGAGGTTGGCAGGTGGTTAGGAGGAGCAAATCAGGTGCCCCATCACTCTCTGCTCTCCAACACATTACCTCCAAAAACCATATAAACACTACAAACTGGTATCTGCCTCTATCTCTGAAATCAAATAAAGAGGCAGAAGACACTGCAGAGCAGGACACTGCGTGCACAGGAGCTAGCACAACAAAACTCACCCAAATCAGGAACCAAACAAACAAGCACAAAGGAATCCAAAAAACTTCTGATCATAGGGGACTCCATGATTCGGGGAGTTGATACCCATCTCCAGCCAGGGGTGATGGTCAGATGTCTCCCAGGTACATCAGCATGGAGAGACACTGACCGCATTGCTAAAATTGTTCACAAAGCAGGAGAAAACATTGATGTCCTAGTACACATAGGGACTAATGATCTCGCCAGCCGGTCAGTTGTGGAGACCAAGGAACACCTGACTAGGCTGGGTGACATACTATCATCTATTTCGTCCGGCATCTCCTTCTCTGAGATCCTGCCAGTCTGGGAGAGGGGAGCAGATGGACGGAAGGTCAGAGAAGGAAGATAGGGGACCTAAACACGTGGCTCAAGGGCTGGTGCCAGGAAAAAGGACACAGATTTGTAGGGAACTGGCAACAGTTCTGGGAGCAAAAGTTCTTTAAATTTGATGGACTGCATCTGACTAAAGAGGAGTCAGTGCATTGGGGCAGAAGTTTGACGTCTTTGCAGAATATTTAAACTAGCAAAATGGGGAGAGGTGCAGCACCCCATCGTCGAATGGGAAGAACACCTCCCCTCAGCTAGTGGTCAAACAAAGGAATTCAGCATGTTTGCCGCTCATTTGCATCACCAGGTAAGAAAAAGGTTTGTCTTCCCATACGCATTTACAGGGTAATGCCAAACTTCACCCAACAACTAACACACCAAAATCTGGCCAATGGAAAATCATGTACACAAATGCTCACAGCCTGGGAAATAAGATCCCAGACCTGCAGGCAATAATGTCAGAGGCTAAACTGGACATAGTAGCAATTAGTGAGACGTGGTTTACCAGTAACCACACTTGGAAGACTTCAGTACCTGGCTATGTATTGTTCAGAAGAGACCGAGGTGCAAAAGGGGAAGAGGGCCCTGTATGTTAATGAAAATATCAAAGCTACAGAAATTCAGAATACACTAAGGAGCCAGAAGAACTGTGGGTCACCCTGGAAACAGGAAATGGGACAGCCATAAGAACTGGGGTTGTCTACAGGCCCCAGACCAGAGGAGGACATAGACACATTACTGTTAGAAGATATACAAAACATGACAGCTAAAGGAGGTTCTGATAATGGGAGACTTCAACATGCCGGATACAGATTGGTCAATACCAGCAGGAACATCTGCCAGAACTAGACTCATAGTGGATTCCTGCAGGGAGGGCCTCAAACAACTGGTACAGCAACCCACAAGAGACAGGGCTATCCTAGATCTAGTACTGACTAACAAGAGGGATCACAGATCTCCAGGTAGAAGGTCACCTGGGGCCAGTGACCATCATGGTATGGTTCAATTTGGCTACTACATCTAAATCATCCCATTCCAAGGCAAAATATAGGGACTTCAGAGGAGCTGACTTTGATAAGATGGCCAACAAGTTAAGCTAGCCCTGGCAAAAGAAACACAGGTGTGGGGGTACAGGCAAAGTGGGCAAGCATTAAGGATGCAATACTTGAAGCAACATCCATTGTGTTAGAAAAGGAAGTGCAAAAGAGAAGGAAACCACTTTGGTTCTCAAATACAGTAGCAGAAAAGGTCAGAGCCAAAAGGCTGGCCCTCAGGAAATATAAGGGAACACAGCGGGATGAAGATAGGAGGCATACCAAACTGTCCTAAGGGAAGCAGGTAAGGCAGTAAGGCAGGCAAAGTCCCAAACTGAGGAAACACTAGCACTAACAGTAAAAGAAGGTGACAAGACATTCTATAGATACATTAGTGAAAGGAGAAAGTCCAGAGGGGTATTGCTAAGCTTAATGGAGAAAAGGGAGCATGTGAGGAGGAGGACCCTGTAAAGGCATCTATCCTAAATAGATACTTTTGCTCAGTATTTACTGAAGAGAAGGTAGGGCAGGGCCCACAGCTCAGCATCATGGACACAGGGGAGGGAGGTGAGCACTACTCCCTTCACAAAAGAAAGGGTCCTACAAGAGCTTGCTAAGCTCAGGGTGGATAAGGCAATGGGACCTGATGGCATACATCCCAGGGTACTTAAGGAGCTAAAGGAGGAACTAGCAGAGCCATTAGCAGAATTGTTTAGTGAGTCTCTGAGCACAGGAGAGGTCCCAGAAGACTGGAGAAGGGCTCATGGTCCCGCTCCACAAGAGTGGTAGCAGGAGGAGGCGGGGAACTACAGACCAGTCAGTCTTACCTCAGTAATTGGGCAAGATTATGGAGGCACTCCTTAAGGAAAGGATAGTGCAACACCTGGAATCCATAGGGGCACAGGATCCAAGACAGCATGGGTTTACAAAAGGAAGGTCCTGTCAAACTAATCTCATAGATTTCTTTGACTGGGTAACCAGAGTGGTGGACCAAGGGGAGCAGTTGATGTCGCTTACCTTGACTTCAGCAAAGCTTTTGACACTGTTCCACATAGAAGATTGATAAATAAGCTAGGTAGGCTCGGGTGGGTCAGAAGTTGGTCAACTGGGTGGCAAACTGGTTGACAGGCAGAAAACAGAGAGTGGTGGTAAATGGTATACAGTCAGAAGAGATGCAAGTCACAAGTGGGTACCTCAGGGATCAGTCCTGGGGCCAGTCCTCTTCAACATCTTCATTAGTGACCTTGCAGATGGACTAGAGGGTAAGGCTTGTCTGTTTGCAGATGACACAAGATCTGCAACAGAGTAGATGATCCAGATGGGTGGGCAGAATGAGAAGAGATCTGGATAAACTAGCAGAATGGTCAGAAGAGTGGCAACTGGGATTTAATGCAAAGAAGTGCAAAATCATGCACATAGGGAAGAGAAACCCTGAAGCCACCTATAGGCTGGGAGGAGTTGCTAGCAGTCACAAAGGAAGAAAGAGACTTGGGCATCATCATCACTGATGACCTGAAATCATCAAGCAGACCTCCTAAAGCAGTAGGTAAGGCTAGGGGGTGTTAGGGTGTATTAGTAGGTATCACAAGTCGTAAGAGGGAGGTAATAATCCCTCTGTACAAAACATTGGTTAGGCCCCATCTGGAGTACTGCGTGCAGTATTGGAGGCCACACCTTCAAAAGGACATTAACCAAATTGAGGCAGTCCAGAGAAGGGCAACCAAAATGGTGCAGGGACTGCATCAGAAGACATATGAGGACAGATTAACGGAGCTCAATATGTATACCCTTGAGCAAAGGAGGAGAGAGGTGATATGATCGAGGCATTCAAACACCTTAAGGGCATAAACAAGGTGAAAGAGTCTAACATGTTTAAATATAAGAAAATAGCAGGACAAGAGGACACAGCATGAGATTAGAGGAGGCCGATTAAGGGGAAATGTGAGGAAATTCTTTTCACAGAAAGGGTGGTGGATGCATGGAATGGCTTACCACAAGAAGTGGTGGCTATGAATACAGTGCAGGGCTTCAAACAGGCATGAGATAGGCATAAGGGAGCAATACAAATGACTATGAATAGATAGGCCACTGACAGAGCAAATGCCGATGGCACATTTATAAGGTAGAAAAAGAAATGGGCAGACTGGATGGGCCTTGCAGTCCTTATCTGCCATCAACTTCTATGTTTCTATGTTTCTATACAAAGTAAGTTACTGAAAAAGTGTTTTTAATATGATTGTTTTATGTTGAAGAAGCATCCCAATACAGTCCAGTTACAACAGTGCATTAAAACAGACCCATAACACTAGCTTTTTAACCTTTGTAGAGTGTGTGTCTGATGTTGGTCCCTGAAATGCTCAAAGAGTGGTGGTGAAATACCAGCCACCACCTCCCTCTCTTGCTGTCTCTCTCAACCCCCCCAGTACCCAAACAGGCAGATGAGAACAAACAACTGCACTACCTGTATGCACTGTATATTGGATTGGAAGCACTTGGAGTGTGAAAATAAATTTGCAGTTTTGTGTGGACAGGTCACAGAGTGTAAAACAAAATGTGTAAATTACCCATTTAACACTATATGGTAGGCTGAGTCAAAATGACCCAGTCTATAAGGGAGTAGTTTGGGAAGTGAGCATTCATTAAGTGAGTTTGGCAATGATTTGCCTTAAGTTTAGAGATTGGATTTGATGGTTGAGTTATATTAAGGAAAGGGCATGCCCCTTAAAAAGAGGCTGAGGGACAGGAAGAGTAAGAGAGTAAGAAATCGAGGATGAAAAGTCCCATATTGGTTGTTAAATAACTTCTGCATTACAAGAATGAAATAATGTTGTATATCCTTCAGAGATGTCTATAAACCATTTTTAAATTGACCTGCTAAAGATAATTATTAAAATGTATGAGGCTGTAAAACCTATGTAATAGAATTGTGACACAATTGATTTATTTAGCATTACGGAATTAAGCTGAAATATAGTGGATTTTGTTGATCTCCATTTTGTTTTGCCTTGGTTGCATCCCCATTTACCCTGATTTAAGTTTGAAGAATATCTTAAAAAACAAATCAATGTGAGAACTGAGTTGCACTAGTGGTGAAACATAATTGAACTGCAAAGCTTACACTGTTGTAATATGGATAAGAATTACCTTTTTGTGTTTCATTTGTTTATTAATATTATTAAATATTTTGAAAGTTTTAAGCATTTTTAAACTTCAGTGGGTCTTGCATCATATGCTGGTGTTGTGGGGCTTTAAAAGGATATGCTGGTACATATTATATCAGAAGGATATAAACTCTGAATGGTCTGCCTTGCTTGGGGGCTTGCTATTCAGATTTCTGTGATTCCTTACGCAACTAGTGTTTTTTTTGGGGGGGTATTGTACTGAAGCAAATAGTGCTGCTTATGATTAAATAACACTGTCAATTTATTTTTATCATTGGGCTGCATGCTGTTAAGCTTACTTTGTCCTGAAAAGATGTGAAATAACAGCTGTCTAAATGTTGAGTCAGCCTTTTTTAATGTTGAAACTTATTCTCACTTAAAGAGCACAATAAAGACCAACTGAATTATCACACTAAGTAGTATTATTAAAAATTTTATTCAATTGACTGTGCAATGGAATAGGAAAATTCATCTGACACAAGGTCTTTTCCAGCGAGGCCCTTAATATAAGGGATGCACGGATAGTCAATTTTGTCCTGATATCAGATCCGTATATATTCTATTAAGTATCCGTTCGGTTCCAGATTTCATCCAGTTCAGATTTCACAAACCCCAAAAAATGAAGTAGCTTAAAATAAAATACTAGCACTACGTTAGCAACATTTTTAATATAAATAAAGAATAAAATGCACACTTATAGTGAAGCCTACCAGGATGAAGACAGCACTGCAGAATTCTGCAGTAGAGTTACTGCAGCAAACAATGCAATTTCATTAGGAGTTCAATGTGAGTCAAATCCCTTTTGTCATGCAGTAAACCTGTGACACTGTGCTTCACCCTGGTGGGCTTCACTATACATGAGCTGGTATTACATAGTATTTGAGCTGCAGTTGGGGGTGGTAAAAAAATACATTTACAACAACCAGTGTTTCACCAGGATAAAATGGTAGAGGGACAACTGAAAATGTTCACTTTGTGATAAGTTATGTTTTAAGAAAAGCAGCAAGTTAGCATTCTCGGGTGACAAGCATGAACATCTGTCCGTGATTATGTTACCTGCTATACTGAAGACACGCTCACTAGGAACACTTTTGGGCAACAGTGACAGCAATCTTTGCTAAAATTGGGAAGCAATGCTCTTGCATCTTCTAGTATTGGAGGGGGTATGGATTTGCCTTTTTGTGGTGAATGTTCTCGGCAAGGCATGTTTCTAGCTCATTGTTTTTATGTGAGCTTTGTTCATTTCCAGCTGCCAAAAAAATAGACTTATTTTGTAATATGTACTCGCATTCAAATAAAAAGCTGCCAACTAGTAAAAATGTAGACATACTGCCTTGAGGCAGTCTGTTGTATTGGCTATAGGTCTCCCAATGGTCATCTCCTTCATTGTCCGAAGTATAGAGGACAGCATGTACAGGCACAAATTTAGATTCTGGGTGGACTTTGTCTAGCTCCTCAACAAGATGTTTGACCACAACCTTCACAAAAGTTTTGACATGAGAAGTTCTAAAGAAGTGTATCCGCAGTCCAATAATGTTGCTGCTACAACTTCTTTTGCAGACTCATAGTGATTTAATCTTGAGTCCATTGCTGCCAGTAGTGACTTTTGCATGCCAAGCAGACCCAGTATTTTAATATTTTCATCCACATGATACAACACAGTAGCCATGGGTATCATATCAGACACACAAACCTCCTCTAAAATTAATCTGCGGGTCTCCATTTCATAATGTTTTAGTATGGCATACACATTTTCAGCTAAAGTACACTGAGCAGATGTGAATGTATGATTGTCAGTTTCCAAAGTATAGACAGTAAGGGCCCTTTGCTGTTCAATTAAGTGTTTTAGCATATAATAAGAGCTGTCCCACTAACTGCTTACATCTTGTGTCAATCTACGTACTGGGACTTGAAGGGTGTTTTGCAGTGCAGCTAATTTCTCAGTTGCTGTGGATGAATGTTTAAAATGGCCAACAACTGAATGACCTGTTGCTAATACAAATAACAAAAATTGATTTTTGTTTCATAATAGTCCCATTGACTATCAGTTGCAGGGTGTGAGCCAAACAACCCTCCCCTGCTACAGCACTTAACTTAATTGCTTTACATATATTAGCACCATTGACTTGTATAACTAGGTGCCGCTGATCGCTTCTGATTGCCCAACTATCCAGCACTGAAAGAAATTCCTTGTAAAGATTTTCACCTGTATGGTGCTCTCTAAGGTGTTTCAACTCTAGTAAAGTGCCTCTTTTCTTAAATTGCACATCCACCTAATGCGCTGTTATGACCAAATATGAAATTGTGGAATACTCATTAGTCCAGGTGTCAGTGGTAAAACTTAATGCGTTAACTTCAGATAAGCTTAATTTTATTTTATCCTGTATTCTGCTATACATTTCAGGCAGAGTTTGGTCTGAGAAGTACCACCATGATGGAATTACATACCGAGACTCTACAACATTAAGTGTTTATACCCTGGATTGTCCACTATGCTATATGGCTGCTCATCAAATACCATCATTTCAGCTATTGATTGAGTAATTAAGACTGCACAGGGGTTTTCATTTGTGAATGGGACAGCTCTAGAAATGCAAGCTTCAATAGTTTGGTTCTTATTTTTTTAGCTGGAAGCTCATATGATGACTGTCTTGCCATGTCTTACTTTCCTTTTTCTATTGCATCTCTAAAAATATTTCTCTATGCTTGTTTTGAAAGTGATTTATCAAACTGGATGTACCATATGATTTGACAGAAGAGCCCCAAATGATAAGGGTAGTTATCTGGCATAGTGAACATCTTGTCTTTGAGTCCATGTCACTGGAGACTAAAAAATACTTCCATACAAAGCTTTTCTGTGTCATGTCAGTCTGTCTGCTTATAGCTTGCTGAAGGCTTGTAGCTATGGATCTGAGAAAGTTGAGCAGTACGTTAGTGCATGTGTACCTGGATAACACCTGCATAAATAAATAGCTACTACATGCCCCGTTTTATAGGGGTGAGATGCAACCGGACTGGATATTGTCAAAAATACCAAAACCTGAATGGTTCAATAAATCGAGTTGGATACCCATGCATCTCTACTTAATATGACTTAACTTAGTTACAATAACTAAAAAAAATCAAACACATCAAACATACATGACTTAACAGATACCATTAAATAACAACATATAATACTCATGTTTAAAATCAGCATCAATACATTGTATATAAAGTACAGTACATAGTTAAGGATCACTAGCATATGTTTCCTATATTAGAACTGTGGTGTGATGTGGTATGGTGTGGTGTGGTGTGGGTGCTTCAGTTTCATACTCAGAAGAACCATTTGAAGTACACTGAGTTTTAGTCTGATACTTCTAAAGTCATATTTGTTGCTTTATATTTCATATCTGGTTTCATTTATATAACTAAGTAGTATATAGAAATTTTACATCGGTATATTCAGCTCCATATTAGTACTTTAGCCAGTTAGTCTATGTAGTCCTGTATTAATTGAAAATATATAATTAATATTCTGCTAAGTATTTTTGTCACGTAGATATAGATGGTTACAACGTGTAAGGGCTGGTTGGGGAATTCTTTGGTATGCTTCCAGTGCCAAATTAGTACATGGGTATGGTCTGGAAGAGTAACACCAGATGGGGGGGGTTAAGCTCCCTTTGGATATGTGCTGCAAAGTCAGTAGGGATTGCTAGACATGGCAGTCTTCATTAAAACATGGAGCTGAGAGTTTCTGTGAATGGGGTACTTTCAGACTGGACTGTGGTGTCCTGTAGGGTGCCACAGCTTCGGTGTTGGGGCCGTGTTTTTCTAATGTGAGGAAATGGACAAGAAAATGATAGATGACGTTCTCAAAATGGCTGAAAAAGGGGAGATACTGTTCATGGGGGACCTGAATATGCCAGATGTTAACTGGATGACATGTACTGCAGCCACATTCAAGAGCAGGGTCATTCTCGATGCCCTGCAGGGGGCAGGCCTTAGACAGCTAGTGTTGGAACCCACTCAGGAGGGAGCAATACTAGACCTGGTACTCTCAAATGGAGAGAGGATCACAAATTTAGAAGTCAGTAGACATCTGAGAACAAGCGACCACTGTACAGTGTGCTTCACAATAAGCACAACCATGGAGACGAGCGATACAAAAACAAGCATACTAGATTTTAGAAGAGCTGACTTTGGCAAAATGGGTGAATACCTGAGGAATACACTAGCAAATGGCCAAAAAGGAGGGGTGGAAGAACAATGGAGAAAAATCAAAACTTCCATCATAGAGGCAACAAGACTTTGTGTGAAACAGATAAAGAAAACAAAGCGGAGTAAAAAACCACTATTGTTCTCAAAAGAGGTGGCAGGGAAGGTTAAGGAGAAAAAGGCTGCATTCAAAAAGTATAAGGAATCACAGAAGGAGCACAACAGGGAACTGTATCAATTAAAGCAGAAAGAAGTGGGGAAGGCAGTCAGAATAGCAAAAGCCCAAACCAAAGAAAAAATAGCCAATTCAGTTAAGAAGGGGGATAAAACCTTTTATAGGTACATTAGGGAGCATAGAAAGGTTAAGAGAGGAATAGTGAAGATTAATAAGGGAGAGGGGAGGTGGGCAGAGGGAGACAGTGAAAAGGTAGAGTTACTGAATGAATACATTTGCCCAGTATTCACAAAAGAAGATGAGGAGGAGTTACCTAAACCAGACAATAGAAGCACTCTGGGTAGGGGGGTTGACACCAGTCCATTTACAGAAGAAAGAGTCCTGAAAAAACTCCTAAAATTCAAGGTGGAAAAAGCAATGGGGCCTGATAGGATTCACCCCAGAATCCAAAAAGAACTAAGGGAGGACCTAGTGACACCACTGACCACACTTTTTAACAAATCATGGGAGGATGGGGTGGTACCTGAGGACTGGACGAGGGTAGATGTGATTCCCCTTCACAAAAGTGGGAGCAAGGCAGAAGCAGGAAACTACAGACCTGTAAGTTTGACCTCAGTGGTAGGGAAAATGATGGGATCTCTTCTGAAAGAAAGAATTGTTGAGTACCTAGAGGCCAGTGGGGCACAGGACCAAAAGCAGCATGGATTTACAGCAGGAAGGTCATGTCAGATGAATCTAATAGATTTCTTTGACTGGGTGACCAAAGTAATAGACCAGGGAGGGGCTGTGGATATGGCCTACCTAGACTTTAGCAAGGCATTTGACACAGTACCGCACAAAAGATTGATAATCAAGTTAGCCAGCCTGGGAGTGGGTCCCAGGGTGGTAGCCTGGGTAGCAAACTGGCTTTACAACAGGACACAGAAGGTAATAGTGAATGGAACACATTCCGAAGAAAGGGGGGTCACTAGTGGAGTACCTCAGGGCTCAATACTAGGTCCAGTCCTCTTTAACATCTTTATAGGTGACATTGCAGAGGGTCTGGAGGGAAAGGTATGCCTCTATGCAGATGACACAAAGATCTGTAACAGAGTTGATACACAAGGGGAGGGTAGAAAGGATGAGAAGGGACTTGGCAAGGTTGGAGGAATGGTCAGACATATGGCAACTTAGATTCAATGCAAAGAAGTGCAGAGTAATGCACCTGGGAAACAAAACCCAGGAGAAGAGTACACAATAGTAGGGGAGGTACTAACAACAACAAAAATGGAAAGGGACCTGGGAGTAGTCATATCAGATGATCTAAAGGTGGGTAAGCAATGTGAGAAGTCAGTAAGGAGAGCCAGAGGGATACTGGGATGCATAGGAAGGGCATCACAAGTAGAAAAAGGAAGTGGTTATCCCTCTGTACAGACAGTTGGTGAGACCTCATCTGGAGTACTGTGTGCAGTTTGTAGACCTCATCTATGCAAGGACATAGACAGGATGGAAGCAGTCCAGAGGAGGGCAACTAAAATGGTGCAGGGTCTGCATCAGAAACCATATAAAGAGAGACTGAGAGAGCTTAATATGTATACCCTTGATGAAAGGAGGGACAGGGGGGACATGATAGAAATGTTCAAGTACCTGAAGGGAATCAACAAAGTCCAGGAGGGTAGCATCTTTCAGAAAAAGGGATGTGTTAGAACTAGGGGGCACAATTCAAAGATAGAGGGGGAACGGCTCAGGGGTAATGTGAGGACATTTTTTTTCACAGAGAGAGTGGTGGATGCATGGAACCACCTTCCTGGGGAGGTTTTTGGGTCTAAAACAGTGGGGGAATTCAAACATGCATGGGACAGACATAAAGCAATTGTAGTGGAGGGAGACAGGAAGTAGGCTGTTGGTTAACTAAAATCTGCAGCTTATCCAGTAGGCAGAGAAATGGGAAGACTGGGTGGGCCAAGTGGTCCTTATCTGCCGTCAAAGTCTATGTTTCTATGTTTCTATGTGACATCACTGAAGTATGAATGTGAACAAATATGGACAGTTAAGTTTGCTGATGACTGTAGACTTGGGGCAGTGGTGGGTACAGCAGAGGATTGTAGATCTCTTCAAGAGGCATTGGATTACATGTAAAATTGGACATGTAAAAGAAGAAGAAGAAGAAGAAGAGGAGGAGAAGAAAAAGAAGAAGAAGAATAATAAGTATTTATATAGCGCTTTTCATACATCCAAAGTGCTTTACAAGCAATGCTAGACTGGTAGTGAAGTGACTGAATGTGTGGTGGCAGCCATATCGCACATCATCACCCACACACAGCCTGGATAATTGCATGAACTGGTTTATGGGAAGGGGAATGTTGGCCAGGACACCGGGAATGTTCCCTACTCTTTGCGAAGAGTGCTCTGGGTTCTTTACTTCCACCTGGACACCCACCAGGACAACACCAGGATGAGTAGAAGGGACCTCGGTTTAACGTCTCATCCGAAAGACGGCACACCCCAGCAGTACAGCACCCCCCAATACTGCACTCGGATGCCAGTGATTTTTAGGTGCAAGTCCAATCCCAGTGTGGGACGAGAACCCACGACCTTCTGGTCCAGAGGCGGATGTGCTACCAACTGAGCCACGCTGACACTTGAAAAAGTAAATTGCAACTAAATAATAGCAAGTATACAGTGATGCACATGGAAGGAAAAATCCTGGGGTGGTCATACACATTAGATAATTATTACCTAGTAATTACAATGGAAGAAGGGGACTTGGGGTAACAATAAAAAATTATTTAACCTTTAATACTGTGAGAACGTTACAAAAAAGCAAATAGTACATTCAATTGTATTCTTACACAAATATGGAGTAGAGGTCAAGTGGTGTTGATGCTGCTGTATGGATCACTGGTGAGGTCACAGATGGAGTACTGTTCTCAGGTATGGGAACCTTAAAGAAAAAGAGATATAGATACTGTAGGTTGGATGGAGTCCAGAAAAGGGCAACAAGATCCATTGATGGCATTTGCATTTAACTTATCACAACAGACTGACAGCTCTTTGGCTGTTTTCCCTCAGGTATAGGAGATTAAGAAGGGATATGTGTCTGCTTTATCAGGCTTTCACAGACCACAGGTAATGGTAAGACCGGGGGCTGGAATTGAAAGTACAGTCCTATGACACTAGAACACACTCATTGCAATTAAGGTCCGCAAATGGAATTTACTTAAAAGAAAAAACTGGTATACTCAGAGAGTGGTCCCTATTTGGAATTCAGTGCCAATGACAGTAGAAAGTTATCAAACTATGACAGCCTTTAAGACTGAATTGGACAAATATTATACAACAAAGGGAATGTTATTACAGATTTTGTGTACGTGGCAAGCATAATGGAAGAAAGTCTAATAAATCTTTGCATTATCTATGAAAGCCTTGAAACCTAAAATGTGCATAAGTGCTAACTGGAATAGGTCTCTGAGCTGATATGCTGCTTGGTCAAGGGCTGTCATTTGATTACTCCTCCTAGACATGGTGGAGCTGTCATACAGTTTCTTATGAGGTGGTAGAACTGAGTTCTATGGGTTGCTGCCTAATTTAACCCCTGAGTACTGGAATAGTCAAAGACACCACTGCTTCATATATTGGGGTTAAGAGGGATGCTTCTTTTGAGTCAGTGAGTGAGTGAGTAAGGCTGATCTAGATGTTAGGACTATATGATTGACAGGTCTGGATGGAGTACTGGCCAAGCTCATTCAATCTCGAGCTACTGTTCTCTTCTCGACCTTCCATTCTCTGGAGTTTGAATATAAACAGAACTTGTATGTCTCTCCGTATAGCTTTGACTTCATTGTATACCTGTTCTCATTTGTATACTTTTCACAGCAAGATGAAGGTTGGTTGGAAAAGAGTTCCAGTATCATAAAACATTATAAAACATACTCGGTATGTCTGATGCAGACCCATAATCTCATTCCTCAATTTATATGGGGGGGGGGCCATAATTGACTCCTTGCATTCGTATTTAAGGGGTGAGAATTTGTAGGCCAAAAACAAGGAAAAGGGTCATTTCTAAAAAATCCAGATATACATGGGTACCACTTTTTACACAAAGTGTCACCACTGGGGCTGTGACATGACCAGGGCAACTAGGGCTGGCAGTACTTTGAGGGTAACAAGCTGTCAATAAATGGACTGTGCCTGGTACATCCAGCAGACCAGAGTTTAATTCCCACAAATTCCATTTGCATACTGTGTGACCCTGAGAAACTCACTTACCCTCCCCAGTACTACCCTGATAATAAGCATTGTGCCTAGTGAGCCTTATCCAGATACTGAATAATAACGAAAAAAAACTTAAAAAAAAACAGAGACTGAGACTTTTTTTACTGAACCGGTGTCAAGTTTTCATTCAGAACCTAATATCATTAGAGATTCCTGCCAATCCTGTAACATTAAACCTTGTCTACTATGTATTGTTGCATCACTGTACCTTATAAGTACTCCAGTCTAGAATAAATATAAAGCTATGTATCAGCTGCATTTCCATTACTGGACTCTGGATAAAATAGTTAATGATCAGCTGCTGGATTATATTTCTTAACATTACCTCTTGGCCACAAAACAACATGATTTTCTGAAATTACATAGTACAACAACTGTGTTAATTGAACTGATTAAAGGGCTTCATTTAGTCTTAGACTGAGGGGAATATGTAGGTGCAGCCTTCATGGATTTATCAAAGATCTTTGGCCTTGTTTATGTTTATCATTATTATTATTTCGGAAGACGCCTTTGAGCCAGGGCTCTTTAACAAAGGTTCCACATCGGGGAAACAGTACAGAACATAGTGAGGACAATAACAAGTACAGTAGTTTCAAGCAGCCATAGGCTTTGTCGGGTAAATTAAAGCTTTCATATGGAATTACTGTAATATGTGCAGTGATTCACAGTATGTATGTTAAGTTACAGTCATTTGTGTATATTATTCAAGAACATATGTACAATAAAAACAGTTGTAATATGGTTAGCTAGAATAAATTAGAAGCTGCCAGGAGAGATGTTAGATGCATGTAGAGGAAGCTATGGGAAGAGAATGTAGATAATAGTGGGGAAATAAAAGGGAGGAGACAGAAGAAAGTGTTGTTGGGTAAAGGTGGGAGGGACATAGAGGGGGAAAATTAGAGGGAAAGAGAGTAAGTTTAGTTAGGAGAAACATTCACTGGAGGCCATTGTGATAAGGTGCTGACGCAGGTAGCACTTGAAAGTGCCCAGGGTAGTGTCATTGGTAACAGCAGGTGGAAGTGAGTTGTACCAGGATGTGACTCTGTATGTAAAAGAGCATTGTCCTTGGGTAATGTGGCAGTGTGGCCTTGTGGATAATATCATAACATTCTAGTAAAGATATTGTTGGAGATGGGCCTGTCAAGCAATGCAGTTGCAGGGTTTTCTTTTTTATTTTATGTTAATTCTTTGATAACCGGATAAGGCCCACTAGACACAATTTATTGTTTCCAAGGGTGACATGGTAGCCCTGGGGAGGTTAGGTGACTTAGAAACATAAGATAGAAACATTGAAGTTGTTGGCAGATGGGGACCGTACGATCCATCAAATCTGCCCATGCTCAGAGTTACACAGTATGCAAGAGAAGGTTGTGGGAATCAAAGTCAGGTCTGCTGGATGTAACAAACTCATTCACAGTTTGTTACTCTAATATCTAAGCTATGCTGCCTGTCTCTGATTACCTTGTCAACAGAATGCAAAAGGTTAGGTGTTGTGGTACATACTGTTAGGCAAAACAAAACTCTGAACATCAGGGTTCCCCACTGTTCTATCCATAGGCCCCTATTGTTGCATCCTCTGCAGTGCAGTAGTGGTGATGGTGGCATACCCATTCTAAAATGTATCAAAGTACCTCCCAAACTGCACCACAAAGCATGAAAAATCCTACAGCATATGGGGCCTCCGGAGTTTTATAATTCTCCTAAGAACCTGTTACATGCCTCATGAAAAAAGTCGCTGCACACCACAGAAATTAACTAACCGGTTTACTGTTGTCTCTGTCATTAATTCAGGGCATTTTTTTTTTTATTTCCGGTTACTCAAAAAACAAACAAAATTAAAAAAACAGTTCTTGTCATTGCTAAAAAACAACTGGAGCATTAGATCAAATCATTAATGATTAGAAAGGCAGTAATTGTTTGAGCAGCTGTGTTTCAGATATAACACCTGACAGGTAAACAATCAGGTGTGACTATTGGACTGTGTGTGAGCTTCATGATTTTCACTACTATATGATAGCATCCCTCTCCTTCTTCTCCCTGTGTTCCTCCTTAAGTCCCAAAACCTACTGCACTTCTTACTGAAACTTGAATGTAAAAGTTTAACCAGATTATGACTCTTGCTGTAACCTGAATAGTTAACTCTGTACCTGTCTGTAACTTTTATGAGTGATTGAACCCAAATACATGTATCATGTATTCCACTTGTCTTGTATTTAGTTCTCTGTTATGTTGTCTTTACTCTAATGTGGGACCTTTGTAAATTAGTCTTTGACTCAAAGGTACTGTAATCTGAGACTTGAAAAAATAAATACTAATAAATAAAACTTGCACAGACTATTAATAATAATGAAAACAGCTAGATATACCAGTGTTTTAACCCCCTGGAAAGATACTGTGACTGTTTCAAGACATCTGCTGTTTCACCTTAGCACACAAGCAGCTGTCATTGACGTCACTCCTTGAATGATGTCAATAACAGTCATCCGAGATGTGAGACTGGAGAAAAACAGCACACAGAATTAGTATAGACAGTAGATATGAAACACTAAAAGGTGTCAATAACAGAAATAAATGACACAAGACACACATCAAGTGGGGGTTTCTAGTGTATAGAAAAAGAAATGGGCAGACTGGATGGGCCTTGCGGTCCTTATCTGCCGTCAACTTCTATGTTTCTATGTTTCTATGTATTTTTTATTTTAAAATCACATAAGAAAACAGTTTATTCGTTTTTATAAACATAGCCTTGCCACTGACTTTAAGACAAATGCAGCAGCTGTGCAAGTTCCAATCTCAAGCACAAGTTAACAAAGATGGCCTGTGACCACTCAGAAAAACACCAACCAACTGTATAAGCTTCTTTTCTTTTGTTCTTTTACACAACTCCAGCCCAAAAAATGATTTCATGGTCAATTGGCAAATTCACCTCTGGGAGGGATTTGACAATTTTTCCTGACCTTATTCATGAGATGGGATCATAAGAAGGCTATGTTGAAAATGTGGGCTCCAAATAAGTAAAAATGGCAGAGTTATTACCATTCATTGAAATTTCACCATGCACGCTTGTAACTTTGGAAAGATTAAATATTTTGACACCATATTTTCAACATAGACTTCTTATTACCCCACCTCATGTATGTGACAGCTGTCATTTTTCAAATCCTGCCCAAAATGTGTTTTCTCACATGTGGCATGGAATGACCTTGCATTTGAGCAGAATTATGTTTTGATGGGGATTTGGACATTTTCCATATCAGGTACATGAGTTGGGGTAATAAGATATTTATGCTGACAATTTGGTCACTCTTGTCCTATAAATGGAAGTGCAGGGCCCTTCCACAGTTACATACATACAGTATATGCATTTATGGAGGGACAGGAGTGCAGGGCCCTCAGGCAAATAAGGCTACGATTACACTATCTCAAAAAGTAAGGAAATTCATTGCAAAAAAACTATGTTAATGCATCAGTTAGGGTTGGTATTGAAGCAACAAAAGCTGGGAAATTCGAGTTAGGGTTTCCAATCCTAACTCCCCACCTGATCCTCCAAACAGCAAAAAGTTAAGACCACACAAGCAAACAAAGACGGCCATCGTCAGGTAAGACAAACAACATACAAATGTTTCCAGATGACACAAATGCAGTATCACCGATGTGCTCTCTTCGTGGATTTGTATCTGTGGCATGCAAACTGCAAAATATACACACTCACTTGTTGATGCAGATAGGAATCCATGATACTGGTGGATGCCTGGAACTTCCTCCCATTGTAGAAGATGGGGACAAAAAATGGTACCAGGATTCAAGAATGCAAAGGGTGGGCATAAAGGAACCTTGGTGGTAAAGAAAGGGGTGGGGCAGAGATCAAGTAGTGTCTAGGGTGTTACAGAAGGCAGGAAAATTGCAGACTAGGTGCACAAAGTGGTCCTTATCTGCCATCATATACATGTTTTTCTACATTGAAATCACCACACTGCCTCTGTATAGAGATGCAAAAGCCCCTCCAACCAGATACAAAACCATTATATGCAAATTACAAGACTTCTTTTCTTAATGCCCCTATGGGGCCAGCTTTTCTGTTGCAAGGCTGATCCCCTGTCTCTTCATCCAGAGGTTTAAGATGTACACCATCTTCTTGCTCAAGAAGAGCAAGCATCTTGCATACAGAAAACCTCTAAAGAGACACATGACCATCAGGGGACTTTGCTTCTGCAGACAGAAGTACTGCTGCATTTTTCATGTCATGGATTTTGTGGTAACTGCACTTCAGCACCCAGAGCTCACTGTGTATGTCTTACACCTGCAGCTGCAGAAGCAGAGGCCCATCAATTGTGTGTGTGTTTTACAGTGTCCATGGCTAAATGAGACTACAGAAAGGTTGAAAGGACCACTTTTCCTACACTTGCCCACCCAGTCTATCTTTTTATTATCTACTGTAACACTGTAGACCCTGCTTGATCTCCAGCTCCCCCCTTTCATTACCACTAAGGTTCCATTATGCCCACCACCTGCATTCTTGAATCCCATTACCAGTTTTCCTTCCTCCACCGATGCTGGGAGGATGTTCCAGGCATGCACCAATATCATGGATTTCTATTTGCAGAGACACCCATTGTATGTTTTTTTGTCTTATCTGATGATGGCTGTCTGTGGTGGCTTGTGTGGTCTTGTCCTTTTACTGCTTGGGAGTGGGAGAGGACAGTTAGGGTTGGGAACCCTAATGTCTAATTTCCCAGCTTTTGATGCTTTAATACCAACCCTAACTGATGTATTAACATAGTTTTTTTGCAATGAATGTATATATTTTGTTTTTAGTTCAAAAGGCTGTAGTAGTTTTTTAGACCTGTGCCCTAGCCCCTTGCCAAAACAGTTTGGATGCTTAATGCTCTGCTGCTAACAAGTTGCAAGAGGGTTAAGGCAGCTCTCCAGAATTCACTTTTTTAATTCAAAAAAAGGCTAAGCAGGATTTTTTATAGAGCTGAGTCCTAACTACTGACCTTCTTAAACAATCACTCTGGCTGCTTAATGCCCTTGTAACAAGTTGCAAAAGGCAGCTCTGCAGAAGATTTGTTTTATTAAAAAAGACTGAAAAGGATTTGTTCTAGAGCTGAACCATAGCCCCTGGCCCAAGAAAACAGTATGGCTGCTGCCCTGCTAACAAGCTGCAAGTGGGTTAAAGGCAGTTCTATAGAACTAAGGTTTCTTTTTTTTATTGTTCAAAAACAACTGAATAGGATTTGTTACAGGGCTGAGCCATAGCCAATGGCCCCAGCAAACTGTCTGGCTTCTGCCACGCTAACAAACTGCAAGAGGGTTAAAGGGAACTCTTTCAAAGTAAGATTTATTTTTGTATTCAAAAAAAAGTCTGAGTAGGATTTGTTATAAGTCCAAGTAGCCCCGACCCTGGCAAACAGTTTGGCTGCTGTGCTGCTAACAAGCTGCAAGAGGGATAAAGATAACTTTCCAGAACTAAGATGTATTTTTTTATTCAAAAAAGACTGTGTAGGATTTGTTACAGGGCTGAGCCCAAGCCTCTGGCCCCAACCAACAGTCTGGCTGCTGCCCTGCTAATAAGCTGCAAGGGGGCTAAAGCAACTCTCCAGAATTAAGATTTCTTTGTTTATTCCAAAAACAGACTGAGTAGGATTTGTTATAGAAACAAAGAAACATAAGAACATAGAAGGTGACGGCAGGTAAGGACTGCAAGGCCCATCCAGTCTGCCCATTTATTTTTCTACCTTATGAATGTGCCATAGGCCTTTGCTCTGTCAATGGCCTAACTATGCATACTCATCTGTATTGCTCCCTTATGCCTATTCCATGCCTGTTTGAAGCCCTGCACTGTATTTATATCCATCACTTCCTGAGGTAGGCCATTCCATGAATCCACCTCCCTTTCTGTGAAAAGGAACTTCCTCAAATTACCCCTTAATCAGCCTCCATCTAATCTCATGTTGTGTCTTCTTGTCCTGCTATTTTCTCATATTGAAACATGTTAGACTCTTTCACCTTGTTAATGCCCTTAAGGTGTTTGAATGTTTCAATCATATCACCTCTCTCCCTCCTTTGCTCTAGAGTATACATATTGAGTTCAGTTAATCTGTCCTCATATGTTTTCTGATGCACACCCTGCACCATTTTGGTAGCCCTTCTCTGGACTGCTTCAATTTGGTTAATGTCCTTGTGAAGGTGTGGCCTCCAGTACTGCATGCAGTACTCCAGATGGGGCCTAACCAGTGTCTTGTAAAGAGGGATTATTACCTCCCTTTTCTGACTTGTGATACCCCTACTAATACACCCCAACATTCGTCTAGCCTTACCTACTTCTTTAGAGGTCTGCTTGGATGATTTCAGGTCATCGGTGATGATGATGCCCAAGTCTCTTTCTTCCCTTGTGACTGCCAGCAACTCCCCTCCCAGCCTAGAGGTGGCTTCAGGGTTTCTCTTCCCTATGTGCATGATCTTGCACTTCTTTGCATTAAACCCCAGTTGCCACTGTTCCAACCACTTTGCTAGTTTATCCAGATCTCTTCTCATTCTGCCCACCCCATCTGGATCCTCTACTCTGCTGCAGATCTTGGTGTCATCTGCAAACAGTCAAACCTAACCCTCCAGTCCATCTACAATGTCACTGATGAAGACATTGAAGAAGACTGGCCCCAGGACTAATCCCTGAGGTACCCCACTTGCGACTTGCATCTCTTCTGACTGTATACCATTTACCCCCACTTTCTGTTTTCTGCCCATCAACCAGTTTGCCACCCAGTTGACCAACGTCTGACTGACCCCGAGCATACCCAGCTTATTAATCAATCTTCTATGTGGAACAGTATTGAAAACTTTGCTGAAGTCAAGGTAGGCAACATCAACTGCCCCCCCCCTTGGTCCACCACTCTGGTTACCCAGTCAAAGAAATCTATGAGATTAGTTTGACAGGACCTTCCTTTTGTAAACCCATGCTGTCTTGGATCCTGTGCTCCTTTAGATTCCAGGTGTTGCACTATCCTTTCCTTAAGGAGTGTCTCCATAATCTTGCCCACTACTGAGGTAAGACTGACTGGTCTGTAGTTCCCTGCCTCCTCCCTACTACCATTCTTGTGGAGTGGGATCACATGAGCCCTTCTCCAGTCTTCTGGGACCTCTCCTGTGCGCCCAAACTCACTAAACAGTTCTGATAATGTCTCTGTTAGTTACACCCTTAGTTCTTGTAGTACCCTGGGATGTATGCCATCAGGTCCCATTGCCTTGTCCACCCTGAGCTTATCGAGCTCTTGTAGGACCCTTTCTTTTGTGAAGGATCTAGTGCACACCTCCCTCCCCCCTATGTCCATGGTGCAGAGTTGTGGGCCCTGCCCTACCTTCTCTTCAGTAAATACTGAGCCGAAGTATCTATTTAGGATAGATGCTTTTACATGGTCCTCCTCCTCCTCACATGCCCCCTTATTCCCTTTGATCATAGCAATACCCCCTCTGGACTTTCTCCTTTCATGAACGTATTATAGAAAGTCTTATCACCTTCTTTTACTGTTTGTGCTAGTGTTTACTCTGTTTGGGCCTTTGCCTGCCTTACTGCATTCCCTGCTTCCCTAAGAAAGTTTGGTATGCTTCCCTTTCTTCATCCTGCTGTATTCCCTTATACTTCCTGATGGCCAGCCTTTGTCTCCGACCTTTTCTGCTACTGTGTTTGAGAACAAAAGTGGTTTCCTTCTTCTTTTGCACTCCCTTTTCTCACTAACACAATGGGATGTTGCTTCAAGTATTGCATCTTTAATGCTTGCCCACTTTGCCTGTACCCCCTCACCTGTATTTCTTTTTGCCAGGGCTAGCATAACTGTGTTGGCCATCTTATCAACATCAGCTACTCTGAAGTCCCATATTTTTGCCTTGGAATGGGATTATTTTGTTCTAGTGGCCAAATTGAACCATACCATGTGATGGTCACTGGCCCCCAGGTGACCTTCTACCTGGAGATCTGTGATCCTTTCCCTGTTAGTCAGTTCTAGATATAGGATAGCCCTGTCTCTTGTGGGTTGTTGTACCAGTTGTTTGAGGCTCTTTCCCTGCAGGGAATCCACCATGTGTCTAGTTTTGGCAGATGTCCCTGCTGGTATTGACCAATCTATATCTGGCATGTTGAAGTCTCCCATTATCAGAACCTCCCCTTTAGCTGTCATGTTTTGTATATCTTCTAACAGTAATGTGTCTATGTCCTCCCCCTGGTCTGGAGGCCTGTACACAACCCTAGTTCATATGGCTGTCCCATTTCCTGTTTCCAGGGTGACCCACAGTTCTTCTGGCTCCTTATGTGTATTCTGAATTTCTGTAGCTTTGATATTTTCATTGACATAAAGGGCCACTCCACCCCTCCCCCTTTTTGCACCTTCTGAACAGCTGAGCTGAGCTGGGCCCTGTTCACTGGCCCCAACAAGCAGTCTAGCTGCTGGTCTGCTAACAAGCTGCAATAGGGTTAAAGGCAGGTCTCATAGATTAATATTATTATTTTTTAATTCAAAAATAGTTTGATTTGGATTTCTTTAGACCTGTCCCCTAGTCCCTGGCCCTAGAAGTCTGGCTGCTTGCCCTGCTGCTAACAAGCTGCAAGAGGTGAGCGTAAAGGCAGCTTTCCACAAGATTTTGTTCTCTTTTCTTGGTGTTCAAAAAAAAAAAGTCTGCAGGATTTGTTAACACATGAGCCTTAGCTTCTGGTGGCCCTCTCAGTCCATCAGATGAACACTATGGGCCAGATTCTAGAACAGTTACACCTGGCATAACAGCACTTGCACCAAGTAGAATGATGCAAGTAGCAACTTACGCCAGCAGTTGAGACTTGCGATATTCTACAAAGTGGTCTGTGACATGTTGCAGGCTGCTTGCACTGAACAGCTGTTATGCCGGCAGTTGTGCCATAAACCCCCTGCGACATGGTGCTAGGGGGTTTACAGTAGCAGTTGTGCCCCATTCCAGAAGGGCAGCAACAAAGTCCCCACCATTGGGATTATACAAGAACCCCCAGAGGAGAACCATCCTCCGGGGGTCCTGCAGACCCATTCCATTTGCCCTCCCCCATGCCCAGACCTCCTCAATTGTTGCCCCAATGGGCGTCACACCCCCTGCCCCATCCCCTGTTGAGTATGTGCCCTCCATACCCCCACACAGTAACAGCCCCCAGGGCAGCCCACCCCACTGCCCCTGACTCCCCGTGTAAGCCATGCCCCACAGGGCTGTTCACACCCTCAACCCTCCAAATTCCCCATTGTAAAATGCCCCACAGGGCGATGCTGTCATCCCCACCATGCCCCAACCCCCAAGTTGCCAGCCTTAAATGTGGCAAATAACCCGATAAGTCCTGGTAGTCTAGTGGCCCCCCACCCAGCCGTGCCAGCCATCAACCTCCCCACCATCCCCAGCCAGTGACTGGCACAGCCCACCTCTCACCTCCATGGCCAGCTGCCACCCTGAGTTATGTAGGAACACTACTGGAAGGCACTCAGAAATTAATATCCAGGCACATCTTCCAGTAGCGTATACATAACTCAGTTGGTGGTTGGCCATGGAGGTGAAAATGGATTGTCAGTTGGAAGCTAGGGATGGGTGAGGTGCTGGGTGGCTGGCATGACTGGGTCGGGGGCCACTAGGCTGCCAGGGCTTATCAGGTTATTTTCTGCATGTGCGACTGGTGACTTGGGGTTGAGGCTGAAGTGAGGGATGACACGCCACCGCAGGGTGTTTACAACTGGGAGTTTGAGGGGCTGAGTGTGGGCAACAGTACAGGCATATCTATGGAGGATTCAGGGCCAGTTGGTGTGGCCAGCCCTGCGGGGCACTTTTACATGGATTCAGGGGCCAGTTGGTGTTGCCAGCCCTGTGGAACACATACTGGAGGCTTGGAAGGCAGGGGGTGTGGGCAGCTCTGCTGGGCAGCTATTGTGTCTTGCTGGGCAGGGGGTGCACTTGAGACCTGCGGCAGCAGGTTGCGACATGCTGGACAGGTAAGCCCTCTGTGCGGCATACCTAGCCACATGTTGCAAGTTGCAGGACTTTGCTGTGGAGACCCTGCCCCTTCTAAAATAGGGTGCAGGGTCAATGTCGCAGTTGTGGGTGGCGCAAGTTGTGTTCGGCTGCCACTTGCGCCACCCTGCTAGAATCAGATCCTGTGGCTGCTTGCCATTCAAGCTCAGCTCATGCTGTCCAGATTCTATTTTAAATTCAACAGTATAAAAGACAAGGCTGTAGGTATGAGTTCTCCTCAGGAGGAAACTGTTTTCTGAAAAAAAAAAACTGAATTTTGAATTGCCAGCTCAAACAAGAGATCTAGCTGCTGATCTGTCTCCAGTGACTACTAACAGCTAACTAGGTATTCCACGCTGTGCACAGCCACGTTTAGGGTGATCAGTGTACTATGTGTGAGACTAGAAAACACACCACATGGTTCACTGATCAGAGTTGTAAGCAGGCTGAATGAGAAGGCTGCTAAGAAGGCGAGCACATAGTAATAAGAGCACAAGTCCATTCGTTAAGCAGCAAAGGATCTACAGGTCTGCTGTATTAATGGCAATATTTCAAAAGCACACAAGGAAAACAGTGACACAAGCAGATTTCAATTTCAAAAAGCTTCAAGAATTTATTAAATGAACACACTCAAAGGCTCCCCAGCACTTCAAGGGTATCAACCCTCTTCCTCGGGGTGGGTGGAGTCATACATTAAAAGCCATCATATATACAATGAACAATTAAATCATATGGTCAATTATTTAATTAAATAACCACAATTTAAATAACCACATGAAAAAAATCTGATATGCAGCATGTACTATAAAAAGTATTTGTATATTTGTGCAAATTCATAAAGTGCTATATTATACATTAAAAAGAAGGAAAAATTATGACTTGCAAGTTTGTCAACATCAACTATCAACATGCTTCATAAATATTTTTTTATACTTCCAAATTTCATTAACATTTTAGTGTGAAGCTGCATGTCACAAAGTAATGGCATGTCCTTGATGCAACATGGACCACAATTATTATGATTTCAATACTTATTTATTAATTTATGTTATCATAAACTCAAAAAATAATATAAAATGCTGGGGTCTGCTTTATAGTGACACAACCTTTGGGATTCATGTTTACCAACCTGCATCAATCACATGTCAATTGCAATGCTACTTTGTTTACTTGATGTTGGAGTGCTGAAAAACAGACATAAAATATGTAGCAATTGCACAACAGAAACTATAGAAGATAAGAATTTTAGCTGGCACTACAAACCACTGTTTGTTCAAGAATTACAATAAAAATGGTGGATCAGATAGAGGAAATATATAATGAACATTTTTTAAAATACATATTTTTACTTTACAGATAAACACTGAGGTCAGGTTGTTTATATATTCTAACAGGGTGTAGTGTATCCAAAGTATAAATCTATCTGGATTCTCTTTGCAGTAGCAACTGCCTTCTATTCCCTTTTCGTGGTAGGAAATTTACATGATCAATAATCATGAATTTAAGTAGTGAATGATTGCTATTGTGGAATTCAAAAAAATGATTCTAGATTATTATTTTTAATGTCCCTAATATGTTTGAACAGTCTCTCTCTTGCATGTCTTACTGTTCTACCCAGGTAAAGTAAAGAACATGGGCACTGAGCCACATAAACTATATATTCCCATGGAACAATTCAAAAAGTCCAGAATATCCCCCGAACATCTTTTTTGGATGTAAAAAAACTTTTCCTAGTACAATAGCTTTACTTATAGTGCAATGATAGCACTGAAAACAGTCAACTGGCTTTAGTGGCAACCAGGTCTGAGGATGTGTTTTAGCAGTACAGTAGCTAGATTATATCATGTCCCCAATATTTTTTGCTCCACTATATTTCACCCTTGGGTATCTCTAAATATACCTGGTATGGTACAGTGTTCTAATAATTTCCAATTTTTGAGCAAAATATTCTTAACCTGTGGTGCAATGCAATTGTATTCAAATACAAATGTCATTTTACTGTTGATTTCATTTAGCTCATTTCTTGGTTTCAAAAGCTCACTTCTAGTTTGTGATTTAGTTTTATGTCCGGCATTTGATAATGCTGTCCTATCCTAGCCTCCGATATGAAATATTTCTAACATTTCTTCCGACTGTATATCAAATGTTTCTTCAGATCAACAGTTTCTCCTCAATCAAAGAAACTGTCCACATGATATTGATGAAACTAGGGCTGGAGGATGAGCACTATGTTTATGTAGTACTGAATTCCTGGCAGTTTCTTTCCTAAAACATGCAGTATCAATGTCCCCATGTTCCAATACCATTAGTGTTAGGTCCAAAAATCTTATTCCTTCCTTGTTTATCTCATAAGTGAATTTCAAGATCATGTCATTTCTATCTAGATTATTAACAAAAATCTTTGCTTCTGTAACCCCTCACCCCTGCCTTTTTACTAAAACGACAGGTGGCATGCTGTTGGCGTTGGCAGCAATACCTGGTGGGGACCTGGGTTCGGGGAAGATGAGGTTACCTGGCACAAGGGGACCTAGGTTTGGCTACTCTGCAAAGGGGCACCCAAGTAAATCTGATTACAGGAAGCAATAACTGTAATGTCCAGAACCAGGATTGGGATTTTTCAGTGTGGCTTTTATTCATAACTAGCTGAACATAACAAAGCATAGATGGACCCCCAAGGGGCTACGTATACTGATAATGCAGATTGGAGACTACCAGGCGGTCCACTTAAAGAATGAACCCATTTCTACTGTTTTCTGGCTCTGGACCCACCAGGCACTCAGCCCGGACCTGCATGTGCTTTGGATACACAGCCCGACTGGCCCGGCTCCCCTGCCAGCCACTTGACTGATGGTCCATTTAAAGGATGAACCCAATTTACTTGTTGTGGCTCCCATCAAACAAGGAGAATTATTTTCCCAAGTTGTGGCTCCCCACACAACTTAGAGTCTGCGACTCCTAGAGAGAGATTTGTTTTCTTACTTCCTTCTGACTCCCATCAAACAAGGAGAATTCTTTTCCCAAGTTGTGGCTCCCCACACCACTTAGAGTCTGCAACTCCTAGAGAGATTTTCCAATTTGCAACCCACGTCTGGGTACCTACCTCATCACTGGCCAGATGCATGAGGCAAGTAGCAATCACAGTAGAAATCCATAGAGGTGGACCTGGTTACTAAAGATGGGGGGATGTTCCCACCTCCAGCTCCCACAGCCCATACCTGGCCATTTCTCTGGACAAACAGAAATTAAAACTTTGAAATGCAGATTAAACAGTGGATGACCTGTAGCATCCCCTCTACAACATTACTTGAATCCATAAAGACTTTAAATTTTGAACCTACTCCATTTGTTTGTCCTAGTACAATAGGCCTCCCAAATAGTAGTTCACATCCCAGCTTTCTTCATATTTTCCAAACTGAAGAAACATATTGTTTGCCCTCTCAAATTAGAGCAAAACACTCACCCTTTCATTGCAGGTGCCCCACAGGTGAAGTACAACTTCTTTCACTGTTATCAGACCAAAACAGAAACTGTAGAAAAAAGGCAGTTTTCTTCTTGTAGTAGATATTAGGGGATTGCCCCTGGAATCCACAGAGGGACACTTTATTTCCCCCCCCCGGAGGAAGGGGGGCACTGAGACCTGGACAGCGGTCTCCACCACTTAAAACTGGACACTGATCTTCTCCCACAGAAGGTAAACAAAAGACACTTCCTTCCTGCTTGACAGTAAACAGGAGACTGACTTTTAAAACTCCCAAAGTTCTATCTCACTCCCTGTGCTGCAGATTCCAATGTGGCTTATGCAGCTGCAACAGTTCTATGGTGATGTCATCTCTCAGTCTCAGCTGTGACTAAGAACAGAGTGAGACAGTGTGAAACCCATTTAACTGGAGTTTCACAAGCTGCCTTCCCTGCCTACCACTAGGTCTTACTGGGATTCTAGTAACCTCGGTTAATAAGGGGGTTACACTCACCCTTGACCAGGAAAATGACTGTCCCCAGTCATTATGCACCCGGCCTTAGGCCATCCCACCCTATGTGCTACCTGCAGAGGGGGGTGATAAGGCCCCCTCCTACCATGTGCAAGCACAGGCAGGCAACACTAAGGGCCTAGAGGCCTGTAGCTGACATCTCAGCCTCTACTCTATCCACTTACTATGGACATCTAGTGGCTCTGGTAGAACCGTCCAGAGCATAGCCCTGATAGATCAGTACTGCAGTCCCTATGGCCACTGAGGACCACAGCCTGTCTATCCCCCCTAACCCTCTAGGGAGAACCTATCTGCCTCTAACATAACATCCCAAAACAAAAACAAAACCCGGGGACCTCCCGGACCTTGGGCAACCTGCAACTACACCATTAAAATACCAAATTACTGCCTCCTCCCTACCCCTACAACCACACCTGTGGAAGAAAAAGGGTTAATACAGTAACAACCATAACAATAACAACACAGTACTTTAAATTCTACACAATAAAGCACTGACGAGGAACTCCGATGAGCCCCTCCTCCTCTTCTTGTCTTCTCTTCTGTCTTCCCAGGAACACCTGTAAGAAAAAGATAAAACAAAACACACTCCTAATCTGCATACACAGTCTACCTAACAACAACCCCTACCATACAAAAACACTGAACAATCCCAAAAAAAGATTTTTTAGAAAAAGGTAGAAAAAACAGTATTTACATTAGAGTACAATACTGACATTATTTACAATACACATTTGGGGGAATGGAGTGCCCTAAAAGTCCCAACTAGTGACCACAAGGCCCAAAGGCTAGTCCAATAAAGAGTCTCTCCTGGGCCGGGGCCCCGTGAAACACAGTTCTTAAAGGTCAAAGTCCCGAAGGGGAGAGTCTCTGTGGACAGTTTACACATTTTTGAAGTCTGTAGTGTAGGGTGTGTACTGCAATGTCATAAAGATAGAAAAGGTTTCAGACTTACCAGCCATTTGTAGTATATGAACTGCACAAACCTGGTCCACAGCAGAAGACTCTCCCTGGCAGCATTTCTTCTGATACAGCTGGGCAGACATCTTCCGGGAACCACAGGAGGGCACATCTGGAAACAGCTGGGTTGATGTCATCTCTGGAGAAGGAACCTTAGAACAGGAAAAAAAAGAAAAACAGCTGGTCCGACGTCATCCGATTACCAGGCAATGAACAGGAAACAGCTGGGCTGGTGTCCTTTCTGGATCTGAAGTCATCTGGTGGGCCAGTAGATGGTTGCTGAACAGGACAGTACACTGTAGACTGATGAATGTGGAGCACCTGAGTCCTTGGTTATTCATATTGACAGATCAATAAGGGCACTTCACAGTCTGGTGTGGCAGTATTGACTACCACTGCTCGGCTCTCCATTTTGTAGGCACAGGCTTAATTGCTGGGAGGTCCTTGCACTGAGGCCAATAGTACCGGGGGTCAGGGGCTTGAATTATTACCCCGTCTGGGAGCACATAACTCACACAGTGGGAGATTTCACGTCCCACTCCATCCACTATTCTCACCCTGTCCATAAACAGTGTCCTGCCTCTCTTCCACTGTGTATACTTTTCGTGGAACAGTCTATTCTTTACATGATGGTTGGCCCCAGGATGCACATGTTTCATTGCTTCATCCCAGATCCAGGATTTCCTGCAGTCCTCAATCTCCTCCCAGACTCTCCGAGGAAAGGTAGGAAAGGCCATACCATAGATTTCATTTGCCTTTCTACGAACCAGTCTCTCCTCTTTACTTGCTTTGGTCAATCTGAGATCGCTGGCCTGGCTTGGGGGTGGCCAGTCCTGGTTCTGCCAGCTTTGCATCCTCAAAGAAATTAAAAATGGATCCCTAACTTCTTCTTCTTGTAAAGCCAGGGCAGTGGCATCACCACCTTCTTCAACACATTCCTCCGAGGCAAGATCTTGAGGCTGTGTACCCGTTTCTTTCTCACAAGGCCACATAGATTCCCCCTCATCTTCCTCTTCACTGAGGATCTGAGCCCAGGAGTGAGCAGTCGTTCTCACCCCTGAGACTATCCATTCATCACTAGGAGTGGAGATCGACACCTCCCATTCAAAGGCCTCCCGCATCTCATCTTCACCTAAGAGACTTGGGCTAGGCCCCCCACCCAGGGGTCTATTGATGCTTTATCTGAACTTTCTTTCTGAGATCCAGCATCCAAAACTTCAACTTCAGGTTCAGTCTCTAATTCTGCACCCTCTAGGTTTGTGCCACACTCCCCCGAAGGACCTTCTTCCACAGGCTCTGCCTGATGCTGTGTGCTGCCAACTGCAGATTCCTGAATTTTTGTCCATGTGGGAGCGAAACGAATTGGAGGCGCTTTATACAAGCCATATTTTTGAAGGCATCCAGCACAGTGAGGAATCATGAAGACACACCTTCCAGCACTCAAGCATATCTGGCATACACGCACTGGATAATTAGGAATTGCCACATCAGGAGGGAGTTCCCCTCCATAGCACCATTTTTCAATATCTCTCAGTCTATTCACTGCTGCTGTTACTGCAACCCGGGCATGATCCGGGTAATGAGCTGGTCCTGAGGCCATAACTGCAGAAAAATAAACAAAAGTTCACTGTAACTGAAAGTCCCACTTTAATGGACACACTCCATAGCTTTAAAATGGCTCCTCTGCTGCTGTGTTTACTTTACTACCCCACCCTATAATGGCGGCGGCAGCACTCCTGTGCATCAACATTTAGAATCTGGGTCAAGCCACTGCGTACCTGATTTACACCAGCTACTGATAACTTTTACTCAAACTGCACAACTTGCTCTGTTCTGGCTTTTCACACATTTACAGGATTCTCCTTGGACTTTTCACATGCTGGTAACATTCATTTAATTCACAGTCCCTTAAAACTTCAGGTTTCAGCTCAGGATTGCCTGCTTCTACTAGTGTTGCATTTTGCTAAAACCCACAGTCTCTTTCTGGCTGCAAAC
Source organism: Neoceratodus forsteri (assembly GCA_016271365.2). Lineage (NCBI taxonomy): Eukaryota > Metazoa > Chordata > Ceratodontiformes > Ceratodontidae > Neoceratodus > Neoceratodus forsteri. Next base: position 1,148,870,761 of record CM057452.1, on the reverse strand, counting down.
TTTAAACTGAGACTAATTTTCACTTCCATGCACACATTAAATGGCTTTACAGACTTGCACTTGCTGGCAGGACTTCACACAGTCGTTACTTGCAAAGCGACTACTCTGCTGCACACACATTCATTTTTTATGGCATTACTGAAAATCACTGATTGAGCAGTTTTTGAATTGTTTACTCACTGTTATTGTAGCAACTTGCTGCAATGGGGTAAAACGGCCTGCAGCCAGATTTTGAAGGCCTTTGTATGCAAGCGGGCGGGCAGTCTCTGCGTTCGTCATTTTCAACACTAAATTCACTATTTCCACGATCGATTTGCAGGTTGAGCCCGATTTTAAACTTAGAAGTCACTTTTTTACTGTTTACAGCGCTTTGAATCCTTCGCGACGCTCCTCCACTGCCAGTACACACACTACTCTCTGTCTCCCTCTCGAATGCTGAGGCAGACTCAGAAGAGCTGGCTGAGGGGGTGGGACCAATGGCAATCTGACCAACCACAAGACGCCATGCAAATGAGCCTCTTCTTCCTCGCGAGGGCTCCTCTCCTCACGGCGATCATCGAGCAGGCAAATTTAAACTGTAAAATTCACTTTTTTTTTCTCTTCAACTGACTCCACGGCGGGAGCCCATTTCAAACATGTAACATTGCCATTAACTCTGCAGTCTCTCCATTTACACAGAAAGCATTTCCAACGTCCAGGGCATAATTTCTCTGTTGCTACCCCTAGTTTTCCACACTTTCCTTCCCAGAATTTACTTTAAAAGCATTTCAAATGTCCAGGGCATAATTTCTCTGTTGCTGCCCCTAGTTTTCCACACTTTCCTTTACAGAATTCATTCCAAAAGCATTTCAGACATCCAGGGCATAATTTCTCTATTGCTACCCCTAGTTTTCCACACTTTCCTTCACAGAATTCACTTTAAAAACTGACAAAAACACTGTAAACTTTTTTGATGCAGGACAAGGGCACACTCTTTGGCTTTACAGCTCCTTGATAAACAGTTGGCATTTTTTACACAGCAGCACAAGATTCACAGCACACAGCAACACACTAGGGAAATTGCTTCAGCTTTTTGGGCTACCCACTGCCAGACAGCCAAAACGTTAGCCTCCTTGCCCAAGCACCTTCCTTCCTGAACAAATCCAAAGTGGTGCCTCCATTTTTGCAACCCCTCACCCCTGCCTTTTTACTAAAATGACAGGTGGCATGCTGTTGGCATTGGCAGCAATACCTGGTGGGGACCTGGGTTCGGGGAGGATGAGGTTACCTGGCACAAGGGGACCTAAGTTTGGCTACTCTGCACAGGGGCACCAAAGTAAATCTGACTACAGGAAGCAATAACTGTAATGTCCAGAACCAGGATTGGGATTTTTCAGAGTGGCTTTTATTCATAACTAGCTGAACATAATAAAGCATAGATGGACCCCCAAGGGGCTACGTATACTGATAATGCAGATTGGAGACTACCAGGTGGTCAACTTAAAGAATTAACCCATTTCTACTGTTTTCTGGCTCTGGACCCACCAGGCACTCAGCCCAGACATGCATGCACTTTGGATACACAGCCCGACTGGCCCGGCTCCCCTGCCGGCCACTTGACTGACGGTCCATTTAAAGGACGAACCCAATTTACTTGTTGTGGCTCCCATCAAACAAGGAGAATTATTTTCCCATGTTGTGGCTCCCCACACCACTTAGAGTCTGTGACTCCTAGAGAGATTTGTTTTCTTACTTTCTTCTGACTCCCATCAAACAAGGAGAATTCTTTTCCCAAGTTGTGGCTCACCACACCACTTAGAGTCTGTGACTCCTAGAGAGATTTTCCAATTTGAGACCCACGTCTGGGTACCTACCTTGTCACTGGTCAGGTGCATGAGGCAAGTAGCAATCACAGTAGAAATCTGTAGAGGTGGACCTGGTTACTAAAGATGGGGGGTGTTCCCACCTCCAGCTCCCACAGCCCATACCCAGCCATTTGTCTGGACAAACAGAAACTAAAACTTTGAAATGTAGATTAAACGGTGGATGACCTGTAGCACCCCCTCTACAACATTACTTGAATCCATAAAGATTTTAAATTTTGAACCTACTCCATTTGTTTGTCCTAGTACAATAGGCCTCCCAAATAGTAGTTCACATCCCAGCTTTCTTCACATTTTCCAAACTGAAGAAACATATTGTTTGCCCTCTCAAATTAGAGCAAAACACTCACCCTTTCATTGCAGGTGCCCCACAGGCGAAGTACAACTTCTTTCACTGTTATCAGACCAAAACAGAAACTGTAGAAAAAAGGCAGCTTTCTTCTTGTAGTAGATATTAGGGGATTGCCCCTGGAATCCACAGAGGGACACTTTACTCCCCAGAGGGAGGGGGGCACTGAGACCTGGACAGTGGTCTCCACCACTTAAAACTGGACACTGATCTTCTCCCACAGAAGGTAAACAAAAGACACTTCCTTCCTGCTTGACAGTAAACAGGAGACTGACTTTTAAAACTCCCAAAGTTCTATCTCACTCCCTGTGCTGCAGATTCCAATGTGGCTTATGCAACTGCAACAGTTCTATGGTGATGTCATCTCTCAGTCTCAGCTGTGACTGAGAACAGAGTGAGACAGTGTGAAACCCATTTAACTGGAGTTTCACAAGCTGCCTTCCCTGCCTACCACTAGGTCTTACTGGTATTTTAGTAACCCCGGGTAACAGGGGGGTTACACTTCCATCTCTGTACCCTCCCAAATTATTAACAAGTCATCGATGAAATAACTCCAGAAGACAATGTTCTTGCTATGTTCATTCTCTGCATTAAAAATAAACCTCTTTTCCCACCAACCTAGAAACAATTTTGCATACGTTGGTGCTACTGTTGCGTCCATTGCAGTTCCTCTCTGCTGTAAGGAAAATCTGTTATTAAACAAAAAATAGTTATAGATCAAGATGTATTCTACTGCAGCAATAAAAAACTTAGGTGGTGGTGGTGCACTATTAAACTGTGCTTTTGTAAAAAAAAAAAAACTAGGAGCCTCTAGGCCCAAATGATGGGGTATGCAAGTATACAGAAAAATAATATCAATTGTGATCCACCAATAATTTTCTTTCCACTCCATACCATTAAGTTTTTCAAGAACATGAATGTGGTCTCTTGTACATGATGGAAATTGCATCACCAATGGTTGAAGGAAGAAATCACAGAACTTTGACAAATTTTCACTTAGGGATCCAATTCCTGATATGAGGGGGCAGCCAGTGTGTGTCTAAGCATTCTTATGTAATTGTTAAATAAGAAAATGTGGCAACCGTTGGTGTTTTCACCTTTAAAAAAATCACTTTCCTTTGTGGTGATGAAACCCCTTCTGGCCACCTCATCAATGAGTGCCCACAATTGTTCCTGAAATTGAGCTGTTAGATCCCCTTTAAAGACTACAACGGTATCTCTGTCTGATAACAATCTAACAGACTCTTTTTCAAAGTCTGTTCTATTTAGCACAACTACATTACCACCTTTGTCAGACTATTTGAAAACTACACTTTCTAGTTTTTTTTTATTTTTTTTTATTCCTCCTCTGCTTCTCCCAGCCAGCACCTCCTTCAGGCCCTCAAGGTCCTTACCTGGACTGTCCCACCATCTCCATGGCCTACCTTAGTCCCAGATTGCAGCCCCCTGGAGTAGCCTGGTGTAATCCTTTGCCAGGTGGGTCCCCCTCCTCCGAGAGGGAAGGCACCGGTGGGGGTCGTCCAGTGCACTACAGCATCAGCTCCAGGTGCTGCTGGGGTGGGAGGTCATTTCCGTGATGGCAGCAAGGTGACCGGAAAGCCATCATCTGGCTAGCCAGGGAGCCGATTTTCCGGTTTTCTCCCTTGGAGAGGGATGTAGGTGATGTCATGGTGAGCGCCGATGTCCGTCACTCCCCCAGAAATTTTGAGCTTTGACACTCTGCTATGCTCCTGGCCTCCGCCAGGGGCCAGCAGGTGCTGCTCACATCCCCACCCTCCCCCCTGGAGAAGGCGAGCTGTCTCCGGACACTCCAACCATCTCCCCCGGTCAGCTCTCCAATGACCGGAGTCCATTCCAGAACCTGGGTCACCGGCCTCGCAAGCGGAAATCCAGCTGCTGTGCCGATGAGCCGACTTTCTAGGTTTTTTTTAATGCTCAAGTGCCCTAGTTTCATCAGATATAAAATTATTAACCTTGTTCCATTTCTTTTTAAATAAGGTATCAACTTCTTTGAAACCACTTTCTGGTATGTTTGTATCTCTGGATCATGACTTTAAGGGCAAAAAGTTGATTTTGATCTAAATTTAATTTTTCTATCTGTGTCTGACAATACAACAGGGTTACATAACATGACTGAATCATTCCCCCTTTGTGTATTTGCCACAATTGCATTTCCATCATTATCAAACTTTACAAAGTCCAACATTTTAGAACACTCAGTGGTGGGACTTGAACCTAATTCCACTTCATCCATTGGTACGTCCAAATTTGTCATTTCAAAAGATTCTATTAGAAGACTAACAGTTTCTCAATCTTGATCCATTACAGTCACTAAATCACTCAAGCCACCCATTTTCTTGGATTCAAAGAAGTGAGTCAAATTAATTTTCTTAAAGGCTTTAAATAGTTCCACTTGTAGTTTGAAACGGTCAGTCTTAGGTGAGGGACAAATAAGAACCCTTTGCTAAGCACACTAATCTCTGTAAAATTTAATTCAGAAGTGCTTAGATTTATAACTTCTTTGGATTTGTTTTGTTGTTGTTGTTGCTGCATGTTGTTCTCTTTGCTTTGTCATCTTTTTTTCAGCTTTGCCCTGTTGTTTTACTCTCCTTGTTTTATATTTAATTCTTGAGTTCGTCTGTCTAAAAAATTCACTTTTTTATTCTGTGTTGATGCTCCTGGTTGCACACCTTCACCTGCTGGTGTACTTTCAGTGTTCCCCTGGGTTTCTGACTTTGGTGCACTTTTCTCTTTATTTTTATTTTGTCTCCAGTTCCTAGAATTGCTTCTATAATTACTTCTTCCTCTATTTTTAGGTTGACTGTGATTTCTATTCCTGCCATGACTTTCTGATGTTGGTTTTCTATCCCATGTAAAAACCTGTCTAGAGTTGTAATCCTTTAAATCTCTTCCGTTCTTGGTTTGCTTTATCTTAACCACCTCCTTTTCCTGTGAATCCATCTTGAATATCTTGATCAACTCATCTGAACAAGTACGCAAGACAGTCTCCCACTCAACTTTGTGTTAAAAATTCTCTATTCCAACAGTGGGTTATCTGTCCAAACTGATCCCCTTGGTGCCCTTTACTTGTTAGATACTCCCCATCTAAAATGCTAATATTATGATATAAAGACAGTTCAGTTTTCAACAGTTTTTCCAACTTGCAAAATGTGTTTTTTAATTCAGCAGTATTTTCTGGTGGTTCTCTTACTGTTGTGTGGGTGGGGTCGTCTCAGCTCTTGTTGCCTCTCTCTGTCATGCAAAGACTCCAAACAAGACACCTCTTCTGTTACTGTTTGATCAGCGTCTTCCTCTGAGCTCAAATGCCCTTGCGGATCCCTATTTACATTCATCTTGTTGTAACTTTTTCAGAGAAATCTTATGTGCTTTGCACAGCCATATTTAGGGCAATCAGTGCACCAAGTGTGTGACTAAAAAAACACACAACGTGGTTCACTGATCAGAGTTATAAGCAGGCTGAATGAGAAGGCTACTAAGAAGGCAGATACATAGAAATCCCAGAAATCAGAGATATGCTTCATCCTGTAGGGATGAAGCTGTTATTACAAATCCTCTGCACTGATTTCTGTAATGGAAAGCTAACCACAGGACTTGTACTCATGTTTTTTGTTCCTCTGCAAATCAGGGATTTCTCACTCTTCCTACAGTTTTAGTTAGTTATGTGTTTTCTTTATTAGTTAGTTAGTTCTTTTCTTTTTATTTGGAAAACAAAAAGAAACTGAGCACAGGCAAGCAACCACCTTGAACAGCTCCAGTCCACACTCTGATGCTGCGCACTCTGAACTGAACTGCACTTCAGCCCTCTAGAGCTGCAAAATGGTGCCTCCCTCTCACGCTGCTCGATCACGCTTCCTGGGAGAATAATAATATGGACAGAAGCAAAGAGCCAAAGGAGGGCAACTGAAAAAAAAATAATGACTATCTCAAACTGTAAGAATAAAAAGTCGTCACTGCTTTGCAGAGGAATAAAAGTGATAACATTTCCTGTTGTTAAGCTTTAGCTTCAATTATAAATCAGTGCAGGGGATTTGTAATACCAGCCTCAACTCTATAGGAAGCCAATCTGTTATCTCCAGGGTTACAATGCACCAGCCTTCTTTTCTTTTTTATACTTCGTTTATTGGTTTAGTTCTTACACATTTACTTTACAGCTTAAGTTGCTTATTACATCCACATACAGTACTCCAGATAACAGTATATATCCTCTTGCTTTCAGCCACCTGAGATTTATCATATCCATCTTTACAGCTTTTTATAGCAATAGCTATTTCCCTTATTAGGCAAGTAGCTAGAATCACAGGAAGATAGATATATCAAACATAATCAAATAAACATACTTATACATACTTACTAGGGTCTCATGTCTCTACAAAACTCCTTTCATTCTTATACCCTTTTGTAGTATGAGAAAGTTCTGGTAATTCTCCTGGCCATCCAACCCAGAGGCTAGCTGGAGGTACTTTGTACCGTTACCATGTTATTTATTAGGAGGTGACAGCTACCCCCACAGCCCGGGCCTCTCAGCTTTGCCCGACCTTGTGAGGACCCACCCCCCAACCCATCTAAGTCCTCTGAGTTGAAAAGGATATAAAGATAAAAATAAAAAATAAAAATTGGGGGGAGAGAAAAAAGGGGAATCTGGCCCTGCGTTAAGAGAACCAGTTTGCTCTCAATGAGAGCCTTCTTTTCTTTGTGGGTCTGGACTGAGTGTTTTTTAGCATGGTCTGGAGTGGACGGCAGTACGGCAGTTTCATTTCAATATACAATGTGTATGCACCTTGCTCTCCCCACAATCATCTGACCCATGTGTAATAATTATTTCCTTAGCCATTTGGTTGCAAGCATACAGCCCTTCTCCAATTGACTGCCATACAGAAACAACAGCCCCCTGAGAAGCCACTCTACATTTCACTCACCTCATATTCCCCAGGGCATCATTCAATGGTTCAAATACAAAGGAAAAGCTGCCCTTTAAAGGATCCACTGTAAACTGTCAGTCATACATTCATACTCCACCCTCCACTGCATCTTGGCAAACCACTGCCTCCTGAGTCCTTTGCCACTGCTCAGAGCTCACAACAGACATGATCCCTGCCCCAATAAGTCCATTGCCACTCCTCATAGCTCACAACAGACATGATTATCACCCCAAGCCTGACTCGTGCATCTGGTAGAGAAACCTAAGGTGTGGCCTGAAAGTGCCCTCCACGTGGCAGCATATTGATGTGCAGAAGTCCTACTTGAAACATATGCAGGCAGTGGCCAAAAATAAACCAGACCAGCAGAGGAGCACTGCATCAATTCAGATGTGTGACAGACAGCACACTGCATAGAAATGGCAAATTTTGACCAAGGAGGATGTCACTGGTGCATTAACGCAAGCTCTGGATCTCTTTCCTGTTTGCTGGTCATCACTACCTCTTCTCTCATTTTGTACTCCACCTCTGGAATTCTGCACCCTATGTGCACGATTCTGCATGTATTTGCATTGAAATCCATGTGCCATATTCTTGACTACTACCTGAGTTTTCTCAGGTAATATAGAAACAAAGAATTTAACGGCAGATAAGGACCGCTTGGCCCACCTAGTCTGCCCATTTTCCTACCTAACAGATAAGCTGCAGATCCTAGTTAACCAACAGCTTACTTCCTCCTACCCCCTTATTAGGACTGCCTTATGTCTCCTTAGAATTGCCTTATGACTATCCCATGCATTCTTGAACTCCACCGCTGTTTTTGACTCCACAACCTCCTCAGGAAGGCTATTCCATGCATCCACAACCCTCTCAGTGAAAAAATACTTCCTCACATTACCTCTGAGCTGTCCCCCCTCTATCTTCAAATTGTGCCCCCTTGTTCTTGCACATCTCTTTTCTGAAAGATGCTACCCTCTTGGACTTTGTTGATTCCCTTGAGGTACTTGAAAGTTTCTATCATGTCCCCTCTCCCCCTTCTTTCCTCAAGGGTATACATATTAAGCTCCTTAAGTCTTTTTTCATATGTATTCTGGTGCAGACCCTGCACCATTTTGGTTGCCCTCCTCTGGACAGCCTCCACTCTGTCTATGTCTTTGCAGAGATGGGGTCTCCAGAACTGCACACAGTACTCCTGATGGGGTCTCACCAACTGTCTGTACAGAGGGATGACAACTTCCTGTTTTCTACTATTGATGCCTCTCCCTATGCATCCCAGTATCCCCCCAGCCTTCCTTACTGCCTTCTCACATTGCTTGCCCACGTTTAGGTCATCTGATATAATTATCCCCAGGTCCCTTTCCATTTTTACTGTTGTCAATATCTCACCCCCCATTGTGTACTCTTCCCCTGGGTTTTTGTTTCCCAGGTGCATTATCTTGCACTTCTTTGCATTGAATCTGAGCTGCCATACATTTGACCATTCCTCCAACCTTGCCAAGTCCCTTCTCATCCCTTTCACTCCATCTTGTGTATCAACCCTGTTGCAGATCTTTGTGTCGTCTGCAAAGAGACATACCTTTTCTTCTAGTTCCTCTGCAATGTCACTTATAAAGACATTAAAAAGGACCAGTCCCAGTACTGAACCCTGCAGTACCCTGCTAGTAACCTTCCATTCTTCACTGTGGACTCCATTTACTGCTACCCTTTGCATCCAGTTGTCTAGCCAAATTTTAATCCAGGCTACCACCTTGGGACCCACTCCAAGGCTGGCTAACTTGTGTAGTAATCTTTTGTGTGGGACTGTATCAAATGCCTTGCTAAAATCTAGGTAGGCCATGTCCACAGCCCCTCCCTGGTCTACTACTTTGGTCACCCAGTCAAAGAAATCTATTAGATTCATCTGACATGACCTTCTCATTGTGAATCCATGCTGCCTTGTGTCCTGTGCCCCACTGGCCTCTAGGTACACAACAGTTCTTTCCTTCAGAAGTGATTCCATCATTTTCCCTATCACTGAGGTCAAACTAACCAGTCTGTAGTTCCTGCCTCTGTCCTGCTCCTACTTTTGTGAAGAGGAATCACATCCTGCCTCCTCCAGTCCTCAGGTACCATCCCATCCTCCCATGATTTGTTAAAGAGACTAGTTAGTGAGCGGTGTCACTAGTTCTACCATTAGTTCTTTTAGAATTCTTGGGCGAATCCCATCAGACCCCATTGCTCTGTCCACCTTTTATTAGTTCTTTCAGAACCCTTTCTTTTGTAAATGGACTGATATCAACCCCCATCTTCAGAGTGTTTCTCTTGTTTGGTTTAGGTACCTCCCCCTCCTCTTCCTTTGTGAATACTGAGCAGAAATATTCATTCAGTATCCCAGCTTTTTCACTGCCACCCTTTACCCACATTCCGGCCCCTTTATTAAGCCTCAGTATCCCTCCTTTGGTCTTTATTCACTCCCTAATGTACCTATAAAAGGTTTTATCCCCCTTCTTAACTGAGTTGGCTAGCCTTTCCTCAGTTTGGACCTTTGCTATTCTGACTGCCTTCCCAGCCTCTTTCTGCTTTAACTGATAAAGTTATCTGTCCTGCTCCTTCTGTGTTTCCTTATATTTCCTGAATGCTGTCCTTTTCTCCTAAACCTTCCCTGCCTCCTCTTTTGAGAACCATAGCATTTTTTTTTCCTTCTTTGTCTTTTGTTGATTTGCTTTACACAAAGGCGTGTTGCCTCTGTGATGGCTGTTTTGATTACTCCCCATTGTTCCTCCACCCCTCCTTCTTGCCTGTTTGCTAGTGCTTTTCTGAGTCACTCTCTTATTTTCCCAAAGTCAGCCTTCCTAAAGTCCAATACTCTTGCTTTTGTATGGCTTGATTGTGTGGCTGTTTATCGTGAACCACACTGTTTGGTGGTGGCTTGTTCCCAGATGGCTACCCACTTCTAAATCTGAGATTCTTTCTCAGTCCACATTTGAGAGTACCAGGTCTAAGATTGCTTGGTCCCTCCCTAGTGGGTTCCAGTACTTGCTGTCTGAGGCATGCCCCTTGTAGGGCATCAGGAATGACCTTGATCTTGAATGTACCTGCAACAAAGGTGCTCCAGTTAGCATCTAGCATATTCAGGTCATCCATCAACAATATCTCCCCTTTTTCTGCCATTCTAAGGATGCCTTCTATCATTTCCTTGTCCATTCTGTCCCCCCTGAGATGGGGGTCTATATACAACCCCCATGCAGACTGTGTGCCATTTCCTGTCTCCAGGGTGACCCAGAGTGCCTCATCTGCTCCCTGTTTAATCCTTAGATCTGTTACTTTGATCCCTTCCTTTACATAGAGAGCTGTTCCTCTTCCTCTTTTACCCTCCCTGTCCCTCCTGTAGATTGTGCATGTTGACATTACAGTCATGGTTCTCTGTGTACCATGTTTTTGTGACTGCCACCATATCCAGGCAACCCTCTTCCATCAAGGCCACTAGTTCAGGGAGCTTGTTACACAGACTATGGGCATTGGTACTCATCACCCTCCACTTTTTGATGGCCTTACCCCTTTTTGCCCCATTACTGTCCTTACTGCCTTTGCCTTGATTTACATTTACCTTTGTCCTGCTCCCTAATGACTTCTCTACCTTGGTGTTTACCTCACTAATTACTGTGTTTTGTGGGGGGAGGCTGGGATTTCCTTGCTCCTTTTCAGTGCCTCCCCCCTTGGCTAGTTTAAATGCTTGCCAATGAAGCATTTAAACCTCTCACCTAGGATCCTGGTTCCCCCCCGGACAGATGCAGACCATCGCACTGGTATAGGTCTCCATTCCTCCAGGTGGCTCCCCAGTCCCCAATGAAGCCAAAACCCTGAGCTCCACACCAGTTTTTCAACCACCCATTGAATTCCCTGGTGAGGAGTACCTTATCATCACCCTTGCCATAGACAGACAGCACCTCCGAGAAGGTACCGTATGTGCTACTTGTCTAAGGCCCCTCCCCAACTCTACAAACTACTCTTGCACTGCTATGATCCCATTCCTAGCCAGGTCATTTGTCCCTAGATTGACAATGACATCCAGCTCCCTCCCTCGTGCAGCTGCTCCCATGATCCTGAGGATTTGCTTCCTGTCCCTCCAAGCTGTGGCACCAGGCAGGCACCTTACCTCCTTCTCCCCTTCCTCCCCCTTTTCTACCCCCTAATGATTGAGTCCCCCACCAGGAGTTGTTTCCTTCCCTGTGGGGTCCCATGCCACCCACTTGTGGGTCTCCTTTGTGAAGGTTCCCAGCATCCTCCTTGGTCTCCACTGCAAGTGCCTCCATAGAGGAACCCCTATCCACCAGAAGAGTGTATGAATTGTGGAGAGGTACAGCTGGAGGGATGCAACTCTGTTCCACCACCCTCTTCCTCCCTGAGCCCACCCTGGTGCAGCCTCTCCTCTTTCTTGGCAACCTCTGTGGTAGTGGCATTGGCCCTGGTGATCCCTGAGTGGGAGAGGAGGTTTCATGAATCCTAGCCAGGTCAGCCTGGAGATGGGCAACCTCCTCTCTCAGACCAGAGAGGTGCCTGAAAATAGGGCAGCATCACAGCCTCCAGAATGTCTCCCAGAACACTGCCACCCCACAGCCATTGCACTGCACCACTCCTATCATGTCTTATTTTGTGTCCCCTCTCCTGTTTCTCTGTATGCTTACTCTCTCCTCTCCCCTCCTCTCCTCTCCTTACAACTCTCACCCTTCCTGTTCTGGGACAGAAACTTCCTATATTCTTCAGTAGCCTCCTTCTTCCTTGCTCAGTGTCAGACCTCCAGCAGCTAGACGGGAGAGTGAGCTACTTTTCCTCCTTTAGGGTTGACAAAACCAATGTTTCTCTATGATTCTTCCCTTCCTTTTGCCAAACAGTAAGTTCCTTTTGTCAGTCAAATCCAGTGGTTATAAAAGTAGAACTTGCTTAGGGTGGGATGGAGAGCAATTGGAAAGAAAAAAGGCTAGCAACATGAAGTTGTAATTTGACTCACCTTCTTTTCTATTGTCTGAGTCATACCCACAATTAAGCAGTCTCTCCTCCTACTGATTTAGCAAAGTAAGTTGATACAGTACCCTTCCCTGCACAGAACACATACTGACTTTCTTTCTTTCCTTTTTTAACCCCTAATAAGACCCCTTCTACTTCTAATAAAGTATAGGTCTGCTTAATCTCAACAGACACTGACTCCTGCTGAGAGAGAAATGTTAAATTAATAAGAAAATGGTAGCTTCTTTTACTTAGCTGCTTTCTGCTCTACAAGCAAGGCTATCAACAGGAAGTTGTAATGTGAGTCACTTGCTTTTATATTGTCTAAGCCACACCCCTAATTAAGCTCTCTCTCCTCCTACTGATTTAGCAAAGTAAGTTGATACAGTACCCTTCCCAGCACAGAACACACATTGACTTTCTTTCTTTTCTTTTTTTAACCCTAAATAAGACCCCTTCTACTCCTAATAAAGTATCTGTCTGCTTACTCTCAACAGACACTGACTCCTGCTGAGATAGAAGTGTTAAATTAATAAGAAAACGGTAGCTTCTTTTAGTTAGCTGCTTTCTGCTCTACAAGCAAGGCTAGCAACAGTTATCTGTGCATTCTTTGAAATCCTTCTGGAGTGTCCACACTATTGCAGATTTTAGTGTCATTCACAAAGAGGTAGCTCTTTTCTTCCAGCTCACTTACAATGTCACTTATTAAGGTATTAAAGAGGTCTGGTCCAAGTGCTGAGACCTGAGGCACCCTACTGGTCTCCCCCATTTCTCCAGAGTGAATACCATTTACTACTACTCTCTATCACCTATCCTTTAAAAAATTTCTTACCAAGTTTACCACCTTTTGACCTACCCCAAAGCTACCCAGCTTCCTCATGAGTCTCCTATGTGGGAATGGTGTTGAATGCCTTACTGAATTCTACGTAGGCCATATTCTGCACTCAAACCTGATCTATTTCCCTGGTCACCCACTCAAAGAAATCTATTGTATTTGTTTGACATGACCCCCTACCCCCATGAATCCATACTGCTTCAAGTCATGTAACTCTTTGGACTTAAGATACTCCACAATCATATCCTTCAGCAGTGTCTCCATTAACTTCCCCACCACCAATGTCAGACTGACTGGCCTATGGCTGCCAGCCTACTTCCTGCTAACACTTTTGTGGAGTGGGACTACATCTGCCCTCCTTCAGTCCTCCAGAACCACTCCTGTTTCCAGTGAACTATTAAATAGGGCTATCAGAGGTGTAGCTAGTGCTTCCCTGAGTTCCCTCAATACCCTTGGATGCTCCACATCTTGTCCTGTTGCTTTGTCCACTTTCAGAGGAGAGTTTATTGATGGATTGTTTAGATCACAATCCTGCAACATTATCAACTGCTGTTGTTATTGACTCTCTTCCTGGTGAGAGCATGCAGACAGCTCATTTTCTGGTTTGGTTATTATTTTAATAGTGACCAGCATCTGGACAGTCATTGGAAAATGATTTATATAACCTGCTACAGAACTATTTAGTCATCGTCACATTGCACTCTAGTAATTAGTGATTATTATATTGAATTTTACTGTTGGAATGACTTTTGGTATGTATGGTTAGGTTTAGGTTTAGGGGTGCCTTTAGTGTTTGGTTACGGTACTGTTATGTGTAGTATACATTTGTAACATGGCCATTCCATTCTACTTTCTGTTCAGGAGAGAGAAGGCGGAACAGTGTGGGAGAGTTATATTATATATGATGGTCAGAATCTAGGGCACAGAGATGCAGGGACACAGAGAGGAAAAGGAGGGTCTGGAAGGGCTATATATAATCTTGCTGACAGACTCTGAAACCGCTGTCCATGCTTGGGTAGGATATAGACCTCAACACAGACAAGGAGATGGATAAGGCACTTGGGGAAGCCATTATTAAGAAATGGCAAGTAAGGGTGAGGGGCTGATAGTTTGCAATTTCAGTCTGTCAGATGTGGAACGGAGCTTTCCAACTGCAACTTTGGCCATGAGCAGGACCATTCGTGACTCCCTTCAAGAGGCATTTCTCAGATAGCTACTCAAAGAACCCTTTAAGAATGGGGCAGTGCAAGACCTGGTGCTTACAAACATGAAAAGCACTGCAGATGTCACACTGGCCAGTACCCTGGGTACCAGTGATCACCATACAGTGTGGTTCGGCATAAGGACAGGAGATGAGGCAAACTACATGAGAATGAGGGTCCTGGATGTTAGGATGGTGTATTTTAATGGGAGACTACCTCAGAAAGTGCCTTGAAAGAGGGGACTGGCAGGGAGGAGAAGAGGCATAGTGGAGAATAAAGGCAGGGTATAATTAAAGCAACAAACATCTGCATAAAGGAAGTACTGTAGCAAAACCAGAAGGAAAAAAAGACCACTAGAGTTCTCCATGGAAGTGGCAAGAGGGTTAACAGCTTTTTATTGGTCACTTCTGCACAGTCTCCAGCTCTGCCCATCCAATCCTTACTACACTGCCCCTTGTTTTTTCTTTCACCAGCAAGCAGTACACCTCCGTGATGTGTGCCTTTTCACAAAAGAGTATTCATACCATGTTTTTGAGCATCATTACAGAGTGCAGGCAATCCCTCAGCATTCACCAGCACAGAGAACACAACTGTAATTTATTTATTTATTTATTTGTATTTCGGATGACACCTTTGAGCTGAAGGCTCTTTTACAAAGGTTCCAAATCAAGGCAATAAGGACAATAAGGTGCAAAACATAACATTATCATTACAATGGAACTTAAAAAAAAAAGACAAATAAGTTTACAATAATAGCAGCCAAAGGCATTGTCAAGGAATTGTGTTGCGAGTTAATTATACAGTACAAGTCATAGGAGGCTCAGTCAAGCTTTGTTAGGAGTGGGTTAGTGGGAAAAGAGAAAGAAGAGTGGTGGTGAGGGGGTGGTATGGGAGACAAAGAGAGGGAGGAGGGGAGAAATGGGGAGGGCATTGCGTTGGGTATGTGGTAGATGGGAAACAGCAAGGGAGGAGGAAAGGGGGGATGAAAAAGAAAAGGAGACAGATTCATCCTATACCCAGTAAAGGGGGTAGGAGAGGAGGAGGAGGAGGAGCTGAGGCAGTGAGGAGGGATGCTTCAGGGTAGTAGGCCTGGAGGGGATTATAAGAAGCAATCACAGAAGGCACTAGCCACGAGGTGTTGATGCAGTTTACACTTAAAAGCACCAGTCATAGCAATGTTGGAGATTTCTGTAGGTAGCAAGTTGAATCAGGTGGAGGCTCTGACAAGGTAAGAATGCTGAGCTTGAGAGGTCGGACAGCGAGATATTGTAAAGGCTAGACTGTCCGATCTTCTTGTTAGGTGGCGGACACGCTGTGGGGTCAGTATTGATTGGGCTCCAGGGGGCATAAGGCCCAGTGATGTCTTCTTAGATAGGATGTAGGTCTGGTACTTTAGCCTGCTGGATAGCTGGAGCCAGTTAGTGCTTAGTAATTAGTGCCATGTAGCTCCACTGTGTTAATGCAATGCTTCTGAACATTGTTCCTTAGTGCAGGAAGACCCTACATATTCACCAGCACACATTACACCACCATGATGTGTGCCATGTCTACCCACTGTGTTCATGTATTGCTTGTCAGCATTGCTCCTCCATCCAAGCAGTCCCTTACCATGTTCATATAGTGCTTTTGAGTATCACTCCACAGTGCAGGCAGTACCTCTCATTTTACCAGCACACAGTACACCACCTTCATGAGTACCATGTAATGGGTGCCATGTCACCCCACTATGTTCATGCAGTACTTCTGAGCATCACTCCACAGTGCAGGCAGTACCTCACATTTCACCAGCACATAGTACACCACTTTGATGGGTACAGTGTTGCCCCATTATGTTCATGCACTGCTTCACAGCACTGCTCCTCCATGCAGGCAGTCCCTTACCATTCACCAGCATGCAGTACACAACTGTGATGAGTGGCACATCTCTTCACTGTGTCCATGTGACAAAGTTGTGTATCTTCTTCAGCACCCTTACTTGCCCCCATCTGGGCCAGTCTTCACAACCCTGTAACCAATGTTAGGAGGTGTAAACCTCACTTTCAGATTCTTGATGATATTGGGAATGCAGGTAATCACAGACATGTTGCATTAGAGTAATAAATAAGTTTATTACCACCAAAGGGATAAATCACAGTTGCCCTAAGCAGTTCTTACCAATATGAACTGGGAGCCAGTGCTAAGCATTCCCTACACCTCGAGGTTTCTCTGTGTCTCTTGGGGTCTCTCAAATCTCTGAGGTATAAGGCTTGTGCAGTACATTATATACCTATGATAATTACTATGGTTACCAAAAGATAGAAACATTTCTAGTTTAGAGATGAGCCCTATTGTCTAAATTAGAGGTGGCTCCAAGGTCCAAGATAACATTATACAATTCTGTAAAGTCATCAGTTTGTGAACAAAAGAGTTCTTATACAGAGTCTTACATTACTAAGTGTAGTGGTACAAATCACCAAAAGGTGGCAATGCTGTCTTACATATTATAATTACTCCAAGGACACAGGTGTCTTGGCATCTTACAAGTAAGAAATACACAGAAAATATATAGCAGAATATATGTATTAGCAAGCAAAGTGTATTACAACAATATGCATTCATATCCTGACATCTATATGCGGTAGATGCCTTAGCTATGTTAATATAACACTTATACTTAAGTGCTATTGTCTACGATTGTACCTTTGAGGGTACCAATTAGGGTGCAGAGACCTCGTATAACATTCCCCCCTTGTTGCCTCCAAGGGCAACACAGGCAGATGACTCGGGAAAGGGCAGGAGCTGTGGTCATTTACAAACCCGACGCACGAGCTTTGTAAAGGAACTCAAGCTGCTCACAGTGTTGGCACAGTGTGCGCCGTAGGCAGCAGAACATTAAAATCAATATGAAAATTTAAAATGCTTGTATAATAACAAAACCTTTAAAAGTAATCTCTAACCAGGTGTTAGTTAATGCGTTATTCATATCACCACATTAATTAAGGCGAGAACAGCTTAATTGGCTTTGGTCATATTATTGCTGATGTGGATGAGGTGTGTATCTTTCCTGTCTAAAACTGATTTTAATGTAAGTGTAAGTGGGTCTATGTGTACATTAAATTATGGCAAATATTCTGACAGTGTGAGCAGATAATCAGGGATACCATAAATAATGTCTGCATCTAGGAGGGGGACATGGGTTATAACAGTATGTCCAATGACAGTCTTCTGGTGCGGGACAAAACAGAAATTGGGGTAATCAATAGCACATGTAACAGATCCATAGGTGTAAGACTTGTAATTTGTGACCACGCAATATTCGCTGTCAGAGTTATACTGTGAGCTCACAGTGGGCAGTCTCCACTTTTGCAACTGGACAGGGCAGGTGTAGGTTGTCTTCGAAATCCATGTTGACAGGTGATGAACCTCCTCACGATAGGATTGATAGAGCTTATCTGGAGCCAGAGTCGAGTCAAAGGAGTCGGTGCCATTCGCAGTGATGTCATCATCCATGTTGAAAGTCCAATCAATGCTGTCTGGAGAGTAACCACAAACAGGTTGAATAACATCAAATACATCACATCGGCACAAGTAAATATATTGTTTTTTCGCACAACAGTCCATGTGCGGAGCCACCCAGGCATCCAGGAAAGGGTGGTAAACCAGTAGAGGCAGTAGATCCAGGCGTTCTCTGTAGATGTCTTCATCCAAATGCCCAATCGAATGAACCAGTGCAAGCTTGTTGAACAAGGCTGTAGTGGGATCAAAGCATGGTAAAGAGACAGTAAAGGAAACAAACATGGTATCTGTTATGGAACGCTTCTTATCAGTGAAACAAGGACCAGTATTAGGGTGCCTGGTCACAAACCCCAAATTCCTAGCTGTAGAAAGAGGAATAGCTAAAGTCTGTTGCATACACATGGAAACACAGCTAGTGGTTTTACATCGTGGACAATACCATTTGGAGATGCATCTATCATGTATAAAGTCAGGTATTCTTCCAGATTCTAGATCACGGAAGAGGTTGTTGATGGTAGTGATAATGTAGGAGCCATAAGCGGAGCAAAGTATCTCTCTAGAAATGTATTGTTTATCTGCTTCTTTATTGTTCTGTTGTATGAGTGTGTTAATCATATCTTCAGAATCAGTGAATGCCTTAGCAATGTCGTGCATGTTGTATACAGTGTACCTTTCTTCCTGACTAAGGCCATCTGCACCATGCAATAATGAGGGTAGTATGTTGTTGACCAAACCAGTGGAGAATTTGGCAGAATGACGTTTGATAGCAGCAATGTCTGCTTTGTTCCAGATAAACATAGCCGTACCAAAAAGGCCTGTGACAGCACCTGTTGCACCTGTGACATCAGAACTGTCAACTTCACGTGTTTTACGTTTATGAGTTAGATTGTCAGGAGAGGGCTTTCTCCTGAAGTTGCCTCTATGCTCAGTAGAATGGACCCCAGCAATAGGGTCTTGCGTACGAATTTGAAATGCAGCTAAACTATCAAGCAATAATGTACTATAAAATGCTGATGTGTTAGTATTGTGACACATACCAAACTCTTTCATATTCCAGTAAGTAAGATTAAACAAAACAGGTATATGCATAAACTGTAAATTATTAATCAAAGAACCTGGGAGGGCAGTGGCTGTTAGACCACTACAGGGGCTAGGGGTATGCTTTGGACATTTCAAAAGCTGTTTATCAGTGGGTGGTAACACAGAGAGGTTCATGGCTGCAGAAGCCATGTGTTGTATAGCACAAAATTTCCGCACAGAATCTCTGGATAAAGAATTACAGTATGAAGGATCAATTAAGGCAGTTATGTTGTACAAACCAGAATGTCTTAATGCAGTTTGTAACAAGGACAGTGAACCATTTGGGGATAATTTAGCGTTGGGCCAACCTTGGAAAGTTCCTTTGGAGAGTTTGGCCACAGGGAGAATTTTTCCTTGTGATGTGGTTTGCCACTCAATTTGAAGGGTAGATTTATCAGGAGCAACAACCGAGGCAGTGAGGTAAGCATCGGAACCTACCTGGATAGTGATCATACTATCTGGTATATTGATGGATACTCCCTCTGGAGTAGGTGCTGGAGGATCGAGGTGTCAAAGGAGGTCTGGTACCATGCCTTGGATGCAGGGGATAACTCCTGAGAGGAGAAGATAATGGAACAAGATAGCCATCTTGTCAGTGTATCTGAAAAGGAAGATCAAAGATTAGTATGTTACTACTATTCCACCCAATGGGATAATAAAAAGTAATTTAAGCTTCTTTATACAGTTTCAGCTGGTTTGCATGTAACCATTTTTCAGTCAACTTGCTGTTATGGAGGAGTCTAACTTGATAGACTGCCGGACTGAGCTTGTTGACAATGGGGTATGGTCCTTCCCACTTGTTGGAGAAGGAGTGGGTGGGATGTGCAAATCAAAGTACCATTACCTGATCTCCAACTTGCCAATCCACTTCTTTTTTTGTGTGTTTCTCAAACTGTATTTTGGATTGTTGCTGGGCCTTGCCCATGCAGTTGGCAGCATACAAGTGTGTGTGTATGAGGTCTTTTCTTAGTTTTTCCACATATTAGTCCACAGACATCTGGTCTGCAGTAGGGGAATGCAGGTCAAACAACAGGTGTTCAGGTAATCTCATCTGTCTGCCAGTTATCACCTCAAAGGGTGTGAGATGGGTGGTGGCTGAGGTGTGCCCTTAATTGCCATAAGGAATAACGGCAATAGGGAATCCTAAGTTTTGGGATTGTCCTCAATGAATTTGGAAAGCATTTGCTTAATCCGTCTGTTGGCTCTCTCTACTTGACCTGAGGATTGAGGGTGGTAGGGTATGTGGAACTTCTGTTGAACTCCAAGGAGTTCAAGGGATTCTTTCATCAACTCACCTGTAAAACTGGTTCCTTTGTCAGAGTCTACTTTGAGGGGTAGACCTCACCTGGAGAAAATCTATTCCACCAGGATTTGGCAGTAGTTTTCACTGTACATGTCTTAGTGGGGAAAGCTTCTACCCACTTAGAGAAGAGGTCAGTTACCACAAAAGCATATTTGTTATTTCTGCTGGTGTTGGTCAGAGGGCCAATAAAATCAATCTGTATGGCATGCCAAGGGCCAGAATGTTGTTGTGGTAAGAGTTTGGCATTTCATTTGGTAGGGATGGGGTTGTTTTGTGCACAAATGAGACAGTTGTCTATGTATTGTTTAACATCTTTGGTGATACCAGGCGACTAGGCAGTGGTCTTAAGTCGTTGGAGGGTATTTTCTGCTCCCTGGTGTCCACCAGTAAGGGTGTCATGCACTTGGTGCAAGAATTCAGATCTTAAATGTCTGGGTACCACCCACAACTTGGTGGTGGAGTCATCTGGTTGGAACCAGATGAGCTTGTCATCTGGTGACAAGTGTAACTTGCCTTCATGCCTCCGATAGGGGTTATGTGTGGGAAGTTTCTCTTCAGTACATTTGTCAAGGAATCTGAACACCTCTTCAAGTTCAGTGTCAAAAGGCTGGGCTGCAGAGAGGTCCAAGGGGGAAAAAGGTTCAGGTTTCTTCCTGAGTGCTGCAATGTGTACAGCTGCATTAGCCTCTGGATGGTCCATCATCCAGAAGTCCCCCACTCAGGCCCCCTTCCTTAGCAAGGGTGTCTGCTGTGTCATTGAAAGCATGATAGGGATCATGCAGAGAGTGGGCTTTGACTATGTGTACATAGAGTTTGTGTGCAAAATTGTTGTGCCAGTGAATGTATGTATATTACCAATTCTTTGTATTTCACTGGGCTGCCATCAGAGGAGAGGAAGGAGTTCTTCTGCCAGAAGGGAAGACATTCTGTAAGAGAACAACAAACCCAGTTAGAGTCTGTAAAAATGATGGTATCCTCGGTTCCATGCTGAATGAATTTGAGGGCACAGGCCACCACTGCCATCTCTGCATATTGTGATGACGCTACACTACAGCACTTAGATATTTTGACAGTGTTCCCATAAGGGTAAATCACTAGAATGCCCATCCCTGCAATTTTCTCTCCCTGATAGTAGGATGCTGAACCATCAGTAAAGACACAGCACAAAGAAGTGTTGTCAAGTATTTGTGGCATGGCAGGGAGGAAAGGACCTGGACCTGGAAGATCAGGTGACTGTAGTGTACAGTCATGGGGTTCTCCCTGGAAAAGGAGGCCATGAGCTAACATAGATGGAACCTTAGTCAGTTGTACCTGTATGTCTCTGTCCTGGAGAAGAAGTGACCGGTGTGTCAGTCTGGTGTTAGAGACTGACCCATCCTTCACTCTATCTGAGAGCAGAAAGGTAGTTGGGTTGTGGTTGGTGTTGATGATCAGTGGTGAGTACCCAATGATATACAGGAAGTGCTTGACAGCCCAGTAGGTGGCCAGAAGGTTCCTGTCACAAAGGCTGTACTTCTGTTCCACTGGGGTCAAGAGCTGTGAGGCATATGCAATGGGTCTCAAGGTGCCATGCACCTTCTGAGCCAGCACTGCTGACATGGCAATGTCAGAGGTGGCACATTCCAGATGGAATGGTAGTGCTGGATTGAGGTTGACCAGAGCTGGGGCGGAGGCCAAAGCCTGCTTCAGTGACATCACAGCCTGGGTGTGTATAGGGCCCCAAGTCCAGGGTACATCCTTTTTGAGTAACTCATACAGAGGAGCAGCTTTCTGAGCAAAATCACAAATAAAACCTCTCAAATATTTCACCATACCTAGGAACCTTCTAAGAGTTGCCACACTGGTGGGTAATGGCAAGTCTTTCAATCCCTGTACCTTCTTCCAGATAGGGCTTCAACCTTGGTCAGTTATTTTTAGACCCAGAAAGAGTACCTCTTTCTGACATAATTGTGCTTTTGCCGGGTTACATTTCAAGCCTGCTCTCTGAATGAGAGTCAGTTCGTCCAAGAGATCCAAATGTTGTTCCAGTGTGGCTGTTGCCAGTAGCAGGTCATCCACATATTGCAAGAGGCATTGGGGAGTAGAGAAACTCTTGAAGGCATGGATCATGTGGAGATGGAACAGGGATGGACTGTTATGAAATCCTTGTGGCAAGCAAGTCCACTTGTACTGTCTTCCTTCAAAGGTGAAGGCAAACTTATATTGACTCTTAAGGGCCAATGGCAATGACCAGAAACCATTGGAAATGTCCAGGGCACTGAACCATTTCAAATCAGGGGTCAGGAGTCGTAGCACATCTGGTGCTGATGCCACAGTTGGAGAACAACTGGGGGTGACCTGATTCAGTTTCCTGTAGTCAATAGTAATTGTCCAGGTGCCTGTGGGTTTCTTCACGGGCCACACTGGGGAGTTGGCAGTGGAAACACAAGTTCTGATTAATCCTTGCTTATGGAGTGACTTGGTTGGTTCTCTGAGGGAAGGCAAGGCCTCAATTGGGAAAGGATATTGCCTTTGCCTCTCATGTGCTGGGCCTGGCATTTCGATGATGGTGTGCATTCTACCATAGTCATGTTTGTTGATTGCAAATGCTTCCAAATGTTGTTGCAAAATAGGGAGGAGTTTTGGGATAAGTTCATGATTCTTGAACAAATCTATGATGTCATACTCTTTGTCATTGGCAGATATCGTTGCCACAACATGTGAATCAGGAATCAAAATGGCATGATATTGACCCTGAATCTGTAACAGTAGCATGTTAGCTAGGTCCACCACACAGTCATGTGGTGCAAGGAAGTCAATCCCTATGATACTAGGATGATCATGCAGTACCATTAGTTGGAAAGTGTGTGAGGCCTTTAGATGGCCTAGCTCCACCGGTAGAGGTAGAGAACGGTATGCAGGTAGCCTAGTACCATCAACTCCTGACATGTTGGTCCTCCGTCCGGTGGACCAAGGGGATGTGTCTGGGTGTTCATCATGTAGTACAGATACAGCTGCACCTGTATCTAACAAAACTACTAGAAGGCGGCCCCTGACCTCGGCCTCGATGCAGGGCCTTCTGTTTGTATCCAAGACTAGTTTGTTTACAATCCGGACTGGGGCCTGTGATTGTCAATCTGTACTGCTGGAAGCATGTAGAGGTTGGGCCTGGCTCATGTGAATCACTTCACCATGTTGCACTGATGCTATATAGGTAGCTTCTGGGTTCAGGCCTGAATGGGCCTGAGGGCCTGTACCACCAGTGTCTCCATGACCAGCTAGGGCCTGGGTTGCCAGTTGTACCGCCACAAGGACCTGTGTGGGAACAGCATCCACTACAGAGCCTACTTGTCCCAGAAGCTCTCAGAATTTCCCGATCTCTTCAGCTATCTCCCTTTATGAAGGACCTGTTCTCTGCTGTTGTGGTTTACCTCTACCCTTATGATTCCTATTCTTATGCCAATTCTGGTTCACACCCCATTGTTGTTGTTGTTGTGGTTGTTGTTGATAGGCCTGTTGGGGGTGTTGATTATCAGCTGGAGGGGCTTGCTGATGTTGGACCTGTTGGCGTTGGGCCTGCCCTTCCACTGCGTAGTGTGTCGTGGCCTCTGGAGTGGACTCCACGGCAGCTATCTTTTTGGAACCGGAGCCCAGATCACGGCTATAGAGTTGATACACTCTTTCAGTTTTTTGAAGGATGTCGGCAAACCTATCCATATTGGGGTAGGTGGTTGGCTCTACCTTTTCTCTTACTGATGGAATCATGCTCCTAAGGAACAGAGTCTTCTATTCAATAAGATCTACATCTGCAGCTTCTTGTGCCAAGTGCTTTCCTGCTCGATAGGCCATCCAGAGTCTCTGGTGGTAAGTTGCTGGACTTTCCTTTGCATTTATTTCACGGGATATGCAAGCATCACTCCTACTACACCTGGTCTGTGAGCAGAAATTAGCTCAGCTGCAACCTCATCAAAGGTAGCGTTCCCATCCTGGTGAACAGCATCAGGGAGTTTGGCTCACAAACCAGGATCGGTGGTCTGGCGTAGTATTTGGACCTGATATTCTGCAGTGAGGCTAAGCATCTCACATTTAGAACGCACCTTTTCCAAGTGACAGCTGAGGTTGTGGGACAGATTCATCCAACCAATGCTGTCAGCAATTTGCTGAACAGAGTAAGCCATTTGTAGGGGATTACTGGATCGATCAGGCAAAGGTAGATTGTCTTGAGCACCATCAAGGGCAGCTTGAGCTGCAGCTTCAGCCACAGTGTGGACAATACCTTCCTGAGTGCCAGCCTCTTGCAGAAGCTGCCTAATCTGGGTTTTAATAGCCCATTTACTTCTCTCGGGAAGAGGTACATTGCCTATTGCAGTTTCAATCATGTTTTCTATCTCTTGCCTGTCTTCCACATTAATAATGGCTACCGGAGGTGCCGTCGGGACCAGGCTTGGGCCTGCTCCTCCCCCATCATGGGGGCCACCTTGTTGGCATCTCCCATGATGAGCGTCATGACGTTGATGACGTATGACATGGGGAGTTGGGAGCGGGGACCCGCCATGTTGTGGATGGGGTCTCTGGGCCATAGTAGGGGCATGACTGGACATTGTATTGTGAAATGTCATCATCAGATAACTCCCCTTCTGATGATGAATGAAAGGCAGGGTCTACGCCTCCCATTGCCTTAACATGTCCAGCCAGAACCTCTCGCTGATGGCGCAGTTTCACCATCTTAGTTCTACATTCATCGTGACTCACACTTGCAACATCCATATCAACCTCATCTTGCTTTTGCAACACTCTGTACACGGCACTTAATTCGCGATTGTCCCTGATAGACACTTCTAAATCATTATGTACCTGGTTTATCTCATCCTGCAGCTCACCCATTTCGTCACTCAACTGAGCATTCACAGCACTTAGCAAATCATTCATCTGTACTGCCTGACTCTTATCCTGTCTCAAACTTTTACACTCATGCTTCAACATACACAGTTCCTGTTCTCCAGCTTGAGCTGAATTATGCAATAGTGAATCCTTTTCATTTTGCAGAGTTTGGAGTTCAGACTCCAAGTTCTGCTGCAGTCTCATACATTCTGTTTCCTGAAGACCCATCTGTTGCTTAAGAGATGAAATCTGCAGATCAAGGGTTTGAAACCTCACTTCGGAGGCTTCCAAAGCAGCCTAGAGAGCCGCGACCATCAACCCTTTAGTGTGACGCTTATTGGCTGATTATTTCTTCTCTGTATAATGGGTTGAAATCCCCTGTATAGGGTTTTTGGATTGACTTGTGTTCCGTGCAAAGTCAGCCCATCCTCAATGGAAGGCAAGGAAGTTTGAGACATCGAGTCTCAGTTCTGTGCAGATATTTGATACGGTGGCCATTGTGTGGGAGGGAACAAAAATTCAAACTGTGAAAATGGCACCGTGCTGTGTATAGATCCACAGCATGAGCACTTTATACACAGCCGGGCTACTGTATAAGTTGTAGGCTTGCAATTCAAAGCTGCTATGGAGTGGGTCGAGACGGCATCGACCACACCAGAAAAGACAGCCAGACTTTGCAAGTTACTACAAACTGGTTTCAAAATGGGAGAGGTGATACGGGGGTGTACACCTACTGTCCCTGTGGGAAGGGAAAAGTTTAAGCAACAAGTGTAAACTTACGAACACCAAATATCGCCTGCACATGGTCGCCAATTTGTTAGGGGGTCTAAACCTCACTTTCAGATTCTTGACGATATTGGGAATGCAAGTAATCACAGACACATTGCATTAGAGTAGTAAACAAGTTTATTACTACCAAAGGGATAAATCACAGTTGCCCTAAGCAGTTCTTACCAATATGAACTGGGAGCCAGTGCTAAGTGTTCCCTACACCTTGAGATTTCTCTGTGTCTCTTGTGGTCTCTCAGGTCTTCGAGGTATAAGGCTTGCGCATTACATTATATACCTATGATAATTACTATGGTTACCAAAAGATAGAAACATTTCTAGTTACAGAGATGAGCCCTATTGGCTAAATTAGAGGTGGCTCCACGGTCCAAGATAACATTATACAATTCTGTAAAGTCATCAGTTTGAGAACAAAAGATTTCTTATACAGAGTCTTACATAACTCAGTGTAGTGGTACAAATCACCAAAAGGTGGCAATGCCGTCTTACATATTATAATTTCTCCAAGGACACAGATGTCTTGGCATCTTACAAGTAAGAAATACACAGAAAATATATAGCAGAATATATGTATTAGCAAGCAAAGTGTATTACAACAATATGTATTCATATCCTGACATCTACTCTTGTACAGTAGATGCCCTTAGCCCTATATGTTAGTATAACATATACTTAAGTGCAAGCTGTCTTCAGTGTACCTCTGAGGGTACCAGTTAGGGTGCAGGGATCTTGTGTAACACCAACCTTCTTTGGGACTTACCTTTTCTGGTGGTCCTATCACAGGACCTTGGATCAGAGGTGCCTAGCCGTTGGTGTGGGGCCTGCTACAGTGCAAGCCATCACTGTTCTACAGTCGGAGGGTTTTGCTTATACTGTAGTTTCTCCCCTGTTGGGCTCAGACATGTGTGTTCTCGGCCTCCATGAGGACACCTCAGGCATTGAGGTCTGGGGTCCTTTCCAATGCTGTCACATGGTGCTGCCACCAAGATTCCTCTCCCTGTTCTACAGATGTGCATTCTCCCTCCCAGGTCAGCCCAGAGTGACCCAGGTCCATTTTTGAACAGTGGTTGATGGCATAGCATTCAGTGGCTAAAAGCAATTCAGTCAATGGCTAAAAGGTTGAAACAGTAATAGGTAGACACACCTAGAACTGGAAACCAGACCTAAACAGATCAATGACTCCATTTTAAAAGGTATCAGGTTACACCTTCCAAAGTCCTTTCCCTTAGTGAAAATTAACACAATTTACTAAAGTTGCTATATTCAAACATATTTGGTGCATGAGTGCCCCAAGAATGTTTTAATATAGCCCCCCCAAAGCAATAATGAGGCACTAAAATGTCCATTTAGCACAATTCACATTACCCTTCTGGCCAATCAGAAATACAGTATCTGTCCACTGAAAACATTTAGGCTGTGACAGAGCCACCTCATTGAGGGCATCCCAGATCTGTTAGTGGTACAATAGGTACAACCAGGACCTCACTGAAAATAAGATACTGCATGTTAACTGACCTGTCCTGGGTGACTATATTGTAAAAATGTGTAAAATTAGGACTCCAGTAAAAATTAGGTTCTGCATTTTACCTGTACTAACTCTACTGAATACACTGGAAAAATGTGTAAAGCAGGATCCCACTGAAAATGAAATATTGAAGCTGCTCTGTCCTTGTGATACTCAGTGTGTGTGTGTGTGGCATTTTCAAGGAGGTGTGTCCAGAGCCAAAAACACTTTTTACTGCATTACCTTGTTGTTTATGTTTTTTTTTCTACTATTGTGGTTTAAATGTGGGACTTTTACATTATGTACAGTATGTATGTATGTATGTATATTTTTATTTATTTCAAAAGTTTCACCAGGAGAGACATACTGAGATGAACAATAGCTAATTTTCAAGTGTATCCTTGGGGGAAGGAAGAAGAGAGGTACAAGAACAACATAGAATAGTTTATACAATAAAACATCATACAGAGATATAAAATGAACACTACAGAATGAACATGAATGAGGTTCATCACATAGGTAAAATTATAGGCAAAAGTTTGACAAGGACACAGTGGGGATCTGTTCCATGGGTACAAGGAATAGTACTTTACAACAGTGAGGGCACCAGGGGATAGGACATTGAAATGAGGAGCATAGATGAGGGAGAGTGTAGACAAGTGAGGGAGAAAGAAGAAGAAGAGTGGGGGAAGGGTTGTTGAGGTGGGTGGAGGGGCAAAGAAGAGAAGAAAGTGGTGAAGATGAGAAATTAAGGAGTGTGGAAGGGCTATGACTCAAGGACATGCACAGGAGGTAGCAGTGTGATCATGGAGCAGAGAGGAGCGAGAGTGTTTGGAAGAGGTGGAATGAATGGTTAGGGAAAGAGAGTTCTAAAGTTTGGGAAAGCAGAAAGAGAAGGCAGACAGATCAGCAAAAGATTTTACATCACAGTTATACAACTAAATCACATATTAATTCTATATCTCTTCTACCGCATCAGTTATTACCCTAGTTTTTATTTTGATAAGTTGATAACTATCTTTGTCCTTTGATCAGTTCCACAACTTATTGCCTAGTAACTTATTTTTTCGATGTATTCTCAGACATAATTGTTCTTTCTGTCTTTGTTACATTTATACAGTTTCTATGAACTTTACTTTCTGTATTTGTGAGACTGTTATATTTTCCCTTTCCCCCTTTCCCCAGGACACATCTGAAAATGAGCTGTTTATAGCTCAGTATGAATTTCCTCATAGAACCTTTGAAATAAATAACTCTCTTATTTCATTAATGCATGATCAGCTGTTGTGGTTTCAAGCAGACCTTGTTTTCTTCCATTATGGATTATTGGACTGCTGCACCAGCTAACAGTGATGTTAGGGAATGAAGATCTGTGAGGGGCTGGAGGATTCAATGAGGTACACAGGCAATTAGGGCTGGGGAAGGGAGGTCCATTGGACTACCATGGACATTGTGGATCTGAGGTTTGGAATAGGGGCCTACTGAACTACCAGGAATGATAGAAAGGAACATCAGAAAGGGCATCATCAGTGGACATCAAGGGCCCTAAAGTATGGATTGGGCAATGTCTACTATAACTGTACAAGCTTTGGCATGTGTATGCATTGTGCTGCTCCACAAATGTACTGTAACTTATATGATCTAACAAGTAACACCTGGAATGCCTAATTTGCATTCCAAGAGTTTGTAAAGTGCATTATATTTTAAGGAAAGACAAGCAACAACTCATCACACTCTGTGAATTACATGTGAACTATGTTTCAGATTATAAACTTACTCAGAGCAAGACTCAATTTATGCCAGCTGGTCTAAAAAGTATGAAAGACCAGAACTATACCAGTATATTAAAACAACAGCTACCTTGCATGGATAGTAGAAATCTGGGTTACATTTGGCCTGGTGTATCACAAATTGTGTGTGTGTGTGTGGGGGGTCTCTGCCACTAGTGTCAATTTATCATACTCAAAATAGCAATTCCATTGGTCAACACAGTGGAGTGTCTCTTTGAGCTCCATTCGTGTCACCTCAAATTGTGGCTGAGAATGGGACTAGAGGATCTCCAAAGATTTCAAAAATGTGGCAAACTCCCTTAAATGTCTTGTTTATTTCAATATCTAAATAGGATATTTCAGTTTTTGTTTTATGAATTCAGACAGCAGAAGGATGCTGTTGACAATTAATGGGCAATATGAACACTAGTTGTCATTCTTACGGTAATTAGTTTGGTCCTTTAAGGAAATACAAACATGTCTTAGAAAGTTTACAGAACTGGTAGAGGTAGAGGTAAAGTAAATAACTAAAGGCGATGGATTGGATGTTAAAAGCTCTTCATGCGGGCACAATTTCAGTTGTCAGCTGTACCTGCTTCAAAATAAATGTGTCAAAAAGTTTTATTTCTATTTTCAAACATTTTGGCAAATTAGGGATGGTTTTTCCTTTTTTACAAAACAAAATGCAAACCTCATTATTTTGATGCAGTCATCATTTTCTGAGCACAGCTTGTGACACTTGTGACAAGACATTTGACCACAATTTATGTAGCTTAACATTTTGACAAAAGGAGTGCAGTGGTGTTAAAATCATGATGCTAGTCATAAAACCTATCCGGTGGGCAATTAAACTCCCAGACTGATAAACAGGCCTCATTTTTCCCATAATGAGCATGTAGAAAACTGGAAACAGATTCAGAACCATAATTCACAATTCAACTGCAGTGATAAAACAGTTTAAATGATAAATTACTGTGTATTACTGATAAGAAACTCTAATAAAGAATATTAGTGGAAAAAAATCTGTTGTGGTGACAGTTGAAAGAAAATGTATATGAAGCTCGTGTCCCCAGTTACCAATGAGTCTCCAATGTCTGCTCTACATTTTATGCTTGAGTCACACACAAGGAGATAATGAATCTCATGGGCTGTTCAACCTTTTGGAAGACTTTCAGTGCATTTGTGCTCTAGGCTGATGGTCTCAGGATATGTCCCTTAAGAAAGATGCTTCCATTAACCTTAGATCACAGAATCTTTAGTTAAAATGGCATGGGAAATTAAATAATACCCCTTAAGGAATCTGGTGACAAATATAATGCCATTACTGCAAAGAGACATTTTACTCACTTTGATATGTTGAAAAGTGCAACATTCTATTATCACTTAAATGAAAGTCACCTTCAGAAGCATACACAAGTGCAGTATAAAATAAAACTCATGTAACAGTTTTAAAAGGTCAGATGATAAACTATTTCTTATTGTAATTAAGTGGACCCATTTAAACAAATCTTATTCCTGGTAATTCCCTTGTCAGCCTTTCATAAACTATGTGCTGGGTCTAAATAAGAGCACCAATAAAGTTTCTTTTGTTACTCCAATTAAACTTTTCACAGACTAGAAAACTTTAATCTATCTGTGCAGGAAATTATACAAACTTTACTTACCGTATGGATCCATTTGAGAAAGTGCTGCCAATGCTCAATTAAGTGTTGATCAAAGAGAACAATGATGCTGATGTTGTCATCAGCAAAATTATAGTAATTTGGAAGAGCAACACATTTTCCATTGACACTTCTGTTTTTTTTAACACTCCCTTCAACCTCGAACCATGGCACACTAGCTTTCTCATCACTCCTGTCCCTGCCTTTCCCACCAGATTACTTTCTCATTACTGGCATAATTGAACCCTCTTTCCCAGCACCCCAAGAAATATCTAGACCTTTGCCCAGTATGGAGGGTCTGTGCTAGTTCACCAATGTAACCCAGAGAACAGCCAACTATGTGTGCAAGATATCAAAGAGGAGATGTGGACAAGGACTACACTGCCCTATCTGTGTGTGTGTGCATATAGTGACTGGCCATAATTAGTGGACCTTCTGTAGGTAGCAAGTTTTCACAATTATAGAATATTTTTAATTCTACATCTTGCATTTTCTATTATAAAGATACAGGATCCAGCAGCTTTCCAAAACATTGGTGCAAGCCAGTCCAGTTTGTCACTGGCTTTCTTGAAGTGGTTCTTTTTAATAACTTCTCAGGAGACACTGGGAAATCAACTAATCACACACAAGCAATGCAAGATACAAACTCTTATTTATTCACAAAGCTCACAGAAAGTAGAGGGGCAAATGTTCAGTTCCCTGGTGAATTTTCAGCTGCTACAACTATATAGACAGATTACTGTGGCTAACTACCTGTCCCAAATGTAGAGCAGGTTCTTTGGCTTCTAACCTCTGCATCTGCAGGCTCCCTCTCTACTGCTCACTTGCCTCTGTGTTTTTTTTAGTTTATATTTTTATTAAGATTTTTTATCACAATACAGGATCATGATACATAGCCAAAATAACAAAACATACACAGTCAAAGAGCAATTCCAAACAAGATGAGAAGAGAACTGTAAAAATGAGTATGCTTCTATGTTTTACATGGATGTAGCTCAGCTCCCCCTTGAGGCCAGACAGCATTACAACCTTTTCTCTTGACTCTCCTAATCAGGATGCAGCACCCAACAGGGTTAATGCCCAATACTGATGAAGCACTGGTCCTTTCAATCCTAGTTTCTTTTGTTACTCAAACCCACTGATGGTTATGAGATAAAAGATGCAGATGCTGTTGTTCAAGACTACTGTATTCTAGGCCCAGTAACAAAAGAATGCCACTCCTCCTGGAATATTTTCAAACAGGTGTGGGCTAGCTAATGTATAATCAGCCAGCATATGTAATTATTTGCTTATTTAAATTTTTTGCCATCTGTGTTAGTGGAAAGGGAATAGGAAACTTACAAAAAAAGTAATCTAGAATAACAACAAACATTACAAAAGGTGCAATTGTGCATTATAACATTGTGTGAGTAATGAATCATCAGTAAACATGGTGAAAATAGTAACACCCAACAATTATATCCACATAACATTACATAAGGTATTATTGTGCCTGAGACAAAGAGTAGTACTGCATATATCTAATATAGCTTTATGAGGTGCATTCTGTTGGTAATACTGTAGCTGGAACAGCATGTAACAAAAAAGACACAAAACAGCTACTGAGGCTCACTAGAAACACAACTGTCTAAATACTCATGACCTATAGTCTAGGAAACAGAGCATAGGGGCAATAATACTGCTTCAACAGTAGGGACTTTTGTTGTTTGGTTGAACTGGAGGTTGGTTTTGGAGACTGCATGGAGCGTTTGGGGGAGCTTACACTGGACTGGTTGGGAGGCATCTGCTGTGCATTGGGATCATGATGAGAGGTGCCAGTGCAGGTCTGTTGGAGAATGGACATGTGATTGGCGGCCTCTAGGTTTCTCTGGAGGTTGACCACTGCGTGGACTCTTAGCCAGGTGCCATAGTCTGTGGGTCCATTAGTGTGGGGTAATTTGCTTCCCAAATCGAGTGGTGCAGGATCCCTTCTGTGCTCCTTGGACTGGTGCTTCCAATTTTCAATTGTGCTGTGGGCTTTACAAAAGAGGAGAACTCCAAGCTCTAATTCCCAGGAGTTTGTTGAAAGGATTCCTTGCTCTGCTGGCTTGGTATATTTATTTTTGCTCCACATTAGTCCATCACCAGGTACTGTACTTATTTTATTTCTGATGTAGTGGAAGAACCTAGGTGGTGAAATGTAACTGTTGTGACAGGAGAGAGCCACTTTTGGACATTTCTAGAGGGGTTAGGTGAGAGCTACCCTTGTTCAAATTCCAAAGGATTTGTAAAGGACAGTTTAACATGTTTTATTGAACACTAACAATTAAGTTTTTCAGAGTTGTGTTTGTTTTAATCCTTTTTTTTTTGGTGTGTTGATTTTTTTGGGGGGTTAAATTAGAGCTGGGGTGGGATTGTTTTTCATCTGTTTGAGTTATTTGCTTTTGAGATGGGTTGAATTTGTGTGTAGGTTGTTGTGGACTGTTGTGGGTGGTGGGTGTGTGGTAATTGTGAAATTTGAATTATTGAGTGGGTTGTTTTGTTTTTAGAAATGTGTTGGGGTTTTGGACCCATAAGGCATAGCTACTCGGGCGATGACCTCTGTGGATTTCATCCCTTTGAGCTCCCAGTACTGTCATCGGAAGCCTACTTTAGATGTAGTGCTTTAGGGATAGCTCGGGGGCCCGGTGAGGTGTCCCCTGAGTGGCTGCCAGTGTGTCTGGGATTTGGGTGGTGAAGTCAAGGAGATGCCCTAGAGTGAAATGGGGATTTGAATGGGGTGTGCCCTTTCTGATCCCCATACCCCAGGGCTCCACCTTAGAGGGTGGGCAGATGACTGGACCAGCTGCTTCACCTCATCCTACTCAGGTTGTGATGTGCAATGCCAGATCAATAAGGAACAAGATGGCTATAATGGCAGGCTTGATATCCTCTGTTGATCTGGCTTGCATCATGGAGACCTTTGCTGGATGAACATGCTGCCCCAATTTTGGAGGCGGCAGTGCCAGCTGGATACTCAGTGATACACAGCCCAAGGAAGGATTGTAGGGACAGGGGAGGGCAATTTGTTTTAAATCTAGCCTGAACCTCATGATGCTGCCTATGGGTCCTGTTGGGTCCTTTGAATGTGTGGCTGCCCTAGGAGGTATGGGTGTGGGCTTCCACTCTATCACTCCCCAGGAAACGATGGGGATTTTTTGCGGGAGGTTGAGGAGCTCATCACTGGTCTGATATTGGAGTCCCCCAGGTGGTTGATCCTGGGGGATTTCAATGCCTGGGTCGAAGAGGGGCTATCAAAATTTGGTAGAGATCTTCTCGGGAGCATGGGGGCACTGGGTCTGACACAAAAGGTAATGACAGTGATGCACCCGGGCGGCCACATACTGGATTTGTTTTTTTTTCTTCTGAGCTGGATATTACAGACCTTAGTGTAGATCCGGTGGTTTGGTCAGATCATATCACCATGGGGTTCATGTTTAGGGCCCCCCTCCAGAAGGTCCTGCCCCTATGGAGATGGTTCAGTACCGGTTTTAAAGGGGCGTATCCCCAGAGGATCTTTTGGTGGTACTGGACCTATCGGGTGTTGGGGCAGGTTGTGCGATTGGGTCAGAAGAAGCAGTAGTGGCCTATAATGGGGTAGTTGGTGCAGCCTATGACTCAATTGCACTCTTACGTGTCCGACCCCTGTCTACTCATCTGAGATATTCCTAGTATGATGAGAATCTCTGAGGTTTAAAGACTAGGGGTTGGAGGTTAGAGAGGCATTGGAGGAGATCTGGTCTGGTGGAGGACAAATTGTCCCTGAGGGCACATTATGTGGACTATCAGGGGGCAATCTCCCATAAAAAGGTGGCATTTCTGTCTAGGGAAATTGCTACAGTGAGAAACAGACCAGCTCAGCTGTTTCATACAGTGGACAGGCTATTACATCCTACCTGTCTGTGTGTTGGGGGGGGTAAGTTCAAGCATAAGGTATGAGGAACTGGCTCAGTTTTTCAATGAAAAGGTGTCTTCCATCAGGGCTGAGATCTCGTCGAATGTCTTTCAAAAGGGCTGCAGGGTCTGAACTGAGTTGAGTCGGAGCACTCCTTCTGTGTGGGATGAGTTTGAGCTGATTGGGGTTGGGAAGGTGGTAGAGGTAATCTCTAAGCTGCGGCCAACCTACTGTGATTTAGATCCTGGTCCAACTCGCCTTTTGGTGGACTGTTTGGACCTGATTGGTCCTGTGATTGCTGGGGTAGTCTGGAGTTCATTAGGGAGTGGGATCTTTACTTAAGCCTTGAAAGAGGCTTTGGTTAGACCCCTGTTGAAAAAAACATCTTTGGACCCGGACTGCCTCAGCAATTACAGACCTGTTTCGAACCTCCCATTTTAAGGGAAGTTGTAAAAAGGTGGTGGCCATTCAGCTGGAGAGACATCTTGCTGCTTCCTCTGCCTATCCAGTCTGGGTTCCAAGTGGGGCATAGTGCAGAGACTTCCCTGGTGAGGTGCTTAATGACCTCCTGATGGTGAGGGATAGAAGGAACCATACCATCTTGGTCCTCCTAGACCTCTCTGCGGTGTTTGACACTGTGAACCATTAGGTTTTACTTGACCGATTGTGGTTTTGGTGTGGCCTGTTCAGAAAAGTCATCAACTGGTTTAGGTCATACCTGACAGACAGAGTGCAGAGGGTGACCATGGAAATTTTCTCATCAAACCTGAAGCTTCTGCGCTGTGGTGTTCCGCAGGGGTCAGTTTTATTGCCTCCATTGTTCACGGTGTATATGCTGCCACTGGGAGACATTATCAGGCAGTACAGGCTGGGATTTCTCTGCTATAGAAACATAGAAACATAGAAACATAGAATTTGATGGCAGATAAGGACCACTTGGCCCACCTAGTCTGCCCATTTTCCTACCTAACAGATAAGCTGCAGATCCTAGTTAATCAACAGCTTACTTCCTCCTACCCCCCCACTAGGACTGCCTTATGTCTGTCCCATGCATTCTTGAATTCCCCACTGTACTTGACTCCACAACCTCCTCAGGGAGGCTGTTCCATGCATCCACAACCCTCTCCATGAAAAAATACTTCCTCACATTACCTCTGAGCTGTCCCCCCTCTATCTTCAAATTGTGCCCCCTTGTTCTTGCACATCTCTTTTTTTGAAAGATGCTACCCTCTTGGACTTTGTTGATTCCCTTGAGGTACAGAAGTTTCTATCATATCTCCTCTCTCCCTTCTTTCCTCAAGGGTATACATATTAAGCTCCTTTAGTCTTTCTTCATATGTCTTCTGGTACAGACCCTGCACCATTTTGGTTGCCCTCCTCTGGACAGCCTCCACTCTGTCTATGTCTTTGAAGAGATGGGGTCTTCAGAACTGCACACAGTACTCCAGATGGGGTCTCACCAACTGTCTGTACAGAGGGATAACAACTTCCTGTTTTCTACTATTGATGCCTCTTCCTATGCATCCCAGTATCCCCCCAGCCTTCCTTACTGCCTTCTCACATTGCTTGCCCACCTTCAGGCCATCTGATATAATCACCCCCAGGTCCCTTTCCATTTTTACTGTTGTCAGTATCTCACCCCCCATTGTGTACTCTTCCCCTGGGCTTTTGTTTCCCATGTGCATTACCTTGCACTTCTTTGCATTGAATCTGAGCTGCCATACATTTGACCATTCCTCCAACCTTGCCAAGTCCCTTTTCATCCTTTCCACTCCATCTTGTGTATCAACCCTGTTGCAGATCTTTGTGTCATCTGCAAAGAGACATACTTTTCCTTCCAGTTCCTCTGCAGTGTCACTTATAAAGACATTAAAAAGGACTGGTCCCAGTACTGAACCCTGCGGTACCCACTAGTAACCCTCCTTTCTTCACTGCATACTCCATTTACTACTACCCTTTGCGTCCTGTTGTCTAGCCAATTTTTTATCCAGGCTACCACCTTGGGGCCCACTCCAAGGCTGGCTAACTTGTGTATTAATCTTTTGTGTGGGACTGTATCAAATGCCTTGCTAAAATCTAGGTAGGCCATGTCCACAGCCCCTCCCTGGTCTACTACTTTGGTCACCCAGTCAAATGCAGACTGCAGATGGTACACAGCTGTATCTGTCCTGTGCTCCCAATACACAGGTGTCAGACTCGGTATTTAACAGCTGCCTTGAGGAAATCCAGACATGGATGACTCACAGTTGGCTTAAACTAAACCCGGACAAGATTGTGGTACTGGTGGTGGAGTCGGGTCATCATGACGGAGGAGGGGGGAGTATGACATTACCCCCTGAACTTGTGCTGGGGTGTGCCTTTAGCCCTCTCTAGGCAGGTGAAAAATTTGGGAGTAATTCTGGACAGTGGCCTGATACTTGAAGCACAGGTTTCAGCAGTGGTGAGAATCAGGTTTTACCATCTCAGGAATATTGCCTGAATTCAAGCCCTGATCCCGCCTGATGACCTGCCCACACTGGTGCATGCTTTCGTCACTTCCAGGTTAGACTACCATAATGCCCTGTACATAGCAATATCTGGTGGCAACCTCTGCAGCCTGTGGCTGGTACAGAACATGGCAGCAAGATTATTGTTGGGGGTGAAAAGATGTGAACGTATCACCCTGGCACTCTGTGAACTGCAATGGCTGCCAGTTCGGAGGAGGGTTGTCTTCAAGATAGGTCTGTTAACCTATAAATCCCTACACAAGAGGGACCCAGACTATCTGGAAGAGCTCCTTGTGCAGTACCACCTGGCCCGGGCTCTCCATTCTGCTGGGGGTGGCCTCCTTGGAGTTCCTAGGGTTAGGCTGTGGCATTCTTGTGACTGAGCATTTGCAGTGGCTGTGCCTACCCTGTGGAACTCCTTGCCTGGTTATCTTAGGGAGGCTCCCACAATGGAAGCCTTTAAGAATGGCCTCAAGTTATATTTATTTAATCAAGCTTTTATCTGAAGGGGTGTTATAATAATAGTATATTTTGTGATGTTTAGTTAAGCTGTTGCTTTTAGCTGTGTTTTGCATATTGCTGTAGTTTAGTTTAAGATTTGTATTATTTTATGGTATATGTTATGTGTGTTGTGTTGTGCAGCATCCAGAGTTTTTGGAGATGGGTGCTATATAAATAAAATATCTATCTATCTACCTATCTATCTATCTATCTATCTATCTATCTATCTATCTATCTATTAACAAGAATGAGCTGTGTGGACCAAGAGCAGGGGGTTAGAGAGAAAAGATACTGTAGGACAGTGAGTGGAGTGAGAATGGGAGGTTGTTCTAGAGAGAAAGGAGTCTGTAGAAGGGAATGGTCTGTCCAGTAGTTATGAAGAAAGGGAAAAGGAAGGAATGAGACTCAGAGTTCCTGAGGGAGTAGGATTGGAAAGGAAGGAGGGAGGGAGGAGAAACTGCAGGGAGGAAAGGGAAAACCAGAATTTGACTTTGAGGGTAGCAGAGTGCTAGAGACACCTGCCAGCAATAGAAGGAAATGAATGTTAAGATTATAAAGAACAGTGTTGGGTGTGCATGCGGGGATCCCAGAAATAGTATCAGAAAGAATGGAAGAGGAGGTCTAGCCAGGCAAAAGTAGAATTAGTAGTGGCAAAAGAAATCATTATCATATTCAAATGCTGGGATGACCATTTAAAAAAAAACTCATAATATGTTGGAAAGGGAAACTGTGTTTGTTTCTCCACAGCACGTCTTGTTTGGGGAGAAGTTCAGAGTCAATGGCATTAATCTGCCTGGTAAAGTTAACCCTTGCTGTGCCATGGACTGATATACCTGTCCAGAATTCGTATATGTTTTAATTCTGTCAGTAGTCTAAGGGTTAAGCTGAGTGTCTAAGTTGATATCCAAGTGTTTAAAGGAGGAGACTAACTCTGGTACAAAGTCAATCTGTTTCTTACATATACAGATGAAAGTGACCCTTATAAGCTTCTGTTTGCTTTCAAAGGACACTGAGGAATTTTTCAGCATTTAGGGAGAGTTGGTTAGATCAAAAACAATGTTGGATATAAGTCTTACTGGAGATCAGTTTGCAGCTCTGGGGTAGAGGTGGGTGAAGTGGTCAAAATTCACTCCGTGAAGCAATTCGTAGAATAAGGCGGAATCCGTGAAGTAATCCGCAACGCAAAGTCGAGTACTTCACTTCATAATGAGGAATGCGAAGTCCATTGAAAACAATGACTTCACATTACTCTGCCTTCCTCCAATCACTTCTACACCAATTTCAATACGAAGTACATTGAAATCAATGTACTTTGCATCACTTTGCCTTGTTGGTGAGCTCCAAGATGAAACTTGCAGTGATTCATGGGATTGGAAGTCACATGGGGGTCTAGATTGTTTTGCACAGCCTCAGTTCTGTGTAGTGTGTTTGTAGTGGTAGCTGGAGACAGTTTGCTCTCAGAGCTCTGTGATTCCAACCCTCTATAAGCTGTTAAAAAGCCTTTTTGAGCCATTTTATTTTTGCTCAAAACTTAGTACATCAATTGTAGCAAATCCTCCTGTGCTCATATCATTGAGTATTATTGTTTGTGGATTTTGAATGTTAATTTAGAACATTCAGTCTGTGTAGTGACAGACACTTGAAGTTTGCTTGGGGAGGGGTGTATCTGGGATGGAGGGAGGCAGATAAACTGGGAGAAAGGTAGTCTTTCTGTTTTGGTGATATTTTTCTTGTATAACTGTGTTAATGTACACACAGTAATATTTTCAGTAATTTTTTACATTTTTGTGTTGATTGTTGTGGTGCAGCAGTGCATAATTTTAGTTTGTTTAAAATATTTGGTTATATTACTGAAGTTTTCGATTTGCTGGGCATTACCTGTAGTGCATGTGTGAGTGTGTGTGTGTGTGTGTGTGTGTGTGTGTGTGTGTGTGTGTGATACCCCATCCAATCAGACACATTTTATTGTGCCACACAGTAATTGCAGCACTGTGAACCTACTATCCACTGCACCTGCATTATTTTGTACTGCTTTGTGGTAGCTTGGTAGTGGACTGTTACTGCAGTGCACTGCCCCCCAATCAACAAAAGGTATTATTTTCCAGTTTTGATTTGTGACTTGTGAGCAGTGGTTAAGGTGTTGTGCCTTTGTGTCTGCATCTCTTGAGTGTGCAATGCAATCTTAATATGTCTATCTTTAGGGCTCAATCTCCATCTGTAACTTAAGTCTCAGTTGTTTGTTTGGCTTCCCTTCAGAGTATCATGTGGTGCATATCTCAGCCTGAACATTGTACTCATTAATGTGCATTTTTAAGTTAGGGTGATCATGATGAGTCACTCATGATACAAATGGCGTTCTTCATTTTCATGGTCACGATGATTCACAAATTATAAAACTACGTTTTTGGGATGTAAGCTGCATATAACCCTGTTTTGTAGTATCTTGGCTTGACCATTTTACTCATTAATATGTGTTTTCAAGTTAGGATGTTCAGGGTGGTACAGGTCAGGGAAGTACAGCCTTAGGTATTTGCGTTAAGTTCATTGGTCATGTCACACCATTCACTCATCATGAGACAAGTCATGTTTTTGATGAGTCACAACAGTTACATTTTTTTTTCAGTTCTGATGATATGCTGATTGGGGACGGGAGAAAAAGAAAGTCAAGGTGTCTGGGTCTGTTGTTGTTAAATCCTCCCCTCCTCAAAAACGTTGTGATGTAGCAGTTCCTGTTCATGATGGTGATGATGACCGGGGGGTGGGCATGATAGAAAATATCCAGTACCGAAAGGGAATCAACAATGTACAAGAGGGTAGCATTGTCCAGAAAAAGAGATGTGCATGAGTAAGGGCCCAACATTTGAAGATTGAGGGGGGATGAATCAGGGGCAACATCAGGGATTATTTTTTCACACAGAGGATGGTGGGTGCCAGGACAAAATACAACTAATGATCAACATTCTGGTGGGAGAGCAGCAGTTGAAGCATCCCCATAATGTGTAGCTGGTGCCCCTCAATTAGCTCCAACTGCTGCTCAATGTTGTCAAGAAGGTGGTTAACAGCCTCCAACTCACTCCACATCAGACCCAAATCAGCCTGTTTGGCAGGTAGTTGGGCCACCTGCTGCAGGTTGTGGTGGTGGAGCAGCCACTTGATCCATGGTCTTCCCCCACTTCACACCACCATGCTCAGGTGGACGCCGTGCTTCCCCATCTCCCCCAGCATGGCCAGCAGGTTCATTACTGCCCTGTTATGCAACCTTGTTATGCCACTCTACATGATAGTAGTTGTACAGGTGGGTGTGCTGATCACCCTTGCCAAGGTAAGTTCCTTTGGGACCATGGCATGCCTCCAGACCACACAGATTACATTTCACTACACTGCTGTCCTCAGGAAGTATAGTAAAGAACTCCCACACTAATGAGGTGCAGGGAGGACAAGACACAGGTGGGGGGACCCAGGTGTTGTTGAATCCAGGGGCTGATGCTGCAGTGAAGCTGTCTTTCAAGCATGATTCCCTTCCTGCCTCCCTGAAGCATGTGACCTAGACTGTGTAAGCCATGTGATGTGTGTGTGTGTGCTGCCTGTAAATTCTCACTCCACTCCTAAAGGTGAAGTGAGCAACACAGTCATTATCACCATCATCACAAGGTGAAGTGGAGAAGTAACACTTTCAATGGGCACTTTGCATAGCCATAAAGTAACACAAAGTAGTCTACTTCTCTGGTGAAATTTAACTTTGCTGCATCTCTACACACAACCTCTTTCTCCTACTATAAGGTGAAAATGAAACTCTCTTTCAAGCATGAGTCGCTTCCTGCCTGCCTGAAGCATGTGACCTACACTGTGTAAGCCATGTTATGTGTGTGGGCTGCCAGTGAATTCTCAATCCACCTTAAAACAAAGTAAGGCAGAGTGAGCAACACAAAGTCATAATTACAATGCAAAGTGGCAGAGTTAGGGTTTTAAATGGGCACTTCACATAGCAGAATGGTAATGCAAAGTGGGCCACTTTGCGTCCACTTCATGAGTGGAATTTTACTTTTCTGCATCTCTACTTTGGGATAGAAGGAACACTGAGGAAGATCACTGTGGCATTCTGTGTAAATTTGGATGTGTGCAGATGAAGAGGCTTGTGAAGAGTCATTTAGAAAATTGCAGAACAGCAGAGGGCCTTGCACAGATAAACGAAAATTACTAGAAATAGTTCTATCAATTGTACCCACATCAAAACAGAACCAATTTAATCTTCATGTAAACCTCTTTCAACATTTTAGGAAACTGCAGCTCAAAAAATTCTTTGATCAGAATTCCAATCTATCAGACAGTGCAAAAATGGTCTATATTACTAGAATACAAGGCAAGGAAAATTCCATTCTTTCACTAATGCCTAAATCTGTAGTAACATCAAGTATAGAAGAACATGCCTGTATTATTAATTATCCCATTTTAACTCTAACCCTCCAAATTTAGATATAGCACATTTATCATTGACTAGCAAAAATCTCCTTGTAGATGAAAATGGAATTAATACCAAGAGATGGGTAATTTCATATGAATAGTTTAGGCATATAAAACAACATTTTAAGAAAAGGTCATCATTTTGTCCCAAGCAGGGAGACAATACACATAGTATAACTTTTCAAAATGTGTTAAAGAAAGAAGGTTGAAGATTTATTTAAGAAGAATAAAATAAGCTAAAGACATTAACAAGTTATATCTAAATAAATGAAGACATTACAAGAAGTGAAATCTTTGAAGTTTATGCATATCAGGAATGCCACTAAAGGTAAAAATATTGTAATAATGAATAAGAGTACCTACAGTACATGATAGAAGGGCAGTGACTGTTTGAGCAAGGTTACAACTAATAAAAAGTTTGCCAGGGATCCAACAGGTAAGTTTGATATCAAGCTATGTAAATGGATTGACCACAGTCTTAAAAAGGGTTGGATATTTGAAAATGAGGGTCATTATTTAAAGAAGAAAATCCCAGTGATACCAACCTTCTACTGTTTAACAAAAAGATATATAAGAGTCTAGCATGGGGTTTCTCATGAAGAATATATCCATGTTTGTGAAGTTTTTTAAACAAAAATTGGTGAGGTACCTCCCATCATACACTCCAGATACCAAGCATCTTCCTAATCATTCAGAGTTGGAATGGAAGGCGGATTACATCTGGATAACTATAGATGTAGTCTCCCTCAATACATCTATTCCAAATATAACAGAGCTGAGAGCTCTAAAGAAGCACCTCTTCAGGAGCTTTAAGGGCACGGATGCAGTAGGAAAGTAGGGAGAAATAAAATTATACTGCATAAAAAAAATAAACAGAGAGGAAAGAGTAACTATACAAAACAACAGTTAAGGGGCCACAAATAGACATGATTGGAGTGGTGCAGTGCAGTGGCTGTGGAGCAGCACTCTTCCAGAAGAAGTTCTGGAGGATGCAGTGTTGTCCCATTTGCAGACACCTCTCTGAGCTGAGGGAGGAGGTTGCTCATCACCAAGTTGAGTTGGCTAGGATTTGGGAGACCTCCTTTCCCACCCAGGGATGACCAGGGCCACCACCACTGCCTCAGAGGTTGCCAAGAAAGAAGAGTGGTTAGACCACAGTGGGCTCAAGGAGGGTGAGGGTGGTGGAAAGGAGGTGCACACTTCCAGTTGTACTGCTCCACAATTCATATGCCATTCTGGCAGAGTATGGTTCCTCTATGGAGGCACTCACAGTGGAGACCAAGGAAGATGCTGGGAGCCTCCAAAAAGGAGACCCACAGGAGGGTGGCATGGGACCCCACAAGAGAAGTAAACAACTGCTGGTGGGGGACACCATTGCTAGGAGGGTAGAACTGAGGGAGGGAGGGTGAGGGAGGTAAGGTGCCTGGCATCATGACTTGGAGGGACAGGAAGTGAATTCTCAGTATCGCAGAAGCAGCTGCATGGCGGAGGGAACTGGATGTCATTGTCCACTTAGGGACAAATGACTTGGCTGGAAAAGGGTCAGAGCAGTGCAGGAGGAGTTTAAGGAGTTGTGGAGGGGTCTAAGACAAGTAGCATACATGGAAACCTTCTTAGAAGTGTTGCCTGTCTATGGTATGGGTGTGGCTAGGGTGCTCTGCACCATGGGATTCAATCAATCATTGAAAAACTGGTGCAGAGCTCAGGACTTTGGCTTCATTGGGGACTGGGAGTCCATCTGGAGGGATGTAGGCCTATACTGATGTGATAGACTGCATCTGTCCATGAGGGGAACCAGGATCCTAGGTGATAGGTTTAAATGTTTCATTGGCAAGCATTTAAACTAGCCAAGGGGGGGGCAATGAAAAGGAGAAGAGAAATCCTAGCCCGCCCCAAAAAATGTGGGTAAGTATCGAGGTAAACACCAAGACAGAGAAGTCAATAGGGAGAAAGGCAGGGGTAAATGGAGAAA
Organism: Neoceratodus forsteri; assembly: GCA_016271365.2. Classification (NCBI taxonomy): domain Eukaryota; kingdom Metazoa; phylum Chordata; order Ceratodontiformes; family Ceratodontidae; genus Neoceratodus; species Neoceratodus forsteri. The sequence continues at coordinate 1,148,826,799 of CM057452.1, read as the reverse complement.
AAAGACAAAGGCAGTAAGGACAGAGATGGGTCAAAAATAGGTACGGCCAACAAAAAATGAAGGGTAATGAGTACCAGTTCCCATAGTCTAGGTAACAAGCTCCCTGAACTGGTGGCCTTGATGGAAGAGGGATGCCTGGACATCATGGCAGTCACAGAAGCATGGTACACAGAGAACCATGAGTGGGATGTCAACATATCAGGGTATACAATCTACAGGAGGGACAGAGTGGGTAGAAGAGGAGGAGGAGTAGCTCTTTATGTAAAGGAAGGGATCAAACAATGGAACTAAAAAATAAACAGGAAGGAGAGGAGGAACTGTGGGTCACCCTGGAGACAGGAAATGGCACCACAATTCACACAGGTGTTTCATGCAGACCCCCATCTCAGGGGAAGGAAATGGACAAGGAAATGATTGAAGGCATCCTTAGGATGGTAGAAAAAGGGAAGATATTGTTGATGGCGGACCCGAATATGCCATATGTTAACTGGAGCACCTTTGCTGCAGCCACTTACAAGAGCAGGGCCATTCTTGATGATCTACAGGGAGCATGCCTCAGACAGCTAGTGATGGAATCCACTTGGGAGGGAGCAGTCTTAGACCTGGTACTTTCAAATGAGGAGGCAGAGAGGATTTCAGATCTAGAAGTGGGTAGCTATCTAGGAACAAGTGACCACCAAACAGTGTGGTTCAAGATAAACTCAGCTATAGAGTCAAGATATACAAAAGTGATGGTACTGGACTTAAGGAGGGCTGATTTTGTCAAAATGGGAGAGTGCCTCAGAAAAGCACTTACAAACAGGCAAGAAGGAGGGGTGACACAACAATGGGGAAACATCAAAACTGCTATCACAGAGCCAACAAGTCTTTGTGTGAAGCAAATAAACAAATCAAAATGAAAAAAAATGCTATGGTTCTCAAAAGAGGTGGGGGGGGAAGGTTAGAGAGAAAAAGGTAGCATTCAGGAAGTATAAGGAAACACAGAAGAAGTAGGACAGATAACTGTACCAGTAAAAGCAGAAGGAAGAGGGGAAGGCAGTCAGAAAAGCAAAGGTGCAAACCGAGCAAAAGATAGTCAACTCGGTTAAGAAGGGAGATAAAACCTTTAATAGGTACATTAGGGAGTGAAGAAACACAAATGGAGGGATCGTGCGGCAGAATAAAGAGGAAGGTGAGTGGGCAGAGAGGGTCAGTGAAAAAGTAGGGATACTGAATGAATATTTCTGCTCAGTATTCAAAAAAGAAGAGGAGGGGCGGTACCTAATCCAGTCAATAGAAGCACTCTGGGTAGGAGGGTTGTCATCAGTCCTTTCACATAAGAAAGGGTTCTGAAAGAACTCCTAAAACTGATGGTGGATAAAGCAATGAGGCCTGATGGGATTCCCCTCAGAATTCTAAAAGAACTAAGGGGAGAACTGTTAACACCACTGACTACCATTTTTAACAAATCATGGGAGGATGGTGTGGTACCTGAGGACTGAAGGATTCTTCTTCACAAAAGTGGGAGCAAGACAGAGACAGGAAACTACAGACCTGTCAGTTTGACCTCAGTGGCAGGGAACATGATTGAATCACTTCTGAAGGAAAGAATTGTTGAGTATCTAGAGGCCAGTGGGGCACAAGTCCCAAGGCAGCATGGATTCACAGTGCGAAGGTCATGTCAGATGAATCTAATCAATTTCTTTGATGGGGTGACCAAAGTAGTAGACCAGGGAGGGGCTGTGGACTTGGCCTATCAAGACTTTAGGAAGGCATTTGACACAGTCCCACACAAAAGATTAATAAACAAATGAGCCATACCTGGATGTGGATCCTAGGGTGGTAGCCTGGGTAAAACATTGGCTGGGCAACAGGACACAGAGGGTAATAGTAAACAGAGTCCACAGTTAAGAAAGGTGGGTTACTAGTGGGGTACCGCAGGGTTCTGTTCTGGATCTGGTCCTTTTTAAGCTCATTATAAGTGACATTGCAGAGGGACTGGAAGTAAAAGTATGTCTCTTTGCAGATAACATAAAGATATGCAACAGGGTTGATACACAAGGTGGGGTGGAAAGGAGGAGAAGGGACTTAGCAAGGTTGGAGGAATGGTCTAATGTATGGCAGCTTAGATTCAATGCAAAGAAGTGCAAAGTAATGCACCTGGGAAACAAACACCCAGGGGACGAGTACACAATGGGTGGTGAGATACTGACAACAAAAATGGAAAGGAACCTGGAGGTAGTTATATCAGATTACCTAAAAGTGGGCTAGTTATGTGAGAAGGCAGTAAGGAGGGCTAGAGGATACTGGGATGCATAGGGAGAGGCATCACCAGTAGAAAACTGGAAGTTGTTATCCCTCTGTACAGACAGTTGGTGAGACCCCATCTGGAGTACTGTGTGCAGTTCTTTAGACCCTATCTCTACAAAGACATAGACAGGGTGGAGGCTGTCCAGAGGAGGGCAACCAAAATGATACAGGGTCTGCATCAGAAGACATACGAAGAGAGATTTAAGAAGCTTAATATGTATACCCTCAAGGAAAGAAAGGAGAGGGGGAACATGATAGAAACTTTCAAGTACTTCAAGAGAATCAACAAAGTCCAAGACAGAAGCATCTTTCAGAAAAATAGATGTGCAAGAACAACGGGGCACAATTTGAAGATAGAGGGGGATGGCTCAGAGGTAATGATAGGAAGCATTTTTTCACTGAGAGGATTGTGGATGTATTGAACAGTCTTCCTGAGGAGGTCATGGATTCAGAAACAGTTGGGGAATTCAAGAATGCATGGGACAGACATAAGGCAATTCTAGTGGGGGGTAGGAGAAAGTAGGCTGTTGGTTAACTAGGATCTGCAGCTCATGCATTAAATATGGAAATGGGTAGACTAGTTGGGCCAAGCAGTCCTTATCTGCCATCAAATTCTATGTTTCTATGTTCTGTGTTTCTGTTACGGAGACTAATTGTGAATTTTATTCTGACAACAAATTCTTTTTTGTTTAACCATGAATTGTATTTACACTGTTGTGGTACAGCAATTGGTACGCTTATGACCTTCTCACTTGCCAACATTTTTCTTGAATGTTTAGAGGAGGTGGTTATGGCGTTCAGAAGTTGGTGGTGCACTGACACTGATATATTGCTGACATCATACCCATATGGTGAGGTTCAAGGAAGAAAGCTAGATAATTTGTCTGTAAGTGAAATGATGATAAGCATAATTTACAGTTCACTAGCTGTCTAGATTAGTCATTAGTTGGTGCTGTATAAGTAACATTGACTGGAAATGTAACACATGTGATGATTGTTTCTATCAGGTTTGGTAAGCACATTGCATGTACAGTAATTGCTATCTTAATGCTAAAAGTTCTCATCCTAGGAATCTCCTGTATACTTTCCCATATGGCCAGTTCCTGAGACTTAAACAAAACTGTTCTGATAGGAATAACATCAAGCACCAGCTTCATATTCTAACTGAAAAAAATCAAAGTGCCTGTTCCAGTGAGTGCATATTAATTGCTTTGTGTAAAATGGCAGTGTTTTCAAAAGCATTTTACTTACTGCTAAAATCCATTTGTTTTCATAGTACCAACCTTGTTGCATTTGCGATGAGGTATAATCACAGGTGTAGAGATATGGCAACTATTATTCAAAATCACTGGGCTATCTTGAAGTTAAGCAATGTCATGGGTAAACTTGTGGATTGACCCCAAATGTCTTATAATGAACAAGGGAACATTTTCAAATGTTAGTACAATGAATGACTAAAAGCTGGTTCAGGGAGGAGGAGGAACTTTGATTTCTTGAGGACTGGGGCCCAAGTTGGAGAGGTTGGAGGTTGTTCAAAGAGGATGGCTTGTACCCAATAAGGAGGGCAGGAGGGCAGTGGGAGAATGATGGGCATAACATATAGCTTGTTTGAACTAGTAAGGGAGGAGACAGAGCAAGGCACACACAAAGGATATAAACAAAGGGGGAACTTTGTGGCCTCCCCCACTGTTTAACTCAACAGGAACTATCAACCTTAGGTAAAGAGGGGATTAGGATAATTATATGTACCAACATAAGGAGTCTGGGCAACAAAATGTCAGAACTTCAGTCACTGGTCATGAAAGGGTGCATGACCTGGTGATAGTAACACAGACAGGGGCAACTATGAACCATGACTGGGACATGATCATACCAGGCTATACACTATTCAGAAAGGACAGCAAAGGGCAGGCATAGTGCTGTGCTTTAAACAGGGCATTGAAGCAACAGAAATAGATACCCAAGGGGACTCAGGTGATTTGAATACCTTGTGACTACTAGCAGCAACAAGAAAAGGGAATCAACTCCAGATTGATGTGGTCTCCGAGCCACATGGTCAGGATAAAAAGACAGACAGCAAATTGGGAAAAGCACTTAAGAGGATGACCAGCCCATGAGAAGTGGGGAAAGCTGAGGATTTTAATATGCTAGATGTTGACTGAAAAGCTCCAATAGTGGCTAGTACTAGGAATCAGATTCTGGTGGATGCCTGCCAATGGGCATTTCTAGAGCAACTGGTTCTGGACCTGACAAGGGGAAAGGCTCTACTAGATCTGGTGCTCACCAACAGTGAGAGGATTCAGAATGAAGCAGTTCTGGAACAACTCAGTTCCAGTGACCTCAGAAGAGTAACTTTGGAACATCAGATGGGGACAGGCAAAGTGGCAAAAAGGGAAAATAGAATAAGGATATGGGACTTTAAAAAGTGGACTTTGACAAAATGAGGAAAAATGGCAGAAAAGTATAAAAGACATAGTAAAGTTAGAAAGCACAGGAAAAAAAGGGGAATAATTTAAAAGGCAATGACAGAATCAGCAGATAGCTCAACTGCAGAGGTATCTAAACACAAAAAAGGTCTAAGGGGCCAACCTGGTTCATGGGAAATGTAAAGGTAGTATTAAGAGTCAAAAGGATGGCAATTTTTACATATAAGGGTAGTCAAAGCATGGAAGAAAGCATCAAATATCTGGAAGCAACAAGAGAAGCCATCAGGAAACTGAGGGAGGCCAAAGTGGGGACAGAGATCTGGTTAGCAATAGAAGTGAAGAAAGGGAATAAGGCATGCTCCAGGTAGATCCATTAGAAGTGCAATGTCAAAGAGGGTATACTGAGACTTAAGCGTGATGAAGGGTGGGGATAAGGGGAACAAGGGAAAGGCAGAGATACCAAACAATTATTTTGTGTGCTATTTGCTAAGAAGAAGGATAGGCCACTGTCATATTGTGGGATTATGAAAAGGGAAGGATCAGAAATTCTGTGGGAACAGTCCAGATAACAGTGAAAAATGAGTTGGAATAACTACCTGAGATGAAAGTAAATACATTTATATGACCTGATGGCTTACACCTGCAGATGCTGTAATATACAGTGGCACCAAACAGGATGCAACACAATACCTTAGGGGTGTTGGAACAAAGGCTTATAATATCTCTTTTTATAATAATGCACTTGGATTCACCTTGGGCCTTACCCAAAAATTATTTCATAAATTACCAAAAATAATTAACATTTACATGTGATATTATCCTATGCTCTCCAGATTCAAGTATAATGGTAAATGACACTGCGTACCACCTGTATAGTTATATGAAAAACATATATTTTATTTACACCTATACAATGGTTCTACATATTCCTCAAATTAGCATACATATCAAGCCTAATCTTGTAAACATCAACAAAATTGTTTCAGATAATTCAGCAACTAATAAATTCTAGCAAATAAACAGTGTAAAGAAATAAGCAATACTTAGCATAATAAATGGTAACAGCTATACTACTTTTATCATACTCAGTATTTAACATAACCTTTTTGCATAAGAACATATAAGATTAATATCACAGATTATTTCTTCATAAAACTTGTTTCAAAACTTTATTGCATGTAAAATGTATTTTCTATAAGAACTAGCAACAATTCATTACATTAGTGGTTTGTACTGTACTTTTATAAAACTCAGTTTTAACTTATCAAATTACGCAAATCTTTAGATCAAAGCTTTTAAGCTATATACCCAGATTCTATAGTTAAGAGCAGATTCCCTCTTACTTTCCAAGGTAAACCAATTTAAAATACCAAGACTATTAATTAAAATTAGTGGAAGTAATTAAAAAGGAATACTTATATTTCTGGTTGTAGAAGTGGTTCTTCTTTTCTCCACTTAGAACTCTGGCTGAGTCTGGCTTTTGATGTAAAGGTTCCTTTATCAGCTAACTTTCACCCTGGAACTTCCTTTAGCATGGATACACTCTGCAAGTTAAACCTTTGCTAAAAATCAGTTCTTGGCTTTGTAAAACACAACTTCAGTCTGCATAATCCATAGCAATACTGGATTCAAAGAACTTTTTTGTGAATAGCAAGTTGTTTTAACAACTGGAGCTCATTTACCCTTTCATGTTGTGCATCTGCATTTAAAACCTTGGGACAATAGACCTCTTTTTGCTCAGCATGCTGTGTAGCTTGTTTGAGTCTTAAAAGTAAGTCTCTCTGGTTTTCAGCAGGCAACATTACTTGTCAAAATGCTCAGCAAATAACACAAACCTTGCTTCATACACACTAAAAAATGTCCTTGTATTTCTTTCTTACCTCTGGGTATCTTCAGCAGCACTGAGCTCTGGCTCTGTATATGCTGACCCTACATTTCAAACAGGTCTGGCCCAAAGTTCTTTGGCCTAACATCAGTATAAAGCCATTAAACTCTTAATTAACCAAACATAGGTCTTTCTACATCGATAGTTAGCTCAGATCTAAGGAGTGGCCAGCAGTGTTTACTATTATGAAACTGCTCTGGTGATGTCATCACCAGATTTGGATTGGTTTGAGTCACCAGAAGGGTAGGGCATCTTAGAAGATAAATGGTGACATATAGACATGCCTCTTTAAGACAGCCCCTTCTCCTCAAATCTATTTTTGGGTCAAAATTATTTCTTTAAATAAAAGTCTTATGTAATGTAATTTGAACATTAACCCTTTGAGAACTGAATATGTGTGAATGTATATAGATTCTGGACGCATATTCAAGTGTTTTACATTAAGCCAAACATAATTGAACAAGTCTGATATCTGTAGTATGGGTACTTTTTTAAACTACACTATTAAGGTTATAACTTCATAATTCTAATAAAACTTCTCAAAACAAAACAATAATTGTACTCTTAATCATCTAAACTACAGAATGACATAAGATTTGTAAGAAAAATCCATTTCCAAAGTTCTTAAAACATTACTTTTTGTAAAGACACACAAGATCCTTTGTTCTGTTCTTAAAGGCATCAGTCACTGTCAGAAAAGTTAATTTACTATACACTTTTAGACAGTATTTCTCTCAATAGCAACAAATTACAAATTTAATATTTACCTTGTTAGACTTTCTAAGATGTAAGCTATCCCAAGATACTAGATTTGTCTAGTTCTCTAATAAGAAAATGATATTAAATAAATTATATTCATAACTTTTGAATGTTTCATTCTGCAACTATAAAACTTGGTAAGCTTATTTATCATACTGCTGTCCAATAACTGTCCTATTTTAGCGTGACACTTAGCGTGGTGCACATTACCAGCCAGGAAAAGCTTGTCTTCAGCCTGGGCAATCAGCTTTACACTACACTATGGCTTTGCGGGGTGTTTGCGTGGGTTTAGCATGGGTTTTGCATGACCCTAACAAATAAATATGACACATAGATAATGCCAAACATAGAGGAAGCATGCTGCTAACTGATGGCATCACAATGATTCCATCATCTGCCACCAGTCCCAGCCATGCCAGGCAGTAAGTGGTGACCCTGCCACCAGTGGACAGCACGGCAGAGTGGCCATACAGCACACACCTGCGGACCGCACTTCTGTGGACACCAACAGATGCCAGCACACACATGCAGCACTGTGGGCATGGAGGATGTTGAGGGAGTATGTATGGGTGGCAAGGCTGTGCTACAGACCAGTGTGGCCACAAGGCTGGGACACATCATGCAGTGTACATGGGCCAGTATTGGGAATACCCCAACACCAGTGTGCCTTTCAGATAATATATGCCCCCCCCCGGCCACATACCGCACAGCTGTACAACTGCCATAGCACACAAAGCCAGAAATGTACATGTCACTGTGAGCAGCCATGCCACAGGTGCAGCATCTGTGGGTCACACAACAGCGTAACAGTAATGTCCAGTGTCAGTAAACACCCGCAGGTTGGGCCTCTTACTGTGTATAGTGCAGTCATCATCACTGCCCTTACACACCATAGGCATTGCTGTGTCCAAACACTACTGGCCCCCTTGCTACTGTAGTTTCTGCTGTGCACTGTAGCATGCCCTACAGTGTGACAGTTGCATGCAGCACCACGACCACCTGTGCCTATGCTGTCTTGTCCCCTGGGGTACAATATGCTATGCTATGCTGTACTGTTTACATGTAGCCTGCAGCTATCATCGTGCACTGCCAGAATGACCTACAGGTGGAGCTGCGGTTGGACCTGGTCAGCCCCCTGTACTTCCAGACTGACCTACAGGTGGCTCCATGGGACCCTGCAGTAATGCTGGGCAAACTGCATGCAAATCAGGGTATAATGAGATACTAATCCAGTTGTTTGCCCAGAGACTACCTAAGTAGGCTCATTTGCATGGCACTTTTGAATATGGCACATTTTAGCTCTGGGCAAACGTGTTTGCACCGGGCTAACTGCTTAGCTCCGCGCTAATGCCGCGCTAATGTGTTAGCGTGGCACTAATGGTACGGGGAATATTATACAGTTTTGATCACTGTTCTTTCACATCTGCTGCTTCCTGCAGCTGTACTGGGTCCATGCGTTTGCTGGCACACACATTGGCCATGTAGTTCATCTGTACCTGCCCTCACGTTGCTGTGCACTGTGTTGTTGTTGTGGGTTGCACTTCCTGGTTGCTTTATTCAGTGCTGTCTTATTCCAGGGCTATGTTTGCCCTGCACTCCCAGCCCAGTTTGCATGGCCTCATTACCATGCTATATTTGGTAGCTGTTTGCCCTGGGCTATTCCTTTTGAATATAGCTTGCTCTGTGCTCCGGGCTAAGTTTGCCCGCCGCGCAGTGCTAATTTTGCCCCGGGGCAAAGTTTTGAATATCTGGCCCATGATCTCTTATCTTGATCATAGCCATGGATACCTAGCTCCATCTAAGACTTTCCCTGTACAAACACATAAACCCTAATAAAAGTGTCTTCCCGGGAATGTGGAACATGTAAGTTAGGCCCCATCTTATCTCTGTTCTACAGCTAGAGCACAGAGCCCTGACATTTAAAACAGTGTCTTTAAAACCATTTTTTTCTCTGAACTCTGAAGCTGACTCCATTTTAAATGCCATTATTTCTCCATATTACTGTTTTTAAGACTTAATCAACATTAATCTTGACCAGAAATAAAAGTAAACATTTCCCATTTTAATACCATATAAACTAGATAAAATAATAATGACAATTAAAAAAAATTAATTCTTGAAGATAAAAATAAAATAATTTTTCCATGAAGGATTTTGTCCCTACAGGGGGATTGAAGATTTTGTTTTTTTCTGTTTGGATTTCTCTTCAATCCTTGGACTTTAAGCTACAGCTGCAGTATAAAGGAACTCATTATTTATTGTAAGACTGACCTTGTATGCTGACCAAACTGCTGTTTTGGGTCTGAAGTTGAACCACCTATATTGTATTTGTATTTTAAGAGTTGTTCTAGTATATTTTAGGTTATTGGGGGTGAGTGATTGAAATTTGGGTTTAGGAGTTTTTTGGGTTGTTTATTTGTTTAAATAAGTGTTGTGGATTTATATTTTGCTGGGTTTTTATGTTATTTGTTTTGTTTGGGTTTAAATTTTTTTTTAGTTTGCTGGTTAGCTAAGCGTGAACTGCCTGATAATTTGATTATTAGAATGTATCAGAGGCCTGCCCCCATGGTTGGGCACTATTCACCTTCTGCTCTCCATGCCCTCCATCCCTTCTTTCCTCCCCCATTACAGTTTACAACTTACTAGCACTGTAGAGCAGTGGGTATTGCTCGTAAGGGGAGGAGGGGGGCAGGGGGTGGTGAACAGTGGAGGGTGAATGAGCGGGGCCACCACATTGGGGTTGTGAGATCTAGGAGACACCCTGGGGTAAAATGAAATCAAGACCATGGTTCGCCATGTCTGGTTTCCATACCCAAGGGCACCACCAGTATTGGTGGGCAGGTGGCCGAGGCAGCCCTGGACTTGGGCTGTGTTATGCAATGCCAGGTCATTTAAAAACAAGACTACAGTTATTGCAGATCTTGTAGAAACACTGGATCTGGCTTGCACCACCAAGACCTGGCTGGATGAGAATTCTGGCCCCACTTTGGAGGCTTAAACTCCAGCCAGATACTCAGTGATTCACTGCCCAAAATTGGATTTCGGGGGGGGGGTTGCGGTCCATTTTAAGACCAAATTCAACCTCATGAGTGCACTAGTTGAAGAGACTGAATCATTTTAATGTACCTTGGTAGCAGGTGTAGGTTGTAGGATTGCCCTCATCTACCGTCCACCTGGGGATGAGAAGCGGTTTCTTCAGGAAGTGGTGGACTTCGTCATCAGCATGGCATTCGAGTTACTGAGACTGATGGTTCTAGGTGACTTCAACACCTGGGTCGATAGTGAATTCTCACAGTTTGGACAACACATCCTCCAGTTGATGTTCTCTCTGGGCCTTACACAGATAGTTACCACTGCTACCCATAAACATGGTCACTCCCTTGATTTAGTCTTTCTCCTGGGGATTGAGGCCTCTGATTTGGGGTATAACCAGTTGTATGGTTTGATCGCTACACAGAGGGGTTTAGTTTTAGCACCCTCTTTGTAGGCCTACCCCTGGGGAGATGGTAAGGTATTGCCCTTTATGAGATGTTGGCTCTGAAGGCCTGGCGGCAGTACTTGACCTATCGACCCTTCCAGTGCAAACAGTGACCCAGATACCCTCACTGTAGCCTGTAACATGGCTATCTTGGCAGCCCTGGATATCGTTGCTCCTGTTTGTGTTCACCATCTCTCGCTTCAACCTCGGTCCCCATGGTTTGAGGGAATCTTGAGGGAGATGTGGTGACTAGGACAAAGGTTAGAGCCTTGCTGGCAGAGATCCTCCCTTGATGCCAACCACCCTAGATTGATGGAGCATTATCAAGCCTATCAATCTGCAATCACCCATAAGAAGGCAGAGTTCCTGTCCAGGGAGATTGTGGCTGCTCAGAATTGACCAGCTCAGCTGTTTCACACTGTAGAGAGACTGTTCAACCTAGAATGCATACAAGTCCGAAAGGTCTTTTGGTAAATAGAGTGTGATAAACTTATTTTATTTTTTTTTTTATTGATTGATTGATTGATTTTGATTGGGATTAATACCTTTGAGTCAAAGACTCATTTTCAAAAGGTTCCAAGTCAGGGACAAAACAGAGCAATACAAATACAATACAGTACAATAAGTACAAATTAAGATAACAGTGAAAAAAGAAAAACGTGGTAGGCATCATGAACATCATTAAAATGTCACATGAGGTAAAAGACTTGCTAGTTTCAAGTACATCTTAAAAGTTGAATAAATTACATTACATCAAGTTGTTGCAGGGTAGGGATACACTGAGAATAGTGAGACATGTCAAATAGGTTTGTGTTAAGCTTTGGGAGATGATGGGGGAAAGGTAAGCAGCCAGACTGGCATTGTCAAAGTAGCTATAGTTGGTGTGGGACGGGATTAAAGGGGAAAGGTGGTGTAGGAGGGTTGTAAATTGAAGGAGGGGGGGAAGTGGAGAAGGGAAGAGATGAGGAGGCAGGGGATAAGGCAGGAGGAATATGTCAAATTATTTTCTTGCACAGTTACAGGCGGTTACATTCTTAAGGTGGGACCATAGGCCCTTTTTGAACAGAGTCAGCTTTGTGTTTCCTGTCAGCATTTTGGGCAGCTCATTAAATGATTTGGGTCCCTTAAAAGTAATGTATTTTTGGGCCAGGGATGTGTGCTTGAAAGGGACTTGTAGTCCTCCTTTTGTCGCATTTCCCATTTGTTTAGTGTGCACTGCCTTCTTGAACAGACTGCTTATGGATTCTGGCATGAGGCCTAGTTGTGCTTTTTTACAATCAGGCATGTTTGATATGGGGGGATTTAAGGTACCGTGGGAGCCAGCCTGTCTCAGAGTAGAGTGAACAGGTGTGAGTCCATCTATCTGCTCCAAGTGCCAGACGACAAGCCCTATTCATGAGTTTTTGTATCCTGTTTAGGGCAGTGTCTGATCCTGCGATGTATATTGGTAAGCCATAATCAACAGATGATAATACTGTGCTGCCTGTGTCTAATTTGAGGGCTGCAGGTGTCACTGAGTGCTTTTTTCTGTAGAGGATGCCTAGTTTTGTGTTGGTGGTTTTGACAACTTGATCAACGTGGTGGGAGAAATTGAGAGTGTCATCAAGGTAAACACCCAGACATTTAAATGAGGAGACTTGTTCAAGTGTGACGCCCTTTTGGTTCGGAATTCGAAGGGGGCAGAAATTCCTTTTGTTCTGTGGGACTGAGAACAGCATGCTTTTGTTTTTTTTATGGTTTAATAGCAGTTTATGTTGACAGAACCAGGTTTCAAGTTTGTGGAAACTATCGAGTCGGCCATCCTCAATGGTCAAGTGGTTCTACCTGGGACCGACATAACGGCATCATCTGCATATAAAATGATGTTAGCCGGCAGGCTTCATGGAGGTGGTTAATGAACAGGCTGCAAAGGAATGGTCCAAGTATAGACCACTGTGGTACTCTAAGGGCCACTACCTTAGGGTCAGAGAGTGAGTCGTCGATTCTAAAGCGTTGAGTTCTTTGTATCAGATGGCTATGAAACCAGGTGACTGTATCAGAGGCCAGTCCCATGGAGAGCAGTGTGTTTAGTAATGGCTGGTGATTGACTGAGTCTAACACTTTTGTAAGGTCAATGAAGACTTACCTCACTGCCATCCCTAGGTCAAAGACGTTGTAGAGCTGAGTGGTGTAGTCCACCAGTGCAGTGATGGTAGAGTGTTTTTTGTGGAAACCATGCTGGTTGCTGCAGAGTAGTTGGTGGCTGTCCAGGAAGTCAGTAAGTTGTTCAGAGACTATTCTCTCTAGAGCTTTGGAGAGGGTTGGGAGGATGGATATTGGCCTATAATTAGCGGTGAGTGTATTATCCTAGGATTTGAAAACTGGTGTAACCAGGGAGGATTTCCAGGCATCAAAACACCCAATTTTAGGGAGCCATTAAAAACCTTGGAGATTGGGTCTGTTAGTACATCAAGCATTATGGCAACCAACTTCATATCTATCAGATCACTCCTCCTTCTGGTCTTTCCGAGGACCCTCTTTACTTGCTTGATGGTTTCAGAGATTGAAACTTGCCTAAAATAGAAGAGTGACAGCCCTTCCCTCTCCGAAGATGGTATGATGTTTCGATGAGGTTGGTTATCCATTGGATTTAGGAACTCACTGGGAAGCACCCCTGATAGATCAGTGAAAGTGGTATTGAACTCATTGGCAATCAGTAGGGGTTCCTGGAGAGACCCATAGTAAGTGATTAATAGGTATGGTAATGCCCTGGAGGTCCTTCCAGTAAGGGATTTTAGTGTGTTCCAGAACCCTTTAGAGGACCCTCGGTTTTTGTTGAGGAGGTCCTTGAAATAGCTAGCTTTCGCAGAGAGAATAAGCCTGGTACAGGAGTTCCTTGCAGCTTTGTATACGGATACATTGTGCGGTTTTCCTGAGCCCTTAGCTTTGTGCCACAGGTTGTCTCTATTACGCATGTGTGCTAGAAGTGAGGTATTAAGCCAGGGGGTTTGAGTTCCTTTGACTTTTTTGGTTTTATGGGGGCAAAAATATTGCACATCCGAGTAAATGAATTTCAGAAGAACTCAAAGACGATGTTGCCATCAGTTGCATGGTCAAGTGGCCACCAGTCGATCAGGGATAAGTGGAGTTTGAAATCATTTAGTAGACCCGATTGGTAGTGATCTTCGGTGGGCACTTTGTGAACTTGTTTGCCCAGGTGCACATGACAGGCTAGTGGGCGCTGAGGCTATCAGGGATAACCTTAACATCTAATATGTGATTCGGGTTGGAGCAGAGTAGCCTTGCTCATTTCTTGGCAACTAAGGTGGCCGACATTAGGGTAGCACTCCAACCAGCACACTCTAAGGGTGGTGCTTTAGATCAGCATGTGGCTGCTGCTCCTCGGCTTTCCTGGAGTACCTTCGACCGATCAGAGTTCATGGATGTCATGTGGATTGTCCAGGGTGTGTGCCTTGCATGCTGTAGTTTGGATCCTGGACCAACTTCCCTGATTTTGGGTTTATTGATTCCATCAGTCTGATCCTAGTATAGATAGTCTGGTGCTCCTTGGAAACAGGTGAGTTTTCTAGCTCCCTGAAGGAGGCAGTGGTAATAACCCTCTTGAAAAAAGCTTCTTTGGACCCCGACTGCCTTGCAGGCTACATACCAATCTCTAACCTTCCCTTTTTAGGGAAGGTGATTGAGAAGGTAGTAGTCATACAGCTGGAGAACCATTTGACCATCCATGATATCTATGAACCCCTCCAGTCTGGTTTTTCAAAGAGGCATAGTACTGAGACAGCGCTGGTTCAGGTGCTCAATGCTCTCCTGATGGCTAGGGACTGGAAGAACTATTCCTTCTTGGTTCTTCTAGATCTCTCATCAGCTTTTCACACTGTGGGCCATGGTGTTCTACTTGAGTGCCTGAGGTTCATCTGTGGATAATTGATTGTAGTCCTCAGGTGGTTTAAATCTTACCTCACTGGAAAAGCACAGAGAGTGGGTTCCGGGGTTTATTCTGTGGACCCAGTTTCTCTGTCCTGTGGGGTTGCTTAGGGCTTTGTGTTGTCCCCCATGTTGTTTGCAGTGTACAGGCTGCCCCTTGGAGACTTTGTAAGAAGGTATGGGCTGAGGTTTCACTGCTATGCTGATGATACCCAGCTCTACCTTTCTTCTGCTCCCGACCAGTATGGAGCTCTCTCAGTCTTTAATAACTGCCTCAAAGAAATCCAGGAGTGTATGGATTTGAGTTGGCTGAAGTCAAACTTGGAAAAGACAGAGGTGCTGGTTGTAGATCTGGTGTGCCAGATAGGGGGGCTGGGGGTTGGTTCACCCTCTGGGTTGTATCTTGGGGGTGTCTCACTCCCGACCTCTGAACAGGTGCATAACCTGGGGATAATTTTTGACGAAGGACTGTCTCTGCATTTGCAGGTGTCTGCCGTCATCAAGTCCTCATTTTACCATCTGAGGAATATCTCCAGGATTAGGCACCTTGTTCCATCCGGCAATCTTCCTATGCTGGTCTATGCCTTTGTGTCCTCATGCTTGGACTATTGCAATTCCCTCTATCTAAGGCTTCCTGGGGTGGAAATCCACCACCTGCAGCTGGTGGAGAATGCAGCGGCCCAGCTTTTGTCTGGTAATTTCCAGTCCAGTCATATTATGTCAGTGCTGCACAGACTGCACTGGCTGCCAGTGCAGTGGTAAATCACCTTTAAAATCAGTCTTATGACTTTTAAAGCCCTACATGGACTTGGTCCGGAATACCTGAAAGAGCTCCCGGTTTCTTACCTCCCTGGGTGATCATTCCGCTCAGCTGATGAGGGGTTGCTAGAGATCCTGAGGGTGCATCTGAAATCTTCTGGGGCCCATTAATTTATGCATGTGGCCCCTACCCTCTGGAATTCTCTACCCCATCAGTTATGGGAGTGCATGACTGTGGAGGTATTTAAAAAGGCCCTGAAAACATATTTATGGACTGGAGCATTTGGTGAGTGATTCTGCCTGCCTTACTGTGTCAGCTGTTTTATATAGTTTAAGATTGTAATGTTTGATGTGTTTTTAAATTTTGTAAGGCACCTTGGTTTTTGAAAGGCACCATAGAAATAAAGATTATTATTGTTATTATTATTGCAATATACTGCAGTATGCTGCAGAGAACAGTTAACTTAAGTGCCAATTAAGTCATATTTGTCATGAACTATTTTGTGACATTTCATTTACTGTAAATTGTACAATAGCAAGAAAATATTTGACATCTGGATTGTTCAGTGTGCCCCTGGACCAGTGATGTTATCTGACAGTAACATCACTGGATCAACCCGAGATACACACATGACCTTCTGACATAAACAATCATTTATGAGATCACTAGTCACACTGTTAATGACATAATGCTGCCATTCCCAGGCTTGACTTTTCTCTCTTTCTTCAATTTTAGGTCACACAGATAGCCCCCATCAGCACCTGTCTCTCATGAGCTGAATATCAATTTTGTTTTACAAAAAAGAAGCGAAAGTGAAAAAGAAAAGCTGAAACTCTCATTTTCCATTCAGCACAGTGAAGATGATAATGTGTGGACAGTTCAGCAGCACTATGCTCACTACATTAGTTGAGCAGCTCAGTGAATGCTCTGAAAAACTGGCCACACTAATTAAGTTATTTAACTGAAACAAAAATAGTTGAAAAAATACTGCTCACATTTAAAATAAAGCCAATCATCTAACATGTTTCTGAAGTGAAGGTGAGAAATGGAAAAGGGAAGCTTCAACACTCTCAGTCACTTCACCTTTTAGCATGTCTGCTCATGCAAGCTACTATTTGATCACTGTCTTTATTTTTCACAGTTGTTTTTAAATTTATTTTAATATAAAAGAGAAACAGTCTCCCTCAGTGGCAAAACAAAAGCTTTTTCCTGATTGGGTGTGGGGGTAGAGTGAGACAGATACATCCCGTCAGCTGGAGGGATGAGAGGGACAGGTACAGGCAATCCAGTAAAGCACATCACCACCTAGTGGAGAGGACAAAACAACAGGAATTTATTTCTTTTTAGCTATGCTTCCACAGACAATAAACAGCTTAAAAACTAAAAAAAAGCACACACACACACGCACATATTTATATATATATATATATATATATACACACACACACATATCTGGTGTGGTAGTGCCAGTATAGTTAGGGTTGACTGCCCACTTCTTCGTTAAATCCCAAATTTTTCACTTTAATAACTTTGTAACTGTATGACCAATGTACCCCAAATTTTTCACGTGCCATCTGGTATCTTAGCTCTCTGGATCCGGCATGTTTTGTTCCAGTTGGATGAGAGATTGCAGAGCTGTGAAGTGCCAAAAAATTTGTAATTTACCATTTAGGTGCAGATTCTTTTGTCATCTGCGTCTCTGAAAGGACTTAGGGGTCTTGTCTGTTTTTGTTAGCGTATATGGGGTGAGGGCTGCAGATGTGCCATTTGAAGATTTGGTGAAAAAATATTAATCCATTCAAAAGTTATAAATTTTAAAGTTTCCCATTGTAGCATAAGGGAACAAATATATGTACATCTCAAAAGCTCTTTTTGCTTTCGCAAAAGCACTTTTTACTTCTGCAAATGGGTTCAGTAGTATTGTACTGCCTCCATGTTGTTTTCATGCAGCGACAGGGAACAAACAGTGTCATTCCATAAATACTGCCCATAGAAAAACAACAACAGTTGTGTTTACCAAATCGGAGCCCGACGAACACGATTCTTACATAATTTTTTTTAAAATAGTGGCTATCAATATGTTTTTGCACTCAGCCATTGCTAGTGTTACAAATTTACATCACTACCTTTGGGAACCTGCCACAAATTGCAACAGTTTTCATGCAACTAACGTCACTGTTGCATGAAAACTGACACAGTTTGTGGTACTACATTATCAGAAAAAAACATCAGCACCTGTAAAACAACAAAAACCTTTTCTGGCCACTTTTTTTGCCAAATAACTACAGAATCATGTACTTCGGTCCCTGTTTAGGTAAACACCTATTGGTATTTACCAAATAAAAGGAGGTTTTCTTCTTTTACTACCTCAAATGGGCCAAGGCATGTTTTAATAATAAAAAAATGTTTTTGCTGACATCAGGGTGCCCAATCCCCCTGTTGACATTTACCCTCCCCCCAGTAGTGTAATACATGGGGGAGCCCACCCCTGGTGTCCAGAAATAGTTTATTTTTAATTCTGACATGGGGATGCCCACTCCGGTGTCTTATGCTCCCCAAAAAGAGTATTGTTTTAAATATAGCTGCTGACATTGGGGTGTCCAATCCCTGTGTTGGCATTCTGAAATCCCCCCAGCAGTGTGGGACACTGGGGAACCCACCCGCAGTGTCCCAAAATACTTACTTTCTGTGCTTTTTATTTGGACACCGGGATGCCAACCCCCAGTGTTAGATGCCCACCCAATCCCAAACCTTATGTTTGCTGACATTGGGTGCCCAATCCCAGTGTTTGCATTCTGAAGACCTCCCCCATAACTGTGGGCCTCTGGAGATCACAATCCCAGTGTCCCAAAATGCAGATGTTGAAGTTGACCCTGTAAAAAAAGAAAACTGTCCCCATCTTCTTTTTTGAATCCTGTAAAAAAAGAAAATGGTCCCTCATTGTATCCAGCATCCTCTCCCCCATTCTGATCCTCCTACTAAGCACCCACCACACCACCCCCCCTTTGCCCTATACTTACCACTGGCGATCATCGGCTGTCATCTTCTGTGGGCTGTGACATGTCTGCACACTTTGAAGCCAAACTGCGAACTGAAGACTCAAGGTAAGTACCGTATAATGGCTGTCAATGGAGTTTTGAAATTATGTTGATGTCTCGGCCATTTTTAGGTATTTTTGGATCAAATTTTCAACATTGTCTTTTAGGGACCCTGCCACATGAACACAGTCACTGTTGATTTGCTAATATGACTTGTAAGGTGATTTTTCAATTGCCACATGAAATCACTTTTTGGGATAAGTTGACAAAATGACAGTGCCAGCATTCATGAGGTGGTGTCCCAAAAAAACCCATATTGAACATTTGGTGGAATAATTCATAAAAATGCCCAAGTTATGTGGGTCCTAAGAATTTTCCCAACACTCACACATAATTTTTGCTCTTTTCAATATTTTTCCACCAAATATTCAACATATCATTTGTTTACATCACCTCATGAACAGTACAGCTCTTATTTTTCATATCCTGCATGAAATGTGTTTTCACACATATGGAACAGAACAGTGTATTCACTGAACAAAATCACATTTCTGGGCTGATTAACAAAATTATAGTGCCAGTGTTCATGAGGTAAGGGTCCCAAAAAGGCCATGTTGAAAATCTGGTGAATAAATTCCTAATACTGTCCAAGTTACATACATCCATTGAATTTATTCCACTCATGTGCATAACTTTGGTACTTTTCAAAATTTTGCCACCAAAATTTCAACATAGCCATTTTTCATGCCACCTTATGAACAGTACAGCTGTCATTGTTCACATCCTGCCTGAAATGTGTTTTTGTACCTGTGGCACAGAATGGCATTGCAGTTTTGACAGAGAGCAGCAAGTGGAAGGAGGCAGCTGCTAGAACTCTACTACTGGGACTAAAGAACTAGAACTCTACTACTGGGATCTGCAATTAGGGTAAAAAACAAACAAAACAAGAGTTACTGTTCTTGTCTGAGTTGGGAAAGGGAACTGTTATTGGTGCTGTTAGTTAGATGAAGAGGAGAGTCGTAAATAAGGGGTTGTGGCCTAGGCAGCAGAAAGCCAGGCACCTGCATTTAAAAATTCCCTAGTTAGCTTTTGATAGACAGCATCAATAGAAAGGAGGATGCTGCTAGAACTCTTCTACTGGGACTGAAGAACTTGAACTCTACTGCAGGGATCTTCAATTAGTGTAAAAAACAAACAAAACAAGAGTTACTGTTCTTGTCTGACTTGGGAAGGGAACTGTAATCGGTGCTGTTAGCTAGATGAAGAGGGGAGCTGTAAATTAAGGGCTGTGGCCTAAGCAGCAGAAAGCCAGGTGTCTGCATTTAAAACATCCCTAGTTAGCTTTTGGCAGAGAGCAACAAGATGAAGGAGCAGCTGCTTAAACTCTTCTACTGGGACTAAATTAATAGAACTCTATTACTGGGATCTTAAATTAGGGTAAAAAACAAACAAACAAATAAACAAGAGTTACTGTGCTTGTCTGAGTTGGGAGAAGGGAACTGTTATCTTTACTGTTAGCTAGGTGGAGAGGAGAGTTGTAAATTAGGGTGTGTGGCCCAGGCAGAACAAAGCCAGGTGTCTTCATTTAAAACTTTCCTAGTTAACTTTTAGCAGAGAGCAGCAAGATGAAGGATGCAGCTGCTATAACTCTTGTACTGGGACTAAAGAACTTGAACTCTATGACTGGGATCTTCAATTAGGGTAAAAAACAAACAAAAAAACAAGATTTACTGTCCTTTGTCTCAGCTGGGGGAAGGGAACAATTATCTGTGCTGTTAGCTAGGTGAAGAGGAGAGTTGTAAATTAGGGGTTGTGGCCTAGGCAGCAGAAAGCCAGGTGTCTGCATTCAAAACTTCCCTAGTTAACTTTTGGCAGAGAGCAGCAAGAGGAAGACGGCAGCTGCTAGAACTATACTACTGGGACAAAATAGCCCTCCCTCTCTCTCTCCCACCCTTAGCTAGTTCCACTTTTATAGGCATTGAATTTGACTGACAACAGGAACTTCCTGTTTGGGAGCAGGAAGGGAGTGATCACATAGGCTCAAAAGAGTCACCATCCTAGAAGGAAAAGAATAGCTCTCCCTCACCCCCTAGTTGCTGGAGGTCTGTCTCTGAGCAAGTAAGAAGGAGACTATTGAGGAATACAAGAACTTCCTGTCCCAGAACAGGAAGGGCAGGAGCTGTAGGGGCATGAAGGTAGTAGGGCAGTAGGGAGAAAAACAAAACAAAAAAAAGTAAACAGAGAGAGGAAAGAGTAAGCATGACAAACAGTCAAGGGGTCACAAATAAGAAATGATATGAGTGGTGCAGTGGCTGTGGAGTGGCAGTCTTCTGGGAGATGTTCTGGAGGATGTGCTGCTGTCCCATCTGCAGGCACCTCGCTGGGCTGAGGGAGGAGGTTGTTCATCTCCAGACTGAGTTGGACAGGATTCAGGGGACCTCCTCTCCAACCAAGGAACCACCAGGGCTGCCACCACTGCCTCAGAGGTTGCCAAGAAAGAGGAGCAGTTGGACCATGGTGGGCTCAGGGAGAGTGAAGGTGGTAGAAGAGGTGCATCCCTCCAATTGTGCCTGTCCACAATTCATACACCATTCTGGCAGAGTGTGATTCCCCTATGGAAGCACCTGCAGTGGAGACCAAGGAGGATGCTGGGAACCTCCACAAAGGAGACCCACTGGAGGGTGACATAAGGATACTATTGTACTATCTCAAAAAGTAAGCAAATTAATTGCAAAAAAACTCTGTTAATGCATCAGTTAAGGTTCCTATTACAGTGACAAAAGTATGGAAATTTGGTGTTAGGGTTCCCAACCCTCCACACACCAATGGGCATCAGGGTGTGCCTTGGGGTCATCCGGGTTATTTCCCACCCTATTATCCTATACTGTACCATCTCAGCTTCTTTACATTTGGAATGAGATGAGAGTTAGAGCCAATGACCCCCAAGGCACACCACAATGCCTGTTGGTGTATAGAGATGATGCAAAGTTAAATTCTGCCGGGAAAATTCCTGCAAAATCAGCAATTTTGCCTTGTGAAAAATTTCATGAAATTCATCTGTTCCACAAAATATTTTGCAGGGTGCAAAATGTGGCATTTCACCCATGAAATGTGAAATTTCACCGGAAGAATGAAGGAATTTCGCCTCCCATGGGCCAAATTTCTCATTTAGCTGGCAAAATTCTGAATTTTCCTTCTGCAAAAGATTTCACAAAATGGGCAAATTTCACAAAATATTTTGTGTAACAAAATTCACCAATTTAGCACATCTCTATTAGTGTGTGGATGGTGTGGTGGGGTGGTAGGGCTGAGAACCTTAACTCAGGATTTCCATACTTTTTTCTCTATAATGGGAATCCATTCATATATTATTGTAGCATGGTAGTGCTACCATAGTTAGGGTTGAGTACTCCATTTAAGGTTAAATAATGAAATTTTGCAGCTCAATAACTTTGCCACCGTTCAACGGATTTTCCTGAAATTTGGCAGGCATGAGGCATAACCATATATCTTGGGATCTGCAAACTTTTGTACAAGTCAGATATAAGGCTGTGGAGTTATTAAGCCACATTCCAGAGTGCATTTATGCTTTTTTGTGCATTGTTTGCTAGCAACTACAGGTTGCACGGTTTGTGCGACCGGTCCGAAAACTTCAGGAAACATGTGGCCGGGGTCCCCGATGTGCCTTTTGAAGATTTCGTGAAAAAAATATTGAACAGTTCAAAAGTTATTCAAAAAACAAGTTTCCCATTATAGTCAATGGGAAAAGTTAACCAAAAATTTGACAATGTCACAAATGCAGTTAATGACCCCTGTAGTGTCATGAGTCAGCAATTTTTTTTTCAGTTACTGATCATAGAAATGGTTGGTATTTAAAATTAGGACCCTCTAGGGACACAATTATTTTTGTATTTACCTAGTCGAGCCCTAAGGCTAAGGCTAAGGCTAAGGCTAAGGCTAAGGCTAAGCCATGTCTTTATTTTGGGGTTAAACACCCTAGAAATATGTTTTTGAAATTTTTGGGAAAAGAAGTGTCACAAAGTAGTGTCACACCTGCAACACTTTTATGATTTTTTTTTTGGGAAAGTGTATGGCCAAAATAACAGGAATTGTTTGCAACCCTGCTGCAAAAGAATGGTTTGGCCTTTTGGGCTGATATTTGGAGGGAAGAAAGCCAACATCCAACAGATGTGCCTTTTGGTGGTTTGGTGACAAAATATAACACGGATGTAAAGTTATGGTACTCCGAAGTTGATGCTGTTTCCCATAGACTAACATTGCAGCATACTGTTACCATTTACGTATCCACTACTGTTTGCGTTTGCGTTTTGGTTTATATCACCGTGTATATTACCATTTGCATTTGCAGTCACCCTTCTGGTTATGTTTCCATTTCTCATTCATTTTGCATCATCATTACTGTTACCGTTACCATTTGCGTTTCCAATTGCATTACCTTGACCGTGCGCATTACGACTTGCATTTCCACTACAGCCTTGCATTTGTGTTTCTGTTTCCTTTGGTGTTATTGTTGCTGTTGCCAATACCATTTGCATTTACAATTGCAGTATCGTGACCGTGCGTGTTACGGTTTGCGTTTCCATACATGGCTGTGTTTGCGTTTCTGTTTCTGTTTCCTTTGGTGTTATTGTTGCTGTTACTGTTACCATTTGCATTTACAGTTGTGGCAAACAAGTCCTGTCATTTTGGCCATAGTGTTGAAAAGTAGTGTCGTGATTTGCTGCACCTTTTGCAAAAATTTGCGACAGTGTTGCAAGTGTGACACTACTTTGCGACACTACTTTTCCCACAAATTTGAAAAACATATTTCCTGGGTGATTAACACCAAAATAAAGACATGGCTAGCATCCTCAGGGCTCAACTAGGTAAACACAAAAATAATTATGTCCCTAGATGGTCCCAATTTTAAATGCCAAGCATTTCTGTGATCAGTAACTGAATACAAAATGGTGGATTTGTGACACTACTAGGGTCATTTGTGACATTAAAAAGTGCATTTGCGACACTGTCAAACTTTTTGTTAACTTTTCGCATTGACTATAATGGGAAAAATGTTTTTTGAATAACATTTGAACCATTCAATATTTTTTCACGAAATCTTCAAATGCCACATCGGGGACACTGGGCGCACATTTCCTGAAGTTTTTGGACTAGTTGCACAAACCGTGCAACCTGTAGGTGTGAGCAAAGAATGCACAAAAAAATTTAATTGCACTCCACAGCCGTATATCGGACCAGTACGCAAGTTGGCAGATCCCAAGAACTATGGTTATACCCCATGTCTGCCAAATTTTAGGCAGATCTGGTCAATGGTGGCAAAGTTATTAAGATGCAAAATTTCACCATTTAACCTTAAATGGGGTACTCAACCCTAACTATGGTAGCACTACTTGCTACCATAATACATATAGATATATATATGCATATCTATATGCATTTTTGCTTAAAGTTGAACCAGGATAACATTTTGTGGTTATTTGTATATACATCCCGTGATGCTTTGCATTATGGGGTATGTGTGATTTTGTTTTTCTTTGAAACTTGGCTTCCCGGCCAATGCCCTTTTTTGTCACCCTTGCCTCAATGCTTACACACTAGGGTTCTTCGTGTTTTAGATTGTTTTTTGTTTTTATTGAGCTCACCACAACTCAACCCATATAGACCAACTTAGGGTAGCTGGTTCATTCCACTGGGGTGTTATTTAGAAGAGGCACACTGATGAGTCCTGGTAGGATGAAACACATGTCTGTGTCTTCTCTTGTCATCCTTTGCAGACTGTGTGAGAGGCCTCAGCACCATGCATTTCTGATTAAAGTTGAACCAGCATAATATTTTGTGTGATTTGCATATACAGCCCATGATGCTTTGCATTATGTGGTATGTGTGATTTTTTTTATTTATTTATATATATCATACGGGTGCAATTACACCCCTATATTAGGGTTCAAAGGTCACATCTATGTTAAAATCAAAATTTTGAACATTATTAACTTTGCAACCATTTGACCAATTCACATGACATTTTGCATGCACCTTCGGGTATCAAAGATCTTTTGATGTGACAAGCTTCTTTCCAGTTGAATGTGTGGGTGCAGAGATATGGATTGCAAAAAAATTTGAAAATAACCACTTTTTGTCAAATTCTTCGTCACCCCAGTGCTCAAAAATGGCTTGGGATTTGGGGCTGAAATTTCTAGGGGATATATGTCTTGGACCACAGATGTGCCCTTTGATGGTTTGGTAAAAAATATTAATTGTTTGCAAAATTATTCAATTTTAATTTTCTCCATTATTTCTTATGAGAAAAGTTAGATGTCTCAGTCAAAAAATGATTCTTTATCACAAATGCAGAATCCTTTGCTGCAGATGCAAAATCTGTTTTCTTGCTGCTGCCATTTTGTTTTCAGTTAGTGAGGGAAAAAAAGTTATAGGAATTTTATAACATAATGTATGTATTGTCTGAATGTAATTCATGACGTCCCTGTAGTATCCTATGTCATTGTGGTGTCTAACATTACCTTTGTATGACAAACTACGTAAAATGTGAATAAATATCTTGTTTAAAATTTTTAATACAGCCATGTTATTGTCTCCCTGCATAGTGCGCAATATTGAAAGCGCCATAACTCATGGTTGTATTATAGTTGAAATGAAATAAAAATTTCTCTGAAAAAAACATGGTTTTGTAGAGTGTTTTATTTGTCCACTGTTGCAGTGACTGCATTAGATAGCTACTCATGTTATTTATTTAGTCATAAACTTTTTTTTGACTGATCAGTGTTAAACATGCTTTTTTTTATTTATTTATATATATCATAGGGGTGCCGCTTCTGTGGAATGTCCTGACATCAACTCCTTGCTTGATTTCAACTCAGTGAAGTGTACACAAAATGCAGCCTTTCTGCTGAGCTGTCATGCCAGTAGAGTGAGCATTGTGGTGTGAAGCATGGATAGGAATTCCTCAGTGCAGTTAAAAAAAAAATATGCAGCCCCTATCATTGCTCATCCTCTAACCAGAATGTTTACTATATCGCTAAAATCAGCTGATTATCCTGAGAAATGGAAAACAGCCAGAGTTGTGCCCATTTAAAAATCAGGGCCTAAAAATCTAATTGAGAACTATTGACCAATTTCACTGCTGCCAGTCCTAGCTAAAGTTTTTGAAAGATTGGTGGCTAAACAATTGCAAGACTACCTGGAAAAAGGCAACGTTCTTAATAATTTTCAGTCAAGATTTAAAGCAGTATATAGTACTTCACTTCAGTGAAGGTGTTGGGTGATATCACTGAGGCAGGAGGATATCAATGGGGGAAATTTCTCTAGATTTTTCAAAAGCATTTGACACCTCGGACCAACACATCCTCCTTTCCATACTCTGATCCTTTTGCATGTCCGAGGCCATAGTGAAATGATTACAGGTTTACATAAAAGAAAGAGTACAAATGGTATCAATAAATGAGTGGACATCAAAACTGAGAACCACTGACTCCGAGCATGCCACAGGGATCTATTTTGAGCCCAGTTCTATATAATTTATATATGAACAATTTTGTCTTGACTGATCCCAAAGTAAGATATCATCTGTATGCAGATAGCACCATTATTTATGTGGAAGGTACATCCATGGAATACATAAAGAGTATCCTTCAAGAAACACTTGATGAACTTCAGATATTTTTGCTTCAATCAAGGCTTGTCCTGAATTCAAAAAAATGCAGGTTGTGCTCCTAACCAAAGATAAATCTATGACTCAAATGGAAGCAACCATACAAATTGAAACATTTAGTAAAACTAAGTTGGAACAAGTCACAAGTTATAGATATTTAGGTTTGCATTTAGACAGTGCATTGAAATGGAACCTTCATATTGATGCAGTTGTGAAAAAAGCAGGGAAATGTTTGGGGTTTCTCTATTGAATCAAGAACAGTATGCTAGAAGTGGCAAGGAAGCATGTTGTTAATTCATTAGTGCTACCAATGTTGGCTTATGGGGACATCACATATGTAGGGGCTTCCCAAATTTATTTAAATAAAATGGATGTTGTGTATCATAGATCAATGAGATTTATACTGAATGCTCCTAAAAGAACACATAGAACAGAGCTTTATCATAACTTGAACTGGATAAGTCTTAGAGATGGACATACCCTCCATGTTCTTTTGTTTATGTTTAAGAGTAGTAAGGAGCAAGTACTCGATTATATTACAGATAAATTAGAAATAAGAAAAATGGTCTAAGATCTACCCAAGGAGTAGAATATTTACTTATAAAGTGTAGAATGGACCTAGACAGATCTCATTTTTTCCATATGGACCCATACATATGGAACATATTACCACTCCCCCTCAGGTTAATTAATAGGAAGATGTAAGTAGGAAAAATTAAAAACTGGTATTATAATGAAGCAATACAGAGACTACCTATGGAATTAATTGATTGGGCCCAACCTGTATGGTGTACAGTAATTATATTACTCTATTTTTTTAGAATAATGTCATCCTGAATATTTACTGTTTTGTTGTATATGTCTCTTGTTGATGAACTATTGACTTGATATTTTATACTTTGACTTGTAATCTTATACATTTTGTATTATAACTAATTTTGTAACCATTTGTATTAAGGACCTCACTAGAAATTAGCATGTCTCAGATGAGTTATTCAATTCATTCATGTTGAAATGAAATGAATAAAAGCTTTTGCTACTTACTACTACTACTACAGAATGCTGCTGTTAAAATCATTTGTTTTGTTAACACAATTTTTCCCTAAGCAAAAACTGGATAGATAATTCCATGCTTTTTCTCATTTGCAATTTTGTTGTCTTTTCCTCCCTAAATAAATCACCGTTTTCACATTTTTTTGCTAGCAACTCTGTCTATGTGCAAGCTTCTAATTAAATGTCAAATGTATGTGCTGTGCAAATTCCCCACTAATGCACAACTACCGATACTTAAATATATCTGTCATTGATCTTGGATATTTTGAAGCAGCTACACAGTGAGGGACATGTTCCTGAGCCCCATGCAATGGAGAAGATCATGCCTCTATGTCCCATTCATTCACAACCATATACAGTAACTATGTTTCATTCTGTAGGCTGCCAACTGAGAATATATTTAGTGAAATACTGTTATGTTATGATCAATATTTTATGATGACATGCTCAATTAAAAGCCCTGCATTTCTGCAAACTATTCAGTTAGCAACTCCTCACTTGATTTTCTCTCTGTGAGAGTACACACATGTCACAGCCTTTGAGCTGAAATATCATATTTATTCAGCTGTTAGACGAGAGAGCAGCATGGTGTGAGGCATGGTACAGGTCCTCAGTGTAGTTTCAGTATACTGTTGTTAAATTTGTTTATTTTGCTACTATAAATATTCCATAAGCAAAACAACAGGGTGAAATATTCAATGCTGTTCCTCATTTGGAACCCCTTTTTCTTGCTCTTCACTAAACAAATCTGAGAATAGTGGTTTTAATCTATAAATCAAAGTTTTCACAGTTCTCTGCTTTCATCCCTGTCTAATTGTAAGCCTGTGATTAAATAACAGGTGTATGTGTTGTGAAAATGCTCCATTGATGCAGGAAAACTGTTTTTTTAGATATATCTGGGTGTTGACTTGAATATTTTGAGTCTGCTACACTTTTAGTGACACGTCACTGAGTCCCATGTGACAGAGAGTGTCATGTCCCTAGGTACCTATGATTTAAAGCTATAGCATAATGTAGTTCTCTGGAGGCTTCCAGCTGGGACTGTATGTCTTGATTTTTTTTTTTCTTTATTTTATTTCTACAGTTTTAACAGTCCAGTTGGTATTACTGTTCTAACACTTCATGACCAGTGCATGTATTTCTCATGTACGTATATGCTTATATTCAGACAAGGTGGATAGCACGAACAATGCAAACTGTAATTTACAAAAGGAAACAACTATTTCATGATTTCTTTAGTAAGGTGAACATCCACAATGGAATGGACTGCATTATATTAATTTACCTAACTAATACTAAGACACCTGTTTTCCTTGTTTGATTTATATCAATTAATGATTACTACAAATGACAGTCCTTGTTGATGCACTACAGCAGCTTGAAGACAATGCAAAGCAAATGACAGCAGTATGCCAGTCATATACTTTCACACTGATACAGACTGCATACAACCTCTTAGACTAAGCACACAACTGCAGTTCTTCTGCTTTACTTATTTTATTTATTAAAAGTACTGAATATCAAGATGATGCTGCAAAATTACAGACTAAATAAAACAACCATTACGACACCTTCTTTCTTTAATAACATATAGACTCAATAGGTCAATCTGAATCTGAAGAGAATCTTAATCAAAAAAAATGTAAACTATTTATTTTCTAAATATCACACAGTGTCACATTCAAATTTTACAAGAAATACTAGACCGAGACATAAATAAACAATAATTTGTCAATGCCAAATGCTTGCCTGCATGCTGTTGTACTGGGTCCTGCTTGTACACATATTTATGATTCATTGCAAAAAAACTCCATTAATGCATCAGTTAGGGTTCCTATTACAGTGACAAAAGTATGGAAATTCAGCATTAGAATTCCCAACCCTACCACCCCACCCACTCTCCACATACCAACAGCCATCAGGGTGTGCCTTGGGGTCATTGGTCCTAACTCTCACCCCATTTCATGTGTAAACAAGCATATATGGTACAGTACAGGAGAATGGGGTGAGAGTTAGGCCTGACAATCCAGACAATGGCTGTTAGTGTGAGGAGGGTGGGGGGTGTGGTAGGGTTGGGAACTCTAATGCCAAATTTCCATACTTTTGCTGCTGTAATAGAAACCCTAACTGATGGATTAATAGAGTTTTTTGCAATGAATTTCCCTTATTTGAGATAGTGTAAAAGTATCAGTAAGCACATATATATATGTAGGTGTGTAGGCACAGGGCCCAGAGGGCCCTGCATTTCCATGCGTCAAACAGCACTGACCAAATTGTCCCACCTCATGTAAACTGGCACAGAGAAATTGTGAAATGCAAGGCAAAACTTAATTATGTGCAACTGCAATGCCATTCTGTGTCACAGGCACAAAACTGCATTTTGGGCAGGATGTGAAAAATGACAGCTGTACTATTCATGAAGTGGTGTGAAAAAATGGCTACGTAGAAAATCCTGTGTCAAAAGATGGAAAAGATGCAAAGTTATGCAAGTGCATAGAACAAATTTAATGGATGCACATAACTCTGGCATTTTTGGAATGCAGTGACCAAATTTTCAATATGTCCTTTTGGGGACCACACCTCATGAACAGTAGCACTGTTATTTCATTACTCCATCCCTAAAGCTGATTTTGCCAACAACCGCACCATTTTATTTTATTTATCTATTTATTTTATTTAGCTTTTGTTGACTGGGTAAGTGCACTAGACAAATACTGCCTATTTTCAGGCACAACCCAGGGGGATACAGATGAAAGCCATCTGACCTTGAACCAGAATAAGCTGTTGGTGGTATTTTTAGTGAAAGAAGGAAATTTGGCCAGGACACTGGGGAAATTCCCCTACTCTTCTCGATAAGTGCCATGGGATCTTTAACATCCACCTGAACTACCACCAATCCAGGCAGATGGGACCTCGGTTTAACGTCTCATCCGAAAGACGGCACCTCAGAAATGCAGCACCCCTCTCATGCTTCATTACAGTGTCAGTACTGGGATATTAACCCAAGTGCCAGATGTGGGAACTGAACCCACAGTCCTCTGATCTCCCAGCCTCAGAGGCGAGTGTGCTACCTACTGAGCCACTGACACTGCCATTCAGTAACACAAGTGCTAAAACATGTTTTGGGAAGGATGTGAAAAATGATGGCTATGCTGTTCATGAGAAGGTGTAAATAAATGCCAATGCTGAAAATCTGGAGTGAAAATATTAAAAACTGGTGAAGTTACGATCATGTGTAGAAACAGCACAAAGCACGCTCGTAACAAGGGCATTTTTCAACATTTTTGCACCAGATTTTCAACATGGGCTTTTTGGGACCTCCTCTTATGAACATTGGTGCTACCATTTTGTTACTCAGTCCTGAAAGGTGATTCCATGCAGTGACTATGAAATCACCTTATGGGTCCAATTAATGGTTGATAGTGAATGTGTTCATGAGGAGGAGTCCCAAAAAGCCCATGTTGGAAATTTGGTGATAAAACATAGAAAAATGCCCTCAATAGCAACCTTAGTTCAAAATGCCATAAACTGCCATTATACCGCACTTAACTTGATTTTTCAGATCATGGTTCAACTTTGAGAGTGCAGACATGTCCCGGTCCACAGAAGACCACAGTCGCTGACCTCCAGAGGTAAGTATAGGGTGAGGTGGTAAGGGGATGTGGGTGCACAGAGGGAGGGTTGGAATGGGAAGGGGGGATGGGGAGATGATGACGGACCATTTTCTTTTTTTTACTGGGAAAAAATACACAGTGGAACTGTTTTCTTTTTTTCAGGGATACAAAAAAAACATTAAGGGACACTGGGGGTGGACTCCTCAGTGTCCGATAGTACTGGTAATGTTGGGCGGTATGCCATAATTGGGGACACTGGGAGTGGGCTCCCCAGTGTCCCACCTTGGGGGAGGCTACTGCTGGCACAGGGATTGAGCACCTGATGTTGACAATGTGTGGAATTAATTCATGGCATTGGCATCTAGTGTCAACATGAAGATTGGGCACCCTGATGTTGGCAGAAGATTTTTTTTTGCCTAAGAAAATAAATGGAAACAAAATGAATTGATATTCATAGATTGTTGGCTCACAAAATAGGTTCCTGGTTCATATTTCATCATATAAACCAGGATCTTACTTCGTATGACACCGATACGAACAAGGACTTTTAAAGTGAAAAAACAGCATTATAAGGGCATTTTCTGTGCAGTGAAGTGCAGGATGCACCTAGTGGGTCCCAAAATAAGCAAGTTACATGTGTTAGTTCCTCCACAGAATATCATTTTGGGAGGTTTCCAAATTTGAATTTGAATTTGAATTTCAGTCAAAACAGTAAAGAAGATGACGGCCTAGGAAGTTGGAATTTTTCCATACAAACCAGGATTCCTATTTCGTTTCATACAGCTATGTTGAAGTGCCTACTGGGCATGCTCAGAAATGATTCTTTCAAATGTTTAAATTGCAATAACTTACAAATGGCTTCTTATTGTTTCATCAGACTAGTAAAGGCACATCTGTGTGGTAAGTCTCTTTCTTCTCTGAAAATTTCAGCCCAAAAAAACAAACCATTTGGGCTGTAGGCAAGTTCAAAGAAAAATTCCAGTGAAAACATGTTTTTTTTCACCTCTTCATAACTCAGTGAACACTTATCCAACAGGACCATAACTTGCCAGATCAATAGACCTACCCCATAGAAAGAAGCATACCAAATTTTGTGCAAATATGTTGAATGGTTTCAAAGTTAGTAAAGTGCAAGATTTTGAGTTTAACATTGAAGTGCATACTAAACCCTAACTATAGGGGTATGACCGTGCCCCTATAATATATTACCTCAAGATAGAGGATTCAGCTTTTATAATGTATTATTCCAGGACAGATCATCTAAAGTTCAGCATCTCCTTTTCAGTGGGGTTCTGCTGTAGGGTTCTCTTTCCACAGAGGTTTGCAATATATTTACCCATGGTAATCCATATGAGATGAAATATCTCATTTTCAGTAGGGTCCTGCTTTGATGCATGTTTGTATTTTTTTTACCCAGGATAGCACAGCTCATATGCTACCTTGTTTTCATTGGGATCCTGCTTTTCCAAATTGTTACACTGCATTTATCCAGGATAGCATAGCCGAGATGCAATATTTTGTTTTTGACGTAGACCTGCTTTTACCCATTTTTATAATGTGTATGCCCAGGACAGCCCAGTTGAAAGGCAAGTTACATTTTTGGAAGGGTTCAGCTTTTATACTGTATTTTTCACAGGATAAAGCAGCACTGATGCACAGTTCAGTAGGGCTGCCCAGTACTGCATCGTGCTTTTACACATTTGTGCTATACCTTGTTTAAAGCTCTAGTAGTATTTTAGTCTTTTTTTTTTTTTGCTGGGCTGGAAACTAAATTTATTTAACATGCCTTGCATTCCTTTGAGCAAGTTGATCAACATGGTCTGTGGAAGCCAATTTTCTCTGTGGTGGAGTAATCCAGAGATGAATAGTAGGCACTGCAGATTTAAAGGATTGGTCACAAAGCATGAATAAGTTTTAGATGATGGCTGGGATTAGAATGTTCTATCCTCTGAGGTTTCTAGTCTTGTATAGGAGCAGCCTTTTCATATCCTTTTTTTTTTTGCTTTCTCACACTGTGCTGTCAGGGAGATCAGTATCCATACCTGTATCAGTTGTGCTTGCATCACCAGCGATGCTTAGTCACTCTCTGACAACCCCATGACACATAACTAGTTATCTCTATGTAGTACTCCCTATGCATGATTCTTTAAAAAGGTGCATGTAACTACTGTAGTTATCTATATCTTGTCCTCCTGGTACATCATTCTTTAAAAAGCCATTGTGAACTTCATTCAGCACATAATTAAAACAAAAATAAGGAGGTCTATAGGCTAAATATATCATTTAGTCATGGTGGGCAATGTGCCAACAGTTATATGGCCAGAAACCCTCCCACATTAAAAATCTGTTTTCAGCAGTGCCATTGATGAATATGTGGAAGGTGATTGGGCCCAGTACTGACCCCTGTGGAATGCTACTGGTTGCTCTGCCCTCGTCTGATAATTCTCCATTGACCAGGACTCTCTGTGACCTATCCTGAAGCCAGTTCTTAATCCAGTTGACTATTTTATGGTCTACGCTTCTGTGCTCTAGTTCATTGGGTAATCTCCTGTGGGGAACAGTGTCAAAAGCTTTGCTAAAATCTAAGTAAATCACATCCACTATACCACCTTTTTCCACTTTTCTGGTTACCCAATCAATTAAATCGACCATATTCGTTAGACATGAGCACCCAGCCATGAACTTGTGCAGCTTTGGGTCGAGTCTTCTGTTTTCCATTAGGTAGTCTACTATCCTATCCTTAAGCAATGCTTCCATACTGTTACCCACCACTGAGGTTAGGCTGACAGGGTGGTAGTTCTCTGATTCTTCCCCGCTTCCACTCTTGTGCAAGGACACTAATGTTGCCCTTTTACAGTTGTCTGGTACTATACTGCTTTCTAGTGACTTATTGAACAGTTCAGCCAATGGTACAGCAATCTCTTCCTGAAGTTCTTTCAGGACCATCTTGTGGATACCATCTGGACCCATTGCCTTATCCACTTTTAAGTTACCCAGCTCCTCTAAGACTCTTACTTTTGTGAAGGGGCTCATGTTGGACACATTAATTTTTTGCCCAGTACCACTTAACATAGGTCCTTTGCCGTTATCTTCTGTAGTGAAGACTGAGCAGAAGAAGGCATTCAGTACCTCTGCCTTTTCTTTATCCTGCTCAACCAGTTGACCCTCCTTTGCTGCTAGATGGACTAGTCCCCCCTTTTTCTTCCTCCTCTCTCTTATGTATCAAGAGAAAGTCACATCACCCTTTTATACCTCCTGTGCTATTCTCTCCTCTGTCTGTGCTTTGCAATCCTGATTGCCTTCCCTGCCTCATTGAGTTTATTTCTGCATTCCTCCCTGTCAATGTCCATCTTTGTTTTCTTTTAATGCTTAAATGCTCTTTTCTTCTCCTTAATATTAGCTTCTTACTCCCTAGTAAACCGAAGTGGGTTCCTTCTCTTCTTGGATTTGCTGCTCTGTTTAGTGCAATCCTCCATTACTGTAGTTAGAACATGTTTCAAGGTATTTCAGCATTCTTCTACATCTCCCTTGGTACCGGTTTGTAGTAAGGAGTTGATCTGGGATTTCATAAGAGGGAAGTTTGCTTTCCTGAATTCCATTAGCTTTTGTTCTGCTGTTAGCCATACTGATCTGTAGTCACTAGATACTAAGCGGCTTCCTATATGAACACCTAAGATCCATGTATGTCAGGCCCTAACTGTTACAGTTCATAAAACTTTTAATGGCATAGTTTCTGTTCTTGTGAAATCTAGGAAATGTGGCAAAAACCTGAATGATATCACAAAAGAAACAATTACCACAGCTGTACATCCCATGAGCTAATGGAGGATTTCTTTGAATTCTAGTGTCTGCATTAAGATAATTGGTGGTAATTATGTCTGCGATATTTCCCCCTCATTTGTACACCATATGAGGCAATTCTGTCTTGGTAGTTTTACATTTTGCATCAATTTATAATATATTCCAGTTTTTGGTTATGACATCTTGAATCAGAGAGCTGTGTGAAGAAAATGTTGTAACACAATTAATTGGTTTGTCGAGCAATACTCAGTACATTCATATCTTTATATAATAATGGTTCCCTATTAAATATGTATATTATTTACTTGAGCAATTGCATCATTTATACAATCTCCACAATACCCCCATTCCATAATTCTGTTTTTTTAAATTCTCTGTAACTCTCTCACCTGCAGCAAATTGTTCAGGTAAATAATATGCAAAATGAGGCAAAATTGAAAACTGTCACAAGAGACCTGCACCATGTGGTATACCTTCAATACAATTCATGTTTCCCATTGAATTGGGTTTGTCTTGCAAGACCCAAGCATCTGTCCATCAGTAGTAATAGCCACATATTCTGGTTGCCTACATAATGATGCTTGACAAGGACAACACGTTGATGTGATAATGGCATGTAGGTTAATCAGCATGAGTAGCCAGACCCTTCTCCAAATAAGGATCCAAAGAGCACAGCTGCCAGTGGCTGGGTAGAAAGAAGCATCTAATGGAATAAAGGAAAGCAAAAATCACTCCATGGGAAAAAAGAACAAACAATTTATAAATTCAATTTATGATAAAAGACATTTCCAATAACATTTCAGAAATCTGACTCACTTTTAAGGTTGATTTGACTCTGATGACCATAATTGCAGACAACAATCCTTCTTGACACATGCTAGTCCTGATAGTACTGATGGGAAATGATTTTGTAATTGCTTTATTTGCTTATTAAACCATTATGCTTAAAAATGTTTTAAGAGATAAGCTTTAATGTTGTGATTTGTTGACAGATCTGGGCAGAAGGTTCAGGGCTGTAATGTAATGTGATGTGGTTGGAGTTTTTAATTTCTGTATTTATTTTTTAGAGTTTTCCATTTCAGTATGTAGTTTGAGGCTTTGATAATGACTTCAGAAAGGTTTTGTACAGATGGTGCTGGGTTGACAAATCATGCAGGATAAACTGACAACAAGGTGGGGTAAACAGTGTGTACTCATACACTAACACCCCAGTGTGGCAGTTTCCATTGGATGAGTGTACTGTAACTGGCAGGTAACAGAGAGAGCCCAGAGAGAATGGGAACATGACATGCAATGAATAGATTTTCAATTTATATGGTAAGCAAGGCAGGCAGGGATGTGTCTCATGAACTTATCTCAGTAGCCTGATCCTATGGCAAAATTAAGATACACTCAGTCTCAACTTGTGACACTGTGCTGGGAGTCCTGGGGGACAAGACCAAAGATGATAATGGGAAGCAGGCAGAATATGACACCGCTCAACTGGCTTCTGGGTGGCATTAGAAAGATCAAAGGAGTCAGCTGCTTTATGATATAAGTGGCTAGCTCCTTTGAAATACACAAAGTTTCCACCCCGACAACCAGAGGACAGCATTATGATCAGTTTTGCTGATCACTGGACTGTCACTGTTGAGCATATTGTAGATTGAGCTGCACTGGACCATATGTGACACACCTCTATAATGCTGTTCTTTGTACAAAAAATGTTTCTTGCACAGGTGCAAGAAACATAGAAATAAGACAGCCATATGACAGCTATCAAACTTGATCAGCCAGCTGTCTCCTATACCTTAAAATGGACACAGGCTACCAACAACCACTTAGACAAAATCTCAAGTACTGTTGCATTTCAAATTTTCTTTATTAAGATTAAAGATTTATAACAGATGACACTGTGATTTACTTCACTCAAAATGCAGATAGCAAGGACCATGATCCCTAACAGGAGTGAACACAGCAGTCTGCTTTTTTCCCCGCTGTCACGCCTCCATGACATGACTTGTCACATATATCTCACGCATTGTATTGTGGGTAAAATCGCGACCATGACGGGAAATAAAATGCTCATGGTGGATTATTTAAAAAATATATATTTTTGCAACATCGAAAGTGTGACTAAACAATCAAGAATGAAGGAACACAGAGAAAATAGAAGGTAGGACAGTATTCATTATAGAAAAGGCACATCCAGGACACTTGAACACTCACCTTAAATTACAAAGAAAATAGAGGGTTTTGGTAAATGCCAGCAGTTGTGTTTACCTAATTGGGGCCAGAGGAATAGGATTTTGGGGTGAGTTTTTTGATAACTCATCCAAAAAGGAGTTTATTTTAGCTGTGTTTATCCTTAGCCACAAATTGCGAAAAACTTTTTCTGTGAGAAAGGATCCTTTTCGGAATTTTGCAAAGAAGTATTTTCTTTCATCGCAAATCATGGAAAAGGATTTGCAAGAAAGGATTCTTTTTTGCAAATTGCGAAAAAGGATTTTCTTTTTCTGCAAATTGCAAATAAGGATTTGTGAAAAAGGATTCTTTTTGTCAATTTGTGGAAAAATTATTTTCATATAGGTGTTTTCTTTGTTACTTCGCTGCAAGTAAACGGTTTGGTATTTTGGGGTGAAATTTTCAGAGTACAAAGGGCTTGATCCACACATGTGCCATCTGGTGGTTTGGTGAAAACATATTACTTTGCTGTGGAGTTCCATGCTTTTCAATTTTCTTTTGTTTCCCAAATGATTTAATTGTAAAGGGAGCTGTACTCAGTAATTTTGTGTTACTGCGCTGTGAAGAAACATTTTACAATTTTCTTCCGAACTTTTCAGGGTTCAAAGGGCTTTGCCCACTGATGTGCCTTTTGCTGGTTTTGTGAAAATAAATTAATTTGGTGTCCACTTACAGAGGTTTCAATTTTTTCTTGTGTTTTTTTATAGGATAAAATGGGGATGTCACATGTTTCTTTGGCTCTGCAAACTACAGGATGGGAGTGAATGGCCCACAGGGCCCTGCCTTCCCACAGGCAAACAGGTTTGTCTCTACACTATCTCAAAAATTCTGCATAGATGGGAGCACAGGGACCAGAGGGCCCTGCATTCCCACACACAGATATAGATACCATTAAGACTGATTGGATTGCACTGCCAGGAGGGCCCTGTTCTCCCACATGAAAATATACTGAGGATTATGGAGTGGTGGGAGTGCAGGGATAGGGGGACCCTGTGCTCCCACAGGAAATAAGGATACAATTACTACCTCTGAAAAATAAGAATCAGATGCCTGACCTGGGTCCCACAGTGGATCCCTTACACAGTGGAGTGCGGGTCTCGCTGCGTGAATAGCCACATGCACAACTGGACTTGCACTTCCATGCCCAATCATCTGGTGTGGCCTTCAGCCATGCCCACATAGCTAAAATCCCACCCCCAATGGCAACCTAGCCCCAGTCCTGTATGCTAGCATCCATCTCAGCACCATCCCATTGTGGACCCCACCACCACCCATGGACAATGTGTGCCCATCCCCAAACACATGCAGACCCCCCACACTTTTTCCTTAACCCCATTCTCAGAGCCATATCCTGCCCCCCACACCCCAACTCAATGGTGCCCCAGCCCAGTACACAGATAGAAACACAGAACATAGAAACATAGACTTTGACAGCAGATAAGGACCACTTGGCCCACTCAGTCTGCCCATTTCCCTATCTATTGGATAAGCTACAGATTCTAGTTAATCAACAGCCTACTTCCTGCAACCCCCCCACTATAATTGCCTTATGTCTGTCCCATGCATGTTTGAATTCCCCCACTGTTTTAAACCCCACAACCTCTCCAGGAAGGTGGTTCCATGCATCCACCACTTCTCCATGAAAAAGAATTTCCTCACATTACCCCTGAGCCATTCCCCCTCTAACTTTAAATTGTGCCCCCTTGTTCTTACATATCTCTTTTTCTGAAAGATGCTACCCTCCTGGACTTTGTTGATTCCCTTGAGGTACTTAAAAGTTTCTATCATGTCCCCCATCCCTCCTTTCATCAAGGGTATACATATTAAGCTCTCTCAGTCTCTCTTCATATGGTTTCTGATGTAGACCCTGCACCATTTTAGTTGCCTCCTCTGGACAGCTTCCTTCCTGTCTATGTCCTTGCGTAGATAAAGTCTCCAAAACTACACACCATACTCCAGATGGGGTCTCACCAACTGTCTGTATAGAGGGATAACCACTTCTCTTTTTCTACTTGTGATGCCCCTCCCTATGCATCCCAGTATCTCCCTGGCTCTCCTTACTGACTTCTCACATTGCTTACCCACCTTTAGGTCATCTAATATGACTACACCCAGATCCCTTTCCATTATTGTTGTCATTAGTACCTCCCCTGCTATTGTGTACTCTTCTCCTGGGTTTTTATTTTCCAGGTATATTACTTTGCACTTCTTTGCATTGAATCTAAGTTGCCATATGTCTGACCATTTCTCCAACCTTGCCAAGTCCCTTCTCATCCTTTCTACCCCCCCCGTGTATCAACTCTGTTACAGATCTTTGTGTCATCTGCAAAGAGGCATACCTTTCCTTCCAGACCCTCTGCAATGTCACCTATAAAGACGTTAAAGAGGACTGGACCCAGTACTGAGCACTGAGGTACTCCACTAGTAACCCCCCTTTCTTCAGAATGTGTTTCATTCACTATTACCTTCTGTGTCCTGTTGTGCAGCCAGTTTGCTACCCAGGCTACCACCCTGGGACCCATTCCCAGGCTGGCTAACTTGATTATTAATCTTTTGTGCGGGACTGTGTCAAATGCCTTGCTAAAGTCTAGGTAGGCCATATCCACAGGCCCTCCCTGGTCTATTACTTTGGTCACCCAGTCAAATAAATCGATTAGATTCATCTGATATAAACTTCCTGCTGTGAATCCATGCTGCTTTGGGTCCTTTGCCCCACTGGCCTCTAGGTACTGAACAATTCTTTCTTTCAGAAGTGATTCCATCATTTTCCCCACCACTGAGGTCAAACTAACAGGTCTGTAGTTTCCTGCTTCTGCCTTGCTCCCACTTTTGTGAAGGGGAATCATATCTGCCCTCCTCCAGTCCTCAGGTACCACCCCATCTTCCCATGATTTGTTAAAAGTGTGGTTAGTGGTGTCACTAGGTCCTCCCTTAGCTCTTTTAAGATTCTAGGGTGAATCCCGTCAGACCCCATTGCTTTGTCCATCTTGAGTTTTAGGAGTTCTTTCAGGACTCTTTCTTCTGTAAATGGACTGGCGTCAACCCCACTAGCCAGAGTGCTTCTACTGTTTGGTTTAGGTAACTCCTCCTCTTCTTCTTTTGTGAATACTGAGCAAAAGTATTTATTCCGTATCCCTGCCTTTTCACTGTCTCCCTCTGCCCACCTACCCTCTCCTTTATTAATCTTCACTATCCCTCCCTTAACCTTTCAATGCTCCCTAATGTACCTATAAAAGGTTTTATCCCCCTTCTTAACTGAGTTGGTTATCTTTTCCTCGGTTTGGACCTTTGCTTTTCTGACTGCCTTCCACACTTCTTTCTGCTTTAATTGATGCAGTTCTCTGTCATGCTTCTTCTGTGATTCCTTATACTTTTTGAATGCAGCCTTTTTCTCCTTAATCTTCCCTGACACCTCTTTTGAGAACCATAGTGTTTTTTTATTCCACTTTGTTTTCTTTATTTATTTCACACAAAAGCTTGTTGCCTCCATGATGGCAGTTTTGATTTTTCTCCATTGTTCTTCCACCCCTCCTTTCCGGCCATTTGCTAATGCATTCCTCAGGTATTCACCCATTATACCAAAGTCAGCCCTTCTAAAGTCCAGTATCCTTGTCTTTGTATGGCTTGTCTCCATGGTTGTGTTTAATGTGAAGCACACTATGCAGTGGTCACTTGTTCCCAGATATCTACTGAATTCTAAATTTGTGATCCTATTTCCATTTGA
Organism: Neoceratodus forsteri; assembly: GCA_016271365.2. NCBI lineage: Eukaryota > Metazoa > Chordata > Ceratodontiformes > Ceratodontidae > Neoceratodus > Neoceratodus forsteri. Next base: position 1,148,786,138 of record CM057452.1, on the reverse strand, counting down.
GAGTACCAGGTCTAATATTGCTCACTCCCTCCTGAGTGGGTTCCACCATTAGCTGTCTAAGGCATGCCCCCTGTAGGGCATCAAGAATTACCCTGTTCTTAGATGTGGCTGCAGTCCATGTCACCCAGTTAACATCTGGCATATTCAGGTCCCCCATCAACAGTATCTCCCCTTTTTCAGCCATTTTGAGAATGCCCTCTATCATTTTCTTGTCCATTTCCTCCCCTTGAGACGGGGGTCTGTATACATCCCCTGTGCGGATTGTGATGCCATTCCCTGTCTCCAAGGTGACCCAGAGTTCCTCTTGTCCTCCCCTTACTTTTAGTTCTGTAGCTTTGATCCCTTCCTTATGTAGAGAGCTACTCCACCTCCTCTTTACCCTCCCTGTCCCTTCTGTAGATTGTGTACCCTGGTATGTTGACATCCCAGTCATGGTTCTCCATATACCATGTTTCTGTGACTGCCACAATATCCAAGTGTTCCTCTTCCATCAGGGCTACTAGCTCTGGAAGGTTGTTTCCCAGACTATGGGCATTGGTACTCATTGCCCTCCATTTAATGTTGGCTTTATCCTTTTTTACCCCATCTCTGCTCTAAAAAAGGATAGTTGTGTCTATAGATATACTGTATCTATTGTACACTATTGCATTATTCACACACACACACACACACACACACACACACACACATCCATGCCCCGCCTCAGGCTGGCATAGCCTCCCCAGCACCCATACCTGTCCTCAGGTTCCATGGTGGGATGGCCAGTGGCTCAGCCCCCCACACATCTCCTCAGCAGCTGGCCATCCAATAGATGCTGTGAGTGCTGCCCATATACAGGCAGTGCATGCCCAGAATCACTTGGACTGCCAATGGCTGAGGAGGTGTGTGGAGGGATGCACCACAGGCCATCCTACCGTGGCACCAGATGAAAAGTATGGGGGCTGAAAGTGTTTTAATTGCCACAGGGTGTGGGGGGACGCCCCTGACCACCAATGAGGGCAGGGTTAGCGTGGAGTCTTGGCTTGCTGCTGATGGAGCATGTGTTTGTGTTTGTGTGTGTGTGTGTGTGTGTGTGTGTTTGTTTGGGTAGGGGTCACCTGGTGAAGGGTAACTCAGGGTGGTGGAGGGTGTGGTGGGTGGCATGCACAGCAGGGGATCCTTGTGGCCACATGTCAGGGTGTGGGGGTATATCTTGCCATGGGAGACCTGGTGGCCACATGCGGGGGGGTGGGGGTCTGGCCCATGCATGGTGGTTATGCTATCTTGCGGTGTGGTGGGTGTGTCTCCTGCCATGGGTGGTTTGGCATCTGGCCTGGATGTGTGGTTGGTTTGGGGATGTGCCCCTAACTCCTGCCAGGGCCTGTGCAGAGTTCCACTGTGTGTGGGGTTGGGTGCATAGGGGGCTTATGGCAGGGTCACTGCAGGCATAAATACTGCCCTTGTACACCCCCCATTGTGTGTAGCACTATGTACCATAATGCATGCAGTGTAGTGCCACCACACCCTGCCCACCCCCAGTGCATTGCTGTCCATGTAGTCACAGCATCTGGTACTTAGGTGGTGTGCATTCCAGTTAGTTCATCCTGTGCGGGGTACGCAATAGGTGCAGAGTGGCTACGTGCCTCACATACACGGCACATAACCACTCTAAACATTCATGCATAGGGCCCATTGTTACCCTATGCAGTCCATATGTTGTATTAGGAAGTTCATTTTAATTTGGTCTATTGTCATAAGGCCTTGATAATCTATTACATCCCTCAATATAAACACCCCAGCTTTACTGATTTTTGTTATTACTGGTAGGTCAGTATATATATATTTTTTCCAAGCAAGAGGTATCAGGGAGAAAGCATATAGTTGTCCAAGTACATTGTTTTTATTAACTCTGAAAAAAACTTGACCATGCCCTTGATAACAGAAAACTTGGATTTAACAAAGATACTTGGGTACAAAATGCTTGTAAGTGTAAAGAATTATGTTGTTTTTGTAATACTGTATTCCATAGTACCATTAATAAACAATCTTTTTTAGATACATTGTATAATCATTTCTAAAACAGCATTACTTTTGAAAACGGATGGATATGTAGTCTCTGGACAGCTCATTCTCCACTTTTCTCTGCATTATTCACACTTTTCATGCAATTCTTGGAGTACTTTCCCTCCATATAAATTTGGAGAAAATAACATGAAAACCATTAAAATCTGGAGAAATAGGTAGCATGTTATATCGGAATAAATAACTAAGGCAAATCATTGCCATCATCTTCTGGGTTTCTACCCCCAAAGTGGGACTGTCCTATTTTTCCAATTGTCTAAGATTGTTTTTATTTTGTTGTGTTTTTTGTTTATTTGTTTGTTTTACTTTTTCGCTATTAGTCCTTACAGTGTTTAATGAATTATTAGCTAAATTTATGCCCAGCTAGTTAATTGCTTTTTGTATAATAATATATTTCATAAGCTGTTTGTTTCTTTTTATGTTATTGATCTTATTTGTAATATCACTGTTTATTTTTATTAGCAATGTATCCAGATAGTTTTCCATACTTACCTATTTCATGGAAAGTAACTGGTGGAGAGAGGTATGGTTTACTGATTAACAGCAATACATTGTCAGCATAAGCATTTATTTTAGTTGTTTCTACTCTCATATCTAAGCCATAGATGTCAGTGCTAGCCATTATTTTTGCTAGTAGTGGTTCTAGAGCTGATATGAATAAAACTGGTGACAGTGGGTATTCCCATCTAACCTGATTAGACATTAACAGTGGCATTGTTGTTATCTGAATTATTTTAAAAGTAGTTGCTTTATTATAAAAGACCTTTATGATATTTAAATATTGTGGTAAGGCTAATAAACAGGATATCATGAAATCCCAGTTGAGTATATCAAAGACTTTTGAAACATCCAATGCCATATGTAAATATTCTTCCTTAGAAGTTACATTTTCTATTAATAATTGTAGTTTTTGAAGATTTTCAAAAACTGCATGTCCCTTTACAAGTCTCATTTGGTTGTGGTGCACTGTAACTGGATTCCAATTCTCCATTCTTTCAACCCATAACTTTGTAATCTGTATGTAATAATACAATTGGTCTGTCATTTTCTGGGTTTCCAGAATCTTTGCTTTTTTTATTAATTATTTTTATTAAAGCTTGTTGCATTGTTAATGGGATTTCAGCATACAACAATATTCCTTTTAGCATGTGTAAGAGCCATGGACCAATACAGCACTAAAATGTAGAAACATAGAATTTGATGGCAGATCAGGACCGCTTGGCTCACCTAATCTGCCCATTTCCCTACCTAATAGATAAGCTGCAGATTCTAGTTAATCAGCAGCTTACTTCCTCCCACTCCCCACTAGAACTACCTTATGCCTGTCCCATGCATTCTTGAATTCTCCCACTGTTCCTGACTCCACAACCTCCTCAGGAAGGTTGTTCCATGCATCCACAACCCTATCTGTGAAAAAATGCTTTCTAACATTACCTCTGAGCTGTCCCCCTTTATCTTCAAATTGTGCACCCTTGTTCTTGAACATCTCTTCTTCTGAAAGATACTACCCTCTTGTAATTTGTTTATTTCCTTGAGATACTTGAAAGTTTCTATCATGTCCCCCCTCTTCCTCCTTTCCTCAAGGGTATACATAGTACGCTGCTTAAGTCTCTCCTCTTATGTCTTCTGGTGCAGACCCTGCACCATTTTGGTGGCCCTCCTCTGAACATTCTCCACTGTGTCTATGTCTTTGCAGAGATGGGGTCTCCAGAATTGCACGCAGTACTCCAGATGGGGTCTCACTAACTGTCTGTACAGAGGGGTAACAACTTCCTGTTTTCTACTGTTGATACCTCTCCCTATGCATCCCAGTATCCCCCCAGCCCTCCTTTCTGCCTTCTCACATTGCTTGCCCATCTTTAGGTCATCTGATATAATTACTCTTAGGTCTCTTTCAATTTTTGTTGTTGTTATTAACTCACCCTCCATTGTGTACTCTTCCCCTGGGTTTTTGTTTCCCAGATGCATTACCTTGCACTTCTTTGCATTGAATCTGAGCTGCCACATACTTGACCATTCCTCCAACCTTGCCAAGTCCCTTTTCATTCTTTCCACCCAACCTTGTGTATCAACCCTGTTGCAGATCTTTGTGTCTGTAGGCTGTTGGTTAGCTAGAATCTGCAGCTTATCCAATAGGTAGGGAAATGGGCAGACTGGGTTGGCCAAGTGGTCCTTATCTGCTGTCAAACTCTATGTTTCTATGTTTCTATCTGCAAAGAGACATACAGTACCTTTCCTTCCAGGTGCTCTTCAATGTCACTTATAAAGACATTAAAGAGGATGGGTCCCAGTGCCAAACCCTGTGATACCTCACTAGTTACCCTCCTTTCTTCACTGTGAACTCCTTTTACTATTACCCTTTGCGCCCTGTTGTCCAGCTAGTTTTTTATCCAGGCTACCACTTTGGGACCCACTCCAAGGCTGGCTAACTTGTATATTAATCTTTTGTGTGAGACTGTGTCAAATGCCTTGCTAAAATCAAGGTAGGTCATATCCACAGCCCCTCCCTGGTCTACTACTTCGGTCACTCAGTCAAATAAATCTATTAGGTTCATCTGACATGACCTTCCTGCTGTGAAAACATGCTGCCTTGGATCCTGTGCCCCACTGGCCTCTAGGTACACAACAATTATTTCCTTCAGAAGTGATTCCATCGTTTTCCCTACCACTGAAGTCAAACTAACTGGTTTGTAATTTCCTGCCTCTGCCCTGCTCCCACTTTTGTGAAGTGGAATCCCATTTGCCCTCCTCCAGTCCTCAGGTATCACCCCATCCTCCCATGATTTGTTAAAGAGAGTAGTCAGTGGTGTTACTTGTTCTAAAGACTGTAAAGACTGTGACAAACTCCAGTGGCAGTCCATCACAGCCCAGAGACTTTGGGCATTTCTTTGATGATATCTGTACTTTCCTGTACTTTAAATGGTTCACAGAGTACATTAAAAATGGAATTTGTATATTTGAAATATATTCTTTTTTTTGTATTCATGTAGAGTATTGTTTTGATATATGATTTTATAATAATTCATAAACATGTTTCATATTTGTTGGTCTATTCTTACCAGATTTCCCAAAATAACTACCATATCCACAATTTTATTCCTGCTCTTATGCTTTTTCAGCATGTGAGGTAGAAATGTCCCTGATATGTTTTTTTTCCTATTTCAATATTAGTATATTGCTGACATGGTATAACTTTGTTTCTTTTCTACCAGGTCTCTCTCCCATTTATATTAGTGTGTTAAGTTGCATAATTTCTTCTTCCAAATTCTTATTTATGTCTTCCTGTTTCTTTTTATGTATAAGGTTATAGGATATAATATATGCTTTTATTGTTGCTTATAAAAGCATCCAGATATCAATAACCTTTTATGAACTATCAAATTAAAATGCCAAAGTACTGTTTTCATTGTTTTTCTGTGATCCACAAAGTCTTCACATCTCAGAAGAGCATTATCAAATCTCCACTGTTCTGACTTTGATTTTCTTTAAACTGGAATAAAGGAAGCCTACACAGTACAATTGTGTAGTCGAAGATGTGAATAGATTTTATATTTGTAGATCAAACATTTGTGCACATATCATTTGAATATGATATGTAGTCTAATCTAGGAGAAGTTCTTGTTGGGTAGGAAAATTTTTTATATTGCCTAGTTGTGGGATGGGCTAAGCACCACATATGTATTAATTATTTATTAGGTAGGATATGCTTTAGAGATCTTTATAAAATGGGCTAAAAAATCCCAAGGCACTGATTGGCTACAACATCATCTCAGCCGTGTCCTTACCAGATGATATTGTAGCCAACCGGCACTACCAGCCACCAACATGCCACATGACAACAGCAAATCAGTGAGCTCTGCCAACTGAAAACAAGAACGCTGACTGGCAGAGCTCACTGATGGCACAGCGTGAAACGGATTCGCCTCAGACCGCGCAGTCAATCACACTATCGCAGTTCCGAAAAATCGAAGACAGCATAACAAACCAAAAGACACATCCAGAAACAAAGAAAATACTTCAAAACCGTAAAAAAAATACGAAAAAATGAAAACCTGTTACTGATGGCAAACCACACTGTTAAAATATACATCGGAAGTGTCATCCTGTTTAAAAGAGAACCAAAGAAATCCTGCACAGCACCTGTCACATCATGGCTTACACAAGTCCAGCTATTTTCCACATCGATTTCGAAGAAATACTTACCAGTTTTGATGAATATGAGCAACAGCACACTCCTGAAGTTACAGCGCCACAGACCGCTTCCACTCCAACCATCCACCTCGACGACTGGCACAGCTGCAGATTCGTCACCCCGCAGCACAGACTCCCACGACACAATTTTCAGTGACCGAGGCAACTTCAAACATCATAGAAGAAACGATCCCCACCCAACAGCCTGCAAAAAGAAAAAGAAAAGAGAAACATCTCAGTCATTACAGAGAAATAACAGACGAACAACTAGAACAACTTGAGAGAGAAAAAGATGAACAAAATACTCAAAAAATAACACAATGGGCAGTCTCAGTTTTTCCAACCTAGGCTCAATCAAAACCGTTAACAACAGATCTTCAAACAATAACACCTACTGACCTCTCTAAAATACTTCGAAAATTCTATGTAGAGATCCGTCAGACAGATGGCACAGAATACAGCTTATCAAGCCTCATACAGCTACGAGCCGGCCTTAACAGACACCTCAACAATCCACCTCTAAGCAGAAACATAAACTTGCACAACCATCCTGACATGAACCCAGCAAACAACATTTTCTCAGCAGTTCTCAAAAAGTATAGAAGAGAGGGCAAAGATCGAGCACAGCACCACCCTGCCATATCAGAACAAGATTTACAACTGCTAAAAACCTCTCCTGCTCTATCCCCAAATACACCTAGAGGACTACTCAATAAAGTATGGCTCGACATACAACTTTGCATGGCTCGGAGAGGCAGAGAAAGCTTAAGACAAATAAAACCAAAACACTTCGAAATCAAAACTGATGAACAAGGTGCAGAGTACATAACTCTAACGTTCAATGAATATACAAAGAACCACAAAAAAAATGAACCCTCAAAGCAGCAATATCGTGGCTATATATACAGCTTGCCTAATAATCCTCTCTGCCCTGTAAAATCCTTCAAAAAATACTTTGAAAAACTTTCTCCTAACCCTCCAGCTTTTTATTGCCACCCGAGAAAAATTTCAGACAGCCTTGCACAAACTATGAACACTTGGTACACTCGAGAACCTATGGGCATCAATTACCTCTCTAACTTAATGCCAGAAATCAGCAAACAAGCCTCCCTGTCATGCAGATACACTAATCACTCAGTCAGAGCCACAGCTGTCCAACTACTTTCACGTGCAGGCCTAGAAGCCCGACAGATCATGTCTGTTACTGGCCATAAATCAGAATCCAGCCTCCGCTCTTATTGGGCTGCCATCCCCGAAGATCGTCAACGTTGGAGCCATATCCTGTCTCAAAAAAGCAAAGTACAAAACAATAAAGCCAACCCATCTCCTTTCATGTTGCAAAAACAAAACTGGCGACAAGAAAATGCTATACCTTGCTCCAGCTCCAACACTGCTGCCATCACCGGAAATATACCAGCTTCCGCTCCCGACTAGAATCAAACCCCAGAAGAAACCTTCCCAGCAACAAGCCTCATACACCAATTCAATGCCACTACGAAAACATCAGCATTCAATATCCAAAACTGAGTGATGCACAATGTAAAGTTCATAACCCTATCAAAGTAACACGCAGCACCACGTAACAGGAAGCAGCAGCATCTCAACAAAAACGAGCACAGTTAAATTAACTTTTAAATTTTAAAAAGTTCTGAGCACAGTTTCTCAATTTGACTTTAAAATGTTACAAACTTTGTTTAAACAGTTCGTTTTTTAACGTTTTCGCAATCGCAACAAAGAAATGAACTTCTCTGCACCTGACATCTGCAAGAAAATTAACTGCAATATTTACAGTAAGACACTCTTTCCTGTTTAATCCTCAAAATGTTTCCTTAATTCAAACAAAAATAAAACTGTTAAAATGTTTAAAATTGAATAACAAAGAATATATTTAAAAAGCTTCAACAACTCATTTTAAACAACTAAGCAAGTTACTATCCTAATGGCAATAATACAATGGCAAAAAGGGACTATTTTTTCCCTACAATCTGTTCTTCTATTATTTATGAAAATGTCAATAAAAAAAACTTTCAGAATCACAAATGTTTATTCACTTTACTGTTGCCCATTTTATAAGCGCAATAACACACTCCAAGGTGTGGGTTATGTGCTGATAAGAGCACGCCTAGGGGCATAAGGCACTCGGCGCAAGCACCTCATGCCTTAGTACACCCCTAGGCGTGCTCTTATCAGCACGTAACCCACACCTCATCATGTGTTATTGCTTACATATTTTTATTTTTGCTGTTTGGCTTAGATGACTTATCCATCAATGACTCAAGACAAACCTTCAAATATCATCCTCAAATTAATATTCCATTCCTCATTTATATTAATCCCTGGTTTATTTCATCAAAAAAAAAAATCTGATGAGCTGTAAAGAGTGCATACAGTATAATGAAAAAAAATCCATTCCTTTCCCATAATCAGGCACTTAACCATTATTATCCTAACTTCTTGGTCTTTATATTGTGAAATAAATTCAAAATCAACGTTTTTGTCTATTAATGTGGTAATGCCTCTAAATTTTGTTGTGCATGTTTAAAAATATAACTCCTTCACCCAGTTTGTTTTTAGTTTAAATGTTTCCTTATCATCAAGATGGGTCTCTTGCAGCTTAAGAACTTAAATATTATAATATCTCAAATATGTTATTATCATTTTTCTCTTCATGGGAGAATGTATTTAATGGACATTCTATGTTACCATGCCCAATGTTGGGAGGGGGTAGTCATATTCACCATAAATTCACAGTTTTTTAAAGTCTTCTACCATTGCATAGGCATCTCCAGAATATTGATTCACAGTTACATAGATGTTGTCAGCAGATAAGAGCCTTTTGGTCCATCCAGTCTGCCCTATCCCTCTTTCCAATGCTTAAGGTACCCTAGATGCTATGACAAGTCCCCTCCATTTCACCCTAACTTGATAACTCCTATGTGCCTATCCGATGCATTCATGAACCTCTGAACTGTGGCCACTCCACCACTTCCTGAGGGAGACTGTTCCATCTATCCACCACCCTTTCAGCGAAGTAGAACTTTTTCCAGCCCCCCTAAGTTTTCCCCCTTTTAGTCTCATGCTGTGCCCCCTTGCTCTGCTATGTCCCTTCAAGTGAAAGATGCTCCCCTCTGGTACCCTGTTGATCCCCTTCAGATAAATGAAAGTCTCTATCATGTCCCCACTCTCTCTACCTTTCTCTTATACTTTTACTCGATCTTATGTTCTACAAACAAGTTATTACTGTATTGCAAAGAGTTTTCTTCTCTTTGTATTTGTTATCCTCATTTAACATACGAACATACGAAATTTGCCAGCAGATAAAGGCCTAGAGGTCTATCAAGACTGCTCGAATGTGCAGCTAGCACCCCTTATTCTGCAGCTGCCCCTCCCTTCCACCCTTCACCTTCATTAACCCTCCCCTTTGTCCTGTTCCATCCCCTTTTGAATCAGCCCACTATTCTACTGGATATCACTTCTGCAGGTAATGCATTCCACCCAGCCACCACCCTCTCTGTAAAAAAGTGTCTCCTCATCTCCCTCCTGAACCTTCCTCCCTCCAGTCTCATATCATGGCTCCTGGTGGCCCTCCACTCCCTTACTTTGAACAGCCCCTCTGTACCCATCTTGTTTATTCCTTTCATGTATTTAAAGGTTTCAATCATGTCACCCCTGTCCCTCCTCTACTCCAGTGAGTACATGTTCAACTCCTTCAACCTCCTCTCATATGATAAGTCCCCCAGCCCCTTGATCATCTTTGTCACCCTGCGCTGCACCCCCTCCAGTAACTTAATGTCTGTCTTCAGATACGGGTGCCAGTACTGCACGCAGTACTCCAGGTGTGGTCTAACTAATGACCTATACAGTGGCAGAATCACCTCCTCCCTCCTAGAGGATATACCCCTTGCAATACAACCCAGCATTTTGTTGGCCTTTGCAGCTGCCTTCCTACATTGTGCTGAGTTGTTCATTGACCCTGTAATCAGCACACCCAGATCCTTCTCCTTCTCTGTCTGGGCTAGCTGCACTCCCCCCAGCTGGTAACTCCTCCTTGGGTTCTTCATCCCAAAATGCAACACCTTGCACTTTTTGGCATTAAACCCCAGTTGCCTGGTGTCTGACAAGGTTTCAAGCTTTGCCAGATCATCCTGCAACCCCTGCCATCCCCCTAGGTCATCCACCACCGCGCCTACCATGGTATCATCAGCAAACAGACTGATCATGCTCTTGATGTCCCATGATATGTCTGCAATGAATATCCCAAACAACACTGGTCCCAACACTGAGCCCTGTGGAACATCGCTAATCACTGCCCTTGGGTGTGAGAGCTCCCCCCCCACCACCACCCTCTGTTGCCTTCCCTGAAGCCAGTTTCCTACCCATCTCACCAGCTTTGCACCCGCCCCTGTGCACCCTATGACTTATGCTGCACCCCAGACACCATTTTTGTTGCCCTCCTCTGTACCGTCTTCATCCTGTCTATGTCTTTTTGGAGCTGGGACCTCTAGAACCAAACACAGTACTCCAGATGAGTCCTTCGTAAGGAGTTGTACAATGGTACCACCACTTCCCTCCTTCTACTTGTTATGTCCCTCCCTATACACCCTTGTATTCTGTTAACCTTTCTGACTGTTTATTACACTATTTAGCCACTTTGAGGTTGTCTTCTATGGCTATTCTTAGATCCCTTTCATCTGTGGTGGCCTTCAGTGTTACCCCATATAGTTCATACTCAACCCTAGGATTCCCTCTACCCAGGTGCATAATCCTGCACTTTTTTGCATTGCACCCCAACTGCCATTCCTTAGACCAGTTTTATAGCCTCTTCCGATCTCTCCTTATTTTATTTTGTACCTTCCTGTGTATCTACCTTGTTACATAGCTTTGTATCATCCATGAACAGGCTAACCATACCTTTTGACCATCTGCAATATCGCTTATGAAGACAGAATGGGATGACCTTCAATAAGGACAAATGTATAATCATGCACTTCAGTAGACACAATATTAAACAAACCTACTATATGCATGACCTGAAGCTTAGGGTGTCAGAATGTGAGAAGGATTTGAGTATGTATGTCCAAAATGATTTAAGAAATGAGGTCAATAGTAGACAAACATCAAATAAAGCCATGCAGATTGTGGGCTGTATTAGGAGAGGTTTTCACTCAAGAAGTAGAGAGGTGTTGATGCCATTGTACAGGTCTCTGGTTAGGCCTGCTTTGAATTATTGCTGTACTGTGGCTGGTCCATTATTGGTGAGGGGCATTAAATTAATGGAAAGACCACAGAGATCCCTTACTAGATTGATTTTGGGGTGTGAGGGTGAGCCATATGAGGACAGATTGGAAAGGTTGGGATTGTGGTCATTGGAGAGTAGAAGGGCAAGGAGGGACTTATTGGTATGATATACAGTAAGTCCCTGAAAAATGAGGATATTAGATCTGAGTTGGGATTGGTATTTAAAGAAAAAAACACCAATTGAGAAGGCATGATAGGCAACTGAGAGAGGAGTTCAGTAGGATTGAACAAAGAAGGAAGGGTTTTAAGTGTAGAGCAATAAGGATATGGAATGGACTACCTCAGGAGGTGGTAGAAACGGAAAGCCTGGATCTTTAAAAAAAAAGATTGGATAAGTTCCTTGATGAAGTTGGTGGTGTTAGCCACTTCCACTGAATTGTGGAGAAAGACTGCATGGGCTATGCCTTTTGTCTTTCTTATTCCTCCAGTATGAACTCCAATAAGACACTGAAGAGCACTGGTCCCAGAACTGATTCCTGGGGTATGCCACTTATTACTCATCCTTCCTGTGAGCTAACCCCATTTACCACCACTCTGTGTTCTGTAACTCAACCAGTTTCTAACCTATGTGACTACCTCTGTTCTCACCCCAGATTTGCCAGCTTGTGGATTAGTATCCTGTGTGGTACAGTGTCAAAGGCCTTCCTGAAGTCCAGATAGGCTACATCAACCACTCTTCCTGTTTTATTTCCTTCATCACCCACTTGAAGAAATCAATCAAGTTGGTCTGGCATGACCTCCCTGCCTTGAATCCATGTTGCCTTGGGTCCAGCAGCTCCCTTGTCTCTAGATAGTCCACCAGCCTTTCCTTAAGCACGGTTTCACTCATGTTACCTACTATCAAGGTCAAACTGACAGGACAGAGGTTTCCTGCCTCCTTCTTGCTATCACTTTGTACAGGGGTACCACTTGTGCCATCCTCCACTCCTCTAGAACCACACCTGTTTCCAGTGATCCACTGAACAGCTGAGCAAGAGGTTTAGCCAGTTCCTCCCAGAGCTCCTTTAGGATCCTTGGGTGTATTCCATCTGGCCACATAGCTTTATACACCCTAAGCCATTGTAGTGCTCTTTTCACTCTGTCCTCTTAAAAAGGTCTAATGTCCACCCCTTCTCCCTGTTTGCCCTTCTCCATTATTGGGGGACCATCCCCATTGCCTTCTTCTGTAAATATGGACAAGAAGTATTTTGTTGAGAATGGTCATCTTGTCAATGTCTTTCTCCACTACCTTGCCTCCCTCTTCCCAAAATCTCACAATCACTTTTTGTATTACGTTTTTATCATATCCCTTGTCTAGTCCCTTACATCTCATAGTGCTCAACTATAGCAGCCATAATGAGCACTATTCCTTTTTCTAAGGTCTTTGATCTCATTTAGAATTAATTGATCCCATGCTAGGATTGTGTGTTCTTCATCCTTTGTATACTTATACTGCACTTCATCACTTTTTTTGTTAGAAGAAATTCTACCCCTCTTACAGTTATAGCTGTTATACTGAAAGTAGTTATTTTATTGTTATTTATTTGTGGCACAGTAGTTTAATTATTTTGTGAGTCTATTAATTATTATTATTTGTTTTATTTTACCAGGAAGGTGTACTGGGTCAGATTACATATTTTCAGTGACATTTGGCAAAAAAGGTTACAGTTGGAACATCACATCTCACAACATACATCATATAAAAGTAAAAACAGATATTAACAATATTTTAAAATATGTCATATATATGCATTATACACATTTATAAAATGGCAAGAAACAATCTAAAAATTCCACTGGCTGAGGGACATCACCTGACTGTGCAATGAATCTCTATAAATACACAGTCAGGTGCCAAATCTGACAAAACTCATTTGGCTCCCACAAAAGAACTACTTAGAGCCATCTTATAAGTGTAATAATCCCTTCCAGGATGTGCATTATAGTATTTTAATGAACTTCCCATTGGGTGTTAGGACACTAGGCCTTCAGCCTTGTGCCTTACTACACCCCTGGTTCATGTATGATAATCCTATAATGCACACCCTGTAATGGCTTATTACTTACATATCCATCAATCAATCAGTTCACAAGAAATCATAGGTTGATGATGCCAGTAAATGTTCTTTTAACTGTCTAATAAAAACATATGTTCTTAAACTAACATCCAATACAATTTCTCCTAGTTTATTCAGAAATGTTGGTCCATAATATGACAGAGAATATTCTGCTGCCTTTATTTTGATTCTGATTTCATGAAACAATCTAATTTTACACAAATTGTTGATATTATGAGTAGGTGACAATCTATTTCTTAATACACTTTTTTTTTTTTTACAAAACTACTGACACAGTATTATAAAATCCTTAACTGCAATGATAATGTCTCAAGTTGTAGGTAAAGGTCTTGGTGCTAAACATTTCTTGTAGACTGGGTGCAAATTTATATTTCATATTTTTGCTCATCAGAAATTCTTGTTGTTTTTTGTAAACATGGTCCTTCCCTCAAATATAGAGCATCATGTCCAGTTAACCTTTTTCCATTATTTTTTTTTCATTGTGTTTTATTTTGGTGTTTGAAAGGTTTCAAAGAACATACCTTGTGCTCTGACCAATGTGTCTCTCTGTAAGGATATTAGAGGTTGATCCCTCTTTTCCATTTCTAAGCACTTTGCTGCTTGTTATGCAGGCTTCCATTTTAGTTGTTTTGGTTTGTTGGAAACCTTGTTTTGCTTCACTAATCTGTCCAGACTTGCTGGTCTCTCAATATTTTATGTGCTTTTATTTATCTGTGCTTCTCCCTGATCTGGTAACTGTACCTGCTTTTCATGGAGGTAGACCTGTTTTTGCTTTGGTCTGATAGCCCCTCCCCCCCTCGCTCATCACCACCAGGAGGAGAAGGACTGCAGGTTGCTCCTCATAACAGGATTCCTAGGGACTTTTCCTGGTCAAGAGGGAGCTGCTTCTAGCCCCCTTCTCCCCACTCATCACCACCAGGAGGAGAAGGACTGCAGGTACAGGATCACACTAACTATGGTGTTCAGCGCCATGACTGTCTGACTCCTTAACTTGAATTGAGACTTTAAAGTAGACCAACTACCACTGATAGTTTCAGGAGCCTAAGCACTCTGGAGTGGTGTATCTTTGCATTTCTGGCTGTAACTGAGATCCTAAACAGCACAAGTTTCTGTTCATCCTGTATTGAGGCTTTTATTTGGGATTCAATTGTTTTGTAGAACCTTGTATTTTCTACCTTTCTACCTGTGCAGTGACTGCCCTGCTGTATGCATTCTTACTTTAGTTATATGCATTGTGCTGTTTCCTTTTAATCTATAGCTCCTGTGTTATAGTAAGCCTGCATATTTATATGTTGAATATCAATTACCTGCCTAGAGGCTTTTGCACAAACTGTTTGGAAACAAAGGCTAGTACCTGCTCTTGATGTTAGCAGTAAGGCACTGTGTACTGCAGTGTATAGGTGTTATTGTACTGTTCCAAGGGCTTTATGTGTAGAACTGAGGGCTACAATGTAAAAGGCTGGGATATAACTTTAGGACCTACTCTCTTGCCTAAATGATCAGTGCTTAATAAGATCGAATTCCAGGGTAGCCATGCAGTGCAAATGAGTGTTAGTGCTGCTCAGAAGATTTACATTCTACTACTGAGGCATGATTAGAAGGGTTAGACTATAGTCAAGTTTATTGGTGTTGCTAAAGCCAGTATTGCAGGGTACTCTGTTAAAGAGTTGAAGAGGATGGTATTCAGCTATTTTGTCCCTCTGCCTCCTCCATACTGCCCCACTGTGAATAGATATATATCCCCTCCCCCTACCATCTGTAAACTTGTCTCTCCTCTTCTTTTCTCCTCTGATCTCTCTACTGGAGAGGGCTTTAGAACACTTAGTAGTGAGTGACATGAGCTAGAAGCATGCCTCAGACAGACCCCTTACCTGTATATATGTGTTTCCTTCCTCAGATTGCTCCTCATTACAGGATTCCCTGGGGCTTTTCCTGGTACAGAGGGTGCAGCTTCTAGCCCCCCCTCATCATCACCAGGAGGAGGACTGCAGGTACAGGACCACACTGACTATGGTTGACTATGGTGTTCAGCACCATTACTGTCTGATTTCTTAACTTAAATTGGGATGTTAAAGTCGGACAACTATCCCTGATAGTTTCAGGAGCGTAAAAGCTCCAGAGTGGTATATCCCACACACTTGGGCCTGGAAATCACACTAAATCCCTTCTTCTAGCCAATCCCTTCCCTTTCTTCATCACCACCACCTGAATCAATCATACCAAATCACTTTTGCTCACTACAATATACACCAGGAGCACTGCAACATACCAAACCCATCCATTAGCTAACAGCGCATATCCTCTATGCCACACTTTCCACTACCACATCAACATTACATATTCTAGATGCATATACTGTGTGTTATCAGATACAATTTACCTGTGTTGCTGTTGATAAATATTACTGTCCTTTAATTTCTAATAGCCTGCAACTAACAATGTAACCCTTTGGCAGGAATACCATCCCTGATCCCCAGTCATTGTATAACACCCTCATAATGTACTGTTGACTTAATGAAAACCTACTTATTGACATACAGGCTAACCTTGGTAATAGGCTTACTGCTTAACAATCAAAATATGGCAATATACACCTGTGCACAGTAACATAGACTCCACTGACATATGTGTCTGCAACAGTAAACAATCATCACATTCTGTCTGGACCTTTAGCCATCAGTATTTATGTTATCCAGGCTGATCTAAACACAACTAAGATGGCCCTATTACAAGTAATATTACCACTTCTGTTAGTTATGTTCTTACACATCTATATACTCTTTACGGTTCCTGTACCACTTCTTATACTCTTAGACCACAAACAGTGCAACAGCATTAACTTTTATATGTCCAACCAACTTGTACTTTCCAAACAATCACGGCTACAAAACGTATCCGTTATAATATGGTTAGTACCAACTGCAGCCTGGGCATTATAAAGATTGTCTCTCTCTAGGAGAGTGGATTTAAGGTCTGGTGTGAACCAACGACAAGTTTGGTTTTTGATACGCACTTTAGATACTGGTACATATTTGTTAGGAGCTCCTGTGATTATGTCATTAAAGACATCATATGCTGTATCCACCATATTTGCTAAGTAAAATTCTTGCCAACGTGTGGAGCTAGCTACCTCCAAAAAAGCTGCACAATAAATCACATGCTTTCCCATGATATACAGGCAGAACAACAATGGCTACAGAAGAACAAACTACTCCATAATGTTTTAAAGACTCAGGCCATGTTCTTTGAACCCCCCCCCCCGGGCTTAGAAGCTGTCAAACATCACTTCAGATTGCATGTCTAAATGGTACCTCGCTTGAGCAGTTGCATTCCTTCAATTACCTAGAAGTCACGCTGGATCCCTATCTTGATTTTCTATTGTATATGTCTAAGATCTGTAAAGCAGTTAATGCTAGACTTGTCCTGGCTTACAGAATTAGGCACAAGGCATATTACTCCCCCAACTTACGTATAGTATTGCAGTATATGCATCTTCAGCATCTAAACTTGCACTCAGAAAGTGGGATATTACCTACAACATCTGACATTTTGTACTTTGTTCCAATAGACTTGTTGACCACTGTGAATTATATGCCAATTTAGAATGGCTCTGCCTCCAGTGCTTTGCAAGACTTTGTATTACGAGGTATTATTTACAAAGTTATCAACAAACAACAACCTCACAATTCACAGAGTGGATTAAGCCATATTTTAATCCATACCCCCTAAGATCCTCAGACCTTGGATTACTTACTGTGCCTATAATAGGGACCAATATGGGGACAGTAGCTTTTCAAAACCTTCCCCTAGGCTGTAGAATAATATACCACCTGCAATCTGCAGTACTGCTACATACTGTATGTGGGCTTCAAAATAGCCTTTCATAAGCACCTGTTAGATACCACTACATGTAAATGCTTCCCCAACAGGCAGCTTGCTAACTATGCTGTTGGATACTGTACTAATCTTGCTGTGAACTTCATTTCATGACATATTGCTGTACTTGTTTCTGCAAATACGCTGGCAGAATAGCCTTGAGGTTAAAGTAATGAGCTGGCAACTAGCTTGGTACATCCAGCAGACCAGACCTTGGTTTGATTCTCACAACCTCCACTTGCAAACTGTGTGACTCTGAGCAAGTCATTTAACTGCCCACTGCTCCCAGGTCACCCTGAAAACAGGCACTTGTGCCTAGTGGGCCCTACTCGGTTACCAAAAACTAAAATAAATAACAAAAAATAAAAATAAGATCTTACTTACATGACGGATGTGAATCTATTCACCTTAGCTATCTACTCCTGTATGTGTTGTATCCATTCATACACCGTAATAAGTCAGGTATTACATTCTGATTGTTGTACTCTCAAGGGTCATACCTGAAAACAGGCAGTTTCTGTTTAGTATAACTACCCGATTAACCAAAACTAAATAAATACCTTCTCAGACTTCTGTATTGCCACATTTGTTTTGCTCCGGTGTCATATTTTCAAACTTTGACTTCTCATTTTCAGTGGCTGTTACTAGCTAACTAGACCCAGTCTCACTTACAGTTTCTATTGCTTCTTTATGTTTTGCATATTTTCATTAAGGTTCTCCAGAGATTGTACTGGGTTCAGCAAAGTCTTCAGTACAAGTAAAGGGGAGTGTTGCTCTAACAAATGTGTTTCTCTTCCCGTTATTCTATTTGTTCATCTTTCTCCAATTTCTGTAAACAAGTTGGTTCTTTCAAATCTTTATCATTTTTTTCATGAAAAAACCCTGTCACAGAGGTTTTAGCCATTGTGGGGTAAGGTGATGTTCTTTTTCAGCTCTCGTGTTTTGCTGCCTCTCTGACATATATGTCTGGGGAGGAGCACATGTTCAGATGATCATAAGTGCATGTAGTCTGCAGGGATTAAATTGCTGAGCTCACTACAGATCCTAGCAGGTGTACAAGGATTCAACGGCCAACATTAATAGTTTTAATATCAAAACAGGTCCCTATTCAAATAACTTGTATCAACTGATTCATTCTCTTTCACTCTACTCTTATGACAGAAATGGCTCAAGTATTTTAGAGCATAAAATGTTCAAGAGGAGGAAAAACTTTACTGAGAGCTTCCCAAATCAACTCACTCTTCCCAGCCAACTGGCAACATGATCCATGAACCTAGAAGAATTTCTAGAAAGGAGCAGGCTGTAGGACCACAGACAGCAATGGTTCACAAAGTGAATGTCCTTGCAGACAAATTTGGTTGAGTTTTTCAACTGAGTATCCTCTGCAACAGACAATGGGCAGGCAGTTGATAAAATATACCTAGATATCAGCAAAGCCTTTGACTTAGTCCTCCACTGTATCCCACACCTGTGGATTGAGTGCAACAACAGGGTGGAGGAAGTACCATGCCATGCGACAAAGATGGTTCATGGCCTTGTGAAAAGAACATACTTTGAGAGGCAACAGCACTTAAACATGTACACCCTTGAGAAGAGGAGGAAAAGAGATGACATGATTGATACCTGTACTGTATATTTAATTTAACTTGTTTAATTAGTATTTCGGAAAGACCTTACATATATATATATGCAAGTACCTGCACAGGATAAATAGAGTGGATACCAAGGAACAATTCTATTTAAGTCCAAAAAAAGGATGATGGAGAATTCACTAAACCTGGCAAGGGGAAGATTCAAAAAGGGCATGTGTAAGCACTTCAGCCTGGAAAAGGTGGTGGACAAGTGGAACAAACTCACAGAGGAAGTGGTAGAGGCCATATTAATCAGCAGCTTCAACAAGGCATGGGACACACATGTTGTTTTAGATAGAAAAAAGGGAACAGTAACAAAAAGGAAGATTACCACTGGGCAAGGCCACAAAGGTAGGTGTGTGTGGGGGGTACTGTATAAGCCAAGATCATTTTTCTGCCATTAATGTCTATGTACAGTATTTTTTATAAAAGATTAAATAATCTGAAGGACCTGCTTGTTATTAGTCCTTTTTTTCAAAATCAAGTCCAAAACATACCTGGTTACCAGGTAAGCTGTGTGGGTTTTATTTTTTTGGCTACTGTCAGGCATGCAATCATGCATTGTGTTGCAAAATATTTGACCATGCATTAAATGATTTTAAAACTGAGATTCAGGAGTTTATCATCTGTGTTACCAATTTTGAGATTTATATTTGTTGTGCTCCTTTGCAAACTATACATGGGTTGAATATGTGGGGAAAAATAATTCTGAGACTATATGGGGAAGTTTTTTTCTTATGTGTTGCCCCCTTACATAAAATGAATTTGCCTTTCTTTGTGATACTTCTGCAATCTGACAATCTTAGGTTTGTACTGCTTGTTTATATATCCAGAAAAAAATGCTGTGCTCAGACTGATTATATTGATGTTTTTGTGCTTGCAAATTAAATGCCATAATTTGTTCCCAAAGGCAGGTCAGACAGCCACCTCCATGCAACCAGTTGGAGTCCTGCATTCTGTATTTATCTAATGGTCCTACAAGTGGCCCACCCACACAGTGGCCTGCCTGCATGAAGGAACGAAAATGATAAGGACAATTGTCTGCCTTGAATCTGCCGAAGTCAGCCGGTAAGGCAGCCAGTCTGCCGGCCACTCTGCTCCTCATAGGTCTCACCCAATGTGACTCTCAATTCAATCTATTGATTTACTTAGCTGCTTCCTCTCCGTAAGTGTCTGTGTACTGCAAAAATATGTGCTATGACATCTTATATTGTATTCCATCTAATGGAGTAAATCCATGTAGACCATATGTTTCTTTGGTACTCTGCCCTACCTGTACTGTTCTATTAATCCAGTTTTTTATACTTGAGACTCTGCAATGCTTGTGTTGCTTTATTTGACCCAGTTTACCTCACAGTGATATTCTGTTATAGCTGTTGCTGAACATAGTTATCCTTGTGACTCTCCACTAGCATATTGCTTGCTACTGCATTGCTTACTACCTTGCTTATCTGACAGTGATATTGTTGCTCACTTGCTTTATTATGCTGCTGCCTCCCCAGCACATACTATAGCACTGTAGTTAATTGTATCCCTCACTTTTTCACCAGTTGCCCACCCTCCTAGCTACTTTCACCATCTTTAGTCTATCCCATCACTGCGTTACACCACCCCTCTCCTCCAATGTTTACCAGGCTGCAACTCATACTCCCTATTAAGGATACCCTTACATACTTCAGATCAGCTACTCCCGGACTGTTGCTCCAACTCCCCATGTAGGGTCCTTCGGCCTTCACCTCTGAAGCAGAAATTCTAGACTGCTGCCCAAACTCCCTATATAGGGTACCCCTATTTTCTGCTTCTGAAGCAGCATTTCCTACACTGTTATTCCAACTCCACATGTATGGTCCCTCTACATATTACTTAGGAGCAGCATTTCCTAGACTGTTGCTTCATCTCCCCTGAGAGAGTTCCCCTACTTCAACACCTAAAGCAGCAATTCCAAGGCTGTTGCTCCAACTTTTTATCAGGGTGAACTCTCTGCTTTGGAGGTGCTATTGACTACAAGTACAACTGATATTTATGCTTGGTTCTGCAATATACTGATGCCATTGTTAGCTCCTAATACACCTTTATGCTTAATGAATAAATTGTTATATTAATGAAGCTGCCACATCTAGTTATCCTATACTTTGCTGCTTATAGGAAAGTTATATTCCTTCTGCTGCTGCCATAGTTAGTTATTATCTTAGCATTGCTGCTGAAACTAGTAGTGCATTATTATGGCTTAATTTAAGTTGCATTTATTACTGCTGTTGCCACAGTCTTGTTTCACTACACCTTAATTGCTTAGTTTGAAAGTTGGTATTGTTTCAGATTGTGAGCATTGAGATTGCATTATGTGTCACCATTAGGGTGATGCTAAACTCCTGTTAATCTATTTAACTAGATTATGCCTCCTTTACTCGTAAACTACCTGGTCACCCTATCTGGGGTCCTCTTACTCGTTCCCTTGTTGGACTCCCTTCTACTCCCTTTCTCCCCTGGCCTATCTCTCTCCCCCTGTTGTTCTCATAATCGCCAGAACTCCACTTCTTGGGTACCCCCTCCCTCTTTTGCTGGACTCTCTCAGCCTTGCTGCTCCTCCCTGAGTTTACCACTATCTACTGCCTGCCCAGACCTCACCCTCTCTCCTTCCCCTTATCTACCCCTTATCCCCTCTCTCCCCACTCTCCCACCCTACCCTAATTATTCTTCCTACCTATAACCTGCTCCTTCTCTCTTCACCCCGGTTACAATCTCCTTTTATTTCCTTCTCCCCTCTACTCATGGATCTCACTCTTCCTCTCCTACTCTTAGCTTTCTTCTTTCCTGTTCTACCCCCACTCTCCTCCACTCTGCCCTTCCTTATACCAACAATACACATCACTCCAAACTATTCACTCCCAAAGTCAACCTCTACCTCTCCCCCCTCTCATCTCACACCCCCTTCTCATTTCCTCCCTCATCTCTCTTCTCTCATTTTTCACTCTGTTTTTCTTCCCTCCATTTTATTCAATCTAGACCTCTTCCTTGGGCTCCAGCTATCCCCTCTCCACCACCCAATCCTAAACACTTTTGCTATTGTAGAATGTCTAGGTGTATCAACTACCTCTTTTTCCTCTTCCTCCTTTTCCTCCAAGCAAGCAACAATCAACCAAACCCTGGCCTCTGCTCCCTCTCTTTCCTTCTCCCTTACCTAAAGGCCTTAGACTCTGCAACCTTAATGCTAGCAGTCTACTTTCTAAGCTAGATGCCCTTAAAGTCTGGATCTTCCAGAACTCCCTGGACCTTCTCTGCATATCCAAAATGTGACTCTCCTCTAGAGTTCCTGATTCCCAATTGTCACTCCTTAATTGTCACCTTTTTCACCAAGACTGTGGCAAAAGAGGTGGTGGCATTGCCATCTATGCTTGCCAAAACCTATCCTCCTCTTTCTTTGTATGTGATTCCATCCCATCCTCACATGACCTACTTCTGATTAACCTAAAGTTCTCTCCTCACTCACCATCTTTGTAGTTGTGCTTTATGCCATTCAAAAAATCTCTCCATCATTACTCGTTGATATCATCTCTTCCCTTGTCTCCATAACCTCCTCTGATGAGCTTATTGTTCTCTGAGATTTCAGTCTAAACTGGTCCTCTCTCGCCCTTAAGACCATCATTGAAAAGACTGAATCTCTGAACCTACACCAACTAATCAATGAGCCCACCAGGCCAAACCCACTCTTCCACAACCACTTTCCCCTCGACTAGGTGCTCTCCTCCAACTCCTACCACATTGCTGCGGTCCCTCTCCCAGATTCCTTTAGTGACCACTACATGACCTACTGTGTCCATAAATTATGCATACCCCATGCCCCTCCCAACTAAGATTGGTTTAAATTATTCAGGTAGATAAATACAAAGGCCCTCCTCTAAGACCTTGCATCCTCTGATTGGTCCCTTGTATACTCTTCCCCTGACATTGATTCTGCTCTCTCCCTCTTCTGTCACTTCCTAAACAAGGCATGGAATACCCATGCCCCTCCCAAAAGGTGAAGAGTCAGATGCTGCCACCATCCCTGGATCTCTACTGACATCATTCAACATTGTAAATCAGGAGTTCTTGCCTGGGCAAAATACAGAATGATACTCCCCATCACCCACCATTCATCACTTTTATAGCTCCCTCAGAAATGCCTGTACTACATGCAAGCCCTGCAGTGATGACCCCAGTCAGGAGTTAGTGCAGAAGGTTTCATCTCCATTGTCTGTGCCCACCACGAATGGCAAGGAAGTGGTTTCTGTCCCAGCTCCCCAAAAGTCTTCAGCTTTGTGGAGTCCACCAGTGGAGAAACCCGATTTCAATAATCCAAGGAAAGAGCCCAAGAGGAGTATAGCCTCAGCAGAGATTGAGGAGGAAGAAGAGGAATGGGAAGTGGATAACAGCAGTGTCCCATGTAATCAGTGACCCTCCAGTAGGTGGGAAAGGAGCCCAAATGTGAGAATGCCACCTCTAAGCATGAACAAGCAGATGAGGCCCAGATGCAGAAGTGTGAATATGAGAATGGAATCTGGTTACTCCACGGCCAAGCACCAAGGACTACAATCAGGAGCCTCCCTGAATGGCTACAGGTGGAGTAGATAGTGAGAAAGCAGATCAATAAAGAGTTCCCACAATATGAATATCCTTACATGCCGGAGTGTGGGACATGGTAGAGAAGAAGTGCTCACACTGGGTTTTTCATGGTCTCCTTGAAAAAGTGTAAAATCACCACAATTTTGCATATGGGAAATGAGAGTTACCAGCCTGCAGGTGGTGCAGAGAATTGCTAAGGGTATCTATGCCCAAAGTGGATTTGAGGGACTGACCATTTATAAAAACTACATAATGGTCCAGAACATTGATAGAAAAAGGAAGAAATTCAGTGTCCCTGCAAAAGATTGATTCAGCTGCCCCTGCACAAATCTGACCAGGACTAGTATGTCAGCCACTGGAAAGGACATTATAACCAAGCTCCATGGAGCCATGCTAAATAACGGCTGCTTGGTCTAGGACATTGTGACCCCCCCTCCATATATTGTTTCCTCTATGCAGGTGTTGTTCCCTGAAGAGATTTTGGGACTGCTCCATATTGCAGCAGCCTGAGTTGGGTGAGAGGAACCTTTTTTTCTTTGTTTTCAGTTCTTAAAGTGACTCTATGAACTTTTCAGATGATAGACTTCAATTTTGGACTACATTAATTACATTAAGTGAGTGGGGGGAGCCCATGGAACTGGTAGTAGTAGTACAAGTTTAAAAGTTGCCATCACTGTTAAATTCTGTGATGTTTTAAAGTACTGTAAATCACAAGCATGTGTAGCTACTGTTAAGAAAATGTGCATGTTATTGACAGAGTAACATATTGCATTACTAACTCTATTAAAGGTTTATGTTTAAATGTTTGTTACACTGTTGCACCATGCCATACCTTTTTAGGTTGTGGTGGGGAGGTCTGGGCAGCTTGGCAGCACTAAGGCAGTAAGGGCAGTAAGTTAGGGTACCAGTAGATTTGTAGTAGGATTGGGACACCACCCCTGTTTAGCCAGGCAATCTGTCTGGGGCAGTTCAGGTAGTTGGGCCACTAGGTTGTCGAATCAGAGTGAGATGATCCAGGTTATTATTTTGGATGTAGCCTGGTGGAAGCACAGGAATTCACCATTGTGGCAGTGTGGGCCCAGCATACCCATACTGTGGTTGTCTGGGGAAGGAGTGTGTTTACTTCCTTAGTCAGCCGGGTAGGTAGCTGTGGTAGATATTCACCAAGGTGGTGAGTGTTTAAGCAGGGGATGACCTTAACCCCATATTGGGGTGGTTACTAGTCTATTTGCCCCATCCTGTGTTTTTCTTGCAAACTTCGGCCCAATAGGGAAAAGGGTTAATTATTCTTGGCACTCAGGTTGAGCCTCTTGTTGGTCAGGAGGTCACCACAGGTGCACAGGTGATGAAGCCCAGCAGTTTAGGCAGAAGGGGGAGTTATGGTTGGATGAGTGAGTGGTGAGGGAGTGAGAGTGAATCAGGGATGGGGAGGGGCTCTTGCCTGCTCCAGCCCCTGGCTGTTGGCACTTGGCGGGACACCAAGGAAGTAGTGGGGACCAGCAGCTAGAAGCCACAGAGCATCTTGGAGGGCAGTTAATGTCAAGAGGGGAACCAGCAGCCACAAGTCACAGAGTGCCCTGGTTGCCTGCACTGATTCATACAGGAATCCAGTGGGCAAGAATGTGGCAGGGAGAGTAGTGTCCAGAGAGCGAGTTGCCTTTGAGCTCAGCAGGATATGTCCCCCTTCTCAATTTGGGCTCAGTCACTGCCAGTACTGGGAAAGGATGCAGAGGTCACGAGGGAACCAGCAACTCCCCAAGCCATGAGTACTGCATGTTCTGAGGGGGACCCACTGTACCAGTGCAGAGAGAGAGAGAGAGATGGAGATTATAGAGAGTTTGGGTGACTGTTTAGAATATGGGCTGTCTGGCACTGTGAACTGTTTTGGCACTTGTACTGCCTTCAAACTTTTATGACCATAGTGGTCCCAAGTTAATGCTGCCCTAAAGACTGTTCGACCTCCTCAGCAAAGGTAAAAGCTACTATTATGGCCATACAGTACTGGCCATGTGAAAGCTGAATTTATTCCCCATAAATTACATGATGCTCCCTAGAGCTCTGTGTGAATATGTTTAATTTTTTGGGGATTCCTGTTATTTCTTCAAGTTCTGTCTGGACATTATATTATTGAAATGAACTATTTAATATGCATTAACCTGTTGTTTTCATCCAGCATCAGTGCAGAAAAGGGCACCCTGTGTGTGACATCTGGGCCGGGGTAACATGGCCATTGGAAGTGTTTCTGCTGCTGTGGGTGAAACCTCTGCATGAACATAATCCATCCATACCCCTAGACATGGGGAGAGGGAGTTACATTTCTATGTATGACAGGTTATGTTATTCAAATGGATAAGGCACATTAATGTTCCAGTTTTGCATTCATGCTTTCAGTTTACAGAGCAAGTCTAGATACAAATCTGTGTGGTGGTTGTTGAGGTGGAGTGGTGGGGAGATGAGAGCTTGTGGATCAAACAAAACTAAAAACAAAACAAATTAAATACCTGTGCCATATAGTACTATGTACTCTAGCAACTCCAGCAGTGATGACCATTTCATACATATTCTGTAGGTTACAGTCAGAGATTTCAGAAATATATATATATATAGATATATAGTATATGCCATCAGCCTCCATTCAGTGCTCATAGTAAGCTTTATTTGTAAAAGGCTGGGAAATAATTTAAAAGTTTAAGTTAACAAAAAAGTCAAATTAGTTATCATATTTGGCCATCTTTAGGTTTCAGTATTTCCCCATATAATGCGGTCTGGTTCCTAACCCACTCACTTTCCCCTAGAATGACACTTGTGAATAGTTATGAGAATAACTCAAATCTGAAACAAACTGATCAGAACAATGCTAAGAATTAGGTCCTGAACTGGTGAACACACACACACAGACATGTGCACATGCATGCACGCACGCACAGGCACACACACATGCAAACGCACAAACACACACACATTAGGGACAGAGCGGTAGAGGGAGGGAGAGAGAGAGAGAGATAGAGAAATGTAATTTGAATCTTCCCTGCAGGAATTGTGGATCTCTGTTTATCATTCAGTCCACTAAGAATTAGATCAGTCCTGGAGCAATGCAGTCTTGTTACAAACTCGGTTTGACCAACAAGGCATTAATTAGATACAAATGTGCGAAAAGAGGGTTAGGTGTCTGAATTTCTTCAGTGACTGGTGCTTAGTTTAACAAGTTGCATGTGCTGTTTACACTGAGCTCATCCACTGGCTGTAATTTGAGCTGGCATGAGTGTGCTGCATGTAGGAGAGGAATGTATGGAATGAATCCAGCAATCTCTCTTTCTCTCTGTCTCTGTCTCTATCTGTCTCTCTCACACACACACACACACAGAAATAACACACACACACACACACACACACACACACATATAAAAAAGATGCTCAAGAACAAGGGGGCATGATATGAAGCTGGAAGGGGAGACATAGAGGGGATGTGAGGAAATACTTCTTTACAGAAATGGTGGTAGATATCTGGAACAGCCTCTTACCTAAGGTGGTGGGTACTGAAATAGTAACAGATTTCAAACATGCATGGGATAGACACAGGGGATCTTAGTAATGGGAAAGATGGGATAAGGCTGGATGTCAATTAGGGTCTATGGTAGCACAGTAGGTAGAGACTTTAGGGCAGACTAGGTGGGCCAAGAGGTCCTTTTCAGCTGACAGCATCTATGTTTCTATTTTTCTCTCTCTGTCTTTCTCAGTGGAGTGCTTTCAGCAGAGGTATTGTGCTTCAAGTCCAAAACTGTTGTGCTTTGTTGGGAGCCTGATGTGCCCTTTTTTTCCCAAATGATAGCAAGATGGCTTGCAGAGCTCTGCCCTGCAGCCATAAAACTGAGCCTCAAAATTTGTTGCATTCTCTTCTCTTGAGGTCACTCTTTGACTGCATCCACGGTATTCATAATACTGATTAAATAACTGGTTAGTTTCAATTACAGCCTGAAAACCTGTACCTAAAATTGTCTGTTGCATACACTTCATTACACACAAGTGTGTGTAATGGAGAACTGCCTCACTGTTACACACAGCACGAGACAGACAATAGCTACAGACAAATGTACTGTACTTTGGTTATTGGTTCTGTTTCTACCAGCCAACCCTGGTTCTGTTGCCAGTAATTATAAAAAAGTGAAGAATAGGAAACTGAAAACTTGTTTTTTATGCATCCTTGGTATATGATACAATAACATTTCTCTCCACCGTCGCTCTTACAGTTTGTGTGGCATCGCACCTCAAGGGCTTAAAACAAATCTCATTATACCCTGTTGCCCATACTTTATTCTTTATAGGTCAGGGTGGTGAGGGCACAGATTTTTGGTAATTAACATCACAGATCCAACCTGATTCTCCTACACCATCGGTAGGTGGAGCTGGCACCAAAAATTATTATAAAATAATCTACCTTGTCTTATGAATCAAATAGAGGCAAAATAAAAATCCATACATTTATGGGTTTTTTTGTTTGAACTGTCAACTAGATTTTTTTGTTAACTTGTACTACCACTTTAAAAATTAAGAGTAAATTAGTTTTTTTTTTTTTGTCTTCATGGAGTAGAATGTTCAAACAGTTAGCAGGCTGGTACTAGAGTTTGAGCAGAACTTACTCTTATCTGCATGCTCGAGTGGTACTTATCTCACAAGTGTCATATTGAAAGTGATAGTTAGCATGGCCCACAATTTTAAGCATGTAAGCACTAAGCCACCCCCAGTGCATATGGTAATGAGAGGTGGAGTCCATATCTACAGTGTGCATTGTCATATCTGAAGCAATTTGGAAGTGCAAATAGGTTTTTCATTCAGTGCTAAGGCTTCAAAAAGCACATTTTTAACAAGCATAAATAGTGCTGATACCCCTCTCCCTGTCCCAAATAATCGTATCTCTTTTGTCTGGTGCCATGATGTCCCTCTTCCCATTTCTACAAAGCATCTCTCCTGGTCTTTGATGGCACATCCCAAAACCCTGAGCATACAAATCATCTTCTCCTGTCTTGCAATGCCAGAAGCACATAGCCTCAGCTCGCCTACTCAGATGGTAACTGCCTAATTCCTACAAGCACTGTAGCAATATGGTAATGGGTAGACTGATACAGCAGTTGCAAGACATCTGTGAAAAATCACAGAACAAATTATCATGCGTACATTGCCCTTTGCTCAGCAGTTAGCAGAGATTTCCAATATGCCATCCATTTTGTTCAAACACATGTGAACAGTTTAATGAAAGAAACAGCAAGCCCTCAAACTATAGCTAGCTGGCCAGGCCAGCACTCATTCAATATGCAGTAATAAACACACCAGTGCATTCAAAGAAGAAAGTGCTTCTCCATTTAATCATGCAATACAATCAACCAGCCAGGGCAACATCCATATTTTGACTTTGAAGTGACTAACAAGCAAACCATCAAATTATGTGGAGTAACTAAATAAATTAGACAATCTAAAGTATACAAATTAAACCCCTAGATGTACTTGGTGGTAATAAGAAAGGTAATCATAAAATAGCTGTTCTACTCTTCAAAACAGGCATAACTGATCATTTATTTCCAATAAATAAGCTTGTTTTACTCTTGAAACTATCAAAAGCAGGCCAGTATTTCCATATTTATCATTTAGATATTTAAAGATGTAGTGCAGTGTTGTGAGACCTTTCCTAGCACATATAGTGTAAACATAAAATACAGTGCAGATCCCGAGCATAAACATACAGTACATTTAGACATTATTTATTTATTTAGTTAGTTAGTTAGTTTTTGTTGACCAGGTAAGTGCACTAGCCAGAGTCTGCCTATTTTCAGGCACGACTCGAGGAAGGGGGGATACAGATGAATGCCAACTAACCTTGAACCAGATTAAGCTGTTGGTGGTATTTTTTTAGTGAAATTATATAGTCCTTTAAGATTTTGTATATCATTTTAATGTTTTGGTTAGTTTACTCTGGTCCTTTTACATATTCAGGACAATCATTTCTGGTGGTGTGTAAGGTCCATGCACGAGTGGTGAATGGTGATGGCAGGAATGGAGGCATCATCTGCAGTTGGTGGCAAAAAAAAAGCATAGAACATAACTGCGACTGCTGTACCATTTTTTTCTACATCTGTTTGGGCATGTGTGATTTATTCACACATACATAACATTACAGAGGTCAGTATGTCAACAATGGCATATTAATTGAGGTGTCACTTTGGGGAAATTATTATGAAAGTGTATTATGGTTTGTGTGCAGCATACTGACACTCATTATTTCATACTGATACTGATACTGATACAGACTGACAGCCGCAATATCACATCACTTAGGTATCTGCCACTCAGCAGTGTACCAAAACTGGAGAGGGATGGCAGTGAGTTAGAGCCCCAGTGACCCTTACCAATAGGGCGAAAGCTTTCTTCTTGCTGTGGGGACATGGCTACATCTAGGCCAATGGAAGCATGGCTCATAAGTCATGTCACTGGGGAGGACAGTCAAATCAGGAGAAAAAAAATTGAGGAAAAATACTTCATGCTGTCTCCAGTATGGCTCATAGATCTTAAACAGGGTATATACTTGATTACTGTCTATATTCCTGATTACCAGGTATTTCCCCTGATTAGAGGGTACTGTATATGCCTGGAAAGATAGCAAGATAGGGAAAATCAGATGCAATGGAAAACAATATGATGCTGATGGCATTTTTTTTAAAGTTAGAAATTAAGAGTGAGTCATATTGTATGAATATCTGTGTATGATGTAAGTTACAGTCTACTGGTGGTATATACATTGTGTATACATAGGCCCTCATATTCAAGCAGTGGTGTAGTGGAAGCAGTTTGCTTGCCCAGGTAAGGAAGGTTCAGGAGGGAGATGAGGAGACACTTTTTTACAGAGATGGTGGTAGCTGGGTAGAATGCATTACCTGCAGAAGTGGTATGCAGTAGAACAGTGGACTGCTTCAAACTCTGGGGTCCCTCAGGGCTCCATCCTGGGTCCAATACTTTTTAGTCAACAACCTCCACAGCTCATGTACTGGTAAAATGCTCCTCTATGCTGATGATGCAGTCCTCATTGCATCACATCCCAATCCCACCTCCCTCCAATTATCCCTCCAGCAAGCTTCCAACCAAGCCAAAATGTGATTCGGCGACTGAACCTAAAGAAAACCAAATCAATGCTCATCTCCCACCACCAAAATAAAGCTAAAAATACCTCCCTCTTGATCATCCCCAGCACTCTACACCCGCTAGAACAAGTGACCACATACAAGTACCTAGGCATCATGTTCGATACTGCCCTCTCCATCCACACCTACATTAATG
The DNA here is from genome assembly GCA_016271365.2 of Neoceratodus forsteri. Lineage (NCBI taxonomy): Eukaryota > Metazoa > Chordata > Ceratodontiformes > Ceratodontidae > Neoceratodus > Neoceratodus forsteri. The sequence continues at coordinate 1,148,755,102 of CM057452.1, read as the reverse complement.
CCCTGTCAACCGCCATTAACTCTCAGATTGGTCTGCTATACCGGCACAGGGTCTTCCTGCCTCAGGTTGCCCTCAGGCTGGGCATCACCTCCTCTGTCTTTTCCCTCGTGGACTATGGCTTGGCCATCTACACCACAGCTGACAACACTGCCCTCTCCAAAATCCGAGTTCTCATCAATAAGGCCTGTAGGCTCCTGACCAGTGTCCCCAGCTGAACTCACACCTGCCTTCTCTATACTACCACCAATCTGCTCAACTTTGAGGAGTGACTGCTCTACCAGACCTGCCTTCTCACTAAGACATCACTGCTAGGACTCTCCCACCCCCGGGAGTCTCCACCTCCCTACAGCAGTCATCATCTTCCATCACCACCCATAGCTCCGTTAAGGCCACTTTCAAGGTGCCCAGAACCAAGACCTTTCTTGCCCAGAGATCCTTCCTTTACCGAGCCCCCACCTAGTTCAACTCTCTCCCTAGCTGCATCTCCAACTAGCCAAAAATTGGCTCCTTCAAAACAGCCCTTCAGAACCATATATTTAATACCAGCTGTTGCAGGTGCAACTAACCCCCTGTTGTAACCAGTGGTACCTGCCCGCCTTGCCCCCTGGCCTGACAATGTCCACTGGATAGTCTCCCTCCCACAGACCCACTACTTCCCTACTAGATCCAAACAGGGATGTAACCCGCTGTCTTCACTGAGGACCTACTGTATCCATAAGTGTAACTCAGTTTTGTAACATTATGTAACCTAAGTAACATACAAACTACTACATTATGTAACCTAAGTGTATCTATGTTAAATGTTCCTTTTACTGCACCTGTAATGTTAGCCTCTGTTTTAATCTGCACTGTAATAACTGTCTTAATGTCTGCCCCCCCCTGCAATGAGGTGCCTTTGTAAATGAGTCTCTGACTGAAAGGTTGTAAACCCGCTTTATAATGAATGAAAATGAATGAATGAATATTAAAACAACAACATCAAAAGGAGGGGATGAAGAAACAAAACAAAGGGCAAACCACCTGTATCAAGGAGTGTGAGAAAACAAAAACAGGGCAAACTGTCCTTTTAAAAAGACAGAGGGGCACAAAAGCGAGGGCAACCAGCCTGATTAAAAGGTGGGAAGTAAACAGAACAAAGGTACACCACTAGTATAAAAAGGGGGGTCAAAAACAAGAAGGTACCTACCCATATAAAAGGGGGGAACAAAGGGGAGGGCAACCACCTGAATAAAAAAAGGGGGAAACAAAAAACAGGAGGGCAACCACTCATATCAAGAACGGAAACAAAAACAAAAGTGCAACTGCCAATACAAAGTCATATAAGGGCACACATGCAGTCCAGCAAGTCTTTAGGTACCTTCAAGGAGTTGCAGGTGGTGGTGGTGTCTGCTGGCAGAGCTCCTATGCCATTGCTGGCATCAGTCCCTATATGGCCTGGGTGGATATACTAACTCCATGGGTGCAGTCCTTCACTCAGCACAGTACCAACCAGGGGAGATGAACCTGGTGTTAGTGGAGGTCATTCTGTCCCTCCATCAGTGCTGGTCCCATCAACCCCTGTGGACTCCTTCACCCTCTGGGCACTTATGAAAAGAAAGAAACAGAAATCAGTGAGCATTGCACACAGATCAAGGGATACAGGAATGGTATACTGTACATAACAGACATACACCCAGCAAACACATGGGCCACCTAATTGGTCAGGGGCAAACAGCAACAAGGGAGTGTGCATTGCAGAGCAGAGACAGGAATGTGGTCCCAAACAATAGAGGAAAGCACAATACAATTGGTGTGACATGCTTCAATGGAAAAAGATTGAGGCATGCAAGGAACACATGGCACCAGCTGGCATGCCAGATTATGAAACACAGCACAAGCAACAACAGCACCAGGACTGAGCATGATAGACTGTGTGATGGCCCAAGTAGTGTGGAGCTGCACCCACCAAATCAGTGCCCTGCACACTGGTCATCCAGCGCACACAGGCCCACATAGATATGCAGGACAACTGACATCCATCGGTCACTCTGGCCATCCACAGGGGCAGGCCCAGGCACACATGTGTTACCCACAGCACATCTATATATGGATGGCACCATCATGCAGCAGCATCTGCAGCAGCTGGTGAAACACACAAGAGCAGCAGCAGTGTATGTTTGTGGGCATCCTACACAACACTGGTGTGAAATGCCGAGCCTCAGGGAGGCATCTCCCCATTCAAGCAGATGATGGCCTACCCTAGGCACAGGGTTGCCATCCATACAGAGCCACTGCAGGACAGTGGGCCTGCAATGACACAGATCTGTCCAAATGTATGCATTGTCTTGTCTGTGTACATTGGAATGATCATACTCTGGTCATCATTGTATTGGTTAGACTCCATAGATTCTGCATCACACTGTAACACATATGGTAAGGTACATAAAATGCCATGCAATGCTACCCCCTGATGCTGACACCATGGCACATAAGCCCGGCTCTTCTTGAGATGCAATGGAATGTCACTGTGTGCATATGGGACTGGACATGGAACTGCTGTAGGCAGATTGTGATGAGTGCTATATGACACACAGCAAGACAGTGGTGTACTGGTCTAACACTGGCCCGAGCCTACCACCACCAGATAGACAGGCATAAATAGACTCAACTTTGTGGCACAACAAACCTAACTGACACTGAAAGGCATACCAATTGGAGCTGTGACTGCTTCTGCAAACACCCTTGTATACTGGGGTGGTGGCACAGGTTACTCCAATGCATGGTATAATGTATGCCAAGGCATATTACACACACACACACACACACACACACACACACACACACACACACACAGAGCAAACAGTATACTGCACAAACCCTGACACACCACAGTGTCAGTGGTGGGACAATACCTCAGATGCAGAGTGATTGTTCCCAACAACAACAACATAGGTTCCACCTCCACATGTATGAATTCAGCATGGCAACACACACATGGACATCTGTTTCCAACCACAGAAGCATGCAGCATAGTACAAACATGCATTCTAGAGTGTGAAACACAATACAGGCTACTTATGTGGACATGTATCTGCAGCCTGGCTAGTCTGAGCCCCATCACACCCTGGTGTGGCCTGAGAAGGGTTCTGGCAGAGCTGCTGATGTTCCTGGGCCCCTGCCTTGCCCCATGGGCACTGAGGTCTGCAGAGGAGCACAAAGGAGATGTGAGTGATAGCATTCAATGGAACACATTGCACAGTACCATACACCCTAAACAATATACATGCCCACATGCAGGTACTGTGCACCAGCTTCCACATGTGCATGGTATGGGTGGACAGGACTGGTGAGTGCCATGTTGAACCATTGTGAACAGTAATCTCACCACACGCAGCTCTGCCATTGCCACTGATTATTATGTATATTCCTGATTGCCAGGACTGGGCAACTAGAATGATACATCAAACTGTTGTAGGTATGGGCGTATGGCCTACAACAGAGTACACCAGCCCCTGAAGAAGTCATATCCTGCCATCATCCTCACCACCCATGTACAGCACACCCATACATGTTGGCTGCAGGCCATGTATACCTCATAGGTGGTGACACCTCCTCCTCCTCCCCTGGCAACTATTGACCAATCTTTATTCCTCCACCTCTTTCTAAAGCCCTGGAAAAATTAGTGGCAGACCAATTTTTGGAATATCATACCTCCCATGACCTACTATGCAAAGAGCAGCACGGTTTCCAACCAGGTCATAGCACGACCACTGCTCTAGTTGAGTTCTCAAACTTCCTCCACGAAACACTCGACAAAGGCCACCTTGTGGGGACTGTCAATATTGACATCTACAAGGCCTTTGATATGATCTGTCACCCACTCCTACTTGACACCCTTCAACAGCTAGGTCTCTCCCAAAGGCCTGCTGGACTGGTTCGCTAGCTATCTCTCTGCAAGGTCTCAGTGCATCCAAATTAACCACACCCTCTCCAGCACCCACCAATACACTCTGGGGTTCCACAGGGCTCCATCCTGGGTCCTCTTCTCTTTAGTTTCTACATCCACGTGCTACTAATCTCCTGCCCCAGCAAAGTCCTTCTTTATGCAGATGATGCTGTTCTCCTCTCCTCACACCCTGACCCCTCCTCTCTTCAGACCACCCTGCAGCGCTCATTTAGCCAAATTGAAAATTGGTTTAGTGACCGCAGACTAGTCATTAACATTAAAAAAACTAAAGCAATGTTATTTGTTCACCATCAAAATAAGGCTAAAAATGCACCCCTCTATATACGATCCAGCTCACTTTTTCCCGTTGAGCAAGTTAGCTACAAATACCTTGGCATCACTTTTGACTCCGCCCTCACTTTTCACTCCCATATCAACCTCCTCACCTCAGCAACTAACATGCATACAGGCCTCCTATAACACCATACGGACTGTTTCCCCCCCTGAGGCCCTCAGATTAGCTGTTACCTCATCTGTTCTATTGCTGATAGATAACTGACTCCCAGTCTATGATGCAGCTAATGCCACCACCCTCAGCAGAATCCAAGTGGCCTTAAACAAAGCCTGCAGGCTCCTCACTGGTGCAGACAGATGGACCCACATGTGCACCCTGTACTCCCTAGCCAACATACTCAATCTTGATGAAAGGACTCACTGCCAGATCTGCCTCATGGCAAAAAAAATATTTCTAGGCTTCTCCCCACCAGGAGTCTCCTTCTCCCCCTTCACCTGGCATCTCCCACTGCCTCTACTCACACTGTACACAGGACTACTCTCAAAATCCTGAAAGCACAGACCTCACTTGCCCAGAGATCCTTCCACTACAGGGCACTTCACTGGTACAATGCTCTCCCCCCCTCAACTACCCAACTCTCAAAAATAGGTCAATCTAAGGCAGCTCTAAAGAGCCACCTCCTATCCACCTGCAGCTGCAAGTGCATGCAACGGGTACTGCCTTAACACTCTGGTCATTTCTCCCTCTCAGGTCCTTATCTTGACCCTGGATGACAATAGCCTCCTCCAGGCTGCACTGCCTTAATTTTGAACTTGTCTTTGAACCGAATTTAGCTACTATCCTGTATAGGACCTCCTCACTATTATTGTAACTGCTGCATGACTAATGTCTGTAATGCCCATGTTTTTTTCTGTATTGTTTTGTACTGCCACCTGCTAAGACTGTATCCTCACCATTACCCATCTGTTTCATGCCTATACCCATGTACTCTGTCTAATATGTCTTACTGCACCCTGTATTTCTAAGCTTGTGAATCTGTATGTAATCTGACATGGAGCCTTTGGAAATGAGTCCCTGACTCAAAGGTTTGCAATTCCAAATAAATACATAAAAATAAAATAAGTGAACATGAGTGCAGTGTGACTCTGGAGATATTGAGGGTGCAGGGACATGCAGTCATGGCTTTTCCATGTCCTCCAGCCAGTAGGGACTTTTCCATACGCTACAGTCAGTTTCTTTTTTCCTGCCACCTTTAATGAAACAGGACTATCTGCAGCAGTTATTTTGTCCCTACTGTGTTTTTTACTGAGCACAGTACACCTCATGGTACAGTATGTGGTAGGATGCATTGATCACCAGCTCCCATACAACAGGGGCACAAGAAGCATACCAGGACAGCAGCAGTAGTAGAGGACATGATACCATAGGTGTAGTCAGCACATCGGTCAGTTCAGAAGTGGCACCTCCTATGCAGTATAGTAGTACCAATGAATTACATGGTAGATACATGCTGGTACCCATGCTACATAAAATGGACAGTGGACATGAAACAGATTATGGCCTCATCCAAGTGCTGTTGGGTGCACCTTCCACCACAGCTACATGTAGAACATACATTACATCCTCCTGGGCCATACCTGACAATTGGCATGTACTTATCTAGTGTACCTTACGTGGTAAACAGAACCCACTTGCAATACAGTTCATTAGTACACTACCCATGCATCCACCCTGACATTACAGCCACCACTGTGGTGGCACACAACCTTGCTGCCATGACAGATGCATGCCTCAGAGATCCACGGCATGTCCTGTAATGTACAGGGCCTCAGCGACATCAATTGGGGTTGTGTTCCCACACTGCAGCATTGGTAGGACTAGGACATTCAAGTGGAAGGGTCCAATAAGACAGAGGGAACACAACCAGGACATAATGGTCCACTGCACACACCCTCATCCACATAGCCCAGGATGCATTCTATCCTGGAAACAGAATTGCACACAGGTCACTGCAACAAACATAGCCATAACTCTCTGTACTCACCTCGCCTGGGCACTGCACCACTGGAGACTAGTGCTCACAGCTTCTGAAGTTGGTGTGGCTCCGTCCCTGACAGGTCATTAATCCTGTGGTGACACTGGTCCTCTGTGTAGACCAGTCTTGTCCTTCTGGACATCCTCCTACCCACTGATGTCCACAGCTCTGATCTGGCCATGTCCAACTTCCCCATGTCCAGCAACTACTGCTCACTGGTCATCACAAGGTCCATGAAGATGGCCAGCTCATCACCTGTTCACCTGGTATCACTCTGTAGAGCAGGTTTCATACATCTGGCCATTTTGCCTTATTTTCTTTTCATAGCACCACAGCACTTCCAAAAGATGTCCTGGCTGTATAGGTGTGTCCTTCATGCTTGCACAGCATGTTCTGCCATTTGCAATGCACAACCCTAGTTTTGTGCAACATAACATGCATTTTCGGTGGTAGGGGATTTAAGGTCTACAACATGCAGCATGTATATGGTGGTACGTGCACAGTGCGCAAATACTGCTGTTTGCAATACAATTGCCAAACTGTGCAGCATACTTTCTCACTTGACATGATAATGTCACCCACTATGTCTGACATCATACATGCACCATGCATGGCCATAGCGCTAGCGCAAACTCAATGCCTAGGCTATGGCAGATTTGATAGCATTGGGGTCCAACCTGCAAAATTCATCTAAAGTATGCAAATGAGCTAATTTTGCTTTCTGAGGAAAAACAAACACAGAGCGCATGTCATTACTAGTGTGCATGCATTCATTAGCATGCTTAATTGCATATGGAGCATATACAAAGAGCAAAATGCACCACCACTGTGGGCAGCTAGTGGTAAGTGTATTGTGAAATAGCCTACAAAGGGACATGGGCGATCATGGCATTGTGTATATTCTGTATGTGGCTTTGACTATGGCTGTATCTGGACATGGGTGAGCCTGCGTCAGGCAGGCTGCCAGCTGTGTTGGGACATGCCTTGCCGCAACACTCATGTATTCATGCCAAAGGCGTCGAGGCCTTCACTCTGATGTATCTTTCATCAGTGTTGTGTTGTGTGTATGCACTGTCTACCTGAGTTCCTTCCCCATGTCCAGCAGGTAACATGGATGAGAATGCCAGAACACTGACCCACCACGTCTCTGAGGATGATGTTCAGGTGCTGGCACAAGCCAATGTGACCAGGGAGTAGGTCATGACCCAGAGGCAGGGCACAATAGCAAGTTAAGGCAGGCCTGCCTTGAAATAATGCACACAGTCGCTGCTGTTGGTGGCTGTAACAGGACCATGGAGGGAGTGCATAAACACCTTGTGAACATGAAGAGGTGGACAAAAGAAGTCCTGTCAACAAAATGGAGGGAGATGCATATGACAGGTAGGGGTCCAGAGGTATCAGTGGCTGAAAGTACCCTAGCTCCTGCAATGGAGTCAATAGCCTCCCCCTTATGGATCACGGAGATTATGGTAGTGCCAGGTGGTGGCTATGAGATCCAAGTGGGACCAACTCACCCATGTGAGTGATTGACTGTGTGTGGACCCATAGGGCATGTTTGCATATGTCTTTGTATATATGTATGGGTGCACACATGCACCAGTGTTGTGTGACACATTTGTTGCAGGTCGCAGAAATGTTTTGAGGTATCTTGATGTGTGGCCATCTGTGTAGTAAACTACTACATTGTCACGTGTCATCACCTGTGTGCTCATTATTGATGGGGTGTATGCTCACTGGTGATGGGGTGTATGCCCACTGCTGGTGGAGTGTGTAATGTGTATTGTCCCTGGGGATATGCTCAGTGCACTGCACAGACAGCATGGGTGTTATGTCACTATATGCAAAGCATGCAAGCTGCCCCAGCTAGCACACATGTATTGTATATACAGCACATTTCTATATATATGTCTCCTCTCCTCTCCCAACAGCTTTCTCTGTCATTCCAGACATTGTGGGGGATACTCCACATCCATCTTGGTGGCAGCTGCCCCTTCTAGTCACCCTTGTGTAAGTGATGACCAACCCAGTAAGAAGGGTGAAGAGAATGATGAAAACAAGACCTTCATTGAGGGCTGGGAAAAAGAAGGGTCTGCCCCAGATTGGAAGTTGTTCTCCACCCCTGCCAGCCTCCATAACAATGGAGCCCAGCTGCTACCCATATCCATCACTGTGGTCACAGAGGTGCATCTCAAAACAGCCCTTGACACAGCCACTACTGTGTCACCCCATTACCCCACCTCTGGCACAGCCATTGTCCTGTCATCCCTGGCCAATCCCACAGGGACAGTGGCTGCTGCCTTACCCTATGACCCTTCCACTGGCACAGCCAACACACTGCCACCCCCAGTCCCCCCAACCCTTCCCACTGGCCAGACACAGCAGGGCCCAAACTCCCCCAATGTGCTGCAACACTGCTTGAGGTGCAGCCCTGGGATGCACAATGGCCGAGTGTGCAGCATGATTAGCAACAACAGGAAGCAACTGCCAACCTTTAGCTTCTGCATTTTGCTGTGGAGGCACAGAGTGTCATGCAGTATAAAATGTCACATATACACCACGTGCTTCAAAACAACATGCAGCATGCTTACGAGAAGATGGAGCCAGACCATTAGGAGCACATACAAACATACAACATTCACCAGCAGAAAAAGGCCTTATGTTCTACCATGTCTGCTCAGTTGTGCAGCTAGCAGCCCTTATTTTGCAGTTGCCCCTCCCTCCCCTGCCTCACCTCCCTTGACCTTCCCTTTTACTCTGTCCCATCCCCTCTTGAAGCCCCCCCAGTGTTCTACTAGATATCACCTCTGCTGGCAGCGCGTTCCAACCGGCCACCACCCTCTCCATAAAAAAGTGTCTCCTCATCTCCCTCCTGAACCTTCCCCCCTCATGCCTCCTATTATAGGCTCAGGTGTCCCTCCTCTCCCTTAGTTTGAAAGGCCCCTCTGTACTAGTCTTGTTTATACCAATCATGTACTTGAAGGTTTCAATCATATCTCCCCTCTCCCTCCTCTCCTCCAGCGAGTACATGCTCAATTTCTTCAGCCTACTCTCCTACAATAAGTCTGCCAGCCCTTTGATCATCGTTGTCACCCTGCATTGCACCCCCTCCAGTAGCTTAATGTCCCTCTTCAGGTATGGGCACCAGAACTGCACATAGTACTCCAGGTTTGGCCTGACCAGCGATCTCTACATAGACAGAATCACCTCCCTCTTCCTTGAGGATATTCCCCTAACAATACAGCCCAGCATTCTGTTGGCCTTTGCAACCACCTTTCTACACTGTGCTGAGTTGTTCATTGCCCCCATAATGATCACCCACCGATCCTTCTCCTCTTCCATTACTGCCAGCTGCTCACCTCCCAGATGGTAGCTCCTTCTTGAATTTTTATCACCAAAGTGCAGCACCTTGCATTTTTTGGCACTGAATCCAAGCAGCCAGGTACCTGACCAGAACTCCAGCTTAGCCAGATCCTCCTGCAGCTCTTGTCAATCCCTAAGGTCATTGACCCCTGCCCCAATCTTGCTCTTGATGACCACCAAAATGTCTGCAATGAATATCCCAAACAGCACTGGTGCCAACATTGAGCTCTGTGGAACACCATTCGTCACCACCCTTGGGAATGATAGCTCCCCCACCATCACCACTCTCTGATGTCTCCCCTGTAGCCAGTACACCACCCAGGCCACCAACTTTGCTCCCACCCCTGTACCTTTAAGCTTACTTCCCAGTCTCCCATGTGGCACTGAGTCAAATGCCTTACTGAAATCAAGACACAGAATGTCCACTGCATGGCCCTCTCCAGTTGCTTAGTTACCTAATTGTAGTACTCTAAACAGGTTTGTCTGGCATGATCTGCCAGCGACAAAGCCATGCTGCTTACTGTTCTGCAGCCCATTCACCTCAAGAAGGAACAGCAGCCTCTCCTTCAGGATTGTTTCCATTAGCTTTCCCATGATGGATGTGAGACTCACCAGTCTAAAGTTCCACAGATCATCTTTGGGGCCACTCTTATGGATAGGTACCACGTGAGCCATTCTCCAGTCCTGAGGTACACACACTGAATCTAGTGAGGTATTGAATAGGTCTGCCAAGGGCTTTTTAGTATCTCTGCCAGTTCCTTCAGCACCTTGGGATGAATGCCATCTGGCCTTGGTGTCTTGTCTGCCCTCATTGACTTCCATCCCTTGAGTACCCTGTCCTCTGTGATCCCCCTATCTGTCACCCTCTCTCCTTCCCTACCTGCCTGCAATCCCCCCTTGGGCATCTACCCTTTTCCTTGGTAAATACCAAGCAGAACTAATCGTTTAGCACTTCTGCCACTCCCTCCTCACCTCCACCTAACCCCCTTCCCTCCTGATCCTTAGTATATTGTCCTTGCAGCCCCTTTTCTCCCTGATGTACCTGAAGAATTCCATCTCTTCCTCCTTAATGCTCTGCACCAGCCTGAGTTTCTTTGATGCCTTTGCTACCCTTACTGCCCTTGTCACCTTTTTAGCTTCCTTCTGGTACTCCTCCCTGTCCTCCTCCTCCCTGTCTTCTTATACCTTCTAAAGGTGGCTCTTTTCCTCCTTATCCTTTCCATGACTCCATTGGTAACCCAGCTAGGTTTCTTAGCCCTCGCTTTTTAACTCCTAAACTTGACGCAGGCTTTCATTGCCTCCACTACTCCCTTCTTAATTAGCTCCCACCTCTGGTTAGTGTCCATACTAGGGTCAATTTTGGCCACATGCTCCTTAACTAGTTCTCCCTTCCTCCTGAAGTTGGCCCTCCTGAAGTCCAACACACCTATATCAGGCAGTACACATTCCTTACCAATATCCAATGTGAATCATATCAAGTGATGGTTGATCCCCGGCAGTGGCTCTTCTACCCTCAGTTCCCTCACAAACTCCCCATTTGCCAGTACCAGGTCAAGGATGTTTCCTCACCTGGTTGGTTTGCTGACCATCTGCACCAGGAAGTTGTCCTGGAAGGCATCTAGCACCACCTGCTCCCTCCTATTTCATGTGGCTGGAGTACTCAAGTCCACTCCTGGTAGGCTGAAGTCCACCACTATCACCACACTCCCCTTTCCGCAGGCCCTCTTAATCTGTCCTGCTAATTCCTTGTATAGTTCTTCAGTCTGGGAGGGTGGCCTGTTTACCAGTCCCATCCTGATAGTCCTATTCCTCGAGTCCTGGATCTGCACCCACAGTGCCTTGGTACTACCCTCCTCCCTCTCCTCCCTCATGCACTTCAGTCCTTCCCTCACATACAGCGCCACCCCTCCTTTTCCCATTTACTCTGTCCTTGCGGAAGATCCTGTACCCTGGTGCTGCCAGGTCCCAGTCATGGTGCTGGGTGGCCCATGTTTCAGTAATTGCCACCATGTCCACCTCCCCTTCCACCATGAGTGTCTGAAGCTCTGCAGTTTTCTTCCCCAGGCTTCTAGCATTCAAGGTGACCATCTTCCACCCCCTTACCTTCCCCTCCACCCCTCCTTCCACCTCCTTTTAACATCCTCTCCAGTACCTGCCCCTAATTCCCTGCTACTTTCCTGGGGGGTAAACTCGTCTGACTTCCCTTCCTGTGGCCTCTGCTTACCTCCTGTCCACTTGCCACCCCCCATTCCTAGTTTAAATATCCAGACTCTTCTATGTAGTTATTATCCCCTTTCAACACTCGCTTGATCTCCTCACTTAGGTGGAGTCGATTATTCCAGTAGTGGCTGCTCTCCACCCAGGTCCCTCCCACCCCCCAGCCCACACCCTCTGGCCTGACACCAAGTTCCAAGCCATTCATTAAATTCCTCTATCCTTCTTTTTCTTGCCATGCTCACCCTGGGAACAGGATGTATCTCCAAGAAGGTCACTGATCTTCCCGCTCCTTCGCATGGTGATCCTGCCTCCTCAACTCCTTCTACTGTCCTATCAGCCAGGTTGTTCATCCCTAAATGCAGAATTAAATGAGGTTTCTTCCTACCACTTTTGGTAAATTTCAGTACTTACTGACTGACCCGCCCTCTCCACTGTCATTCCAGTCATGGCTTTCACACATATGTGGCTATGCCTCCCGCCCTGCTACCCCACCTGACACCCCTCACTACTGAGTCTCCCAAAACTAGGGTTCCACCTCAATTTTCCTCCATGTGCTCCCCTTCCTCCCTTCCCCTAAACTTCAATGCCTCCTCCTGTTCCCCTGTTCACCCACGTTACACCATCCTCATCTGTACCCCCCCCAGTGCTTCTTTCATCGTGGCTACCAACCGTTACACCACCAGGCTCTCTTGCATTTTCTTCTTCACTTCCCCTCATGACTGCAAACTGATTTTCCACAAGCTCAACTCCTAGGCCTACATTCTCTGTCTTTCCCATGCTAGCCACTCCCTCCCTTCTGCCACCTTCACACTCTCCCCCTCCCCTTCCCCCTAACTGCTCCCTGTTTGTTCCCCCCTTCCTCCCCTTCCTCCCCTCCAACCACTTCTCTTCCCTGCCTTTCTGTTCTGCCCTTTGACCTTGGTCCCCACGATACAATGTTTCACAGCCTAAGCCACCCTTTTTCCAAGATCCCACCTCATTCCCCTTCCCACTCCTCCTTCCTGTTAACCTACAGTGCCTCTCCTCCTCATCTTCCCAGCTGTCACCACATACAGTTGGGCAGCAACCCACCGTGGCCTACTGTGCCATCCACAGCTGCCCCTGCAGTCTCTTGATCTCTTCTTTAAGCTTCCCTATTTGGATGCGCATTAAACATGCCTCCACTCTCCATGCCATTTTGAGAAAGATTTTCACTCCATAGTTGTTGCAGCCCACTACCCGACCCAAATCTCTATTCCACCACCAGTGCCCCCCTCCCATACCCGATGAAGGATCCCCTCCCTCTCCCAAGACTTCTCCACTCTTCCTCCACCAAAACTGAACACTTTCCCTCCTGCACACAAATCCATTCACCTAGGCTTTTCCTTTAAGATGGCTGAGCAGCCTATTGCAAGCCCTTAGCCTTCCTATTCCCACTATAGCCATCCAAACCTTGTAGATGCTCTTTCTTACATAAAACATAGATAGTCTCCTGGTACAGTTGTAAGTCCCTACAATTGAACTTAACTCCTTACCCTCCATGCCCTTATGAGAGTTGCTAAAGCCTAATGAGTAGCATCCTTGAAGTGTCCCTCCAAAATAAACACACTTTCCTACTAATACATTTACAGTTAACAAAGGCTAATCACCCGAATACTTGCTTTGCCCAAAAACATTGAGTAGCAAAGCACATCAACAAAAAGCCACAATAACTTACTCCTGAAGAAAATGTCTCTCTGGCCTTTGAACAGATTTTTCCTCCTCTCCACTCCTTTGGATCTCCACCCTGTGCCCGCTCCTCACTGGCCAGGCCCACAGCTGGGTGTGGATCCTGAGACCGTAATTGGGTGGTGGTGTGGGGTGGGTGGGGAAAAAAAAATGTGCTACAGTGCCAATGGGCTCCAGCCTTTTAAGGCTCAGCCACCAATTTGAGCTTCATACTCCTGTTCCTGATTGGCTTCTTACAAGAGCCCCTACCCACTGGTTGGCTTCTGTCACCAATGCAGCCTCTTCCATGCCTCTGACTGCATGACCCCTGGGGTTAAACATGTGGCTTCTGCACCCTGGTTATTGCAGGTGCAGCCTGACCTTCAGCTGCTGTTGCGGCCCATGTTCTCCACTGCAGGTGCGGCCTCTCCCTAACCTTCGGCTACCCCCTTCCTAAACTATGGCTGTAGTTGTGGCCCAACTGCTCTATTCCATGGTCAAACAAGTCAAAACTACAGTGCAGCTGCTAAGCCCCTTATCCCCCATTTCTCCCAACAGCCCTGCCAAATACTTCTTCAGGCTGCACTCACCCATGGGGTCCCCTTTATCCTTATCCCCATCAGCATCTGGGTCCTCTTGTTCCAATGTGGGTTCAGGAAGGGGAACAGGTTCTAGGTCTTGAGCTGGTCCCCTGGGATGCTTACCTCCTTCCCCCTTTCCCCTCTTTCTGGCTGGCTGCTTCTACTTCCTCTCTGCTGCCTTCTCCTCCTCCTCCCTTTTTGCTGCCTTGTCAATCAGCTCAGTCATCTTGGTCATCAGTGTTGCTGCCTCTGATCTCAGTTGGGTACTGGAGGCTGGAGAGATTACATTCTTAGGTGCTATGCTCTGCAGATAAATACTTAGAAATGACAAATGAAAAAGAACAGAAAAGCATAAATGTCTGAATGTTCCCATCTTTTGCAACCCCAGTGGGTGTTTGCCCCCAAAGTATCAGCAGGTGAACAAAACCTCCTCCACTCCTTTTTGGCACTCTGCCTGATAAAGTGAAGTAATATTGGTGGGGAACGTTGGCCTACCAGATCCCAAATGTAGTACGCTAATGGCAGCAAAACAACAAATGTAGAGGCTTCTTATTGTCACTACCAGAGTGGTGCCACACTATTTGTTAACCAACCCAAAAATGAGGGGGGGTGGGAGCGCACATGATCCTTCCCCTTTTGCACCCCCCATCCTCCCCTTCTGGCTTCCTGCCAAATGAAATGAACTCCAGTGCCCACCCATCTGACTCCCTGTTTCCCTGGCTGTGTAATTTTTTTTTTTTATGAGAAGAGGAATTACAACTGATCAGGGAAGATGAAGTTAGTAATTAGAGTTTTGATAGATTGAAAATGTATAGCTTCATTGATAAATGTGTCGTTGTTTCCATGAGAATTATTTTACAGCTAGGACACTGGAGCGATTGAGATGGAGACTGAAACGGGAACTGTTGTAACTGTGATAGCCTGTGAATTCAAAGGAGGTGTCTTTAAAAGTATGAAAAAGGCATTATTATAGAATAAGAAAGATGAAGTTAGCGATCTAAGAACAGATAATGTTAACATGTATGATGAATACATCCTTAATGGTAATATGTCTTTAAGGACAAGATTGTATGATGTAATCAGACGAGCGTTTTTAAGGCCTGTTGAAGCGACCGGCGAAAAAATCCTAAGGGAGATCTGATATAGCGTTTACACGTAGAGAGAAGGCTCATGAGATAAGGGTTGGAACCTTTTAAAAATAAACCTGTGGATGGTTTTTCGAGACTGGCAGGTAAAGATTTAAATGAACGATATGATACCAGCGTCATTGTAGAAATTTTTTTTTAGAGCTTATAGAAAGGTTAGTATAACAACGATAACGTAATGTTAGCCTCTGTAATTATAGGCACATAACAACATAGCTTATCTTAAGTAATTTGAAAACGTCAGCTGTTTCACATTGTCCCTTCCCCCATATTGTTAGTAAATTTTTTTAGAGCCTATAGAAAAGCTAGCACAGTCGCGATAATGCAGTTTCAGCTTTCATAGTTAAAAACATGCAAAAATGCAGCTTGTTTAAAGTAAATTGTAAACCTTGATTGCTTTCCTCCTCCCGACTGTTAGTAATGTTTTTTAGAGCCTATAGAAAGGTTAGCATCATCGCGATAAAGCAGTTTTAGCTTTTATAGTTAAAGACATGCAAAAATGCAGCTTATTTAAAGTAAATTGTAAACCTTGATTGTTCAATATTGCCCCTTTGGGGCCAATAGGGGACTCGTGGTAATAAATGAATGAGTTTGTGGAAAGGAAGTGAAACATTAGCCGATTTGGATATATACACTTGAGAAAAAGAACACATCAGTATGTAGAAGACAAATGTAGTATGAGCTGGGGCATATTATGTTATTATGGTATTTTTAGCATAATACTTATGAGGGAATATGAAACCTTTTTAAGCTCTAGGCATTTCAATCATTGACTGTCACTATAAGATTACTTGATTTGTTATTTTCTGTACTCATTAAGTGGTAAACTATGATGTCTTCCACCTATTAAATATTGAATTTGAGGAAACATTTTTTGTTAGAAGGAAATCGGATTTGCATAGGCTTTCTTTGCAAGAAAAAGTATGAAAGCTTTAGGGGAAGGACAATTGAGGTGCAATAGTAATGGGAACATGAAACATGTTTTAATCAGCTGAAAAATATGTTTTTTGTTTAAATTTTAGCCTAGAACGACATGTGAAGAAACATGTGATGAAGTTCTAGAAACACATGAGGTCATATTAAAATTTATAAAATTTTCAGACGTGTAGGTATCGCCTAATACTTATTGGAAAAGCTGTAGCTTTGTTTATCACAGTTTGGTGTTATGGTGTTGGGTTCCATTATTATTATATAATAGATATACTGAATTAAGTGAAGTTTTATACTTCATATATACATGTTTTTTCTATAGGACTGGGAATCTATACATAAGTGAAAGGGAGTGATTTTGTGTGAGTAAAATTTTATGAAGTAAGTGGCATCAGTGTGTATTTGTCTAGATGTATTAAAAAATTGTATTTGTATTTTGTAGTCAGTTTTTTAATGCTATATATTTGTATTTATTTGTAAGGGCATCTCTTGATGAAGCCAAGACACTTGGTGAAACATTGAGGATTGCCATATTTCAAATAAAAAAAGGAATTTGGGAATAAAAAAACTGTCTACAGACGTAATCTTTTGAAGTGCCCTCAAACCTTATATCAGAGACTATTCTTGTGTAATAAGGGGCCCACCGGGTCCGGCATTATTCCCAAGATATTGAACTTGTCTTGGAAAAAAGGCCTTAAGGTTAAGCTTCTCCTTCGTACCTTTTGTACCCACTTTGCAAACTGTATAGGTATTTAAATTAGACTGGCATATTGTAACTTCTTGATCTGGCCATTCAAGCCTACCATGATTTATTTCCAAGGTACTCCTCTAATACCCAAACACTCCACTGCAGGTTCAAACCTGCTATAGCTAGCCGTGCTGAACACTAATACAATGATGGTCACCCCAGTGAAAATGAGCTAGCAAATGATCTATTCAATTCAAAGTGACTGAATATAATGAATCTCCCTTTTTCCTGAAGGGGGGGTTAACAAATACTTCAGTGCAGGCATACATGTCCCAAAATGTGGCCCTGATGTTTCAGGCCCCAGCCCTGCCCTCCCTCCCTTTGTTGTTTGGTTCTTCTCCATTCATGTCCTTTAATCCCTTTCTTTTTTTTTTAATCTAGTCTGCAGGTACCCCTGCCATTGCCCTCCCAGGGCTCCTGACCTAAAACCCTCTGTTTTTGCTCTAGGCTCTCTCCGCGTTGTTTACCGGTGGGCTGTGTGGTGATGACATCAGATGCCATGCCACATGGCCACTTGGCTATATGCTGTCCAAGCCTGTGCTGACCCTCCTGTTCCATGGGGAATCTCCCAAAAGACCCTGAGGCCAACCCCCACCGGCTATCAGAAGCTCAGAGCCCACGGAAAATGACCCCAGAACACCGCCCCAGCAGCTTGCCCACTCGGGAGCCACAGAAAGGATTCACCACCTGTGCCCCTGTATCTCCACATTACCAGCCACCTGACCCATGAGGGACCACTGAAGCCAAATATATGCCACTAGACCAGTCCCAGATTAAAACGCCCATCCTTAAGAAATGACCCTGTTTACCGAAGATGCCAACTTCACACAAACTCTCTCCCTTCCCCCCACGATGAGACTAGCATCTTCCCCTCACCTGAAGCAGTAACCAAGGCCCAAAAACCTTTCGAACCATAAAAGATGGTTCCATCTGCTCGGACCCAAGTCTCTAAACTGAGCAAATGCCTCCTTCAAGAGAAACCTATTGGTCTGATCTGTCCGCTGCTGCTCCTGGCGGCTCAAGCCCCTGAGCTCTTCCCACATGGCAGACATTGCTGGAGCAGCCTGCAAGGCATAATCCATCAGAGTCATTGAGGCACAGGTCAGGAAGCATAGGAAAAACCAAAAGCAGTTGTAGAATTAACAAAAAGTATTTTATTTGTACTAGCAGTAACAAAAAAAATAAACTTGCTCTGTACAACTAGTTACAAAGGCAGAATAAAACAGTGAGATCCATCAGAGTTTTCCTTCAATCTCTGTGTGTCCATCTAACATGAAATTGCAGCTCAGCTCTCTTATAAGTCATTCCAACCCCCATTCTTAACAAGCATAAAGTTTCTTCCAAAGTGTTTTTGTATGTTTCAGGCAGGTGCTGGCAGGAACACAGTGTGCCTGAGCTGAGGCCCCTTTTCCACAGTTCTTCTGCAAAAGGCTTAAAATTATACTCAGATAACCTCTTGATTTTCCAATAGCTTGTTGCAATCATCTCAAACTATAATTATATACATTTCAAAAATTAACACTGTAATTTCTAAAAAAAAGTATCCCAATATCATTTACATTTCCACATAATGATTTGCATATATTTTTTATATCAGCAGCTATGTATAGGGAAAAAAAATCAAATGGACAGCAAGGGTAAAACTGAGAGACCGAGAGAGGCAAATAATTGCGAGACTGTTGAGGTGATCAAATCATAGGCCTCACCAGAAAATCTGGTTGCGCAACCAGACAGAGAAGAGACAGGAAAGGAATGAACAGAACAGATCCCTTCATTCAAACTCTTTCCAGAACAACTGGGACAGGGTCCTATTCCACCCTGTCACAGTTGGGCCAACAAGAATGATCGTCCATCGGCTCATCTTTCAGGTACCCCCATAAATTTGACCCAAATGCCCAACAAATGCCTTACTGAAGTTCTCTTTTACCACCAAACAACTCCTACAATACTCTGCTCCTTTTTATTACTGTACCTAGCCTCCAGCAAACCCCATATCTCATAATCCATGAGAGAGGAATGCTGGCCAGATTATCCATTTTAAACTAGTACTATGAAACTAACTAGCAATGGCAGATTGAATATCTTCCTTGGATCCACAAACTGTTTATTGTACTCTCACACAAGTTACATTTTTTTTTAATATGCCTATGCCTATAAATCCCCCTTGAAGTGCTAATAATAAACATTACTATTTTTCCAAGTACTAGAATTAACAGCCAGTTTCCACCATTCAGACATCTCACATACTTGAAACTGGGCCTGGCATGCCATGTGGCCACCATGCGGTCAGCAGGCCCCAAAGCTTTAACTCTCTTGCCTTATTTTTTTATTCATTTAAATTATTTCCCTTCTACTCCCCCTCCCAATGCATATAAATCTGTTTTACACTGAAGCCACACTTATCCCTACCTTATCCTCAGGAGAGTTTAGCTTCAGCAAAAATGACCCTCAGGGCCTGAAGGCCCAGCCCCAAGAGTTGCAATACATCACCTTGTGGTGTAAACAATCAATCCAAATTGTCAATGATGTACTGAGATCCAATCTAGAAGAAAAATCTCAGCAGAAAGAGGGTAAGCAACCCTTAGCCTAAGCTTATAAAGCCCCTAAGGACCATTTGCAAGGACCTCTACAAGCCACACCCCTGGCCAATCCAGTGCCCCTCCTCAGGCGTATGCATCATCACCTAGTACCTGTCCATCATGACCTTACCTGGCCCCTCCCCTTTCCCGGCACTTCTCATGACCTCAGTAGGCTCCTCTCATTCTAGCCCTGTCTGTTCCTCTCTCCTTCTCCTCCCCCTCCTACCTCCTTCCCCCCTCATACTCCTCTAATCCCTTAAACTTCCCTTATTTCCTCTTGGCTGCCATCAGACAATTCAGGTTGCCTTTTATTGGCAACCTACTTAATACAGAATAAAATCACTGTTAACAGGTAACTAGAGGACATTTAATTTAGGGATATTTCCCCTAGATGGTATTGTAAGAGGTTACTGCAGGGTATGCTGATATGTTGTGATGATGCTGCATTTCTTTTTCTTTTTTTTAACATATCAAAGTTTATACATTTTTCAGGTTACATGCATTGGCATTGCCAAAACCAAGGCTTAAATGAGGATAACAAATACAAAGAGAAGAAAACTCTTTGCAATACAGCCATAACATGTTTGTAGAACATAAGATCGAGTAAAAGTATAAGTCTGCATTAGGCTAATGAAGTTATGAACTAGCATAAGCTACTTAGTTAAACATTGTTGGTACCAATCTCATGAAATAAAGCAAGATTATATTAAAATGGTTATCCAAGAGGGAAAAACACTTTGATATTTTGCTACAGGTACTTCCATATAAATAAAAGGTGATTCAGAGGGATTCAGAGATAAGTAAGGGACTTACATTGGTGGATTCGCTGGAGGAGGGGGTAATACTGTACACAGGTGAGATTGTAAGTATGCACCCCACTTATTTTGATATTTGTTAAGGTGGCCAAAATGGGAATACGATAACCTCTCCAAGGTAGCCGTCTGAGCAAGAGCTGACCTCCATTCTGGGAGGGGGGAGATTGGGTTTTCTCTAGTGCATCAGAACAGCAAACTTGGCTTCAAGGATAGCCACTATGACCCATTTTTGAAGAGGGGGAGGCAACATGATTAGTGTCACCCAGCAGCAGCACTGTATTCAAGTGTGAAATAGGTTGACTTTACTGCTCTAGAACAATCAGCAAGCAGCATGTCCCACAAGAGAATAATCTTCGGACAGTGCCAGAGGATATGAAGAAGATGAGCAGATGGTTGATGACATCTCCAACAGGAGGGATGATGTTGTATTTCTGAATACCCATCATCTTTAGATGACAGCTTGCTTGCCATGGTTACTGGACCGGTAACCATGACAATGCAACAACTAAATTAAAGATGCAATTTCCACATGAGATTGTGAATGAAAATGTAGCTATGATATAGTTGTTCCACTTCATTCAGCTATGTCTGTACACAAACAAAACAGCTGCCAGCAATAAATAAGTGGAAACATGTTTAAGCCTAATATACTTGAAACTTTTGTATATGGAAGAATACAGTGATAAGTAGCTTTGTATTACTGATGAACAGCCAGTATTTTTATTACATTTTATAGAGGTTTAGAATTGTTTTGATAAAAGCACATCTTTTTCCAAATGGCCATAGCCACACACTTTAACATTTTAGCTTTACTTTAGTTCTATTGACTTTTAATGAGAAGCCTTATTAAAGAATTTTCTATTTTATTGACATGAATGTAACATACTGAATAATATTGTACTGCCTTGTCAGTTCTGGGAAAAGTATAGCACATATGCAAGAGACTTAGGGCCAGATATTCAAAACTTTTCCCCGGAGCAAAATTAGCACTGCCCGGCAGGCAAACTTAGCCCGGAGCACAAAGCAAGCTATATTCAAAAGAAAATAGCTCGGTGCTAATCCTGCTGAATATAGCCATCTAAGGAAGCCGGGCAAACTGGTCTGGGAGTTCAGGGCAAAAATAGCCCGGCAATAAGACAGCACTGAATATAGCAACAGGGAAGTGCAAACTGCAACTGCACCTCATTAGACTCTGTAGCAAGCCAGAGTTGCAGGTGAAGAACATTGTGTGTGATTGCACAGAGATGTCTCACAGCTGCTGCAAACACACCTCTCAACCCCCTGCCTCATAAATCAGGGACAAGGCTTAAAAAATAAGGGACAAAGGTTTAAAATCAGGGACACATCTTAGAAATTGGTGATATCCACTCAGAAAGCTGGTAGGAGAAGTGGTGTAGTGTAAAATGCATTTTCTAAGGAAGAACACGACTGTAACATTAATGTTTGACATTATTTTATGCTTACAACCCCACTGTTTGGTCATGGAAACACAAGTTTTAGAAGGGACAGAGTAAAACATTGAGATAAAATCAGGGACGTCTGAAAATCAGGGACAGTTGAGAGGTATGACTGCAAACAACAATGTAAGCCACACACTGCAGAACTGTGCTATGCTGAAGTGAGGTTTGCCCGGGGCTAACCTGATTGCACAGTGCTAACACATTAGCCCAGTGCAAACTGGTTAGCCCAGGGCAAACAGGAGCTATATTCAAAGCTCCCATGCAAATGAGCCTACTTAGGTAATCGGTGGGCAAACAGGTACATTTGCACCTCATTAAGTGCTGCTTAGCATACTTTACCATGCAGTTTGCCCGGAGCTACTGCATGGAGCGCAAAGCTCCCCCTTTTGGTCAGAATGGAAGTACAGGCTGGACGCTGCAGGCCAAGGCATACCCACAGCATCCCCTGTTGGTCGGAATAGAAGTACAGTCTGGAAACAACAGGAACTGTGTGCTCGCAGGTACAAGCAGTGCATACACACCTCACAACCCCTTGCCTCCTCAATCAGGGACAAGGCTTAATGAACAAATCAGGGACAAGGGCCAAAATCAGGGACACATCTTCAAAAGTAAAGATATCCACTCAGACAGCTGGTAGAATATGGGGCATAGTGCAAAATGCATTTGCTAAAGAAGCAAGTCTATAACTGTAATGCTTGACAGTATTCTGTGCTTACAATTGCCGCTGTTTAGCCATGGAAACACAACTGTGAGGAAGGACAGAGTACTATATTAAGGCAGATTTAGAGACCTCCCTGAATATCAGGGACAGTTGAGAGGTATGCTCCTGACCCATACACAATACAATGAGTAGAGTAATTTCCCTGGTAGGCTAGTGGCTCCCAACCCCCCCTGCAGGAATGCCGACCCTTATACATTAATATTATTAGTGATTTCCCTGTTAGTCTAGTGGTCCCCCGGCCCCCCTGCACAAATGCCGACCTGTTTACATTCCTATTATCAGTAATTTCCCTGGTAGTGTAGTGGTCCCCCACCCTCCTACTGAATGCTGACTCGTTTACATTCCTGTTATCAGTAATTTCCCTGGTAGTCTAGTTGTCCCCCACCCCCTGCACAAATGCCGACCCGTTTACATTCCCGTTATCAGTAATTTCCTGGTAGTCTAGTGGTCAATAGTATTAATGTAAACGGTCGGCATTCATGCAGGGGACCCACTAGACTACCAGGAAATTAATGATAATGGAATGTAAATGGGTCGGCATTCTGCAGGGAGTGGGGGACCACTAGATTACCTGGGACATTACTGATAACAGTAATGTAAATGGGTTCGCATTCATGCAGGGTGGGGGGGACTACTCAGGAACATTACTGATAACAGGTAATGTAAATGGGTCGGCACCTCATGCAGGGGGGTTGGGGGACCACTAGACTACCAGGGCTATTCTTTTGCATGGAAGGGGGGTTGGGACTCATGGGGGGGCACTGCTGCATTACCGCCAACCTTTTCCCGGCAGTATCTAGCGCTGCACTACAGGTCGCGCTAATGACTGTAGTGCAGTGCTACACATTTGAATATGGAGTGCTGCTGGCATTCATGGGGGCTCTCCTGTCCACGCCCCTGCATACCATTACCTATTAGTGTCGGCGCTATCACACAGCGCCGGCGCTAATAGGGCTTTTCAATATTGCAGCCTCGCGCAAAACCAGTGCTATTCCAGTGCTATGGATTTGCCCCAGGCACAAAGGTTTGAATATCTGGCCCTTAGTTTACAGTTTCACTATAATCAAGAGTGAGATGAGCTGGTTACAGTTTTCCTCGGAAGCAAACATCTAACAATAAAATTAAAAATGTTGTTTCCATTTTCACGCATTTCATGGAAATTGAGGTAAGTTTTATAAAGAGGTGGAGTACTGAGAGAAGCAGTAGACAATCAATAGTTTATGTAATTCAGACTACATTAGGGTCTAGATGTATTCTACAATATTTTATATAATCATTGAACTACAACAGAGCAGACAAAAGAGGTGCTGTACAATGCTGTCGATGTTTGTAAAGGCAGTAGATGGCCCACAGTACCATAGAACTGCTCGAGAGATGTGTGTATTCTGCAATTACAATTAAGGAAGAAGCCTGAGGGTAAACCTCCGTTAACATGGAGTAGTGAAGACCTGCTCGCTATCTTGTTATGTGCTTTATGTAGATCAGAATACCTTTCTGACCATTCTATTTATGTAACACCTCTAGTTCGGCAGTTCAATAAAAAGTACAAGACTTAAGCATCTCATTGCATTTTAGTTAGTTGCAACTTACTCACAGTGTAGTAGATAATACTTCCACCCAAGTTGGTAACAATAAATCACATTTTGAGAAACACATTAACGGTGCTGATGGAGTCTATGCAAGAGTTATATTTTATCAAAATTGAGTCATTGAAGTTGTCACTGAATGGTATAAATGTCATTTCTGTGTCTTTTTTTTTCTTTATGTAGAAAAATAATCTAAGATGAAGATGTCCACTCTTCATACATTCTACTATAGTTTCCTGAAAGAAATTTCTAAACATGGTGCCAGATATTCAAAACTTTGCCCAGGGGGCAAAATTAGCACTGCCCAGCAGGCAAACTTAGCCCAGAACAAAAAGCAAGCTATATTCAAAAGGAATATCCCGGTGCTAAACCAGCTGAATATAGCAAGCAAAGGAAGCTGGGCAAACATGGCCAGGAGTGCAGAGCAAAAATAGCCCAGGAATAAGACATCACTGAATATAGCAACAGCATAGCTCAGTTCTACTGCTCACAGCTCAATGAAGTGTGCACAGCAACTGCAAATGAAGCTGCAGCTTATTAGACCCTGAAGCAAGCCAGTGCTGCAGGTGGAGAACAGTGTGAGTGATTGCACAGAGATGCCTCAGATCTACTGCAAACAACAATGTATGCCACACACTGCAGAACTGAGCTATGCTGTTGTGTTGTTTTCCCCAGGGCTAACCCAATAGCACAGTCCTAACACAATAGCACAATGCAAACGTGAGCTATATTCAAAGCTCCCATGTAAATGAGCCTACTTAGGTGATCTGTGGGCAAACAGGCACATTTGCATCTCATTATGTGCTGCTTATCATACATTTACCATGCAGTTTTCCCAGTGCTTCTTCATGGAGCACACAGCTCCACCTTTTGGTCAGAATGGAAGCACAGGCTGGATGCTGCAGGCCAAGGCATGCCCACAGCATCCCCTGTTGGTTAGAATGGAAGTGCAGGCTGGAAGCAGCATGACCTGTGTACTGGCAGGTACAAGCAGTGCATACAACATACCCATGCAGCACTGCAAGCAGTACATAATGATGTATTCATATTTATATATATATGTCAATCTGTATCTATCTATAAATATTGATAGATACAGAGACACACACATATATATATATATATATATATATATATATATATATATATATATATATACACACACACATATATATACATATATATATAGAAAGAGAGACAGTGAGATATAGCTATACACACACACACAAAAACACACACACACACACTATCTATGGTCACACATGCCCTGGATGATGCCCCCACTCAACACCATCAGAGACAGCCCACAACAGGTGTGGGTGGAACACAGTGGGGGGACACAAGTATGCATGGGGCAGGCATAAGGCAAACTTGGTGGGGGAGGGGGATGTTGGCTGTAGGTTCATTGAGCTGTGCAGTGCAGCCATCCAATGTATAGGGACCTGGGCAGACAGGCTTGGCCAGGCAGCCCTTCTTAGCCGTCATGGTCCCTGTTCCCACCTGTGTCAGTTCCACTCCCTACTTGTTCCCCACCCCTACAGCATGATTTCCAACCCCTGTATCAGTGTAAAAACAACAATTTCCCTGGTAGTCTAGTGGTTCCCTCACCCCCCCATCGTGATCCCCGACCCCTAAACACAATCTTCCCTTGTGGTCCAGTGGGCCCCCCCACCCAGCAGTGATGATGCCCCATCCCACCAAAAACATTTTAGAAATGGAGCCAGTGACCAGCTCAGCCATCCTCTCACCACCAAGGCTGGCCACCAACTGTGGTATATGCCTGAGCACTACTGAAATGGCTCATTCATTTCAGTAATGCTCAGGCATACACCAAGGTCAGCAGCCAGCTGTGGTGGTGAGAGGAGGGCTGAGCCGGTTGCCAGCTCCATTTCTAAGATGTTTTCAGCGGGATGAGGCACCATCACTGCCGGTTGGGGGGGCCACTGGACCACCAGGGAAGACTGTGCTTAGTGGTCAGAGATCGTGATGGGGTGGGGAACCACTAGACTACCAGGGGAAATTGTTAGTTTTACACTGTTACGGGGGTCAGGGATGTACTAGGGGTGGAGTAACCACTACACTACCAGGTAAATTGTTATTTTTACACTGCTATGGGGGTCAGGAATCATGCTGGGGGTGGGGAGACCATTAGACTACAAGGGAAATTTTTATTTTAATGCCACTATGGGGTTGGGGATCATACTGGGGTGGTGGAACCACTAGACTACCAGGGACATTGTTATTTTTACACTGCTATGGGGGTCGGGAATCATGCTGGGGTGGGGGGACCACTAGACTACCAGGGACACTTTTGCAATACTGCAGCTATGGGGGGTTGGGCATCATGCTGGGTGGGTGGGGGGACCACTAGACTACCAGGGGAACTATTGCAATACTGCGGCTATGGGGGTCGGGGATCATGCTGGGGGACACCGCCATATTACTGCCAGCTTTTTCTAGATGGTATTTAGTGCAGCGCTAGGGGTCGCACTAATGCCTGTAGTGCAACACTATACTTTGAATGTGCCACACAGCTGGCATTCTGGGCCACTCCCTGAATTCTGCCCCTGCATACATTTACTTTTAGTGTTGGCACTATCACACAGCACTGGCATTATTAGGGCTTCTAAATATTGTAGCCTGTCACAAATTCAGCGCTATTCCAGCACTACGGCTTTGTGCCAGGTGCAAAGCTTTGAATATCTGGCCCTTAGTCTGCTTTTGAATAAAATGATAGCACCCTAATTTAGGCTCCTATTTTTGGGGAGCTTTTAAGCATTTTATTGTTAGTCATTGTTTGTCTCCCAAACAACTAACTTGCACTGTTTCAGATGTTAACTTGCTAGTTTGCACACACAGTGCTGTTCCCATGATCTTAAATCACTATGTAGTTGACGGGAACTGCAATTTCCAATCAGTTTCAGAGAGTGGCAGATCCTGTCATAAACCAATTTATCTCATTTCCAAGTAAGCCAGTTCTTTATTAATATGTGTTTAACAATCCAATGTTTCCTTTAACTAGGATGCCAAGTCTGAGCAAAGTGTTTTGTGATATGCTTGGCCCCTATAGTCATAATGTTCAGCAGCACAAATCAAACAATTCCAGCAATCTCTAGCAGGTAAGTGCCAGATTATAATAAAGATTTTTTTTTTCTTTTAAGAAAGACACCTTATATTTCGGTGGTTTATTCTGAGTAACTGGAACTTCAGTTTACATGTTATAGAGAAAAATTATCATATAAAGAAAATTTACCTGAAACTTCTTTTTAAGTTATGGGGGTAGCAATTAAAGGGTGGGGATGCCACTAAACAGCAGGGAAACATTAGAAAAATAGGATTTTGCATATTAAGGAATACTTTTTCGTATGGCCGAATTCTTTTTTTATATGGCCATAAAAAAATGCAGATGTGAGTCATGAGAAAAGATGGTTAAATGAACAAAACCATATTTGGGGGTAATTTTATTTGTAACATTTATTGTAAGTGTCCTTAACTAAACTGTATTTACTGTATAACTATACTGTAACTGCACTGTAACTACTGCAAAATTACATGTAACTACTATGTAGTTGTTAACTAGTTTCACATTTGCATGTTGTGTAGTTACACAGTTTGCATACACATGCAACTACTATGGTCTCCCTTTCAGCACAAATCAATTCATTCTGTCAAGTGTAACTGCACATTTAATAGTTGTTGCAAAGTGTAACAGAAAATCTATTGTGCAACTACCACTGCATCTCTTCTGGCATTATATAATTTGTTCATATAAGGGCAACTACACATGAAATAGCTACTACAAACTGTAAAACCAAATCTACTGTGTAACTACTATGTTACTACTTTTGGCATTATTAAATATGTTCTTACAAGTGTAATTACATATGAATGCAGGTCTTGTGCACTGTTTCAACAGCCTGTGTCAATCTGATATTTATTTAAAGAGTAATCACACAGAAAAACCTTAAAGTGTAATCAGAATGGTAAAAAAGATATGATTAGAATCCAACTTCAATCTGCTACAGTTAAATGCACTGACTGGCAAATCATTAGATGATTTTCCATGTTTGTATTCCAGTTTTGCACAAACTTGCAGGGCAATAACATGCAGTCTAATATTGTGAATTGATATGTAACTGTACACAAAAATATTTCATTTGCATAATTACTAATTGGCACTGTAACAACATTGTGGCTAAGAAATAATGGTACTGCTTTTACAGTTAATGCCTGGGTAACATATATTTGCAAGTGTGCACACTTTCATTTACCAAATGTCCATACTATAGCCGTGATGTAAGTTCTCATTCAGAAACCAGTCCCTTATATACTTACTGCGTAATAAACATGCAATCTAGTATTGGATCCATTCACATAGGAGGCAGAAAATGTGTCAAATGTGCATACCCAGGCCTCACGATCAACAGCAGCCATCCAATCAGATGGACTGATCATTAGCAGACTGGATCCTGCACTTTATGTGAAGTGGGGAAGTGTGGGATATGGCTGGTCCTCTCAGCACTGCTGTTTTCAGTCATACAGTCATACAGATATAATCCTTCTTACAAGTACATTAATTACAATTAATGTTGCAAGTCACCCAGGACAATCCACTCTCTATGACAAGGGATGGAATTCCAGAATTGTTCAACCACATTTGATACCTCTTCAGTAAAAGTAACATTTAAAATTATGTATAACAAAAAGTGACAGGACACCATCACTTTAAGAAAAATACAACTGAAAAAATAACTAAACCTCCTATAGAAAGACACTGACAAAATACTTAAGCACACAAAACAAACCACAAATAAAAATGAGAAATTACTTACCTCAGATCAAATATGATGAACAGGAAAGAGTGCGAAAACCAAAATATAACACAAATCTTCTGCTTAGACAAAAAAGCTTTTGATGTTTCTGGGCTGCCTTGCTTTACAGTACACAAGCCCCCCCATACCACTGCTTCACAGACTTACAAAACAGAAACCAATACTTTAAAGTAAATAATCAGCATAAAAAATAGTAATAAAAAAAAAACACCAATCTAGCAGCAAAAGGCCTACTAGAACAATTTGAGAGCAATTTGGATTCAGACAACTTGGTTTTTAGACATATTTTTAAAGTTTTTTTTTTCTCAGATAAGCACACACAGATGTATCTCTTACTCTTTTACACTGAAGAAAGCCTCCTCATGGCATACAGCTTGTTTCAGAAACATGTAACCTCCAATTCCATAGTACATTGTAAACTTCACCTCTGTACCAAACTTCACCGGAAAAATTACCAACTTTGCATTTTGTGAAATTATCAGTTTACTGCATATTTAGACATTGTAAGGTAGATTAACTTCATGAAATAAGGTGGATTTGCTAATTAATACGTGAAGCAAAGTTTTACAACTTCACACGTCACTATGTACATTAGGAACCACAGGGCCCTGTATGATGGAAGCTACAGTTCTGACTCTGTGCAAAGAAAACTGCAGGTACCAGTTGTTATAAAACCTTTTGGAAAAGTAAGGAAATTAAGTAAAAAAAAAATACATTAATATGTCTGTTGGGTTTGATGCACAAAACATAAAAAGTAAGGAAGTGAAAAGCTAGAGGAAAAGTCCCAGAGCCTTGTGAATCTGTGGTGTGCTGTTCCTCGTGGTTTGAGCAATTATGCAATGCAGTCTTGGTATTACCCTAACTGCCTCACTGTTTTGCATGACAAAGTAAACTATGTGCACAGCATAGAAATGCTTGGATAGGAGATGCAGAAGCTAGGGTAATGTTTCAAGTTTCAAGTTTTAGTTTGTTGTCAACAGATATACACTAAAACAAGTAGATAACAGTATTACATACATACACATAGAAATAAAATTTACAATAAAATACAGCTGTTTCATAATGCCTAGTCCAATAGTTACACAAAACTGGTTTAAAGCATCGTAGTAGCCCATGCAAATTACAATGATAATTATGGACTTCATTCAAGCCGACAGTTTCTTTAACAACTAGGGTAATGTAAAAACATTACATGACCATTTAAATCTAATGAACCAACCCACCAGTGATCATTACAGTTTCTCCACGGCCCCTGAGTCTTTTCCTCCAACTTTTTATTTCCATACATTTTATATTTGATGCTACAACCCACAGAGATGCATTAACATGGTTTTGTCTAATATGTAAATATAGTATAGAGGGGAAATAGCACCTGTATAGTAGGGATAAGTAAGCACTTTAATGTTAAACCCCAATTTTTGCGCCTTAATATCTTTTTACCATGAAACTGATTTACAATACATTTAGAAAGCATTGAGATGGTGACGGGATATCTTAATCCTGAGAACCATGTTGCAATAGGTTTACTGGTGGCAAAGTTACAGAAGGGCAGAATCCCAAAAATCATCAAAATTAAGACCCTTTTTTTGTTTTGTTTTTTGCTCACCTATAACTAAAAATCTAGCAGGACTTGGAACTTGAAAGTTGCAGGTTTGATAAATTTTGGCCCATGGTTCATGCTTTTGTGTTTTTAATTTTCCAAAGTTGAGTAGGTTTTTAAATTATTTAAGAAAAACAGTTCCATTTCTGAGCTAGCGCTGTTTAAAAAAATCATTGTTCTAAAGATAACTGAATTTTTGCAACAACATGAAGTCTTGTTGTCTTATTACAAGACAGTTGTTGATTGTCAGATGGCAGAGCCAGCTCCCTGTTGCCAAATGCCACCCCCACTGTTTACATTCAGCGGGGATGGGGCTACGTGTCAGTGTGTAGCCCCATTCCTGTTGAGCGTGATGTGCATGTGTATGAGTGGTTCTACCACCATTAACCATGTAAGCAGCTTTATTTATTTCAAATGGACACCAGGGGGCCCAAACCCAGTGCCAGTTTAAACATGTAATTAGATTTGTAGAATCCAACACCTGGGTATCCACCAACAGTGTTGGTTAGTTCCCTTTCCCCTCCATACAGTCCCACCCATGAGCCTGTAATACAAAGTTGCCAATACGGGGGTGCCCAGTCACTGGTGTTGACAAACACAACTTCCTTCACTCTTTACCCAGCAGTTTGGGACTCCAGAGTGTCCACCACAAGTGCCACCAAGTATCATACCAACACTGGAGTGCCCAATCCCCAGTGCTGGAAGTAGTCTTAGCCTTTTAGTGTTTCTGTAATAAAGAAAACTTTCCCATGACATCCTTGTCTATTTTAACTCCCTAAATAAAGAAAATGGTTCCTCATCATCTGCTGCTGCCCCAATCCTCTATCCCAACCCCCCCCCACTCAGTACCTACCACCTTATGCCCCCCCTTACTGTATACTTACTGAACCATGATTCAATGAGGTAATCTTTTGTGGACCCTAGACACATCTTCACTCTTCAGTGAATAACCACGAACTGAGGAAAACACATAAGTGCCATATAATGTACAGTATGTCATTGTTTTGAACTTATCTTCATAACTTGGTCATTTTCAGTTATTTTAGCAACAAATTTCCATTATGGACTTTTGGGACCCAATCTCATGAACACTGATGGTGAAATGATGTTATTTTGGCCCAGAAGGTGATTTCACTGTCACTACGTGAAATCACCTTTATGGCCCAATTAACATAATTTCACTGCCAGTGTTCATGAGGTGAGGTCCTTGAAAGGCCATGTTGAAAATTTTAGGCAACAAATATGTAAAAATGATAAAGTTATGCAAGCACATTGAAATGTTTCTATGCATACTCATAACTTTGATAATTTTCAATATTGTGTCTCCAATGTTTCAACATAACTAGTTTTTTCATCACCTTATGAACAATACAGCTGTCATTTTTCACATACTGGCTGGACCATGTTTTCGCACCTGTGGCACAAAATGATGTTTCACTGGGAATTTGAAAATGACACCTACCCAGTTTGTGAGGCGGGTCATAAGAAGACTACAGTAGAAGTCACATTAAACTGTTCCTTCAGTAAGTTGCTGTAGCCTTTCTGATTGAGTTGCATGAGTGTTGCTGGATCCAGCAGAAAGCCCTGCATAAACTGCTTCTTAAAAGTAAAAACTAAGTTTTGCATTTTACTGAGACTGGACAGTAGATGCATTCCAACTGAGTTGCAAAACATTTTACAAATATTGACTTGAGCTGGCTAAGCACTGAAAAATAATGCAATATGAGTTGCCAATCCATTGCCAACTGTAAAAAAAAACAATGCTGAACCAACTCATTGGTGCAGCAGTTTAATGTGACTTATACTGTATGTTGAATGTTTGGGGTCAAAATTTTGAAAACCAACAAAGTAATTGAGGTATGGTGCAATTTTTGTATGCACGCTAACAACTTTGGTAATTTTCAACATTTATACCCCAAATTTTCAGCATAGTAATTTTGTCACACCACTTCAATAATGTGACAATTGTTGTTTTTCAAATCCTGGCCAAAATGTGATTTTGCACAGCTGGCATGAAATCACATTTTGTCCAGTATGATATAAAATTACACCTGCACTATTTAGAAGGAGGTGTCATAAAAGGACTATTGGCATTTTGGGGTCAGAATGCCACAGCAACAACAACAACAACAAAAATATGAAATAACATTATTTGCAAGACCCACTAAGGACCACAGTGCCATACCATGCCAGTGACCTGAGTTTGGTTGTGAGCTTAGTGAGCATGCTTAATGGGGCAAGGCTGGAGGGTAAGGTGCTGCAGTGTGCAGTACCAGTCGCAGCCTGGGGAGGGACTGAGCAGTATTTTGGTGCATAAACAACACCTTGTGGTAGGCTGGGGAGCCTCCCTCACAAGGTATTGATATGAATGTCGAGGCCTGATGGGCCAGTGTACTGGGTGGAGACCATCTCCAATATTGTATGTATTTCATTTTGCACAGGTCCCAAAGGGACCTGCATAAATAAGGATACAACTTCACTATCAGAAAAAAGGGAAATTAATTGAAAAAAAAATTTTAATGCAAAAATTAGGGTTGAAGAATACAAATTGCACAAAGTAGTGAAATGAAAAACATTAGCCTTATGCCCACCCCCTTCCCTGAGCAAACAAGGTCAGAAGTGATCTCCATTCATCACACAACACTGTAGGGTCCTGCATGAAGAACACCATGACAGATTATGTTGGTAACATGTGGTAAAAGCTGTAACAGATTATTTCATCAACCTGTGGCTAGCCATACTGGTTTACCTCTGAAAAGTCTATCACTATAAGGCACTGCCTTGGAGCTGTAACTTATGATTCAAACAGGAGGCTACAAGCTGGGGGGAGGGGTGAGCATTAGGGTTGACAACACCAAGGAAGACACCACCACTAATTCACCATTACTCCGGAGACTCAAAACCCTAATGCTTTTGATTTCCCTGCTTACTGTACTTTGCATCCTTCAACCCTAATGTGTGTATTAATGTAGTTTCTTCCAATTAATATATATAATGGGAAGCAGTAGCACTCCTGTAGTTTGGGTTAAGAAGCCTGTTTAATATTAAAGCCTAATGTTTGCACCTTAATAGCACTCAGTAAAATAGTGCAAAATCTGGCATGTGGGGCCAGTTGCAAAGGTCTCAAGACCTATAAAGTTTTGTGATGTCATAGTGTTCATTTTTTGAGACACAGGTAGAGATGTGTGAAATGGGGAAAATTCACTCCATGAAAAATTTTGCAGATCTTCCCCACTTTGTGGAGTGGATAAGTGTGCAAAGCCCAGCTTCTCTCCCCAAAAACAATTGTGTAAAATGTGGAGCTTGGTAACTCTGCCGTCGGAGTTCAAACTTCACATTTTGAAGAGTTTGGCTACTACTCTTGTAGTAGTGACTCCCCAGATCTTCCTCTCCAGTGTCTAGTGCCCCCCCCACCCACTGATTTCTGCATGGTCCCAATGTGGAGAAAAAAAATCCCCCAATCCCGTAAAGTCTATCCCTGCCCTGGTGTCTAGTGGTCCCAACCCCTGACCAATCCCCAGTCCAGTAAGTAAAATTACACCCCCACAAATTAGCATCCTGGGGTCCACAGTGCCATTCCCCGATCCTGACTGCCACCACTAGTGACAGGAGCAGCCCTCTTCACTTCTCTATCCCCCTGAAAAACTGCCTAAAATGACAATCAGCTATCAATGAATGAGCACGTGTTTGTACAAGCACGCGCTCACTCATTAAGAGATCACTCGGGCTGCTGGCTGTGGAGGTGAGTGGAGGGCTGTTACTGGGGCCCTCTTGGGGTCAGGGTGGGGGGAACAGGGTGCACTATCTGATGGGATGGGGGTTGAGGATCCACTAGACACCAGGGAAATACGGGGATTTTATTTTTGTAACAGTGGTCAGACTTGGCTCGGCAGGTGCCCTGTGATGGTGAGGTTCTTCCTTTTGGAATGGGGCTGGCGACTGTTCAGGGGAGGACATTAGCTACTACTATATAGACACATCAGGGATGCTAATGGTGGGGGGGATGTAATTGTTTTTTGTCTAGTGCACCTACTCAGTGAACAAAAACTAAATAAATAATTTTACATAGTGGGCTGCAGATCAGCTGTGGGGTGGGAGCACTAGACACCAGGGCAGGGATGGACTTTACAAGATGGGGGGAATTTATTATTTTTTTCATATGATAGCAATTGACTGGGGGGTGGGACCATGTGGGGCCAGACACCAGGGAGGGAAGTCGGGCTGCCGGCTATCGGGAGGGATGCAACTTCTCCTTGCTTTGTTTTTTTTAAGTGCAATCAGTGTGCAGTCACAGTCTCATGTTTCCACAACTCCTCATGTTTGGTCATCCAAAGAATCAGTTGATGATGAAAAAAGTGTGGATGATCATAGTGAGGCTGTAATATTTCCACAGGATAATATCCAATGTGAATTTGTGGATGATGATGATGTTGATGATGATAATAACTACCTATATGGGAACCAGACAAAAAGAAAGTTAAGGTGGCTGTAGGTAAACATTCTGTTAGTATATACCCCCCAAAGTTTTTCTTATGGATCTGTGTCTGTGGATGATGCTTAAGTCATACTAATAGAGTGTGAAGATGTTCAGTCAAAGTCAAAGTTTGCATCACAACAGAAATCATGCAGCAAACCCCCCATTTCACCTCCCAAAAAATTGCATTCCCATATGCAGCAGCCGTGTTATGTGAAATGTAGGGCTGCCAAATCCCTAGTTTGGGATTATTTTTATACAAGACAAAAAAGATGAAACAGTGTGGCAATCTGCCAGCTTTGCCAAGTGCATGTGAGCTGTGGGAAAAAGGGTAGCTACCTTGGCACTGGGAGCCAGCATACTCATCTCAAGAGCAGGCATATGGCACTGTGGACTCAGCACCAGAGGGGAGCTAATGCCATGGTGGGGTGTTCATCCTCATCAACCATAGTGAGCAAGATATCCCCTTCCCAAGTCAGTGTAAGTAGCCATGTAGGTAAAAGTTATGAATTAATACTGGAAGATTACTACAGGCATGAGGAGGAGGATAACTTTGAATGTTCCAGTAGCAGTCAGAGTAGCAGTGGTGGTTCATGTAGCCATTCTACTACATCAACCCCTGTGCTTAAAACAGGTAAAAAAAATGCATCTATTGGTTTGTCACCTGTGCACCCACCACCCCACATCAAAAGTCACCCCATCCATGGCAGTTCACAGAGATGTTTGGCATGCCCCAGGTAAAACACCAAACAATGCAACCCATGTTGCACAGCCTTTTTGAGTATCCCAGTAAATACCCTCCAAATCATGCAGTTGTCCATGAACTCAATGCTTCCATAGTGGAAATCCTTGCTATTTACCTTTTGCTATTCTCTTTTGTGGAGAATGTGGGATTCCAATGTTTGTGGCATGTGCATGTCCCAAATGAAAGGTCCCATTCTTGATGTATTTTGCCACCCGTATTGTCCCATTGTTATTTTAGACTGTGACAGAGTCTGTAAGACATGCCCTTCAGCATTCAGCATCACCATACATTCACTTAAGAATGGATATGTGGACAAGCAGCAAAACAGTGGATAGTTCTTATCTGTGTATTACTGCACATTGGGCACAGCTAACTGGGGTTGAACTTGTCTGTGATGGTGGGATTGGAAAGCACTGTAATAAGACAGACTGTGGTGGTAGCAAACTTCATGGCTTTAGACAGCATGCCCTGCTTGCAATGCATAGTGTAGCAGGATTGCATAATGGCAAAAACATGCTAGACTTTCTACTGACAGAAATATTTGAGTGGCTGCACCCCCCGTCCCTAAAAGCTGTGTTCATTGCAAGTGATAATGGGTTAAATGTTGTTAAATGTATCACCAATGGTGGGTTTATGAGTGTTCCCTTCATGGCCCACTGTTTAACTCTTGTGGTACAGGAGTTTCTGCAGTTCCCTGAAATCAAGCAAATGCTGACTGTTGCACGCCACATCTGTGCCCACTTTGCATGTTCTAGAAAGGCCAGTGACCAACTTTGGCAGCTCCAGATCCAAAACAGCCTCCCTCAGCACCGACTCATGTTTGAAGTTGTTACGAGATGGAACTCCATACTTTATATGGCAGAGTGCTTGTACAAGCAGCACAAAGCCATCGCCAAGTACCTTGTAATACACACTAGTTGTGATGGTTCCATGGCATCAATGTCTCTGACAACTGAGCAGTGGCGACTCATGGATTCAGTCATGCTAATTTTGAAGCAGCTTGAACATGCCACACAGGCAGTGAGTGGTGACACCGCATCCATTAGTCAAGCCATTCCACTGCTATGGGTGCTGATGCAGACATTGTTGAATCTGCAGCCTAGCCTTGATGTGGCCAGAGATAGGTCAAGCTGTGCATTACTCAAACACACAATAACAATCAAACCAAAACAGACACATCACCAACATGCAGCAATTTCCAGAATTTGGAATAGTCACAATGCTGGACCCATGCTACAAACATGGCATTGCATCCACAATGGAGTGCGGGCATGATCAGGTTAAAAATCTCACTGGAGAGCTGGTCAGATTGGTTCATGGGGCACAGATGCCACTTGCAAAATTCTAAATCACACAGCATAACCAGGCTGAAGGTCATTGAGGCCACAGTGCCTCCAGTAAGGTGGCTGCACAACAAAGGCAGTTGTCAGCTGCGCAGTTGCCCACTAACCCACTTTGGGGTGCCTTGTCCCAAGCTGGAATCTGTGACCTAGAGGAAGGGAGTGAACAGGTGGATGACTCATAGAAACATAGAAGTTGATGGCAGATAAGGACTGCAAGGCCCATCCAGTCTGCCCATTTCTTTTTCTACCTTATTAATGTGCCATAGGCCTTTGCTCTGTCAATGGTCTATCTATTCATACTCATCTGTATTGCTTTCTTATTTATTTATTTATTTATATAGCAATCAGTTTACAACCTTTGAGCCAGGGGCTCATTTCCAAAGGTACCTCGTCGAACAAAGATAGGTGGTACATATAATACAGGAAGTAGGGTACATACAAAGGAAGAGCATGTGTATAAACAGGCACACATAAATGGCAACATGGTTACAGTAAACATAGGTAGTGTAATACAGAGCACATTCTGGTATAATCGACAACAGGGGATTACATGGTTTAGGAGCAATAGCAGTATGTCACTGTAGAATGATAACAGCCAAATAGGTCTACAATGTCAGGTTACAATGAACATAGGGCATGATACTGGGATAGTACAGGTAAAACAATAAGCAGTCTAAACAGGTCAAATGATACAGATTACAGGGGCGTGGGGCAGTGGAGGTATTACAGATGGGGTATGATCTGTATGGAATAGGGTGGAATATAAGATAAGCACAAAGCAGTATCACATGGAATGCTCAGGTCAGCCGAGATACAGTAGGCAGCGAGTCGTAGCAGTAGTGTAAGTAAGAAGTTAGGAAGTGAGGAGACAGAGCAGCCCAGTGGGCATTGTCAGTACAGGGAGGATTTGAGCATCCGTTAGGCACAGAGCAGCGGCCTGCTGAATAGCTCGCTTTTGAGGCATTTTTGAAGGTGGAGATGGATGGATTTCAGTGATGGCCCGAGGAAGGGTGTTGTACCAAGCAGGGGCTCTATGGCAGAAAGATCTCTGCCCAAGTGAGGTCTCAGCACGGGAACAAGGAAGGTGGCATTGCAGGAGGTCTGGGTGCTGACTAGGGGCTGGGCAGGAGGAGGGAGGAAGACAGCCCAGGAGGAGAGTCCTAGTAGGTTTTTTTGAGATGAGGCACGTTTGGTATAGCGTTTATCGAGGTCAAGCATTGTAGCAAGGTCGTAGAGTTGGCAGGTATGGGTGAGCCTGGGGCCCCAGTGATTAGCCTGCATGCCTTATTTAGAGGAGGCGGATTTTGTTGAGGGCGTCATACTGGCAGCACCATAGACAGGTAGCCCGTGGTCCACCAGGGATAGAATGGAGGATGTAACTGCAAGCCTGAGGGCATCGGGAGACAATTTTTGTAGCGGTACAGGATACCAATTCGTATGTTGGCTACAGAAGCGAGTGAATCGATGTGGGTATGGTAGGAGAGGGCTGAGTTAAAATAGATACCTAGATACTTATAGGAGTGGACTTGCTGCAGTTGTAGTTTAGAGCAGGAAAGGATACGGAGAGGGGAGTTGGAAGATTTGTTTTGAGGGTTGGAGAAGAGCATGGTTTTAGATTGTTTAAGATTTATGATCAGTCTGTGCTCCTTAAGCCAGGTTTCAGTGCCATCATAGGCCCTTTGTAGGGAAACCTGGAGGGAAGCGGGGTTGCGGTCAGAGGCAAAGAGGACGGTATCATCTGCGTAAAGAAGAATTTTCCCAGGGCACGCACTGGGCAGGGTGTTAAGGTATAGCGAGAAGAGAAGGGGCCCCAGGATGGAGCCCTGAGGAACCCCAGAGAGGATCGAGCGTGGGTCAGAGAGAGTGCCACCAATTTTGACACGTTGGGAAAGGGCGGAAAGGTAGCTGGAGCACCAAGCAAGTGGTCCAGAGGCAAAACCAGCATGACAGAAGGCTTCCAGTAGAAGGGTGTGGGAGACCGTGTCAAAGGCCTTTGATAGGTCAAGGAACACGGCCCCCGCCAAGGTGCCAGCATCCAAAGAGGAGTGAAGGAAGGAAGTGAATTCTATAAGGGCAGTGCTAGTGCTGTGTCCAGCGCAGAAGCCATGCTGTTCAGGGCAGAGAATGTTGTATTTGGTCAGGTATTCAGTTATTTGTGCAGCTACTAGTTTTTCCAGTGCCTTGGAAAGGGGTGGGAGAATGGAGATCGGGCGATAGTTCCCAGTTAAGGACCTGTCACCCCCTTTATGGATTGGAGTAACCGTTGCAGTTTTCCAAGAGGAGGGGAATTGTCCCAGGCAGAGGGATTTGTTAAAAAGGCAGGTGAGAGGGGTGAGGACTTGATCCAGGACCAACCGTAGAATTTTGTGATCCAGGAGAGGTCACTGGGACTGTTGCCTTTAGTGCATGGGTCAGGTGCTGTCTGGCTTCCTGGTGAGTTACCCTGCGAAGGTGTAAGCAAGGGCGGTGGAGGGCAGGGGAAGGATGGGAGGAGGTTGATCAAAGAAGTTACTGGGGAGGATAGGGCTAAGGTCTGCAAAGGCGGTGTTGAGGAGGTTTGCAATGTCGGTGGGGTCTGTGATGGAGTGTTGTTGTTGGCGGTGATCTGGGACTGGGGAGGGCGAGTTCCCATTCAGTTGTTTGACCTTGTCCCAGAATGCACGGCGCACCCCCATGAGGCAGTGAGGGAGGCCTGATAGTGGTCGGCTTTGGCCTTCCTGATAGCCCACGTACACTTATTCTGCGCAGCATTGTAGGCCTGTCTGTCCGCTGGGCGCCTTGTTTCTATGGCACGGTACCAAAGGTTGTCCCTGTGTCTGAGCAGCTGTGAGAGTGCAGGGGTAATCCAGGGCAGGTTAGGTCTTTTGGAGCGGATGGCAGAGAGGGGAGCAAAGAGATCGCAGGCTTTATTAAAGGTGGAGGTAAAGAAGGCAAGAGCAGTGTCAATATCAGGCGCAAGGAGAATCGGGGACCAGTCTTGCTGTTCAAGGAAAAGTTTAAGGTTTTTTAGGCCATAGGGTCTGAAGCGCCGGCGGGGAACGCGCTGTGAGGTGGGTCGGGTTAGTGTGGCCAACCAGCAGAAGAGTTCAGGGGAGAGGTCACTGAGGGAATCAGGGAGGACTTGGATGTCCAGGATTTTAGGGGGGCGGTTAGTGATGATGACATCAAGGAGGGTGCAGGTACCTCTCTTGGGGTTCACACGTGTGGGTTGGGAGACTAGTTGGGTTAGATCCAGAGCTGTGAAGGAGTCCCGAGTGGGGGAGGAGGGGGGACAAAGCCAGTTCACATTGAGGTCCCCAACTATGATTTTGTCAGCGTTGTGGGGAAGGGTGGCAAGGTAGTCGGTGAGGATAGTAGAGCTGGTTTTGAACCTGGGCGGTATGTAGGCAGAAGTGAGGTAAAGGGGGATCTGGCAGGGTCCAGGGTAAGCTTAATGGTGAGGGCTTGGGCCCCATTGACAAGAACCGGTGCAGGGAGGGTGAGACCGGTGAGGGAGCTCCTGGTGTAGATAGCGCAGCCTCCCCCACATTTGGTTACACGATCCTCACGATATAGGGTGTAGCCAGGGAGGGTAACAAGGGAGTCAGGAGTGGAATTAGATAGCCATGTTTCCACCAGCACAATGATGTCAGGATTGCGCTCTGTGACCCAACATTGGAGGGAGTCGAATTTTTTCAGGAAGCTGCATATATTCATGGAGGCAATCAACAGTCTGGGACACCCTCCAGTTGAGGTGGTCCTGGTGGGTCCAGGGTTAGGGTGGATATTGCCAGATAAGAGTAGCAGGAGGACAACAATTCTGGCCAGGGCATGGCGGTATAGGTTAAGCCTGCGGCTAGGAGGAGTTGGGAGTGTGATTGCCTATCTCATGCCTGTTTGAAGCCCTGCATTGTATTCATATCCACCAATTCCTAAGGAAGGCCATTCCACGCATCCACCACACTTTCTGTGAATAATCATAAGGACTATATGCATCACAGTGCATAGTTGAGGCCTATTTGGCAGAAAACAGGCCTCTGACAATATTGGATGAGCCTCTGGTGTACTGGAGTGGCAAGGTGAATGAATGGATAGCTCTGACATCAATAGCACTGAAGTACCTGACCTGCCCACTCTCTAGTGTAAATATAGAGATGGTATTTAGTTCTGCAGGGGCCATTGTGCATGATCGTCATACTTACCTATTATCTACAAATTTTGGCATGCTAACATTTACCAAAATGAATGAAGGTCACATTCCAAAAAGCATATCTATGTCTGTACCCAGTCACAATGATGATGGTGCTGATGAGGGTGAAGCTGACCATCCTCATGGCAGTGTCAAATGGTGTTCCATTGAGGTTGATAATGCACTCATGGAAAAAGAATTTCCAAGTTTGGACAACTCCAGCATTGAGGGTTGTGAAGGCTACTTCCCCATTGATGAGGATGAGGACATTGGTGGAAGTGCATAAAGAAAAAAATGGCATTAAAGTACTTCTTTCTGTTCTAAGTTTCATAATGACATGTCACTAGAGTTCACATTTGCCTTCCATGCTTTTGTCAGTACAGTTCCCAGAATGTGTGCAGTCATAATTACCTGCAGTCATCGAAGTACATGTCAGCTGGTAGCCACTGACATCATGCTAATTGAATGACAGATATCCTGACACTAAAATACATGACACCCCAGCCAGCCACCATGTTTCTTGAGAGAAAGACAGACCTTGTGACTTTGACAAATATAAGAACCCAAAGCCAGCACCAGCCACCCTGCTTCTTGAGAGAGAGGGAGAGAGACCTTGTGCTTTACCCCAGTATAAGAACAAACAGCAAGCCACAACCTCCCTGCTGAGAGAGAGAGAGAGAGAGAGAAGAGAGAGACAGACCTTGTGCCTGTGACAAACATAAAAACCCACAGCAAGCCACAGCCACCCTGTTTCTTGAGAAAGAGAGAGAGAGAGAGAGAGAGAGAGAGATGGACCTTGTACTTTAGCCCAATATAAGAACCCATAGCCAGCCACAGCCACCCTGCTTCTTGGGATGGAGGGAGAGAAAGAGAGTGAGAAAGAGACAGAAAGAAACAGAAAGACCTTGTGCTTAAGCCCAATATAAGAATCTGCAGCCAGCCAGCATGATCGGACATCAACTGTGCATGCACAAAAGTGATGTCCATCAGAAAGGTACCATCTGGTTTGTCTGGCTTGTGCCACATACAGTACTGGCTGCCACAATAACACTTGTTTTGTGATGCCATGGTGAGTTCATGTCCTATGAATATGCATTAATTTATTTCTTATTGTCTCACTTTGGTACTATAGTCATTTTTACAGCAATTTGATTTATATTGTCATCATCATTATAAGCAGAAATATCTGCATGTTACTGACATAAACTCTCCAAAATAAGCAATGTTGTTTTAAATTTGGTCACAAAAAATAATTTATTATGAATGAATAGGAATTCCAGCATTCAATAATGATGGACTATTCTTTTAAAAAAATCAATTTGTTGTGTTATTTTTTTCAAATACAGTATATCCGCATGATCAGCAGAAGATAATATTAGAACAAGTAACATCAAAATACTTGTGCCACAGTGAGCAATAATTTCTAATGCTAGTTTTTATCTGTGGTTATTTTCCTGAAGGTGTTGCACCACAAGCCTGGCTGCAGCCAGAAAAGCACCATCAGAAAGTTAACATTACACTCATCAAGAACATCAGTAATTTACAATAAGTATGAATCTCATTTACTGTTTTTGACTTGAATTGTATTGTTAATCCTTTTTTTTTCTCTTTTTATACAGGTACACACTATGCCATTATGACTAAATACAGACATGTGATTTTCAATTTTTTCTTCACAGGTGACTGCTTTAACTTGCAATCATACAGTCCTAGGAATTAAATTATATAAAACAATGTAAGTGCACCAATTAAGCAATTGCAGTGCAGCCAAGTCAATTAGTTTATGTACAGGTAAGTATCAGTCTGATTTCCTCTTTACTTTATTTTTCCTTTCTCTTTTTTTATTGTTTTTCTTGTTTTTTGTATGGGTAAAGTATCAAAGGCAGTCAAATACAGGCCAGATAATATCTTTTGTTCTACACAGATGAGACAGGCATACTTCAGTATG
This sequence comes from Neoceratodus forsteri, assembly GCA_016271365.2. NCBI lineage: Eukaryota > Metazoa > Chordata > Ceratodontiformes > Ceratodontidae > Neoceratodus > Neoceratodus forsteri. The sequence goes on along the minus strand of CM057452.1, from coordinate 1,148,711,909 downwards.
CAGTTTACAATGTATATTCCTGGTCATGACTGTAAGACACTGGTCCAGCGTGTGTTACTAAACTTGACTATTTATTCACAGGTGTTTAGTAATAGTTGTGTATTTGAAGCTGGATATAAAAAAGGCAGGAAGAGCACCGCTGGGTACTCAGTGGGGTACTGGAATGAACTCTGAATAATTTCTGCTTCATCTGTTTGCAGGTAACATCGAAGTGCTGTGGATCTGTGGTATGTTCCAATCTTAAGACAGACATTTCAGATACACTGAAGACTTGGAAAGAAGACACAACTATTAAGGAAAATTGTTTTCCAAAGATGGATTCCCCCCCCCAAAAAAAAATCATTTCCTGTCTTGCAATTGTAGTACTGCTGAAGTCAACAATCAGACACATGCAGAACCCATGTGTGGTGGCAACATGGTTTCATTAATATGGTTCTGAATCTGAGTGACATGACCTGAAAATGTAAAAGTAAAGAGCAGTAATGATAAATGGTTATAACTTACTCAACCACAACAGCAACCACCCCACCAAAAATATTTAATTTTACAGTACTACATTAGATGTCGGCACACATGTAAGCCTTGTGAATGTGATCATGGCCAACACACTAGTAAAGGGGAAACATTCAATATGTATGATGATGATTCCCTGCAAAGGAACACAATTATAGACTGCTTACAACAAAAAACAAGATTCGATATAAATTAAATGGAAGTGTCTCTCGATAAACATGACAGTGACATGCGTAGTACACAGACTTACCATTGGTGGTATGAATACAAGCAAATCGGGCAGCATGTTTCAGTCAATGCAGCAGAAGACATTTCAAGAACATTCAATTATATTTTGACCGATGGTCATCTGTGGCTATCATCATTCAGCAACACACTGTACATCACCACCAGCAGCAGTAGCAGCAGTCATGAAATTAAAACAGCAGCAGCAGCAGCAGCAGGCATCAGCAAGCAATTTTCTCACTTGGGACACTGATATACAGTTGTGACTCTCTTTATATATTTTAAGGAGTGCATCAGGAAATACTTGTGACTTTTCTGAACATTTTTTCATGTGTTTATTCTTCATTGGGACTTTTCATGAAATTAAAACAGCAGGACAACAACAGCAGAAGGCATCAGCAAGCAATTTTCTCACTGGGGACACTTATAGACAGTTCTGGCTCACTATACATTTTAAGCACTGTGTCAAGAAATACTCGTGAGTTTTCTGAGCATTTGTTCATGTGCTTATTCTTCATCTGGACATTTTTTTTCTACTTTATTTTTAATTCCTTAAGAAAGAAAAAAAAGAACAGTTTACATCTTTTAGAGAACATAAAGTACAAACTTAAAAATATAAAATATACTCAATAAAGTATAAAGATTTTTTTTCAATGGGGGAAGAAAACAAAATAATTAGCCTTTCTTAGAGCTGATAAACAATATCTTTGTTCAAAAAAACTTTGAATGTGCTCCAGACTTTTACTTCCCAGCCTTAAATTAAGTCCAATATAATAAACTGTATCCCCTTTAATAATTTCCTTCATCTGGACTTTTCATGAAATTAAAACAGCAGGACAGCAGTAGCAGCAGGAGCCAGCAAGCAATTTTCTCACTTGTGACACTGATACACAGTTCTGTCTCTCTTTGCACATTTTAAGCAGTGCATCAAGAAATACTTGTGACTTTTCTGAACACTATTTCATGTGCATATTTTTTATCGGAACACTGATACCACATACTGAATAATGTAGCAAGATAGCAGTATAAGCAGGCTACATTGACATAAGATAGGACTTTTTTTTGCTGGGGTTCATGGTGATTGTAGGTGATTTTAGGGTATTTTAATTGTAGTTGTGGGTACAGTATAAAAATTTAACACAGGCAACAGTAACCAAAAGTAACATGCCATGACAATTAAAGCAGCAGTGCAATAATCTGGTGACAATTTTGAACTATGCTTTTGTATTCTATTTTCAATTGCCTCTTATCTTCTGACTTGTGTATATGATACCCTTCTTTCCCCAATTTACATCTGCAGTAGTACTTTTTTTCACATCTGAAATAATAAACAAAAGACTCCTTTTAATCTGGCTTGCACCAGCTTTTCATTAGTATTCTCGTCTGTGTTCATACATCAATTATTTGAAATAATTTCTGTTGTGACTCAAATAAACTAGTATGCAGCAGGCAGTGCTCCAGGACCTTATGGAACAGTATGTGTTCAAAAGCAGCTGGGAATACTGATGAAAACCAGGTCCGAGAAATATTAAAAGGAGCACTACTTTTATTATTTCAGATATAAAAAGGGAGCAATGCAGAATCAAATAAATTGTTGTAAGAAGGGTATCATACAAGTCAGTAGATAGAGGCCAATCGAAAATAGAATACAAAAGAATAGGTCCAGATTGTCACTGGATTATTGCACTGCTGCTTTAATATATAACAGGAAGAAAACATTAATGGAAAAAAAATACATATTTATTCTGTATGTAAAAGAAGGAAAAGTGGAGGACAGGATTTTGTTTAACCTTTTATAAATGTTGGTGTGTTTTTCATATTTTTTTGGGGGTGGGAGGACAGTGGGGAAAAATAAAGACAGAACACACACTACATGTTAAGACAGAAAACTAAAGCTATCCCAAAGGTGTGGTGGGCTGAGGCATCATACCTTACCTCCTGCCACACCATCAACCCTTGTGTATGGTATGAGTGGATCATCAGTGATCAGCCCAGGAAAAAGAGGATTGAGATCCAGTGGGCAGTTCTCCTCTCCTGGGGAGGGTGGGGAACAGAGACTGGCACCAGCCTGACACCTAGCGGTGGCTGGGTGTTGGTACACCAGGTCCTGTACAGTGGGGGACAGAGGAGGATCAGCCGAATGGCATGCTGCATGCAGAAGAGCAAGCAGCTCAGCCATTGTGGGCACTGCACACTCCCCTCCACCGGAAAAATGGAAAAAGTTCCCAGGCAAGTCAGATGACTGCCATCCTTCACATGTGCTGTTCCTGACAAAGGCACCTCCTGGAATTGGATCTGGTCCTGGTGGGTTGAGAATGGACTCCCTGCCATCCTGCCAAGGAAGGCTAGCCATTGGAGAAGAAGGGAGGTAAGGTCTGTGGTCAGGGAATGGTGCTGAGAGAATGGCACAAATGGTCAACCAGGGTGGGGGAGAAACAGTACCAAAGAAAAAAAAGATAGAAAACAATGGCAGTTATATAAGGCTGCTGGGCCTGGGGCTGACCAATTAGCATGCATACCATACTAATAATTTGTAACTGTTGATCCTCCATTAGGTCCAACTTTTGGCAAGTTTGGTCAACAACGTTACTCAGGTAATCAACCTCACTCCACAGGATGGCCAGGTCTGCCAGTGTGGCTGACATTTCTGCAGGGTAGGCTACAGCTGTGGGAGCTGCCACTTACTCAGCCCTCTCCCTTCTGCTACATTTTGGATGCAATGCAGGCTGTCACTGTACTGTCCCCTCTTCCACTGTACCCTCCACTGCAGGAGCAGTTGCTAATTCCTGTACCTTGGCCTCCCACTAGGCATGGTGGTACAGTAACAGGTGGATTCTTTGGCCACCCATGCCCAAGTGGCTGCCCTTGTGACTGCAATGCACCAACATGACACAGATGTTGCATCTTGCAACATCCAGGTCACCTTGCAGTGTGGTAAAAAACTATCACACTGGTGAGCTACAGGGAGGACCAGGCACATGTAGTGGGGGGCCCCAGATGTTGTAGGTTGCTCTGTAGTTAGGAGGGGCAACAAGCTGCTACTGCTGCTGTTGTTGTTCCTGCTGCTGCTGCTACTAGACCTGCTGTGAGGGGTCAGTAGCCGTCACCACCAACATCCATGCTTCTGGCACCACACTTCCACTGCCAGTGGAAGCAACATTTTGTGGGGGGGGGGTGGGGCATTGGATTGCAAAACATTGCCACGGTTGAGGCAAATAGTTCTCCCAAGACTCCCACACATCCTTGGTCCATGAGGAACTCCACTTGCTCCACCTCTCTCCATTTTTAAACAAAATTACTAAAAGTATTAATAACTAAACAAAAAGGGGAAAACAGAATCAGATAAAAAAGGTGGACTAGGAATGAAAGTGGTTTAAAATAAACAGGAATGTGGAAAAAAGGATCAAAAGCTGAAAACTCTTGCTTTTAATAGTTTTGACTAGCACACAGTAGACAATAAGCTCCACAGCTCCTTCTCTAGCAAAGCGAAAGTCAAAGTGAAACTAGTTCACTGACTTCCTGCCTGATTCACTTCCTGCATGCATCATGTGACTTGCAGCCAGACATGTGATCATACCTATAGAAACATAGAAACATAAGAGTTTAACAGCAGATAAGGACCACTTGGCCCACCCAGTCTGCCCATTTCCCTACCTATTGGATAAGCTGCAGATTCTAGTTAACCAACAGCCTACTTCCTGCAACCCCCCACTATAATTGCCTTATGTCTGTCCCATGCATGTTTGAATTCCCCCACTGTTTTAGACCCCACAACCTCTCCAGGAAGGTGGTTCCATGCGTCCACCACTCTCTCCATGAAAAAGAATTTCCTCACATTACCCCTGAGCCATTCCCTCTAACTTTAAATTGTGTCCACTTGTTCTTACACATCTCTTTTTCTGAAAGATGCTACCCTCCTGGACTTTGTTGATTCTCTTGAGGTACTTAAAAGTTTCTATCATGTCCCCCCGTCCCTCCTTTCATCAAGGGTATACATATTAAGCTCTCTCAGTCTCTCTTCATATGGTTTCTGATGTAGAACCTGCACCATTTTAGTTGCCCTCCTCTGGACTGCTTCTATCCTGTCTATGTCCTTGCATAGATGAGGTCTCCAAAACTGCATTCAACCATCCCTGATTTTCAGGGGTATCCTTGATTTTGCTTCAAAATGTTCCTTTGTCCCTTGAAAAATTTGTGTTTTTGTGACTGAACAGTGGGGATTGTAAGTGCAAAATAATGTCACACATTACATTTACAGACTTGTTCTTCTTCAGAAAATGCATTGTACACTAATCCCCTTATTCTGTTAGCTTGCTGAGTGAATGTTACCAATTTTTAAGATGTGTCCCTGATTTGGGGTCTTTCTCCCTGATTTTTTTAAGCCTTGTCACTGACTTATGGGGCAAGTGATTGAGAGGTATGCATGTGATCTGTGGCATGTTCCTCGCAAACTTTGCCTTTTCACAATGTAACCCAAAGTTAATGCTAAGTTTGGAACACAAAGTCCATTACAGGTGAATTTTGATCTTTGAATGGAAACTTTGAGTAATTACATGCAGATGTGAAGCTGAGCACTTCGCATTATATACGCTTGCTTAGTAAAACTTCCCTGTATCTCTATTCTGCACTTAACTGTTCCAGAAATGCCCCTCAGATATTGTTTGTGAAGTTTATAAATCCTTTTTTGTATCGTGGGATATGAAACAACATTTTCTTTTCGTATTACGAGTGATGAAAAAGGATTATTTTTCCTGAGCGAAAACTGCTTTCACTGGTGTTTAGTGGCATCCACCTCCCTCCAGTTACTGTCTTCCTTGGTGTCATTATTTTCTCTGGTATCTAGTGGCACCCTCTCCCCTATGGTCCCCATCCCCTTCTTAAAATAATTTTCCCTGGTGTCCAATTGCACTCCCGACCCTATTCCCATTATAAAAATAATTTTCCCTGGTGTCTAGTGGTACCCCCCACCCTACGATCACTGAAAGGCTGCTGAGATATAAAAGAAACTAGAAGGGGAAGGGATCAGATCCTTTTCAGTGCAGTAGCTGCACCTTACTGCATTTAAATTGCTTCCTGCTGATTTCACTTGGTAGCAGGTATTTTTTTTTCTTTCTTACTACCTCTAAGGGGCTAGCAGGGTATTGTTTTGGGGCTGTTGGAATTTTGAAATTTATTGTGGTGTGCTTTAAGTGGGGCTGTCATTTCTTTAAATTGGAGGCCTGTTTCTTCTGATTTCTTCTGATTGTTCTGGTTTCAAACCTATTGGTGTGATTTTATTGTGGCAGTTCTAGTGGGGCTGTTTCATTGAATTGGAAACCTATATCTTCTAATTTCAAGCCTATTTTGGTGTGTTGTTGGTGAGGCCCTTTGAATTGGATACCTGTTTCTTCTGGTATCAAACATGTTTTTTGTGCTTTTAGTGGAGTTGTGATAGTTTTTTGCTGTCTTCTCTAGCTGCAAAGTCTAGTGCATAGTGAGGAAAGGGTGTTAATTGTCTGACCAGGGATCTCAGCTACCTGATTGTTTCTGGAGGGCAGTAGCTGGTCCCACCCTCCCTGCCCCTCACCCCACCCACCCCAAGTACATAATTTATTTTATACTAGGAGTTCTGACATCACTTCCCCAAAAGTGCAAAGGACATGCACCTGTCATAGCAAAAGCAGATGTCCAGGAAGGGAACAGCAGTGAGTAAAGAGGTGACTACTATCTATGTGGAATGGAAGTAACTGCAACACAAGGAACTTTAATTTTTACCTGTTTGCACTGGTGTTTGCATTGTGGAAAGGATGGGTAGGAAATAGGAGAGGGCTGTGCAATAATTGCTTACAGTTTATTTTTGGCTATGGACAGGGGGATAGGAACTTAAAAGGCAGACACTCAATCTATTTAAAGTGTATGACATACGGGGTAAGGGAAATTGAGAAAAGGAGAAAATTGTTTTCCAATGATAGGGGGTAGTGGGAAGACTTGGGGAAGCATTGGGTATTTTTCATCTGGAAGAGTGGGGGGTCAATGATGGGCAACGAGAGCAATGGGTATGGTGGTAGGCTGCAACAACTGTGATGCGCCAATCTTTCTAAAAATTCCATGGCAGGTGGGGGGTTGCTTAGTGAGCAACCAAATAATGAAACTTAAAAATTAGATTGAGAATCTGCAGAGGAGCAAAGACAGGCAAGGCAGACTGGAAGAGGTTATAGCCCAACACTTAAGGGAGGGAGGAGGGGAGATGAGTAAGGAGGGCAATTTGGGACAACAGGTGGGAGGAGAGGGTCAGAAGAAGGGAAGCAGAGACAGGGGGCCTGGGCCCAGGCCAAGAAGAATGATGTCAATGGAAACAAGGTCAAGAGAAAAAAGACAACAGGAAGGAGGAGAAAGGGACTTGTGCGGGGAGGAGGAGAAGTGGCAGCAGTTATGGAATTGAAAGGAGGGAATGTTCTACTATGAGAAGAGAGGAAGTGGGCATTGGAGAAGGATCTTCAGAAAATTGTTTTGCAGTACTACAGAGGAAGGAGGTGGAGAAAAGTGATGAAATTGGAGGAGTAACTGATAGAAGTCTGGATGAAACTGTGGTAGGGTGAAGTTCTGATGCGGGAATTACAGCAGGGGCAGAAGGGGGAACTACTGTGCAGAAGGAAGAGGAGAAGTTGGGAGTGAGAGGTGGGGAGGAATAGAAGCAAGCAGTTAGCAATAGGGGTGGAATCTTAGTGCTGGGGACTCAATATTAAGAGGAGTCATATGGGATAGCAAAGGAGAGAGGCATAGTCGCATTTAGTTGGAGGCCATGCTGGGAATGACAATGGAAAGGGTGTGACAATCTGTTCTAAAATATGCTAGAAGGGGTAGGGACTATATTCATTTAATTATACATTTGGGGACACATGACCTGGCTGACAGGATGGTAGTTATAGCCAAGAGAAGATCTGAGGAACTAGGACAATTATGTGAGGGGCAGAATGATCAGTAACTTTCTCAGAGACACTTCCAGTGATCAGGACAAGCAAGAAAGCTGAGAATAGAGGAATTTAATGAAGGACTAAGAACCTGGTATCATGCTAAGGGTATGGACTGGTGGGGGTGGGGAGGGACCTGGGAAGACAGTAGTCTCTATGTCAAGGATAGACTACACTTGAGTGAGGAGGGAAAGAAAGTGTTGAAACAGAGGATGGAGGAGTACATAGAGGAAGCTGGGAATTTAAACTAGGAGTGACAGGTGGCAAGTGGGCAAGGGACATGCAGAGACCACAGGTTGGGAAGCCATATGAGCTCCCCCCATAACAGTGACAAAGGACAAAGGGCAAGTACTAGTGGCAATGCTAGTAAAGGAGGACAGGATGGGAGGGGGAAGTGGTAGAAGGTGGTCACCTTGAATGTTAGAAGCCTTCAGAATAAAACTGTAGAGCTACTGTCTCTTATGGCAGAGGGGGAGGTGGGCATTGCAGCCATCACTGAAACATGGGCCACCCAATACAATGACTGGGACCTGTCAATACCAGGGTACAGGATATTTCATAGGGATAGAGTGATTGGGAAGGGGGGGTGGCACTATATGTGAGGGAAGGACTAAAGTGTGTATGGGAGGAAGGGGAGGAGGGTAGAACAGAGTCACTATGGCTGCAAATCCAGGATTCCAAGAATAGGACTCTCAGGATGGGAGTGGTGTACATGTCACCGTCTCAGACAGAGGATTTAGACAGGGAACTAGAGGGACAGATCAGGATGACCTGCAAGAAGGGTAGTGTGGTGATTGTGGGGGATTTCAACTGCCCAGGAGTGGAGTGGAGTACCCCAACAACCAGGAATAGAAGGAAGCAGGTACTGCTGGATGCCTTTCAGGACAGCTTCCTGATGCAAGTGGTCAGTGAACCAACCAGGTTAGGTAATACCCTTGATCTCATGCTGGCAAATGGGGAGTTTGTGAGGGAACTTAGGGTGAAAGACCCACTGGCAGGGAGTGATCACCACTCAGTATGGAACACATTGTTTATGGGTTAGGAAGGAGTGGAATCTGGCACAAGGGTGCAGAACTTCAGGATGGCTGACTTCAGGAGGATGGGAGAAGTGGTAAAAGAGTACCTGGCCAGAATTCATCCTAGTATGAGCACTAACCAGAAGTGGGAGCTCATAAAGCTGGGGACAGTGGAGGCAAACAGAACCTGCAGCAAGGCCCAGAGCAAGAAGGCTAGGGCAAAGAAAACTAGCTTGGTGAGCAAGGAGGTCATGGAAAAGATAAGGAGGAAAATACCTGCCTTTAGATCTGAAGCCACCAGCCCCTCACAGCAGCTCAAGTAGTCTAAGAGCCACAGCAGTGGTTCTCTGATGAACCCAACCTGCCAGACTGCCATCCGCAGTCCAGGTCTGAAGCCACCAGCCCCTCACAGAAGTTCAGGTAACGACTTGCCATCAGGGACTGATTACCTCCGGGAAAGGAGCCCTAGCTGACTGATTTTTCTTTTTTACAGGAGGACAGTTGTCTGTGGGTTTAAATCCAGAGTCTGTTACTGCTGTGACCCACTGGCTGCAGTCAACCCCAGGAGCACTCCAATTTGCTCCATATAGCTCTGCACTGTTAATGCCTGAATTATATTGTACTAGATTATGATTTCTGTTAAAACTGTCTTGCTAGCATTTTATAGTTGAAGTTTCCTGATTTAATCTAAATGCCTGTAGTGTGTTCCCTCATAAGACCCAGTAGTGATCTCAGATCAGGCCTTTGAATCCCCCCTTCACGTTTTTACTCTAGTATTGTGTGTTAAATAGCCCTGTTCTTGCTCTTTCAGACTTTGTGGCATCTTGCCTAACATTTTGATCTGCAACACCACCCCCCGTTTAACCCATTTTGCATTTCTGTTTAGCTTCACGAGCAGCCCCCCCCGCCTTTCTTATTTAATTCCCCTCTGTCCTTCTCTTTTCAGGTAGTCTGAGAGCCACAGCCATGGTTCTCTGATAAACCCGACCTGCCAGACTGCCATCCACAGTCCAGGTCTGAAGCCACCAGCCCCTCACAGAAGCTCAGGTATGGACTTACCCTCAGGGACTAATTACCTCCAGGAAGGGAACCCTAGCTGCCTAATTTACACACTTAAACCCCACCCCGGCTTTCTAGCTCACATCTACAGGCTTCTGCCAGCCATGCCCACCCACCATGTCCCCAACCTCTATTAAATCCCCAAGGGTACCGCCCAGTTCTCATCTACCCTGCTGTTACTACCTATCAGTAGACTTATCCCTCCAGGGCTCCCAGCTCATCTGCCATGGGACACTCAGCCACCAGGTGGACGGTGCTTCCTTAGCCGCTGCCAGAGACCACAAGCACAGACTCTTCAATCAAAGAGGTACAGCAAAGCCACATTTTTTTCACCAACCTGCCCATCCCCCCTCTAGGCTCATTATTATATAGACAGCCTTCCACCACCCCCTCTCATTCTTTGGTCTACTCCTTTTCGTCTATCTAAAATGCCTCTCCCATCAACGGTCTCCACAGGCTAACAGCGCTGCACATTACCATTTCATATAGCAGTGTAAGACCATATTGGTGCAGCCTACTTTACCACACACATTACCATCTCATACAGTGGTGTAAGACCACATTGGTGCAGCCTTCGACGACAGCATCCTACCTCCTTTTAAAGAACCAGCTACCGAGGGAGATTGTACATCTTCAGTGATCATATAGGTTTGGTGCAATCTGCTAACTTGCTCAACCCTGTTAAGTCCCCAAATACCTGCACACACCGACTTGTCTTGTTCTGTCTGGTGATTCTTTAGGACACTGTAATCCAGCTATGCCATCTACAGATAGAAACACTTTGCCATAGTCATAGTTTACTATTTTTCACTATAAGGCATCAACATGAGGGCTGATACCTGGCTCCCTCTCTTCATCTTCTTATGGCAGGTGCCTTATGTAGTGTATCACCCAGGCCAAACTAACTCACAGGGGGAGTCGGACCCTATGTCACAATGCTATTTGTACAGCAACTCATCTCATAGCTTTTGCTGCACCCCTGCGCTCCCATACTTGCTTCAGTCTGAGGTAGCTTCTGGGGGTGGAACCTGCACCTCCCTACCCATACAGGGTATGCCCCATTATATCCCCAGTAATAATGCCACTTGGTGCCACAAGGCAAGGGTTTTAGTAGCTGCATCCTTAGGACAGCACTGCATAAATAGCAGGGCCCAGCACTCTCATTCTGTCATTCCAAGCAGTCGTTGAAGAATTAGACTTTTCAAATTATCTCTGGCTGCCCTAAGGAAAATTGTGTTTCTCCTCCTACAGTGCTCAGGCAATGTTAAACTTAACCCTGGTCCTACAGAAGCCTTGCCATCTCCATCCGACCTTACAAGACTAAGAGGAATGAATTTTATGCATGTTAATGTTTGCAGTCTCTTAAAAAAGCTTACATCGATTCAGACCTGGGTCATTCATACCGAACCAGATGTGCTGGTAGTCTTGGAATCCTGGCTCAGATCTTCTACCTCTGACAGGGAGGTTAACATCCCTAACTATTGGCTGTTCAGAGCCGACAGGCAGACTAGGGGTGGTGGGGTAGCCATTTATGTCAAGGACAAATATACAGTCAGTACCATTGACTCTTCCTCTATTGCAAATGGATTCAAATGTCTGTCCCTTAAGGTTGAAACATCCCGCTCAATGGCTATCAGGGTTATAGGATGTTACAGGCCTCCATCTGCAGGGTCCCAGCTCCTGTCCCACCTATCAACTATTATGGGACATGACACCCTCAAAACTATTATTCTAGGAGATCTCAATTATGACTGGTTATCCAAGACTTCAACACCCCTCACATCCTTCTGTGACTCTCTTGGGCTCACACAACTCATTGAAGAACCTATGTGTCCTAACAAGAAAAACCCCAGGAATAGCACCCTATTGGATGTCTTTCTTACAAGCAAGCCAAAGTCCTTTTCCTATGCTGGAATATTTTTCTCAGATATCAGCAATCACTGCTTCATCGCTGGTGTAAGATCTGACTCCAATCCATCCTCCACGGCTAAGTTCTCCACCAGAAGGTCCAGATGCAACTTTGACCCATTTGCCTACATCGATAAGCTAAAATTGTCTGTACACTGGCAGAACTTTTACCTAGCCAAATCAGTCAGTATGGCATATAACACTTTTCATGAAATAGAGTCTTGTGGCAAAAATAATCATGCTCCCTTGGTAAAAGTCTACTTAAATACTGTAACTTGCCATTGGTTCTCTGCTGAACTCAAGGCTGCATTACTAGTGAGAGATAAACTCTGGAAAAAAGCCCATAAATCAAAAACTGCAGAGGATTGGTGCCACTTCAGGAAGGCTAGGAACTTCTGCACCAAACTGGTTAGAAAGGCTAAGGCCAACTTCTACCATTCTGTGCTTGACTCTGCCTCAAGGTGCCCAGCTAAATTTTGGTCCACAATCAAAGAGTCTGGTCATACAACTGGAAATGTACTTCCATCAAAAATCATCTCTGACAATGTTGCTATCAACGATAGCAAGGAGATTCTCCAGGCCTTCAACAACCACTTTGCTATGGCAGGCCTAGCATTTGACAATTCACCAGCATCCATGTTATGTTCTCAGGTTAGTGCACAGATTCCTGAACCTAGGACCACTAATGCAGTCTTCTCATTCCTTTCTGCTTCATTGTAAGAGGTCAAAGAACTCCTTCTTCTGTTGGACACCAAGAAAAGCGCTGGTGCTGACTCTCTCAACTCCTTCTTCTTAAAGATTGCATACCACTTCCTAGCTGTACCAATCACACACCTATTTAACTTGTCCTTGTCCAAGGGGACTCTTCCACACCTATGGAAAATTGCCCATGCCATTTCTCGTTTAAATCAGGGGATACCTGCCACCTAAATAATTACAGGCCAACATCTCTCCTACCAATATTGTCTAAACTGCTGGAAAAAATTGTGAATGCTCAGTTGATAACCTACCTAGATAACAAGAACCTTCTAAACCCTATGCAGTCTGGTTTCAGAGCCAAGCACAGTACCATTATGGCTCTGGCCAAAGTGACTGATGACTGGCAACAAGAGCTGGAAAACAAAAAATGTGTATGTGCCATGTTCCTGGACCTCAGCAAGGCCTTCAATGCTGTCGACCACTGCCTGCTTCTTTCCAGCCTAAAAGTGATAGGTCTGGATCCGACTTGTCTGTGCTGGTTCAATAATTACCTTACAGATAGGCTTCAGCATGTCAAGGCCGAAGGGGAGCTCTCTCCACTCAAACCACTAAAAAGAGGCATTCCAAAGGGATCCATCCTGGGGCCTCTATTGTTTGCCATTTATATAAACAATATTGATGTTGGCATCAAGGAGGCAAATATTCACCTTTTCACTGATGATATGGTGTTGTACCTAAGCCTCTCAACTCTGGAAGCCACCTGTGGAGATTTACAAACATAATTCAACTTGTTACAGAATCAGCTCCTAAATAACTCTTACACAATGCCAAAAAAAACCAAAGCTATGCTGTTCTTTCCAGCTACTCATTCAGTGAACCCTGCTATCTCTGGCTCCTTACCTCCCATAAACACTTTACTAGGAGAGAGGTTGGAATTTGTAATGAAATTCAAGTACCTAGGGGTCTGGCTAGACCACAGGCTCTCCTTCTTGGAACATGTCAAGGATCTGCTGAAAAAGTTGAGGTAGAGCCTTGGTCTCTTCTTTAGAATAAATCACCTCCTGACCAAAGATGTCAAGATGCAGTTAGTTCAATCAACATTTCTATCCCTAATTGATTATACCAGTTTCATTTATAGTCAGTGTAATGCCTCTTGTCTTACTAAACTGGACACCTTATACCACACAGCCTTGAGATTCATAACTGGCCTACCTATTACTACCCACCAGTGCTCCTTATATGCAGCTGAGGGGTGGACCTCCCTTCTGTACAGAAGGAATAGAAATGCGGCTCTCTGGACTTATAGAGCTATTACCAACAAATTACCCCAATACATTTCCGACTGTTTGCCGTTATACATGGTAGGCATCTACACACTGAGAAGCTATTCTCGGCTTCTACTGAAGGTACATAGGGCCAATACACACTTTGAGAGGGTGGCCATAGGCTTTGTGTTGCCCTCTCTCTGCAACAAACTACAGAAATGTATGAAACTGAGTCTCCCTGTTAGTCTTGCCACCTTCATGACCTTGTATGCTAAGGCTGTTAAGAAGCTATGCATCTGTTTCCAGCATGCTTAGCATGCTAGGGTGCCTGCTGCTTACCTGCCCACTACATCTCCACCTAACCTGGCCCCTTGATTGTCTCCAGCTATACCCCCCTTTTTTTCTGCTCATCTGCTACCTTTCTTACCCTCAGACTCCTAACATATATGTCCCCAGCCCATCTACCATAGCACCCCTCCTAGAACAGCTGCAGTCCTCTACCCCCTCCCACCATGTCTGCCCCTTAAGTTCGTATATGTCCTGGCCAATGATATGCCATGCTGTTTGAAAATGTTTTAATATGCTGGCTGTTTCAGAATGGTTTAATTCCCCTTCTCATACCATTCTCCCTAACCTTGTTAACCCTATACCTGAAATACTTGTTATTGCTCTGTGTATTTTTTTCTGTATCTGTATAATTATGTCTATTTATTATCTGTACATAAAAGTGTTATTCTTGACCTTGTGTAATGCAGGTCCACCTTGTAAATGAGCCTAGTCAATGGTGTTCACCTGGATAAGACTTGACTGATTGATTGATTGATTGATTGATTTAGGAGGTACAAGAAACAGGGAAGGGGAGGACAGGAAGGAGTACCTGACGAAATTGAAGGAGGTGACAAGGGTTGTAAGGGCAGCCAAGGCATCTACAGAGCTCAGGCTGGTGCAGACCATTAAGAAGGGGGAAAAGGACTTCTTCAGGTACATCAGAGAGAAAAGGAACTGTAAGGACTATATAGTAAGGATTAGGAAGGAGGGGGGTTGGGTGGAAGCAGGGGGTGATAAGGCCGACTTGCTAAATGATTACTTTTGTTTGGTATTTACTAAGGAGAAGGGGGAGTGATACCCAAGGGGGGAGTGAGGGCAGAAACAGAAGGGGAGGGGTGACAGAAGGGAAATCATGGAGGGCAGGGTTCTGGAGGTTTTGAGGGCACTGAAGATGGACAAGGCACCAGGGCACGATGGCATCCACCCCAGGGTACTGAAGGAGATGGCAGAGGTCCTGGTGGGACCTTTGGCAGATCTATTTAATGCCTCACTACATTCAGGGTGTGTAACTCAGGACTGGAGGATGGCTCATGTGGTGCCCCTCCACAAGAGCAGCCCCAAGTATCAACTGAGGAACTACAGACCAGTGAGCCTCACATCTATCGTGGGTAAGCTGATGGAGACTATCCTGAATGAGAGGCTGATGGCCCTCCTGGAGGCCAAAGGACTACAGAATATCAATGAGTATGGCTTCGTACGTGGCAGATCCTGCCAAACCAACCTGGTGGAGTTCTATGACTGGGTAACTTGGTAATTGGACAGGGGCCATGCAGTGGATGTCCTGTACCTGGACTTCAGTAAGGCATTTAACTCAGTGCTGCATGGGAGGCTGGGAAGTAAGTTAGAAGGCACAGGGGTTGGTGCAAAGCTGGTGAGATGGGTAGGGAACTGGCTTCAGGGAAGGCAACCGAGGGTGGTGGTGCGTAGGGAGCACTCATCCCCAAGGGTAGTGAGGAGCACTGTTCCACAGGGCTCAGTGTTGGGACCAGTGTTGTTTGGGATATTCATTGCAAACATATCATAGGGCATCAAGAGCAAGACCAGTCTGTTTGCTGAGGACACCAAGATGGGTGCAGTGGTGGATGACCTACGCAGATGGCAGGAGTTGCAGGATGATCTGGCAAAGCTGGAAACCTGGTCAGACACCTGGCAACTGGGGTTCAATGCCAAAAAGTGCAAGGTGCTGCATTTTGGGGTGAAAAATCAAAGGAGAAGTTACCAGCTAGGGGGAGTGTTGCTAGCTGAAACAAAGGGGGAGAAGGATCTAGGGGTGCTCATTACCAGATCAAAGAAAAACAAGGCACAATGTAGGAAGGCAGCTGCAAAGTCCAACAAAATGCTGGGTTGCATTGTAAGGGGCATATACTTGAGGAGGGGGGAGGTGATTCTGACACTGTATAGATCATTAGTTAGACCACACCTGGAGTACTGTGTGCAGTACTGGTACCCATATCTGAAGAGGCACATTAAGTTACTGGAGGGGGTGCAGTGCAGAGTGACAAAGATGATTAAGGGTCTGGGGGACTTACCATATGAGAGGAGGCTGAGGAAGTTGAACATGTACTCGCTGGAGGAGAGGAGGGATGGGGCGATATGATTGAAACCTTCCAGTACATGAAAGGAATAAACAAGACAGGTACAGAGGGGCTGTTCAAAGTAAGGGAGAGGAGGGACACCCAGGGCCATGATATGAGACTGGAGGGAGGGAGGAAGGTTCAGGAGGGAGAGGAGCAGACACTTTTTTATGGGGAGGGTGGTAGCTGGGTGGAGTGCATTTCCAGTAGCAGTGGAATCCAGTGGAACAGTGGACTGCTTCAAAAGGGGCCAGGACAGGGCAAGGGGGAGCATCAAGGGAAGGGAAGGGTTGGAGGGAGGGGCAGCTACAGAATAAGAGGTGCTAGCTGCACATTTGAACAGACTTGATAGGCCTCTAGGCCTTTATCATTAAGCAATGGGGCCTGATGGGATTCATCCCAGAATTCTAAAAGAACTAAGGGTAGAACTAGTGACACCACTGACTATCCTCTTTAACAAATCATGGGAGGATGGGGTGGTACCCAAGGACTGGAGGAGGGCAGATGTGATTCCCCTTCACAAAAGTGGGAGCAAGGCAGAAGCAGGAAACTACATACCTGTTAGTTTAACCTCAGTGGTAGGGAAAATGATGGAATCACTTCTGAAGGAAAGAATTGTCGAGTAACTAGAGGCCAGAGGGGCACAGGATCCAAGGCAGCATGGATTCACAGCGGGAAGGTCATGCCAGACAAATCTGATAGATTTCTTTGACTGGGTGACCAAAGTAGTAGATCAGGAAGGGGCTGTGGACATGGCCTACCTAGACTTTAGCAAGGCATTTGACACAGTCCCACACAAAAGATTAATATACAAGTTAGCCAGCCTGGGAGTGGGTCCCAAGATGACAGCCTAGGTAAAGAATTGGCTGGAGAATAGGACACAGACAGTAATAGTAAATGGAGTCCACTCTGAAGAAAGGGGGGTTACTAGTGGGGTACCGCAGGGTTCAGTATTAGGACTGGCCCTCTTCAATGTCTTTATAAGCGACATTGCAGAGGGACTGGAAGGAAAAGTATGTCTCTTTGCAGATGACACAAAGATCTACAACAGAGTTGATGCACAAGGTGGGGAGGAAAGGATGAGAAGGGACTTGGCAAGGTTAGAGGAATGGTCAAATGTATGGCAGCTTAGATTCAATGCTAAGAAGTGCAAGGTAATGCACCTGGGAAACAAAAACACAGGGGAAGAGTACACAATGGGGGGTGAGATACTAACAACAACAAAAATGGAAAGGGACCTGGGGGTAGTCATATCAGATGACCTAAGGTGGGCAAGCAATGTGAGAGGGCATCATGGAGGGCTGGGGGGATACTGGGATGCATAGGGAGAGGCATCACCAATAGAAAACAGGAAGTTATTATCCCTCTGTACAGACAGCTGGTGAGACCCCATCTGGAGTACTGCGTGCAGTTCTGGAGACCCAATCTCCACAAAGACATAGACAGGATGGAAGCTGTCCAGAGGAGGGCAACTAAAATGGTGCAGGGTCTGCACCTGAAGACATATGAAGAGAGACTTAAGGAGCTTAATATGTATAGCCTCGAGGAAAGGAGGGAGAGGGGGGACATGATAGAAACTTTCAATTACCTCAAGGGAATCAACAAAGTCCAAGAGGGTAGCATCTTTCAAAAAAAGAGGTGTGCAAGAACAAGGGGCACAATTTGAAGATGGGGGGCTCAGAGGTAATTTAAGGAAGTATTTTTTCACAGAGAGGGTTGTGGATGCATGGAACGGCCTTCCTGAAGAGGTTGTGGAGTCAAAAACAGTGGTGGAATTCAAGCATGCATGGGACAGTCATAAGGCAATTCTAGGGAGTGGGAGTAGGAAGAAGTAGGCTGCTGGTTAACTAGGATCTGTAGCTTATCCATTAGGTAGGGAAATGGGCAGACTGGGTGGGTCAAGCAGTCCTTATCTGCCGTCAAATTCTATGTTTCTATGTTTATCTGCTGGCAAATGTCATATGTTTGTATTTTAGTCTATCTGCTGTACTTTGGGTCAGTGAGTGCTCTGAGGGGAGCCAGTTTTTTTTTTTACTTCTAGCAGCTCCCTTCTGCCCTATTTAACTGGTCATTGCTCCACTGAAGATTTTTCGGAGAACCAGTGATTATCGTTGTGTCTGGAGAGTTTTAATTTAAGTTGCTAGTACAGCAGTAGGTTAAAAGTCAGTAGATAGGGTCGAGTAGTGAGTAAGAGACAGGAGGTAGAATTTTTATTTTTAGGCAGTGTTATCAGCAGTGTACTCCACTTGTGATGGGATTATAATTAAAGGAGTTTCCTGAGTGGATTATCTGTTGGGTTTCCTTTAGTGCTTTGGACTGCCTGGAGTTTGGCTCGAGCGTCCAGTGTAGGAGCAACACCCAGAGAAGACTGACTGCAGTTTCATTGGAATGCATCAGCGGTGCATGCCGGCAGCCATTTGGGTGAGGAGTGTTTGGGGAAAATGGGAGGTGTGGTGGTGTGAGCACCGTGTCATCTTGGTGTTACCTGGGGCTCCTTTCTCTGCAGAGATGCTGACTAGATCAACAGGCTACTATTACGAATTTTTAAGAACAAAATTCCTGCTCTTGTGAAGGAGGAGATGGTGTGTGTCAGTAACCATCTGGACAGGATTGTTGGGGGTAATTAGAACGTATGGGAGCAGAGGCTCTGTTAATCCTATGAGAACCTGTGGCTCATTTTGCAGGTGGTGCCAGCTAGATCACCAAATTGCAGCTAAGGACCTCTACTGTAATCCTGAAAGTTACCTGCATCTGATTCTCCTATTTACTATCTGCAGCAGTAAATTGCTAGAGCAATGGTGAGAGCAATGTTTTGGTTATTGCTAATATGTGCTGCAACAGCCAGTAAGAGACCTGACATTTTTCTCTGTTCTGTGACCTGTGTTGTGTTGGGGAGAGTAACACAGACCTTCAAGCGCTATATTGTTTCCTAACTGTCGATATCCTTGCCGTTTGACCATACCATTGTTTGGAATCATTGAATATTCAGGCAGAGTGGCAGTGTGAGCACCACTCTGCCTTTTCTTTCCTCTTTTTGGGACCTGATCCACCATCAAGAGTCAAATTAGGACTCTGAGAGTTGTTCCTCTTCTGAGGATTTGGTGTATTTCTGGACATTCCTACATTTGCAGTATATCTGACTGTCATTTTAAGCTCAGTTAGGAGCAGAACTCTTTTCCCAGCTTTTTGATTGTGCACTGCTGTAATGTAATATCTATTCTCCCATTATTACTGGTGATCTATTGTTATTTATATTGCTGGTGGATGGTGAGGGTTGGGTGAGGGGGTAGAGGGTTTATTTTATTGAGTGGCTGTGGTGTGAGTGAGGTTAGAAATTGTGATTTGTATTAGAGTATGGATAATGAATGTGTTTTACTCTGGGTTTAGTGTGGTAATGTTGATAGTGTTTTCATTAACTTATTCAATTGTTCAAGATTAAGATATCTGTTTAGGATTCAGACCATCCTCCCCACCATAGAATCTATGCTGCATCCCTGCTGCATGGCCTCTGCCCATTTGTGGATGTTTTCCTCCTGGCAGTTGCAGTTCGTCATTTCCGGGAAGTGGGTATCATGAGGAGGTGGAGGGGCATGCTGCAGGGTACTGCTGACATAGCAGAGGTGGTATGGAAT
This sequence comes from Neoceratodus forsteri, assembly GCA_016271365.2. Lineage (NCBI taxonomy): Eukaryota > Metazoa > Chordata > Ceratodontiformes > Ceratodontidae > Neoceratodus > Neoceratodus forsteri. The sequence continues at coordinate 1,148,692,240 of CM057452.1, read as the reverse complement.
AGGAGGCATCCTGGAGTCAGACAGAACCTTTAGAGAGGCCCAGTTTTGTTTGGTTCCTGTGCCCAAGTCTCCCACCGGACCACGTGGGCAGGTACAGTTTCTAGAGGGCCGGCAGTCTCTGCTAGACCCCTTCGGGTGGTGCTTTGCAATGCCAGGTCAACGAGAAACAAGACTGTAGTTATGGCAGACTTGATTTCCTCAGTCGACTCGGCATGCATCACTGAGACCTGGTTGGGGGATGACACTGGACCAGTATTAGCAGCATTAGTCCCTACCGGGTACTCAGCAGTGCACTGCTCGAGGAGGGAACAAAGGGGCATGGGAGAGGACATCTGCTTTAGATCCAGCCTGAACTTCTCTGTGCAGTCAGTGGGTTCTACCTCATTGTTTGAATGTGTGGCAGTACGTGTGGGTCCAGGTGCAGGTTGCAGGATTTTTTTCATTTATTGTCCTCCAGGACCAGGAGGAGAATTCCAGATGGAGGTAGCAGACTTTATTACAGATTCAGTGTTGGAGTCCTCTAGATGGTTAATTCTGGGGGACTTCAATGCCTGGATCAATGACAAATTCTCACTTTTTGGTTATGACCACCTCCAGACGATGACATCGCTGGGCCTGACACAGGTAATTATCTCTGCAACCCATCAACATGGCCACACCTTGGACTTGCTATTCTCACTGGGGCTGACGATAATGACATCAGAATTGATCAGGTCAGTTGGGCAGATCACTGTATGGTGGAGTTCTCGTTTGGGGCCCCCCTAGAGAACTCCCCCTCCCTATTGAGATTATTCACTATCACCCTTGAAGGGGATTGTCCCCAGAGGGACTTTTGGCAGTAGTGGATTTTTCTGGCATGACTGCTGCATGTGCAATTGGCATGGGTGAGGTGGTGGCAGGTTATAATGGAGCTGTTACCAAGGCACTTGATAACATTCCACCAGTCCAAGTACAACCTACGTCTTCTTGCTTGAGATCCTCATGGTTTGATTGGGCTCTCAAGGAGATGAAGACCAGGGGTTGGAAGTTGGAGCATTGCTGGAGGAGGACCCAGTCCATGGAGGACAGACTGGCCCAGAGAAATCATTATAATGACTATCAGGGGAAATCAACAATAGGAAGGCAGAATTCCTATCCAGGGAGATTGCTGCTGTGAATAACAGACCAGCTCAGCTATTTTGGACAGTAGATAGACTGTTACATCCTGTCTGTCTGCAACCCAGAAAACAATTTTCAACCGCATTGTGCAAAGAGTTTACTCTGTTCTTCCCAGACAGGGTGTCCTCCCTTTAGGCAGTGAGCTCCCAAGTGGGATGAAATGCATCCTGCAGTGATTGGCTATGTCCAAGCAGAGGCACTCTAACTGTCTGGGATGAGTTTCAGCTGGTTGAGGTGACTGAGGTCGCTTAGGTGATTTCAAAGCTGCTACCCACTTGCTGTGAACTGGACCCTGGTGTAACCCCTCTCCTAGTGGGAGGCGCTGGAACCATTGGTGCAGTGTTCACCAGGATAGTCCGGTGCTCACTCTCAGATGGGTGCTTCCCTGGCACCTTGAAGGAGGTGCTGCAGCTGAGGACCATTCTGAAGAAACCATCACTCAGCCTGGATGCCCTGGTGAGTTATAGATCAATCTCCAACCTTCCATTCTTAGGGAGGTTGTTGAGAAAGTAGTGACTCTGCAGCTTGAGGCACACCTCTCAGCCTTTGACATCTATAAGCCATTCCAATCTGGTTACAGAGCTAGACATTGCACAGAGACGGCACAAGTTTGGGTGAAAAATAACCTCATGGTGAGGGATAGAGGAGAATGGTCAATTCTCGTCCTCCTTGATCTCTCCTCAGCATTTGATTTGATTTGATTTGTATACAGGTAAGCACACTGGGATACAGTCCCTTTTACAGGTATGACCCATGGTCAATCAAAATACATAAGCAAACAACATCATATCGATTGTACAATTAATACAAAACATGAATTAAATAGGAATACAGATTCCACATCATATAAAATCTCACAAGAATGTGAATACAAGAATCTGATAAAATTTAACCCATTATGAAAATATCACAGAATTCATAGAATTCCATTATCAACAGACCTTCATCAAGTATCAGTCTAAAAACAGTTACACTTAGATACATTCACGAAATAATTTTTCAGAGCTACTGTAAGTGACCAATAACTACCCATACTTCTTATATGTGCTGGAATATTATTCCAAGTTGTAGGTGCATAATGTGCAAATGAACGTTGTCCTCTTGAAGTGTGCAAAAATGGAATTTTTAACATAGTTAAATCCCCTGATGATCTAGTGCACAGTTTAAAACTGGGAGTATCAAGAAATTTTTTAAGTTAGAAGGTATTAGAAGGTAATTTGATACACTGGACCACATTGTGCTTTTGGATCATCTTAGAGTGTTTTGTGGACTCACCGGAACAGTCATCAAATGGTTTTAGTCCTATCTCTCTGACAGGAGCCAGAGGGCAGTGTTGGGGAAGTTCTCCTCCTCCCTGAAGCTCCTGTCATGTGGAATGCCTCAAGCCTCGATCCTTTCACTGGATGTTGTTCGCAGTGTACATGCTACCCCGGGGGAGCTCATTAGGTAATACAGTCTGAGTTTCCACTGCTATACAGATGAAACCCAGCTGTATATGTCATTCTGCACCTAGAGCTGAAAGTGACATAATCGTGCTCAATAAATGTCTGTCTGAGATTCAGGACTGGATGTCCTCAACATGGCTGAGGCTGAATCCAGACAATACAGAGGTGCTAGTGATTGAGCCTAGTCAAATGTGCAAAAGGGAGGCCTCTGGAGTGGCAACAGGTCTGGTCCTGGGATCCACCCCATTGATGTCCTGTCCCAGGGTGAAAAATCTGAACGTCATCCTTGACAACAGATTGACTCTGGAAGCCCAGGTGTCATATGTCGTCAAAACTGGGTTCTACCACTTAAGGATTGTTGCCTGAATAAAACCCCTGATTCCGCCTGAACACCTACCATCACTGGTGCATGCCTTCATGACATTCAGGCTGGGTTACTGTAACACTCTTTACTTCAGGGCCAATGGAGGGACCCTTTGCCCGCTGCAACTAGTGCAGAATGTGGGGGCAAGGTTGCTGGCAGGTTTACCAAAATCCTGCCATTTGACCTCGGTCCTAAGGGATCTGCACTGGCTGCTTATCAAGTGGAGGATCCTCTTCAAGGTGGGCATGCTCAATTATAAATCCCTGTATGGCCTGGGCTATGGTTACCTGTCCAACTTCCTTATTCCAGCTGCCCTGGTACGTTCCCTCCACTCTTCCACTGAGGACACCCTGGCGATTCCTAAGGCCAGGCTGAAAACCTCGGGGGAGCTCTCCTTCAAGGTGGCTGGCCCAGCCCTCTGGAATTTGTTGCCAAGATCCTTGAGGGAGGTTCCAGCTGTGGAGGTTTCTAAGGGGGAGCCTGAAGATCTATCTTTTTATTAATGCTTTTGATAACAGTTTTTAAACCATAGGCTGCTGACACAATTAGAATGCATAGTGATTCTGGACTGATATATCAGTCTGCGGCACAGCAAGGGTTAATTTGTTGTGAGTTTATGCAGAATTGTAGCATGAATGCTACTGTCTAAGTTTTCCTGAACCATGCCTATACTTGTAATGTCACCCAGAGCCTCCGGGATTGGTGGCCAAAATATGAATAAATTTTTACTTACTTATTTACTTAAAATCTCTGTTACAATAATAAGTTTCCTTCGTGTCTGGTGGCATCCTACACTTTCTGATCACTGTTCCCATATGTACAATATATTTCCCTTGTGTCTAGTGGCAATACCTACCCTCCAATCACTGTTCCCATAATAATGAGAACATTCCCTGGTGTCTAGTGGCATCCCCCACCCTCTCATCACCATCCCCATTATAATAATATATTTTCCTGGGCCCAGATATTCAAACTGTGCCAGGCTGTGGTGCAAGCTTGAGCGCAGCTCATCTTGGCTGTGCAGGGGTGTGGCCTGGGAGCTATTCAAAGGAGCTGTGCCATGACTCAGCAGCTTTGAATATCGCACTCTGGCCATCCCCAGTGTGCATGGCGCAGAGGCACTGTGCCAGCACACATGGCCAGAATGGAGCATGGAGATGCACTAGAGCAAGTGCCATTGCGCCATTCACAGCACCAGCTATATTCAAAAGTTGACATGCAAATGGGGCCATAATTTATACAAGGCACACATGGGGCCATTTACATGTCATTATTGCCCCATTTGCATGCAGGGTGCGCCGATCCTGATGACTTGAGCCTGGCACCCAGCCAGGCAGCAGCCCTCAGGGACCGACGCCCCCTGCAGCCCGATCACGGGCATCTGTCCAACAAGAGAAAACCGTCCTATATCCCTGGGGGTCCAGTGGACTGCTATGTGCCTGATCGTGGGCATCTGTCAAAAAATAGAATAAGTTCCTATATCCCTGGTGGTCCAGTGGACCTCTATGTGCCTGATCGTGGGCATCTATATTAAGTAAAACCCCGTCCTATATCCCTGGTCATCCAGTGGACCGATTTCTGCCTGATCGCGGGCATCTGTATTAAGTAAAACCCCATCATATATCCCTGGTGGTCCAGTGGACCGATTTCTGCCCGATCGCAGGTATCTGTATTAAGTAAAACCTCGTCCAATATCCCTGGTGGTCCAGTGGACCGATTTCTGCCCGATCATGGGCATCTGCATTAAGTAAAACCCCATCATATATCCCTGGTTGTCCAGTGGACTGATTTCTGCCTGATTATGGGCATCTGTATTAAGTAAAACCTCGTCCAATATCCCTGTTGGTCCAATGGTACCTCCCTCCCCAGCCGCCCACTGAGCCCCACCACCCGCTCCCACCCATCAGCGTTGGCGGCAGCACCCTTGCCTGCTGCCCCGCCTGCCGACGGCACCTCGGTAGGGCTCAGCACCCATTGTTCACAGCGTGAGTTATTGGGTGTGATCCCATATCAGACTACAGATCCATATGTGAATGATTCATTCACTTATCTGAATGTGTAGTACGGTATGGTTGCAGGCCCATTGGCTCATGCTGTGAACTAATGGGTGCAGCCCTACCGAGGTGTCAGTCGGCGGGCGTGCAGGTGGTGCTGGAAACCCGCTGGCTGACAGGGGAAAGCGGGTGGTAGGGCCCAGTGGGCGGTGGGGAGGGGGGTACCATTGGACCAACAGGATTTTGGACGAGGTTTTACTTAATACAGATGCCCGTAATTGGGCAGAAATCAGTCCACTGGACCACCAGGGATATAGGATGGGGTTTTACTTAATACAGATGCCCACGATCGGGCACATAGCGGTTTACTGGACCTCCAGGGATATAGGAACTAATTCTATTTTTTGACAGATGCCCATGATCGGGCACATAGTGGTCCACTGGACCACCAGGGATATAGGATGTTTTTTTTTTTTACAAATGCCCATGATCGGGCATGGGGGGTGCCGCCAGGTGCAACCAGAACTCGGGTGGCCACCCACAGGTGGCAGCTGCCGTGTTGTGCCCTGCAATGTGGCAGCTCACCTGTGGGTGGCCATCAGTCGTTCCTTTCTTTTGGGGCTTAACTTTGTGCTGGCACAAGTAGGGGTTGTGCATGCATGGCTCTGCACATCCTGGGCTGAATATCGGGCTGTGCAGGTTATGCATGGGCACGCCTTCCACCTGTGCTCAGACAGCATTACTGATGCTTCTGGCATCAGGATTTGTGCAGCACACTTTTCCCTTTTGAATATCGCACCAGGACGCATCAGTGGGTTGTGCATGGCACAACACTGTTGCGCCATGTGCAACCCTTTTGAATATCTGGGCTCCGGTGTCTAGTGGCACCCACCACCATCCAGTCACTTTCACTTTTATTGTGTGATATTTCCATGGGCTATTGGACCCCCCCCCAATCAGTGTTCTCACAATGAAATATCCTGTTATAGAGAATACAGTCTCTCAATATCATTACTGTTTTTAATCTGTTAAAATAAAGGTCCATCACCGATCACACCACCCAACCTGACCTACCACTCAGTTCCCAATGCCTGGCACCCTCACAGAGCCCCACCCAAAGCCTCAGTCACCTGAACATGTCCCAAGGTCCCAGGGTGATGATCTACTCTACTGCAGGAGACACATCTTGCTGCTGGAACCAGTGACTGCAATATAAAAACTAAGGTAAGAGCAGTTCTATATATGTATTTCAATGGGGTTTTCAGTTTTTGGTGCATAACTTTGCCATTTTTTTCATATTTTCTTACCAGATTTTCAACATACTCTGTTTAAGACATCACCTAATGAACAAACAAAATCACACATGCCCACACAATGCAAAGCATCATGGGCTGCATATGCAAACCACCACAGAAACTTGGCTTCCCAGCCAAATGCCCTTTGGGGTAACCCTTGCCTCGAGTGTTTGCACACCTTATGAACAATGTTGGTATAATTTCACAAATCCTGCCCAAAAGGCAATTCTGCGGTTGGTTGGCAAGATAACCTTTCAGGTGGGATTTCAAAATGTTCACCGTATTTGTTCATGAATTGTGGTCATAAGAAGGGCATGTTGAAATTCTGGGGTTAAAATATGCAACAATGTAAAGTTGTGTGCATTCATTGCTATTTCACTCTGTTCGCTTGTTGCTCTTTTTCATTTTTAATATTTTCACCCAAAATGTTCAACATAGCCTTCTATATCTGTGTCTGTGTCTGTGTCTGTATCAATATCTACATCTATATCTACATCTACCTATCTATCAATATATTAACTTTATTGTTCAAATGGAAATGATTGCGAACGGTAAAGATGAATAATGGATAGAAATCATAAAGCCTCCCTGGTGTCTACTGGCACCCACACCCACTAATTACTGTCCCCATGATATAAAATAATATGTAAGTGGTGTCTAGTGGCACCCGCTACCCCTGATCACTGCCTTGGCAAATGTATAACATTGCCTTGTTGTCTAGTGGCATCGCCCACCCTTCTGATCACCATCCCCAAAGGACAATTGTTTTTCTTAGGTGTCTAGTGTCACCCCCCACCTGCCAGTCCCCATCCACATAATAACATACTTTTCATTTTCCCCACCTGCTGCTCACCATACCTGTAATAAAATAATTTCCATTTTTCCTAGTATCTAGTGGAACTCTTCACCCACCGATCCCTATCCCCATAATGAAAGAATATATTTTCTGGTGTCTATGTTTAGTCATGAAGCAATGTACAAAAATATTGCAGACAATTATTTGGCATATTCCTATATAGCGTGAGAGGCTGTATAGCAGGTCTGTGTTTCTGTTATCTGTTGCCAGAAGTGATTCGGGGGGAGCTAGGACCTGTGTGTCCTGGGGCCGGGGACTCTACTTCCTCAAATTGCCGCTCCGCTCGCAAGCGCGAGCGTTGTGAGTGGCACAAGCGCTACTCGGTATTGTAATATCTTAGCTTTTACTGTATGCCTTTTTAAAGTAATGTTATAGTTTAATTGGTTTATATTTACTGTCGTACACCATTATTGAAGCTGAGAATTAGTTTGAGGGTACCTTTGTCAAGCAAGTTTGTTATGATTTTAAATGTTTGTAATGTATGTATGGTAAATGAATAGACTAGGTGGGTTTTTTAGGTTTTAAAATTGTTTATTGGTTGTAAGCCTGATAACTAAGAATCATCTGTTGTTCTAGATGTATATGGGCTATATGGGTGGATTAAAGGGGGCTAGAATTATTTATGATAGCTTAATGCTACACGATCTACGCCCTTTTTTCCCCCCTCCCAGTATCAGACACTATTGTCAGACGCTGCTGGGAGGTGGGGATTGGAAGGGATGGTGTTGACCGTGGTTTGCTGAGCAACCCATGTATGGGTGGTGGGAGGATTGAGGTTGTCAGGTCCAGAAGGTGCCCTGGGTCACGATGAGCAATGGGAGAGGCCAGACGTGGTTGGTGCCCATCCCCAGGGAGTCCACCAGATTGAGTGGCCAGGAAACCTGTGGGGCTGCACCACCCCCAAATCCCCTGATGGCAGTGCTCTGTAATGCCAGATCGATCAGAAATAAGACAGCAATTATAGCTGCCTTGATTTCATTGGTTGATCTGGCTTTTATCATGGAGACTTGGGTGGGAGATGATGCGGGCCCAATTTTTGAGGCCGCAGTTCCCCCCTGGGTATACCGTGGTGCACTGCCCCAGAGTGGAATGCAGGGGTGGCAGTGTAGCCATCTGTTTTAGATCCAGCCTGACCTTCACTGTGCACCTGGTGAGAGCTCCGGGTTCCTTTGAGTGTGTGGCCATCCGGGGAGGAACTGATGCGGGCTGCAGGATTTTTCTCATCTATCGCCCTCCTGGGTCGATGGGAAATTTCCTGCAGGAGATCTCAGATTTCGTCACCGTTGCATCATTGGAATCCCCCAGATGTGTTTTTCTGGGGGATTTCAATGTTTGGTTCGACGACATGAATCATAGACATATTTATGAATTTTTTCAGATTATGTCATCCTTGGGTCTGATGCAGGCAGTTACTTCATCGACCCATCATGATGGCCATATGTTGGACCTGGTGTTCTCACTGGGACTTGATATTAATGATCTTGAGATCAATCCAGTTCTTTGGTCCAATCATTGCACGGTGCAGTTCACGCCTGGGGCTCCTGCCATCAGCCCTTCCACTGTTGAGATGATTTGCTGTCTCCCTTTATGAGGTTTGACCCCTGAGGGTTTTTTGGCGGCAGTGAATTTGTCTAGAGTGGGTGATGCATGCGCGGGAGGTGTTGTGGTCGGGGTTAACACCTATAATGGGGTGTTATCCGACACTATTAACTCCCTAGCACCTGTCCGTGTACGACCCAGAACTTCGTACCCGAGATCGCCATGGTTTGATGGTGAGCTCTGGGAGATGAAGAAGACGGGTTGGAGATTGGAGAGCTGCTGGAGGAGATCCCGTCTGGAAGTGGACAAACTGGCCCTGTGTGCCCACTACATTGGGTATCAGGAGGCAATCAACCGTAAGAAGACAGTGTTTCTGTCTAAGGAGATTGCTGCTGGAAGGAACCGACCGGCCTCACTTTTCCGGACTGTTGATAGACTTTTACATCCAGTCTGTCTACGGCCCGGGAGGGTTTTTTCTAATATTGATTGTGAGGATTTCGCTCGGTTCTTTTCAGACAGGGTGTCCTCGATCTGGCGGGTGGCTCCTTCAGTCAGAAATGACATAGCTGGCAGTGATCGCCTGATGTGTTCTGAGTGCACTCCGTCTGGTTGGGGAGAGTTTAGACCAGTGGAGGTTAGTGAGGTTATTGAGGTAGCAACCAATATGAAGCATACCTTTTGTGAATTGGACCCGGTGCCAACACATTTTTTAATGAGATGCGCTGACTCTGTCGGCCCGGTGTTTTTTATTTATTTTATTTTATTTTATTTAAACAGCAGTTTGGAAAACCTTTGAGCCATAGGCTCATTTACAAAGGTACCTTGTCACAGTAAGACAAACGAAAATACACAGTATAACAGTACAACACATAAGTATAACAGTAACTTAAGACATAGATGCAAACAAGCTGGTACAGGTAGGATTGATGCAAACAATACCAGAGTTATGTTGTCCTTAGCAGCTTAGTAATACGCTTTGTCATAAGAATTGAGTACGGCTTTGACTAGTGTCAATTACAGCATCGGGTGTTAATAAGGTGGTTACGTAATGAAGTTTTGAAGCACGATATAGTTGGAGCTTCGGAGATGGAGGGGGGCAGTGTGTTGAACCAGGAGGGGGCCCTAAAGCTGAAGACTCTTTGGCCGTGAGCGGTCCTAGCTCTAGGGATAACAAGAGAGGTTTTCCCAGAGGTCCGAGTATGAACTAGTGGGACAGAGCGGCGTATGGTGGTGGTCAATCCTGGTGGGGATAGCCCAAGGAGGGTCTTTTTTGTAAGGGTACAGGTCAGATATTTGAGGCGCTTGTCAAGATCAAATACCAGCACTTTAGTGTACAGTAGACAGGTGTGTGTCAGCCTAGGTGCTCCAGTAATTAACCTGCAGGCCTTATTCAGAGTAGTGCGAATTTTATGGAGTGCGGTCTGATCAGCAGCACCATACACCGGCAGTCCATAGTCCACTAGGGACAGGATAGAGGAGGTGACTGTGAGTCGAAGAGCCTCCGGAGGGAGGCAGTGTTTATACCGGTGTAAGATGCCCAATCGGATATTAGTGGCAGTGGCTAGGGCAGCGATGTGTCCATGGAAGGAGAGGGAGGGGTCAAAATGGCTCCCTAGGTATTTATAGGAGCAAACTTGTTCGAGTGGGAAAGAGGACCCAGAGTGAATGAGGAGTCTGAAGTTGCAGGACTTGTTTTGAGGATGAGTGAAGAACATGGTTTTTGTTTTTTTAAGATTTATCACCAATCTATGTTCCTTGAACCTGCCCTCGGCTTCAGTGAAGGACTTCTGCAGCGAGTCCTGGAGGGCAATAGGGTTACGACTTGAGGAAAGATGACTGCATCATCAGTGTACAATAGAATGTTCCCCGAGCAAGAGCATGGAAGGGTGTTAAGGTAAAGGGAGAATAGTAAGGGGCCCAGAATGGAGCCCTGGGGAACCCCAGAAAAGATGGGACAGATGTCTGAGTAGGTCCCATTAATTTTTACACGCTGTGAGTGGTCAGATAGATAACTGGTGCACCAGGAAATAGGGCCAGCAGCAAAACCAGAGAGACTAAGGGCATCAGGAAGGAGGGGGTGGGAGACAGTGTCGAAAGCTTTCGAGAGGTCAATGAAGACAGCACCAGCCAGAGAACCAGTGTCTAAGGAGGAGTGGAGAAAGTTGGAGAACTCTAGGAGGGCTGTGTTGGTACTGTGGCCCGCTCGGAAGCCATGCTGCTCAAGACAAAGGACATTGTAGGTGGAGAAGTAGTCAGAGATTTGAGAGGCCACCACTTTTTCCAAGGCCTTGGAGAGAGGAGAGAGAATGGAGATCGGTCGATAGTTTCCAGCCACAGTCCTATCGCCATCTTTAAAGATAGGGGTGACAGTGGCAACTTTCCAGGCAGTTGGAACCTTCCCCAGGCAAAGAGAGTGGTTGATGAGGCATGTGATCGGGGTAAGGACTGTGTCTAAGACCAGCCGTAGGATACACGGATCCAGGGTGTCACTGCCTGTACTATTACTCTTGAGGGCAGTGACAAGGTGTGGCCTAAGTTCTTGGGCAGAAACACAGCGGAGGAGAAAATAAGGGTGAGAAAGATTTACGGCAGGTGCTGGGGGAGGAGAGTCAAAAAAATTTGTAGGAGAATAGGGCTAAGGTCAGTGAATGAGGTGTTGAGGTGGTTGGCTATGAGGGCTGGGTCTGAGGAGATCACACCATTAATGTTGATCTGGGTGGGTGGGGGAGTGTGCAGTCCCATTTAACTGTTTAATGTTATCCCAGAAGGTTCTGGGTTCCCCATGAGGCAGTGAGTAAGGACCGATAGTGCTCAGACTTGGCCTTTCTGATGGCCTGAGTGCACTTGTTTCAGGCGGCAGCATATAACCGCCTGTCATTGGGCCGGCCAGTCTCAATGGCATGGTGCCATAGGTTGTCCCTATGTTTGAGCTGGTGGATCAAAGCTGGGTTACCCAGGGGGCATTCTGCCTTTTAGAACGGCGGGTCAACATTGGGGCAAAGATATCACAGGCATTATTAAAAGTTTGGGTAAAGAAGGAGAGAGCTGTGTCGATGTCAGGAGTTGCCTGTATAGGAGACCAGTCAATTTGGGACAGAAGTTCCTTAAGTTTTATCCGTCCACCAGGTATTAGACGCCACTGGCATGTGGACTATGCTATGGGTTTGGGAACTGAGGATGACCAGTGGAATAGAATGGAGGAGTGATCACTGAGAGAGTCTGGGAGGACTTGTACATTGGGGATCCGATTAGGGAGGTTGGTGAGTACCACATCAAGCAGGGTACTGGAGCCTCTCTTGGGGTTAGTCCTGGTAGGGTGGGTAACTAGTTGCGTTAGGTCTATTGCAGAAAAGGAGTCTCGGGTAGAGGAGGAGGAGGGGCTGAGCCAGTTGACATTTAAGTCACCCACCAGAATTTGATCAGCGGAAGGAGGTAGAGAGGTAAGGTATTCTGTAAGAGAGGCAATGGCCTGCGTTTGGTCCCTGGGGGGTACGTATGTATTAGTCAGATAAAGGGGTCCCTTTAAAGGGTCAGGGGTTAGTTTCAGCATAAGCTGTTTGCCTCAATTGTACAGTGATCCCTCTCTGAGGGTGTCTTTCCGGATGCTTTGAAGGAGGGTCTGGTGAGACCCCTCTTAAAGAAGCCATCTTTGGACCCGGAGGTTAAGGCAAATTACGGTCCAATCTCTAACCTTCCATTTCTGGGAAAGGTTATTGAGAAAGTGGTAGCGCTTCAGTTGGAAGAGCACCTCATATCTCCTGAGTTGTATGAACCCTTCCAGTCAGCTTTTCGTGCCAGACATAGCACCGAAACTGCACTTGTTTGGGTGCAGAATGACCTTCTCAGGGCTAGAGACCGGGGAGACAAGACAATTCTTGTTCTCCTCGATCTCTCCTCAGCATTTGACACTGTAGACCATTGTGTGCTGCTTGCTCACCTTGGGGACCTATGTGGACTCACCGGTAATGTCATCAAATGGTTTGAGTCCTTTCTTACCAACAGGAGGCAGCGGGTCATGATGGGAAATTTCTCATCTACACCCAGCCTACTTCTTTGTGGAGTTCCTCAGGGATCAGTATTGGATCCAATGTTGTTCGCAGTGTATATGCTGCCTCTGGGCGGGATCATTAGGAAATACAGCTTGAGTTTTCATTGTTATGCCGATCATACTCAGCTGTATGTTTCCTTTGTCCCAGGAACATCAAATGCAGTGGCTGTGCTAAATATCTGTCTGGCCAAGATAAACGACTAGATGGCCTTCAGCTGGTTGCGGCTGAACCCCGATAAGATGGAGGCACTAGTAGTGGAGTCAAACAGAGTTCATGATAGGATGGCCTCTGACACAGAAACTGGGCTTGTCCTAGGATCTGTGCCATTGAAGGCCTCCTCTTGGGTGCGTAATCTTGGCGTGATTCTGGATAAAGATCTAACCATGGAGGCTCAAATATCCTCTGTGGTTCATACCTGTTTTTACCATCTTAGAAACATTGCCAGGATTAAGTCCCTTGTTCCGCCTCTGGACCTCCCTACTCTGATACATGCCTTAGTCACATCTAGGCTTGATTACTGTAATGCGCTCTATCTCAGGGTCACGGGAGGATCTCTCCGCAGATTGCAGCTGGTGCAAAATGCAGCTGCCCAGTTGTTGACCGGGCAGCAAAAGTTTTGCCATATTACACCGGTTTTGCGCGAATTGCACTGGCTGCCAGTCAGGTGGAGAGTCCTCTTTAAGGTGGGTCTTCTCTCCTATAAGGCCCTACATGGGCAAGACCCTGGTTACCTGTTAAACCTTCTGTCACCTGCCTTCTCCTCGCGCCCTCTTCGCTCCTCCAGTGAATGCTTCCTGACCATTCCCAGAACTAGGCTGAAATCCGCTGGTGATAGAGTATTTAGCACCGCGGCCCCTGTTCTGTGGAACTCCTTACCAACTATGGTCAGAGAAGCTTCGTCAGTCGATAGTTTTAAGGCCCAGCTTAAAGCTTTTTTCTTCTCTAAAGCATTTAATGTTTAGATGTATATTTATAGTTATGGCTTGGTTTTTGTAAGATTTGTATTTATTATGCGTAATGTTTACATTTATTATATCTAAATGCTTGTTTTAATGTTTGTAAGGCGCCCAGAGCCTCTGGGATTGGGCATCTTTTAAATAAACTTTGCCTTGCCTTGCCTAAATCTTTGCTGCACATTTAAAACAATTAATTGAACTGGTTAAACTCAATTTCCCTATATATGAAATCTTAGAAACATAGAAACATAGAAACATAGAAGTTGACGGCAGATAAGGACCGCAAGGCCCATCCAGTCTGCCCATTTCTTTTTCTACCTTATAAATGTGCCATCGGCCTTTGCTCTGTCAGTGACCTATCTATTCATAGTCATTTGTATTGCTCCCTTATGCCTATCCCATGCCTGTTTGAAGCCCTGCACTGTATTCATAGCCACCACTTCTTGTGGTAAGCTATTCCATGCATCTACCACCTTTCTGTGAAAAGAATTTCCTCACATTCCCCTTAATCGGCCTCCTCTAATCTCATGCTGTGTCCTCTTGTCCTGCAATTTTTCTTATATTTAAACATGTTAGACTCTTTCACCTTGTTTATGCCCTTAAGGTGTTTAAATGTCTCGATCATATCACCTCTCTCCCTCCTTTGCTCAAGGGTATACATATTGAGCTCCGTTAATCTGTCCTCATATGTCTTCTGATGCAGTCCCTGCACCATTTTGGTTGCCCTTCTCTGGACTGCCTCAATTTGGTTAATGTCCTTGTGAAGGTGTGGCCTCCAATACTGCACGCAGTACTCCAGATGGGGCCTAACCAATGTCTTGTACAGAGGATTATTACCTCCCTCTTACGACCTTTGATACCCCCTACTAATACACCCTAACACCCCTAGCCTTACCTACTGCTTTAGAGGTCTGCTTGGATGATTTTAGGTCATCAGTGATGATGATGCCCAAGTATCTTTCTTCCTTTGTACTGCTAGCAACTCCCCTCCCAGCCTATAAGTGGCTTCAGGGTTTCTCTTCCCTATGTGCATGATTTTGCTACCTCTGCATTAAATCCCAGTTGCCACTCTTCTGACCATTTTGCTAGTTTATCCAGATCTCTTCTCATTCTGCCCACCCATCTGGATCATCTACTCTGTTGCAGATCTTGGTGTCATCTGCAAACAGACAAACCTTACCTCTAGTCCATCTGCGAGGTCACTAATGAAGATGTTGAATAGGACTGGCCCCAGGACTGATCCCTGAGGTACCCCACTTGTGACTTGCATCTCTTCTGACTGTATACCATTTACCACCACTCTCTGTTTTCTGATCTTTCTTTCTTTCTTAAAAGTATTCCCTTCTAAACTCACAATGGAGCTAAATGTATCACACCATATGGGGCAAGATGGATTTAGGTATTTTATTCCAAATAAATGTATGTGTTATGTGTGAGGAGACTTAATAATTTGGCATTGCCTGCCACATACTGCTACCACTACCCTATAATTAAAGGCCATCAGTAAGTTGACTCATTGTGTGCCCAACCACCAGAAGGTACAAAATCAGCTTTGACAATTACCACAGTGGGAGGTCTCTACTACGACATTGAGCACTGCTTTCTGATGGAGCTCGTGTATGATTCCTTAGTAACCTATTGCACTCCCTGAGTGTAGCACGTGTTCTTTGAGAATGCAGGATTGCAGCAGTGCCTCCCACAATAATTCATTTGGTAAACATTAGGCAATTATTTTAACCACATAAAATGTTTAAAAATATGCATCAATATTTCAGAAGTGTAGGCAAGAGTAATAGATTAAATTAGGTGGCAGGAGTCTCGTATCCAATATAAGCTTGGAGTGGATTTTGTACAAACAAGGAGGCACTCTGAAATTAAAAACACTAACAGAATAACCCAGGGTAGATCCCTGCTGTAGGCGACTGAGATATCTCAAACTGAATTCATGTTGGACCACTAAAATATTCCAGCTGCCTTGTATTAAATTGAAGGCAATTAAATAGTGTCCAGTAGCTGCAGTAGGCAACTATAGTAAATGATTAGAAGAAAGAAGTGCTACATTCCTTAGACATTTGAAATAGTACTGACCAATCAGATCACATTATTTTAAACTGTCACACATTAAATAAAAGATAATAAGGGCTCTTACATAGGATGAGAAACAGGTAGTGTTTGTCTCAGATTCCGAGAGCAACTACCAGGCAATATATAGTCTGATCAGTGACACTAAATAGTATTGTAACTATATTTTACATACTTTATTCTGAATCTATGCAATAGACTGCTAGAAAAAAAATTACAAGATGTTCGGTGTTACATATTCCAGGCGCCAAAGCTACACATGGAATTGGCTTACAGAAAATATGGCATTAGAGAGCCAGGTACCTGACAAATTAAATTCCAGATTGATGGCACAATTTGTTTGTAATTTTTTTTTTTTGTCTCTGATGGAGGTGCGTAAAATGAGCAGATAAGAAAGTAAAAAAAAAATTGATTATTAAAAACTGTAAATGTTTTTGTTATAGGTTTAAGAATGTAAGTACCACAAATAAAAGAGTCAAAAGGGATTTTGAGGACAGTGGATTTTTGAACTTGTAGTAAATGTAGCAGAAATACATGTTTAAAAATTAAACTATATTTATATGTAAACAGTGATTGTAAAAATATTTTAATTTTTACTTTAGACTTTAAGGCATTCACCTCAGGAAGCCCTTAATATTGGTTGAAACAGAGGATTAACAACATGCCTATTTGAACTATAGTACAAGTTACATTAAACTGTTCCATCAACTCACTGGTGCAGCATTTTATTTTTTGTGATGCTACTGCAGTGGCAACTTGAAAGGTTGAAGTTTTCAACTGTTTTCCAACCATCTTTCACTGCCTACTCAGCTCACTTGTAACTGTTTAGTGAAATGGCAGTAGCTGTTTTGCAGTGTTTATGCAATGCATTTTCATGGCATTGTTTATAAATATCACAGCATTCCTGAAGAGTTGTTTAGTCTGCCTTCTGAAATGAAACTCATAAGCACTCAGCTGAAAATAAAGCTTATAGTACATAACAGCTAGTTGCAAACCAATACTAACATTTTACCAATTAATTGAATTAAACACTGCACAGATTAGAAAACTCATTGAACAATGCTACACCTGTAAGTTGAGGGAACAGTTTAATGTGGCTTGTACTGTACTTGGAATAAAGTGAAAATACAGAAGAAAGTATTCAGTGTTTTAAGTACCCATTCTTTATGGATAACAGCTAAAGTGCAGCATCTGGATGGCAGCAAGTGTTAAAAAACAGACATTACCCATGAATTTCCCTGAGGCAGGGATCTACTTTAGACCTGTGTTAAACCCTGACATTTGCACGTTAATGACTTTGGCAGTGTTTTATGAAATTAACTGAAATTTATCATGCATTGTCTAGTTGCCAGGGTCTAAATATTTGGGAAGTTTTGTCACAGCAGCTTGTACAGTTAATTAGATTCTTATATTTAATTAAAAAAATGTTTCACCAGGAGGGCACACTGATCCATAGTTTGTTTCCATGTGTGACCTAAGGGAAGTGAGAATGAGGAAGATGCTGGGAACCTCCACAAAGGAGACCCACAGGAGGGTGACATGGGACCCCACAGGGGAAGGAAACAACTCCTGGTGGGGGACTGCATTGTTAGGAAGGTAGAACTGGGGGAGGAAGGGAATAGGGAGGTAAGGTGCCTGCCTGGCGCCGTGGCTTGGAGAGACAGGGAGCAAATCCTCAGGATTGCAGGAGCAGCTGCACAGGGGGAGGGAGCTGGATGTTATTGTACACCTAGGGACAAATGATCTGGCTAAGAAAGGGATCAGAGCAGTGCAAGAAGCATTTGTGGAGATGGGGAAGGGCCTTAGACAAATAGCACACACGGTAATCTTCTCGGATGTGCCGCCTGCCTATGGCATGGGTGAGGCTAGGATGCTGCACACCATAGGATTCAATCAGTAGTTGAAAAACTGGTGCAGAGCTCAGGGATTTGGCTTCACTGGGGACTGGGGGTCCACCTGGAGGGATGCAGGCCTATACTGGCATAATGGTCTGCATCTGTCCAGGAGGGGAACATAGGATCCTAGGTGATAGGTTTAAATACTTCATTGATAAGTATTTAAACTAGCCAAGGGGGGAAGCACCAGAAAGGAGCAGGGAAATCCTTGCCCCCCCAAAATATCAGGGTACTAAGTGAGGTAGACACCAAAATAGAGATGTCGATAGGGAGAAGCGCTGGGGTAAATGGAGAAAATGACAAATGCAATGAGGACAGGGATGGGGCAAAAAGGGATGAGGCCATCAAGAAATGGAGGGTAATGAGTACCAATGCCTGTAGTCTGGGCTACAAGCTCCCTGAACTGGTGGCCTTGATGGAAGAGGGATGCCTGGATATTGTAGCAGTCACAGAAACATGGTACACAGAGAACCATGACTGGGATGTTAACATACCAGGGTACACAACCTACAGGAGAGACAGGGAGGGCAGAAGAGAGGGGAGTAGCTCTCTATGTAAGGGAAGGGATAAAAGCAACTGAACAAAAAGTAAACAGGGAAGAGAGAAGGCACTATGGGTCACCTTAGAGACTGGAAATGGCACAACAATCTGCACAGAGGTTGTATACAGACCCCCATGTCAGGGGGAGGGAATGGACAAGGATATGATAGAAGGCATCCTTAGGATGGCAGAGAAAGGGGAGATAATGTTGATGGGGGACCTTAACATGCCAGATGTTAACTGGAACACCTTTGCGGCAGCCACATCCAAAAGTAGGGCCATTCTTGATGGAACCTGCTTGTGAGGGATCAATCTTAGACCTTGTACTCTCAAATGGGGACAATGAGAGGATCTCAGATCTAGAAGTGGGTAGCCATTTGGGAACAAGTGACCACCAAACAGTGTGGTTCACGATAAACTCAGCTACAGAATCAAGCCATACAAAAGTGAGGGTTCTGGACTTCAGGAGGGCTCATTTTGGCAAGATGGGAGAGTGCCTTAGAAAAGCACTAGCAAACAGGCTAGAAGGAGGGGTGGAGCAACAATGGGGAAATATCAGAACTGCCATCACAGAGGCAACAAACCTTTGTGTGAAGCAAATAAACAAGTCAAAATGAAAGAACAAGCCACTATGGTTCTCAAAAGAGGTGGCGGTGAAAGTTAGGGAGAAAAAGACAGCATTTAGGAAGTATAAGGAAACACAGAAGAAGCAGGACAGAGAACTGTACCAGTTAAGGCAGAAGGAAGCAGGGAGATTAGTCAGAATAGCAAAGGCACAAACTGAGGAAAAGATAGCTAACTCAGTTAAGAAGGGGGATAAAACCTTTTATAGGTATATCAGGGAGCGTAGAAAGACAAAGGGAGGGATAGTGAGGCTGAATAGAATGGATGGTGGGTGGGCACAGAGTGACAGTGAAAAAGCAGGGATACTGAATGAATATTTCTGTTCAGTATTCACAAAAGAGGAAGTGGGGGAGGTGTCTAATCCAATTAACAGAAGCACTCTGGAGAGGGGGGTCGATCCCAGTCCTTTCACAGAAGAAAGGGTTCTGAAAGAACTCCTAAAACTGAAGGTGGGCAAAGCAATGGGGCCAGAAGGAATTCACCCCAGAATTCTAAAAGAATTAAGCAGAGAACTAGTGACACCACTGACTACCCTTTTTAACAAATCATGGGAGGATGGTGTGGTACCTGAGGACTGGAAGAAGGTGGATGTGATTCCCCTTCACAAAAGTGGGACAAAGACAGAGGCAGGAAACTACAGATCTGTCAATTTGACCTCTGTGGTAGGGAAAGTGATGGAATCACTTCTGAAGGAAAGAATTGTTGAGTACCTAGAGGCCAGTGGGGCATAGACCCAAGGCAGCATGGGTTCACAGCGGGAAGGTCATGCCAGACGAATCTAATTGATTTCTTTGATTGGGTGACCAAAGTAGTAGACCAGGGAGGGCCTGTGGACAAGGTCTACCTATACTTTAGCAAGGCAATTGGCACAGTCCCACACAAAAGATTAGTAGTCAAATTAACCAGCCTGGGAGTGGGTCCCAGGGTGGTAGCCTAGGTAAAACATTGGCTGAACAACAGGACACAGAAGGTAATTGTAAATGGAGTCCACTCTGAAGAAAGAGGGATTACTAGTGGGGTACCGCAGGGTTCAGTACTGGATCCAGTCCTTTTTTAATGTTTTTATAAGTGACATCACAGAGGGACTGGAAGGAAAAGTATGCCACTTTGCAGATGACACAAAGATCTGCAACAGGGTGGCTACACAAGGAGGCGTGGAAAGGATGAGAAGGGACTTGGCAAGGTTGGAGGAATGGTCAGAAGTATAGCAGCTTGGATTCAATGCAAAGAAGTGCAAAGTAATGCACCTGGGAAACAAAAACCCAGGGGAAGATTACACAATGGGGGGAGGTAGTAACAACAACAAAAATGGAAAGGGACCTAGGATAATCATATCAGATGACCTTAAGGTTGGCAAACAATGTGAGAAGGCAGTAGTGAGGGCTGGGGGGATACTGGGATGTATAGGGAGAGGTATCACCAGCAGAAAACAGGAAGTTGTTATCTCCCTGTACAAACAGTTAGTGAGACCCCATCTGTAGTACTGCGTCCAGTTCAAAGTGTGAAGATAGATTGAGGATGTCTCAGCGGAAACATGAGGAAGTATTTTTTCACTAAGAGGGTGGTAGATGCTTGGAATGGCATTCCTGAGGTGGTTGTGCAGTCAAAAACAGTGGGGAAATTCAAGAATGCATGGGACAGAAAAGACAATTCTGGTGGGAGTTTTAAAGAAGTAGGCTGTTTGGTTAATTAGGATCTGCAGCTTATCCAATAGGTAGGGAAATGGGCAGACTGGGTGGGCCAAGTGGTCCTTATCTGCCGACAAAGTCTATGTTTCTATGTCTCACTGTACATACCTGTATTGTATATTTATTAGAAACATAGAAACATAGACTTTGATGGCAGATAAGGACCGCCTGGCCCACCTAGTCTGCCCATTTCCCTACCTAGAGGATAAGCTGCAGATCCTATTTAACCAACAGCCTATTTCTTCCTACCCCCTACAAAAATTGCCTTATGTCTCTTCCATGTATTCTTGAATTCTCCCACAGTTTTAGACCCCACAACCTCCTCAGAAAGGTTGTTCCATGCATCCACCACCCTCTCTGTGAAAAATACTTCCTCACATTGACCCTGAGCCGTCCCCCTTCTATCTTCAAATTGTGTCCCTTTATTCTTGCACATCTCTTTTTCTGAAAGTTGCTACCCTCTTGGACTTTGTTGATTCCACTGAGATACTTAAAAGTTTCTATCATGCCCCCCCTTTCCTCAAGGGTATACATATTAAGCTTCTTTAGTCTCTCTTTGTATGGTTTCTGGTGAAGACCCTGGACCATTTTAGTTGCCCTCCTTCGGACTGCCTCCATCCTGTTTATGTCCTTGTGGAGCTTGGGTCTCCAGAACTGCATGCAGTATTCCAGATTGAGTCTCACAACTGTCTGTACAGAGGGATGACAACTTCCTGTTTTCTATTGCTGATGAATCTCATTATGCATCCCAGTGTCCCCCAGCCCTCCTTACTGCCATCTTACATTGCCTGCCTACCTATAGGTTGTCTGATATGACTATTGCCAGGTCCCTTTCTTTTTTGTTGTTGTTAGTTCCTCCTCCCATTGTGTACTCTTCTCTGGGTTTTGTTTCCCAGGTGCATTACTTTGTACTTTTTTGCATTGAATCTAAGCTGTCATACTTTTGACCATTCTTCTACATAGAAACATAGACTTTGACGGCAGATAAGGACTGCTAGGCCCATCTAGTCTGCCCATTTCCCTACCTACAGGATAGGCCGCAGATCCTATTTAACCAACAGCCTATATCTTCCTGCCCCCCACAAGAATTGCCTTATGTCTGTCCCATGCATTCTTGAATTCTCCCACAGTTTTAGACTCCACAACTTCCTCAGGAAGGCTGTTCCATGCATCCACTACCCTCTCTGAATAATACTTCCTCACATTGCCCCTGAACCACCCTCCTTCTATCTTTAAATTGTGTCCCCTTGTTCTTGCACGTCTCTTTTTCTGAAAGATGCTACCCTCTTGGACTTTGTTGATTCCCTTGAGGTACTTGAAAGTTTCTATCATGTCCCCCCTCTCCCTTCTTTCCTCAAGGGTATACATATTAAGCTCCTTTAGTCTCTCCTCATACGGCTTCTCTTGCAGACCCTACACCATTTTAGTTGCCCTCCTCTGGACTGCCTCTATCCTGTCTATGTCCTTGCGGAGATGGGGTCTCCAGAACTGGACACAGTATTCCAGATGGGGTCTCACCAACTGTCTGTACAGAGGGATAACAACTTCCTGTTTTCTGCTGCTGATGCCTCTTCCTATACATCCCAGTATACCCCTGGCCCTCCCTACTGCCTTCTCACATTGCTTGCTAACCTTAAGGTCATCTGATATGATTACCCTTGATGATTCTAACCTTTCCAAGTCCCTTCTCATCCTTTCCACCTCCCCTTGTGTATCAACCCTGTTGCAGATCTGTGTGTCATCTGCAAAGAGGCATGCTTTTTCCTTTCAGTTCCTCTGCAATGTCACTTATAAAGAAATTAAATAGGACCAGCCACAATACTGAACCCTGCGGTACCCTGCTGTTAACCCCCTTTTCTTTGGAGTGAGCTCTGTTTACTATTACCCTCTACTTCCTGTTATTCAGCCAATGTTTTACCCAGGCTACCACCCTGGGACCCACTCCCAGGCTGTCTAACTCATTTGTTAATCTGTTGTGTATTACTGTGTCAAATGACTTGCTAAAGTCTAGGTAGGCCATGTCTACAGCCCCTCTCTGGTCTACTACTTTGGTCACCTAGTCAAAGAAATCTATTAGATTCATCTGACATGACCTTCCCACTATGAATCCATGCTGCCATGGGTCCTGGGCATCTAGTTATTCAACAATTCTTTCTCTCAGAAATGATTCCATCATTTTCCCTACCACTGAGCTCAAGCTAACAGGTCTGTAGTTTCCTGCCTCTGGCTTGCTCCCACTTTTATGAAGGGGAATCACATCTGTCTTCCTCCAGTCCTCAGGTACCACACCATCCTCCTATGATTTGTTAAAAAAGATACTCAGTGGTGTCACTAGTTCTCCCCTTAGTCCTTTTAGACTTCTGGGGTGAATCCTGTTAGGCTCCATTGCCTTGTCCACCTTGAGTTTTAGGTGTTCTGTCAGGACCCTTTCTTCTGCGACTGGCCTGGTATCAACCCCCCTATCCAGAGTGCTTCTATTGTTTGGTTTAGGTGCAGCCCCTCCTCTTCTTCTGTGAATACTGAATACAAGTATTTGTTCAGTATCTCTGCCTTTTCACTGTCATCCTCTGCCCACCCCTCTCCTTTAGTAAGCCTCACTACCCCTACCTTGGTCTTCTTTACTCACTAATGTAGCTATGAAAAGGTTTTATCCCCCGTCTTAACTGAGTTGGCTTTCTTTTCCTCAGTTTGGGCCTCTGCTATTCTGACTGCCTTCCCCACTTCCACCTGCTTTAACTGATAGGGTTCTCTGTCCTGCACCTTCTGTGATTCCTTATACTATCTGAATGCTTTCTTTTTCTCCCTAACCTTCCCATCACCTCTTTTGAGAACTATAGTGGGGCAGTCTCTGACTAGTGCCAAATGTCATGGAGATTGTCTTTTTTGCATTAAGGAATAGTTGATGTAAAACTAGCCAGTACTGGACATTGTCAAAGTCCAGTTGTATTGTGGTAGTGACACTTGCCAGGGAAGGGCCATATGTATAGACAGCAGTGTCTCCTGCATACATGTGGATGCTAGAAGAGGCAGACAGAGGAGAGGTCATTGAAAAAAATGGAGAAAAGAAGGGAACCCATAACAGAGCCCTGAGAGACACCTGTCTGGACAAGAGGGATGAGTTAAACCAATTAACCTCTGGGGGAGAAAGTCCTGCTGAAGAGAGTGAGGATTGGAGGATGGTGTGAGAGATTGCGTCGAATGCCTTGGCGAGGTTGTCAAAAATGATGGAAGTGATATGACCCCTGTCGATACTGGTAAGTATGGAGTCAGTGAGCTGAAGGAGAGAGGTAATGGTGGAATGATCCTTCCTAAAGCTAGAGTGAAAAGGGGTGAAGAAGGAGGTGGAGTCAAGGAAGGAGGATAGTTGAGATAAAACAAGATGTTCTTGGAGTTTGGACAACACAGTGAGAAGGAAGATGGGCGGATAGTTGCCAAAAGAGGAGGAGTCTCCCCCTTTGAGAAAAGGGATCACTGTGGCATGTTTGCAGGCCATTGGGACAGATGAAAGGGAGAAAGATAGGTTCAAAAGTGCAGTTAGAGGAAAAGCAATAGCTGAGAGTGATAGGAAGAGAAGATTAGGATCTAGGCCTTTGGGGAGGACCCAAAAGAGGGGTTCAAGGTGAGAAGCACCTTGAGGGTGGTGGAGATGGGTATCCTGAAGAAAGAGAAAGAGGGGAGAGGAGGGGCGTGGATGGAGGAATCACAAGATGAGGATGGGTGGGTGGGGAGAGAGAACTGAGAAGGTCAGAAGCACAAGAGGTAATGTTAAAATTTAATTTGCAGGCAACTTTTAGAGGCTCAGATAAGGCAATGTCATTGTCTTTGAGAACAGGGCCAGGGGATTTTTTTTTGGGAGGGGTAGGGCTTGCACCACTTTCCAAAATTTAGATGGGCGGTTCAGGTTGGTGTTGAAGGTGGACTGGAAATATGCAGCAAATTAAATCTGATAGCACAGATGCAAGAGTTGTGGAGATTGCAGTAACACTGGAGATCAACAGGGGAGCCTGAGAATTAATGAGTTTTCCAGGCACAGACTCGAGCACAGATATATGCTAGGAGTTTGGGGGTTATCCAGGGAAGATGATTACCTCTTATTCTGATCTACCTAAGAGGGTCAAACTTATTCCAGATGGATGTGAATTTGGTTTGAAAGAACTCACAAGCCAAGTTAATGTTGAATGCAGATGTAATGGGGGACCAGATGGCAGTTGATAAGTCAATGAGAACAGAGTTGAGTTCCAGGGATTTATGGGAGCAAGATACAATAAATTTAGGAGGGTCCTAGGGTGACAGATCTTATGAACCATGTAGACTAGGTGATGATCACTTATGACACCATGGTATAAGCCTGCAGTAATTACTCAATGGGGGTGAGAAGTGAGAGCCCAATCAATAAAGGAATGATTTAGGGCTTTATTGTTTATGCGGTGCAGTCAGAGATCAGTTTGGACAAGTTTATTACTGATATGTTGTTTTGAGTTTAAGCATTTTGAGGGGATAACCAGTTGAGATTAAAATCACCAAGGGCATAGAGTTCACCTGTGGATGCATGGGACAGGATGGTGGTGATAAGGGCAGATATGGAGGAAGGGGGTTATGTTAGGGAGATTGTAAACTCCACCTATAAAGATAGGGGAGGAGGGAGAGTGATTTTAATGATTAGGAAATCATAGGCATCAATAGAAGTGGAAGCATGTACAGGAAAAATTTCAGGGAAGAGGGTATATATATATAGTCACCCCTCCACCATGACTGGCACTGTCTTGGCATATTTGGGAGAACACAGGTAAGGAGATGGATCAGTCAGGGATCTTGGAATGTATCCAGGTTTCACAGAAGATAAAAATATCTGGGGAAAGAGTCTGAGTGAGTGGGAGCAGCAAGAGAATTTTGTGCTGCAAATTCCTAGTGTTTAGATGGGCAGTTTTGAGTCCATGTGGAAGTAGGGAAAGGCATTGAGGTGAAGGGCCAGGGTTAAGTTTGAGATCACCAGCTATAAATAGCAGGATAGTTAGTAGTAAATTGGTAAAGGCAGAGAGACACCTTTGAGGGGCAATGGGGGAGGGGCCACAGCAGATGGGGTGAGATGAGAAACAAAAGAAGGAGAATTTGGGATAAAGGGATATAGAGGGGAGGTAAAAAGGGGGGAGAACAGACAGACCTATAAAGCAAGTTTTATGGGACTGAGGGGGGACATAGGAGGTGGAAGTGAAGGGGGAATAAGGCTTAGCAGAAGGGATAGAGACAGGTGGAGGGGATGCAGGTTGAGGAGGTAAGGGGTAGAGGGAGGGGGAAAAGAAAAAAGGAGAAAAAAGGGGAGGATTATAAAAGGTAACATAGCGGAAACTGGGACAGCATAATATGGTGAGTGTGTTGGGTAGTCAGGTGGGGAGGAGTAAGAAAGATGGAATAGACATAATACAGTGTAGAAAAATCCCACTAGGATATGGTGCTTAGGATAAAAAATATCAATGAACACAAAAGCAATCCAGCACACACCACCAGTATAAATGACAGACACTGCTCTCCAGAGAAATATAAATGTTCACAAATTTTATTTGAAGTGCCACAAATAACACTTTGAAGCGTTTCAGAGCACAGCACACCCTAATGGATCAATGGTATAATCTGCTCAGAGGGATGGGAGAGATAGACAATGACTGCTCACATGATGTAGGGTAGCTATACAAGAAAGAACTGCCCAGGGGTGGAGGGGTGGGTGGGGCAGCTGCCACAATAGTGGCAGCGTGTATCTGATCTGAGCACACCAGTTCCAGAGTGCAGTACCAGGATGGTGTTGCTGGCTGCCACAGGGAACAGGGGTGAGTTCTGTGCTCACATGGCGGGCATCTGACTGAGCAGTATGTGGAGAGATGAATACCAGGATTAGCAGGGCAGGGTGAACTATGGAGGAGTCAAGGCAGAAACGGGACAGAGGGTGAGGGGGCAGACAAAGGACTAAAAATGGAGACTACAGACTTCACTAAAATATGGCTAAATTAATGTCCCAACTTATCTAGTAGCCTATGCATCATATGCAGAAGAAAAACAGGCTAAATTCTGCAGCAATGCACACACGATGTAAAGAACCCACCAGGAACAGGATAACTCACCATGCATTACACAGAGCAATTAAAGTACTCTCCCAGAACTGATCCAGTCCCCGGTCCAATAAAGGAGTAAATGCAAATATGAGAGACAATCAGTTGCAGTCCTTCGATAGATAAAGTAACACAAAAGTCTATGTTTATGCCTGCTCTAAGCACCCCAGTTCCGGAGGGCAGTACCTGGATGGTGTTGCTGGCTGCCCCAGGGAATGGGGGTGAGCTCCGTGCTCACAGGGCTGGTGTCCGACTGAGCAGCCTGGATGGTGTTGCTGGTTGACGCAGGGAATGGAGGTGAGCTCCATGCTCACAGGGCAGGCATCCAACTGAGCAACCTGGATAGTGTTGCTGGCTGCCACAGGGAAGGGTGTGAGCTCTGTGCTCCTGTAGACATCTATTTTTTTCATATACTTAACATGAGTTTTAGGTTTTGTTCTTATGTACAGCCTACGTTGAATGAATTTTTTTTTTCCAAAACTTTCAGAGTACAAGCATGCTGTGCCAAGGTAGTGCCTTTGGAGGGTTTTGTGAAGAAATAGTAAATGGTTCTGCAGTTACATGGATTTATTTTGCAGTTCTGAGCATGCTCATTACAGTTTTTTGGATAATGTTCTGATATGACACAAAAAATTCCATGTCACAGACCGTTTTTTCTTTCTCACCACTTGCTTCTCACAGTACAAAAAAAAATCTTGTCATAACGGTCACCATTTTGTTCACCTCCCCAAGTAAGAAAAAACATGGAAAATACATAAAAATCTGCAATTCTAAAAAGCAAACACTTCAACGTAGTAAAATGTGACCTGATTAGCAAGATTCTGGTGTTTTCTTGTTAACACAAAGGACAAAAATTTCTTTTGTGGGCACCCAAAGTCCTGGGTGCCCAGCTTAGAAACAGTAGCCACTGGCCCACATTCTCTGTATGAGAACAGCGTGGCTTTCTTGAGTGTTGAACCTGCAGCTGTACTTGTGCTGCCAGCTTCAGCTGAAGCAGTGAGGTGGCTTTCCCCTATTCTCTGTCTGTCTCTTTCTATCTGTCTCTCTCTCCCTCTATCTGTCCATCTATCTATTGGCCCGAGTACTAGAGTGCACTTGCTCTTTCGTTGTTTATCTTGTGAGCTATGTTTCAAGTTGCAATCGGACACACTAGTATGGCATTGGGACGATGACAGTGAGCATACTGGATTGGATAAGTTTACTCTCAAGCACAGGATTTGTGGTGTGTCTTTCCCTACTAACATATATTCAGAAGTAAGCACCGTTCTTTATTTAAACATGAGTAATGCTTCTCAGTCTGGGGTAGCTAAGTTATCAGCTACAGTAAGAGAATTTCACTGCCTCAAGAACATCAGAACAGTTCATAAATGGGAAATGGAAAGCAGGCATTGTTTTCGGACAGTACAGATTTTTTGGTCCTAATATAGAGGAACTTGATGATTTATTTCTCAAACTTGAAAAACTTAGACTTTCTGAACTGAAGCATTACTATATCAGGATCACATTAGAAAAAATGTCTGAAGCATGGGTGGTCCCCCAGAGATTTAAGAACTGATAAATTGCCTTCTTGTGACCTCTCAGAGGAGGAGGAGTTCAAATTTTAATGGAAGAACACACTGAGTGAGTGTACGGACATGTTAATGAGAGTCTTAATTAAGAGGGACCTCAAACACAAGGCAGCCCTGAATAAAGAAATTGAGACACTACAAAATAACATTAGTGCCTTTCTGAAAAATCCTAAGTGAAGCTTTAAATAAGGCAAGTATTGCTATTTGGGGCTCTGAGTTGAATAGAATTGTATAATGCACTGTTCATAGCCTTGGTGACTATATGTATGTACTTTGTTCCTATTCTAACTGTGTTTACTGACTGCTTGTGTTATGTTCATCTGGTTCTAACTGATCCTGTGTAATGCCTAACTTGTATCATGTTGTCCTCTGTATGAACTTGTATTTCGTTGTACTCTCCCCTGGTTGTACCTGAAAATAGGCAAATGTCTTGTCTAGTGTACTTACCTGGTCAACAAAAGCTAAATAATTAAATACATAAATAAAACAACTTAATATTAAAGGAATTATTTCTAAGGAAAAAGCATCAATTATTTTAGGGATACCACAGATTATGAGAAGGGTGAAGTTTCCAATTGGGAAAGGAGGCTTAGATCACAAAGTCAGGAGAGACAGTGCTCCAGAGTTAGGAGCAGGAACCAGTCACAGGAACAATCCCCCTATAAAAAGCAAACAAGTGGTCCCCATTGAAAGGGCATAGCTAGTCTCTGTGTCATCTGAGGAGGAGGAATTGGAACTTTCAGAAGACACCTCATCCCCATCTTTGAATCATGAAGCCCTTTAAGCATGAGACAAAAACAGGGAAAGTGAAAGAAAAAAAAAACAGAAAATAAAAAAAACTGTCAAGAAACATGCCAAGGCAGGAGAGGCAGGGGGAAAAGCAAAGCCAGATCAGAATCGTTGCCAACTGAGGAAGCTATAACTGTTAATTATCTAATCATATCATCATTGAAGATCAAGAAACGTTATTATGCAAATAACTTTCCGCTGTACCTGAACCCCCGATAAATGTATTTAATATAAAGGTCAACTTATTTTGATTTATCAGGAAGCTTAAACTGAGGTGGCACTTTCAAAGTGTGAATACACAGATACATACAGTAGATTCAAAGATGCTGTCAGCAGATAAGGCCCTATGGCCCACCCAGTCTTCCCATTTGAGCTCGTAAGATCACTTTAAGTTTTTCTAGAAGTCTGTTGCCCCTTACCCCCGACCTCTAGGATTCCCTTATGTCTATCCCATGCATTCTTAAATCCTATGATTGTTTCAGCACTCACCACTTCCTCAGACAGGGTGTTTCACTTGTCCACCACCCTTTCTGTGAATAAATTATTCCTCACATTTCCTCTGAATCTCTCTCTAACTTCATCCCATGCCCTCTAGTCCTGGAATATCTTTTTTACTGGAAAATAGTGTTTTCTTGCACCCTGTCCTCCCTGTAAGGTACTTGTATGTCTCAATCCTATCCCCTCAATCCCTTCTCTCCTCCCGGGGGTACATATTCAAGTCCTTCAGCCTGTCCTCATATGACTTGTGATGCAATCCCTGTATCATCTTTGTTGTTAAACAACTAACAAATTTTCCAGTATAGGGCTTGGAACAATAGAAAATTTCAAGTTTATCGCTGATGCCTCCTCATCTACGACTGCACTGGGGGGTCATGACCTTGATCCTTTTCATTCTCCCTGTGATGAACCAGTTATGGATGACTCTCTTTTGGACAATTTGATTTCACTTTTCAGATGGAGTGGTGCTGTTCAGGACTGAGCTCCACTAGAAGTACATGGTGAATTGTCTGACCATACAGCCAAACATTTTGGGGGGAATAATCTGATTGACCAATTTGATAATAATGAATATTTGGACTGGGATCCACAGGAAAGAGCACAGGAGGGTATTGGACATATTAAAATAATTGGATTTAGTCCAAAGTCAGTGTTTGATCACAATACCATGTCCAACCTGACTTTGAATAATTTTGAGAAGGTGGTCAATAATGAAACTGACATAATCCTGGCCAGAAGATGTGTCAGATACAATACCAATTGAACAGCTCCAGAGAAAGAGTGAGAGAGAGGCCCTTAAGGAATTAAGAGACCTTAAACGTATGGTAATCAAACACTCTAATAAGGGGGCAACATTGACTTGATGACTGAGAGTTTTTATATTTCTAAGATATATAATTTATTAGCTAATACAGATAACTATCTTAAGCTTTATACTAATCCCAGAAAAGATATCAACAGGAACTATTTGATTGCAGGCAACAGGTTATGGATGGGGGTGAGTGCCAGCTGAAGAAGCAGGCCTTTTGAAGGTGGATTTTCATATTGTGACAACTTTCTACATTTTACCTAAGATCCGATGAACCCACCAGGCAGACCTATAGTTTTCAGGGTGGGATCAAATACAGAAATTCTGACAATACTTTTATACCATCATTTACAGCCTACTGTTTCTTCACTTAGGTCCCATATTAGAGACACAGTGGGTCTGTTACATATGTTAGATGGTTTTGTGTGTGATCCTAACTTTAAGTTGCTTGGCATTGATGTATCCAACCTTTACACTAGCATCATACATGATAGCGGTTTGCAGGCAGTGGAGTATTTTCTATTACATCAGGAAAACTAAAACTAGTTTCCAATACCCTTTATCTTAGGGGGACTAGAGTTTGCTCTAATTATTTCACTTTTGACAAATATCTTTTTCTTTAAAACTGTGGAAGAGCAGTGGGGGGCAGCTTTTGAACACCCACATGCAAACCTCTATGGATCATGGCCAGGATAGATGGATTTCTGATGCACAAAGCAATTCATTTAGAGACAAATTAATAATGTGGTTCCATTTTATTGATAATATTATTTGTGTCTGGAATGGTAGCCTAGAGGAAACTGATAATTTTATGGAATATTTTAACAACAACAATTTTAATCTTAAATTCATCTTCACAGTAAATGCAGATAATATCAATTTTCTGGATGTTACCTTACAAGCCAATCCAGACATAACATTCTCAACTTGTGGTTATAGGAAAGAAATAGCTGCAAATTCAGTATTGCACTTTTATAGCATTCACCCCTAAAACTGATTAATTCAATCCCCTGTTTTCAGTACATGAGGATTAAAAGAAACTGTACGGAGAATAAAATATTTGAAGAGCAGGCCAAGGAACTTACAGAAAGACTTTGAAGGGGGGATACAAATCTTCTGTCTTAGAGGAAGCACTGAATAAAGTCAGACACATAGAGAGATGGAAATTGTTGGCACTGTAGCTAGAAACAAAAAGAATATGCCGGACCCTCGTTGCTCTATGGCTCTAGATTTTAGTCCAGTTGTAGGAGAAATCAGGAGTGTCATTTATAAATACTTGCCACTATTGCATACTGACTCAACTCTAGGGCAAAGTGTAGGGCATAACTGAAGCTAACATTTGGGAAAGGCAAGAGCGTGGGTGACATTTGACCTCCAGTCACTTTATCCCAATGCAGCCAAAGAAACAGATGGGCACAAGTTGTCTCTCCACATGACTACAAGGTTTCATAAATCTGGATTCTGTAACGTCTGCAGATATGCTTCAGACGGAAATGAATATATACATCAAATCCAGCACAATAAAATCTTTAAAATCAGGCAGTTTGTGACTTGGAGGAGCAGATATATGGTATACATCATTTGGTGCCCCTGTGGATTACAATATGTTGGGAAAACCATTAGGTTTTTAAAAACTAGGATTCAGGAGCAAATAAGGACTACCATAAATATAAATTATCCAAATGCTATTGGGGCACATTTTGCAGTGGCCTATGGTTCAATTCCAGCTGGCTTGAAGTTTACAGCTTTAGAACATATGCCCCAGCTGTTTTGAGGTTGGGGACAGATTAGATCTTTTACTAAGGAAAGAAAGTCGATGGATTCCTACATTGGACACCTTGAGCCATTATGGTCTAAATGAAGAAGATGACCTTCTGCCCTTCCTTAAATAAATGTCACTATTTTTATGTATTTCCTGGGCTGTTACTCTCTTGCTTAGGTGTGCACTGAGAAAGTGGGGGTTATTTGCATCTCCTTATGATAGTTAGTGCAAAGCATTGAAATTAAATATTAAATTGGATACTTTTCTTCCTTTTTACTTTTGTTAATGACTTCATTCTATTCCTTTCTTTTACAGCCTCAAATAGAATGATCCTGTATATCTCTATTGAAAAACAGTCTGAATAAGACATAGCATTGAGACTTGAGAATGACTGCATGGACTTATAGTTGGCTAAGTTCACTTTCTGTTTTCCTTTGATCACTTTTTCTTGATTAGTTTCATACCAAGTTTTATTTATTTTTTGAGCTCATTATCCATATGTTAGATGTGATATAGTAATGGTTAAATAAAGTATTAGTTTGATTTCTGGTTCAAAATATATATCTGGTATTAGCTTTATTAGATAATATCATGTTTACTTTGTCAAGATGGCCAACCTTTGACCCAATTCTAGTCTAGTCCTTGCCCCTACCCAAAAAAAAAATAATTATTTTGGGTCATGGGGTTCTCTTTGGCACTTGCCTTATATAATAAATACATTTTGTATACTGATTGTAAGTACAAATGGGGCAGATTTTGTATTAGTTTTGGAGTCTGAGGTTAGTGGCTATCTGTACTCGGTGTCTGCTGACCATCTATTTGCCTACATTTGTCTTTCAGTTGGCATCATCAATTTGTTTATAATTATTAAACCAGTCCATAAGTGAAATGGAAGAATGCATGCTTCAGGCAAATGGATATTTTCTTTCCACAGATATTGAATTTTGTTTTACTTGATATGTCTGTGTGTGTGTGTGTGTGTGTGTGTGTGTGTGTGTGTGTGTGGCGCATGTGTACATAATTTTTCTGTTGTGTCACATTAAGAGAATCAGTGAAATTCAGGTCTGTATCACCTATCTGACATGCCCCCTGAGGGAGACCTAATGGCTGAAGACTGGGGCTGTCTGTCGGCGACCACTGGATTGTCTCCTGGATAAACTGATTACTGCTTTTGAATTGCTTTTTCTTCTCACTTCAAGTGCTCACCTTTTTTTTTGTTCTTCTCGCCCTTCTTTTTTTTGTTCTTTTTCTCTCTCTCTACCTACTGTTTGTCTGTCTGAAACTTACTGGCTTGATAGAATTTCACCCAAGGTATGTGATCATGTGTCTTGTATTTCCCAAAGTTAAGTAGTTTTTAGAAAACAATTTTGTTTGTGAACATGTGCCATTAAAAAAAAATCAGCATTCTAAAGATAACTGAATTTTTACAACAACATGAAGTCATATTGTCTTATTACAAGATGCTTTCTATTGCTAGCTGGCAGGGCCAGCTCACTGTTGATGAATGCAATCCCCACTGTTTTCATCCAACAGGGACAGAGCTACCTGTCAGTGTGCAGCCCTGCCCCTGCTGAGCACTCTGTGCATGTGTGTGGCTGTGTCTGCCATTAGCCGTATAAGTGACTTTATTTCAACACTTGAGTGCCCAGTCCCTTGTGCCAGTTTAATTATCTAATTTAATAGCATAACATGACACCAGGGTGCTCACCCCAGATATCAGTTTGTTCCCCCCTCCACTGCGTAAGGTTCCTCTGCACAACTTAAGATGAGAACACTGGGGTGCTCAATCCCTGGTGTCAGTGTACACAACCTCCCTGCCCCCTCACACAGCCATCTGTGACACTGGGGTACCCACCCTCAGTATCACAAAGTATCATGCAGACATTGTGGTGCCCAATCCCCAGTTTTGGAAATAGCAGTAATTTTCCTAGACCAAATAAAACCATCCTGTGATGTCTCTGTATTTTTAATTTTTTGTAATGCTGAAATAAAAAAGGTCCTTTGTTTTCTACCACTGTCCCCAACCACTGTCCCCATACCCCATGCCAACTCTCCCACTCAGAACTGACCACCTCACACTCCCCATACCCTATACTTACCCAGTCAAGATGCATTTCCATAATAATCTCTGGACTGGGGATGTGTCTTCACTCTTCAATGCCAAACCAGGAACTGAAGAAAACAGGTATATGCTGCATAATCTATTTCAAAGCATTTTCAAGTTTTCTACGTAAGTTAGTTATTTTCTCATATTTATTTCATCAAATTTTCAACATGGACTTTTTGTGACTTCACCTCATGAACCATGGAGGCATAATTATGTTAATCTGGCCTGAAAGGTGATTTTTGTGGTCCCTGTGAGAAATCACCTTTCAGGCTAGATTAGCATAATTTTGTCACCAGTGTTCATGAGGTGGATTCCCAGAAAGGGCATGTTGAAAATTTGGGGAAAAAGTATTTAAAAATGACCAAGTTATGACCGTACCTTGAAATGTTTCTATGCATGCTCATAACTTTGGTAATATTCAATATTTTGAACCCACATTTTCAACATAGCCATTTTTTTCCCACCACCTCTTGAGTATTACAGCTGTCTTTTTCACATCCTTGCTGAAATGTTATTTCACACCTATGGCATGAAATGACATTTTGCCAGGGATTTGAAAATGTTCACCTTCTGGCTTCATGAGGTGGGATCATAAGAAGACTGTTGAAGGTTTGGATTCAAAATATTTAAAAAGCAGCAAAGTTATTTACATATGTTGTAAATTTGTTTTATGCATGCTCAGAACTCTGGTAATTTTTTGATATTTAAACCCCAAATTTTCAGCATTGTTATTTTGCCACACCAACTCATAAATGTAACAACTGTTATTTTTTAAACCTTGGCCAATATGCTGATTTTGCACTACTGGCACAAAATTATGTTTTGTCCAGTATGATATTAAATGACACCTGTCATGTTCAGAAGGAGTGGTCATACAGAGACTCTGTTGAAATTTTGCGGTCACAATGTCATGACAAAAAAAAAGAAGTAACATTATTTGCAGGGATGTCCTTTGGCCCAGTAGGGACCATGTTGTCTTACCATGCTAGTGACCTGCATTCTGGTATGAGCTCAGTGAGTCAGATTGATGGGTCAAGACTGGTGTGAAAGGTGCAGCCCCAGACCAGGGAGGGAAGGAGCAGTGTTTTGGTGCACAAACGACACCTCATGGTGGGCCACAGAGCCTTGTCATAGAAGGTATTGACATGCATCTCAAGGCCTGATGGGCCCATGCACTGATCAAGACTCTCTCTAGTACTGCATTTATTTCATTTTGCACAGGTCAGAAATGAGGATACATTTCCACTATCAGAAAAGAAGGGAAATTAATTGCAAAACTCTATGTTGATGCAAACATTAATGTTGAAAAACATGAAGCTCACAAAGTAGAGAAATTAAAAACATTAGGGTTTTGGGTCTCAGGAGTATTAGTCGATCTGTGGTGGGGTCTTCCTTTGGGTTGTCAAACATAATGCTCACCCCTCCCCTGAGCATACAAGGAAGAAAACTACTACAGATTCTCTTGGTAACATGCAACAAGCTATACTTCTCTTCCTTTGAAGAGGGTATCACTATGAGGTACCGGTTTGGAGCTGTACCTTGTGCTTCTGACAGGAGGCTATGGATTTGTGGAAAGGGGTGGGCATTAGGGTTCACAACTCCAAAAAAGACCCCCCACTTATTTTCCAATACTCTGGAGACCTGAATCCTAATGTTCTTCATTTCCCTTCATTGTGTACTCTGATTTCTTCAACCTTAATATCTACATCATCATAGTTTTTTGCAGTTAATAAATATATGTAATATTATTTGCAAATAACTGTGTTAATGCAACATTTAGGGCTCATCCTAAAGTGAAAAAGTAAGGAAATGTGGTTTTAGAGTTTGCAACCTTAAAACTCAACCGGCAGCCCCAGATGCAAAGCAGGGGTGCAGTCTTCCTTGGGGTTGTCAATCCTAATGCTCACCCCATTCTATATACTCCTGAAACATACACACCTGTGTCCATCACATCTGAACCTTCTTGCTACTACAATGGGGTAAGCTTTAGGGTTGACAACCCCAAGGAAGACAGTACCCCTGATTTGATTCAGGGGTGGGAGTAGGGTTTTAGGTTTGAAAACCCTAAAACCACATTTCTCTACTTTTGTCATTTTAGGCTGAATGTTGCATTAATGCAGTTGTTGTTGTGGAGAATTCCCTTACTTTTTGAGATAGTGGAATCATATCCCCATTTGCCAGAGGGTCCTGCACTCCCATCCCTCCATAGTTGTGTATGTGTATGTTGCTGAGGAAATGCAGGGTTCAGAGAGCCATGCACTTGCATTTGTAGCAAAACAGCAACCAGACAGTCAGCATAGCCATCTTATTACCCTACCACATGAATCCAGTACAGAGAATTTTCAATCCCCAGTGACATGTTATTCCACACCATAGAAACATCATTCCATGCCACATGTGCAAAAACACAGTTTATTTATTTATTTATTTATTTATTAAATTTTGGTGACTGGGTAAGCCCACTGAGCACTGGAGTTCCCTCTTTCAGGGGCGACCCAGGAAATTGCATAACAAAATTACATAACATGAGAGACAAATACAGTGTTAGTTCAGTCAACAGGAACCACACCAATACAGTTATGGCAACAGTACAGAAGCATAGCAGACCAAGCAGAATACATAGGTTGTTCAGTAATGTCAACAATATACAAGTATTATTAGTTTGGCCTTGAGTATTGGACTGTGACATTCATGAGGTGCTGCAAAAAAATGACTATGTTGAAAATTTGGGGTAAAAATATTTCAAATTACAAGTTATGAACGAACATAGCAACTTTTGAATGGATGCACATACCGGGGGCATTTTTACATATTTTGATTGCAATTTTTCAGCATAGCCTTCTTATGACCCCATGTCCATGAACAAGGTTGAAGAACATTTTCAAATTCCTCCCAAAAGGTGATTTCATCAATCCACCGCAAAGTCAACTTTCGGGCTTGATTTGTGAAATTCCACCACCAACTGTCATGCGGTGGGTTCCCAAAAAAGCCATGTTGAAAATTTGGGGACAAAATACTCTATGCAAAAATGACAAAGCTATGCTTTAAAGTTCAAAGCCCCATTGAAATACATTAAATGGTAATTACCTTAATTTATTGAAATCGGCAGTTCCATCAGCTAGATGTGTCTTCCATCAGAGAGTGGATCTTCATCCTGTGACCTATTCAAGTGAGTGAGGTGGTGTGGGGTATGTGGGGAGGTGTGTGCTCATAGGGAGGTTTGGCTGGGGAGGTCAGATCAGCAAGGGACTGTTTCATTTTTACCAGTGTAAAAAAGAAAAGACCTTGAGGGACAGTTTTCTTTATTACAGGTTAGCCAACAATGGGGGCAGTGATTGGAAGGTTGGGGCTGCCACTAGATACCAGGGAAACATTAGAAACACTGGGACAGCAATTGGAGGGGTTGGGGTACTACTAGAAACCAGAGAAATATTTATACAATACAGGAATGGCAATTGGAGACTGGGGGTGCTACTAGACACTAAGGAAACTTCAAAAGTTATGGTGATGGAAACTGAAGGGTGGCAGGTGCCATTAGATGCCAAAAAACTTTAAAAATGATGGGGACAGTGATCGGAGGGGGGAGGATACCACTAGTCACTGGGGAAAGATTCAAACAATACAGGGATGACAATCAGAGGGTGCAGTTTGCCACTAGACATCAGGGACACTTCAAAAATTATTGAGACAGTAATCATAGGGTGGGGGGTGCCACTAGACAACAGAGAAACATTGAAATGTAAGGGGATGACAATCAGGGGGTTGGGGTGCCACTAGACCACCAAGGAATCATTTAAAAATACAGGGAGGGCAATTGGAGGGTGGGGGTGCCACTAGACAGCAGGACAACATTGCAAAACATATGATTTTGCATATTAAGGGATCCTTTTTCGCATTGCCGACTTATTTTTTTTTGTATGACCATATGAAAAAAGCAGAAGCAAGCCACGAAAAAGAATCCAAAAAAATAAACACATGGATGATTATTTTAATAATAGTACAGTACAGAATACAACTAATGGTGTAGCAATGAACAAGATATATGCACTGGTCTTTGTGCAGAATGTAATTTTTGCTGGATTTGAAACTTAAAAAAAATTAAATACAAGATGACAGCATAAGGTTCAAGATTTTTTAATAAGAAAAAGGATTAGCTCCCAAATGGATAAGAAACATCATTCATATGGCCAAATTATTTTTTGATTCCAAACATCTATCCATATGTGCTTACTGAGCATGCTCAATACCAAAATTTCAAAAATGAATAACTTTGGAATAGGTTAATAATTTTTCACCAAACCAGTAAAAGGCCATCTGTGACTCAGTACCCTTCTACCCAGAAAAGGATTTTTCAGATAATGTTGCTTGGCAAAAGTAAAAATGTAATGCTGCAAATGCCGGTGTTTGCTTTTGTGACACTGAATTGGCAGGGCACCAAACATTTTTTGTGCTGTGCCAGCCGTCATCTTGTTGAATATTTTCACAAACCAACAAGTATGGAAAATACATAAAAATGCCAGGATTTAAAAAAAACTAACATCAAAACAAGCTAAATGGAACACGTTTAGCTACATTCTGATGTTTGTTTTTTCATATAGTAGCCACAAATGCCTTTTCTGGGCACCCCAAATCCCAGATGCCCAGGTTAGCAAAAGGATAGCTTCCCTGCGTTCTCTGCATGAGAACAGTTGGCGTTTCTTCACTTCTGCAGCTGCAGCTGAACTAGTGCCGCTGACTGCAGTACATGCTGTAAGCCACCCTCTTCCCTGGTGTCTAGAGGCACCACCCACCCACCGATCACTGTTCCTGACTAACTATATATAAATATATGTATTTCCTAGTGTCTGATGGCACCCCCCACCTGCAGATCACTGTCCCAAAATTTTATATATATATATATATATATATATACTGTATATATATATATATATTCCCTGGTTCGTGGTTCCATTCTGGCTTTCCCTGGTGTCTAGTGGCACCTCCTACCCTCCCATTGCAGGCAAATCTGAAATAAATAAAATGGTCCCTGAATGTCTTTTTTTTATTCAAACCTGTAAAAAAAACAGTCCCTTGCCAATCAGCCCTCCCACATCCACCTGCCACTCAGCACCCACCACCCCACACCCACAAGACATCCCCACACACCCTCATTCACTTGAACAGGTCCCAGGTTCGAGATCCACTGTACGATCAAAGACTCATCTTGCTGCTGGAACCAGTGATTGCAATATGAGAAACTAATGTAAATGCCATTCAATTTATTTCAATAAGAGTTTCAACTTGGGTGCACAACTTTGCCATTTTTTAACATTTTGACCCCAGATTTTCATCATGGCTTTTGGGCTATCCCACCTCATGAACAATTGGACCGTCATTACAACAACTCCCACCTGAAAGGTGATTTTGCAGTTGCTTGGCGAATTCACCTTTTGGGTGGGATTTGAACATTTTTTCTACCCTTGTTCATGAGGTGGGATCATAAGAAGGCTAGGTTGAAAATTTGAGCTTAAAATATGTAAAAATGGTAAAGTTCCTTTACAGAAATAATTATATGAAATGTTTTCATGCTGCACACATTAAACTACCCATGTGATATGTGTGCTGCAAACATGATTTAATTGTTAAATTGGAACTGACTAGATGCATGTGGCATGCATGCAGCAATCAGGTATGGAAAGCATGCTTTTTAGGTTGAATTGGAACAGACTGCATCCATGTGGTATGTGTGCAAAAAGCAAGTGGTCACTGATAACTGCACACATAAAAGTTAAGTGACTTGAATAGGATCTCACAGCATACAAGTGGGATTGATGACATTCAAACCCAAACCCAGGTCTTCAGGTCTCCAGGTTTGCAGTTCAGTGCCTTTAACCACTAAGCTCTTCTGCTTGCATACATATGACTCGCTTGTACTTCATTACAAATCTGCATTCATCTGCATGCTTATAGCCACTGATTTGCTTTTTAGTTTTCTTGCACCCCCATCTCAGCTGCACAGCTGAACTGTAGCACACATACCAATGGAAACACATGTGGTTCTTCCCACCCCCAATGCACACACTTACCCACAAAATGACTTAACTACTTCTGTCTGCCTGTGCTCCTACTATTTTCTCTCCATAGTTTAGAATGCTTCCACACAAACAGACTTTAAGGGGCAAACACAAAAGTAGCAATAACTTGATACCCCCCACCCACATGGCCAGCCCCCCACCACAATGCACACACACTGTAGCATTTGCAGCCACACTGCTACAGACAACCCACCAAGTATAGATACAAGTCAATAGTCTCTTACCTGAGTACTAGGGAGCCAGAGGTAGCAGTTATTAAGAGATGATGTCCATGGGTCAGAGTGCTGGGGTGCACCCCCTTGAAATGAATGGAGTTATTTTTAATTACCATTTTATACATTATGATGGTGAGTTGGAGAATAATGAAGGCCACTGTTCTACAAACAAGGCCCTTGTTAGTTGAGTGGTGACCTTCATTAATCTCCAACTTTCCATCAATAATGTATAAAATAGTAATAAAAAAGATACTCTCATTCATTTTAATAGGGCACGCCCCTGAACTCTCCCTTGCCTTATGTCATAATGTGCCTGAGCATGAGGGTGTGGACATGAGCTTCACTGTGGGGGACATAAGCCTGATTATAGTGGGGCTCCAACAGTCTGTGCATACCGTACCACTCAACTGTCCCTGAATGCAAGGGACAGCCCTGATTTTACCCCTGAAAACTACTCTGCCTCTCATCCATCCCTCCCCCATGGAAAACATGTTGCTCACACAAAAGACGTCCTGTAAATTTAGACTGTATGGTAGGGGCACCAGTTCAGATTTCATCGGGGGGAGCCAACAACCAGTGGAGGCCAGGTGCTAGTTAGCCCCTAAGTGGCAAGCTATGGAATGTCTGGAAAGTATCTAAAAAGTAAAATTTATTTGTTGTGACTGAAAAGTGATATGCAAATCAGGAAAAATTCAAATGTATAAGATTCAACTGTCTGTTCCCTGGAGCAGTGAATCAGATTTGGGCTTAAACCCACCCAGTTACTAACCTTTTTTTTTTCCTGGCTGAAGTTCTGAACCGCACTCTAAAAAATAATATTTTGACCAATTTCTCTCCCCCACTCCATTCCATTCAATACCCATCTCATATATGGCATGAAGCTGCTGAAAGGTGCAGAAATGTGAAAAGCACATCAATATTTCAGTCCTTCCTCTTTCCCCAATCCCCCTTTAAAAATATTATTTACTTTTACTTACCCAGCCATCTGGCCAGAACCTGCAGCCTAGCCCAGTGTGCCACCAGGCCAGTTTTCAGTCTGCTCCTCCTCCATCCATCTGCCAGAAGCTGGATGCTAGAACCGATGATCCCAGGCCCACAATGTGGTCTGTGACCCAAGCTACCTCACCAACTAAAACCACCTAACCTCTGTTGCTTGCTTCTTTCTTGGCTATGGCCATGGCTGCCACTACACTACACTGATCAAGACCTAAGAAGCCAGAACACACCATTGTCTCTGCTGGTGTGATGCCTACCTTGCTGCTGTGGGGGGCCCACTTTGTTTGTTTTGTGAGGCGAGCCTAGTAGAGTAAGTAGGTAGCCTAGTCTCAAGTTATCTTTTAGCTCACCCCAAGCAACTTCAGCCACCAAGGGAGACAGAGACTCACTAACAGTAGATCAGCAGAAATATGCCACCACAACACTGCTATTAAGAATTCAATGTTCACCGACTCCTCTAGCTGTAGTGTGCAGCCTGTATACTCTGTAGTGGGAAAGACAGTGTCCCACTCTTATGACACATGTGCTCTTGCTTGGATGGAGCACCTCCATTTCATATGTGATGGCACTGCTGCCAATGCGGGAAGAGAGTGGACAGCAAAATACAGACACAGTAAAGTCAGGAGTGCACCTACAGCATTAGTGCAATACAGGCCAGGGGGGCACTTATTGTGCAAAAGATTAAATCCAAATTTAATGCTATTATTCTCATGCCATATGAACAACCTAGGCACAAATGTGTGTGTGTGTGGGGGGGGCAACTGCCTCCCTCTACCCTACCTAAATGGCACCCCTGCTTTATGGTAGAAATTCCTTCTCAGGGGCCAACATCAGTACAAGTAAATGAAATGGTTTCCACTGTGTTCTGAGATACTGTATGTCCACATTTCAGGATGGGTTCCGATTCATCATGAGGGTTAGTGTCCCTTATTGTCCCTCATTTTAAGTGTCCATATCCTTTATTTCAGTGACGAAGTGACAAGGAGATCCAATTCCCATCTACTACATATCCCACGATGTTGCACGACCCAAGGACAAATATCATTTGCATATCGGGCATCCAACTGGCTCAACTCTCTTGGCAGCGACATAGCGACTGCTCCAACACTCGGCCTCTTCAAGTCCAAGCTGCACCTCTCACAACTTGTATCCTGCGATTGCCCATCTTAACATTTCCACCATTCCAGCTGCAAATGCCCGAGCACCCAGTACTTACAATCAGTCTTTGCACCCCTAGCATCTTACCTGTCATATTCCCTCGACAAAGCCCCCTGGCTGCACTGTCTCCCACCCTTGCCCACCTCCCCACCGTATCTCCAGTCCTGCCCCCTCCCCAACCACCTCCCATTCTTCCCCTTACCCTTTGCACATTTCTCCCCCCCTCGATCTCCTACCCTCGCCTCCCCACCCCCACCCCTTCCCTTGTCTTGCTCATAGCTCAAGTCTTTGTACTGGTTATTACATGTCTGTAAGTCAATGACTATGTTTGTAACTAAAAATTATGACTGTTGAACATGCTGACATGGAACCTTTGTAAAAGAGCCTCGGTTCAAAGTATTGTAATCCTAGATTGAAATAAATAAATAAATAAATAAAAATAAATAAAATGTGAGGTATGGTGCATGCTTCCAAGACCATACTCAGCACAAAGAGTGGTGAGTATGGCCATAGTGAATATGTTCCATACAGAATGACAAAGGGAAAGTAAGTGAGCCATAACAGTCATGGAGAAAGACATTTGTAGCACTAAATATGCATAAGGGGATTTGCAAGGCCCAAAACAAAAAGGTCAGACTTCACAAAAGAGAGGCCACTTTTCACACATCTGTAATGGGGAATGTTGGGTGACTATATCCTAGGCATTTAATGCAGTAAGCAAACAATACTTTAAAAATTAATGGCACTTTAATGACAAAACTCAAATGCCATTAAATGACTTGCAAAATGATCAGAATTAATGAGTTTTCCTAATTTTAAAAGAAAATCAATGAAAAGGGTATTTTAATCTCTTCAGTTGCTAGCAGTAGTATTAGAAATAGAAACTAATGTGTTTTTAGATGAGATTTTCACCAGCTTAGTTGCTGCACACATGGCAAGCATGCAACATGTGAACTTATTGTGATTATTTAATGATGTTCACACCAGCTTAATTGCTGCATTCATGCCAAGCATGCAACACTTGAACCTGAAGTGATTTTTAGATGTTCGCACCAGCCTACCTGCTTCACACATGTCAAGCTTGCAGCATGTGAAACTGATGTGCTTTTTAGACCTGGTTTGCATAGGTTCACTTTGTGTATACAAACCACATGCAAACATTGCACAATGAAGCATGTGGTATGCATTCTGCATCTATGCAGCACACTTATATTTCTGTAAGGGTTATAACCATTCATTGCAATTTCGCTATGTACACTTGTAACTTTGGAAATTTTGTATATTTTGACCCCAGATTTTCAACATAGCCTTCTTATTAACCCACATCACTGTCATTTTTCAAATCCTGGTCAAAATGTGTTTTTGCACCTGTGGCGTGGAATTGCATTGCAATTGTGCAGAATTATGTTTTGGCAGGGATTCAGAAATTTTCTGAAACTGGTATATGAGGTGTGATAATAAGATGGATATACTGACAATTTGGTCACTGTTGCCCTATTTATGGAAGACCCTGTGCTTCCACAGCTATGTACATATATGCATCTTTGGAGGGATTGGAGCGCAGGACCCGGAGGGCCATGAGCTCCCCCAGGCATATAAGGATACGATTATACTATCTCAAAAAGTAAGGAATTAAATTAATGCTCTAGTTAGGGTGTCATCCACAAAAGTAGGGAAATGTGGCATTAGGACTTCCAAAGCTAACACCCCACTTCCACCCTGCACACCAACAGGCATCAGGTGTGCCAAGGGTCATCAGCACTAGTGTTCACCCCATTCTCCTATACTATACTGTACCCATCTCAGCTTATTTACTTATGTAATGGGATGAGCATTAGGGCTGGTGACCCCAAGGCACTCCCCAATATCTGTTGGTTTTTATAGGGTGGGGTGGGGTGTTTTCTTTGGAAACCATAATGTTACATTTCTTTACTGTACTTTTCGGGCTGTAACTCTAACTAGAGCAGTAACAGTTTTTTGCAATATATATATATATATATATATATATATATATATATATAGAGAGAGAGAGGGGAAGTGCTCTGGTAGTTAGCATTGAGTAGGCTGTTTAATATTAAACCCCCAAATT
Source organism: Neoceratodus forsteri (assembly GCA_016271365.2). Lineage (NCBI taxonomy): Eukaryota > Metazoa > Chordata > Ceratodontiformes > Ceratodontidae > Neoceratodus > Neoceratodus forsteri. Next base: position 1,148,647,590 of record CM057452.1, on the reverse strand, counting down.
CTACACCTTGATAACTCTGGTGTCATTTGATGAAATAGCCCAAAATGTGGCAAGTGCAGTCAGCTGTCAGAGTCTCAAGATGTTGAAAGTTTCATAACTACATCTTGTGTAGTTTTTGAGATCTGGGTACCAATTTTCTTGTAAAAAGATCACATTTTCCCTATAGTTAACATGTTTTTTTTGAGTTATTTGCTCTCATATACAGCCTACATGATACTGAATTTCAGCACAAAACTTTCAAGGTGCATGTGGTCTCTGATAAGGTAGCATTTTTCGAAGGTTTGGTGAAAATAATATTAAATGGTTCTTGAGTTATAAGGATTTTATAAATAGGTGACCCATACAAACCAGAAATTTCTGGCTCGTGAGAGTGTTTTTTGGTTCGCAAATCTTATGTATCATGAACAAAAAATGTATTTTATGAACCGTTTTTGTTTCTAGTGGCTCACGATGGATGCCATCTTGTATCTTTGTTTCTGTTGCAATGGAAGTCGAAAACACTTATAAAGGGATAGTTTTAGCAAAACTAAAACATACCTAATGTGCAGTATTGTCCCTAAGCAAGATTTTATAGTCTGTTTATGGAACAATTTGGCAAAATTGTATATTTCACATTTTTACAATCTCTCATGGGCAATTTCTGGTTAAAACCACTTTTTTGGGTTTGAACTACACAATTGCTAGTTCGTGAACTAGAAAAAGTGATTCTCACTTCTAGACAGTAAAAGTACATACAAATTATGCATTTTTTGAAAAGAAAAACACCTGAACCTAGCTAAAAGCGATCCATTTTGCTATATTCTGGTGTTTGTGTTTAAACTTGCCTGAAAAACCTTTTTTGGGTACCCAAAATCCAGGATTTCCCATCTTTGTAAGCGGAGCCATTAACCCAAGTTCTCTATATGAGAACAGTGGGACGTTCTTGAAGTCTTCAGCTACATCTGGAACTTGTTCTGTGGGCTGCTTTGAGAGGAGTGAGCCACCATTTCCCTGGTGTCTTGCGGCACCCACACTCTCCAATTACTGTTCCTCTATTAAATTGAGCTTTCCCTGGTGTCTAGTGGCACCCACATCCTCCGATCACCATAATTAATTTAGCATCCCTGGTGGCTAGTGGCACCCCAGCCTTCTGATCACCATCCCCATAAATATTTAATCTTTCCCTGGTGTCTAATGGCACCACCATCCTCTGATCACTGTAATTAATTTAGCATCCCTGGTGGCTAGTGGCACCCTCAGCCTTCCGATCACCATCCCCATAAATATTGTATCTTTCCCCGGTGTCTAATGGCACCCCCACCCTCCAATTATTGTCCCTATAAATGTGTTTTCTTTTCTTAGTGTCTAGTGATACTCCCATCCTCCAAACACCATTCCTATGAATATCTTATCTTTCCATGGTGTCTAGTGGCACCCCCACCCACTGATCACTGTCCCTGTAAATATTTTATATTTTCCTGGTGTCTAGTCACACCTACACCCTCCAATCGCTGTCCCCATAAATATTTTATTGTATCTTTCTCTGGTGTCTACTGGAACCCCCCTACCCTCTGATTGTCATCCCATAAATATTTTATTTTTCCCTTGTGTCTAGTGGCATCCCACTGCCACCAATCTCCATCTCTGTACTGCAATGCAAAAATGGTCCGTCAATGTTCTTTTTTCCTTTTTAAACCTGCAAAAATGAAAATGGTCCTTTGCTGATCTAACCCCAAACCACAACTTCCTATTCAGCATCCCACATCCCAGAGTACACCCCCACACACCCTCACTCACCTAAACAGGACACAGGGTGAAGATTCACTCTCCAATTTAAGACATATCTTGCTGCTGGAACTGTTGATTACAATATGAAAAACTAAGGTAAGTGTGGTTCAGTGAATTTCAAAAGGGTTTTCAACTTCGAGTCATAACTTTGGCAGTATTGAAGATTTCTACATCAAATATTCAACATGGCTTTTTGGGGACCCAACCACATGAACAATCCTGGAAGAATTATGCAAATCCAGCCCAAAAGGTGATTTATGTGGTCACTTGGTGAAATTACCTTTTGGGTGGGATTTAAACATTTTCACCACTCTTGTTAATGAGTTGGGGTCATAAGAATGCTATGTTGTAAATTTGGGTTCAAAATATGTAATTATTCAAAGTTATGTGCATGCATTGAAATGTCACTATGCTTGCTTGTAACTTTGGTAATTTTAAATATTTTGACCCAAATGTTCAGCATGGCCATTTGCTATTTTTCAAATCCTGGTCAAAATGTGTGCAGAATGATGTTGCAGTGGTACAGAATAATGTTCTGGAAGGGATTTTAAAATTCTCAGCACAGGCATTCATCAGGTGGGTAATAATAAGACTATGCTGACAGTTTGGTTGCTGTTTTGGCTGAAATCCTGCACTTCCATGGCAACATACATGTAAGCATCTATTGAGGGATGGGAGCACAGGGAAATGAGGATATGATTATATTATCTTGAAAACTAAGAACATTAGCCTAGATATTCAAAAGGGTTGTGCATGGCGCAACAGTGTTGTGCCATGCACAACCCACTGATGTGTCCCGGTGCGATATTTAAAAGGGAAAAGTGCGCCTGCACAAATCCCAATGCACTGGGGCGCACTAGTAGTATGCAGGACACAGGTGGGGGTGCCCATGCATAAACTGCACATCCCGATATTCAGCCCGGCTGTGCAGAGTTATGCAGGCGCAACCCCTACCTGAGCCTGCACAAAGTTACACTGAAAAAAAAAGGAGCAAGTCGAGGGCCACCCACAGGTGAGCTGCCGCATTGCAGGGCACAACACAGCAGCTGCCACCTGTGGGTGGCCCTGGACTCGTTCCCACTGCACCTGGCAGCACCCCCATGCCCGATTGTAGGCTGAAGTATACCCCATTAGCCTGATCGCGGGCATAATAGCCCCCGATCCCCATTAGCCCGATCGTGGGCATAACTGAGAGTTTCTCCCCAGTATCCTGATCGTGGACATCAGACCCCAAAGTCCAATATCCCTGGTGGTCCAGTGGACCATGAGAAGACCGATCACGGGTGGCATCCTCACCCCCATGTCAGAAATCCCTGGTGATCTAGTGCCCCCACCCACCCACCCATTGAGCCCCACCACCCCACCCCCTCGTCAGCTGGCGGGCAGCAGCACCCCATCCACCTGCCGCCCAACCGCCCACCGCCTGACAGCTTGGTAGAGCTGCACACCCATTGGTTCAGTCCAGATATGTGAATGAATGAATTCCACCTGCCTGCTGACAGGAGGGGAGCGGGGTGGTGGGGCTCCATGGGGGGGAGAAAACTTTCAGTTATGCCCACGATTGGGCTAATGGGGGGAAGGGAGAATACTATTATGCCCATGATCGGGCTACTGGGGAGGAGGAAACTTTCAGTTATGCCCGCGATCGGGCTAATGGGAAGTGGGGAATACTATTATGCCCACAAATTGGGCTACTGGGGAATACTATTATGCCCACAATTGGGCTAATGGTGGGGTTGGGGATACTATTATGCCCACGATCGGGTTACTGGGGGATGAACTTTTCAGTTATGCCCGCGATCGGGCTAATGGGGGTCAGGGGGAATACTATTATGCCCACAATAGGGCTAATGGGGGTTGGGGATACTATTATGCCCTCAATCAGGCTAATGGGAGGAAAGTACTATTATGCCTGCGTCCGAATGTGAGAAGTACTATTATGCGCGATCGGTCTAATGGGAATGACTATTATGCCCATGATTGGGCTAATGAGAGGAACTACTATTATGCCCATGATCGGGCTGCAGGAGCGTCCGTCCCCAGCGGCTGCTGCCTGGCAGAGGCGCGGAGCAAGTTGTTAGGGGATCGGAGCACCTGCATGCTAATGGCATGCAAATGGGGCCATAATTAGATGCAAATGGCCCCCCCTGCACCTTGCATAAATTATGGCACCATTTGCATGTCACCCTTTGAATATCGCAGGTGCTGTGCATGGCGCAATGGAACTTGCGCCACCGCATCTCAATGCTCCACTCTGACCACTTGCACTGGTGCAGTTCCACTGTGCTATGCACAGAGGGTGTGGCTAGGGGGCGATATTCAAAGAAGTTGCACCATAGCACAACTCCATTGAATATCGCCCTGGCCACACCTCTGCACAACTTATTTGAGTGGCGCAGGGGCTTGCACCACAAAATGGTGCAGTTTGAATATCTGGGCCATTGTTTGCAAAAAAACTGTGTTAATGGACCAGTTCTGTTAACTTAACACCACAAAAGCAGAGAAATGTGGCATGAGGGTTTCCCACCCCAATGCTTCCTACACCCCAAACCACAACAGGAAAACACATTAGGGGTTTGGGTCTCCAGAGTCTTGGCATATCAGTGGTGGGGTTTTCCTTGGGGTTGTCAGCCCTAATGCTCAACCCTGCCCCCTGTGGGCCCTGCACAAAGAAAGGAGATCATGTGTGACATTTTTGCTCATGGAATGGGGTGGACATTATAACTGACAACCCACAAGGAAGACCCATCACTGATTTGCCAAGACTCTGGAAAACCAAAACACTGCTTTTTCCTTTTGCTGCTTGGGGGTGGGGTGGCATCAGAGTATGAAACCCTAACATCACATTTCCCTACTTTTGTGGTGTTAAGTTACCCTAAGTGGTGCATAAATGCAGTTTTTGGAAAGAACAGATTTCTTTACACCTCTTCATGAATGGTAATTTACCAGTCGAATGATCCTTACATGTGTGAGTGATGGGCAAGATGATTCTCACTACAAAAACACGTATTTGCCCAGTAAAAGTCAACAATCTAAAACAAAAATAGAACTAAGGAGGTGACTGAGACCTAAATACACACCTTGCTCATTGATTACCAAGCAATATTTCTGTACAGAACCATTTTTAAAACAAACAAACAGACAAATAAAAAATAACAAGATAGCTGACATCACAAACAGTATTCCTCTGAGCACAAACAGTAAATCCTTAACTATTTGCAGTTCAAACAGTTTTCATTGCCCTGCCTGTCTAGCGGTTATCACAAAAATTGTTATTAATAAAATGGTGTGATATTTTTTTTCTTCAGATCATCCAGAGGCACACCCATGGCAAAGACCCAATCATCCCTTAAAATTTAAAGGAAAAAAATCATACCATCTGGACTGTAGATGATGGCAAAAAATCCCATGTTAAGTATAGGGAAACAAACACCATATATCATAAACCATACAAGATGCCATCATGAAACGTTTCAAGTTTTGAGACACTGAAAGAATGACTGTGCATGCCAAATCTGGACGCTATTTCATCAAGATATGGAAAAATTATTTAGCAAAATTTTGGATTTAAGATTGAAGTGTCATTCAACCCCTAACTACAGGGGTCCTACCGCACCCCTATAATATATACACAGATTTATATATATATATATATATATTATAGTGGCACAGTAGTGCCACTATAGTTCGGGTTGAGTACCCCATTTAAGGTTAAATCTGAAATTTGGCAGCTTAATAACTTTGCAACTGTATAATGGATTTGCCTGAAAATTTGCATGCATGGTCTGGTACCATAGGTCTCTGGACCTGCCAAGTTTCTTTACAGTGAGATCTATGGTTGCAGAGCTACAGAGCACCAAAAAAACATTAATTATGGGGTTTTGCATGTTTCTTTGCTCACGCCTACAGGTGGCATGGTTTGCACGATCAGTCTGAAACCTTCAAGGAACATGCAGCCAGGGTACCCGATGTGCCTTTCAAAGATTTTGTGAAAAAATATTAAATGGTTCAAAAGTTATTAAAAAAAAACTGTTCCCCATTATAGTCTATGGGAAAAGTTAAAATATTCAAAAGTGTCGCAAATGCAATTTTTACTGTCTCAAATGACCCGTTTGCTTTCACAAATCGGCCATCTTGTTTTCAGTCGGTGGTCAGAGAAATGCTTGGCATTTAAATCTGGGACCCACTAGGGATACAATTCTTGTTGTGTTCACTTAGTCGAACCCTGAGGATGCCAACCATGTCTTTTTTTGGGGGTAAAACACCCGAGAAATGTTTTTTAATTTTTTGTAAAAAGTAGTGCTGCAAAGTACTTTTGAATATATGACACTTTCATGATTTTATTTGCGAAAGTACTTTTTACACTATGTCCAAAACAATAAGGAATCTTTGCCACCCTGCTGCAAAGGAATTGTTTAGTCTCTTGGGCTGAAATTTGGAGGGAAGAAAGCCAAGATCCCACAGATGTGCCTTTTGGTTTGGTGACAAAATATTACTAGGCTTCAAAGTTATGGCATGCTGAAGTTGATGATTTTTCCCACAGGATAACATTATGGCATCTGCTGTACCTTTTGGGGCCTGTATCTCGAAAACGGTTCGAGATACAGACTTTTCATCAGAAAAATGCTTAGTCCCCCACTAGGGGGCTAAGTTCAAAACTAGTCTGGAAAGTCATAAAAAGTATGAGATTTTAATTTTTTTTCTGTCATACAGTTCCTGAGATATAAGCAATTTAGTATTCCAAGTGATCATTTTCTGGTACGAGAGCTATTATTATGGCTACATTCTTTCTAGTCACTGTGCTTCTGAATGCACCTTTTTGGGACAAAAAGCATGTGCATTTGCATTACTCTTACTGTTAGGATTTGTGTTTACGTTTACACATGTGCTTCCATTACCATTTGCGTTACCGTTTGCATCATCATGTATGTTACTATTTGGTTTTGCGCTTGCATTACCGTTTGCATTACTGTTTCCTTTTGCACCACCCTGTTCATTACCGTTTTCATTTGTGTCACCATTTGCATTTGCGTTTGCGCTTTTGTTTGCGTAACTGTAACTGTTTGCGTTTGCATTACCATTTGCATTTGTGTTTCCATTACTGTTACTGTTAGCATTTGTGCTTGCATTTACGTTACCGTTTCCTTTTGTATCACTGTGTGTGTTATCATTTGTATTTGTATTTGTTTTTGTGCTTGTGTTTGCATTTCTGTTTGTTGTACTGTTGCTGTTTGCATTTTCGTTGCCGTTTGCATTACCATCTGTGTTTAGTTTCATGTTTGCACTTGCATTTCCATTACAAGGGGTGGCAATCCAAACACCGAATTGTCTTGCTTTTGCCACTGTGGAACAACCGTAACTGATGCATTAAATGGATTTTTTTCCATGAATATATGTATATATATAGATAGATAGATATAAATATATCTATAGCTCTATCTATATTTCTATCTATCTATCTATCTATCTATCTATCTATCTATCTATCTATCTATCTATCTATCTATCTATATATTATGGTTGAGTAGCACTTTTAAGGTTAAAGGGTCAAACTTTGCACTTTAATAACTTTGCCACTGTTTAATGGATTTGCCTAAAATTTAGAATGCGTGATCAAGAACCATACATTTTGGTATCTGGTAACTTTAGTACTGGTCAGACATACAGCTGTGGAGCTATTGGGCCGGATATTCAAACTGCACTATTTTGTGGAGCAAGCCCTTGGCTGCACAAAATAGTTGCGCGTGGGTGTGGCTAGAGTGATATTCAAAGGAGTTGCGCCCTAGAGCAACTCCTTTGAATATCACCCCCCAGCCACAGCCACTGTGCATGGCGCAGTGGAACTTGTGCCACCGCAAGTGGTCAGAGTGGAGCATTCAACTTGTGGTGGCACAAGTACCATTGCGCCATGCGCAAAATCCCTATATTCAAAAGGTGACATGCAAATGGGGCCATAATTCATGCAAGGCACGGAGGGCATTTGCATATGATTATGGCCCCATTTGTATGCCATTAGCATGCAGGTGCGCCGATCCCCAAGGACTGAGCCAGGCACTCCTGCCAGGCAGCAGCTGTCGGGGACCGACACCTCTGCAGCCCGATCATGGGCAAAAGAGTGAAAATCCTCCCCACCACTCCCCACTGGCCCGATCGCGGGCAAGCAGAAAAGTCCCTCTCCCTGACTGCCCGATCGCGGGCATAGCTGAAATTCCCCACCAGCCCAATCTCAGGCAGCAAAGGTTCCCCAACATATCCCTGGTGGTCCGATAAGCCCGATCGCGGGCTAGAGATATGTAACCCACCCCGGAGCTTATCCCTCGTGGTCCGATAAGCCTGATCGTGAGGCTAGAGATATAAAACACCCCAACATATCCCTGGTGATCTAGGTTCCCCACCCACCCACCATGAAGCCCCACCACCCCCACTCCCCACGCAGGCCGGCAGGGCAGCATCCCACCCGCCTGCCGCCCGCCCGACTGCCTTGTCACGGTATGGACTGCATGCCCATTGGCTCTTGCTCTGCACCAATGGGCATGCAGCCCCATCGGGCAGTCAGTCGGCGGGCGGCGGCGGCAGGTGGGTGGATGCTGCCTCCGCCGCTGCAGGGGGAGCGGGTGGTGGGGCTCGTGGGTGGGGGTGGGTGAACCTAGATCACTGGGGATATGTTGGGGTGTGTTTTACATATCTCTAGCCCACGAATTGGCTTATCGACCACCAGGGATATGTTCAGGGGGTGTGTTTCATTACTTCAGCCCGGCGATTGGGCTTATCGGTCCACTGACCACCAAGGATGTGTTGGGGGGATACATTGCCGCCTACAATCGGGCTGGTGGCGGGTTAAGCTATGCCTGCCATTGGGCCAGTGAGGTGGCGGGGGATTTTTACACCTTGCCCATGACCGGGCTGCAGCAGGAGGGCACAGGGAGTGGTTGGGGCCAGCCACAGGTGGCAGCTGCTGTGTTGCACCCTGTAATGCAGCAGCTCACCTGTGGGTGGCCCTTGACTTGACCTTTTGGCTCAAAGTTGTGCAGGCGCAGGTTGGGGTTGCGCCTGCACAACTCTGCACAGCCCGGCTGAATATCGGGCTGTGCAGTTTATGCATGGTTCCTCCCCCTCCAGCTCAGCATGCATTCATTTGCATTGCACTGTTGCTCAGCATGTTTTCTGTGGTGCAACTGCCTCCTGCTAAATATTACAGAATGGAGCAAGTTTGGACTTGCGCAGGCGCAACCCTATTGCGCATGGCGCAACCCTTTTGAATATCTGGCCCATTAAGTCAGATATGCATGCGTGTTTATGCTTTCTGGTGAATTCTTTGCTCATGCCTACAGGTCACACAGTTTGTGTGACTGGTCCAAAAACCTCAGGGAACGTGCGGCCGGGATGCTCGGTGTGCCTGTTGAAGATTTTGTGAAAAAACATTATCAAAAAAGAAGTTCCCATTATAAGTCAATGGGAAAAGTTAACAAAAAGTTCAACAGTGTCGCAAATGCATTTTAACTTTCGCAAATGGCCCTGTTACTTTCGCAAATCCGCCATTTTGTTTTCAGTTAGTGATCAGAAAAATTCTTGGCATTTAAATTTGGGACCCTCTAGCAACCTAATTCTTTTTGTATTCACCTAGTCGGACCCTGAGGATGCTAGCCATGTCTTTATTTTGGGGTAAAACACCCCAGAAATATGTTTTTCAAATTTCTGGAAAAAGTACTTTCGCAAAGTACTTTCATCCTCGACGTAGTAGCAAATTTTTTAGGCTTTTCATAATTGCGACAGTAGTTTTCTAGTCTGTGGGAAAATGACAGCAATTCTTTGGCATTGCGCTGCAAAAGAACAGCTGGGAGTTTTGGGCTGAAATTTGGAAGGAACGTAGCTGACATCTCACAGATGTGCCTTTCAGTGTTGTTTGAAAAAAATATTACATGGCGGCAAAGTTATGGCACTCCAAAGTTGACAGTTTTTCCCATAGGATAACATTACGGCGCCCGACGCATTACAGGAATCCTTTGGCACCCTGCTGCAAAATAACGGTTTGGTCTTTTTTCCTGAAATTTGGAGGGAAGACAGCCAACAGCCCACAGATGTGCCTTTCCATAGTTTGGTGAAAAAATATTACAGGGAGGCAAAGTTATGGCGCTCTGAACTTCTCTTTTTTCCGTAGGATAATATTATGGCGTTATTGCACCTTTTCGGGCCCGTATCTCGGAAACGGTGCCAAGATACGGACTTTCATCGGAAAATGGGGACTAAGTACAAAACTAGCCAGGACAGTCATAAATCATATGACTTTTAAATTTTTTTTCTACGTCATACGGTTCCTGAGATATAACCTATTTAGTATTCCAAGTCCTCATTTTCTGCTCCGATACCCATTATTATGCATACATTCTTTGTACTCACTGTCTTTCTCTATGCAAGTTTTGGGGAAAACCAGCCTGTGCGCTTACATTACTGTTACCGTTGCCCTTTCCACTTGTGGTTCTGTACCTGTTTCACTTACCATTGACGTCTACACCACCATGTGTGTTATCCTTTGCGTTTTTATTTGCGCTTGCATTTCTGTTATTTTTTGCCATTTGTGTCTACAGTACTGTTTCTCTTTCTGTTTCACATTGCGTCACCATGCCCATTGACATTTCCGTTTGCAGGCACCATGTTACTATGTGACAACACATTACGTGGCAGACTGTTCCCATCTATGCCACTGTTACCCTTTCTGTTCTCATTCACACTTGCATTACCATGCGCACCACTGTTAGTGCTTCTGTTTGCGTTGCTGTTCCTGTTACTATTCCTCAAGACACCATGTGGCAGGAGCGCGGGGCCCTCTGCATTACATTCACTATTTCTCATTATCATTCTCAAAAAGAAGGGAAATTAGAGGCAAAAAATTCCATTTAATGCATTAGTTAGGGTTGTTCCACAGTAACAAAAGTGAGGAAATTCGGTGTTAAGGTTGAAACCCCCTCTTGGACCCCTGCCACCCACCCAACTGGCATTGGGGTGTGCATTGGGGTCGTCAGTCACTCTTGCCCATTCTCCTATTACAACAGCACACACACATGCTGATGGTGTGAGAGTGGGGCTGGCCCCGTCTGCAATACCAGACGAAAGTGAACAGTGAGTCGAAGCTGACAACGCAAATTTCTCGCACCACCACTGAACAACTAACTATTCGATAAACAGTTTTGCCTATATATATATATATATATATACACACACACACATGTGCAAAAAAAATCCATTTATTACGGCAGTTAATGTTAATTTCACACACTGACAAAAGTCTGAAAATTCGATGCTAGGGTTACCAACCCTACCACCCCACACTCCACTCTCCTCACACCAACAGGCATCGGGATGTGCATTGAATCATTAGGACTAACTCTCATCCCATTCCATGTGTAAACAAGCTGAATTGGTACAGTACAGGAGAATGGGGTGAAAGTTAGGCTTGATGACCCTAATGTGCACACTGACACCAGTTGGTGTGTGGAAGGTAGGGGTGGGGTGGTGGAGGTTGGAAACCTAACATCAAATTTTCAGACTTCTGACAGTGTGGAATCAACTCAACTGCTGCATTAAAACAGAGGTTTTCTGCAATGAATATATATATATATATATATATATATATATATATATATATATATATATATTATAGTGGCACAGTAGTGCCACTATAGTGAAGGTTGAGTACCCACTTAAGGTTAAATCTGAAATTTGGCAGCTTAATAACTTTGCAACTGTATGATGGATTTGCCTGAAATCTGGCATGTGTGGTCTGGTGCCATAGATCTCTGAATCTGCCAAGTTTTGCTATGGTCAAATGTACAGTTGCAGAGCTACAGAGTGCCAAAAAATGCATAAATTATGTTTTTTTGTGCATTTTCTGCTCACACCTACAGGTCACACCGTTTGTGCAATAAGTCCAAATCCTTCAGGGACCATGCAACCAGTGCCCCCGATGCACCTTTTGAAGATTTCATGAAAAAATATTAAACGGTTCAAAAGTTATTCACAAAAGACTGTCCCACATTATAGTCTATGGGAAAAGTTAAAATATTCGAAAGTGTCGCAAATGCAGTTTTTTACTGTCGCGAATGACCGTTTTACTTTCATGATTCAGTCTTTTTTTTTTTGAGTTGGTGGTCAGAGAAATGCTTGATATTTAAATGTGTGACCCTCTAGGAACACAATTCTTGTGTTCACCTTGTCGAGCCCTAAGGATGTTAGCCATGTCTTTTTTTGGGGGCAAAAAAAACAGAAATATGTTTTTAAACGTTTTGTAAAAAGTAGTGTTGCAAAGTACTTTCGCATATCGACACTTTTGTGATTTTATTTGTAAGAGTGTCATGATCTGAGAAAGTATTTAGCATACTATACCCAAAACAATAGGGAATGTTTGCCACCCTGCTGAAAAGAACAGTTTGGTCTTTTGGGCTGAAATTTGAGGGAAAAAGCCAAGATCCCACAGATGTGTCTTTTGGTGATTTGGTTACAAAATATTTCTGGGATGCACAGTTACGGCACCCAAAATTGATGATTTTTCCCATAGGATAACTTTACAGCATCCGATGCCCCTTCCGGGGCCCATATCTCAAAAACAGTTCAAGATACAAACTTCTCATCAGAAAAAAGCTTAGTCCGCCATTAGGGGGCTAAGTACAAAACTAGCCTGGAAAGTCATAAATAAATGAGATTTTAATTTTTTTTCTACATTGTACGATTCCTGAGAGATAAGCAATTTAGTATTCCAAGTGATCATTTTCTGGTACTAGGCTCATTATTATGGCCACATACTTTCCATTCACTGTGCTTCTGAGTGCACCCTTTTGGGACAAAAAGCATGTGCGTTTGCGTTACTGTTACTGTTAGCATTTGTGTTTATGTTTCTGCTTGCGCTTCCATTACTATTTGCGTTACCGTTACCATTTGCGTCAATGTGTTTGTTACCATTTGCATTTGCGCTTGTGTGTGCACTACCATTTGCATTAATGTTTCCTTTTGCGTCATCCTGTTCATTACCATTTTCATTTGTGTTACCATTACCGTTTGCCCTGCTCTCCCACCACCACATTCCATTCATTATTTATATTGCACATTCTCAAAAAGAAGGGAAATTCATGGCACAAAACTCCATTTAATGCATCAGTTAGGGTTGTTCCACAGCAACAAAAGGCAGGTAATTTGGTGTTAGGGTTACCGTCCCTTGCCCCATGCCCACCCTGCCCACTCCAACAGGCATCGTGGTGTGTGTTGGGGTCATCAGACCTAACTCTCACCCCATTCTTCTATACTGCACCTCAGCTTCTTTACACATGGAATGGGGTGAGAGTTAAGGCCAATGACCCTAACTGATTCATTGACAAATTTTTTTGCATAGGCTATATATGTATATCCTTGGAAAAAACTTAATTAATGCATCAGTTAGGGTTCTTCTACAGCGAAAAAAGAAAAGAAATTCAACTTTAGGGTTCTGCTCCTTGACCCCACCCCCACCAACAGGCATCAGGGTGTGCATTGGGGTAATTTTATATGTGCACTGTGAAAAAACTCATGATCAAATTTTGTTGTCAAGCTTGCCATAAAATGTTGTCGTGCTGCTGCCATCTTGTTTTCGGTTAGTGAGAGAGAAAAAATACTGTAATTCAAAAATACTGCACTTTGCAAAACACTAACCATTGGATTTACCTTATCAGGCCCTGAGGAACATGCCTCTGGCATTCATTTTTCACCAGCTAGTCTCAAAATATGTTTTTTAAATGTTTTTCATTTCTTGATAGCACAGACATTTATGTTGCCATGCAAACAATCGTGCTAACTCAAAAAAGTTACAACACTAAAAATTTTTTGTGAGACCTAACATTCCCATTATAGAGATAGGAGAATTGCGCAAACATTAATGTTATCGTTGCAACACTGCACAAACACATTTTGCTATGTGTTGGTTTTTTGTCACTTGATTGTGGCAAGCTGGTTTGTGCTATTGGTCTGACGTTTTCAGGATGGCAAGACCTAGTGCCACAGATGTGCCTTTCAGTGGTTTGGTATGGAAAGATTCAACATGCCCATAGTTACACCATTCTGAAGTTAAGACATTTCCCCATAGGATAATATTGCAGTGGTTGTTTTCTTTGTCTCTTCATTGTGACAACATGGATTGAGCTATTGGCCTGGACTTTTCAGGGTGGACAGCCCAACTCCCACAGATGTGCCTTTTGGTGCTTTAGTATTGAAACATTGAACAGACTTATGTTTACAGCATTCTGAAGTTCAGAAAGTTTCCCATAAGATAACACTACAGTTCCCGTGAAGCCTTTTGGGGCCCGTATATCAAAAACAGTTCAAGATATGGACTTTTCATTGCAAAAATGCTTAATCCCCCTATAGAAGTAGGTTGGAAAGCCATGAAAACCATGAAATTTGAATTTTTTTCTACCTTGTACAGTTCCTGAGATATTTACGAATTAGTGTTGCAATTGCTCATTTTCATGTGCGAGGCCTCTAGTATGCCCTCAACATTGCAGTCACAGCACTTTTTCAGTGCCCATATCTCAGAAACAATATGAGATATGGATTTGATCGACTTATATTGTGAGAACAACTCACTTTTACGATTATAATAACATTTGCATTTTTTTCTAGCTGCTACAGTTCTGGAGATATGGGCAAATTAGTGATACAAGGGTTACTTGCATTATAGGGCTGATGTATGGCTTCATACTTAAGTATAAGTGGGAGTGCAGGGCCCAGAGGGTCCATGCTTCCACAGACACATATCTTTATGCACAACTGGGCAGCTTGGTGGGAGTGCAGGACCCTTTGGACACCACACTCCCATCAACACATTCCATTTACTACTTACATTATACTTTTAAAAAAAAGAAAGGAAATTATTTGCAAAAACTCTGTTAATGCATCAGTTAGTGTTGTTTCCACACTGACAAAAGTGTGAAAATTCCATGTTAGAGTTAACACCCTTACTACCCCACCACCACCTGCCACCCTCCGCACACTAACAGGCATCGGGGTATGTGTTGAGGTGGTCATGCCTAATTCTCACTCCATTCTACTATACTGCACCACCATAGCTTCTTTCTTCTTTACACATTGACTGGGGTGAGAGTTAGGCCAATGACTCCAATACACACTGAGGTGAATGTTGGTGTGTGGTTGATGAGGGGTGGTGGTGAGAATGATGAGGTGCTAACATGAATATCCCTCTTTGTGATATATATATATATATATATATATATATATACTGTATCTTTGCAAAAAAAATTGTTAATGCACTAGTTAGGGTTAAAGTGACAAAAGTAGGGAAATGTGCCATTAGGGTTTGCAAACCTAGCAACCCACCCCCAAATCAGGCATGGGGTGTGCCTTGGGGTAGTCAACCCTAATGCTCACCTCATTCCATCAGTAACTAATCTGAGATGGGTTCAGTAAATCTGAACTGGGAGAGCGTTAGGGTTGACAAACCCAAGGCACAACCCACACCTGATTTGTGAAGAGGCAAGACAGGTGAAACCATAATGATTTGTTCTGTTGCTTCCTGCAGGGTGGGGTAGGGTGTTAGGGTTAGGAACCATAATGCCACATTTCTCCACTTTTGTTGCTTTTACCCTAACTAGTGCATTAACAAAGTTGTTTGCAATGAATTTCACTACTTTTTGAGGTAGTACTGTATAATAATATTCTTATTTGCCTTCAATTTTTGAGATAGTGTAATCATATCCTTATTTGCTTGATTGACTGGGTCCTGTGCTCCCACTCTTTCACTTGATACATACTGCATATGTATATTGTTGTGGAAGCACTGGGCTCTCTAGACCCTGTGCTTCCATTTGTGGGACAACAGAAACAAAATTAACAGCGGCTCTCTTATTCCCCACCTCATGTACCCAGTACAGTAAATTTCAAAATACCCATCAACATGTGACTGTGCATCACGTAACATCATTCCACATCACAGGTGCAAAAACTCACTTTAGCAAGGATTTGAAAAGTGACAGCTATCATGTTCATAACATTTTCAAAAAAATGGCTATGTTGAAAATTGGTAAATATAATATATATATATATATATATATATATATATATATATATATATATATATATAATATTGGTAAATATATTTAAAATTACCAAAGCTATGGGTGAGCATAGCACAATTTCAATGGATACCCATAATGTTTCCATTTTTGTTTTGCATACTGTACTACAGGAGGGACAGGGAGGGTAAAAGAGGAGGAGGAGTAGCTCTTTACATAAGGGAAGGAATCAAAGCAACAGAACAAAAGGGTAAACAGGGAGGAGAAGAAGCACTGTGGGTAAATTTGGAGACAGGCAATGGTACCACAATCTGCACATGGGTTGTATACAGACCCCCTTCTTAGGGGGAGGAAATGGACAAGGAAATGATAGAAAGTATACTTAGAATGACAGAAAAAGGGGAGATATTGCTGATGGGTGATCTGAATATGCCAGATGTTAACTGGAGTGCAGTTGCAGCAACCACTTCGATAAGTGGGGTTATTCTAGATGCCCTACAGGGGGCATGCCTTAGACAACTAGTATTGGAGCCCACTCAAGAGGGAGCAATCTTAGACCTGGTTCTCTCAAATGGAGATGGAGAGAGGATCACAGATGTAGAAGTGGGCAGCCATCTGGGAACTAGTGACCATCGAACAGTACAGTTCACAATAAACACAGCAATAGAGTCAAGCCATATAAAGGCAAAAGTACTGGACTTTAGGAGGGCTGACTTTGCCAAAATGGGTGAGTGCCTAAGGAATGCACTAGCAAATGAGCAGGAAGGAGGAGTGGAAGAACAATGGTGAATAATATAAACTGCCATCACAGAGGTAACAAGCCTTTGTGTGAAGCAAATAAACAAAACAAAATGATATAAGAAACCACTATGGTTCTCAAAGGAAGTGGCAGTGAAGGTTCAAGAGAAAAAGAAAGCATTCAGGAAGTACAAGGAATCACAGAAGGAGCAGGACAGAGACCTGTATCAGTTAAAAGCCAAAAAGCTGGGAAGACAGTCAGAACAGCAAAGGTCCACACCAAGGAAAAAGATAGCCAACTTAGTTAAGAAGGGGATAAAACCTTTATAGGTACATCAGGAGTGAAGGAAGACCAAGGAGGATAGTGAGGCTTAATAAAGGAGGGAGGGTGGGCAGAGGAGACTGTGAAAAGGCAGAGATACTAAACAAATATTTTTGCTCAGTATTTACAAATGAAGAGGGGGAGGTACCTAAAACAAACAGTAGAAACACTCTGGATACAGAAGTTGATACCAGCCTATTTATAGAAGAAAGGGTTCTGAAAGAACTCTTAAAACTGAAGGTGGACAAAGCAATGGGGCCTGATGGGATTCATCCCAGAATTCTAAAAGAACTAAGGGTAGAACTAGTGACACCACTGACTACCCTCTTTAACAAATCATGGGAGTATGTGGTGGTACCCGAGGACTGGAGGAGGGCAGATGTGATTCCCCTTCACAAAAGTGGGATCAAGGCAGAAGCAGGAAACTACCGACCTGTTAGTTTAACCTCAGTGATAGGGAAAATGATGGAATTGCTTCTGAAGGAAAGCATTGTCGAGTATCTAGAGGCCAGAGGGGCACAGGACCCAAGGATTCACAGTGGGAAGGTCATGCCAGATGAATCTGATACATTTCTTTGACTGGGTGACCAAAGTAGTAGATCAGGGAGGGGCTGTGGACATGGCCTACCTAGACTTTAGCAAGGCATTTGACACAGTCACACACAAAAATTAATATACAAGTTAGCCAGCCTGGGAGTGGGTCCCAAGATGACAGCCTGGGTAAAGAATTGGCTGGAGAATAGGACACAGAGAGTAACAGTAAATGGAGTCCACTCAGAAGAAAGGGGGGTTACTAGTGGGGTACCACAGGGTTCAGTATTAGGACCGGTCCTCTTCAATGTCTTTATAAGTGACATTGCAGAGGGACTGGAAGGAAAAGTATGTCTCTTTGCAGATGACACAAAGATCTGCAACAGAGTTGATGCACAAGGTGGGGTGGAAAGGATGAGAAGGACTTGGCAAGGTTAGAGGAATGGTCAAATGTATGACAGCTTAGATTCAATGCTAAGAAGTGCAAGGTAATGCACCTGGGAAACAAAACCCATGGGAAGAGTACACAATGGGGGTGAGATGCTAACAACAACAAAATGGAAAGGGACCTGGGGGTAGTCATATCAGATGACCTAAAGGTGGGCAAGCAATGTGAGAGGGCAGCAAGGAGGGTTGGGGGATACTGGGATGCATAGGAGAGGCATCACCAGTAGAAAACAGGAAGTTATTATCCTCTGTACAGACAGCTGGTCAGACCCCATCTGGAGTACTGCATGCAGTTCTGGAGACCCAATTCCACAAAGACATAGACAGGATGGAAGCTGTCCAGAGGAGGGCAACTAAAATGGTGGCAGGTCTGCACCGCAAGACATATGAAGAGAGACTAAAGGAGCTTAATATGTATAGCCTCGAGGAAAGGAGGGAGAGGGGGAACATGATAGAAAATTTCAAGTACCTCAAGGGAATCAACAAAGTCCAAGAGGGTAGCATCTTTCAAAAAAAGAGGTGTGCAAGAACAAGGGGGCACAATTTGAAGATAGAGAGGGAACTGGCTCAAGAGGTAATTTAAGGAAGTATTTTTCACAGAGGGTTGTGGATGCATGGAAAGGCCTTCCGGAGGAGGTTGTGGAGTCAAAAACAGTGGTGGAATTCAGGCATGCATGGGACAGTCATAAGGCCATTCTAGGGGGTTGGGGTAGGAAGAAGTAGGCTGCTGGTTAACTAGGATCTGCAGCTTATCCAGTAGGTAGGGAAATGAGCAGACTGGGTGGGCCAAGTGGTCCTTATCTGCTGTCAAATTCTATGTTTCTATGTTTCTATATTTTAAACCCACATTTTCAACATACCCTTCCTATGACCCCACCCCATGAACAAGGACAATGAACATTTTCAAATTCCACCAAGAATCTGAGTTCACAAAGCGATCACAAAATTACCATTGGTCATGAGGTGGAGTCTGAAAAAGGCCATGTTGAAAATTTGGGTTCAAAATATGCAAATATGGCAAAGTTATGCATCAGTGTTGAAAATCCCATAGAAAAATACATTGAACTGTATTTACCTTAGTTTTTCATATTGCAGTCAGCAGTTCCAGCAGAAAGTTATGTATTCAGTTGGAGACTGGATCTTCCCCAGGTACCTCTTAAGTAGTGAGGTTGTGTGGAGATTGTTTGGTGCTTGGGTGCCCAGTGAGAAGTCAGGGTGGTGCACTGAGTGGCGAAGGACGGTTTTCTTTTACAGGTACAAAAAGACATTGAGAGACAGTTTGCTTTATTTCAGATGGGGATCAGAGTGCCACTGGACACCAGGGAAACTTTAATAACTATGGGCACAGTGATCAGATGGGTGGGGAGTGCCACTAGACACCAGGAAAAATGTATTAACTGGGGAATGATGATCTGAGGGTGGGGGGGGTGCTACTGAACTTTTAATGTCTTTATAAGTGACATGCAGATGGACTGGAAGGAAAGTATGTCTCTTTGCAGATGGCTTAAGATCTGCAACAAGGTTGATACACAAGGTGGGGTGGAAAGGGTAAAAGGGACTTGGCAAGGTTGGAGGAATGGTCAAATGTATGGTGGCTTAGATTCAATGCAAAACAAGTGCAAAAGTAATGCACTTGGGAAATAAAACCCAGGGAAGAGTACACAATGAGAGGTGAGATACTGACAACAACAAAATGGAAAGAGACCTGTGGGTAGTCATTCAGATGACCTAAAGGGTAAGTCAACAATGTAAGAAGGCAGTGAGGAGGGCTGGAGGATAGTGGATGCATAGGAGAGGTATCACCAGTAGAAAACAGGAAGTTGTTGGCCCTCTCTACAGACAGTTGGTGAGACCACATCTGGAGTACTGTGTACAGTTATGGAGACCCCATCTCCAGAAAGACATAGACAGGTTGGAGGTTGTCCAGAGGAGGGCAACCAAATGGTGCAGGGTCTGCACCAGAAGACATATGAAGAAAGATTAAAGGAGCTTAAGATGTATAGCCTAGAGGAAAGGAGGGAGAGAGGGAACATGATAGAAACTTTCAAATACCTCAAGCGAGTCAACAAAGTCCAAGAGGGTAGCATCTTTCAGAAAAACGGATGTGCAAGAACAAGGGGGCACAATTTGAAGATAGAGGGGGGATGGCTCAGAGGTAATGTGAGGAAGTATTTCTTCACATAGAGGGTTGTAGATGTATGGAACAGCCTTCCTGAGGAGGTCATAGAGTCAAAAACAGTGGGGAAATTCAAGAATGCATGGGACAGACATAAGGCAATTCTGGTGGGGGTAGGAGGAAGTAGGCTGTTGGTTAACTAGGATCTGCAGCTTATCCATTAGGTAGGGAAATGTGCAGACTAGGTGGGCCAAGCGGTCCTCATCTGCCATCAAATTCTATGTTTCTATGTTTCTAAGCACACATTTGTTTGGAGCTCTGCAAATTTTTTAAATAAAAACTTGAGTTAAAACACTTGCATTAAATATTCCTAAGCGGAAATTGCTATTGAAGTTGAACGAGTGCTTAGTGGTTCATAATGGACAAATTTGTTTCCCCAAAAACTTTCAGGAGAGAAGCTCTGGCCTGAGGGTCTGAGTGCTCTCTTGCCATGGCCAGGGCAAGAACCCCTCCCGGTATGCAGACATGCTCTGACCCAGCGCAAGCCTAAACTGCAGGAAAACTGACTCTGGCTTCTATCTAGTTTTTCCTGTCTGAATTCGGCAGAAGTTTGTCAATCGACTGCCAGGATTGAAAACTTCACTGAAATCACTTCTCATTGTGCTGCCATTGAAATATGATAATAATAATAACATTTATTTATATATGCAATTCATACATATATCAAAGTGCTGTACAAGAATTAAAACACAGATAATCATTAAATATTAAAACCAATATAATACAGTAAAATAACATTCAACAATCCTCATGGGAACAGTTAAACAAATATGCTTTTAGAGCTGTCTTAAAGCTCTCCACAGTCAGGCACTCTCTAATCCGACAAGGTAAAGAGTTCCACAGGGTTGGGGCTTCATACATAAATGCTCTTGCAAGACAAGTTTTCAATTGAACCCTGGGAACCTCTAGGAATCCCTCATCAGGCCTTTCAAAAAAAGAGATGTGCAAGAACAAGGAGACACAATTTGAAGATAGAGGGGGAGCAGTTCAGGGACAATGTGAAGAAGTATTTTTTCACAGAGAGAGTAGTGGATGCATGGAACAGCCTTCCTGAGGAGGTTGTGGGGTCTAAAACTGTGGGAGAATTCAACAATGCATGGGACAGACATGAGGCAATTCTTGTGGGGTAGGAAGAAATAGGCTGTTGGTTAACTAGGATCTGTGGCCTAACCTGTAGGTAGGGAAATGGGCTGACTAGATGGGCCAAGTGGTCCTTATCTGCCATCAAAGTCTACGTTTCTATGTTTCTATGTTTATCAGCTGAACAGAGGGTCAAAGTGGGCAGTGAGGAACCAGGAATGAAGGTGGAGAACACAGAGCAGACAATTAAGAATAATGAGAACAAACTCAAAGCACTATCTGGCAGAATCCTTACCTTAGAGGAGCAGTTAACACCACACTTCACAAACAGCTGGCTCAGGCATCAAGATTGGAGCATTTGGAAAATAACACTCTTAGAAGAAACCTTAGATTTATTGGTTTCCTGGAACTATTCTCGCATCTGAGTTGAAAGTGACAGTGGAAAAGCACTTACTATGGTATTTTCCTTGAGCCCTCACTTGTTCTGCAGAATGTTTACAGACCTCCGAATCACTTTGTGAAGGAACCTCCTACAGACTGTCAGAAGGCATGATTTATCATCTTAACCTTTAATAATTTGGTAAGAGCAATAAATTCCTCCAATTGGCTCAAACAACAAAGCAATGCTTTTATGAAGGGCATCGTTTTCACTTATATCCTAATTTTTTGCAAACTCAGTGTAGACATAAGCACTTTCTACCAATTATGCCAGAGTTTAAGAAGCTGGGCTAGCAGCTAATCTACTAGCTCCAGCATGCCTGAGGTAAAATTCCAGTTAAAATGCATTTTTTTGAGAACACTTTCTGCAAGAGCGTTCTTTGAAACTAGTGTCAAACTTCCAGAAAACATAGGCTCTGATCTTGATGAGGATGAGGCAGAACTCACAGAATATCATCCAATAAATATTTAAAGTACTGTTATTTTGACTGCAAATTATTTTAAAATCCACCGGCGAAGTGGACGTGAAGTGACCACTTTGTGTTATCATAACACTACGCGAAGTGGCCATTGCAAAATGCTCACTTCACCTTCCCATTATGACTTCAAGTTGCCATTCCATTTTAATGCAAATTAAGGAAGAGTGATGACAATATAGGCAGCCCCCCACACATCACGTGGCTTACAGTACTGTAAGCCACATGCTTTAGCCAGGCAGGAAGGAAGTGAGTCATAAAAGCACTTATTTTCACTTTCTCCTTTGCAGTTGTAGAAGGAGGAAGCATTTTGGGTGTAGAGGAGAGTTTGGTAGTATGTTGCGAATTGCCAAAAAAAACACAGCATTTTTAAAAGCTAAATCTTCAGTTTTTTTTGTAGTGTATTTTTTCAGTTCTTTTTTGCTACTGATTTGTGCTATTTATAAGTTTTGTTTTGTGTGTGTGTGTGCATGTGTGTGAGACCGTGAGTGCATGGGAAGCAGTCTTTTGAGGTGTCGGTCAGAGAAGGACTTAGTTGTGCACAATGGAGCCAGGAGGAGACCCTGTAGCCCATGGGCATGGGCAGAGGTGAGTAAGCATGCATGGGGGTGGTCGGGTGTCATTGGACCGCTTCTGACTGTTTGGTGTTGCGTATCCCCCAGTGGAAGCAGCAGCAGCACCACCAGTGTCACCGGCGGTGGTGGCCCATCCACCAAGTTCACCATCACCATCACATGTACCAGCTGCAAGGGCTTCAGCAGCACCACCTCGATCACCTCCATGGCCACAGGTGGATCCCCAGGTGAATGACGGTGCTGCCAGCAGTACATCAGCCCCTCTTGTGCCTGGTTCCCCCCTCAGCTCCCCAGTGTGGCAATTTTTTAACTGTGTGGGGGGGACAGCACCATTTTGGTTGTCATTTATATGATGTGCAGGTGAGCCATGGCCCCCAGGAGACACATTTGGGGACTGGTGACTAACGCACACACGTGGCAAACCGCCACAAGGTGGAGTGGCAGGCTGCCACTGAAGGGGCTAGGCTTCCACGTGCTGGCCCTTCTGTGGCATTGGCAGGGGGTGCTGGGGGTGTTGTGCCTTGCCACTGCAGCAGGAGGAGGACAACAGCAGCAGCTGCTCTACCACCACCACTGCCACCACAGCCACCAGCACCACTCTCACCACCACCACCATTACCTTGCTTTCCTGTTGCAGTGGACCCCACCACAGTGCCTGCAATGCAGGCAGACATTTCACTGGTGTGGGCAGCCCTTAAGGAGAGCAACAAGAGGGTGGGTGCTGTGCAGTGCAGGTGAAGCAGATCCAGCAACAGCAGCTGCAGATACTGTTAATGCTCCATGTGCTGCTGGAACACCATGGAATCCCCCATTAACATATTTTTTTCTGGACCACCCCCACACACTGCTGTAGTGTTTTGTGATTTTTTTTTATGTTTAATAAGACAGTCATACATGCTCCTATTGCTCTTTTGTTATAATGCAGTGCCTCAGTAATGTTTACTTTCTGTTGTGGAGTGCTTGTGGAAAAGCTGGTGTGAGCAGTGCAAGTATGATTGTATGTGTGCATTCAGTATTGATTCATGTGTGTGTGTGTGTGTGTGTGTGTGTGTGTGTGTGTGTGTGTGTATGTGTGTGACATCAGACATTGTGCAGCTCCTTGCAAACATATATTGATGACTTGTTGTAGTGTTTATGGTAGAAAGAATAGCAAGCAGAATAACATATATTTTATTGTCACCATCATCATCATCAGTGGAATAAGTGATGTGAAAATTTGTCAGAGGTGTTTGGCTGGAGTGAACCTTAGTCACATACCGCACACATGACTTTTAGGAAAGCATGTGTTTTTTGTGATATGATCTCTGGTAAGTGATGTGTGCATTGTGAGTGACTGAGGTGCACATTGACCCAATACCTGTGAAAAAATAACATATCACTTACCCCCCCTGGTGCTGATGGTACAAATAAAATATACATCATGTATTCTTTGTTATCTTTATTCTTGAGATACTGCAACAAGTCACACCATATATATGTTTGCATGAAGCTGGACAATGTATGCATTCACACACAGGAAAGAACATTGATGGCACACATGCAGTTTAGCACAACATACTTGCACTGCTCAGTCATGCTTTTTGAGAAACACGTCAAATCATGAGTCCCAACACAAAGTAAACATTACTGAGGCTCCATAAATATTTTGTTTGTGAAATAGAAATTAAAGAGATTCACCAACTTACAGCTTTGCACCTGATACACGGGTGCCTTGCTTTCAGGGAATCTGCTTTGCAAATTGCGACAGTAGTTTCTAGTTCAGGGAAAATGACAGCAATTCTTTGGCATTGCGCTGCAAAAGAACAGCTGGGAGTTTTGGGCTGAAATTTGGAGGGAACGTAGCTGACATCTCACAGATGTGCCTTTCAGTGTTGTTTTGAAAAAATATTACATGGCAGCAAAGTTATGGCACTCCAAAGTTGACAGTTTTTCCCATAGGATAACATTACGGCGCCCGACGCATTACAGGAATCCTTTGGCACCCTGCTGCAAAATAACGGTTTGGTCTTTTTTCCTGAAATTTGAAGGGAAGACAGAGCCAACAGCCCACAGATGTGCCTTTCCATAGTTTGGTGAAAAAATATTACAGGGAGGCAAAGTTATGGCGCTCTGAACTTCTCTTTTTTTCCCGTAGGATAATATTATGGCGTTCTCTGCACCTTTCAGGGCCCGTATCTCGGAAACGGTGCAAGATACGGACTTTTCATCGGAAAATGGGGACTAAGTACAAAACTAGCCAGGACAGTCATAAATCATATGACTTTTAAATTTTTTTCTTCATACGGTTCCTGAGATATAACCTATTTAGTATTCCAAGTCCTCATTTTCTGCTCCGATACCCATTATTATGCATACATTCTTTGTACTCCATGTCTTTCTCTATGCAAGTTTTGGGAAACCAGCCTATTAAGCTTACATTATATTACAGGTTGCCCTTTCCACTTGTGGTTCTGTACCTGTTTCACTTACCATTGACGCCTACACCACCATGTGTGTTATCCTCATGTTTTTATTTAGCTTGCATTTCTGTTATTTTTGCCATTTGTGTCTACAGTACTGTTTCTCTTTCTGTTTCACATTGCGTCACCATGCCCATTGACATTTCCGTTTGCAGGCACCATGTTACTATGTGACAACACATTACGTGGCAGACTGTTCCCATCTATGCCACTGTTACCCTTTCTGTTCTCATTCACACTTGCATTACCACGCACCACTGTTAGTGCTTCTGTTTGCGTTGCTGTTCCTGTTACTATTCCTCAAGACACCATGTGGCAGGGAGCGGGGCCCTCTGCATTACATTCACTATTTCTCATTATCATTCTCAAAAGAAGGAAATTAGAGGCAAAAATTCCATTTAATGCATTAGTTAGGGTTGTTCCACAGTAACAAAAGTGAGAAATTGATTGTTGAGGTTGAAACCCCCTTGGACCCCTACCCACCCACCCAACTGGCATTGGGGTGTGCATTGGGGTCGTCAGTCACTCTTGCCCATTCTCCTATTACAACAGCACACACACATGCTGATGGTGTGAGAGTGGGGCTGGCCCCGTCTGCAATACCAGACGAAAGTGAACAGTGAGTCGAAGCTGACAACGCAAATTTCTCGCACCACCACTGAACAACTAACTATTCGATAAACAGTTTTGCCTATATATATATATATATATATACACACACACATATTGCAAAATCCATTTTAATGCAGCAGTTAATGTTAATTTCACACTGACAAAAGTCTGAAAATTCGATGCTAGGGTTACCAACCCTACCACCCCACACTCCCACTCTCCTCACACCAACAGGCATCGGGATGTGCATTGGAATCATTAGGACTAACTCTCATCCCATTCCATGTGTAAACAAGCTGAATTGGTACAGTACAGGAGAATGGGGTGAAAGTTAGGCTTGATGACCCCAATGTGCACACTGACACCAGTTGGTGTGTGGAAGGTAGGGGGTGGGGTGGTGAGGTTGGCAAACCTAACATCAAATTTTCAGACTTCTGACAGTGTGGAATCAACTAACTGCTGCATTAAAACAGAGGTTTTTCTGCAATGAATATATATATATATATATATATATATATATATATATATATATATATATATTATAGTGGCACAGTAGTGCCACTATAGTGAAGGTTGAGTACCCCACTTAAGGTTAAATCTGAAATTTGGCAGCTTAATAACTTTGCAACTGTATGATGGATTTGCCTGAAATCTGGCATGTGTGGTCTGGTGCCATAGATCTCTGAATCTGCCAAGTTTTGCTATGGTCAAATGTACAGTTGCAGAGCTACAGAGTGCCAAAAAATGCATAAATTATGTTTTTTTGTGCATTTTCTGCTCACACCTACAGGTCACACCGTTTGTGCAATAAGTCCAAATCCTTCAGGGACCATGCAACCAGTGCCCCCGATGCACCTTTTGAAGATTTCATGAAAAAATATTAAACGGTTCAAAAGTTATTCACAAAAGACTGTCCCACATTATAGTCTATGGGAAAAGTTAAAATATTCGAAAGTGTCGCAAATGCAGTTTTTTACTGTCGCGAATGACCGTTTTACTTTCATGATTCAGTCTTTTTTTTTTTGAGTTGGTGGTCAGAGAAATGCTTGATATTTAAATGTGTGACCCTCTAGGAACACAATTCTTGTGTTCACCTTGTCGAGCCCTAAGGATGTTAGCCATGTCTTTTTTTGGGGGCAAAAAAAACAGAAATATGTTTTTAAACGTTTTGTAAAAAGTAGTGTTGCAAAGTACTTTCGCATATCTGACACTTTTGTGATTTTATTTGTAAGAGTGTCATGATCTGAGAAAGTACTTTGCGACACTATACCCAAAACAATAGGGAATGTTTGCCACCCTGCTGGAAAAGAACAGTTTGGTCTTTTGGGCTGAAATTTGGAGGGGAAAAAAGCCAAGATCCCACAGATGTGTCTTTTGGTGATTTGGTTACAAAATATTTCTGGGATGCACAGTTACGGCACCCAAAATTGATGATTTTTCCCATAGGATAACTTTACAGCATCCGATGCCCCTTCCGGGGCCCATATCTCAAAAACAGTTCAAGATACAAACTTCTCATCAGAAAAAAGCTTAGTCCGCCATTAGGGGGCTAAGTACAAAACTAGCCTGGAAAGTCATAAATAAATGAGATTTTAATTTTTTTTCTACATTGTACGATTCCTGAGAGATAAGCAATTTAGTATTCCAAGTGATCATTTTCTGGTACTAGGCTCATTATTATGGCCACATACTTTCCATTCACTGTGCTTCTGAGTGCACCCTTTTGGGACAAAAAGCATGTGCGTTTGCGTTACTGTTACTGTTAGCATTTGTGTTTATGTTTCTGCTTGCGCTTCCATTACTATTTGCGTTACCGTTACCATTTGCGTCAATGTGTTTGTTACCATTTGCATTTGCGCTTGTGTGTGCACTACCATTTGCATTAATGTTTCCTTTTGCGTCATCCTGTTCATTACCATTTTCATTTGTGTTACCATTACCGTTTGCCCTGCTCTCCCACCACCACATTCCATTCATTATTTATATTGCACATTCTCAAAAAGAAGGGAAATTCATGGCACAAAACTCCATTTAATGCATCAGTTAGGGTTGTTCCACAGCAACAAAAGGCAGGTAATTTGGTGTTAGGGTTACCGTCCTTGCCCCATGCCCACCCTGCCCACTCCAACAGGCATCGTGGTGTGTGTTAGGGTCATCAGACCTAACTCTCACCCCATTCTTCTATACTGCACCTCAGCTTCTTTACACATGGAATGGGGTGAGAGTTAGACTATGACCCTAACTGATTCATTGACAAATTTTTTTGCATAGGCTATATATGTATATCCTTGGAAAAAACTTAATTAATGCATCAGTTAGGGTTCTTCTACAGCGAAAAAAGAAAAGAAATTCAACTTTAGGGTTCTGCTCCTTGACCCCACCCCCACCAACAGGCATCAGGGTGTGCATTGGGGTAATTTTATATGTGCACTGTGAAAAAACTCATGATCAAATTTTGTTGTCAAGCTTGCCATAAAATGTTGTCGTGCTGCTGCCATCTTGTTTTCGGTTAGTGAGAGAGAAAAAATACTGTAATTCAAAAATACTGCACTTTGCAAAACACTAACCATTGGATTTACCTTATCAGGCCCTGAGGAACATGCCTCTGGCATTCATTTTTCACCAGCTAGTCTCAAAATATGTTTTTTAAATGTTTTTCATTTCTTGATAGCACAGACATTTATGTTGCCATGCAAACAATCGTACTAACTCAAAAAAGTTACAACACTAAAAATTTTTTGTGAGACCTAACATTCCCATTATAGAGATAGGAGAATTGCGCAAACATTAATGTTATCGTTGCAACACTGCACAAACACATTTTGCTATGTGTTGGTTTTTTGTCACTTGATTGTGGCAAGCTGGTTTGTGCTATTGGTCTGACGTTTTCAGGATGGCAAGACCTAGTGCCACAGATGTGCCTTTCAGTGGTTTGGTATGGAAAGATTCAACATGCCCATAGTTACACCATTCTGAAGTTAAGACATTTCCCCATAGGATAATATTGCAGTGGTTGTTTTCTTTGTCTCTTCATTGTGACAACATGGATTGAGCTATTGGCCTGGACTTTTCAGGGTGGACAGCCCAACTCCCGCAGATGTGCCTTTTGGTGCTTTAGTATTGAAACATTGAACAGACTTATGTTTACAGCATTCTGAAGTTCAGAAAGTTTCCCATAAGATAACACTACAGTTCCCGTGAAGCCTTTTGGGGCCCGTATATCAAAAACAGTTCAAGATATGGACTTTTCATTGCAAAAATGCTTAATCCCCCTATAGAAGTAGGTTGGAAAGCCATGAAAACCATGAAATTTGAATTTTTTTCTACCTTGTACAGTTCCTGAGATATTTACGAATTAGTGTTGCAATTGCTCATTTTCATGTGCGTAGGCCTCTAGTATGCCCTCAACATTAGCAGTCACAGCACTTTTCAGTGCCCATATCTCAGAAACAATATGAGATATGGATTTGATCGACTTATATTGTGAGAACAACTCACTTTTACGATTATAATAACATTTGCATTTTTTTCTAGCTGCTACAGTTCTGGAGATATGGGCAAATTAGTGATACAAGGGTTACTTGCATTATAGGGCTGATGTATGGCTTCATACTTAAGTATAAGTGGGCAGGGCCCAGAGGGTCCATGCTTCCACAGACACATATCTTTATGCACAATGGCAGCTTGGTGGAGTGCAGGACCCTTTGGACACCACACTCCCATCAACACATTCCATTTACTACTTACATTATACTTTTAAAAAAAAGAAAGGAAATTATTTGCAAAAACTCTGTTAATGCATCAGTTAGTGTTGTTTCCACACTGACAAAAGTGTGAAAATTCCATGTTAGAGTTAACACCCTTACTACCCCACCACCACCTGCCACCCTCCGCACACTAACAGGCATCGGGGTATGTGTTGAGGTGGTCATGCCTAATTCTCACTCCATTCTACTATACTGCACCACCATAGCTTCTTTCTTCTTTACACATTGACTGGGGTGAGAGTTGGCCAATGACTCCAATACACGCTGAGGTGAATGTTGGTGTGTGGTTGATGAGGGTGGTGGTGAGAATGATGAGGTGTTAACCTAACATCCTTCTTTTGTATTATATATATATATATATATATATATATATATACTGTATCTTTGAAAAAAAATTGTTAATGCACTAGTTAGGGTTAAAGTGACAAAAGTAGGGAAATGTGCCATTAGGGTTTGCAAACCTAGCACTCACCCCAAATCAGGCATGGGTGTGCTTGGGTAGTCAACCCCAATGCTCACCTCATTCCATCAGTAACTAATCTGAGATGGGTTCAGTAAATCTGAACTGGGAGAGCGTTAGGGTTGACAAACCCAAGGCACAACCCACACCTGATTTGTGAAGAGGCAAGACAGGTGAAACCATAATGATTTGTTCTGTTGCTTCCTGCAGGGTGGGGTAGGGTGTTAGGGTTAGGAACCATAATGCCACATTTCTCCACTTTTGTTGCTTTTACCCTAACTAGTGCATTAACAAAGTTGTTTGCAATGAATTTCACTACTTTTTGAGGTAGTACTGTATAATAATATTCTTATTTGCCTTCAATTTTTGAGATAGTGTAATCATATCCTTATTTGCTTGATTGACTGGGTCCTGTGCTCCCACTCTTTCACTTGATACATACTGCATATGTATATTGTTGTGGAAGCACTGGGCTCTCTGGGCCCTGTGCTTCCATTTGTAGGACAACAGAAACAAAATTAACAGCATGGCCTTCTTATTCCCCCACCTCATGTACCCAGTACAGTAAATTTCAAAATACCCATCAACATGTGACTGTGCATCACCGTAACATCATTCCACATCACAGGTGCAAAAACTCACTTTAGCAAGGATTTGAAAAGTGACAGCTATCATGTTCATAACATTTTCAAAAAAAATGGCTATGTTGAAAATTGGTAATATATATATATATATATATATATATATATATATATATATATATATAACATAATATAGTGGTAAATATATTTAAAATTACCAAAGCTATGGTGAGCATAGCACAATTTCAATGGATACCCATAATGTTTCCATTTTTGTTTTGCATACTGTACTACAGGAGGGACAGGGAGGGTAAAAGAGGAGGAGGAGTAGCTCTTTACATAAGGGAAGGAATCAAAGCAACAGAACAAAAGGGTAAACAGGGAGGAGAAGAAGCACTGTGGGTAAATTTGGAGACAGGCAATGGTACCACAATCTGCACAGGGGTTGTATACAGACCCCCTTCTTAGGGGGAGGAAATGGACAAGGAAATGATAGAAAGTATACTTAGAATGACAGAAAAAGGGGAGATATTGCTGATGGGTGATCTGAATATGCCAGATGTTAACTGGAGTGCAGTTGCAGCAGCCACTTCGATAGTGGGGTTATTCTAGATGCCCTACAGGGGCATGCCTTAGACAACTAGTATTGGAGCCCACTCAAGAGGGAGCAATCTTAGACCTGGTTCTCTCAAATGGAGATGGAGAGAGGATCACAGATGTAGAAGTGGGCAGCCATCTGGGAACTAGTGACCATCGAACAGTACAGTTCACAATAAACACAGCAATAGAGTCAAGCCATATAAAGGCAAAAGTACTGGACTTTAGGAGGGCTGACTTTGCCAAAATGGGTGAGTGCCTAAGGAATGCACTAGCAAATGAGCAGGAAGGAGGAGTGGAAGAACAATGGTGAATAATATAAACTGCCATCACAGAGGTAACAAGCCTTTGTGTGAAGCAAATAAACAAAACAAAATGATATAAGAAACCACTATGGTTCTCAAAGGAAGTGGCAGTGAAGGTTCAAGAGAAAAAGAAAGCATTCAGGAAGTACAAGGAATCACAGAAGGAGCAGGACAGAGACCTGTATCAGTTAAAGCAAAAAGAAGCTGGGAAGACAGTCAGAACAGCAAAGGTCCACACCAAGGAAAGATAGCCAACTTAGTTAAGAAGGGGATAAAACCTTTATAGGTACATCAGGGAGTGAAGGAAGACCAAGGGAGGGATAGTGAGGCTTAATAAAGGGAGGGAGGGTGGGCAGAGGAGACTGTGAAAAGGCAGAGATACTAAACAAATAATTTTGCTCAGTATTTACAAATGAAGAGGGGAGGTACCTAAAACAAACAGTAGAAACACTCTGGATACAGAAGTTGATACCAGCCCTATTTATAGAAGAAAGGGTTCTGAAAGAACTCTAAAACTGAAGGTGGACAAAGCAATGGGGCCTGATGGGATTCATCCCAGAATTCTAAAAGAACTAAGGGTAGAACTAGTGACACCACTGACTACCCCTTTAACAAATCATGGGAGTATGTGGTGGTACCCTAGAGACTGAGGAGGGCAGATGTGATTCCCTCACAAAAGTGGGATCAAGGCAGAAGCAGGAAACTACACGACCTGTTAGTTTAACCTCAGTGATAGGGAAATGATGGAATTGCTTCTGAAGGAAAGCATTGTCAGTATCTAGAGGCCAGAGGGCACAGGACCCAAGGATTACAGTGGGAAGGTCATGCCAGATGAATCTGATACATTTCTTTGACTGGGTGACCAAAGTAGTAGATCAGGGAGGGGCTGTGGACATGGCCTACCTAGACTTTAGCAAGGCATTTGACACAGTCCCACACAAAAGATTAATATACAAGTTAGCCAGCCTGGGAGTGGGTCCCAAGATGACAGCCTGGGTAAAGAATTGGCTGGAGAATAGGACACAGAGAGTAATAGTAAATGGAGTCCACTCAGAAGAAAGGGGGGTTACTAGTGGGGTACCGCAGGGTTCAGTATTAGGACTGGTCCTCTTCAATGTCTTTATAAGTGACATTGCAGAGGGACTGGAAGGAAAAGTATGTCTCTTTGCAGATGACACAAAGATCTGCAACAGAGTTGATGCACAAGGTGGGGTGGAAAGGATGAGAAGGGACTTGGCAAGGTTAGAGGAATGGTCAAATGTATGGCAGCTTAGATTCAATGCTAAGAAGTGCAAGGTAATGCACCTGGGAAACAAAACCCATGGAAGAGTACAATGGGGGTGAGATGCTAACAACAACAAAATGGAAAGGGACCTGGGGGTAGTCATATCAGATGACCTAAAGGTGGGCAAGCAATGGAGAGGGCAGCAAGGAGGGTTGGGGATACTGGGATGCATAGGGAGAGGCATCACCAGTAGAAAACAGGAAGTTATTATCCCTCTGTACAGACAGCTGGTGAGACCCCATCTGGAGTACTGGATGCAGTTCTGGAGACCCAATCTCCACAAAGACATAGACAGGATGGAAGCTGTCCAGAGGAGGGCAACTAAAATGGTGCAGGGTCTGCACCGCAAGACATATGAAGAGAGACTAAAGGAGCTTAATATGTATAGCCTCGAGGAAAGGAGGGAGAGGGGGAACATGATAGAAAATTTCAAGTACCTCAAGGGAATCAACAAAGTCCAAGAGGGTAGCATCTTTCAAAAAAAGAGGTGTGCAAGAACAAGGGGCACAATTTGAAGATAGAGGGGGGGCGGCTCAGAGGTAATTTAAGGAAGTATTTTTTCACAGAGAGGGTTGTGGATGCATGGAAAGGCCTTCCGGAGGAGGTTGTGAGGTCAAAAACAGTGGTGGAATTCAGGCATGCATGGGACAGTCATAAGGCCATTCTAGGGTGGGGTAGGAAGAAGTAGGCTGCTGGTTAACTAGGATCTGCAGCTTATCCAGTAGGTAGGGAAATGAGCAGACTGGGTGGGCCAAGTGGTCCTTATCTGCTGTCAAATTCTATGTTTCTATGTTTCTATATTTTAAACCCACATTTTCAACATACCCTTCCTATGACCCCACCCCATGAACAAGGACAATGAACATTTTCAAATTCCACCAAGAATCTGAGTTCACAAAGCGATCACAAAATTACCATTGGTCATGAGGTGGAGTCTGAAAAAGGCCATGTTGAAAATTTGGGTTCAAAATATGCAAATATGGCAAAGTTATGCATCAGTGTTGAAAATCCCATAGAAAAATACATTGAACTGTATTTACCTTAGTTTTTCATATTGCAGTCAGCAGTTCCAGCAGAAAGTTATGTATTCAGTTGGAGACTGGATCTTCCCCAGGTACCTCTTCAGGTGAGTGAGGTTGTGTGGGAGATTGTTTGGTGCTGGGTGCTCAGTGAGAAGTCAGGGTGGTGCACTGAGTGGCGAAGGACGGTTTTCTTTTTTACAGGTACAAAAAGACATTGAGAGACAGTTTGCTTTATTTCAGATGGGGATCAGAGTGCCACTGGACACCAGGGAAACTTTAATAACTATGGGCACAGTGATCAGATGGGTGGGAGTGCCACTAGACACCAGGAAAAATGTATTAACTGGGGAATGATGACTGAGGGTGGGGGTGGTGCTACTGAACTTTTAATGTCTTTATAAGTGACATTGCAGATGGACTGGAAGGGAAAGTATGTCTCTTTGCAGATGGCACAAAGATCTGCAACAAGGTTGATACACAAGGTGGGGTGGAAAGGGTAAAAAGGGACTTGGCAAGGTTGGAGGAATGGTCAAATGTATGGTGGCTTAGATTCAATGCAAACAAGTGCAAAGTAATGCACTTGGGAAATAAAAACCCAGGGGAAGAGTACACAATGAGAGGTGAGATACTGACAACAACAAAAATGGAAAGAGACCTGTGGGTAGTCATATCAGATGACCTAAAGGTGTGTCAACAATGTAAGAAGGCAGTGAGGAGGGCTGGAGGATAGTGGGATGCATAGGGAGAGGCATCACCAGTAGAAAACAGGAAGTTGTTGGCCCTCTCTACAGACAGTTGGTGAGACCACATCTGGAGTACTGTGTACAGTTATGGAGACCCCATCTCCGTAAAGACATAGACAGGTTGGAGGTTGTCCAGAGGAGGGCAACCAAATGGTGCAGGGTCTGCACCAGAAGACATATGAAGAAAGATTAAA
Source organism: Neoceratodus forsteri (assembly GCA_016271365.2). NCBI lineage: Eukaryota > Metazoa > Chordata > Ceratodontiformes > Ceratodontidae > Neoceratodus > Neoceratodus forsteri. The sequence continues at coordinate 1,148,612,964 of CM057452.1, read as the reverse complement.
GGAGCTTAAGATGTATAGCCTAGAGGAAAGGAGGGAGAGAGGGAACATGATAGAAACTTTCAAATACCTCAAGCGAGTCAACAAAGTCCAAGAGGGTAGCATCTTTCAGAAAAACGGATGTGCAAGAACAAGGGGGCACAATTTGAAGATAGAGGGGGGATGGCTCAGAGGTAATGTGAGGAAGTATTTCTTCACATAGAGGGTTGTAGATGTATGGAACAGCCTTCCTGAGGAGGTCATAGAGTCAAAAACAGTGGGGAAATTCAAGAATGCATGGGACAGACATAAGGCAATTCTGGTGGGGGTAGGAGGAAGTAGGCTGTTGGTTAACTAGGATCTGCAGCTTATCCATTAGGTAGGGAAATGTGCAGACTAGGTGGGCCAAGCGGTCCTCATCTGCCATCAAATTCTATGTTTCTATGTTTCTAAGCACACATTTGTTTGGAGCTCTGCAAATTTTTTAAATAAAAACTTGAGTTAAAACACTTGCATTAAATATTCCTAAGCGGAAATTGCTATTGAAGTTGACGAGTGCTTAGTGGTTCATAATGGACAAATTTGTTTCCCCAAAAACTTTCAGGAGAGAAGCTCTGGCCTGAGGGTCTGAGTGCTCTCTTGCCATGGCCAGGGCAAGAACCCCCTCCCGGTATGCAGACATGCTCTGACCCGAGCGCAAAGCCTAAACTGCAGGGAAAACTGACTCTGGCTTCTATCTAGTTTTTCCTGTCTGAATTCCGGGCAGAAGTTTGTCAATCGACTGCCAGGATTGAAACTTCACTCACTGAAATCACTTCTCATTGTGCTGCCATTGAAATGATAATAATAATAATAACATTTATTTATATATCGCAATTCATACATATATCAAAGTGCTGTACAAGAATTAAAACACAGATAATCATTAAATATTAAAACCAATATAATACAGTAAAATAACATTCAACAATCCTCATGGGAACAGTTAAACAAATATGCTTTTAGAGCTGTCTTAAAGCTCTCCACAGTCAGGCACTCTCTAATCCGACAAGGTAAAGAGTTCCACAGGGTTGGGGCTTCATACATAAATGCTCTTGCAAGACAAGTTTTCAATTGAACCCAGGAACCTCTAGGAATCCCTCATCAGGCCTTTCAAAAAGAGATGTGCAAGAACAAGGAGACACAATTTGAAGATAGAGGGAGCAGTTCAGGGACAATGTGAAGAAGTATTTTTTCACAGAGAGAGTAGTGGATGCATGGAACAGCCTTCCTGAGGAGGTTGTGGGGTCTAAAACTGTGGGAGAATTCAACAATGCATGGGACAGACATGAGGCAATTCTTGTGGGGGGTAGGAAGAAATAGGCTGTTGGTTAACTAGGATCTGTGGCCTAACCTGTAGGTAGGGAAATGGGCTGACTAGATGGGCCAAGTGGTCCTTATCTGCCATCAAAGTCTACGTTTCTATGTTTCTATGTTATCAGCTGAACAGAGGGGTCAAAGTGGGCAGTGAGGAACCAGGAATGAAGGTGGAGAACACAGAGCAGACAATTAAGAATAATGAGAACAAACTCAAAGCACTATCTGGCAGAATCCTTACCTTAGAGGGAGCAGTTAACACCACACTTCACAAACAGCTGGCTCAGGCATCAAGATTGGAGCATTTGGAAAATAACACTCTTAGAAGAAACCTTAGATTTATTGGTTTCCCTGGAACTATTCTCGCATCTGAGTTGAAAGTGACAGTGGAGAAAGCACTTACTATGGTATTTTCCTTGGAGCCCTCACTTGTTCTGCAGAATGTTTACAGACCTCCGAATCACTTTGTGAAGGAACCTCCTACAGACTGTCAGAAGGCATGATTTATCATCTTAACCTTTAATAATTTGGTAGAGAGCAATAAATTCCTCCAATTGGCTCAAACAACAAAGCAATGCTTTTATGAAGGGCATCGTTTTCACTTATATCCTAATTTTTTTTTGCAAACTCAGTGTAGACATAAGCACTTTCTACCAATTATGCCAGAGTTTAAAGAAGCTGGGCTAGCAGCTAATCTACTAGCTCCAGCATGCCTGAGGGTAAAATTCCAGTTAAAATGCATTTTTTTGAGAACACTTTCTGCAAGAGCGTTCTTTGAAACTAGTGTCAAACTTCCAGAAAACATAGGCTCTGATCTTGATGAGGATGAGGCAGAACTCACAGAATATCATCCAATAAATATTTAAAGTACTGTTATTTTGACTGCAAATTATTTTAAAATCCACCGTCGAAGTGGACGTGAAGTGACCACTTTGTGTTATCATAACACTACGCGAAGTGGCCATTGCAAAATGCTCACTTCACCTTCCCATTATGACTTCAAGTTGCCATTCCATTTTAATGCAAATTAAGGAAGAGTGATGACAATATAGGCAGCCCCCCACACATCACGTGGCTTACAGTACTGTAAGCCACATGCTTTAGCCAGGCAGGAAGGAAGTGAGTCATAAAAGCACTTATTTTCACTTTCTCCTTTGCAGTTGTAGAAGGAGGAAGCATTTTGGGTGTAGAGAGAGTTTGGTAGTATGTTGCGAATTGCCAAAAAAAACACAGCATTTTAAAAGCTAAATCTTCAGTTTTTTTGTAGTGTATTTTCAGTTCTTTTTGCTACTGATTTGTGCTATTTATAAGTTTTGTTTGTGTGTGTGTGTGCATGTGTGTGAGACCGTGAGTGCATGGGAAGCAGTCTTTTGAGGTGTCGGTCAGAGAAGGACTTAGTTGTGCACAATGGACCCAGGAGGAGACCCTGTAGCCCATGGGCATGGGCAGAGGTGAGTAAGCATGCATGGGGGTGGTCGGGTGTCATTGGACCGCTTCTGACTGTTTGGTGTTGCGTATCCCCCAGTGGAAGCAGCAGCAGCACCACCAGTGTCACCGGCGGTGGTGGCCCATCCACCAAGTTCACCATCACCATCACATGTACCAGCTGCAAGGGCTTCAGCAGCACCACCTCGATCACCTCCATGGCCACAGGTGGATCCCCAGGTGAATGACGGTGCTGCCAGCAGTACATCAGCCCCTCTGTGCCTGGTTCCCCCTCAGCTCCCCAGTGTGGCAATTTTTAACTGTGTGGGGGACAGCACCATTTAGTTGTCATTTATATGATGTGCAGGTGAGCCATGGCCCCAGAGACACATTTGGGGACTGGTATTACTTGCTGCACTACAGTGGCAAACCGCCACAAGGTGGAGGTGCAGGCTGCCACTGAAGGGCCTAGGGCTTCCACGTGCTGGCCCTTCTGTGGCATTGGCAGGGGTGCTGGGGGTGTTGTGCCTTGCCACTGCAGCAGGAGGAGGACAACAGCAGCAGCTGCTCTACCACCACCACTGCCACCACAGCCACCAGCACCACTCTCACCACCACCACCATTACCTTGCTTTCCTGTTGCAGTGGACCCCACCACAGTGCCTGCAATGCAGGCAGACATTTCACTGGTGTGGGCAGCCCTTAAGGAAAGCAACAAGAGGGTGGGTGCTGTGCAGTGCAGGTGAAGCAGATCCAGCAACAGCAGCTGCAGATACTGTTAATGCTCCATGTGCTGCTGGAACACCATGGAATCCCCCATTAACATATTTTTTTCTGGACCACCCCCACACACTGCTGTAGTGTTTTGTGATTTTTTTTTATGTTTAATAAGACAGTCATACATGCTCCTATTGCTCTTTTGTTATAATGCAGTGCCTCAGTAATGTTTACTTTCTGTTGTGGAGTGCTTGTGGAAAAGCTGGTGTGAGCAGTGCAAGTATGATTGTATGTGTGCATTCAGTATTGATTCATGTGTGTGTGTGTGTGTGTGTGTGTGTGTGTGTGTGTGTGTGTGTATGTGTGTGACATCAGACATTGTGCAGCTCCTTGCAAACATATATTGATGACTTGTTGTAGTGTTTATGGTAGAAAGAATAGCAAGCAGAATAACATATATTTTATTGTCACCATCATCATCATCAGTGGAATAAGTGATGTGAAAATTTGTCAGAGGTGTTTGGCTGGAGTGAACCTTAGTCACATACCGCACACATGACTTTTAGGAAAGCATGTGTTTTTTGTGATATGATCTCTGGTAAGTGATGTGTGCATTGTGAGTGACTGAGGTGCACATTGACCCAATACCTGTGAAAAAATAACATATCACTTACCCCCCCTGGTGCTGATGGTACAAATAAAATATACATCATGTATTCTTTGTTATCTTTATTCTTGAGATACTGCAACAAGTCACACCATATATATGTTTGCATGAAGCTGGACAATGTATGCATTCACACACAGGAAAGAACATTGATGGCACACATGCAGTTTAGCACAACATACTTGCACTGCTCAGTCATGCTTTTTGAAAAACACGTCAAATCATGAGTCCCAACACAAAGTAAACATTACTGAGGCTCCATAAATATTTTGTTTGTGAAATAGAAATTAAAGAGATTCGCAACCTGACGCTACCTGATACAGTTGCCTTACTTCAGGGAATCTTTCTTATACGTCCTTACGTAGTGCAATACTTTTCTGGCAAAAACACCCATAATTTCATTAAAGTGGGTGTCGGAGGTCTTCTTGTTCTGAAGAGCTGCCCAAGTTCTGCCCCCTGCACTCAGCAACATTATGACGTGATGCCAGGGAGAGCATGGGGACGTGCTCCATTATACTGAATATTCAGCAGCTTTCCAAATGTTTCTTTATATTATAATGGTCAGTTTGTGGTGAAACATGGAGCACGTTCCAGTAACAAAAGCCTTGTTAGTGGAAATGTGCCCATGTTTCACTAAAACATTCGGTCTCATTATAAAAAGAACATTCAAACTGCCAGACGTCCAGTATAATGAAACACCCACCTCTCCCTGGCATCGCATCATAATGTTGCTGAGTGTGGGGAGGGGCAGAACTTGGGTGGCTCTTCAGAACAGGAAGTCATTCATGACCCACACTTTAATGCAATTATGGGCATTTTTGCCAGAAAAGTATTGCACTATGTAAGGACATGAGGAACAAGAAATATTCCTGTGGTGGTAAGGCACCCATATTTTGGGTGCAATACCATAATAACTATGTAACTTGGTGAATCTCTTTAATGCAGCAGTGCAACAATCTATTGAAAATGTTGACCTATACTTTTTGATGCTATATTACATTGCCGTTTTACTTACATTCTGACTTGTATGATACTATCATTTCCAGTATTTCAGTCTGCTTTACTACTTTTTTTCATGTCTGAAATAATAAAATGAGCACTCCTTTTAATACAGCGCAGACCAGGTCTTTGTCAATATTTTCCACTGCTTTTCTCTATCAGTTGTTATATATCACTTCTGTTGTAAAATTAACAGTTATGCAGCAGGCAGTGTTTTATGACCTCACAGAGCAATATTTATTGAAAAACAGCTGCAAATGGTGATAAAAACCTGGTCAGAACAATATTAAAAGGCGTGCTCCTTTTTTTCCTGACATGAGGAAAAGTAGTAAAGCAACCACAAATTGTGAAAAGAAAGGTATCATTCAAGTCAGGAGGTAATTAGTGGCTGGCAGTGTAAAATAACATTAAAAAGTATAGGTCAAAATTGTCACCACATTCTTGCAATGCTGCTTTAATTTATAATCTAAGTATGATATTATGTGCTCATATCACAACACACAAAATGCAACTGTCTTGTGTGCAGAAAATTGACAAGAGGTAATGAAGTGACATGGGAGCATTACACCACATGCAAAGTGTCCTTGAATTATTGGTGCACCCAGTCATGTGCGCAGTACTCACACAGAGTCCCCAGATTTTGTCTGCATCCCCAAAATGCATCTGTCTTGTGTGCAGAAAATTGACAAGTGGTAACAAAGTGAAATGGGAGTGTTACACCACATGCAAAGTGTCCCAGAATTAATGACACACTCAGTCATACATGCAGTACTCACACAGAGTCCCCAGATTTTTTCTGCATCCCCAAAATGCATCTGTCTTGTGTGCAGAAAATTGACAAGTGGTAACAAAGTGAAATTGGAGTGTTACACCACATGCAAAGTCCCATCAGAAATTATGACTGTGAGCGAACTGTTGCTGGTCCAATGTATGCTGCGATTCCCTCAAATGCAATACAATCATCTCAACCATATGGAATGGTGCCCTTCATCTGTACACCAATAGTAGCCTTGGTGAGTGTATATATATATATATATATATATATAGTTTGTATTTCGTAGGTGGGGGTTTGACATTGTGTATTGTTTTGTATCACAGGTCACAGATACTGTTGGTGTGCACATTCCAGTGCTTGCTTGATGAGAACTTTTTGCTTTGAAATTGGAAATGGATAACTCTCAAGCCAATGAAGGTAAGTATTTTGGGGGGGGGCATATTTGCAGGTAGGTCTCATTAATGGTTTCTTATTTGGTTACTTCTTCACAGAGTTCATCTACATCCTCCTTGAGTCTGGTTGGTAATGATGGTCATGGTCATCGATTGAAATGACTTCTGTGTGCTGCATGCCTGTCCCAGCCTGGGGGCTGATGTTGAAGAACTTCTTTGGATAAGGCAACTATGCCACAACAAAGCATCTGGAATTTTCCTAAAAAAAGAAATGAAGGACTTCTAGCAACTTGATAGCAGCAGTATCACATTATGTTTAAGCTGTGGCTGATCCATGGGTATCAGAATTATTAACAAAGATAGAAAGCTGTCACACTGCAATCAGCAGATCCTTCACAAGTTAATTTAGTATCAGGCTGTGTAACAAATATACTGTGCCAGTGTCCCTGGTTCTCAATCTCAACTCAAGTTACATTTCAAAACCACATCTTGTCAAGTAACACAACCTGTGTGCAACTTTTTCAACACTGACTGCACAGCTGCAAGTTCAGAATACAGTGCATGATATCTTGCAGAAATAGTTTTGGCGACGTACACATGTCATCTAGTTTATGAATCCTCTTCAGTCGCATTTGTTGCACTTTTTTAAAAATAAATTGAACAGATAAAATAAAATCTTGATACTTATCAGTATGGATTTGCAATGGATATTCCATAGGTTCCTGTCTACGGTATGGCTGCAGTACCATTGATACCGACTTTCAGCGAAGGAGAGTTGTTTTTTGTTAACCTGTAAAAAAACAAAAAAAGTTTACTGTACGTATGTGTTTGACCATTGCAGCTCAGAAAAGCAACAGAAAACAAAACGTACAGCTAAAGGAAGTTAAATAGCATAAAAAAACATTAGTACACATATACACTTTATAGTTTTAATATTAAGAAGACTTGTGACTGTGGCTGATGGATGTGGTCTCCTGTACGACTCCCTCTACCTTGGCATGGTCAATGTAATGGGGAAACATTGTCAGAATGACACTGGTGGTGGGTGCTGGTGGTGATAGCTGCAGCACATGATGACATTCCCTGTGACATCTTCCTGCATCTGGTGGTGGAGGCAGTGGCTAACAGCAATGGTGGTGGTGGTGGTCCAGGGGGTTACGCTAAGTCATTTTCTGTGGTGGCAGCGGCTAACATCGATCCCAGTGGTGGTGGTCTGGCAGGGGCACAATAACTCATTCTCTGTGGTGGCAGGCAGTGGTTAACATCAGTACTGGTGGTGGTGGTCCAGGGAGCACACTAAGTCATTCTCTGTGGTAGCAGTGGCTAACATCGGTCCTGATGGTGGTGGTGCAGGGGGCACATTAAGTCATTCTATGTGGTGGCAGTGGCTAACATTGGTCCTGGTGGTGGTGGACAAGGGGGCACACTAAGTCATTCTTTGTGGTAGCAGTGGCTAACATTGGTCCTGGTGGTGGTGGTCAAGGGGGGCACACTAACTCATTCTCTGTGGTGGCAGTGGCTAACATCGGTCCTGGTGGTAGTGGACCAGAGGGACACATAAAGTCACAAAAAAGAAAACAGTATCATACAGCAAATGTCACCACCTTTTAACAGCTTCAGTTAAAACCTGCCAATATTAACCACATCATCATCCTCATAAAGAAAGCTGCCATCACAGTCATCTATGTCTGAAGTCTGACCACTGAGAAATTCTTTCTCCATTGTGTCATCATCTACATCAGTGGTAGGCTGTTTCATGCTGCCACTGTCAGTATCACCAGGATGGTCCATTTCTATATCACCAAAACCACATTGACTAGGCTGGGGTATGAATACCGAGGTTGCTGTCTGTGATGGTATGTGCCTCTCATTCATTTTTATGAATGTTACCAAACTAACATTTGCAGGAGAGAGGTTTTTCCGACGATTCCTGACTATTGCACCTGCTAAGCTGAATACCCTCTCTACACAATTATACTGGAGGGTAGGCATGTGAGGTACTTCAGCGCCACAGCAGTCAGCTCTGGCCATTCACTGACCTTTCCGCTCCAGTACAAAAGAGGATCATCAGTTATTGACAGATGCCTGTTTTCAGACAAATATGGCTCAACCATTCTCTGTGCCGCACTAAGTCCAGTGGTTGATGCATCATCCTGTTCACTGGAATCATGTATTTCACAAATCCCCACTTGAGAAAAAGCCTCCCAAAATGGGTTGATGCCAACCACTTTGGATGACAGACCACCAGGAACGACAGTTCCCTTCCTCTTACAGGATATGCTTGATGCTCCTCCAGGTGCACCTTCAGCTGGATTATGCTGCTGAGGTTTGCTGACCTTGGCACATCACTTCTGTGCCTCATGAACCAAATGCACCAGTTGCCCACTGACATTTTTTACCTGTTTAGGCCCTCCCTCCAGTACTGAGGCACTTCCATGTTTGTATCATGGGTCCAGCATTGTTGCTATGGCAAAGTTGTCACTATGCTGAATGCTCAAAATGTGATGATTCTGATCATATACTGTCAGCATGTGTTTCAGCAACATACTGCTAGCACTGTCTCCAGCAACATCAAGGCCATGCTGTACATTCACCAATGTCTGCCTCAGCACCCACAACAGTGGAATTGATTGGCTAATGGAAGCAGACTCACCATTCACTGCCTGTATGGCATGTTCAAAAGGCCGCAAAATTGTTATTACAGAGTCCATAAGGTGCCACTGTTCAGTCATCATAGACATCTAGGCCCTGCAGCTGTCATGGCTAATGTGCATCACAAGATATTCTGAGACAGCTCTGTATTGTTCATACAACCTTAGCACCATGTATAAAGTGTAGTTCCACCGGGTGACGACTTCCAGCTTCAATCGGTGCTGAGGGAGGCTGTTTCGCACCTGCAACTGCTAAAGCTGGTCACGGGCCTTTGCAGATCGTGAAGAGTGAGAACAGATACAGCGTGCAACTTTCAGCATTTCCTTTACATCAGGGTGCTGTAGAAACTCTTGCACCACAAGATTTAAACAAGGGGCCATGCACAGAACATGAAAAAAAACACCATTCGTGATGCATTTCACCACATTTGACCCATTGTCACTTGCTATGAACCCAGCTCTTAGGGACAGGGGGTTCAGTTTCAGTCAGTACCATGCCCAACATGTTTTCACCAGTGTGTGAACAGGTCACATTGTGCATAGTAATTGTTGCATGCTGTTGAATTCCTGGAAGATTGCTACCACGACACTCCACCTTAGTGCACTGAATATTCACACTACCAACATTACAAACAACCCCTGGCAACTGCATCCAGCATGCAGTTATACACAAATATGAACTCCCCACTGTTTTGCCACTTGTCCAGATATCCAAACTTAAATGGATGAATGGAGAAGAGGAATGCTGAAAGGCATGTTTTTCTGAGTCGGACACAGTACAGTACAACTCGGGGACAGCATGGGTTAAAAAGTATGTCCTGGATGGGACTTTCTATTTTGGACAGGCACATGCAGCAAACTACCGGAAACCAGAATTCTCCACAGTGGAGAAGGGCAAAAGATCAGTTGCCAGCATTTCAGCTACAGCAGCAGCATTGAGTTCACGTGACACTGTATGATTGAATGGGTACTTCAGCCTATGCACAAAAACACTGTAATGTGTGCTGACTTAAATGTTTTACATGGGCTGTGATGACAAATGGTTCTGCTTTGCGAATGGCAAGGGGTGGAGTATGGACGTTTGATGAAGACGGTTGAACAGGTGATGATGACAAACCCCACAAATGCAGTTATTTTGCCAGATTTGCCAACCTGGGTTGATGTACCACTTGCACTAGACTTACGGCATTCACCACCACCACCACCAAAACTACTACTCTCACTAGCAATAGACTACATTTCAAAATCATCATGCTCCTCCACCTCATCATGCCTGTAGTAATCCTGTGCTCTAATTTCCTCACTACTGCACACATTTAATTTCCTACTGGATTTAACACTCATGGAAGGGGATAACATGCTTGTTATGGTTGATAATGAGGGGGAATGCCCCACTGTGGTATTAGCTTCCATCTTGTGCTGGGTCCACAGTGCCATATGCCTATTCTTAAGATGCATATGCTGTCCTCCTGTGCCCAGATGGCTCCCCTTTTTACCTCAACTCACACGTAGATGGCAAACCTGTCAGATTGCAACTGACTCATCATTTGCATCTTGCACAAAAAAATCCCAAACAAGGGACAGTGATGCTCTATTTTTAATATGTCCATGATGCCGCTTATTGGACTCCATTCTTTTAAGCACTGAAGTGGGGTGTGTGCTATGTGATGTTTTGGGCAGAACACACTTGGACTGTAACTGACCACCAAGACTACCTATCATTTTTACTGGGTCATCATTATGATCATCATCATCATCATCATCACCATCAACTGATCTGGTACATCACGAGTTTTTACGGGGGGGGGGTATTAATGCAAACAGACCCAGACACAGCCAGCTTGAATTTCTTTTTCTCTGGTTCCCAACTGGGGTCAATTACATCATCATCATATTCATCAACATTACCCACATCCACATCCTCTGCTGGGATGCTGGCATGTGGACTGCATGTTGCAACCACAGCAACATCATCATCATCACATTCATCATCATCATCAACACCACCTTCACCTGATATGTTTTCACCACACTGTGAATCACTGCATGGGAAATGCACGACCTGAACCACGGTGGAAGAAATGTCACATTGTATGTTATCATTGACATGATTATCAGAATCCTCAGGTTCAGTTAGTGGGATGTTACTGGGAAGTATGACATCATTTACACTGCCACTCACTTGCACTACTTCACACTCCACTATATTTTTGGACACAGTACACTGGTCAGAAGCGGAACTTGAGGCAGCAATACTCATACTACCATCACCAGCAACTGCACTAACACCACCAGCTTGGACAACATCATCTCCTCCAACTATGAGTGAAGCTACAGATTGCGCTGTAAAAAACATTGCAGGAGAAATACCTTTCTTCACATCAGCAATGCTCTTCTGTGTCTGCGTACTACCATGCCCACAGATGATCTTACCACTGGCAGCAGTTGCATGGCAGGAACCAGCTTTGCTTGCACATCTCTTTGTGGGCATTTTGGGGGATCAACAACAATATTCTAAACAAATTTAAATTTTGGAATCTCCACTCTGCATGGGGGGGATGCTGGATGTGAAGCCAAAAGAACAACTGTGGCTTCAACAACACCTCAACTAACAAGTGGTGCTGAAGTCACAAACAATCCAATCTGGAAAACAATTCCTTTTGCCGGTGGGGGGGGGAGTCACTGACTAAAGATTTTTAAGGCAGTGCAAGCAGCAAAACAAAGAAAAAATACCACAATGGCAGTGCAAAATCATGCAGCTGCAGTGAATAGCAGGTTCACACTGCTGTGCTTGTGATTACACCGTGGCACAATAAAAGGCATATTATTTGATGTCATGCAGCACCGCACACACACACACACACACACTCACAAACACACACAATTTGTCTACAAGTAATGCGTAGCAAATTGAAAAGTTCAGTAATATGCGACATATTGTAAACAACCTGAAATTATGAACTGCTGCACCAGATCCACACAACACACAATCAGCTAGAAAATTTCAACAATTATTGACAATATTACTGTGTGTACATTAACACAGTCAGTTATATAACAAAAAATATAACCAAAAAACAAACAACTCCCTATTTCTCCAACTGAAATCTGCCTACACCACCGATATGCCCTTCCCCCAAAGCACACTTTCACTGTCTCTTACTACACAGACTCAATGTTGTGCATTAACATTCAAAATCCACACACAGACAAAAACACTCGGTGATATGAGCACAGGAGTGTTTCCTACAATCAATGAACTAAAGTTTGAGCAACAAAAATTACTCAAAAAGGCTTTTTTAACAGATTTTTGAAGGTCTGAATCACAGACAGCTCTCAGAGTACACTGTCTCCTACAGCTACCTACACATACTATCCTGAACTGAGGCTGTGCTGATCAATATAGAGTCCATGTGGCCTGAAATCCCATGAATCACTGTAAAATTCACCTTTGGAGCTTAAAAACAATCAAAGTGAGGCAAAGTACATTGTTCTCAATGAACTTTGCCCTAAAATGTGGTGGAGTAGTGGTCTGGGAAGGTGGAGTAATGCAAAGTCATTGTTTGCAATGGACTTCATGTTACCCATCACAGTGCAGATTACTCCTCTTTGTGTTGCGGAGTACTCCGCGAATGGCCTTGTTTCCATGAATCACTATGTGGAGCGAATTGAGGCCAACTCGCCCACCACTATATTGTACTCAGTATGGAAGGAAAGGGAGACTGGATTAAAGGTTATTAGATTTGTGATTTTGAAGTGATATAAGGCTGAGAAGTAAAAGTTTAGAGCACATTCAATGTTGACTATAAAAATAGACTGTATAAGAAACTCTAAGAAACAGATAAATGTTTTGATCTTTTTTTCTGTTTAACGCCCTTAAAAAACTTAAAAAAAATTCTTTTATACTTCATTAAGTTTACTCTTTATGTAAACTCCTCTCTTAATGTTTTCTGGTGGATGGAAAATTGTACTGTTTTATTATTTTTTCTCTTGAATAAAAAGTAAAGTATAAAAAAAGAGGGTGTGGGTGCCACTAGACACTAGGAAAAACTTATAGAACTATGGGGATGGTGATCAGAGGGGTGTGGTGGTGCCACTAGTCACTAGGGAAAAATGTAATAACTGTGGGTATGGCAATCAGAGGGTGTGGGTGGTGCTACTAGACACTAGGAAAAACTCAAGAACTATGGGGATGGTGATTGGAGGGGTAGGGGCTGCCACTAGACACTAGGGAAATGTTAAATAATTACAGGGACAGTGATCAGTGGGTGGGGGGCACCATTAAACACTAGGGAATGATTAAATAAGTATGAGAATGGCAACTGGAGGGTGATGGGTGCCTTTAGACACCAGGGAAAAAACAAATATGTATGGGGATGGTGATTGGAGAGTGGGAGCAACACTAGACAAAAGGGAAAGATTAAACAATTTCAGGGGACAGGGACTCTGTGGAAGTGTTGTGGGATTCAAACTCAGACACCAGCATAGATGAAATGTATTGGACAGGTTTTATTCAAACAGGAGACATATGTATAAGTATATGATGTGATTGGCCGGCCGGCTCTTAGGTGAACAGAGAATAAGTTGCAGGGAGTGGAGTCCTGAGATCATGAGGCTACAGCACTAAACTCTTCCAAAACAACATCCCTAAAGGTAGTAATTCAAGTCCAATCATTAGTTCAGTTCAGACATTCATTGTTACTGCTCAGAAAATCATTAAATGAAATATGCAACAAAAAGGGTGTTGGTTTCTCAGAACCCACAGTGTTTGTCTCACTCAGTACTACAGACTAAAGCTGTGTGCTTTTAATAAAAACCCAGGCAAAAGACTACCCCTTAGAACTAACACATGGGCTTTGTTCTAAGTTTAACTCATACTCAGCAGGAAGGCTGTCTCTAGTGAGCGTTTAAATGGGTATCCCTTTAACACCAAGAAAGCTGTACTAAAAGCTTTCCTAAGCTTTTCCTGCATTACTAAAGTCCCTATCGCTGTATTCAGGCTTCCATTGTTATTGAACAGCTTTTGCCTTAATTAGGAAGCGCAGCATAACAGCAATAGGTATTTTACTCACATTTGTCCCTTCAACAACATCCCCTGATAATCGCAAACTAATTAAAGGGGGGTGTTGAATATTTAGAAACACCGACTTACTACCACAACGTGCTCACATTCATGCAGGCATTGTGCGCACGTTCGTGTAGGCGAGTGTGCGAACAGTCATGAAGTACGGGACGGAATCAGGATTATCTCTAAGAGACCAATATTACAGGGATAGGGAGAACATTACATTTTAGTTGCCCTCCTCAGGATAGAGGCAGTCCAGAGGAGGACAACTAAAATGGTGCAGGGTCTGCAAGAGAAGCCGTACAAGGAGAGACTAAAGGAGCTTAATGGGTATACCCTTGAGGAAAGAAGGGAGAGGGAGGACATGATAGAAACTTTTAAGTACCTCAGTGGAATCAACAAAGTCCAAGAGCTTAGCAAATTTCAGAAAAAGAGATGTGCAAGAACAAGGGGACACAATTTAAAGATAGAGGGGGCAGTTCCAGGGCAATGTTAGGAAGTATTTTTTCACAGAGAGGGTAGTGGATGCATGGAACAGCCTTCCTGAGGAGGTTGTGGGGTCTAAAACTGTAGAAGAATTCAAGAATGCATGGGACAGACATAAGGCAGTTCTTGTTGGGGGTAGGAAGAAATAGGCTGTTGGTTAACTAGGATCTGCGGCCTATCCTGTAGGTAGGGAAATGGGCAGACTAGGTGGGCCAAGCAGTCCTTATCTGCCATCAAAGTCTATGTCTCTATGTTTCTATTAGGCAGGTGGCCTTCCTACCTAATGGGGAGCATAGAAAATAGAAAGGAGGACAGAGAAAGCAAAGAGGAGAAGAAATTAAAAAAATATAAATGCTGTTGCAAACAGACTGGGGGGAGGGAGGTCTCAAGAAGGTAGTACCCAGACCCTGCCACATACTCCTCTCCACCTAAGAGGGAACCCTAAAAAGTGTTTCTATTTTTATGCATTCATAATAATTCCAAAATAACCATATCTCTCCAAGGAGAGATGGAGATTCAGCCTACCCACTCTCCGAAACTCCAAACAGGACTCCAAAGTACAGGAGAAGCACATAGATATCCTTTTATGGTGCAAAATGCCTCCTCACATATCAGTGTCTATTTCACCTTGGACGGGTTATTTTTCTTTGTTAGGTCTGTCAAAGGACTTGCTATAGATGAGAAATTAGGCACGAAACACCTATAATAACAAACAAGGCCTAGGAAAGATCTTACATGATGCTTAGTTAAAGGATGGGGGCTATTGTCCACGGCGTCAACCTTGCCTACGTCAGGTTTCACCTGGCCATACCCTATCCTGAAGCCCCCTCATAGCCAAAGCACACTTTGTGGGGTTTATTGTTACTCCTGCCTGAGAAATGGCTTCCAAAACCTGGGTTAGATGACGTATATGATCTTCCCAGCTGGGACTGAACACTGTCACATCATCCAGGTATGCAGCACTATAGCCCATATGTGATCTGAGTATAGTGTCTATGAATCGTTGGAACGTGGCCGGTGCCCCATGGAGCCCAAAGGGCATGGTTCTAAACTGGAAATGTCCTAGTGGGGTACTAAAAGCTGTCTTGTCTTTGGCTAGGGGGTCAAGTGGTATTTGTCAGTACCCCTTTGTGAGGTCCAGTGTACTGATATATTGGGCTTTCCCTAAAAGGTCAGTGATGTCATCAATTCAGGCCATAGGGTATGCATCGAATCTTGAGACAGCATTAAGATGGTGGAAATCGAGACATAGCCTTATGCCTCCTTCTTTCTTTTCTACCATGACCATTGGTGATCCCCATTCACTAGTGGAGGTTTCTATCACCCCTAATGCTTGAAATTTTTTCAGTTCTTTAATAACCTCAGCTCATACCTTCTCTGGCAGATGGAAGGGCTTTTGCCTGATAGGGGTCTCTTGTTTTAAATGTATGCAATGTTCTACTCCCAAGGCCTTCCCAGGTTGGCAGGAGAACAGTCCTTTATAGGTCTCTAATATGTTATCTAGTATTTGTCTTTGTAGAGTGTCCAATTCTGGGTTTATATTCAACGTTTCATACCCCTCATTGCCTTCTAACCTCTGGTAGGCCTGTTCTAACTCAGAGTTACTGTGCTCAGGATATCCAAACAGAATGGAGGATGGTTTCCTCTCTTGCCACTTCTTTAATAGGTTGGCATGATAGATTTGCAACCTTTTCCTTCTTTTGGGGACATCAACTTCATAGTTTACAGGCCCTACCTGCCTTTGAATTGTATAAATGCCTTGCCATTTCATGGTTAACTTGTTATCTGAAGAGGGTAGTAATAACAATACTTTGTCCCCTGGCTGCAAGTCTTTTTGGCCCACCCCTCTGTCATAGAATTGTTTTTGAGCTGCCTGTTTCCCCTGATTATAGTGCTGTGCAATGTCAATGTACTTCTTTAATTTGTCTCTTAATTGGGTAACATACTCCAATGGGGGTGTACCCTCTGTGCCTTTCATGCCTTCCCATTGTTACTTGATAATATCTAGGGGTCCTCTAGGGTTTTTCCCGTAAAGCAATTCAAATGGGGAGAACCCAGTAGAAGACTGTGGTACCTCCCTGTAGGCGAACATTAAAAAGGGTAGTTGCACATCCCATGTCTTGCCATCTTCTGTTACAAATTTCATTAGCATCATTTCATGGTTTTGTTAAACCTCTCCACCAGCCCATCAGTTTGGGGGTGATAGGGAGAGGTGTATAATGCTCCTATACCTAAAGACTGGTAGAGGCGGGTCAATAGACTCGACCAAAAGTTACTGCCTCTGTCTGTCAGGATGTCTTTGGGTACCCACATTCTGCTGAAAACCTTCAATAATTCATCTGCTATGCGAGGGGCTGTAACATTTCGCAAGGGAATCGCCTCTGGATAGCGAGTTGCGTAGTCACATATTACCAGGATGAAACGATTCCCTTTACTGCTCCTTGATAATGGGCCTACTATGTCCATCACCACACATTCAAAAGGTTTGGTTATTATTGGGAGTGGTTGTAAGGGTACTTTGTCTATCCTGGTAATATCAGCTACCTTCTGACACTCCGTACAACTGCTACAATATATTGATACTTGTGCATGGATTCCTGGCCAGAAATACCTATATAATAACCTACTTAGGGTCTTATCTATCCCCAAATGGCCTGCAATAGGTATACCATGGGCCAGAGATATTAACTGTTCCCTATATTGGGTTGGAACCACCAACTGTTCTATTACCAACCCCATCCTAGGATGTTTGTATTCGCTATATAACACTTAGTCATTTATAACATATCTAGGATATTCGTCCTTGCCATCAGATTTCACCGCCTGTGAAAAACAAGTTTGTAAGGTTACATCATTACTTTGTTCTGTTTTAAGCATGTTATGTACATTCTGTTTGTCCATAATAGAGACAATGTCTTTTCTACAGTTCCATAATGACTTTTCCCTTTTCCTTGTATGTCTTGTCTTCGGTCCTTCACGGGGCTGGACAAAATGTCTTCTTCAAAGGGAAACAAATGAGTTACTGATGGTACCTGTTGGCTTTGTGCCCTAGTGGTGACAGCAGCTAATTCACACATATTGGGCAGAAGAGTGTCAAAATCTGGGTAGTCATGCCCAATTACCAGAGGCACAGGAAGGTTGGGGACTAAACCAACTGCCAACTGTTGTTCCCATCCGTGCACCCCCAGAGTGGCATTTTGCACTGGATAGGTGTGAATATCCCCATGAATGCATGTAACCCTAGTCGTATTCATATTTTTGTCCTTTGGCAGCAAAGATACTTGTACTAGTGTTTGTTTACTGCCAGAGTCTAAGAGAGCAGGCAGCTCCATTCCATTTAGAGCTATCGGAATCATATAGTGACCCCAATTGGCTAGAGCTAAATGGGAGTACTCTTTCTTTTTATGAGGGCAAAATCTAGCAATGTGCTCCTTTTCTTGACATCCATGACAAATAATGTCCGAGTTTTGTCCCCTCCCAGGTCTAATAGGCCCAGTAGTTACAGTACTCACAGTTGCCCTGGATTTTATAGCAGTGAAAGTAGTATCAGGCATAGAGGGTCTTACCGTTGGTTAGGGTCCTCGTGTCCCATAGTGGCTTTTCGGTCTACTCGTTCTAGCATGTAGTCTTCTGCTAGGTTGATGGCCTTTTGTGATGTCTCTGGGCGATGTTCCCTCACCCACACTTGAGTTTCCTGTGGCAATATTTTGATAAATTGCTCGAATATAATAGCCTCCATCACTTGTTCTAAGGTCTTCGTCATCGGTTGTAGTTACTTATAGCTCAGATCCCGCAGGTGGGTATATGCCTCTTGTGGTGAATCAGCGTTACGATATCTGTAGGTTTGAAATCTCTGTCGGTAAGTCTCTACATTATTATTTTAACACTTCAGTATTGCATGTTTCAGATAGTCATAGTCATTCACATGTCTACTGTCAATATAACTGTAAGCAAGTTGGGCTCTTCCAGATAAATATGGGGATAATCTCACAACCCATTGTTCCTTAGGCCATTTGCAGGTTTCCACCACCCTTTGAAAAGTTGTCATATAGGCCTCAATGTTGTCGATTTCTGTTAGCTTGGACAGTTTTATATCCTTGGGTCCCTCCACTTCTCTGCATACTGGAGGTCTAGCCACACCTATAGCTTGGATGGCACGTAGGGTGTCTGTCCAAAGTGCTTCGTTTTGTACGTGGTCATATTCTCATTGTCTCTCTAAGTCCAATTGTTGGGTACACAACCACCTCAAAAGATCCTGTGTCTCCTCAGGGGGTCTATCTTCAGGAGTGTAGTCCTCTACAGCGGTAGCACCTTCCTCCTTGTCCTTTTCCTCTCTCTTGGTCTCCCTTCTCCTCACATCAGGTAAACCAGTCCATAAAGGTTCTTGAGTTAGTTCCATCATCTTGCGGGTCCATACACCCTCAGGTAAACTGGCAGCTGGGGTGCTGGAAGCAGCTTGTTCCATCTTACAGTGTCATGAATACCTTGACTGACATTCAGATCCCCAAGACTGCTAAACACAGCCCTGGAGCATCCCACTTCTAACACCAGTGTGGAAGTGTTGTTGGATTCAAACTCAGACACCAGCGTAGATGAAACGTACTGGACAGGTTTTATTCAAAAAGGAGACATAAACAAAAATAAAATGGACTGTTTGAATAACAAAATAAAAGAGGAATACTTCTTCCAATAAACAATCCAAAAGTTCCAGAATCCAGGAAATAAACAAAGCAAATAACTTCCCTTAGAATACGCTAAGGATGGGGTCAGCTCCTTGCTGAGCCCTGGACTAGACTGACTAAGAACAGCTCTTTGTTGCTTATATAACACAAAGTTGACATGTGATCCAGAATGCCCCTCCCCTTCTTATATAACTACAACTAAAACACGTTATAATTTATTTTAATAGCATTTTGGATATATCCAGATATTAATAAGCAAGATATCTAACCTATATGAGGGGTTGGAACATTTGAATATCTGTTTTTAACAAATATTAACACAGAAATGGGCTGTACCTATGATCTCCAGGCTCCTCCCACAGATTCTCTGTATAAATATATGATGTGATTGGCCGGCTGGCTCTTAGGTGAACAGAGAATAAGCTGGAGGGAGTGGAGTCCTGAGATCACGAGGCTACAGCACTAAACTTTCCCAAAACAACATCCCTAAAGGTAGTAATTCAAGTCCAATCATTAGTTCAGTTCAGACATTCATTGTGACAGCTCAGAAAATCATTAAATGAAATGTGCAACAAAAAGGGTGTTGGTTTCACAGAACCCACAGTGTTTGTCGCACTCAGTACTACAGACTAAAGCTGTGTGCTTTTAATAAAAACCCAAGCAAAAGACTACCCCTTAGAACTAACACATGGGCTTTGCTCTAAGTTTAACTCATACTCAGCAGGAAGGCTGAGTCTCTAGTGAGCATTTAAAGCTGCACTGTCAGTGTTTACCCACTGTTTTTCACACAATCGTTTGTTTCAATAAAGTTTAAGTAGCAGAACTTGCTGCTTGCATAGTGCCTGTATCAGTTGTCCTTTCTTTGAATTATGTCCTAGTTTCTTTATTTTGCCCATTTATCTAATTTCCTTCGGGTCCCTCGATAACTCTCCCATTTTCTGTCACCACCCATCACGCAGTGGCGTCACACTCCAACGTTTTTGCCTATATGAGCACGTTGATGACTGCTTTTCTCACCTGTGCTCAGGCATTCCATCTCAGTTACTGTTCCGGTGCTCAATCCATCTGTGACTACCTAAGGTTCCTGCTGAAACTGTCTGTAAGGTGAGTTCCGAGTACACCAGCCATCAGTGATTTTTTTGATCGCTTTTTTTTATGTATCTTTATTCACTTTTGTTTTTAGGCACATTTTGGCAGAGGGAAAAAGTAGCAGTTCTAATCCGGGCAGTGTCATCTTCCATTCTGGGAAATAATTGTTGTTGCCGTATCCCCCTGTCGGGGTCATAATGTTGCTAATGCTAATGGCTACATTATGACCACTGCCTCTGTAATAACATTATGTAGTTTCTCCAAAAATAGCAGCTTCCCACTAAATAGTATATCATCACCGAAAAAAAGGAGAAATTACGGGTGTAGCCCATTTCAGGACTTTTCATCGCAGCGCCTGTCAATTCGGTGCTTACATTCCAGTTTCAGTTCTCTTTTTTTGTGTTACATTATTTTTATCCAGCGTATAATTTTGTTTGAAATAGCATCTAAAAAGGAATACAATACCAAATCCTTCCAAGAGCTGCCCTTTTACCAGCATTCTACTCACTGGTAATAGCAATTCTAACGTTCCACAGCAGGTATTTGCGCTTTCTCCTTACAACAACACGACCGTGCATAAGCTGTAATTGAAAGCATGTGAAGCAAAAACCAAGTAACTAATATGTAAATAAATTTATGTTTTATTTCATGACGGAAAAACGTAACAGAACATTTTATAAAGTGCTCAATTACAGCTTACGGACGGTCATGCTGCAAGGAGAAATTGCAAATACGGATCCTTTCTCTTCTCCTTTTCTTTCCTTCTTAATTAACAGTTAAGTGTCTAACAATATGGGTTCCATCTTCCTGTCACTTGCTTCTTCAGCTTTACCAATATTCCAAAATCAGTATATAGCAGGACTAGTTGGGGTGGATGGAAGATCCATTATTTTGATTCCTTTATCTTCCTAGTTTTTTGTGGAGGGCTTCTGTTTTCGTGGGTTTGTCAAAGATTTGAATTTTTCAAGAAAAAAACATGATTTTTGCTGGATGCAGCAGAGCAAATCCAATCACTTTGTGTCCTAAGAGGACTCTGACTTCTTCAAAGTCTCTACTATTGCAGCAACACTAAGGTCTGGGTAGGCAGTCTGTCTGAGAAATAACGTGGCTTCAAATATAGAAGCGTCGGATTTCTGTGTTTAAGTTCTCAATTTTCTTACTAACTCCTTCCCCCAGGGTGAGCTCTATCCAGTATAATTATTCAGGGTATTTTTTTTAATTACTGCTAATGTAATTCATTTTACAAATAAGGTCACTGTATCACTATTGCTTTCCAAACCCGCTGGGATCCTAATCAGTTTTTTGTTTCTCGAGTGGTCCTCCAGTTCATTCACTTTTTATTTGAATTCCTCGATAGCCTATGTTTTGAGTGCAAACTTTTACATAAACTCTATTCAATGTGTTTTCTAACTCTCTCATTCTCTTTTCTACATTATCTGTTCTTGCATGTTACTGCTTAATTTAGATACTGAACTAGACAGCTGCAATAACGCCACTGTAACTGTAGCAAAGCAATCTTTTATTTCTGTTTTAGTTTCATCATTCAGCCGGGTCAACAGTTCTAAGTTAATTTCAGGTCAGCACTTAGTATGATTTATACAGGCATTACCAATTAGCGAGAGCTGTGAAATTTCACTGCAGACAATCTCGGCACTGTTTAAAATGTTTGTTACTCTGTCTAAGCTGCGATCTCCCTGCCAGTGTTTTACGTTTTATGCTGAGTTATTAGTATTTCTGAATCCTACCATTCTTTTCCTGTTCTTGCACCTGCAGTCTGGTTCAAGGTCAATGTCTTGCTCTGTCTCCAATTCCACAATATTCGATGTTTCAGTACCCTTTTGGAGATTGTGGCATAGGTGAGAGCAATGGTCTGAGTTACGATATGCCATAGTTCATTTTTTGTTGTTGTAGTCACATTCGTGGTGCTTTTTCTCTGGGTTGAATATAGTCTTGGATTTAGAAGTCTTATTTTTGCTTTTAGAGCGTTAACCCCCTCTTTCTGTAGCCGGACCAATTTTGACATGCTTTATTTCATTTACCTCTGCAGTGGGTCTATTTGGCAGTTTTAGCAGTATCTTTTATGTTTTTTCCGACCCGAGGGTAGTTACAATGTTGTCCGCAGAAACTTACTTACTGCCACTTCGGGAGAGGATTTTACAGCATACCAGCTGCAGTCTAATCATTTTTTTTTCAACCCTGGGTACAAACAGACTACCATAATGGGGCTACACTGTATTACATTATGTGCAAACCCCAACGCTGAAATGCTCATGCTGAATTTGATGCGTGGAATTGACATGATACCATTGTAAGAGAGGTCTCAAATGCTGCATGAACTGTTTGAAGAAGAGGTTGAAAGACCCTGAGCAAATGTGGTACTGCATGAGCTGATCAAAGAGCTACTGGGTACAAGAGCTTGTGGATCAAGAATATGTAATTGGAAATAACCGGATGCCAAAAAAAACGAAGCTTCTTTATAGGTGCTGATCTGTTATCAGCGTAGCATATCATGTCCTAAAAATCCTTCCAAATATACATATATACAATATACTCAGCAGAGCACTAATGCATCAAACCTTTACAAAGTGAATGATCCGAGGTTAGCAGCTCACTTGCATCGGCCCAGTTCAAATGATTACTGGAGAGCCTCCCTAACTTTATACTAATTTCTTATCCACAGTCTACTTACTAATAGAAACTGTAGTACATGGTAAATCACTTTGAATGTTTTTTTAAAAGTGATTGCAGTTTCACGTAGGTGCTGTTCCGGTGATTACTGGAGATCCTACTTATATACATTGTTCTCCGATCACCAGCCCACTTAGAATTGGAATGCCCACCCCACGAACTGTACTTGACTGCATGCAGATCCCACAGTTGGGGCACAGCCGATGGTCACCGGATTAATTTTTCTGAATTTTTTTTCTGTCCTGTGGAGCCCAACAGGATGCCATGTCAGTACAGCACTGGCTGCTTGGGCACATCCCAATTCATCCTCCACTTATGATTCCACCAATTTGACATTCTGGGAGTGAGGCGGAGAACAGTACCGCCGTTGAGGAAAATCTACTGTCTTGCAGTACATCATGTCTATAGTCTCTTTCTTCCGTCGGCGCATTGTGACTATTAGACACTTTATAGGTGTTTTGTTCAACACTATTCTAAAATACACATCTCCTCTCTCTCCTCATTTTGGCCAGGAAGTGCACAAGGATCCATTAGCACACACTGTATGCCCGAAGTAATAGATGAACACAACACCTGTAAAGAACGTTTGACTTTTAAGGACAGTACATATCATTTTTGGAAAATAAGGAAGACTTTCTGTGTGGGGGGGGGGATTTACCAAAGGGTGGTTTCAGTGATCTGCAAGCACAACTACGGGAGCATAAATAACAGCTATACATTTGCACCTGGTCAGAAGGTCGATGATCAGGGCTTGTTAGCACAAGCAGCACATTTACAGTAATGCCAATACAAGCTCCTGTAAGTCTTTACACAAGATGAATGGATAAGCACAGTATAAGCAGTAAATCCTCTGAAACCCTTGCCATTGTTTACCACAGAATTTCATGCAAATTAAAAACTTATGTTTGGTAACAAGAGGGGGGGAATGTAAACCTGAACTACTTCACTTCCCCTAGGGCTCCTAGCATATCGGATATTTACCTTTTAAACCAGATTAATATTTAATAAATGTCAATTATTTTTGGGGCTTACTGGCGTCATGAATTACAGTAAGGAGCTCACCCAACACTCCTGAAAAAAGATCAATAAACAAATGTTCAACTGAGCCAGCAGGGCTGTATAAGGGGGTGATATCAGTAGCGAACATAGTCCACTTCCTGTATATAAATAATTAATCTTAACTGGGGAAAAGCAGAGAAATGAAGCAGTATGGCCGTGGATGGGGCTAGGACTGGAGTGTGGTGCAAGGACCAACCTGAAACGGTAGTATAAGGGCTCACCTGAAAAATAGCTGGGGCCAGTTATTGGCACACTTGTATCAGTATACCTCTTTAAATCTGTACACTAACCCTGTGTTTTTGCCGGTTATATTGACTTCAACTTACTCCCAACACTCCAATTAATTATATGAATATATTAAAATATGTTCAGTGTTTTCAAGGTGAGGATGGGTATGCATGAGGAGTGCCCTCCATGTATTGTCTAGGTAGCCAGGTGCACCAGTCTAACAATGCTTGGGGGCCATTTCTAGAGATGGAAAGGTGCAGGGTGACTGCAGCACAGAAAAAATTAAGGTTTGATACCCCATGGACTGGAACACTTTGTGTATCCAATTATTAATGCTCATCAAACATTTCACTTTAAAATCAAACACACACACGCACGCACACATGCACACACACACACACACACTACAGAATGTGTGTTGTACCATTCAGGATGAATTATAGCATTACAAAGGCCATACTTCATATTAGAGATCTGTTGAACTCAGTAATGCCTAATATTTTCTGGAAGAGCCCTATCCAAAGTTGTGCTTTAACATCAGGGTGGTAGAAATGTTTTATAGAATGGGCTGCAGTGGGGGTAGCTATATACAATGTTTATTTTAATGTGCTGTAATAAAATGGTAGTAATTGTTTGTATGAGTTGCATGCACTGATAGGATTATTCTGTCTTATTTTGGTTGGGAGGACATGACCTTTTTAACAGCCATGTGGCTTTGGCTTTCCATGCTTTCCATGCAAGAGTTATGGTTCTCCTGTCCAAACAGCTGGGCTAAAGGAAGGAATTACATGGCAGGGCATATGTTGATTCAAAAATACAACACACAGTGCATTGGGTGTGTTGGAAGACATGAGGAAAAGTTGTGTGACCTTCAACCACACTGGAAGTGTGGTTGCTGAAGCGCACTGCACATCCCGAAGTGATTTCTTCTACCTTGAATCTGCACAGAAAGTTGAAACATGTTTTAAAGGAAACAGTAAATTATTTTACATAGGTAACTGCCCTTCCAGCTTCCTTTCCATGCCAGTTATGTATTCTGATGTGCTTTAATTTTTAGATAAATAAATAATCTAGCTGTGGGGTTCCCTCAGATCTTGCTACTGCTCTTTCCTTTCATATTTCTAAGACATTTGGTGGCATCAAGAAATTAAATTCCATGCTGTTCATCTGAATGTCCTGGAATGGTGGTATTGATGTCATGGAATGTTCAGGTAGTATGAAAAGAGACAGCAGAAACTGTTGAGAGGGACTCAGGGTATTTAAAAGGGCAACAATTAATTTACCCCCAAAAAATGTAAAACAATTTCAGAATACTGGGTAGACAATAAAATAAGAATGGGGGGGGGGTGTCTAGAGGTGCAATAACTGTTTCCTATCACCTTTAATTATGGTTATTGCAATGCAGCCCCTTACGTTTCTGAGTACAGGCATCATACTCATTACAAATAAATTCCACTCAATGAAGAGTATTGTTTTGCATTCTTATATATTTACTGCAAAATTATTATGTTAGTTTCACACTAGACATATAAGTGGAAAGTGATTTTCACAGATATTGAGTCATATGACCAAATATGTTGGCTGACCTTGACCAGCAGATTCACAATTTGGGAGTTTTGCCATCAATTTCTGCATTTTCCATTACCGTAGTAGTCCAGCTGTGTTTTCCACATTGTTATCCTTTAAAGAGCAACTCTACACTTCAGCATGCAATTTCATGAATAAGATGTTTTATCTCTTACAATTTATTAGAGAATACATTTTTCCTTTTTAAAGTTCCCTTCCATGATTTACAGCAAACCTTGGTGGTCAATCTAAAAAGTCTACGTACTAAACATCTGTCTCTCCCCTGCTATCTCATATTGCCTTTCTTTATGACATCATAGTGCACACCATGACAACAGACTGTGGGGTCACAAACAGAAATTGTGCTGTAAGCAGGGGAGAGTCAGATACCTTTTGAAAGACCCAGTAAACTAATTGTTGCATTATCTATAATATTTAGTAGACCATCTGCAGAGAAAAGTTAATAAAAATAATAAAAATATAAAACAATACTGTGAAAACACAGTTGCTGGAGTTCTTGTAGTTTTCAATCTTTTTATTATAAGAAAGAGTTGAGAAAGACATTTGATTAATGGATGACTTGTCTTTCCAATACTTGATAGCATCACAGAGATCCTATGCTGCATTCACATGAGTACTAATCTTCGAGCAATAACAGTTACGTCTTCAATTAAAGAGCTGGGCGCATGATATTACATGGTATTAATCACAATATTGTCGACCATGGTGTTAAGTTCTGGCTATCTTTATTTTTTCTGCCATATGACTTACACAAATTAAAAGAACACAATCTCGTTAACAACTCATGCACATAGACAGACATTATACAACTGCAAGAAAAAATGCTGCATCCAGATTTGTCAGTGGCCACCTTCAACAGTGATGTTATTCCAGTACAACATCACTGTATTGAGCTCTGTATTGATTATAGCCCAGTGTCTCTCTCTTTGTATAGATCATCACCATGCTCTAAACACCAGCAACAGCTTTAAGATGATTTTTTTAATTCTGTATAAAAATGAGACAATGTATATTAGCAGTAATGTACTCCAGAGTGTGTGTTGGGGAATAACATAACTTCTCAGGTGTTGGGTGCACTTAGCCAGTGCCCAACCACCCAAGGCATGACATCCCAGCATTACCTTGCTGACAACCTCGCCTTCTCTGGCTTCTCCCTTTCCAGTTCCAGATATTCTCTCTGCTTTTGATTTTGCTTCCAGATCTCTTCCCCTGTACCTGTCACACCACCTCTTGAACTCCTCCACCATCTCTGCCTCCACCAGCCCCCTAAGCATTGCATTCCATGGCTCCAACATCCTCTCAGTGAAGTAGAACGTCCTTCTTTCTCCCCTGAATCTTTCCCCCTCCAGCTTCCACCCATGCCCTCTAGTGGCTCCCTCCTCCTTCCTCCAAAGCACCCTGACTGCTCCTCCCTATTTACCCCCTTCATGTACCTGAAGACCTCTATCATGTCCCCCTTGTCCTTTCTCTCTTCCAATGTGTACATATTCATCTCTTTGAGCCGCTCCTCTTCGGTCCTGTCCACCAAGCCCGAAATCATTTTGGTTTGCATCCTCTGGACCCTCTCCAGGATTTAAATGTCCCTCTTTAAGTGTGGCCTCCAAAACTGCATGCGGTACTCGAGGTGCGGCCGCACAAAGCAGTTATACAGAGTGAGTATCACTTCCCTACTTCTGGAGGTGATCCCCTAGCGATGCATCCCAGCATCCTTTTGGCTGTGGCTGCTGCCCTCCTACAAGTCTCCTAGTTTTTCATCTTGACATCCACCACCACCCCCAGGTCCCTTGGCCCTTGTTTCTGGCTCCCAGGTGCAGTACCTTTCATTGGCCTGCATTGAACCTCATCTTCCACTTTCTAGACAATCTTTCCAGAGCCTCCAGGTCCCCATGTAGGGCCACCCTCCACTCCTCCCATCCACCACCACCCACAGTTTTGAGTCATCCACAAACAGACTCATCTAACTCCTGATACCTGTCCTTATGTCAGAGACGTAGGTGTTGCACAGCATGGGTCCCAAGGACTGATCCCTGTGGGACCCCACGAATGACCCTCCTTGGGTATGAGACTATTTCACCAACTATGACCCTCTTGGTCCGGTACTGTAGCCAATTGCCTATCCATCTGATCATCTGGTTCCCCACCCACATTTCTCCCAGCTTATCCAACAGGCCCTCGAGGAACAGAGTCAGCAAGCTTTGCTGAAGTCTAGAAAGGATGTCCACTGGTCTACCCCAGTCCAAGGCACTCATCACCCAGTCATAGAACTCCACCGGTTTGTCTGATCTGATTTCCCAGGATGAATCCATGCTGTCCATCGTCCAGGCAACCTGACTTTTCCAGGTCCCCCACCCTCTCCTTGTCAGGCCCTCCATCACATTGCCCATCACCGATGTCAGGCTGACAGGCCTGTAATTCCATGCCACCTCCCTTGATCCTCCCTTGTGGATAAGCACTATATGTGCCACCTTCCAGACCTGGGTCACCCACCCTGTCCTCAGAGATGGTGAAAACCTCTGCCAGGGGTTTCACCATGACATCCACAAGTTCCTTCAGCACTCCGGATGCAATTTATCCAGCCCCGGTGCTTTCTCTGTCTTAAGGGACCTGAGGGTTTCCCTCACTCTCTCTTCTGTGATTTCCACTTCTGCTACCTCTTCTCCCTGCTTAGCCTTCCCCCCTTCTGCCAGTGATGCCTCTTCCTCTCCCCAGCCCCGCCGATCAGTAAGGGTTCCCCCTCCTCAGTATCACTGTTTCATCCCATGTATGATGCAGCACCCCCATTTTCCTTAGTGAAAACTGAGATGAAGTACTCATTCAGTACCTCAGCCTGCTCCCTGGGTCTTGTGCCCCTCTCTCCCCTGGTTTAAATCCTGCTAATCTGCCCCTTCACCCTTTGTTTTTCCCCAATGTATCAAAAGAACCCTTGTTCCCTCTCCTAATTTCCCTGGTCTGGTTCTGTCGACTCCCTCTATCACTCCTTGAGCACTTGGTGCCCATCGGCTGCCTTCTTTCCCCTGCACCACCTCCTTGACCTCCCTGGTCCACCAGCAGGGCTTTCGGCCCTACAGCATTTTCATCTTACTCTGGCACAGTTGCTGGTAGCATCCTGCACCCCTCTCCTGATGATTTCCCACCTACTATCAGCATGCATGCCTGACCAAATGCCATCCAAATGCTTCTTAAAGATCCTTTTCATTTCCTTTAAATCTGTCCCCCTGAAGACAGTTACCTCCGTCTTTGTTCAGCCTTCTACCCCTCCTAGGTCCAGGCAGAACCACACCATGGCATGGTCACTCCCTGCCAACGGGTCCCTTACCTCTATGCCCCCCAATCTGGTCAGTGTCTGCCAGAACCACATCCAGTACCCCAGCCTCCCTGGTCACTTCCCCCACCTGCTGAGTTAAGACTGCTTCTTGAAAGACATCCAACAACCTCTTTTCCCTGGCAACCGAGGATGTCATAGTCTCCCAGTCTGTTCCTGGCATGTATAAGTCCCTCAACACCACCACCCTTCATCTGCCCATTCTGAAGTGTCTCCAAACATCTGCCACCAGACTCTCCTCCAGCTCCTCCACCAGTGCAGGGAGGTCCATACACCATTCCTATTTTATTCTCTTGCACCCCTTGTTAGCAGGTGACCCAAATCACCCACACTGTTCCTCTGCCCTCCTCTACTCCCCATGCCAATGCGGTTTTTGACTATCATTGCTACCCTCCTCCGCTTCCCTCCCCTGTCCTTCCCTGAACATAGTGTAACACTTACAGGTTCATGTCCCAGTCATGTCCTGCATTGTCCCCGGTCTCAGTGACCGCTGCCACATCCACCGCTCCCTCAGTTAGCATCCCCTGGAGCTCATGCATTTTATCGGTTGGCCAAGCTCCATGCATTTAGCAGGACTGCCTTCCACCCTTTCCCTATACTTCCATTTCCCCTACTCGTGTTCCCGTGTGCATTCTGTTTTCCCCAGGTCTGCACTTTTCCATTCGGCCTTTTCCCCATTCCTCCAGCTCCCCAGGGGTGTGGAGAGACAGTGTCCCTCCTTTATTGACCCCCCCTTGACAGCCTTTTCTCCAAACCCTCCCCCATTTCATCTTTTTCTGTACAATACACATCATCTGAAATAGGAAAGAGTAACTCGCATACTACACAACCGAATTATCACCAAATGATTTTGTCAATGATTTTGCAGAAACTCTGGCATCTTTTACGTGGGACGCAAAACATTTGGTGTAGTGGTTGACACTTCCACAATTGGCAAATTTTCAAACCACTATAATAATAATACAGCGATAAAGGGGATAACAGCTAAAACAAACAAGCAGGAGCACCATTTGACAGTAGTCCAAAACATTACATTTTGCTTATTTTATCACTTTGCAAGAACATATCAAGCAATCGCATGTAATCTATGTATCTATCTATCTGTCTTTCTGTCTGTCTGTCTTTCTGTCTAGTATACACTATATGTGATGATTTCTCTTCAGTGGAAATAACGCTACACCAAAGCATATAATTTCTCTCAATCTGAAAAGAAATTTTACACTGACAATTCATCTAATCATTGTGGGGGTGAAGCATATTTGGTTTCGGGTGATCAGTATTAAAGTAACAGTGATATTTCCTACATTTGGCCTATATCTGAATATCGACAAATTGCTGATTGCAGGGCATGAAAGGTGTCATCATGTGTCCGTGACAGTGCCTCTGCTACTTTCACTACTTGTGCACATATAAGTAGAGGTGGTGGGCGAAGTGGGCAGAATTTGCTTCACGGATAAATCTGTGCTATTCCACCCATTTCGCATAGCGTAATGTGAAATTTCACCTGGCGGAGTGGTCAAATTTCCCCTGGCGGAATGGCGAAATTTCACCTTTTGCAGTGCAAATTCACATTACGCCTTCCGCGACGAAATTTCGTGTCCATCCATGAGCAAAATCTAACCTTATCACTGGTATAAGTTTAAAGTATTAGATCCCTGGTGGCTATGTGTCCCACCCCCCCACAAAATAAGGCCCACATGTAGAGACTAGAGACAAATCCCAGGTGGCTAGCATGCCCTCCCCCCACCTGTCCCACATGTATTTAATTATAAATAAATTATCCATGGTGGCTAGTGTTCCTTCCCCTCCACCTGAGAATAACTCACCCCACCACGGAAATGTACAGTCAGTGCCCCTCTCCGCCTGCATCCCTTCATATCTCCTCCTTTATTTTAATATCATGCTGTTAAAAGGAAAAAAAACTCTGGTGGTCTACTTTTTTTTATTGTAAACCCACTCCCGAATCCGATCCCCTCCCTAGTTCCCATAAATGCGATTCCCAAATTCCCAGTCATAGAAACATAGATTTTGATGGCAGATAAGGACCGCTTGGCCCACCCAGTCTGCCCATTTCCCTACCTATTGGATAAGCTGCTGATCCGAGTTAACCAGCAGCCTACTCCTTCCTACCCCCACCCCCTATAATTTCCTTATGACTGTCCCATGCATGCTTGAATTCCACTACTTTTTTTACTCCACAACCTCATCCGGAAGGCCATTCCATGCATCCACAACCATCTCTGTTGAAAAATACTTCCTTAAATTACCTCTGAGCCACCCCCCTTCTATCTTCAAATTATGCCCCCTTGTTCTTGTACACCTATTTTTTTGAAAGATTCTACCCTCTTGGACTTTGTTGATTCCCTTGAGATACTTGAAAGTTTCTATTATGTTCCCCCCCTCTCTCTCCTTTCCTCGAGGCTATGCATATTCAGCTCCTTAAGTCTCCCTTCATATGTCTTCTGGTGCAGACCCAGCAACATTTTAGTTGCCCTCTTCTGGACAGCCTCCATCCTGTCTATGTCCTTGCGTAGATTGGGTCTCCAGAACTGCACGCAGTACTCCAGATGGGTCTCACCAACTGTCTGTACAGAGGGATAATAACTTCCTGTTTTCTGCTGGTGATGCCGCTCTCTACGCATCCCAGTATCCCCCCAGCCCTCCTTGCTGCCCTCTCACGTTGCTTGCCCACCTTTAGGTAATCTGATATGACTACCCCCAGGTCCCTTTCCATTTTTGTTGTTGTTAGTATCTCACCCCCCATTGTGTACTCTTCTGTTGGGTTTTTGTTTCCCAGGTGCATTACCTTCCACTTCTTAGCATTGAATCTAAGCTGCCATACATTTGACCATTCCTCTAACCTTGCCAAGTCCCTTCTCATCCTTTCCACCCCACCTTTTACATCAACTCTGTTGCAGATCTTTGTGTCATCTGCAAAGAGACATACTTTTCCTTCCAGTCCCTCTGCAATGTCGCTTGAAAAGACATTGAAGAGGACCGGGCCTAATACTGAACCCTGTGGTACCCCACTAGTAACCCACCTTTCTTCAGAGTGGACTCCATTTACTATTACTCTGTGTCCTATCTACAGCCAATTTTTTTTACCCAGGCTGTCATCTTGTGACCACTCCCAGGCTGGCTAACTTGTATATTAATCTTTTGTGGGACTGTGTCAAATGCCTTGCTAAAGTCTAGGTCGGGCTTGTCCACAGCCCCTCCCTGATGTACTACTTTGGTCACCCAGTCAAAGAAATCTATCAGATTAGTCTGGCATGACATTCCCGCTGTGAATCCATGCTGCCTTGTGTCCGGAGCCCCTCTGGCCTCTAGATACTCAACAATTTTTTTCATTCAGAAGTGATTCCATCATTTTCCCTACCACTGAGGTTAAACTAACAGGTCTGTAGTTTTCTGCTTCTGCCTTGCTCCCACTTTTGTGAAGGGTAATCACATCTTCCCTTCTCCAGTCCTTGGGTACCGTCCCATCCTCCCATGATTTGTTAAAGAGGTTAGTCAGTAGTGTCACTAGTTCTACCCTTAGTTCTTTTAGAATTCTGGGATGCATCCCATCAGTCCCCTTGCTTTTGTCCACCTTCATTTTTAAAGTTCTTTCAGAACCCTTTCTTCACAATAAATGGGCTGGTATCAACTTCTGTATCCAGAGTGTTTCTACTGTTTGTTTTAGGTACCTCCGTCACTTCCTTTGTAAATAATGAGCAAAAATATTTATTTAGTGTCTCTGCCTTTTCACAGTCACTCTCTGCCCACCCTCCCTCCACTTTATTAAGCCTCACTAGCCCTCCCTTGGTCTTCCTTCGCTCCTTGATGTACCTATAAAAGGTTTTATCCCCCTTCTTAACCAAGTTGGCTATCTTTTCCTCGTTTTGGGCCTTTGCTGTTCTGACTGCCTTCCCAGCTTCCTTTTGCTTTAACTGATACAGTTTCCTGTCCTGCTCCTTCTATGATTCCTTGTACTTCCTGAATGCTTCATTTTTCTCTTGAACCTTCACTGCCACTTCCTTTGAGAACCACAGTGGTTTCTTACATCATTTTTTTGTTAATTTGCTTCACACAAAGGCTTGTTACCTCTGTGATGGCAGTTTTTATTATTCCCCATTGTTCTTCCACCCCTCCTTCCTGCCCATTTGCTACTGCAATCCTTAGGCACTCACCCATTTTGGCAAAGCCAGCCCTCCTAAAGTCCAGTACTTTTGCCTTTGTATGGCTTGACTCTATTGCTGTGTTTATTGTGAACCATACTGTTCGATGGTCGCTATTTCCCAGAGTTCTACCCACTTCTACATCTGTGATCCTCTCTTCAATTCGATTTGAGAGAACCAGTTCTAAGATTGCTCCCTCTCGAGTGGGCTCCAATACTAGTTGTCTAAGGCATGCCCCTTGTAGGGCATCTAGAATAACCCCACTCTTTGAAGTGGCTGCTGCAACTGCATTCCAGTTAACATCTGGCATATTCAGATCACCCATCAGCAATATCTCCCCTTTTTCTGCCATTCTAAGTATTCTTTCTATCCATTTACTTGTCCAGTTCTCCCCTGAGAAGAAGGTCTGTGCTCTAACCCCTGTGCAGGATTGTGGTGACATTTACGGTGTCAAGTGCCACTGGTGCTTCTGCTCCCTGTTTTCTCTTTTGTTCTGTTGCCTTGATTCCTTCCCTTATGTAAAAACTACTCCTCCTCCTCTTTTACCCTCCATTCCCTCCTGTAGATAGTATATCCTGGTATGTTTATGTCCCAGTCATGGTTTTGTGTGTACCATGTTTCTGTGACTGCCACGATATCCAGATGTTCCTCCGCCATCAAGGCAGAGGTGCCGGTGACTGCGTTTGCTCTGGCAGGACTCCTCAGTGGCAGATTCCACAAGCCTTACTGCCCCTGCCCCGGTGTAGGAGTCCAGAGATGCTTTTGAACCACAAGCATCACTGATTGCATACCTACCAAAGAGCTGGGAACGTCTTCATGAAAGGGGAGATTTTATATCCCCCGCCAGCCCGTTCCCTCCTCCCATTAAATGTGTGTAAGCGCCACCACCACGGCACGCTAAGCCTATCATCTCAGGTGAGAGGTACATATTTCTACTCTGTGGCTGTCTGTCCTAAACTCAAGCTGCTCACACGTTTCTGACTTTCTATCCCAACCAAAGCAGTCTGCTAAACTTCGAGTGGACTTGACACCCAAGCATTTCTCTCTGGCACCTATAGACTACTCACTCTTGATGCTGAATAGTTATTTAGTGATAACTGCCTAGTCAAGCCACTAATTGTGTCTTATTTCCTCACTGTCATCATCAGTTGTTCTGTACCTTATGGTTATAACTGTGCTTAGCATCAACATTTGTTCTGTACCTTAAGGTTATAACTGTGCTTTAGGTGCTACTTGTTTCACCTGTGCTTTTACTGATAAATTGTACTAGACAATCTCCTCTGTTCCACTCAAGCTCTTACCATATCCAGCTCTAGCTGCATAGAATACTAGTGTGAATTAGGCCAGGGCCCCTATCCCTCAGCTGGCCAATTCCACTGGTGCGAATCTGTCCCAGGCACCCACTCATCCCCCCAAAGGGAAGGCTGCACCCCATGGTGAAGGAAAATGGCATGCAGCCCTCCTACAAATTCCTGATGCTAGCTGGACTCATACTGGGACTCTCCCTGCTCCAAGTGGTCACTATGTTCTCGCTCTCCACAGGAGATTACTGAGAGAAGTCTCCTTACTATAAAGTGCCAGACTTCTTGTTCTCAAATACACTAGCAGTGACTACTAAAACCCCCCATTCCCTCACCTGTCTAATGTGCTCCACCAGGGTAAAGAGATGCCAAGCCCACATACCTTCTTCCGGTCTGACTGCTCTGAGACAATATCTCTCCGGCTACTCATCATAATCATTCTGGCCGGAGCTATTGAAACCAACCATGGTCGACATGCACGCTGCACCCATTTGCCCAGATATGGTGCCATGGCAAGGGACTTAAAATAGCACATCTCAACATAAGTAGTCTGCTTCAAAATCGAGATGAGCTAGTGTCATGGGTCACCCTATACAAACCAGATGTTCTTGGAGTGACTGAGACCGGGCTCAAACACTCAGTACCGGACTCTGCCTGTGTACTCCTAGGATATGAGTTAAATCGCCATGACAGACCTGGGAATAAGAGGGGGCGTGGCATTATGATCTACTACAGGGACCACCTAAAGGTCTCCCCAGTTATTCATCAGCCATCTCTCTCTTCCCCATGTGAGCAACTGCATGTACTGCTCTTACTTGTGAATGCAAAAATATTTCATGTAGCTTGCACATACAATCCCCCAAGGGCGGTCTCCCAGGGCTGACCCACCTCCTGGACTCCATTGGCCCCTGCATTGGGGACAATGAACTCATAATCCTGGGGAAATGTGAAGCACTTTGAACCTCTACTTGCCTATCTTGCCCTGACTAAACTTGTACATGAGCCAACCAGACAGTCAAATAATGGATCCTCCAACTCCCTGCCTGAATGTATCCGCTCAAACCCTCTTCATAGAATCTCCTCAGCTGGTATACTATCAGATTCTCTCCCTGACCATCCCCCGGTCTTCTGTGTTGTGAAAATTCCCTCCCCCAAACTTTCACATAAAATCCTACAAACCCGAAACTTCTCCTGGTTCGATCCTGCGACGTTTCTTGTGGACCTAAGCACAACTGACTTGCCAGGGGTATTTAGAGCCACTGACCCCTTCATTAGCAGCTTCCACTTTCATACCTGCGGTGCCCTGCAACACAAGCACGCCCCCTTGGGTCACTAGGAGGGTGCGTGGGGTTCGCCACCACATGGTTGCATGGAGTCTCCTAGGCATGAATGAGGGCCACAGACAAGTGCTGGTCCCCTTTCTAAACTTCCCTTGATCTCACATTATGCCAGCAATATAGGCACCTAACAAACAAATGCAAAAAGGCAATCAGAGTTGCCAAAAGATACCTCTGCAAGTCGGCTCTACTCCGCTCAGCCAGTGAGCCCAGATGGTTCTGGAGTAACATACAATTCCTTGTCTGCACGCCCTCTCATCCTTGGGTATCCAATATGGTAATTGGAGGTATCCTGCAACAACCCTAAGCTTTCTTCTTACTCTTCCCACCTGACAGAGGTACTTCATCACTCCCCTCCCACTGGGCAGGAGGATCACCCACCTCATCAAAGTTATACCTCTGAGCTGTGTCCAGTCAAGGACATGATGAGGGTTTTCTCTCTGACCTCTCCCAGTACTCCAGCACAGGCCTTGATAGCCTGGAGCAAGCTACTAAAACTAGCTGCCTCCAATATTGGTCCCCTAGTAGCTCATATCTTTAACTTATCACTTACAAA
Source organism: Neoceratodus forsteri (assembly GCA_016271365.2). Lineage (NCBI taxonomy): Eukaryota > Metazoa > Chordata > Ceratodontiformes > Ceratodontidae > Neoceratodus > Neoceratodus forsteri. The sequence continues at coordinate 1,148,576,446 of CM057452.1, read as the reverse complement.
GAGAGTCATCCCAGAAATTTGGAAGGAGGCGCGGGTAGTCCCGGTCCTGAAACAAGGAAATCCCCTAATCCGGGACAACTAGCGTCCGATTGCGATCCTATCCTCCCTCAGTAAGCTCCTCGAAAAGGAAGTGGCGGAGCAGCTCTCTGAGTACATACAGGTGAATTAACTTCTGTCCTGGGCCCAGCAGCGATTCGGTAAAGGGCATAGCACCACCACAGCACTGGCCTCTGTATCCGCAAGCATCCGGGCAACAACAGACGATGGCAAACTCTCTGGAGCCATATTTATTGACTTGTCCAAGGCATTCAACCTTCTACAGCACAAGGTGCTTTGAACACAGTTGAGGGCACTCGGCCTCCCCCCAGCCCCGCTATGACCTGGTTATCGGAATACCTAAAAGGAAGAACACAGAGGACCTGTTTCAACAAGTTCTATCTGATCCCTACTGGTTACCTCTCTGGCACACCCCAGGCTCTGTGTCCTGGTCCCCCGTCCTCTTCTCCCTCTTCATCAATCAACTCCTGGAGGCAGCAACTACGCCAAGCCACACTGTATGCAGATGACCTGATTTATTATATACCACTCCAGAGACATTGCTACTCTCAACAAGACTCGTGAGAGAGCTCAACAATGTCCTGGCCTCTGTAACCAAGCACAAACTAGTCTTGAACCTGGAAAAGACTCAAGGCTATGCTTTTTGTCTCAGCTGCCAAACTCAAAGCCCTACCAACCCCACTGGATGTAACCAGTCTGGATAGTACTTCCCTCCCAACAGTGCTCTCAGTCAAGTACCTTGGGGTGACACGTGACCCACTACTTGATCTGTGAAGTCACATTCTCAATGTCTGTACAGCATCAAACAGTAAACTGGGACTGGCCTACAGGGCCACATACAACCTCACCCCTGGACACCAGCTGTCCCTGGCTGAGAGGTGTCACTTCCTTCCTTAGTTATGGAATACACCTATTTGGCCTCCCAAAACACACATAATGATGTAGCACCTACAAACAACATTGGTCGCTTGCCCCTCGCCACACCTCGCCTCACCTCACCACTGTGAGTTATACGAAAAGCTAAGTGCTGTCTCTCCCAGCAAAATACCCAGACTTGGAGAACCTTAGAACTGGAACCTCCAGGCTAGCACTGAATCTTTCTCAGCAGATCTCTCCCCATATCCATTAGGTCCATGCCGGGGATAAAAAGTTCCCCATGAACCAAATAGTGGGCAGCTGCTGTGTTTCGCCCTGCAGAACAGCAGCTCACCTGTGGGTGGCCTCAACTTGATCCTTTTTTTGGCTCAAAGTCGAGCAGCTGCCAGTTGGGGTTGCGCCAGCACTACTCTGCACAGCCGATTGAATATCAGGTTGTGCAGTTTATGCATGGTTCCTCCACCTCATGTTGAGCATGCATCATTTGCATTGCGCTGCTGCTCAGCCTGTTTTCAGTGAAGCAACTGCCTCCTGCTGAATATCGCAGAGTAAGCAATGTCAGACACATGCACACCAAGCCTATTTAGCATGGAGCCTTTTGAATATATGGGCCAGTGTGCCTTTTTTTAGTTAGAGTCAAAATTACAGTAGCAACATATGTGCAGAGAAAGCTGAAGGGGACTCGAGGCTTATCAGTTTTCGATGCTGCATGCATGCACAATTGAGAGCAAAAATTAAACCTGAAAATAAGACACAAAACATGAAGCCTGACAATGGAAATGTACAGTATACACTACACAATACTCATGTTACAGTTATCTAAAACTAAATGATACTGTTGCTTCAAAGGACATTAACGGTATTGTACCAGGAAATACATTTTAGGCAGAAGGGTGCATGAACAAACAACATTGAGAGAGGGAAATTATTTTGAAGTCTGGTGACCCAGATGAATTGCATCCACATTGAAACATAGAATTTTCACGGCAGATAAGGACCGCTTGGCTCAACCCATGTTTGCCCATTTCCCTACCTAATGGATAAAGTGAAGATCCTAGTTAACCAGTAGCCTACTTCTTCTTGCCCCCACCACCTAGAATTGCCTTATGACTGTGCCATGTGTTTTTGACTCCACAACCTCCGCTGGAAGGCTGTTCCATACATCCACAACCCTCTCTGTGAAAAAATACTTCCTTAAATTACCCCAGGCTGCCCCACCTTCTGTCTTCAAATTGTGCCCCCTTGTTCTTGAAAACTTTTTTTTTTGAAAGATGCTACCCTCTTGGACTTTGTTGATTCCCTTGAGTTACTTCAACGTTTCTATCATGTCCCCCCTTTCCTCGAGGCTATACATATTCAGCTCCTTAACTCTCTCTTCATATGTCTTCCGGAGCAGACCCAGGACCATTTTAGTTGCCCTCCCCTGGACAGCTTCCATCCTGTCTATGTCTTAGCAGAGATTGGGTCTCCAGAACTGCACTCAGTACTCCAGATGTGGTCTAACAAGCTGTCTGTACAGAGGAATAATAACTTTCTGTTTTCTACCAATGATGCCTCTCGATGCATCCAGGTATCACCCCCAGCACTCCTTGCTGCCCTCTCACATTGCTTGCCCACCTTTAGGTCATCTGATATGACTACACCCAGGTCCCTTTTAATTTTTGTTGTTGTTAGTATCTCACCCACCCACTGTGCACTCTTCCCCTGGGTTTTGGTTTCCCAGGTGTCTTACCTTGCACTTAGTAGCATCGCATATAAGCTGCCATACATCTGACCTTACACTCTAACACGCCAAGTCCCTTCTCATCCTTTCAACCACACCATGTGCATCAATTCTGTTGCAGATCTTTGTAATCACTGCAAAGAGACATACTTTTCATTCCATTCCCTCTGCAATGTTGCTTATAAAGACATTGAGAAAGGACAGATTTAATACTGAACCTCATGTACCCCACTAGTAACCCACCTTTCTTTGGAGTGGACTCCATTTACTATTACTCTGTGTCCGATTCTCCAGCCAATTCTTTACCAATGCTGTCATCTTGGGACTACCCCCAGGCTGGCAACTTGTATAATATCTTTGTGTGGGACTGTGTCAAATGCCTTGCTAAAGTCTAGGTAGGCCATGCCCACAGCGCCTCCCTGATCTACTACTTTGGGCACCCAGTCAAATAAAATCTATCAGATTAGTCTGGCATGACTAGCCCACTGCGAATCCATGGTGCCTTGGATCCTGTGCCCCTCTGGCCTCTAGATACTTGAAAATTATGTCCTTCTGAGTGATTCCATCATGTTCCCCTAACACCGAGATTAAACTAACAGGTCTGTAGTTTCGACTCTGCCTGCTCACTTTTGTGAAGGGAATCACATCTACCCTCCTCAGTACTCAGGTACAAACCCATACTCCTATAGATTTGTTAAAGAGGGTAGTCACTGGTGTCACTAGTTCTACCCTTAGTTCTTTTTCAGATTCAGGATGAATCCATCAGGAACCCATTGGTTTGTTCACCTTCAGTTTTAATAGTTATTTCAGAACCCTTTCTTCTGTAAATGGGCTGGTATCAACTTCTGTATCCAGGGTAGTTTCGACTGTTTCATGTGGAACCTCCACCTCTTCCTTTGTAAATACTGAGCAACAATATTGGTTTAAGTATCTCTGCCTTTTCACAGTCACCCTCTGACACCCCTCCCTCCTCTTTATTAAGCCTCACTATCCCTACCTTGGTCTTCCTTAGCTCTCTGATGTACCTGTAAAGGGTTTTATCCACCTTCTTAACCGAGTTGTCTATATTTTTCTTGGTTTGTGCATTTGATGTTCTGACTGCCTTACCAGCTTCCTTTTGCTTTACTGATACAGTTATCTGTCCTGCTCCATCTGTGATTCCTTGTACTTCCTAAATGCTTTCTTTTTCTCTTGAACCTTCACTGCCACTTCTTTTGAGAACCATAGTGGTTTCTTTCTTCGTTTAGTTTTGTTTATTTGCTTGAGAAAAAGACTTGTTAGCTCTTGTGATGGCAGTTTTATTATTCCCCATTGTTCTTCCACCCTCCTTCCTGCCCATTTGCTAGTGCACTCACCATTTTGACAAAGTCAGCCCTCCTAAAATCCAGCACCTTTGTCTTTGTATGGCTTGACTATATTGCTGTGTTTATTGTGAACCATACTGTACGATGGTCCTGTAGGGCATCTAGAATAACCCCACTCTTAGAAGTGACTGCTGCAACTGCACTCCAGTTAACATCTGGCATATTCAGATCACCCATCAGCAATATCTCCACTTTTTCTGCCATTATAAGTATACTTTCTATCATTTCCTTGTCCATTTTCTCCATCTGAGAAGGCAGTCTGTACACAACACCGGTTTGGATTGAGCTTCCATTGCCGGTCTCCAAATTTACCCACAGTGCTTCGTTGACTAATTGTCTGGCCTATATACCGCCCTATGCACTTACACTCTCTCTTTACTCACTCCCCCACTGTCAATTGTCTCCTTTCCCCCTTCCCTTCTACCCGCGCTCCCCATCTCCCCTCTCACCTACTGTCTCCCCTTCACAGCCCATCACCCATACTCCCTCCTTCCATACCCCCATCTTGCTTTGCTATTCCCGCCTTTCTAGCTTGTTACATCTCCCTTTAGCTCAACTTCGGCTACTTACACTAAGCTCTGATATCTTTACCTGTTATGAAACTTGCACTTAAGTACCTCCCGCTGCCTAAATGTGTACAATGATATGTTTTCAAAACCTGATTGTTCATGTTCAGCTCTGTTTCCAACTCGCTGTGTAGTCTAGATCCTGTTAACTCGGTTATTGTTTGATATTGTGGTGTACTTGGTGGTTCTCCCTATGCATATACCCCATTGTAATCACTTCCACCTATGCTTCGTCTCTGATTCTTCTATTGTTAAGCTCAACCATCTATATGTTACTAGCCTACTCTGTAACCACCACCCCAGGTCGCACCATGAGATGAGCATCTTTTTGCTCAGTGTGCCTTTCCTGGTGAAACATTTTCAATAAATAAATAAATTCTCCTCCCTGTTTCCCATTTTGTTCTGTTGCTTTGATTCCTTCGCTTATGTAAAGAGCTACTCCTCCCCCTCTTTTACCCTCCCTGTCCCTCCTGTAGATACTGTATCCTGGTATGTTTACGTCCCAGTCATGGTTTTGTGTGTACCACATTTCTGTGACTGCAACGAGGTCCAGATGTTCATCCTTCATCAAGGCCACTAGTTCAGGAAGCTTGTTACTCAGACTATGGGCATTGGTACTCATTGATCTACATTTTTTGATGGCTTTACCTTCTGTTGCAGCATCCCCCACTGACATTTCTTCCTTGGTCTTTTTCTCATTTTGTACCCTGTTTTGTAGGGAGATGCTGGGATTTTCCAGCTATGTATCAGTGCCTCCCCCTTGACTGGTTTAAAAGCTTCCCAATGAAGAATTTAAGCTGATTGCTCAAAAGACTTGTTCCCTTCCTGGACAGATGCAGACCATCCTGCCAGTATAGGCAGGTGTCCCTCGTGGTGGAACCCCAGTCCCCAATGAAGCCAAACCCCTGTTCTCAACACAATTTTTCAACCAGTTATTAAACTGCATGGTGCGAAGTACCCTCACCTCACTCATGCCATTGAGAGGCAGCACATCTGAGAAGGATACTGTGTGTGCTACTTGTCTTATGCCCCTCCCCAATTCTACAAAGTCCTTCTGCACTGCGCTAATCTCATGTTGAGCCAAGTCATTTGTCCCTAGGTAGACAATGACATCCAGCTCAGACTACCGTACAGCTGTTCTCGTGATTCTGAGGATGCGCTTCCTCTCTCCCTGCAAGCCATGGCACCAGGCATGCACCTTAATTCAGTTTTCCCTGCTCCCCCAAGTTCAATCACCCTAACAATTGAGTCACCCACCAGTAGCTTCTTCCTTTCCTTGCAGTGTCCTCTGCCTCAGTCCTGTGTGCCTCCCTTGTGATAGTTGTCCTCTGCCTCCTTAGTGTCTTCTGCGGGTGCATCCATAGGGGAGCTATGTTCCCCCAGAATGGTGTATGGATTGTGGAGTGGAACAATTGACTGGGTGTGCCTCTGTTCCACCATCCTCACCCTCCCTGAGCCCACTGTGGTCCAACTGCTGTGCTTTCTTCGCAACCTCTGAGGTAGTGGTGGTGGGTCTGGTGCTCCCTGGATGGGGGTGGTTCCCTTCATACCATCCAGTGTGGCCTGCGGGAAGGTTCCCTTACTATTGTCGAGTGTGGCCTGAAGATGGTCAACCTCCTCCCTCAGGGCAGAGAGTTGTCTGCAAATAGGGCAGCATCAAGATGGAGCAAGGCCTTCAATCTCTCGCTATTAGGAGGTCATTTAGTAGCCGCACAAGTGCTGTCTCATGACTATGCATTTTCCTAAATACAGACAGGAGAGAAGCATAGACATTGGTGTTGGTCACATGATCATCCAACTGTGATGCAACCACCTTCTCAATAACTTTACCCACAAAGGGTAAGTTAGAGACAAGCATGTAATTAGACATACAGTCCGGGTCCAAGGAGGAATTATTAAGACGGGGCTTAACTACATACTCCTTAAGAGGATCTAGAAAGATACGCCTCTCCAAGGACCTCCCGACTATCTCAGCAAGGACTGGTCCTATTTTTTCCAGACAATCCACTAAGAGTCATTTGGGGCCCGGGTCCAAATTAAAGTTTGTCGGAGGCAGTGATTGGTTGACCATCACAATGTCACTGATTGTGGGGAGGCTGAAATCAGACCACACAAATTGGCTGCCGACATCTCCTGGCGACCTTCACAACTCCCATTTGAGAGGGTCAGATGGACCTTGGGTATGATTTTGGCAAGCTTATCTGCAAAGAACAGAGCAAACTGCTCACACCGTTCTTGAGAAAATGCTCTTCCGGGCTGAAGACAGATTAGATTGCACAATCTGTCCACACTGCCGAAGAGCTGAGCTAATCACTGACTAATTGGTACAGTAGCAGGACGCTGTACATCAATGGTAACTCTGGCTAAGTAATGCCGACCAGCAACGCAGAACAAAGATCACATTGAACACATGGTTTAAACACATTTTACCGATCAGTGGCAAGGGCACAGCTTGACTATACCGTTAAGTTGGCATCTTTACATGAAGGAAGCGTGCAGACTGAACACACAAATGTAAGATAAGTGGCAGTGTGGCTGTGTAGGACAGTAATGTGGTTGTACATGACAGCTATGACAGAGACATAGGCCATGGTAAGTGAATGGTAGCTCAAGTAATGGTGTATGTGAGTGTGGATGCAAATGTGGTTGTTGGTTGCAAAGTTTGGCTCTGATGGATAGGAAAGTTAGGCAGCATGACCTGTACAAAACTCAATTGTTGGTGTAGGTAGGCACTGTTGGCAAGCAGATTAGTCACAATGTTGTTAGTACAGGCAAGATGCATGTATAGCAGATCTCCATATCTAGCCAAACAAGCATTTGCGTAGTTACAACAGTGTGACGGCCAGTGTCTGTGTCACTGTTTTAAAGCAATGGGTCACACAGAAACTGCATGCTACATCTGTAGTCTTTAAGCAATGTTCACAGTATAAGGTGGTCTATCTACAAACACAAGATTGTTGTACTGTCAATAACATTGAAACTGCGACATGACATAGCATGCTATTCTATGTGTAAACGTTCTCTGGCACTGTGTGGTAAGATTATATCATTTCCAATTTAGTTATTGAACAGTGATTGAAGTTATCACAATGTTACAGATGCTGAATCGGTGATCTAGAGAACAAGTAGCCATTGTCAAGACATAAAAGCATGACAGTTGGTGATAGTACTGTTGCGTGATCCTCTACTGCCTAAATGAAAACATTATGAAATATTTTTATCATCAATATCAGAAGAATGTTCCATTGAATTTATTGCCATGGCATCCGCACAAGCTTTTAAAATGTATAATTACTTATCAATTGGTGTAACAATGCCATACACCTGGTGACATAAGACCGCCACAACCTAGACAGAAGCGCATACCTGCATTCATATCTGGGGTTATGTCACCACTGTTCCACTAGTGCTAACGACATATGCCTGTTGATACCATTATAGAAACAGCACACTGATTAGTGTGTAAAGACACGCACAAGCTTGCACACACTAAAACTAGATAAAAAAAAAAAAATAAACTACACAGGAAGGTGTATAGACAGGTGGTGAGTGATGCAATGCACTGGCTGTGTAGCAACAGTCTTCCTGGAGACAGCGTTGATTTCCGATTTGGAGGTACCCCTCCATTCAGAGCTAAGTCGAGTTTTCTAGTATCCATGATAACCTGGCAATGATTCCTGTTAACTCTGATCCCACACACATGGACCAATATGGCACCTCCACCACTACATAAGAGGTTGCTTAGAAACACTAGCAGTTGTATCGGCATGTGCTCGCTGACTGTGCTGGTGGTGGAACAGAGCCAAAGACATCCAGTTGTTCCGCTCCACAATTATTTCTGCATGGTGAAGGAGCATTGCTGCTCTATAGAGGAACAACAGTAGAGACCGATGAGGACGCTGTGAACCTCCACAATGGCCTCCTCATTGTAGGGTGTTGCTCATGTGTCCCAGTCACCGGAGTGGTTATCCTGATGTAACACTACAATGGATGGATCACCATCTTGCCAGTGGTGAAGGTACCAAGGTGTCAACCAGTCCACTCAATTCTGCACTACAGAAAGTGGATGAGATGGGGATTTCAAACTCTGCAAACCCACCACCATATAGATCTATGTCTGTAATTTACTTCTCAACCCTGTCCCAATGCCTTTGTAACCTTGATGCTGAGAGCTCCTCGGGGAAATTCACTGAGTTTCCCACCCAACCACAGATACCACACACTGCTAAGAACATCTCCTGTACATCTTCCACGGTACTGGGCTCTAGGTGATTTGTTCTGAGTTGCACAGTGATATGAGACTTCACTCCCACCGTCATCACTCATTTCTCAATACATTTGCTTACTCTACATGCTGTTAAATATGGCATACACTCCACTCATCTCATTCTCTACCTGACTCCATTAGGTCCCCATGTCACCTCCCAGTCATATAATCACCTAATACATGTACTGTCACCACCAACCCTTACACTACCCTCATTGTTCCCACTACGACAAACCCCTTTTCATCAGTGTACTCTCCTTCCATAAATTCCCCACTACCACCACCAGCAATGGATGATGAACAAGAGGGAAACTCGGTTGAGAACATCAAGGGGAAATGTGACCGGGAAAAGGGGATGCTGTTCGTCACTGGGGACCTAAATATGCTGTGGCCAGACATGGATATCATGACATCAGCGACGGCCCGGGAGCAGAGGATCATGGATGTGATTCAAGATGACTTTCTGTAAACACCAGTAGGGGAACCTACTGGGGTGGGAATCTGTGCAATGGTATGGCATAAAAATGTGATGGGCAACAAGCCGTGCATGAGGACCAGCGAGGTGCAAGAGGCGGTAAGGGATAAAAAAGCTGGCTACGAACATGTAAAGCAATCCATGGTGGAAAATAATTTGTCAGCTAGAGGGGTTGAAAGTGCGGCATGGGGAGCAAACGCGATGATGTGGGTGACACCATAAACCAGTGGCCTACACATCTCTCATTTACCGGCCCCCCCCACCAAGTCCTATGATAACCCGGTGCACTGGTACAATGGTCAGCATTACACCAGTATCAGATACATTGCTCGGTATTCTGCTCTCACTATGCACTATTGGCCATCGTACTGATGTAGAATTAGTATGTGTTATTTGAATTACAAGCTTTTCTGACTTTGTGTCAAATGATGTGCCCTTTTTTCTGTACAATATTTTTTGTATCATAACTATACAGCAGAAAGTGCTGTAACCGTGTGTGTTGTGTCGTATGAAATCTGTGTTAAAAATAATCTTTCTATACTGTCTGTACCTTGTATTCTCAGGGCTCGGGACAGAAAACTGTTACTAGTGTGTCTAGTGCCCTTGATCAGTCCTAAATAAATAAAAATGAATGACACAAATTTGAATGTACTCCAGTACAAAAAAAAGGCATTTGACAAGAAGTACTGGAACAGCAAGGCACTCAATGTGAGGTACCTTGTAGACCACTGTCTGCTAGCAAGACTGTGAGACAAAGACAAGATGGTACCTAAGTGCATCAAAACATTTTGACTAAGGGACTTACAAAAGAACATTGGTAGCCTCAGACAAGACATTACATCTTTTGTGGAAAGTCCAGAGAGCCTTTCATCATTGTCTGGCACTACAAGAATGAAGACAAAGGTCTCTGAAGGGGGTAGGACTGCTGCTTGAGATAATGAGCTGAGCTCAAGCTGCTTATTTATATTTATATTGCAACAATGTCACGTACATTCAAAGGCACAGTCAAAGACAGCATGCAAGCCTTGAAGTGGGCTACACAAAAAGGAGTAGCAGAAAGAGGTGATAACGTGGAAACAAAAACACATGATCTAGGCACACAAAGACCAACATGAATTACAATGACATACTGACTTGCATCAATTGTTTGTCTGCAAAGGTCTGAGAAGAGGCCATTGAGAGTTGAAGACAAGTAATCTTATTCACTTGCATAAATATTGTGAAGGGGAGTAGTCCCAGGGGAGATACCTAAGCAAGAGTTGCATTTGATGGAAGGAAACATGGTTTGAAAGCAGAAAACATAAAACTTGAATTGAAGCAAGGGTATACAAGAGTACGATTGGGCACATGGAATAAATTTGAACAATTATGCAAAAAAAAAAAGGTAGAACGCATCAAGCATTACAACGACCAATAAATGGTATATGATAGTGCCTTCGGATAACAGTTCTAAAATACAACACACCAACAAGAAAAAAGTGATGATCTCATGTTGTAAGCCATGGGTTGTGAAAGACATGATGCATCCTTATAGTAGTGGTCTTGGACAAACATGACAAAAAAAAAAAATGCTTTCTTCGCAAGTTTGTAGAGATGGTGCCATACCCATTGCTGGCTCATACTCACACAGCAAAGAAAAACATGTTCAAAAAGCATGCCATGATTTACTGCATGGATAACTGCATCCGGCTGTGGTAACACTATGTCCATGTATGTAAAGACACCGTGTGCTGGATATTCAAACTGGGCTATTTTGTGGCACGAGCCCTTGCGCTGCCCAAAAGAGTTGTGCAGGGGTATGGCCAGGGCGATATTCAAAGTAGTTGCGCTATTGAGCAACTACTTTGAATATCACCCCACGGCCACATCCACTGTGCATTGCACAGTTGAACTGGCGCTACCGCAAGAGGTCAGAGTGGAGCATTCAAGTTGCTGTGGCACAAGAACCATTGCACCATGCAAATTTCCCATTTTCAAAAGGTGACCTGCAAATGGGGCCAAAATTCATGAAAGGTGCAGGGTGGACATTTGTAGCTATTTATGGCACTATTTTGATTAGCCATTAGCAGGCAGGTGTGCCGATCCACGAGGACTTGCATGGCACCCTGCCAGTAAGCGCCATTGGTGACCAACACCCCTGCAGCCCGATCGTGGGCAAAGTGTTAAACATACCCCCACCCCCCGACTGGCCCAATCGCAGCCAGCAAAGTGTCAACCACCACCAAGAACATATCCCTGATGGTATCCCTGGTGGTCCAGTGGACCACTAAGCCCAATCACATATCTGGACTGACTTGTATGGTATGGGCTGCACACCCATGGGCTCTTGCTCTGCACCAGTGGGCATGCAGCCATACCGGGCAGTCAGTTGGAGGTGGAGGCAGCCAGGTGTGATGCTGCTGGCTGCGGGGGATGGTGCTTCATGGGTGGGTGGGTGGGGGCCACTAGATCACCAGGGATATGGTCTTGGGGGTTTAAACAGTTTGCAGCCCGCCATCAGGCTTAGCGGTAAAGTGGACCACTAGGGATATGTTCTTGGTAGGGGTTAAACATTATGCAGAAAGAAATAGGGCTTAGCAGTCTACTGGACCACAAGGGATATGGTCTGGGGGGTGGGACACTTTGGTGCTGTGATCAGGCCGAGTAGGGGGTGGGTTTTATTTTCAATTGTGCCCTTGATCAGGCCCGTTGGGGGCGGTTTTACACATGCCCGTGATCAGGTCAGTCGGGGAGGGGTATTTTATATATGCTGCGATCAAGGGAGGGGTTACATATGCCCATGATTGGGCTGCAGGGGCACAGGGAGTAGGTTGAGGGCCACCACAGGTGGCAGCTGCTGTATTGCACCCTGCAATGCGGCAGCTCACCTGTGAGTGGCCCTGGAGTTACTACTTTTTTTTGGGATCAAAGTTGTGCAGGCACCAGTTCGGGGTTGCGCCTGCACAACAAGTCTGCGCAGCCCACTGAATATCGGGCTGTGCAGTTTATGCATGGTTCCTCCGCCTCCATTTCAGCATGCATTCATTTGCTTTGTGCTGTAGCTCAGCTTGAATTGGAGGGCGCAACTGCCTCCAGCAGAATATGGCAGAGTGGTGCAATTTCAGACTTGTGCAGTTGCAACTCTATTGCGCAGGGTGCAACCCTTTTGAATATCCAGCCCCGTGTGCATTTTTTTAGTTGCCAGTCAAAATAACAGTAGCAACATGTGCAGAGAAAGCACAAGGGGACAAGAGATTATCAGTTTCAATGCTGCATGCACAATTTAGAGGCAAAAATTAAACCAGAAAATAAGACACAAAACATGAAGCTTGACAATGGAAAATTACAGTATGCGCTAGGCAATACTCATGTTCAGTTAGCTAGAACTAAATGCTACTATTGCTTCCAAAGTACATTATTGAGTATTGTACTAGGAAATACATTTAGACAGAAGGTCGTGAACCATAACATTGAGAGAAATTACTTTTAAGTCTGGTGACTGGCAGTGCATCCACATGTAGGTGAAATCAGTGGGTTGTGCAGACAAGTGCATGGCTAGACAGTGCAAGGTGAAACAAATTTCCGGGCCACATAAAATTACGAGGGGACAATAACACCAGCACATAGCGCTATAGGTGTAGGCTTTTGTTCATGAAAAAAAAAATGCTAAATTGGGGCATAGAAGGGAAAACAATGAAAGACAGGACTTGGTCACCATACTAGCACCACCACACCCCACATAGTGATCTTGTTCTAGGTCAAACCAAAAATATTGTTTCATTTGGTTTTGTTCATGGCAAATAAAAATGCAAAATTGGTGCATAGAAGGGAAAACGTTTAAAGACATGGACTGGGTCACCATACCAGCCCCCGTCCACAAACACCACATAGTCATGTTAGTCTAGGTAAAGAGAAAAATATTTTCTGTTTTGCTTTTGTTGCTGGCAAATGAAAAAAATTGTAACTAGGGGCAGAGAAGGGAACACAATGAAACACATAGACTGTGAAGTAATACTAGCCCCCCCCCACCCACATAGTGAGCTTGGTCTAGGTCAACTCAGAAATATTTTTTTTTTTGGTTTTGTTACTGGCAAACGGAAAAATGCTGAACAGAATAAGAAAAGGGAAAACAACGAAAGACATGTACTGTGAAGATATACTAGCCCCCACCACCACCACCACATAGTGATCTTGGTGTCGGTCAAAAAAAACATATTTTTTCATTTGATTCTGTTGCTGGCAAATGAAACAAATGCTCATTTGTGTAAGATAATGGAAAAAAATGAATGACATTATTTTTTTAAACGAACAATCAGTTCTACGTCTGAGGAAATCATACAAACCGCACGAATGTCCTACAGGTAAAAAAAAAAAAAGGTGATAATATGTTTACATTGAGCTTCATCCAATAGAAATTAAAAATGGATAAATTTGATGGGTAAACACCCGAGCCAAATGACTAAATTGGTTGTTTGGCTTCGCGGCTGAGTTAGATGTGCTCTATGGCAGCTAGAAATAAACGCCTACTCTGTCAGGGAAGGCTGCTGCAGCGCTGCTACTGCTGAGAGGTTAGTGTGGTTAATGAGAGAATTCCAGTACAGAAACAGCAAGAATGGATCAGTTGAAGGGTATGGCTACAAACTGAGTGTATGTCCCTCTATTTCACTGACTGTAGGTAGACGCATGGAGCGGCCGCATAGTAAAACATGTACCCTCGAGGTAATCATAAGGCACGATATCTGGTTGATTTGAGGAAGATAGCATGGCCTAATGATTGGAGTACAGTGATTGTTAATAACAGAACACCAGTACCAGTCTCAGCACAGTTACTGACTCACTCGGGGAACATGAGCGAGTCACTTGATCTCCTTGTTCATCAGTTTTCATGCATGGAACTGAGCAGAAGCAAGACTTACACCTAAAGCTACAGGATGGGTTATAGCAAAGCTGTCATACCCCATGTAAATAATTGTATTAACAATTCTACCTGCAAGACATTCATTTCTGTGGAAGTTTTTTTTTTTTTTTAATACTGGTGCCTGTTCGCCTCTTTCACTGCCTTTTAGTAAATGCTAGTCAGTGAAATTGCATGGATCCAGTCATGGACCAGCCAGAACATCTAATAGTGGAAGGCCATGGCTTCACTTTCTGTAGCCAGACCGACTGTACGCTGGCTCCAGCCTTTGTACATGAAGGGTTGCTGCTAGGAAAGAGTAGTGCAGCATATATGAACCAGCTGATGACGGGGCTCACTAGGTCAAATAATGAAGCATACATGTGGGAGAAACAGCCCAAAAATATACCAGATGCTGCACCTACGATAGGAACTTACAAAACAGCAGAAGCAGCAATAGGATGGGAGCTGCGGGAATGAACAGCACACAGCACCTGTTTCCAAGCCAGCTGGAAAGAATGACTGGAATGCATGATCACAGGCACACTGATCACGCGGGTGCATGAGACCTGGTTGGTTACTCACATGCTGTGCATGGTGGGAGGTCCGCCCCAAAGATGGACAATAAGTCTGACCTGAGGGAATGTGGATTATGCATTATAAAATTCAATATATGCTTTGGCTGACCAACAGAATGGTAAACTAATTATTGTTGCCTCATAATGAATGCTAGTCATTACAGAAGTTCGCATTCTGAGAAACACTGAAATCAACAGGTACTAAGGCTGACAGTGTCTCTTTAAGTACTGCTGTTCCCAGGTGTGTAGTGGATCATCCATCCCATAATGTAGTGCCAAAAAACCCTGCTCCACAACCATTCATGCGCCGGTGTCCAGCACATTCCGTCGCAATCCATCATGGCCTGCCACCAACTGAGTTGTAATACCTGCTGTTACAGTATGCACTTAATGACAGCTCAGTCAGCACCCTGCATCTCTTCTTGGTCAGTTTCTCACCTGTGCTGCCAATCAGTATCCATTCCTGGCTACTCACGCTTACAGCAAGATAGAGCAGGCAGGGGAAGTGGTGTGGCCATGTACATTACTACCTCCCTCAAATTCTCAACAGGTTACTCCGCCTCTAACTCAGCGACACGTGATGCTTGAGCAAGTTCAGGTGTCCATTCCATTTACTTTCCCTAGCTTTGTAGCTGGTATCTACTGCTGTCCTACCGTGCAGGCCTCTATTATTCTTGACCTCCTAACTTCCATCATTTCTTTCTCCAGCTCTGTGGACCTCTACATCATCCACTTCCCAAAGGCAGTGTCCCTGCCTCCTCTGGTGACCACCATCCTATCTATCCTTCACACGCTACCTAAACTTTATGAACACAGTCATCTCACAGCTTACCTCATATTTGACTCCTCCTAATTCACCCCTTCCCAATCTGGTTTCAGGAAAAAAGTGATCCACTGCCACCTCCTTACTTCAGCTTAGTGACTATATCCCGACAGGGATGGCCAATGGCCAAATCACCTGATTAATTTTGGCCATCCTGGTTAAGGCCTTCAACACTGACTACCACTCCATTCTGTTAGACTACCTGTCAACAGCTGGTTTAGGTCCCGCAGCAACAAACTTGCTCAAAGCAAACCTCACTGGTAGAACACAACCAGTCAAGATTTCTGATGCCATTTCCCCTCACATACAGAAAAGCACGTCTTTCTTGCAGAGCTCAGTGTTAGTGCCCTTATTATTCTCCATCTTTCTAACTGACCTTCCATCAGTCTGCTCACTGTCCACCATACACAGGTACGCTACTGATACGGTTCTTATACATATGTTTCAACCCTGTCGATGTTCCATTAAACTTGCAGCATGACTTTGACAAAGTTCTTATCTGGTTTGCTAACCATCCACTGTTTCTTAATGACAAGAAGACTGTGTCCATGACCATTGTCACAATGCAGAGACTCAATAGGATTGCCTCCATGCCCACTTTCCTCAACCTTGATGATAATCTGCTTGAGTACACATCCTCCTTCAGGTACTTTGGTGCTTGGCTGGACCAACAGCGAAACTGCTCCGGACATATTGACGCCATCCTTAAAAAAGGATATCCCAAGCTTGGTGCCCTGTTCAGCAACTATAGCTGCATCCCTCCTCCTATTTATTTAGAAAATTTCCAAAAGTGTGGAAAAGGTCTCTGACTGAAATAAGGACTCCAGCAGGAACATAGAACCGCTGATAGATTCAGAGGTTCATCAGGAAATCAAGGTGTTACAGACATAAAAGTGACGCTGTAACACCATGAGCAATGTTACAATCAAAAGGTCCATCATTCTGCCCCTGGCTGGAGCTTACTTCGATGGATGGCGGGGCGAATTGGCATGGCAGCTGAAAAATAATTCAGCTTATCTTCACGAGAACGATGATGCCTCGTTCCCCACCACCTTCCATACACAAAATTCAATATGCATTGCAAATTGAGGGGGGGGTAGTAACAAGAACAAAAAATGAACGGGACCTGGGGGTAATCATATTAGATGACCTTTAGGTTAGCACGCACTGTGAGAAGGCACTAGGGAATGCCGGGGGTATACTGGGATGCATAGGGAGAGGCATCAGCAGCAGAAAACTGGAAGTTGTTATCCATCTGTACAGACAGTTGGTGAGACCCCATCTGGAGTACTGCATCCAGTTCTGGAGACCCTATCTCCGCAAGGTCATAGGCAGGATAGAGGCAGTCCAGAGGAGGGCAACTAAAATGGTGCAGGGTCTTCAAGAGAAGCCGTATGAGTAGAGACTAAAGGAGCTTAATATGTATACCCCTGAGGAAAGAAGGAAGGGGGGGACATGACAGAAACTTTTAATTACCTCAGTGGAATCAACAAAGTCCAAGAGGGTAGCATCTTGCAGAAAAAGAGACGTGCAAGAACAAGGGGACACAATTTAAAGATGGGGTGCCATTCAGGGTCAATGTGAGGAAGTATTATTTGACAGAGAGGGTAGTGGATGCATGATGAGCCTGAGGAGGCTGTGGGGTCTAAAACTGTGGGAGAATTCAAGAATACGTGGGACAGACATAAGGCAATTCTTGTAGGGGGGAAGGAAGAAATAGGCAGTTGGTTAACTAGGATCTGCGGCCTATCTTGTAGGTAGGGAAATGGACAGAATAGATGGGCCAAGCGGTCCTTATCTGCAGTCAAAGTCTATGTTTCTATGCTGCTGTAGCAGATTTGCTGTCATGTGAGGCATACAATGAGGTGGGCAAGCAATGTGAGAAGGCAGCAAGGAGGGCTGCTGGGATACAGGGATGCATAGGGAGAGGCATCACCAGCAGAAAACAAAAAGTTATTATCCCTCTGTACAGACAGCTGGTGAGACCACATCTGGAGTACTGCGTGCAGTTCTGGAGACTCAGTCTCCGCAAAGACATATACAGGATGGAAAGTGTCCAGAGGAGGGCAACTAAAATGGTGCAGGGTCTGCACCGGAAGAACTATGAAGAGAGACTTAAGGAGCTTAATATGTATATAGCCCCAGGAAAGGAGGTAGAGGGGGACATGATAGAAACTTTCAAGTACCTCAAAGAGAATCACGAAGTCCAAGAGGGTAGCATATTTCAATAAAGAGGTGTCAAGAACAAGGGGCACAATTTGAAGATAGAAGCGGGGTGGCTCAGAGGTACTTTAAGGAAGAATTTTTTCACAGAGAGGGTTGTGGATGTATGGAACAGCCTTCCAGAGGAGGTTGTGGAGTCAAAAACAGTGGTGGAATTGAAGCATGCATGGAACAGTTATAAGGCAATTCTAGGTGGTGGGGGTAGGAAGAAGTAGGCTGCTGGTTAACTAGGATCTGCAGCTTATCCATCAGGTAGGGAAATGGTCAGACTGGGTGGGCCAAGCGGTCTTTATCTGCCATCAAATTCTATGTTTCTATGTTTCTATACACTCTACCCAGATGCTGCTTGTCCTGTCACCCGTTCACCACTACCATATGATATACTGTACTACAGAGTCCTCCAGAATTATGACTGACTCATTTATGGGCTCTCTCCCTCTCTCTTTAACTCTCTGTTTCCCTGTATCTACCTCAGTATCACTTCCTCTCTTTTTCTGCATGCTCTTTTCACTGCCTCAGAAAAGATCCTTTTCCCCTAGCCCCCAAGCGATTCACCCCTTCTGCCTCCTCCGGTCTGTGTCCTCATTTCTCCCCTTGCCAACAATGGCTGGTGCATCACCTTCACTTAGTAAACCAACATGGATTGACGGCACAGTGTGAGGTGTGGCATACAGCGCCTCAACCAACTGTGCCACCGGGACTGTGCAAAATAGATATATCGACCACTGTGTACAATTTCCCAGTGCTCATCCACAGCAGAATTGAGCGTCATAGTACAAACAAAGAGGCCATGAAGGAACACAGATATGTCTGACAGCATGACTGCCACTATGATGCCAAAGACACTGTGATGTGCAGAATTCATGGTGTTTTGCAGTGTAGGCAAACTACTACATTTAACTTGATGACCCAATTGTCTGTGTGATTGTGCTGTACTCAAACACATAAACTTAAGCACATGAACAAGGGTAAGCAGGTGAGAATAGCCCCTGATTGAGACTCAGTGGGGGTCATAATGAGTGCAGTCAACTGCCATCAAGTGATGCAGTTATACACAATAGGACTGTTGAACTACCAATGCCCCCCCCCACAAACAAACACACACACACACACCCAAAGCAGAAGAAGAGAAAATAAGTATAATTATGTTGTAGCAAGTGGAATAACATGGAGGGAAAAACAAATATCAGTGTCTGTTGTTTTTTAAATTTTGGGTGGACAGTAAAAGCACTCGGAGTGGACGTGCACCACAAAGTGTGACACGGGGTGCATACATAGCACTAGAGGAAAACTGGAATCAGCACACATGGAATGATGACACAAACAAATATAGAAAAATGGATATTCGTGGCAGACAAAGACTACTAGGCCATTCCCATCTGCAAGCAGGACATATACAGGTAAGCATCTGCTCACCCTAAGTGATCCATATCTCGTCATAACTCATGTCAGCCCAGTTGGAGTCCTGGATTACAGGTATACATCCTTGATGCAATGAAGTAGCCATTCTTGGTTTGCACCATCACTGTTTGTCACCTCGCAGCTTCACTGAGAGGCCTCTGGTGGACACCGGCTTTACTGGTGGCTGTTCTGGTGTCCTGGGCAATCAAGGAGTCACCCAAAGAGCAGCACTGTCACTGCCTCATTATCCCTGTTACCACTGGCTACCTGTGGGTCCCCACCCCCACCTACACTACCCTGTGTGTCTCCTCCACCCTCCTCTTGCTCAAACATGTCCATCCCCCTGGCTTGAACCAATATCTCCCTTTGTACTGATCTTCCTTGGATCCATTACATCATGCTGGATCACTGTGGACAATGTCAGTTTGTACACCCGGAGCAAGGCAACACCACCAATCCTGTCTACAGAGCTTTCTCCTCACTCAGCCGCCACCATCAGTCTCCTTTCTTTTGCCAGTGATGCTTCTGGTCAATACAGTATGTACTACTGGTGCATTGCCCCCCCAGCACCCAGCTCATTTCTCCTCCGTCTTGATCAATGCCACCACTTATCTTGCTTTACTTGTGTCTTCTCCGGGTGCCCCCCCCAATAAAAAATTTTTCTTTCTTGTCTGGGTGAAATTTCAATGCTCACAAGAGAAATTCAACCATGTCTCCAGGATTGTGTGCCCCGGAACCTTCCTCCGAGGGAGTGTCTCCTTTCCTCCTTGCTGCTGCTTGTTCCTACAATGGTTCCTATCAGTTTCTTCCTTCCCCTGTCAGTGTGACGAGGGGTGCATAACTGTGTTCCGGCTGGACACCCAGGATTGTCCGTCACATGTTTGTTGTGGCAACATCTGAATATAGGCACACAATATGCAGTGTCTTCCTTATTTTTCCGGAACCTACTGTCTTCCACCCCTCCTAAGCTGTATGTGCCTCAATGTCGCCAGATCTCCTTGATGTGTCCCTCTGCCATGTTAATTCACCCTGCCTGGTTTGTACCTTTACAGCTGTAATAGTGCCCTGTCTTAACATCAATGATATGTCATCATCATTTGCATCCTCCCATCCACCGCTCACCTCTTATACTGACGGGTGTAGTGTTTCTACATGACTGGAGAGACTTAGAATGCCAAACAATGCCCATCCACTCACCATCACCCCTTGAGGCTCCCCCTGGACACCTCTGGTCACTTTCCAAGCCCTCTGACAATGTCCACCTGCCATAGTTGCTCTCCTCCTGTTGGATGTAAGTTGTCCGTGTCTCGCAACAACAATTACAACTTGTACATCATTTCACCTCACACTGTCTCTCATTGCCCGCCCCAATGGCCACGGTTGCATGCTAAGCCAGTTCACCTCTCCAATGATCTGCAAGAGCTGACTGCACAGTCGGCAACCTTCCTACCCACAATCTACATTTAGTATTATCACCACCCCACAGCCAGTGTGGCCGACACTCCATCACAATACACTTGCCCTGTTGGCTGGAGGACACCACAATTGTACTTCGCCATAAACATTAGGACGTTCACCCCTGGGCCTGGTATCCTCCCCCATGAGGTAACACCCAGCACCCTTCTACAAGTCGCCAAACTGTGTTGGTCCAAGATGAAGAGTTTTGTCCCCATTTCAGTTGTAGTAGACAACACACAGCCCTCGTAACCAGTTCCTAATCCAGATAAATACTTTAGCAACTAAACACTTCTAACAGGTTGTCACAGTTTACCACAGCATTTAGCCAAAAGAAACTGCAACAGCCTTTGTTTGGATCATAGATTGCATCAGTTTTACCTCAATTGTGCTCAGCCTCGCCAGTCTGTAGTTCCAGAGGTTGTCCGGGGGCCCACTATTGTGGAGAGGTACCACATGTGGCTACCTCCAGTCTCTGGGCACACATCCATTATTTAGTGCAATGTTTAACAGATCCACCAGTGGCCATGCCAGGACCCCTGCCAGCTGCCTAAGCATGCTGGGATGTAACCCACCTGGCCAAGGTGCCTTGTGTACCCACAGGGACTTAAGGCCCCCCAGCAACATTTCCACCATGATGACCCCCATCTGTGGCTCTCTTCCACCCACCCACGCACACCATTTCCCTGCAGGAATGGCCCAATCCCTCTCCCTTGAGAACCATGAAAATAAGTGACCCTTAAGTGCTTTAGCATTCTCAGACCCAATCACTGCCTGTCCTGATGCTAAGACCTGTGATCCAAGCACTGCTCCACACATTTATATGTAAGAAAGAGGGGTAACATACCAGGCAGCTTCTTTAAACTCACGAACATTTCTACTGCACAAACTGGGTAACGCAATGCAGCTTCAGTTTTCCAGACAGACAGAGCACAATTGAAGCAGATTCTACAGTTCTCAACAGGGGGAACCTGGTAGGTAGCTGTCATGTATACAGCCTCCTCTGCAGGCACATCACGGAGGATCTGGTCTGGCACCTTATTACGATACTGTAGCATGACTACTTGGCATTCCACATGTGCTACCCACGCAAAGACTCTACAGCACAAGAGCCCAGAGCGCCTTCTCTCACCATGGCCACAACGACTCTGCTCCATCAGCCATTAAGCAGGGGGGTCATCATTCGGGCATGACACAACACTATAGGAGAGGGCTCAGACTGCCAATACCCTCTACCTCCTACTATTGGTGCAAAAAATTCGCCACCTTCTGGACTTTAGTTCGCCGAACAAGAGCCATACCTCCCATTGGCAGCGGCTCCCAAAAGAGTCCCAGCCATAATTGGTAGCTAAGTGCTCCATTTTAAGTGCCCTTGGATCCTCACAGGAACCCATAGACAGGACGGGTCAAAAATGGAAGATACTAACCGCACAAAGTCCCAGCTGCAAGGGAAAACAGGCTAGACAAACTACATTCCTTAATACTCAGTCAACATATAATACATAAATACTACAGTCCAATAAGGGGACCACTTTGCCTACTTAGAATGGCAACAATAGAGCACATACACTGCGCCTCAGGCGGGACTCGAGCAAGAGAACTCACAGTCTCCTCCCTTCTTAGTATACTGACTGGGTCAGCAAGCTGGCAGCTCTTAAAGAGACCAATAGAGGCATTCTAGTCAATCCAAATTTATAAGGGGGTTACACTGATGAAAATGAGAATATGCACCAAGCAGCAGCAATAGTTTCATTTGTGAATCTCATTCTCACCATGCGGTCTCAGAGGTGGTAAAACATGTAGAAATGCATCGCCAGTAAGCAAAGGAGATAAGTGATGCACCACTATTCAATGCATCTTTACATTGCACAGATAGTGGAATTTAGGTAATGGCATTCACCAACTGGTAGGCAAAATCTTCATGTTCCTGTGCCCACCAACAACAAACCAAAAAAATGTATACAGTAATACAATTTCTACACACAACAAATTAACGGTGATCGAGTGTGACCACCCTCACACCACCTCACAACACTTACTACAACAGAACCCTGAAGGAGGTGCAGGCAGCATATCATCCTCTCACCACCACCACAAGCTGATGACTGACTGTCATGAGTGGGAATGTACAGTCCTTTAACCATATAGTGAACTTCAACAGTACACATGCACAGCACAGTCAACAAACAGAGGTGTTGGTGATAGGGGCAATGTGTCAAGGTGATGGCACGGGGCTTCGTGGAAGGCGGTGGGTACATTATGGATGATAGCAGGTGGTTCACTCAAGTAGACCACAGAACATGTGCTTTTTAAGGGGGGGTATATATGGCACATGAACTGGCGGCATCAGATGTAGGGGAGGGTGATCTCAAAGAAGTAAAAGTCAGCATCATGGAAAGGGAACATGGATTTATAATAAACATCTGTATCACAAACATCAGCAAGGAGCACAACACTATAGTGTGGTTGGAGATGCCGGACATTGAGGAGAGTGATGGCATATCACTATTAGTAAGCACTAAATCAGGGTGCTGAAATGTGGGATTTATTACATCAAGGAAACAAGACTCTGAGCAGGGAGATAGCATAAATGCAACAAATATTAAGTGCTGCATTAGGGGACATGACATAGGAGTGCATTACAAAAAGTATAAATGGGATGTGTTACAAGGCAATGTTACAACAAATGTGTGTCTCATCATCAATGCACTTGTAGACACCTAAAGGTCATGGTGTGCTCACTGACACACTGATGACTAATAAATACAATGTACGAAAAGTGCAGCAGGCTACAGCACAACAGAAATGATAAAGAAATAAAGCTATACATAATAGGTTTCGTTGTGCATTAGATCATTTGTAATGAACAATTCTCTAGCTATTCTGAGGTCAAATTGCAGGAGTTCAGGGAAGCTTGTAGGCAGGATGACACTAGCTGTCATGCAAAAGTAGAATGGGACAGAAATGGGGAAGTAAATATAGAGGGACTGAAGGAGGAAGGAAGGAAGTAGGCTCGAGTTACTGATACTGGCTGAACACCTCCCCCACCTGCTTTAGACATTGTTAGAAGTGCAGGAAGAGCCAAGGGCAGGTTCTTATCAAAACAAAGGCAGGGTCTCACACAGCAGAGAATAGAAAATTTATATTTGGATTTCTTACAAAAGTACAAGGAGGAAAAACAAACAAATGGTTGTGTCTTGATGGATGAAATATGGAGCACCACAGAGCCTAAATTCAGAATGGTGAGTGAGATTACAAATTCTTGGAAATAATCTGACAGTGCAGCTTTAAATGGGTATTTCAATCCCTTTAACAACAAGAAAGCTGTACTAAAAGCTTTCCTAAGCTTTTCCTGCATTACTAAAGTCCCTATCGCTGTATTCAGGCTTCCGTTGTTACTGAACAGCTTGTGCCTTAATTAGGAGGCTCAGCATAACAGCAACAGGTATTTTACTCACATTTGTCCCTTCAGCAACATCCCCTGATAATCACAAACTAAAAAAAGGGGGGATTTGAATATTTAGAAATGCTGACTAGCTACCTCAACGTGTGCACATTCGTGCAGGCACCATGCGCATGTTCGGGTAGGACAGTGTGCAAACAGTCGTGAAGTACAGGACAGAATTGGGACTATCTCTAAGAGACCAATATTACAGGGATAGGGAGAACATTAGGCAGGTGGCCTTTCTACCTCATGGGGAGCATAGAAAAAAGAAAGGAGGACAGAGAAAGCAAAAAGGGGAAGAAATAAAAAAATATAAATGCTGTTGCAACAGACTTGAAGGGGGGGGTCTCAAGAAGGTAGTAACCCAGACCCTGCCACAGATTCATACAAAAAATTTCATATGATGTTGTTTGCACTTTTACTACGAATATTTTTGTATGAATGCAAATATCAGTAAGTCACAAAAAAGGAGCTAAACAAAGCATTTCTGGGCAATTTCTCTGACAATTATGTGCATAATCCACCTAATAGGGTCCTGCTGTGCAAGATACCTGTCTTGGTCTCTGTGCAGGATATCACTTTTGATGGTTTTGAAATTTTTTTACAACAAATGGAAAATTACTGTAGATGGCCACATACGAAAAATTATTTTTGCCCTCATGAAAAAGGATTGCCCATATGATCACTTCATGCAGCTTTTTTTAAGTGCTTACTGAGCATGCTCAAAATCAAAATTTTTTTGCAGTTAATCATTTTTTTATTTTAATTGAGCTTGCAAAGGACCGCAAGTACAACATTACATGCAGGTAAATCTTAAAACAGTATACACAGAAGAAAATACATCTTACATCATGGTAGGATGGAAACAATAAGACCTGTATGTCTCTTCAAGAAATAATGCAGCAGATGTTTCTATTGATGGGTTATGCAGTTCTAAAACTGTTTCTCTAACAGCAGGTATTAGTAGTTACAACTCTGTTTACAAGACACAAAAACAACTGCAACATCTTAGGGTGTAACTCATGTTATATATTCTAGTTTGGAGGCCTGAACCTTTATGGCCAGCCTAATATGGGGGATTCAAGGGGGATGTAACAGATCTTTGGCATTAGTCTTGGACCTAGATTGGAAGGTTATATAGATAAAGGCCATAAAGGGGTTCCATAGCTGTTCAAATGCTCTTAAAGAGTTTTGAGTGAAATTGGAAATTCCAGCTTGAGTCAGTGCTGTCTCCACAGCAGATTCCCATTCCTGAAAAGAAGGAATGCTGCTAGTTCTCAATCTCTGAAGAAACAGTTTTTTTTTCACTTCCTTGGATGCTATGAGTAGCCATTGCATTTGAGGGGGTAGATAAGTTGGAATTGTGTTTACTCTGTCCTATTAGTAACAATTCTAGGTTCATTGGAATGGAGGATCCATGAATAGTTGTGCAGTGTTGGATTATCTTGGTCCAAAATCTTAGTACTATGGAGTAGTTCAATGTTAAGCATATTATATCTCCACCAGTTGTCATGCTCCAAAAGGCCCATTTGTTTAAGAAGAACAGGGGTCCATTCCTCCTCAGAGATAGTTGTTTGCAGCATACTCTGTGATTTAATTCATGGGATATTGTATGGGTTGTCTGCTGTATCCCTTGATCTTTGTAAATGGTTCCAGCCAGTCCCTTAGTTGTGTTAGCCTGAATCTGAATTGGGAGGGTATTGATGGTGGACTGTCAGGGCTTTGCGCACATATGACAGGCACATTTGCATTTCATGTTCTGTGCATACATGTTTCTTGACTGGAGGTACTTCCAGAAATCATTTTTTGGCAAGTGTTATTTGTTCTGGAGAGAAAGGAATGTGTCCAGAGTCTTCTTGCCAGGATTAAGAAGGTCTTTCCAGAATATAATTGTTTGGGCCTTCCAGCTCACCCAGTTAATCATTTTAGAGTCTATACGGTATGCAGGGTTGTTCTATATGGGGGAATGAACTCCCAGTTTGGTACAGTGATGAGTTATTCTCCCTACTTGTAGCCATGACGTATGAGCAGCCTTAATAGTTAACTATTTGATCAGGTGTTTGGGAAGTGCCTTACTCAGATAGGTAGATGAGTGAGCACTCTCCATGAGTGTGGATTCTATGAGAATCCAGGCAAGATGATAGATCCCTTTGAGAGTTATTGACATGTCTTAGCTGAAAGAAATGCATACTGATAGTATGCAAAGTGAAACAGTCCCCATCCCTGCCTGGACCAGTGTGCTTTTAATTTTGCCCTGTTGAATCAAGGAGGTTTTCCTTCCCATATGTACTGTCCTATAACTTTATCCAGTTTTTGGAAACAGACATTCAGAATTATGACTGGCAAGTGGGCCAAAGTGTGGAATATCTTGGGAGCTATTAGCATCTTGACTGAATTTATTTTCCATGCAAGTGAGAGATGGAGGTAATGCCATCTGGTTCTATCTTATTGTAAGTTATTTAGGATTGAATGTATGTTTTCTGGTATCATCCAACCAATGTCTGGGTTTATCACGATGCCTAAGTATTTAATATACCTGGGTGCCCATGCTAGTCTAAACCTTGGATACTGGCAAATGTTGTCTAAGAGGTAAGTGGGAGAATTTCCAATTTTTACAAGAGTATATGTAGTCCAGAAAGGTCCCCATATTGCTGGAGAAGGGAGATTAAATGTGGCATGCTATTCCCCACATCCTCTGTAAGTACCAGGCAGTCATCTGCGTATAATTTGGTGCAGCATTCTTGGTTGCCCACTCTAATACCTTTAATATCTGGGTGTTGCCAAATGGCCACTGCTAAAAGTTCAATGGCAATAATGAATCATAGGGAAGATAGAGGGAAGCACAGTCATGTCCCCCTATGCAAGGGAAAAGAGAGGAAAGGGTATTGTTTGTTAGCACCCTAGCAGTAGGCCAATTATAGAGGGGTCATATCCATGTAGTGAAGTTCAGGCTGAAGTTGAAGTGCTGCAGCACTGTATGCAGGTATACCCACTCCACAGAGTCAAACACCTTTTCAAAATCTCTTGTGATCACTGCCAATCGGGTGGGTAGGTCACAAATGGTTTGCATAAGAGGTACTAATGCTCTTAGGTAGTCTGAGCTGACTCTGCCCTTAATAAATCTGACTTGGGAGGTGTGAACAATGTCCTGGAGAATTGTTTCCAATCTACAGGCAAGAATTTTAACTAAAATTTTCAATTTTGAGTTAATGAACGAGATGGGCCTGTGGCTAGCTGAGTATAAGGGATCATTGCCATCTTTGGGTAGCACAGTAATTATGGTTTTGCTAAGGGTTTTTGGGAAGGACACTTTCTGATGTGATTTATTGATCATATTATGAATTAGTTCTGCTACCTCATATTTAAGTAGTTGGTAAAAGTCAATCGGGACTCCATCACTACCAGGGGATTTGTGCGGGGCCATGTCATTTATTGCCTGGATAATTTCTTGCTTTGTGATTGGTTCCTGTAGCATAGTATTCTGACTCTCATTTATTTTAGGTAAGGTGAGTTGGCTGACAAAGTCTGAAACCTGGCTCCCAGTACCGGGTGCTTGGGATTGGTAAAGGCTGATATAGAATTGCTTCATTACTACATTTAGGGCCTTTGGGCTTGAGGGACTTTATCATTGCATATCTGTTAGTTTGAGGCTATATCGCTCAGCTTGTTGTTTCCACAACCTATAGGACAGTAATTTACCCGCTCTTTCTCCCTGTGCCCCGAATCCGTGTTTTAGTCTGCTGATTTGTGCTTCAGCCTTTCGGGTAGCCAGATTATTCAGTTGGATCAGAAGGGACCTTAGTTCAATCAGCAAGTATTTACTTCCTAACTGCTTAGGTTTTTTTTGTTAAGCTATTTCTTTTTCATTAAACTGCGATTCTAATCTGTGATATTCCTCCTCTCTTAGTTTGCACCTATAAGTTGCTTAGCTTATAATTGATCCCTTTACAAAGGCCTTGAATGCCTCCCAGATTGTGGATGCAGATGCTACCCCAGGGTGGTTATCCTCGACATAAACAGAGGCTTGTATTTTCATCCAGTACTGGAAGGTCTTATCTTTAATTAACAATGATCAGAGCCTCCAGGTGTGTCATTTGCCCAGATGATCAACCAGAGTGGTGGATAGGAATATAGGGGTGTGGTCTGAGATGTAAATAAGGGCAATAGACATCTTGGTCACAGTGGAAAAGATATTGGGGGTGGTTAGCCAGAAATCAAGGTGGTTAGAATTTGTCTGCATTCTGAGAAGTATGTGTAGTCCCTGTCAGCCAGATGCCTTAATCTTCAAATACCTGAAAGATGATGCAGTTGCATCATTTCCTATATGGATCACTGGGCTTTACTGTGTAGTTCTAATTTATTATTTGAATGCTAAATATAAGAGTCCCTTACCAAATTAAAGTCCCCCCGTTATGATATCCTGTGTGTTAGTAGTCATATCTAGGAGAGTTTGAGATACAGTGTTAAAAAAGTCTGGGATGTCTGCATTGGGGGCATAAAGGTTGGCTAGGATGAGGGGGCCTCTAGGTTTGTCAAATTTAATCATATCCCATCTTCCATCAGAGTCTCTTTTTTGCAATATTGGTGCCCATTTAAAATTTTAATGGAGTAGTATGGAGACTCGGTGTTTGGATTTCGCGGAAAAGCGGTGGGCCTCCCAACCTACTCACTCCCTGGTTAGTTTCCATGTTTCCACCTGCATCAGCTTCATCTCTTGAAAGAAAAGTATTTGAGAATCAAATGTCTTCAGGTGGCTCAAAGCTTCCTTTCTTTCAATCAGTGACTTACGTTTCCGGATATTCCATGGACAAAGTTCAGTGGTTCTTGTGTGGCCATCTGCGAGACCAGTCGGTAACACAGATCAGAAGGGTTATGGGCTTTCCTGTGGTAAGCTGAGATATGAGGGGTGGGTCTGTCCCAGCAAAGGAGTTATCTATTAAAACACCAGTCTCCAAACTGTATGATTTGATCTGGTAATTTCTTGTATGTTAACTGTGAATTGGGGCACCAATGTTAGGGGCTCCTTATCCAAAAACGAATACCTTTGTAAAATGTTTTTAAACTTAAAACATCAAATCAGAACTATAGTAAGTAGCAAACAACAGTGCAATATAACTACAACAAACTTTAATACAATTTAAACCTAATTGCTAAGTGTAATCAGAAGTGTGCATATCCTCAAGGTCCTCTTTCTAAGGACCTCATTTACAGGTAGATGGGAGATACCTTTTTGACAAGAGTGGACTAGGCAGTCCTCTCCATCACCCTCTGTATCTCTGACCTACTGGGGGAGGGGGAGAGAAAGAAAACCATTACTGTAGTCAGGAGATGCTAGTACTGAAACAACCTGACTATCTAGGTATTAACTTCTACTGTAAAATGAGGAGACGTGCACTTGCAGAAGCATATGATTATAGATGCAGGCATTACACTGTGCATATGCAAGCCAACTTGCCCCGGGTGGAGTACTTCCTTAAATTTGAAACATTTGGTAAGTCCCATCTGAAAAGGGGATATATTGGGTAGGAATATAGCATTTATTCCATGTATAGAGATGGGCTAAATCCACAAATTTCATTCTGCAAAATATTTCATGAAATTTGCACATTTCACAAAATATTTTGCGGTTGCGAAATTCCACCTGTGAAATTCCCACCATTTGGGGATGAAATTCTGCATTTCATGGTTGAATTTCTGTATTTCGCAAACACAAAATATTTCACAAAAATGCATGAATTTCACAAAATATTTTGCAGGGTGAAGTTCCCAAATTTGCCAGAACTTCGCTGGTGAAATTAAATTTCACTGCATCTCTAATCATGAATTAGCCTATCTGAGTTGTGCTAGTGGATTTGCTGTGCAAGTACATTTATGTAGCACTTGCTCCTTAACATGAGTAGAAAAGGGGGAGGGGAGCTGGGTGTACCCTGCCATTTAGAATTCTATGGGTTTCAGTCTGAGATATCTGGGATTCAGGTCAAGTTTGAGTACAACTGCACAACATTAGGGCTAGGGTGTCAGCTGAATAGGCCATTTCCTTGTGTTAATTGTGGCTTAATGTACAACCACAAGAGTGTGCAAGGAGGCAGCCATATCTGTCCATGTCACATTCCCCAGATTACACATGTATGATCCATCCAAAGGAGCTGACATCTAAGGATGTGTCAAGGTGGCTGCACTGTAAGGTAAAGGGATACAAGATTATACAGGAGTATTGCTTGCAGTTACAGGTGTTGTGAAGTTAAATTTCACCCACAAAGTTCATAAGACATAACAAAAATTCTCGCTTTGCAGAATCCATGGAGTTTTTAGAACACTTCAAAACTTTAATTTGTGTGAGTTGGCAAAATGTTTGGAGAAATTCACCTTTTTTAATGTGAAGTGTGAATTTCTCGGGCAGAGGGCAAAATTCACAAGCGGAATTTTGCACTCCACAGTGAAATTTGTGAAATTCGTGTCTGAGAATTTCACAAAATCACTCCACGAATTCCACAAAATCTGCAAAATAACTTGCATAGGACATTTTGATGACTTTTCACACCTCAACTTGCAGGCACCTGGTTTTGACCTGTGCAGGAACGGGAAGGGAAGAGGGGGCATGTAATATCCCTTATGGCTGAACTTCAAATCCATACTACCTGTAACTATATTCTATGAGGGACCCTGCATTTGCCTGGTGCAATAGTTTTTGCCAGAAGAAACTTGTAGCGCCAGCATCATAGTGGATGGGGGGGGGGGTGTTATGGGGAGGTTCTATTCTTAACTGAAAGCTACTACCCCTATATTTTTCTGTTGGGGTTCTGTTACTACCAATGTTATTCAGAGTATTCAGACCACCCCCTTAACTGCAGCTTAAGTCCTGCAAAAATAAAGTCAATAATGGGGAGTTTAATTTCAATGTCATAGTGTCCACACTTTAGAAATGAGGGGCTCTCATCCTACACATACAAACAGCATTTACCTTCTATTGCAGCGCTGCAGTGAGGTATGCAGTTGAACAGAGTTACACACAGGCAGCTATCTTTAAACTATCAGTATGTTCTGTGCAGGATGGTTTCATTGGATTAGCTCCTTATATTAGTAACTACCGACACCTGTGTAGTAAACTGATTTCCAGCTGTGTCACCTCAGTACGGCTTTACAGCATTGGCATTCATGAAAGGAAGAGGAGGGGTTGACAAGGCAGGGTAGGGGAACTATTGCACTGCCTGCCCTCTTCCAGTATGTTCTGGGTGTATGGGGATGATGAGGGGATACAACCTTGACCCTAGATTATCTGAATCTGACTACTCCTGAAATCATATCACAAACATTGTTATACAGACAGCCTCCTCCTCGGTGATGCTCTTGGTGGTAATGTCTCTTGTGCTGTGGTTTCAGGTGCTCTGTTTTCAAACAGTCCAGCAGCCCAGTCTGAGCAGATGGATTCCCAGTCTGGTGGCCTATGAATTTGTTGGTCCGGCTGCATCTGGTTTTAAAGTTAAGGGGGTGCTGAAGAAGTTGCAATAGTAGTCAAAGACAGCTCCCTGGATGGTTCCAATCTGTTACCTAGATGGGAGTGTTGTATGTAGAACTGCTGCTGATCTCCAAATTCATGTCTGACCTCCGGTGACTTCTAGAACTGTTGTGTTGTGGAGGTGTCCTTACATTGATATGTTGCTTTCCCTTCTTTTTCTTGAGGCCCCTATTTATCTGATGCCAAGGTTCATTCAGGCTGTCTTTTGGATTTTTGTTGGAGGGATTAACTGCAGTGCCTGGTTGAGGGAGGCCCATAGGCAAGGATTCACTGCAGTGTGGTTTGGACGGGTGCTGAGCAGTGGCAGCATTCTCAAAGTCAAGCTGTTGCAGGTCCATTTTGACTTCAGCTGGTGTTTGCAAATGTATGTAGAAGCCATTAAGCTTAATCCTAAGTAGAGCTGGGTATCTTAGGGAGGTGGAAATATTCCTTCGAGAGTATTGTTGTCTGACTGCAGCATAAGCCCTTCACCTCCTTGGAAGGTCAGGTGAGAAGTCCTGAACAAATTGCACTCAGTGCTCGTATCATTGCAGTGGGTGCCTCTCTCATGCTGACTGGAGAATAGCCTCTTTCATTGGATACCTTTAAAATTTACTAAGTATCGGTATTAGTTTATCCCCATCTCTCAGTTTATGAGCCAGGGTCCAATGGGCTCTTTCTGTGTCTGGTGGTGGGGCATGTGTTTGATTGTAAAACTGCAGGTAGTATGTTTTTTTAGAAAAGCTATCATATCCTGACCTTCATTTCCCTCTGGTACTCCCACAATTCTGACATGATTATGCCTGGCATGGTTTTCCAAATTGTTGACTTTCTCCAGTAAATATTCAATATGTCTACTGTGTTCCCGTAGGGTGCCCTCATGAAAGTCTGCAATTTCCTGGTTGTGCATGCATTGTTTAGCTGCTGACACACTCACAATAAGCTCTGTTAATTCTTTGCTGATTTGAGCTACCACCATTTTTAGATAAGTTGTATCCTGCAAAATCCTGGACAACATATTGTTGATATGGTCCATGCCAGAAGTACCTTTGTCCTGGTGAGGTTCCATTGTTTGACAGCTATATATTTAGTAATAAATTTGTCCATTTCAGCATGAGTTAGATGTGCCAGAATAGATCTGCTCGTTGATGCAGTTTTGCATGCACCTCATGGCTTATCTTAATGTCAGTCAGTAGGAGGGTTTATCTTCCTGGGGACCCTCAATATTTATATTGCTGGATATCTTTAACTTGTCTCTTGCTAATTTTACTATTTTTGAGATGAGGTGGGGTAATAAGAAGGCTATATTGAAAATCTTGCATCAAAATATTTAACATTTCAAAAACTGCATGCAGGTGAAGTGAAATTGCAACAAGTAGTCATAACGTTGGTATTTTTTATATTTTGACCCAAAATTTTCAACATAGTCTTCTTATGACCCTACATCAAAAACCCCATAGGTGAAAATTTTCAAATCCATGCCAAAATGCCATTCTATGCCTCTGGTGTGAAAACATATTTTGGACAGGGTGTGAAAAATGACAGCTGTACTTTTCATGAGGTGGTGTGAAATTGTGGCTTTGTTGAAAATTTGGACTAAAAATATTGAAAAATGACCAATGTTATGTGAGTACATAAAAACATTTCAATGAACACTCATAACTCACACATTTTTAGGAATTTTCCCACCACATTTTCAACATGGCTTTTTGGCAGGGACACTGGTTTACCGGGATTGAGAAAGGGCAAATTCCGTTTTGCACATTGTAAAAAACAGTACTGTCACCGGTGTCTGCTAAGCCATAATCCAGTTTTACCGGTGTTTGGTTCTGTGTACTTTATTTAACATTTTTTAACTCCGTTAACATGCATTTTAGCAGTTTTGACCTCCACTATTGCACATCCTTCCATCCTTGTACCAATTTAAAGTTATTTTAGGTACAAAATGTGATGGCAGCAACAGCACTACAGCCCCCATCCCTGAGGTGTGATGGAAGCAGCAGTAAGGTCCCCATCCCTCTGGTGCGATGGCAGCACCAACAACACTACAGATCCATCCCTCTAGTGTGATGGCAGCAGCAACAGCACTGTGTCCCCCCTCCCCCAGGTGTGATGGAAGCAGCAGCACTGCGGTCCCTATCCATTAGGTGTGATGGCAGCAGTACCACATTCCACATTCCTCAGGTGTGATGGCAGTATCAGCACTATGGCCCCCATCCCTCAGGTGGGACAGCAGCAGTACAACATTCCCCATCTACCAGTGGTTATGGCAGAAGCACTACGGCCCCCTGCCTCTCAGGTGTGATGGCAGTAGCAACAATGCAGTCCACATCCCTCAGGGGTGGCAGCAGTAGTGACAGCACTATGATCCCCTTTCTTCAACACCCGCACCCCACATGCACAAGGTACAAATTACTTAGTCTCTTTGCTTGTTAGAACTCAGCTGTGAATTAATCTGAACCACCACCACTACTAAAGTGGACCACATTTGTTTTTTCCTATCATTTAACTGCCTGAATTGGATTTCTGCCAGTGACACCACTGACCAGGGTTTGAGAATAGGTTTGGGTGCTGGAAGAGCAGCCGGAGGGTGAGAGGCTTGAGTGTCCAACAACCACTCGCCTTCTCCTTGGAGGGTATATTCACAGCTCAGCATTTGCTGGCCCCAGGTGGAGGCTGGAGGCATGGCAACACATTGGCCCTCATTGCAGAAGAGAGCGTGATGGATGTCAGCTTGTGTCTTGACATCATGTGGCCTGTCATGCTCCCACAAAAATGGAAAAACACCTGCTGGCTACCTGGAGGATGGCTTCTGGTCCCTCCATAAGCATGAAGTCCCAGACACATGTGTCTGTTCTGACCTCTGCCATGCCTGGGATATACAGGAAGCTCTTTAGGGTGATTGTCTTCTGTTGTTAGCCTCCCACAGGGATAGGGGCCCACCGATGAAGGGTTACTTCAGGTTACCTGGTAGCATGGCCATAAGGGGCAGTGGATGGTGGGGGGGACTCAGCAGCAGTGGTAGGGAGATTTGGCAGGCCTGAAGGGGTGGATGGCTGGGGGTAGGAGGAACAAAAAAAACTGCCTGAATTTGCTTCTTTGAAATAGTGTCTTCACCTGACAAAAAATTCACAAGTGATTAGTGGAGGACCTTCTAATGCATCTCACAAACATGTGGATGCCTTTTTTCCCTTGGTCTCCATGAAAAGGGTGTCTCTCAGTTTTCATGTCTGAGCTCAGTTGTGAATTGAGCACCACTCTACCCACTAGCATCATACAGCCCTTGGGGTCTTACCTTCCATGTATCACTGAATGTGCTTTCAAATCCACTGGCCAAGTATAAGTACACTTAAACATGTAACATTTGCTTTTTATTAAAGCAGTCTGTCAGAAAACTTTTTGTTGTCACAGAGACTGACACAACAGGTGGGAGAGAAGGTGCAAATGATGAAATGGGCAGACTAGGTGGTCCGTCAAAGTCTATGTTTCTATCCCATTCACCTAAATAAGTAGTAAGGCAGCTTGTGCCTTGTGAACATACTTTCATTCAGACTCACTTTCAATCAAACAACTGAGGATTTGGATGGCCCTGCTGATTATAAACTTGAATAAACTAGTTGGTAACAGTGATCCTAGCTTAGTAATATATATCCTAGATGTTCATATGCAAAAATACAATAAAACCTGACTAAAGTCTAAAAACAAGCTTATAAAGCACAAAATGTATCTGAATAATTATATTTACCTATACAACATCATTGCAGCCCGAGTACAACTCAGATAAATTACATGGTACCCTGACTACTGTATGATGTAGTAAACATATATTGGTAATTTTTTTTTTATATATTTTTTTTGTAAACTGGGTAAACCCACCAGGCAAAACTGCCTGTTTTTAGAGGTGACCCAGGAGCACTGTGGAGGCTAAGTGCCTTGCACTGAGTCATACAGTATGCAAGTGGAGGTTGTGGGAATCAAACCCAAGTCTTCTAAATGTACTCAGTTTGATCACTGTTTGTTACTCTAACCACTAGGCTATACTGTCAGCCATAACATCCATATATAATGTTTTAATATATGATTTCAATAATACTGCACAGTACCTACAGTGCAAATTATAAACATTGAACACTTTGCAACATTTTACTAAAACTGAATTATTTCCCTCTCCATCTGCTTATGTTTTCTTACACCAAAGTGGGTGTATAGTTGACAGAGCACTGTAAATAGCCTGAGGTAGCACTACTGCTTGCAATGCCAGAAACTTGGGATCAGAAGGGAATTCGGGTTGCTAGAGGCCTGGCCAGGGGAGTAGGATTGAGCAGCTGGGGGCCACACTCTCCACCTCTGGGAACGGTGGCTTGCAGGTCCTGATGCTTTACTGCCACCTGGGTGACCACAGGTGGTGGAGCAATGAGGCTGCAGAGCATTTGGGAAGAGAGGAAGCTAGCCAGGATCTGGAGTAGCGGCATGTCTCTATGTGCCCTACTTCCTTGGATACCCTTGAGTGTTGGTGCCCTCAGGGACAGAGACCAGAAAACCAGTAACAATCACCCCACATCAGCTGTTGGTAGAAGGGACCCAGCTGCCCCAGACTTCATAACCAGTTTCCATGAGGGACCCACTGGGCTGCCCGACACACATTAAAGGACTGTGGAGGGGGTGACCTGGGGTCCTCTCCCTTCCCACCTGCAGGGTACAACCTAGGCAGGATGAGTGCAGGCTCACAGGAACTCCTGAGCATTACTTGGGGTGAAGCTAAAGGATAGCCAGCCTAGGGATCTCTGAAAAGTGGAGACTGATGCTGTGAGAAGGGGGCAGAGAAAGAGAAAATAAAAACATTTAAAAATATGCTGAAATATTAGGGATTCTGTGCAGTGAAATGCAATTTCCATGAGGCACCGGTACAAGAATTCAAAATCCGCAAACCAAGCAGGATTCCGTGATTTTTACCGGTGTTACCAGTAAAAACAGAAAACCATTGTCCCTGCTTTTTGGGACTCCACCTCATGAACACTGATGGTGAAATTTTTTTATTTGGTCCCAACAGGTAATTTTGCATAGCTACCGCAAAATCACTTTCCCGACCTGATTAACAAAATGGCATTGCCAGTGTTCATGAGTTGGGGTCCCAAGAAAGGAGATGTTGAAAATTTGATGAAAAAATGGTGATGTTACGAATATAATCTCAACCCCCCCATTGAAATACATTATAGGGCATGTACCTTGATTCCTCAGTTCACGGTTCTGCTTTGAAGAGTGTAGGTATGTCTTAGTCCACAAAAGATGACAGCCTACAACCTCTGGTGAAAGTATAGGGTAAGGGGGAGTGTGGGGTAGTGGGTGCTCAATGGGAGGGTCGGGATGGGAAGGGAAATGGCAGGGATGACAAAGGACCATTTTCTTTCTTTCAGGCTTTAGGAAAAATACATCAGGGGACTGTTTTCTTGTTAAAGGTTTGTGACACAAATATTTTGGGACACTTGGGGTGGGCTCCCCAGTGTTCCACACTACTAGGGGTGGGATCTAAATGATAACACAGGGACTGGACCCCTCAATGTCGGCAAATTATTAAAACAATGGGCTGTTGGGTGGGGGGCATCTGACACTGGAGTGGGTATCCCTATGTTGGATTACAAAATTAAGTACAAAAGTGACAAGGGGATGGCAATCAGAGGGCCACTAGACACCAGGGAGAATATATGGGGACAGTTCTTGCAGAGTGAGTAGTGCCACTAGATGCCAGGGAAAACAATGGGGCTAAAAATTCCCACTGCAGCTGGCAGCATGAGTTCAGCTGCACCTGCAGAACTATGGCAGAAGTTTCCTCTCACTAAGCTGGGCACCAAGGATTTTGGATACCCCAAAAAAATATTTCTCACCCTAATTGTTAAAAACAAACACCAAAATCTAGCTAAATGGGTCAGTTTAGCTAGATTCTTGTGTTTAGTTTGAAAAATTACATTTTGTTTATTTTTAACATTTTTTAGTTTCTGGAAAAAAAAACAAGATGGTGGCTCAAAAAAAATTTTCTCTCACAAAAAAAACATTTTGTTCTCATAAAAAAGAAAATGATCTCATTATATTAAATCCTTGTTCACGAGATCAGTTCCTTTGTTGTCTCATTAGCTCTATGCTGAAAAATAAACTTCCCATAGGAAATAATGGGAACTTAAAAATTGAATAACTTTGCAAAAGGTTAATATTTTAGCACCAAACAAACACTGGCAGTTCTGTTGCGCAAGTTATTTCCATCATAAAAAAAAATCACAGCAAAATTCCACACCATCTGAGCGCAAGGCGATGAGGAAAAACTGCCAAAAATGGTGAATTTAACTTTTTAATGCTATCCTGATTGAAGAATGCACACATCCAACAAGAACAAAACTTGTTACATTATGAGATCTATCCCACAGAACAATGCATAACAAATTTTGTGCAAATCCATTGAACAGTTGCAAAGTTATTAAAGTGCAAAATTTGAAGATTAACATTAAACAGGCTACTCAACTCTAACTATAGGGCACAACCACACCCCAATAATAATGTGTAAGGGTTATACAAGGATGTATACCCATCAAGAGGGCTAAATAGGGCTATAAGACCATGAGCATGAAGGGCATGTGGCTTTATTGTCCTAATTAGTTCCCTAGAAGGGTGTACTTCAGAGTGTTCTACCGTTATCCATTTTCTGTTAAATATAATACATTAGGAAGGATATTGTTATGGAGATCACATTTGTGATCACAATACGGCACCTACACGTCTCTTACAGTAAGAAGAGAATGGTGTGTAATAACAGCAGGTAGGAGTTTGGGGGATTTCTGTGTTTGAGTGGGTTTTGTGTTTCTTTTTTTCAGGTTCTTTTTCAGCTTGTTAATTGGTTAGGCTACCTTCCTAGTTCTGTGTTAATTGTGTTATTAGTGGTGTCCCATAGGAATTAATGCAGTGTAGGTGTGTACTTTTTATTAGTGCAGGTATATTGACACTAGTGAGGCCCCACCTGGAGTACAGTGTACAGTTCTGGAGACCATACCTACATAAGGACATAAACAGGGTAGAGAAGGTTCAGAGGAGGGCAACAAAGATGGTGCATGGATTGCATCACAAGTCCTATGAAGACAGGTTGAAGGAACTGAACATGTACTCCCTGGAGGAGAGGAGGGAGAGAGGGGATATGATAGAGACATACAAGTATCTTACAGGAGAAACAGAGTGCAGGAAAACACTATTTTAAGCGAAAAAGATGTTCCAGGACTAGAGGGCATGGGATGAAGTTGGAGGGAGGACGATTCAGAGGAAACATGAGAAAGAATTTCTTCACAGAACGGTGGTGGACAAGTGGAACACCCTGCCAGAGGAAGTGGTGGGGGCTGAAACAATCACGGGATTTAAGAATGCATGGGATAGACATAAAGGAATTCTAGAGGTCAGGGGTAAGTGGAAACAGACTTCTAGGAAAACAAACTGAACTTATAAGCTCAAATGGGCAGACTGGGTGGGCCATAGACCCTTATCTGCCGACACTGTCTATGTATCTATGTATAGATTTATTTATTTGATTAGTGTATGTTTATAGCTTTAATTAGTGTAGGTAAATAGTTGTAATTGTTTAATTAGCAGCACTTTACTTGACTGGATCCTGACTACTCACCCCTCCCGTATCACTAGCTTCGCCGTACTGCCTGACTCTCTCAGTGACCATTCCCCCGTCAGCTGCACCTGGTCAAACAAATTCTGGAAATCTCCACCAAAGGTCATCCTGAGCAGAGTCCTACCCTTTGGGAAGCTAACCCACCTAAAATCACACCTACTAAATCAAGACTGATCCCCCATCAACCTGGCACCTGATGCAAATACAGCCCTTGATCAATTCATATGCATTTTCAATGAAGCTTGTAACATCTTTGCCCTGCCAAAAAAGCAATGCTTGGCTGACGGGTTCCCTCTTAAAGAAGTGAAACACAGGGACCACATTTGGGAACTAGCCAGAGAAACAGGAAAACAGGCAGACATCCAAAACTTCAAAAGAGCTAGAAATGATTGCACCAAATCCATACGCCAACAGAAATCTGAATACTACAAGACTGCACTCGCTGACACCTGGGGAAATGCAAGAGCATTCTGGAATAACATTAAAGATGTTACCGGGAAAGAGACCAAATCACCCCTACTGCAATCACAATAAATGGAATACTATCCTGGACCTAAAAGTCATAGCCAACACCTTTAATGATGCCTTCACTGACCTCAGCAGCATCCTCCCTCCTGACTTTTTCAACGACAGTGACCCCCCTCTTCCCACCCATCAGTCATCACCAAAAAATTGTCCCCCTTTCTACTTCAGAGTAGTAAGCAAAAATACTGTCAGGAAATACATTTCCAAAGCCATCAAAAACACTAGAGCAAGTGCTGACACACTGGACCTCAAACTTCTGTCCCTCACTCTAGATGACATTCTGAGGCCTTTCACCAGGATCTTTAATCTCTCCCTCTCTCTCAGCCAATTCCCTGACAAATGGAAGGCAGTGACTGTCACACCTATCCATAAAGGTGGTGATTGGACCTCCCATGTGAACTACCAACCTATCTCTATCCTGCCACCCCTCTCTAAGGCCCTGGAACAGATAGTAGCAGACCAGCTCGCTGATCATCTGGACAAGTACAACATCCTTTGCCGGCAGCAACACAGATTTAGAAAAGAGCACAGCACTGCCATGGCACCTCTTGAGTTTACGGGAGCCATACACAACTCCCTTGATCAGGGTCACCTAACCGGAGCTACATTCATCGACCTGTCAAAGGCCTTTGTCACTGTCCACCACCGCCTCCTGCTTCATCAGCTACTGAACATTGGCCTCTCCACAGAATTAGTGAAATGGTTCAAAAGCTATCTT
The DNA here is from genome assembly GCA_016271365.2 of Neoceratodus forsteri. Lineage (NCBI taxonomy): Eukaryota > Metazoa > Chordata > Ceratodontiformes > Ceratodontidae > Neoceratodus > Neoceratodus forsteri. The sequence continues at coordinate 1,148,535,928 of CM057452.1, read as the reverse complement.
GACAACAGGTCCCAATGTGTAAAAATATCAGGCGTGGTCTCCGACACTAAACAGGTTCGCTCCGGTGTCCCCCAAGGCTCCATCCTGGGCCCATTGCTGTTCAGTCTGTTCCTCAACTCCCTCCCTGACTCCACTTCTCAGCAAGTCATACTCTATGCAGATGAAGCAGTGATTCTTGCCTCTCATCATGATCCAAGCCACCTGCAACAAACCCTTCAACATGGCTTCACCTCTGTTGAAAGCTAGTTCAAAGAACATAAGTTAATCCTTAACCAGAAAAAAACAAAGATCATGATTTTCACCAGCCACCAAAACAAGCACAAACACCACCAACTCTCCTTAAACACCTGCCTAGGGGACTTCCTGGAGCAGATTGACTTCTTCAGATACCTAGGAATCACCCTAGACCCACACCTGTCCTTTGGAACCCATATAACCAATGTCTCTAAAACTGTGAACACTAGACTGGGCTTACTCTACCGGCTTCATCCGTACCTAACTAAAGAGGCCCTCTTTGCCGCAGTTCAAAGCTCCATCATCTCCCAGATTGACTATGGTCTTGTCATCTATGGCACTGCCACTACCACTGCACTCATAAGGATTACTACCACCCTAAACAAGGCCTGTCAACTCATCACTGGGGCCGAACGGCTCACAAACACCTGTGACCTCTACTTACAAGCTAACTGGCTCCAAATTGATAATAGAATTCAGTACCAAACCTGCGTGGTTGCTAAGAAAATATAGTTGGGAACTGCCCCTCCCGGGGTCTGTTCACTCCTTCAAATAAAAACCAGCTCCAGAATTACCAGGGGATCAAAGCCACAATTTTTCCATATCCCTCGCTGCTGCACAGCCATTGGCCAGCATTCATTTGCCTACAGGTCACCCACTTGGTTTAACGGTCTTGCCAATGATACTATCAATACCACTGGGCTAGGGGCCTTCAAATCCAGGCTCTGTAACACCCTGGTCGCTTACAGCATCTGCGACTGTCATGGATAATGTCTATGCAACTTCGTTCCACTACTGTTCTTTCCTATATCTAGCTCCTTACATAATGCATTTGCCCTAGTTCAGCCTCTGCCCCACACGCTCTACAGCACCTGACAATGCCACCTTCCTGGCAGCTCCACGCCACCCCCCCTTATTCTTACCTACCCCCACCTCTCCTCTCTTCTCATTTTCTTACCTCCCCTTGCCCCTCCCATTTCTTTCTACCACCCCATTGTCCTCTTCCTTTCCACTTTACCCTCTCCCTGTTTGTTTGAAATTAATTTGATATCCTTTACCCTTATTTGTGTAACAATTTTGTCTATTGTCATGTGATACCTATGTCTTGATGTGGAACCTTTGTAAAAGAGCCCTGAGCTCAAAGGTAATTGTAATCCTAGAATTGAAATAAAAAAAAATAGTGTGGGTATACACTCTGAATTAATAGATTAGTCACAAGTATACTTTTAATTAATAGATTAGTCACAGATATACAGGGAAATAAATGAAGGCCTTTTCCATAAGAAAAGTTCCCATTCATGTATTACCTCAGTGTCAGCGGCTCATTAGATGACATGCTTGCCTCTGGGGCCAAAAGATCAGAAGTTTGTGGATTCTAGTACCACACCAGGTACTTGGGTAATACTCATAACTGACACTGTAGCAAAATATTTGAAGTGCATTGTTGCGTTACCATGTTTCAGAAGAGATGTTAAACTGAGGTCCCTTCTGCCCATCTCTGATCACTGTCCATGTGGGAGTTACAGATCCCACTTCAAAGAAGAGTAGGCAGTTTTTCTGGTGTCTTACCGAACAGTCCCTGCCATCAATAGTCATATCCCCCTCCAACCCGGATGCACATGGAAACATGGTATTGCAGTTCATTATGCTTTTCATGGTCAAACATTTGAACAAATAAATATGCGTACACACACTGTATATCTTCACCTGACAAATTTCTGTCAAAACAAGCCATCAGATGGCTAGTGGGTACACATTCAGGGAAAATGTGAATATAACTTTCTAGTTAGAAGGATAGTAATTTTTTTTGCATACCTAAAACAACCCCATATACTGTGTCATGATTTATAAATGTTTTCAAAGGCTTGCATGGGCTCATTTTTTCTAAAACTCAAACACATTTCAAGCAACCTAAAGAGAATTATATCAGAACCTTGAGCTGTAACACAGCTGCTTCTCATTAACTGTGAAAAAGCAGTGCTTGATAAAATTAATTATAGATCAGATTACCCATGTTTTTCTGACAAAATGCATTTAGGACTACACAGAACAACCCTGAGAGATCTCTTATATTTTGATATACAAATTATCCCTTTTAAATCATTCACTGTGCAAGCATGCTAAATAATTGAGCAGATGGAAGTTATCCACATTATTTACATACATATTGAGTAACATCTTTTAAAGGTCAGTAGTCTCAATATTATTTTGTTATACAGTAATTGAGTATGGAATTTACACAAATGAACTCCAAAACTAATTTAGGTGCATATATACTAAACCATAGTTTGATAATGGATTGTCTAGCTCAGTGATGAAATAAGTTTTTTTTAATTTCTCAGTTTTGATGTCAACCATGAAAGATAATATATGTATGCAATTAAATTAACTTCCAATCAGACTTTATCTTCTAGGTATACTTTAGAACACTTTGCAGTTGACAGTACATAAAATGATTGCCCATAAAAGCAACTTGTAGTTATTGAATCAATTTTAGATGTATGCTTCTTTTTATTACATGGGCATTCCTTTGAACCAAAGTGTTGCCTAGAAAGCTTTGTATATATTTCTCATTAAATAAATGTAAAAATGGAACATCTATCTTTCAGATGTCATTCAATGTTTGACAGACATTTCTTAGGCCTTTACATATATTGCACATTTAACAATATGCCTTTTTAATTCTTGCTACTGTAGTTCAACTGCTATTTGACCAAGCCTGCTTAACCAATGGCATCTCTTTTAATAATATGCTGTGATACAAAGATTAGTATTTGTATTTAAAGCATTTCACATAAAAACAGTTCTTATATGTTGTAAAAGGTACCACCAGATGTCAAAAACCATAACACAATACACTGATCTTTTAGAATGATATCAAAGAGGAATTTGAAAATTAAAAATGTGTGTTCCAGGGGAATATGTTCTTCTTAGATTATTTTAAAAATCATGAGGAATTTGGGCATGTATAAACTTGTTTAATGCTCACAGTGTATTGTTTAATATGTAATTTTGAAACAATAGTATTATTTTTCTTATTTAGAGGCCCTTGTTAGTTTTTTTGGCAAACATAATCCATGTTCTCTGGACCATTAGGGGCAGGGACTCCAAAAAGATAAGAAGGTGGTTACCCAAGGTTATTATTTGTTTGCTATCTCAATGGAAATCTGCAGGAAGGACTCAGGCACTGGGAGACTCTATGAAGCAGACATTAACTTCAATGTCCATTACTCCTCAATGTTCTCCTTTTCTGGCTGCAATGCCATGATTTTGTACAAGTAGAGTAGTTTAAAAATACCAGTATTATTATATTCACAGGGCTCCATTGATTACTAATCCCTCGATAATCCAGCACCCTCACTATCCACAACTTTTTTCCTTGTAACAATCTTCACCCAAATGAATCTCTTCAATTTTCAGCCACCCTCAGTATCCATAGCAACATGGCACATTGTATTTTCCCTCAGTGTTAATCACCCTCCATTATCCATTAGGAAAAGGTGAATTGCCAGTTAGTCATTAAGAATTTAACATTCTGTCTTGAGGCAAGCTAACAGAAAACATTTTCTTTCCATGGAGAATAAGACAATAAGTACCGGTACTGTAAAAATAAAGGTGCACATTACCCCATTCACCATAATGGAGCACTAACTAAGCTTTTTTATGTCACTGGAATGGTAGGCTTTTCCATTACCAGTACACATGCTTTAAAGTGGGGCTACAGTCAATATTTCTGGCATCAGTAAATTCAGAATTTGGATAAACAGAGAACCAATCAGCCTCATGCCAAAAATGAGACCGCTAAGTTGCGTTGTTTAAAAGTTACAAATCATTGTACAATCCTAAATTCACTGCCTGTTCAAAAAATCTAGTTTCAGTGAAGAGCTGATGATGATGTCATCTCCTGAATTCACAGTTCAGTCCTCCCTGTCAGCAAGCTTACAGGAACTCTTTCTCCAAAGTTTAAAGTGATTTATAGAAGTTCCCCAAATTACTTTTTCACATAGCATGTCATTGCCAGTCACATTTCAAATGTTGAAGCTGCAGTTTGTTTTGTAAAAAAATCTGTCATAAACATTGATGTATTATCAGCACTTTGTTTCTGCCTGCTCTCCAGTTTTCTCTTTGTGGCCACATCCCCAAAATGATCATGCAAGGGAGCTGTCAATGTTTTACACACAGCACCAAGGAATTCTTGGTAAAGTATAAATGTGATTTAAATGTTAGCTACTCAGAGGTGCAGTCCCTTATTTTGGTGGTGGTGACTGCAGGGCAGGTTTCAGTTAATTTCACTGGCTTTGTGTTTAATTTCAGCAGGCGCTGGCTTCTCTGACTCAGTTTTGTTTGGATTCAATTTCTGTTAGCTTGGAGCAGCTTGTAAGTGGGTGAGGCTGAATTTTCAGTTGCGGTAGGTATTTAAGAGCAGGTTTCATTTAATTTCACTTGCTTACTGTTTGGTTTCAGCAGGCTCTGGTTTCTCTGACTCAGTTTTGTTTGGGCTGAATTTAAGTTAGCTTGGAGCAGTTTGTAAGTGGGTTTGTCTGGACTAGCCACTTCCTGGGAACTCTTTGGCAGATTGTTCTTGGACATAGCCTGTGGAGTTAATGGGGCTAGACTGGTACAATTAGTATAGATAGTATTGTATTATCTTTTGTTTCTTTAATAGGTAGTGCTAGCCATGGGTAAGATTGTGGGATGCAATGGTTGTGGGGTAGCGGTATGGAGGAACATATTTTGGAGGCTGTGAGGGTGTCCAGTCAGCCACAGGCTGAGGTGGCTTGAGGATGAGGTGCAGGGACGTGGTAGAGAGCTGGAGAGAATTAGGGGATTGTCAGACAGGTGGGAATTCACCAGGGAGTAACATGAGCACATCACATGGGAGAAACAATGGGTCAAGGGAAGGGTTGGGGCAGGGGGGAGCAAACTGTACAGCAGTCCTAATGCTGGAGGGTAGACTCAAGGTGGGCCTATCAACAGAGGGAGTACTCAAGTCAGGAGGGAGAAGACAACGCATTGCAGGACAGAGGGGGAAGGAAAATAGGTTTGCTGTACTATCAACACTGGTGGGGGGAAAGAGAAGGATGGCAGACTCCAGGATGGGGCAGGAGAGGGAACAGGAGGAAACTGCACAAGGGATGGTACTCGGGAAAAGGAGGGAAAGAGGGGCAATACTGGTGACGGGGGTAAGAGGGTCATTGCAGAGGTAGGGGAGGAGCCCAGGGCAGATGGGGAAAAGGAGGCTAGAAAGCAAGCAGTGAAGGGGGAAGGGATATGTTAGGGGTGGAAAGGGAGGGACCACTGGAGCCAATGGTAGAGCTTCTAATATTGGGGACTCTAAAAGTGGGAACCTGGGTAGAAAGGTGGGGATGAGAGTGAGGAATGAAGAAGGGGGTGTATTGGTATTGGGGGACTCCATACTTAAGGGGATCAGATGGGGCAGCAAGGGGGAATAACATAATCGCATATGGGTGGAGTCAACACCAGGATTAATGGCAGACAGGGTGGGGAAATCAATTCTAAAGTGTGCAAGGAGGGGTAGGAGGAAACCGCATATAGTGATGCATGTGGGGATGAATGACTTGGCTGGGGAGAGAGTGGAGGTAGTGAGGGAAAGGCTTGAGGGTGTGGGAAGGCTGTGCAAGGTGATAGGGGAGTCAATGGCCTTCTCAGAGGTGCTACCAGTACCCTGTGTGAGTACAACGAGGAAAGAGAGGATTGGGGAGTTCTACACATGTTTGGGGGAGTGGTGTCAATCCAAGGGGTACGGGGTAGTGTGTGGAAGGGGAAGAACTTGGGACTGTAACAATCTATATGCAGGGATAGGCTGCACTTGAGTTGGGAGGGGAAAGGGGTATTAAAGCAGAAGTTAGAGGGGTATATAGTGACAAAGGTGGATTTAAACTAGGTAGGGGGTGGCAAGTGGACAGCTGGTAGGCAGGGATCCTGAAGAGAGGAACCAAACAAGCTTACCCCCCAAGCTAGCAGGGAAGGATTCGAGGAAGTTGCACGAGGGAGAATAGGAGGAAGGAGAAGCATGGAAAGGAAGGGAAGGGAAAATGATGAATGGTGGTCTCACTGAATGTGAGAAGATTAGGTAACAAATCATCTGAGTTATAGGTGCTCTTGACAGTGATGAGGCTGGATATTGCAACCATCATGGAAATGTGGACAACTGAGTACCGGGGACAGGGATCTGGCAATCCCAGGGTATAAATTGTACAGAAAGGACCATGGGGTAGGAAGGGGGTGGCAATCCATGTGAGGGACAAGATCAGATGTACAAGGGAACAGGGGGAGGAAAGGAGAATGCAGGTAATTTGGATGCAGCTCCTGTACTCCCAGGGTAGGAAGCTGAGGTTCAGGATGGTCTACAGGCTGTTGTCCCAGGCAGAGGAGCTGGACAGGGAGTTAGAAGAACAAATCAGGAGGGTATATAGGAAGGGGAACTTGGTTATTATGGTGGACTTCAATCTGCTGGAGGTTGACTGGAGCACTCTGGTCACCTCCAGTGCTAGGGAGCAGGTGCTGCTGAACAAGATCCAGGAGTGGCTCCTGACACAGCTGACCACTGGACCTACTAGGCTAAGCAACACGCTAGATCTGGTACTGTCGAATGGTGAGGCAGTGAGGGAAATAAGAGTGAAGGACCCACTAGCTGACAATGATCACCAAATAGCATGGTTTACTATCACGATGAGAAGGAGTCATGAGGCTCACTAACAAAGGTGAGGGGCTTCGGGGTTTGACTTTGGGAGGATGCAGGAGATACTGAAAGGGAAACATGAGGGCACAGGGCCAGGGATGGAAGTGGAGCAGAAATGGGACATTATTAACCTGGGGATTACAGGGGCAACAGAAGTTACAGATTAAGAGGAGAAGAGCATGAAAACCATATTGGTTGAAGAGCGTGGTGATGGAAGGGGTGAGGGCAAAGAAGAGCTGCATATCAGAGGTTCAGAAGGATGGGAAATGAGGAGGACAGGGAGAAGTAGAAGAAGAAGGGGGAAGCTAAGGCCACTAGGGAGCTAAGGTTAGCACAGGGAAATAAGGGGGGGAAATACTTTTTCAGATATGTCAGAAAGAAAAGGAAGTGCAGGGATAACATAGTGAGTATAAAGAGGGATGGGGAGTGGGCGGAAAAAGAAAGGAACAAGCAGAAGCTCTAAATGAATACTTTTGCTTAGTGTTCATGCAGGAGAAGGGGGGACCACCACCACCTTGAATGGAGAGGGTGGGGGGAAGAGTTGATGGATGGATTGATTGAGGGAAGTAGAGTATTAGAGGGACTGAGGGCACTAAAAAGTGGACAAGGCACCAGGGCCAGATGGTATCCACCCTAAGGTGCTGAGGGAGATGGCAGAGGTGCTGGTGGAACCACTGGCAGATCTGTTCAGCACCTCCCTGGATATGGGATGTGTGCCTCAGGACTGGAGGATGGCCCGTGTGGTGCCAATAAACAAGAATGGCCCAAGGGACAAACTGGGCAATTATTGGCCAGTCAGTTTCACTTCTATAGTGGGCAGACTTATGGAGATGATACTGAAGGAGAGGCTGGTGTCATTTCTAGAGGACAATTACCTCCAGGATGTGTGGCAGCATGGGTTCATATTGGGGAAGTCATGTCAAACTAACCTAGTACAATATTATGACTGGGTAACAAGACAGCTGTATGGGGCCATGCAGTGCATGTCTTCTACTTGGATTTCAGCAAGACCTTCAATTCAGTACCTCATGGGCTTGGGGGGGAAGCTAACTGCTGGGGAGTGGGGGTGAGGATAGCAAACTGGATTACAAACTGGCTGCGTGGGAGGCTACAACAGGTAGTGGTGGTGGTGGTGGGGATTCTCAACACCTGGACCAATGGTGAGCGGGGTGCCACAGGGCTTGGTGCTGGATCTGGTTCTATTTGGGCTCTTTATCTCAGACATCACACATGGAGTGGTGAGCAGGGTAAGTCTGTTCGGAGATGTTACCAAAATGGGTGTGGTAGTGGATGAGGAGAAGGGATGGAAACAAATGCAGGGGACCTAACCAAACTGGAGGAGTGTTTGGAGAGGTGGCAGCTGGGGTTAAATGTGCAGAAGTGTAAGATTATGCACTTCAGGGCAAAGAACCCAGAGAGAGAGAGAGAGAGAATAATGGTTGGAGGGTGAAGCTGGGGATCACTGAGGAGAAGGACCTAGGGGTGATGGTAACAGGGAGTATGAACAATTCTGCCCAATGCATGAAAGTGACAGTGAAGGTGAACATGATGCTGGGGTATATAGCAAGGGTTTTTTCATCCAGATGGAGGGAGGTGATCTTGCCCCTCTAAAGATCACTGGTCAGGCCACACTTTGAGTACTATGCACAGTTCTGGAGGTCATACCTGAGGCAGGATATCAAGCTACTGGAGGGAGTGGAACAGAGGGCAATGAGGATGATACATGGAATGGAGGGGGGAGACTATGAGAACAGGCTGTTGGAACTGAATATGTACACCCTGGAGGAGAAGAGGGATCAGGGACATGATTGTAACTTTCAAGTATCTGAGGGGAATCAACAAGGATGGAGTCGATGGGGTTTTTAAACTGAGGAAGGGAAGGGACACCAGAGGGCACGGGCTAAGAATAGAAGGGGGAAGATTTAGGAGGGAGATGAGGAGGCATTATGCCACAAAGAGAGTGGTGTCAAAATGGAATTCCGTACCGGAGAGGGTGATATAATGCAAAACCGTGGGTAGCTTTAAAAGGGCATAGGACAGAGAACAGGTGAGAGTATGGGTGAGTAAGGCTGAGAATGGCTGAGAGTGGACAAAGGGAGGGGAGGTGGAGCAGCTGCAACTTAGGGATGCTAGCTGCACACTCAAGCAGATGTTGTTAGACCAGGAGGTCTGTTTCTGCTGGCACATTTGTAATTTTGTATGTATGTTCATATGCACCTAATATGTAATTATGTACATAACAAGGCATTGTGGTACAATAAGAAGTTGTTTTCCAATTTTCTTACTGTGAGGTGCAGTCTCATGTCTCTGTAGTGGCTTCAACAATAAAAGCTCTCATATGTTTATTTTCCAAACAAGGCATTGTGCATATAGTATCTAGCTGACAAGAGTTCTTTACTGAGAGATGTAGTCTCCTATGTCAGTAATGGCAGACTCCACTAGAATCAGGAGGACTCCAGACAAAGGGATCTTTGTTAGCCCTGTAGTCTTCTGCTAGTGTCTGCTGCCTGACTCTACTCTGCTCCATGACTCTGAGTGCAAGCACTCGCTTCAGAGTGAACAACATGGCCAGGTGCACCACCAACTACAAGGAGACTGTCACACCCTTAGCAAAACAGTGCGTAAGACTTGGATCAATTCAGTTATATAACAGGGAACTTGGTAACACAAGGCACCTCCTGTACCAGGTTGGAAGGCTGCTGGCACTGCTCAGGGTTACTTGCATCTCTCCTACGCTCCACTAACTGAGCCTATGGGTTAAGCAGAAGCACAATTAGGGACAGCAGCTCCCACAGAGCATATGAGGTAAAAACCGCATCTGAATTTGTTTTAATCTGCTTATTTTTATCTCTCTCACCTGATCGTTTTTTTTCATCCATCCTCCACGAGGGCAGATTGATCTCCTCTTATACCTAGACTACCACACCCACTTCCAACACTGAGCAGGAAGTGACACACAGAGCACAGACATCTATAAGCAGGCCTATTCCTTCATGCTTACCTGCACAAATATATACATGCACTCATCCTCATCCTAGTCTTTGCATCCCTCTCCAATCGATAGAACAGGAGGACAGCTACAAATGTATATATACTGTATATATATGTAAATATTATATTTTCTGTCATAACCTTGACCTCTATCTCTTCCACTGTCTTTCCTCAGTTCACTACTCAAGGCAGCAGCAACTAGCCTCTATCTTTCATCTGTATATTGCCCAAGGCAAACTATATCTATCATAACCTTGAGCTCTGTTCACCACTCAGAGCAACAACCAAGCCTTAGTCAAACACCTGGCATCTGGCTCAGCATAGACACAGTTATATGTTCATATTTCGTCTGCAGATTGCCGAAGACAACCTATAACTCTCGCCACTAAATTCTAGGAAATTATAGCCACCATAAACTATTTAAGCTGCAAAGTCTGTGGCACACTCTTCTTGAAAGCCTTCATTTACAGAGTGTGGCACTGTCCAACATGTTCCTCAATAAGGGACCTCAAAGCTCAGTTACATGCAGCATGGGCTGAGATAAAAAACCTCCATGAAGTACTGTACCAGCCCCCACTGGGCAATGACGTAACACCTGCAGCTTTAAGGCACACTCCACTAGCAGCCCTACCACAGAGGATAAGCAGACCAGGGGGCTGGCAGCAGGTTCATAGAAAAACCAACAAAACCTCAACAGTAGGGGGAAATAGACCTATTCAAACATCATATAGGTACACTGCCCTATCTCCCCAGTCAACTAGCTTACCAAGCATCAATGGTTCTATGCACCCAGAGCAGCACCCTGGTGTGCACTCAGCTACTAAAACCAGAACTCAGCAGCAATCACAGGTGGACTCATCTACTAAAACCACCAAAATGGATAATAGACAATCTGTACTAATCATTGGCGACTCAATGACTAGGGGTGTAGGAACTCACCTTCAAGAGAACCATACTTCTACTATAAATACTCCCTGGAATGTCAGCATAGAGAGACACAAATCACATTGAGAGAATCATTCAAGGCATAAAAAGTGGCACACAGGTCATACTTCACATAGGTACAAATGATCTCACCAGTAAATCAGTACAGGAAACAAAACAAAACCTCAGCAGGCTAGGTGGCAAACTCACTACTCTTTCATCCAGTATCACCTTCTCTGAAATTATGCCAGTCTGGAAAAAGGAGACAGCAGGCAGAAAATCAGGGAGGAGGACATATCTGAGCTTAATACCTGGCTTAGACATTGGTGCCAGGGAAAAAGGTCACTACTTTGTTAGAAATTGGCGGGACTTCTGGGAGTGGGAGTTCTTTGGATACGATGGCCTACACCTCACCAAAGAAGGAACCCGAACACTTAGCCAAAAGATTGATGTGCACGTTGATCAGTTAAACTAATGGATGGGGGGGGCAGCATGGTCATTCCTTGCATCAAAAGTGCTGCCAGTTGCCCCTCCCCCATCACCAGCTAGTACAGCACAAATACACACCAGCAGGACCCAGGACAAGCATTGCTACACAAATTCACAACCCAGACTTGGTAATCGTGCAGTGAGCCAACAGAGACAGGGATGGAAGGCATTGTACATAAATGCTCATAGTCTACCAAACAAAATCCCAGATCTCTCAGCCAAGACAGCAGAGGCAAAATTAGATTGAGTCAGTCACAGAGACCTGGTTTATTGGAAATCACAGCTGGGATGTCACCATTCCAGACTACAGGCAGTTCTGGAAAGACAGGCAAGGGAAAAAGGGAGGGGGGGTGGCATTGTATGTAAAAGATTACATCTGTGCGACAGAAATCCAGGACAGTCATGGTAAGGCAAAAGCTCTTTGGGTAATGTTTGGAGCTGGATACAAAATCCCAATCTGGGTGGGAGTCATCTACCAAGAGGCTGAGGTGGACAGAGAGCTCCTAAAAACCATCATGAGAATGGCAGACAAGCGACTTGATGCTGGAGGGAGACTTCAATCTGCCAGATGTGGATTGGTCATCATACACAGCATCCTCAGATCAGAGCTGGGATTTCCTATTTGCACTAAGGTGGGGCAGGTTTGCATCAACTTGTGAATTTACCCACCAGAGACAGAGCAATTTTGGACCTGGTGCTCACAAACAACACTAGGGTCACGGAAGCTCAAGTGGGAGACAATCTTGGAACCAGTGACTACAGATCAATCTGGTTAACGGTAAACAATGTAAAGAACACTAGTCGCACCAAAATCAAGATAATAGATTTTAGAAAAGCTAATTTCTCCAAGATGCGAACCATGTTCACAGACATAATAAAAGATAAGAACTCGGGGGATATAGAGGAAAGCCGGAATACCCTAAAGAGTGTGCCACACTTAGTAACAAAAACTTGCATGAGGCAGACCAGCAAGTCCAAAAGAAGAAAGAGGCCTCTTTGGTTCTCAAATGATGTAGCAACCAAAATCAGGGAGAAAAGAAAAGCTTTTGAAAAATTTAAACAAATAAAACACGAAGCAGATGGGGAAGAATACAGGAATAAACTGAAAGAGGCAGGGAAGGCAATCAGAAGGACAAAGGCACAGACTGAGGAAAAAATAGCTCAGGGTGTTATGAAGGGAAACAAAAGCTTCTACAGATACATAAAGGAAAAGAGAAAAAGCAAGGGCAGAATGGTCTGAATAGCAACCAAGGCGGGTAAGATAACAGAGAAAAATGAGGAAAAGGCTAAACCCCTAAGCAACTTCTTTTGCTCTGTCTTCACCATAGAAGACAGCAGCAAGGGTCCCAAACTAGGACAGACAGAATACACTGTCCAGGAAGTTGACACCAGCCCCTTCACATGGGAAAGGGTCTAAGAAGAGCTGAGTGGGCTCAAGGTGGACAGGCCATGGGGCCAGACAGCATACATCCTAGATTACTGAAGGAGCTTAGAGAGGAACTAGCCACACCACTGGCTGAGCTCTTCAACATGTCACTAGGCAATGGAACAGTACTTTAGGACTGGAAGACAGCAACAGGTGTGCCCTTGCACAAAAGCAGAAGCAAGGAGGAGGCAGGAAATTACCACCCAGTCAGTCTGACATCCATCATATGAAAAATTATGGAGTCCTTACTAAAAGAGAGGATAATGGCATATCTGAATGTTACTGGAAAAGTAGACCCGAGGCAACACAGCTTCACAGCAGGATGATCTTGTCAAACCAATATGACTGACTTTTTTGACTGGGCCACCAGAATAGTGGATCAGGGAGGGGCAGTGGACATGGTGTATCTGGATTTCAGCAAGGCCTTCGACTCCATACCACACAGAAGGCTTACCATCAAGCTGGAATATCATAGGTCATAGGTATCATAGGTAAGTACAGAGCAAAGAAGACTTTCATCCATTGTGCTCGCTTAGACCCTAATTATGGTAGTTCCCTATTTTGTTCGCTATACAATGTCTGTCCAGTTTCCTCTTGAACTCAAGCATGGTCTTACTAGCAACCACCTCCTCAGGCAAGTTGTTCCAAACTGGAATGACTCTAACACTAAACCAGTGTTTTCTTTTTGTTGTCTTAAAATTTTGCCCCTTCAACTGCCATGAGTGTGTCCTAGTGTCATAATGCTGATCCCTTAGTGTAAGTCCCAGTTTATCCCTTAGGTTGATGTCTTTAAGTGAACTATACACCACACACATGTCTCCTCTCAGTCGTCTATACTCCAGTGTGAACATCCCCAAATCCTTTAATCTGTTCTCATAATCTAGGTCCCTAACATCTGCTACCAACCTAGTTGCCCTTCTCTGAACCCTCTCCAATCTCTTGACATCTGACCTAAACCCTGGTGAACAAAACTGGGCACAATACTCCAGTTGTGGCCTCACCAGTGCACCAAACAGAGGTACAATCATCTCCCTCTTCCTACTCTTAATATGCTTTTTAATATTGATAAGAAGACCACCAGCAGTCTTTATAACCTGGCTACAATGCTGATGGAACTTGAGATCATTTTTCACTTTAACACCCAGATCTCTTTCTTCAAGTGCCTTTCCCAGTATATGTTCATTTAGAACATAATCAGCTTTTTTGTTATTTTTGCCAACGTGCATAACTGCACATTTATTGGTGTTAAAAGATAACTTATAATCCCTAGCCCATCTTTCCATTTTAAATAAGGTTTTCTGCAGCTTCATTACATCATCACTATTTTTGATACTAGTACCAATCCTAGTGTCATCTGAAAATGTGGTTTCCCAAACATCCCCTCCTCCAGTCAGTGAGTGTACATACATATTAAACAAACAAGGCCCCAGTACAGATCCCTGGGGAACTCCACTTTCCACTCCTAACCAATCAGAATATACACCCTTTAAACAAACCCTATGCTTTCTATCACTCAGCCATCCTTTTACCCAAGATGTTGTATACCCAGGTATTTTGTGTTCTATTAAAGCATCCACCAATTCCCCATGTGGGACCTTATCAAATGCTTTGGAAAAATCCAAAAACACTACATCCACAGAGGTACCCTCATCCAAGGCCCTACTCACATGCTCATAAAACTCTAGGAGATTTGTCTGATATGATAAACCCTTCTTAAAGCCATGTTGTGCAATATCACAGTCCCCTGCTAATTTCATGAACTCCATTATTTGGTCCTTAATAATAGTTTCCAATATTTTCCCCAAAACAGTAGTCAAGCTTAGAGGTCTATAGTTACTCAATTCCTGTTTTGACCCCTTTTTATGGATAGGAACGACATTTGCTTTGCGCCATTCCTCTATCACCTCCCCTCTATCCAGTGATGTTTGAAACAATGCTGTTATGGGTTCTGCCAATACTGTTGCCAGCTCCCTAAGAACTCTAGAATGGATCTGTCTGGTCCCTGAGACTTATTTGGGTCCAGGTGCTTCAATCTACCCTCAATATCTCCTTTATTCAAAACAATTTTATAACCAGTATTATACAGATGGTCCCTTGTACTTTCAGATTTATTATTAAAGACTGATGAAAAATAAGTATTGAAATGCCCTGCCATAGCCTGGTTGTCCTCAACTAAATCCCCAACCTGGTCCTTAAAGGGCCCCACAGTAGCTTTACTCCCCTTTTATTATTAATATAAGTGTAGAAAGATTCATGATTATCTTTAACTCTTGTAACCAAATTTAACTCATAATTCTGAGTTGCCTGTTTAATAGCTTTTATAGTTTCTTTTAATAGTTTATTATACACAGCCCAATTTTTTGCACACTCACTTTTCCTAGCTTTAATATAAGCTCTTTTTTTCTTTTTAATCAATTTCCTAATTCTAGGGGATAGCCATGAGGGAATTTTACCCAATCCATTGTATTTCTTCCTTAGTGGGACATACTTGTTTACCAAATCAGCAATCTTCTTCTCCAAGATAGCCCAGTTATCCTTTAATGATCTATTTTCAAACTATTTCAGCCATCCCACTCCAGGAGTTCCATTCTCATTTTATTGAAATTGGCCTTGTTAAAGTTCCGGACCTGGGTTAAACCAGAAATTGTAGAATATACCCCATTTAGTTCAAAACTAATCATGCAGTGATCACTCGAACCAAGTGGTGAGGAAGTACTACAATTTTTAATCAGGTCCCCTAAATTACTTAACACAAGGTCTAATGTATTCCCCACCTTGTGCTACTCCCTATGTGTTGATCCAAACCTGCTAGTGAAAAAGAGTCCAGGCATCTTAATTCATTTGATGTCCCTACTGTTTGTTTTGACCAATTGATACTGGGAAGATTAAAGTCACCTAAAAGTATAATATTTTCAGTAGACTCTAAGGAGTTCAAAAAATTTAAAACAACCTCATCATTTTGGGGTGAAATTGAGGGAGGTCGATACATAACCCCCATTGTGATATTTGGGCCTTCTAGTGGCAATATCTGAATCCATGAATCCATAGATGTTCAATTCCTGGTATTTGAGGAACTTCAATAGCTACTGATTTTATTGTGTTGGATACATACAGTGCTACACCTCCACCTTTTTTACTTAATCTATCCATATGATATAAATCATATCCCGGTATATGATGGTCCCAGGTATCCTCAGATGTCCACCAGGCCTCAGTTATGGCACATATCTGGACATTGTCAGTATTTAGCAAGCAAACTAGTTCATCAAATTTGTTTGTAAGGCTCCTGGCATTAAGAGACAGGCATTTCCAGTCCTGAGATACACTAGTCTTCTCAAGTTGTTTGGGGATATTTTCAGATGACTGGGAAGCTAGATGAATACCCCCTACCCCCTCGGTACCTAGTTTAAATGATTCTCAACTTGTTGTTGCATTTCCTTAGCTAGTATTCTAGAACCATGTCTGTTAAGATGCAACCTATCATTTCCAAATAAACCTTGGTCCCTAAATGTGTCCCAGTGGTGGATAAATACAAAACCCTCCCTATGGCACCACCTTCACAGCCACCCATTTAGCTGTCTAATGTCCCTATGTTTGGCTGCCCCATCTCGAGGGATGGGCAGCATTTCTGATATCAAAATATGGCATCCCTGTACCCTCAAGTCCTCGCCAACAGCCTCAAAGTCCCTTTGAATATCCAAAGTGCCTTTTTTCTAACATCATTTGTACCAATGTGTAGTACCATGACTGGATTAAGGGTATTTTCCAATAATCCTGACAACAATTTACGAACATCCCCTATACCTGCTCCAGGTAGAGTACTAACAGTTGTAAACTCGTTCCTTCCTTGATATAATATTTTATCGATGTTTCTAACCATGGAGTCACCAATAACCAGAAGTTCCTTATTTAGTTTGTGAACTCTTTGTAACCTTTGCTTATTGTTCCATACCGTTTTTACATGTCCTTCCCTAAACACACTAAGGTTTGGATCTAATTGGTCAGTATTGCCCCAATCTACCACGGTATTGAGGATGTTGTATCTATTCTGAATGTCAATCTGCCCATATCCACCAATATTCCTTCGTCCCTTTTTACTACCCTTTTCCACTCTGCACAATTCTTCCTCTTCCTCTTCCTTAGAGTCCAAATAGTTGTTTGCCACCAGATGTATATCTTCCCTTTCTACATATGCAACCCCTACTGGCTGATCATTTACATGTTGTTCAACACAATCATCTAAAGCTGAATCAATACATTTTTCTAATGAAGATATCTCAATCCACAGTTGAATCCTATTCTGCAACAATTCAATTTCTTGTTTCAAAATTTCAATCAAGGTACATTTATCACAAACAAAAGAATCAACCTTCTCCCTTTCCTCATACATTTTACATGTGAGACAGAAGTTCATAGTAACATAGTCCCTATCATGCATATCTTTATGTAGTTCCATATTGAAATCAGGATTTCCTAAAAGCTCCTACTTACAGACCTTCTTTGATTTAGAGTAGGACTTGTGGCTCCTTTCCTTGACTGACGCCAACAGACGCCACTGGCCTCTGCCCGCATCGCCTCCGCTCCATGCTCAACTCCGCTCGCTGTAGCCAATCTTTTACCAGCGCAGCTCTGTGACGTTACCTTCATTGCTATGGCAACCATCCTGAACTCTCCTGAAACCTGAGGCAGACTGTGGGGGTAAACTGCCCTTAAAAGATCAGGTTAAACCCTACCTGGTAGCACAAAAATGCTATACCAAAGCCCACAGAGTGAGCTAGTCAGCTGCAAGCTCCCCAAGTAGCGAGGAGATCAAACAGCACCACTGGGAATCAAAGTGCCCACTTCACTTTAGCTTTTAATGCAGCTACAGCTGCCGTGCTATCCTCTCACACCCGTAAGTCACCAACAGGAGTCCTTTCACTGACTATACTGAATATACAGGAGTCAGACAAAAGGTAGTACCCTGGATCAGCAACTGGCTATGTGATAGAACCCAGAGAGTACTAATAAATGGATCTCTGTCAGGGGAGGACAAGGTAGCCAGTGGAGTCACACATGGGGTCAGTGCTGGGACCTGTGCTCTTCAACATCTTCATAGAAGACATCACAGATGGACTGAAGGGGAGGGTCTACCTGTTTGCATATGATACAAAGCTCTGCAACAGAGTAGACTCACAGGAAGGTGCAGACAACATGGTAGCTGACCTAAAAATGTTTGAGGAATGGTCCAAGGATTGGCAGTTAAAATGTAATGCCAAAAAATGTAAGATAATGCATTTTGGAAAAAAGAACCCATGTAGAAAGTACACACTGGGAGGGCACCAACTAGGGGAAACACAGAGTGAATGAGACCTAGGTATAGTAATCACTGGCAACTTAAAGGTAGGAAAACAGTGTGAGAAGGTAGCACAGAAGGCAAAAGGCATTCTGGGCTGCATTAGCAGAAGCATTACCAGTAGAAAGCGACAAGTGATACTGCCTTTGTACAGGTCCTTGGTGAGGCCGGACTTGGAATACTGTGGACAGTTCTTGAGACCTCACCTCAGGAAGGACATCAACCATTTGGAGATGGTGCAGAGAAGAGCCACCAAAATGGTACAAGGTCTACAACACAAGATCTATGAGGCACAACTCAGGGAGTTTAATTTATACTCTCTCGAGCACAGAAGAGACAGAGGAGACATGATAGAAATATTTAAGTAATGAAAGGTCTAAACAGCTCAGTCAGGACATCTCTTTCAGCAGAACCTGATAGCATGTACAAGGGGCCATGATCAAAGATAGTTGGAGGACAGATTTAAAAGCAACCTCAGAAAGTACTTCTTCACAGAGAGTGGTGGACCCATGGAACAGCCTGCTCCATGAGGTGGTAGTGTCCAAGGTTATTAGGGAATTCAAACTAGCATGGGACAAGCATAGAGGACTGGTTAGGATGCAGGCTACTTGGAAGGGGTAGTGGTCTTGGGCAAACTAGATGGAGAATGAGGTCACCATTTGCCGATGCCATTCTTATGTTCTTATGTCTTATGTGTAGATGTCTGCAATACCAAGGCTGACCAACAGAGGTCTCTGATTCAAAACAATGCTTATAAACTTTGTTTCCCTTCCATGATGTCATGCTTGGGGTTGCAGCACTGAAAAACAAAATCTGGTCAGATCCAACACAGCTGCATAATGAAGTTATTAAAGTTGCATGGAATTGTTAAGGAGATACGGAGAAACAACACAATGATTTGTAAGTAGTAAGATTTATTTTAGTTTCTGTTCTAAGGAAGGCACACACATTATTAGGAAAATATATGGAGGTGTCCATTTTAATGGAAGAAATAGGAAGCTTACAAAAGAACCCCAGAGCAAATGCCACTGATGTATGCATTTTCCAGGATGACATTGACCAGACAGCCAAATTTAACACAATTGCACATATCCCAATAATGCAAAGCAACAATGGAAACATTTGTGAATCCCCATGATGGTACAGACGGTGGTAGTACATTAAAAAGTAATGGCTGGCAGATGTTGAGCCATGGGATTATTTACACAGTTTTTTTATTTTTTATTTTTTTAAGAGAAACAGGGTTTTTGTCCATGAGGTGATGTAAGTTACATTTAACCAATGTGTTGATGTCAGGATGTCAGGTGTAATGATGATGGACTATTAGAGAAAATGTGATATTAACTTTCAGAGGGGGTTGCTTTTGATAAGGGCAAGGTCGTTATGCTTGTGATGATGGGAATATTAGGAAAGTACGAGGTCTACACAGAAGTGGAGTACAAATATGCACAGTTTCATAAGTATGTGCTCAGAGTTCAGGCAAATGTGATATGCAGGTTTGTTTTAGAAATAGGTCAAATTGCAATACATGCAATTAATGGACAGATAGATAATTATATGGACATATAGACAGAGAGAGAGAGAGAGAGAGAGAGAGAGAGAGAGACAGACAGATAGACAGGCAGAACAGGAATGGCAGTGAAGTATTGAAGTGATGCCAACCCTACTCCTACCCTGCAGACTTGGACAGGCATTGGGTGTGCCTTTGGGTTGTTGCCCATAACCGTCATGCCATTTCACCTCACCCTATCCTGCAGACACAGACAAGAGTCGAGGTGTGCCTTGGGGTTTTCAAACCTCACACTCAACCCATTCCATAAGGAAATACGCTGAAATGGGTACAGTATAAGAGAATGGAGTGAACTTTGGGGCCGAAGAGTCAAAGACACACCTTGGTACCTATCACTGGCTGCAGGGTGGGGATGGGGTGGAATGACATGAGCATTACTGTTGACAATCACAAGTCACACCCCTGATGCCTGTCAGTCCCTACAGTGCAGGGTGTTATGTTCAGAAACCCTAATGTGCTGGGTGTTTCTTGGTATTTTCACTCCAAGTTTTCAGCATGGACTTTTTGTGACCCCACCGCATGAACAGTGACACTATCAGTTCATTAGCTGAAAGGAGATTTTGAACAGCGACTGTGCCATTTGGCACCACATGTGCAAAAACACATTTTGAACAGGATGTAAAAAATGACAGTTGTACATTTCTTGTTTCAGTAACTGCTCATCACATCTGTTGCATGACCTGCTTATTGACATTTTACATGTGCTATGCAATGTACTGCTGCTATGTCTGGGGAAGTATCTTTCCTAGGTTGCAAGAATAGTCTCAGAGGAACAAACATACACACACACACACACATATAGCAGAACACAGCTGTTAAATGATTAGATTGTCTAAAAGCACTGTTTTCCATGTAAGACACAAGTAATTGAATCAAAAGCACACACACACACACACACACACACACACACACACACACAGTGACAAAATGATTAGATTTGTCTACAAGCACTATCTTCTATGTAAGTTGGAGCACAGGGTGGGGGGTTAAGGATGGAGATCAGTTATGGTCCATGACATAACCACATGGTCAGAATATTAAATATTTTAAAATAAACATAAATGCAAAAGTAACCATTTCAAGAAGAAAATGCAAACTGTGACACTTAATAGTTATAGGGTAAGTTAGCACATCTGGACTTATTTGCTGCATATGCATCTCAATTGCTAAGGGGTTCTGACCATGTTCACACTTCCTCAAGCCAAGCTAGCTACAGTATGTCTAGCAATAACATGGATGGAAAAATTATGCCATATTTTCAACAGGAAGTTAGCATTTTAAAAAGACAGTGCTGTAGACTGAGAAGCAGCTTGTGTAGGTGCATTCATTATGCTAGCCAAGATATGTTCTGGTACCGTTCTATAAGGCTAGCCAGTGGGAGAAGTAGAGGACTGAGACAGAAACCTAAAATAGAACCATTTAACCCATTTGTGATTTAAAGTTGCATGACAGAAATAAGGCTTCGAGAACTGGACACCATATTCCAAATGATGCCTCACCAGTGAGCTACACAGTGGCATCACCACCTCCTTCCTTCTGCTGGCAATACCTCTCCCTATGTACCACAGCATTCCACTGGCTCTCCTCACAGCTTTGGTACATTGTTTAGCCACCTTTAGGTCATTCAATATGATTACCCCAAAATGCCTTTCCATTTTTATGACCATCAGCCACCCCACCCCCGTAATCATACCCTAGGTTCCTGCAACCCTTCCTTATTCAGCAAGCAGGTGTTCCCAGGCAAGAGGGAACTTGCATCCAGGAATAGGGAGGAGATACCTCATCATTTCTACCTTTTCTAAGTTGCAAGAACAGCCTCAGAGGAACACATACACACACACACACACACACACTCACACACACAGCAGAACATAGCTGCAAAATGATTAGTCTACAAGCACTGTTTTCCATGCAAGACACAAGCAATTGAATCAAAAGCACACACACACACACACACACACACACACACACACACATATATACCAGAACCCAGTGGCAAAATTATTAGATTTGTCTACAAGCACTATCTTCTATGCAAGTTGGGGCACGGGTTGGGGGGGTAAGGCTGGAGATCAGTTATGGTCCATGACATAACCACATGGTAACAATATTAAATATCTTAAAATAAACATAAATGCAAAAGTAACCATTTCAAGAAGAAAATGTAGACTGTGGCAATTAAAACTTGTAGGGTAAGATAGCGCATCTGAACTTATTTGCTACGTATGCATCTCGATTGCTAAGGGGTCCTGGCCATGTTAACCCTTCCTCAAGCCAAGCTACCTTCAGTATGTCTAGCAATAACATGAATGGAAAGATTATGCATATGAAACTGTATTAATTATGCTGTTAATACCCTAAGACTCAAAGTGTGTCTCCTTTGGCTGCCACGGATGTCTGCGGTTAATTTGAAACAAAAGACAATGTAACAAGTCACTGGCCTCCTCACAGAGCTACTAAACAATAGAGCAAACCGCAGTCTGGGAAGATTGCCTGGGACAAGATGCAATAAAAAAACTGAATAGCAGGTTCCAGGGAGTACAAAACTACCAGGAATGTTAGAAAAAAAACTCCACCTCCAACTCAGTCACAGGTGTAAATCAATTAACACAGACAAATGGCATCAGTGTTCACTGATGTGTTAACATCCTGTTTCTAGTGTCCCTGATAAAATAAAATAAAAAAATACAGTTGAGATTTTTATGTCAGCTCTGATCAGAATAGCTTTTAAAATCGCCAATTGTTTTCTTGTTCAATGTTTTCTAATACATACTTCTCAATCTTAAAAGAAAAAATACACTTCATCATCAAAAGTCTGTGTTTACCAAATACTGTGCCCATGATTTAAATAATTTGACCCCCCTTAAAAATGTATCCTCACATGAAATGGCATGTTTAACTGTAAAGACAATTAAAACATGTATTTCTAAATGCATTACTAACACCAGTGCTTTCAAATTTTTTAAACTGCTAAAAAGACAAACTACATGTATATATGTATATATGTATATATTTATACAACATGTGTTTGGAGATAAAATCATGGATAAAAACTACTATCTGAGGCAGGTCATGGAGATATCACTATTGCCGTGAAGATATCATTGATATCTCCATGTTCCTATACGTCATACTGATATCTCCATGATCCTGTACATCATTCCCTAGAAAGTGAAACTGTTTTCACATTCCACTGCGCGAGTCTCTCTTTCTCTCTCGCTTTAATACCTGCCCCCCTCCAAACCACAAACACATACACATGCACACCTCAGTCTGCTTGATTCTGACATTATTTTTGTGTAAAAATGGACTTTAAACACTTATCTGATTAATCCTTCCGCTGTGACATTCAGCCAACAACTACAAACTGCACCCGCTCCTCGTATTACTTTCAGTTTCTCCCCTGACATGCAGCGTGACTGAGTGGTAGAAAGATTGGCAGATTGCAATACTTCACAATAAAGACCTCTGTTACCCATTTACTTAAAAAAAAAACACTCTGCGGTTCTCAATTAAATTTTGTTAAAGCTGCCCACTGTATCTATAAGACAGAGACAAAACAGAGACCGAATCGGCAGCTTCACAACACGAGAGCACTATAGAGTTCGCTATAGCAACACATACTCGCTGCTCCTGCTTCTCTAGCGCTTATATCGCTGTCTTCTGAATACACTTAGCACCTACAAAAACATGCAAAATGGCAAAGTTTTTTTTAACTAAATAGAATTAGACCTCTTTACTGTGAACTACTCTAATCTCCTAATGGTCCGTCTTCATGATGCTTGGTCACGCTACTTTTAAAGGGGAAACTGAAATTAATATGATTCTTGGCTGAATATTACAATAGGAGGATCAACCAGATGACTGCTTAAATTAAATTATTTCATAAAAATAATGACAGGATCAACTAGATAACATTCTTCACATCATTTTAGCCTGTCAGAATCCACCATATATATTTTTATTTTATATAACATCTCATCTCTTGTGTTCCAGGGGTGTGTGTGTGTGGGGGGGGGTACTGGTTTTTCATTGTATTCATGTAGATGTAATTTGTCTCGAATACATGTTGTATAAACCGAATATGACATGGCCTGAGTGAAGATATCATATTTATCTTCACTCGAGGCCAATGACATCAAGATATCTCACTAGTGGCTTCGCCACTCGTGAGATATCATGATATCATTGGCCTCTCGTGAAGATAAATATGATATCTTCACTCAGGCCATGTCATATCCCCTATAGATATATATATATATATAGAATGTGGTAAACAAATAGTGTTAATCCCAAAAGCTGAACTTTATGTTTTTAGTATATAAATTTTTAAGCAAAACCTGTGGCTCTTTCAACTTGAATTAGAATGCTGTGTCTATTGTTTTCCTTGGGAGCTGTAGTTTCACTGCTTAATTACTCTTTCTTTCTGAGGCCTTGGGTGGCTGTGATAATCATTTGTTACAAGGGGTTTTAAGTCAGTTGGAAGGCATTAAGTATCTTCTGTCCTCCTAGACCCTATTAAAGACATTAAGTATCTTCTATTCTCCTAGTCCTTAATAAAATGCAGGAGCTCCACAACTCAATCACTCCACAGACTTGTTCTGTTGCTTGGTACAGGTCCCAAACTAGTGTGTCTTGTTCCAACATGATAGAGCCACCTCATGCCCCTCCCACATGAATAAAAAAAAGGTGGAGTGGATCTTTAAGAGCTTCTCGGGTGGAGGTGGAGGTGGAGGTGGATTTTACTCCCCCCAAAAAACTAATGCTGCCTCCCACTACTCATGTTCCAGTTCTTGTACCACCCATTTAAGAAAGAAAATAGTACCCTGCAACAATTGACTAACATGAAAGCATATTTATTTGAGGGGGGGACAATTCTTGGAGGAGGGTAAGGTGGAGGAGACTATTTACACCTTCAGTCAGTTCCATGGACAGAAAACATGGCATCACTCTTCTTGTACATGCAAAACGTAAGCAGGCTCCGCCTACTGCAGCCATAAAAAAGGGGTAGGTTATGCAAATGAAACAGAGCTCAGAAATAAAAGCATTTATTCCATGGAAAAAAGCACTTTTTTGCAGTTTTAATGGTAAGAGATTGAATCATAACTCCTACAGGTTAGTACAGTTTAGTACTCTCATTTGCTATTGCAAAGCTTGTTAAATCACTTTGAGAACTTTGTT
This sequence comes from Neoceratodus forsteri, assembly GCA_016271365.2. Taxonomy (NCBI): domain Eukaryota; kingdom Metazoa; phylum Chordata; order Ceratodontiformes; family Ceratodontidae; genus Neoceratodus; species Neoceratodus forsteri. The sequence continues at coordinate 1,148,511,075 of CM057452.1, read as the reverse complement.
TCCCTTGCAAGAGGTAAAGACTGGGGGTTGCAGCACTGAAAAAAGGGACAAGGCTATGCAAATGACATGGAGCACTAAAATAAAATGATTTTTTTCATGGAGAACAGTACTTTTTGGCAGTTTGAATGGTAGGAGACTGATTCACAACTCCTACAGTTTACTATGCCCATTTGCTATGGTAACCTTCCATAAATCACTTTAAACTTTGGAGAAACAGGTCCTACTGTATAAGCTTACTAGCATGGAGGACTAGACTGTGAGTTCAGGAGATGACATCAGCAGCCGCTTTTCACTGAAACTGGCTTTTTTGAACAAGTAGTGAAATCAGGGTTACAAAATAGCTCATAACTTTAAAACAAAGTAATGCAGAAACCTACATTTTGGTATAGGATTTATTGGGGGTATGTTTATTCTAATTCTGCAATGTAGTACTTTTGGCCAGTGTCCCTCTTTAATTCTCAATTGATTTTGATTCATGTATTTGAAGATCTATGATTGACCTGTTAAGTAAGAGCTGGAATGTGCTTCAGAAGGAACTGGTCACAGTCATCCCTCACTCCAACAATCTGTTACAGTAACTAGATGTTCATATGTAGCAGCTACAATAACAATGCTAAGATTACTAATAAAAAAAAAACTGAAAATAATGCCAATGGTGAGGCAGATCTTAATACAAAGGTGCCCAGCATAAGGTCTTTGTTAACAGGAGCCTTCCCTCTCCCATACTGCAAGAGAAACAGTGCTGTCAGAACTGACTTACAACAACCTCCACCTGAGGTGAGTCCCTTGGTGACACACCACTACAAGTACAGATGGGGTCAACCTGAGCAGCTGTAAGGGGTGATCTACACTGAAACTGCTCCAATGGACACACCACTGTGCAGGTATGGCTATAATTAGCGTGGGTTGTGCTTGCCATCATTGATGTTTCACTGACAAGCTCATCTTTCACACAGGCCCTAATGTGTCAGGGCACACAGTGTCATTCTCAAAGTCAAGGAAGCCTGGTCATTTATAATGCCAGGTGAAATGGGTTCCTACATGAATGGCAGATTGCAGCAATATATGTATGACCTTGTAGATGAGGAAGTCTATATATACAAATAGTGCTGGGTTTTAAGGAATATCTTTTGGGCACGCCAACCTCCTCTGCAATCAATGCCCCCTATAAGAAGGGTGTCAGCTCTCATGCTGAAGGAAGATCATACACTGGAATGGCCCCTTTGTTATTACCTGCATTTACAAATAATGAGTTTCAGTCAAATTAGACCATCTGGCAAGCAATTGAAGGATCCATAATGGAGCTACAATGGTCATTCTCTCAAATACAGATGTTTCCATATATCATTTGTACTAATGTATTCTTTTGATACACAAGGTATATTATATTATACATTAAGATTATAAATTAAATGTGTTACTTAATAGCTTCTGTTAAGTGGGTTTTGGTAGCAGTTGTACAGAGCACCCGCACTGAACTTACACTACAGCAAATACTGTAATTCTAAAATTCTACCATTTCCCTCTGAGCTTTTCATTATTTGAAACTGGTTTAATGGACAGTTAACTGATTTTTAGGGTGTTAAATGGTAATTTCTAAGGTAGAATTGTGGGAATGGAGGACTGAGGGTTCAGCTATGCCAGCTGATGAATTGCAGGGTTCAGTCCCCCATGGTTCACTAAGCATATTCTGTTGTTCTACACCATCCCTAATCAATAGAGGGAATGCATGATGCCTACACTCCAACATGGACACCCACAGCTTCAAACACCACACCCCCTCCATGCCATTAGCTTGTCCTGACACTTAAATAAGCACATACACTGTTTGCTTTATCCAATAAGCAGTTGAACACAGCTGGTCAATTGGTACATTAAGCAAGAGGATGGGACCAGAGAGGGGGAACCATAAACCAGACATGGGTTGAATTACAAGCAAGACTCATCCAGCCCTGCCAAGCAGTGCACTGACTACTCTTCAAGCTACTGCCTCCCCCTTACTTTTACTATCCCGACTTCAGCATTACATGCTGCTGGTCTAATGTTGCACACAGTTGGGGGGAGACATGCAATTAGTTATGCAGACAAAAGCCTGTCATTACAGGACAACCCCTGAAGAGATCCCTATTCTTAATGTTCTACATAACTAGTTTAATGCATGATTCTCCTCTCCCTTTGAGGACATATGGAGGCAGTTAATGCCCCAGTTTCACCCAACAACCGCTCCTCCACACATCCCAGTGCCCTCAGATAGATTTTTTCCTGTGTTTTCTTTTAGATTACATTATCACCTATTGAAGCAGAATTGCTCTGTTTTACTGTATAATCAATGCATGTCTATGGGGAGAGTTTCCTTGTAGATGGCTCAATTTTCCTGTAAAATACATTAACCCCTTTAGATCTGGGAACCCTGACATCCCCCTCTGCCACCCCCATAGCTAACCAGTAAAGCAGCGAGCAATGGTACAAATCTGACCTACATTAGGTAAAGTGGGAATACGAACTTAGATGTATTATCTCCATGCTGTCTTTTCTCTGGGCACACAGACTCGGACATCATTATGCCTCCCAAGGCTGGTAGCACATGGGACAGGGGGCTTCTGCCTCAGCCTCTACTCCCATTCAGGTTAAGCCTCCCTGTCCCAAAAATGTTCTACAACCATCTTCTCACTCTGACTGTGCAAAAGAAGATTAGACTTTGTCTTAGTTATGGGTTAGTATTATTTTTGTTATCTGTCTCATTACAATGTTTGCTTAGACTTATTGATAGTAATGCTTTACTATATAAAGTGCACATCACTTGGTACCTGCATTCCTTTAAATATGTGGGGTCTAATACCTGTACCCAACACTACCACAACAGGAGGCTGTTGGAAGGCAAGTTCCACACCTACTTTGATAGGGCAACTTCCACAGGAATACTACAACCCCCTTTCTCCTCTTACATATTATGTAATGGCAGGTTGCCCATTGAAATGTATCTCATGGAATATTAAAGGTATCAAACCCCTGTCAAATGACAGAAGATATTGGATTATCTTAGAAGGAAGGGAGTGGGTATAGCTTACCTACTAGAGATTCACCTCTCTGAAACAGAGACTGAGAAGCTTAAGCAAATCATATGAGTACGAATAGATAGGCCATTGACAGAGCAAAGGCCAATGGCACATTTATAAGGTAGAAAAGGAAATGGGCAGACTGGATGGGCCTTGCGGTCCTTATCTGCTCAACCTCTATGTTTCTATGTTAAGATAGGCTGGGTTTCCTGAATCTTTGGCAGGTCACATAATTGGAAGAGCAGGGGAGTTGCTATTTTGATCCATATGTCAGTCCCTTTTTAAGCAAAAGAGACCTCAGATAAGAAGCATGTATTTATTATTGTTGCAGGTCTTCTCCATGGACAAGAGACTACTCTGTGTAACATCTATGGTCCTAACTCTACAAAGGATGGTTTCTTCTAAGACAACACACAGCTACTGTCATCACATATGAAAGGATCAATCTCTGTGAGCTGTGATATGAATGCAGTCATGGATGAATTTCTTGACAGGAGTAAAGCTCCAACAGGCCCAAGATTGCCTGTGTCTGATACACTGGCAGAGATGGTTAATGAGCTAGGTTTTTTAGACATATGGCTTCTGGCACATCCTAATGGGAGGAATTACTCATTTTACTCACTCCCACATGACTTGTACTCTTGACTGGATGTGTGTCTGGTCCCGAAAACATTGGTACATACTGTCATGGATACCTTGATTAAAGTAATCATTATTTTGGACCATGTCCTGGTCTCCATTATGTTGCTTCCCCCAAACACAGCCACGCATACCTAGAAGCTGTAGTCCTTTAAAGTATCCATGCTGAAAGATGAGGCATTCTGAAAACTGCTAACCCAAGGAATACAATTTTTCCTGGGCACCAACCATGCTAGTGACACATCTGCTGCAATCAGATGGGATGCCCTAAAGCCTATATACAAGGCCACTGTATTAGCTACGCTTCTCATGTCAAATGCAGCAAGTGTACTGTAAAGATATGGAAGAGATGATGGCCACACTGAAACAGCTTGAGGAATGATACAGGGCTGACCCAGTCAAAAGGAAGGACCTACTCCCAGATATAATAGGCACTAGATGTAAACTAAACATGCACCTGCACCAAAAAGCAGAGTTTGTGCTCTTCCACACCAAACAGCGTTTCTGGGAAGCAGGGGAAAAATCTGTCCATCTCTTAGTGCACCAGCTAAAGAAAAGGCAAGAACAGTAGAGAATAGCTGGAACCAAGTCAATCAAGGAGCAGATCAGGGTAGACCTGAAAGGGATCAATGAGGAGTTTTGCAACTTCTACCAGGCCCTATACAAACAAGAAGCCCAGCCAAGTGAGCAAGAACTTGTTCAACTGCTTAACCCTCTGCACTTACCTAAGTTGAGTCAAGAAATGTGGGATTCCATGAAAGCTCCCAACACAGAATGAGATTGAGCAAGCCTTGTGGATTATGCCAGGGGCCAAAAGCCCTCTGGTGGATAGCAGAATTTCTCTTTCAGTTCCAAGATCTACTGCCAAAGTCCCTTACAGAGGCTTTATCAGAAGCCACATGGACAGAACAACTGCCTTCCTCCATGCAGATAGCAGTTATCACACTGATACCTAAGGAAGGTACAGACAACACTTCCTGTGGCAGTTACAGACTCATATTGCTCATTACAACTGACTGTAATGCCTATGCAAATGCCTTGGCTACAAGTCTAAAGGAGGTAATTGTCATGCTAATAGACCCAGACCTAGTAGGCTTTGTCCCACAGAGGAAGGTTACAGATAACACCTGTTGACTTCTGAGCCTTATATGGCAGGTACTATCCTCTCACCAGGGGGCAGTGCCACTGTCCCTTAATGCAGAGAAAGTATTTAACGGGGTGGAGTGTCCCTATATATTCCATTTCATTAAGCACTTTGGTCAAGGGGATGAATACATATTCTACATCGTACCTTTTACAATGGGACCTCAGCTTCAGTCACCACAAATGGCATCATGTCTACCCCATTCCAGTTAGAGAGAGAAACCCACCAGAGTTGTCCCCTGTCACATCTGCTCTTTATTCTGACACTGGAATTCTTTCTGCTGACCATTAGACAAGATTCCTCCATATATGGTACATACATGTGGGGTCCACAAATTGCTCACATATGCAGATGACATCATGCTAGTGCTTTCAAAACCAGAGCAATCAGTGCTGATAGTGCTTGAACTACTGGGCAAGTACAGCTGTTTGGCAGGCTACAAGGTAATTGTGTACAAATCTCTTATAATGCCTCCAAGAAATGGTATTGCATCCCACCCACACTTCCCAGGTAGTTTCCAACTGGCCCAACAGAGCCTGAAATACTTTGGGGTTTGATTTGTGTGGGACATCGCTTCAATGGGGCCACTCAGCTTCAGACAACTACAGTACAGAAAGATCTGGCCAGGTACATGGACAGATGGAGTAGATTGCACCTCTCACATTGGGGGAGGGTGCACATATTTAAAATGATGGCTGCCCCTCTGATACAATACATACCAGATAAGCTCCACATTTGGGTTAGCTCAAGAATCCTTCATGGACACCACAGACAGATGATGACCTTCATCTGAAATGCAGGGACAAAAAGGATTAACCATCACAAACTAGCTAGACCCCCAGATCTACCGTGCTGGAAACTACCTGATTTTATTCTGAAACATGAAGCACACCTGTTGGCACAAATCACTTTTACAATACCAAGAAAAGACAGCACTATACCCCCAAATGTGTGAACTGTGAAACCCACCCATTAGGGACAGATGTGTAGAAAGCAACCAGGTTTCAGAAACTACCAATGGTGATGGCAAACCACCATATGCTCCCACCCTCAAAGGCAGTGTAGATGAAACACAGTAGGCCAACCAAGTTGGAGGTGACAAAGTCACCGCTATTCCCCCTGTGGTGGAATTCACTCATCCATATTGGCACACGTCTCCCAAATGATGAGGCTGAACATGGAAAGCATACACAGCTTGCACCAGATTGTGGACACAGGCTCAGGATGCCTTAAAACATTTGGCCAGCTTCAGGCCAAACTTGGCCTGTGCAGAATGCAGCATTGGCAGTATCCTCAATTGTGACAGGTTCTGCTAGCTCCCTTGGATCCACAATATATAATGGGGGAGTAGCAGTTCTTGGATGCCCTGATGTGGTATAATGCTTCCACACCACCCCCAACTAGGGATGTATCCATGGGGCTTCAGAGTCTTTAACCAGACCATATAGAAGCCCACTGCCAAAAATGAACACCGAGCTTCATAATGAAATCTTCCTTCAAGACTGGATGAAAATGTGGCACAACTGCTGATTAACCACAAGAAATGCTGCATGAGGATTAGATTTAAACTGTTTAGGATTTCATACTGGTGGCACAGAACCACTCAGCAATTGCATAGCTAGGGCATAACAGCTTCTGAGAAGTGCTGGAAATGCATGCAAGCACAAGGCACTATCACCCACTTTTTGTGAGAGTGTCCAACACTCCAGACCTTCTGGCAGGAAACCCAGGGGATTATCAGGGACAGTCTTGGCACCATGATCACACTAATAGATATGCTGGTTATGTTGAGCCTACCCTCTAAAGATGAGAACTGGTATTCCCTCTAGCAGGAAAGGCACAGGTGGGCTCTAGGGGGCACTGATAACTACCAACCATGTTTTGATGCAACACTGGTGCAATCCTGAGACTCCTCACATTACAGAGTAGTTGACAGAACTGAAAAAATGGCAGCCTATGAAAGAGTACACTATAATGCCATTGGTAGAATGGGCTACTACCAGGAGGTATGGGGCCCTCATCTAACTTCCCAGCACTGCTGAATACCACAAGGGTACTATATGCCTCCTCACCTGCCACATGGAACCTCATAAAGTTGACTGCCCAAAGACACAAGGGCCACATGATGCTTTAGTCTTAGCCATTTGGAGCTGACAACTCTTCTGTCACTTCTTATTCACCAATATTGGCCAGGTCACTATCACACCCATTTGAGGTCCATAATTAAGAAACTAACCTCTGCATATCACTCCAAGGGAATACTGGGTTGCTTATTCCTTAATAGGAATTTAATGTACTATATGGAATGCAGGTACTAGTCTTGTTCAGATAAAGCCTGTGAACTAATGCAATAGCTTCACAAAGTTTATTAATAAGAGCTAAATATTTACTGTGGCTTAGTATCATTTATGTATTTGCTCTGACTTATTTAGTTGACATTGCACTCTATCTATCAACATATGCTGGAAGAATCCTAACCCACAAAGACAATCAGTGAGCTCTAGACCTATAACTTTGGATGGAATCAATCGTATCAATAGGCATGAGTTAAAGTAATCCATACTAGGGTTTAATATTTTATTTATTTATTTTATTGAATTTTGTTGACTGGGTAGGCCCACTGAGACTAGAAGTCCTTTTTCCAGGGGTGACCCGGGGGGGGGGGTGGACTGAGAATACAATGGTAACCAACTGAAATTGAACCAGATTAAGCTGTTGGTGGTATTTGTAGAGAATTTTTAGAGAGCATACTAGACTGTTTAATGATGTTTTACTACTGTAATATGTAAGCCAAAAACTGTTTGTTATTAATGTAACCCAATATTGATATTTTTCAAAGAAGGGAAGCTAGTAAAAACTTTACTTAACAAAAGCTTAAAATAAAGGCCTTTTTTGGGTGCATTATTAAATACTTTTATGTGTCAGTTTTGATAAAAGAAAGCCTCCGCTCAACTAGTAAGGACCTTGTTAGTTGAGCGGTGGCCTTCTTTTATCAAAACCAGCATGTAAGAGTATTTTAAGATGCACATAAAAAACAGCCCCATTATGGTCTATGGAGTGTGCCCCTGTGCAGTTTGAGTACTGACATCATGAAACATGCTAGTGTGGGGGTGTGCCTTCAGTATAGGAAGTTGAGGCATTTTGGCTGTGTGTCCAGGGATCCGTTTTTATGAGTATCAATGCAAAAAATATACTTCTCAGAAAATTACACCCTCAGAAGGATCAGTAAACTGGAGGGCAAGCCACTAAATCAGTTAAAGGGATAGAGAGCACCCATATGTAGAAACCTGCTCTTTAATGTCTTGAGGCTGGTATACCAGTCAAGGCCAACTGTCATGTACTATCCACTTAGATGACCAAAGACTCTGGGAAGGTGAGTTGCACCTCTCTCTCTCTCTCTGAATGACTTCCTCCAGGTGAGCCAGGAAGAAGGCAGTTAGACAATGATTCATCTATTTGTGATGCCTCTCCTAACACTGATATAAGTTTGCACAACCATGGGTAGGGAATGAAGAGTTTGGAAAGAGTCACATGCTCTGCCTGGGGAACCCACCTTCTCAGAATGTAATACAACAAGATTTTTCCCACAAAACATCCACACACTCAGATAGTTCTGCCAGACAAGCATTGCTATCCTGTGTTCCTGTCAAGATACCTTTTAAGTTAACACCTTAAGGCATCCATTCAGCCTCTCTTATTCAGTTACATGAGCACTTCCTGCTAAACATCACCTCATAGCTATAGACCTATTGTTTAATTCATTATTACAATTTAAATGACTTTATGGGAAAATTTATTTTCAATGATAGTCATATTTTGCAGTTCTTGCAATGCTTGATCCTCTTCTTTAGTTATAGTTTTATAATGGTGTCATTTCAACTGGAACAACTTGTCAACTTCTTGTATGATCAGATTTTTGATAAGTTAGGAAAGTTAGTAGTGCTGACGGTGTTGATGCTTATGCAGAAATGGGTAAACAATAGTGCTGTGTGGAATCTTGAACTTCTGACTGAATGGAATTCTGTGGAAGTTTTACACATTGTGCAGTGGAATTTTGAAGTTTTGAGAGTGGGATGTTTTTTCATGGATTTGTAATCTTTGGTTCATGTAAACAGCAGATTCCTTTTTTACAATCTACCAAAAATTATTACACAATGTACATGATCGACAGAATTTTTTTTTGTGATTTATGTAGAAATGCATTTTAGAATTCATGGCATTCAAAAAAAAATTCTGAAAAGCATTTTTTTAGTGGAATAGCCATTCAACATGCATTCTGCCTGCAGAATTCAACATAGTTCTAGTAACCAAGGCTAAAAAGAGGTTCCCTCTGGAAAATGTTGGTGGTGGTGCATGCTCAGTTAGATTTTTATTAATTGTGTAATCCAGATTCTCAATAGTCCTAGTCCTACTCTCAATAAGAACCAAATCTCTCTTTATAATGAAATAATGAGGAATTGAAGATCAAGGTATATACCCAGGTATGATAGATTGCTAGACAGATAGACAGACAGACAGACAGACAGACAGACAGATAGATAGATAGATAGATAGATAGATAGATAGATAGATAGATAGATAGATATTTTATTTATATAGCGCTCCTTCCTGGAGGCTCAGATCACTGAACAATTCATAAAAGCTTTAAATAGAAAACAGCATCAAACAGAAAAAAATCAAATAGAAAAATAACAGCAATCAGCTTGCAAGGTAAATAAACAATTAAAATAAAATCAAAATAAACGATTACAATAAAATTAAGATAAACTCTAAAAACAGAGTATATATGACATACTGTATCTAGTGTATCTATCAAGACAAGACAGTCAGTAAAAGTAGTTATATTCAATAATTATACAGCTCATAGGCTTGACCGAACAAAAACATTTTTTCAGGCCCTTTTTAAATGTTTCCACTGAGTGTGCCTCCCTGAAATAGCTTGGCAGTGAGTTCCACGGGGCTGGTGTGGCCACTGAGAAAGCCCGATCACCTGACTACTGCAGCAAAGCATTGGGAACCACAAGGAAGCAACTCTCTGAGGATTGAAGAGAGCAGGTTGGGCAATGAGGAACCAGGAGGACTTGCAGATAGTCTGGTTCCCAGCTGTGTAAGGCTTTATAGGTCAATAATCTGATCTTGAATGCAATCCTCCACTTGATCAGCAACCAGTGCAGTCCACGGAGAGCAGGCGTGATATGATCAGATCTTACTGCACCAGTCAACAACCTGGCTGCTGCATTCATCATCAGCCCCAGATAGCCCTAGATAGAAAAAAATGCAGTAGCCCAATCTAGATATAATAAAGGCATGCACTAAAGGGGTGAGTTCCTCAACCGGTAAAAGGGCGTGGATATCTTAAAATGATCAAAATTCAGATTTATTATGTTGTTGGTGTTTTGGAAAAAAAATTTTGAGATACAATTTAGAAAAAAGTTCTCAAGTCTGTTTTTATGCATTTATTTATTTATTTATTTATTTATTTATTTATTTATGTATTTATGTATGTATGTATGTATTTATACAGTTGAAATGTGGCAACAGGGAAAGAAAAAAATGAGCATAGACTTGTTCCCAGGTGTGACCTAGGGGAAGGGTTACAGGGGTAAACTGCATGACAGTACAATAATTTAAAAGACAAACAAGTGCAGACAATAAAAATGTACAGTAAAGGAACAAACAGAGAGCAGGGTAAAGTGCTTAGTATCAATGAAGTAAATACATTGTAATGCAAACTGAAATTTTGAAATTGTCAACACACAACAGCATATCAACCAAAACAGGTACAGGTAGGTTCAAAAAGGAGTTTCAGATGATACCTGAGAGTTCTGTGGAAGTGGAGTGACAAGTGGAATGAGGGAACAGGTTCCAGAGAAGTGGCAGTTGACAGGAAAAGGTAGATTGTCCAGCAGAGGAACAAGGGTGAGGAGTGGAGAAAGTATGATTGTCCCTTTGAGCAAAGTGAGCATGGAGCTGGAGGGATTGTAGAGAGGACTGTGGATAGATAGTATGGAAGGGAGCCAAGCCAGTATCTGGAGATGAGGAAAGTGCTATTATGCTGGAGATGGAATGTAAATGGGGGATAGAGAGGATGAGACAGAGGAAGCAGTGATGCATCCGTGGAGGGGAGTTAGCTGCAAATTGTCAAAAGGCATTGCAGAGGGTATCCAGTCTGGCAAGGAAAGTAGAGAGAGCAGTTCCATAGACCACACTGGCAAAGTCAAAAACAGGGAGTGCCATTTTGGTGATCAGCTCCTGGTGGACTGACAGGGATTGACAGACTCTGTTCTGGTACTGCTCTCCAAACTTGTGGTGGAGTTTTGTATGGACTGCATCAATGTGGGTGGAGTAGTCAAGCTTACTGTCCAGCCACATGTTTAAGTATTTGAATGATGGGATTGCTTTAATAGGAATGTAATCCAGTGCAAAGACCAGGGGTCTCAGAAGCATTGCTACTTTTTGTCTGGTACCAAAGGTCACTAACACTGTTTTAACCAGAGCATCTATCCAGTCCACATTTACAGAATCTTAGTAGTATATGGCTTTGCTTCCTTTTCCAATGGTATTAATAAAATCACAGAGCAAACTAGTAACGATATCACTGCACAATAATGTTAGAAAACATATACAATTTGCACCTGTAGAAGCATATGACAACAATGGAAAATCCCTCCAGTCACAGCCCACAAAATATGTTTTATATGGCAGAAGTGTTGTAAAACAGATAAAATTGCATATATTTAGGAATGTTCACTTCTAATAAACTGTGGGTCTCCCAAACTGTGCTTTGCACTATACTGCTAGAATTTGTAATTCCCTTTACTGTACTTTATGTAGCTAAAGTGAAGGCATATCTTAAGTATTTGACTTTTAGAGTCTGCTTGATATTTTAGCAGGTCCAGGCTGCAGAAATAGTATTACCTTGGAGGGACTGCAGTGCCTAAACTCGTGATTATTGTATGTGTTACTGAAGCTGACATTTTATTCACAGATCCAGTGCTGTGAGCTCTGACATTGTAAGCTCACTGGATAGTTATTTGATACTGTTAAAGTAGATGTACGGATTTCATAGCCTGAAGACATCTGATGACCATAGTTGGGGTCCTGTGGTAATAGTAGGCATGATGTTGTATGCAAGTGAAGTTCATGAGGATTCTGCAGTCCCTTAAAATGCACTGACCTAATGTTCAGTACTTCAGGGCCTTGTCAACTGTTCAGCACCTCTGCTCAATATAAATGAAAGCTTTTATATACATGCTGTGTTACTCACTGTCTCACATTTTACTTTCTTTTTTAATTTAATAAACCAAACACATCTAAATACAAGTAACCAAATAACATGCCAACAACAAACATCCAAAACCACTTAAACATTACACACAACAAAATCAAACAAACATACAAAACCCCGCAAATATAACTACCCTTCAAACCTTCCCCTTTCTGGAGTGCAACATAGAATCAGGGTCCAATAATACTATTTGATGAGAAGCAATTTCTTAATATAGTCTAATATCTAGGAATACCCACCCTTAAGTGGGAAGCCCACTATACAATTAGTTCTTATCACATAATGGAAAGAAGAGCATATAAAGATTACCTGCATTTACAATGGGAGTGATGCTGCCTAGTGACAGTAGAAATGTGCCTTTCAGTATTAAAGACACCCAGAATCTCATTATGCCATTCCACCCATAATAGAACTTTATGTAAAATAACATTTTTAGCCGTAGCACTGATTAATGCAATATGCCTTTTCTGAGGACCTAAAACCTGCTCATGATAACAACCTATGACAAAAATTTCAGGTGCAAATACATCCGTTAAACACAGCATAGGATATAAATGACCTTAAATTCAGTCCAAAAAGGGAGAACTTTTTCATATTCCCACAACATATGAAAAAAGACCCCACTGGTTTCCCACAACTTGTACAGGTGGAATCTGCTAATTTACCCATTTGGAACAATCTCAACTGAGTAATATATCAATTATAAATAATTTTAAAATGCATCAGAAAATATTTGTCTTGCTTTATAAATTTATAGAGATCTATCCAAATTTGCTGCCAATCCTCTGGGGTCCACGCCAGCTGAAGGGACTCTGTCCCTGACAGTGTAGCCAGATCTAATATTTGCAACATTTTATATAATGCAGTGATAGAATGCATGGAGGCAGTATCCTGAAAAAAATGCCCAAAGTATCTCCTCATATACACGACAAAAGGTATGGTCCCATATGGGACAAAAGTAGTAGACCAGGAAGGGGCTGTGGAAATGGCCTACCTATACTTTAGAAAGGCATTTGACACAGTCCCACACAAAAGATTAATAATCAAATTAACCAGCCTGGGAGTGGGTCCCAGGGTGGTAACCTGGGTAAAACATTGGCTGGACAACAGAACACAGAAGGTAATTTAAATGGAGTCCAATCTGAAGAAAGAGGGGTTACTAGTGGGGTACCGCAGGGTTCAGTACTGGGTCCAGTCCTTTTTAATGTCTTTATAAGTGACATTGCAGAGGGACTGGAAGGAAAAGTATGCCTCTTTCCAGATGACACAAAGATCTGCAATAGGGTTGGTACACAAGGAGGAGTGGAATGGATGAGAAGGGACATGGCAAGGTTGGAGGAATGGTCAGAGGTGTGGCAGCTTGGATTCAAAGCAAAGAAGTGCAAAATAATGCACCTGGGAAACAAAAACCCAGGGAAAGATTACACTATGGAGGGGGGAAGTAGTAACAACAACAAAAATGGAAAAGGACCTGGGGGTAATCATATCAGATGACCTTAAGGTAAGCAAGCAATGTGAGAAGTGGGTAGGGAGGGCTGGGGGGGGATACTGGAATGTATAGGGAGAGGCATCACAAGTAGAAAACAGGAAGTTGTTATCCCTCTGTACAGACAGTTGGTGAGACACCATCTGAAGTACTGAGTCCAGTTTTGGAGACCCCATCTCCGCAAGGGCATAGACAGGATGGAGGCAGTCCAGAGGAGGGCAACTAAAATGGTGCAGGGTCTGCAAGTGAAGCCATACAAGGAGAAACTAAAGGAGCTTAATATGTATACTCTTGAGAAAAGGGGGGAGAGGGGGATTATGATAGAAACATTTAAGTACCTCAGCGGAATCAACAAAGTCCAAGAGGGTAGCATCTTTCAGAAAAAGAGTTGTGCAAGAACAAGGGGACACAATTTGAAGATGGGGGGACAGCTCAAGGGCAATGTGAGGAAATAGTTTATCATAGAGAGGGTGGTGAATGCATGGAACAGCCTTCCTGTGAGGCTGTGGCGTCTAAAACTGTGGGAGAATTCAAGAATGCATGGAAAAGAAATAAGGCAATTTTTGTTGGGGGTAGGAAGAAATAGGCTGTTGGTTAAATGGGATCTGCAGCTTATCCTGTAGGTAGGGAAATGGGCAGACTAGGAGGGCCAAGCAGTCCTTATCTGCCATCAAAGGCTATGTTTCTATGACAGTATGGGATAATTGCAAATACTTAAATACTACCTTGTTAGGTATGCCATATACATTTTGCATGACTGGGATTGCAAGGATGTGTCTCTCAGTTAAGATCTGAGCAACTTAGGAAAGGGGGATTATTGCATTGGCAAAAACTGACTCAAAATAAAATGATTGACTGTTTAAAAATTGAAATTGTTCAAAATGAGTTGAGAAGCATCTTGGACCAGGTCAAGATAAGGTTTTTACATAACTGTACATAAGTATGTAGGGACCAATATATAGGTATAGGTTTAAGGCAAGAGGGGAGACAAACAGGTCTAATATATAAGAGTATGGATATAGCTAACCCCTGGACCTAGTGGCCATGATGTCAAAAGATGACCTAGATATTGTCACCATTACCGAATCATGGTGCAATGAGAACCAGGACTGGAATATAGCCATACCACATTATACTGTGTTCAGGAAGCCCGATGAAACAAATCAACACACAGAATATCAGAGGAGTAGCTATGCTAAAACATGCTGACATGAACAACAAAATGAGCAAAGTGCTCACCACATTGGTTGTGAATGAACCCAAATGACTCAAACTGCAAAAACAGTGCAATTTTAACATGGATCAAAAGTCAAGAAATCACAAGCAGAAGTCCACAGCTTCCACAGATCTTCAAACCCAATCCGGGTTCTTCCTCAGGGGTGTGGCCCAAAGCAGCCAGTACATCTCTTTTAAGGTACAGGTTTAAAGTAACAGTGCCATATATCTCAGATTTAGAGCTGCTTAAGAAATGAACCACATTTTACATATTGAGAAGTCCTGAAACATGCTCTCTAAAACTGCTCAAGTAACTTTAAACAATGAATACTTAATGAAAAAGGCAAAAACGTATGCTAGATAACTGATATAAGGGATACAACATAAAGAGATAAGCTCTGGCAGAGCCACTATGACTGTGAATGCATTAACTAGGTAAGGGTGTTTCATGGGATTAAACATAAAACATTTGTTTATTTACTTATCTAAAAAATATCAGATTTACAAACCTTTGAGTCAGAGACTCCTTTACAAAGGCACCTCATTGAAACTAATACAAAGACAGCACAGTTAACAAGTCAAAAAACAATGGCTCGGAGAGCAGAAAGAGATAACATTCATTCACTGGAGATACATGGGTAGCAGTAGATAAACAGATTACATAGTTTAGGCACACAGACACCAAATCAAGAAGACCAAGCAGTTCAAACAATATATAATAGCTAAAGCAAGTAGACACCAGGAGCCAAAGAGAAGCCCATAGTGTTCACATGAAGGCTGTTGCATATACACTAACTGAATCAAACTACAGTACATTGAGAAAGGGCATATTTAAGCAATAAGGCACTCCAGGGTGTGTGTTATCATGTAATAATGTCACTTCTGAGCTGGGTTGAAGCATGAGGCAAAGCCGAGTGCTTCCACTACCCCAGGAGTGACATTATTACAAGATAACACACACATCCTGGAGTGTCTTATTGCAATTATACAATGGCTCATTGTTATATACAGAATAAAAAATACATTTTAAAGGATGTTTTTGTTAGTGTGGAAAAATATTTCTTAAGAGAAAATGCAAGGAATGATCCAAATCCAAAGCTAGGGTGATGTTATTGTGTAATAAAATCACTGATGAATGGGTCAGCAGCCAATCAGCTTCTTACATTTTTCCTTGCTATTGTATAATTAAAAATAAAGCCACCATCTGTATTACAGTTACCTATATGTCTTGCATTGTATTCTATGCACTGTTATAGCAATCAACTCAACAGAACCAGGCCATCATATACATGAAGGTACTGTACCCTAACTGAAAACACTGCTGAGAAAACTGTATGTTGTGACAAGGTGGAAGATAAACACAATGTTGAGACAAGTTTATGAAGACATTTGATGTGTTTAATTGTTTTTTTAGAGACTGATATACAGTTCACACACAAAATTCATATAATATAAAAGTGCATATGCCCAAATGCCAATGTAAATTCGACACATTCATTACAAGCTGTTCTCTTGAAGGAAGATATTACTATATAAGGCCTAAAAATGGGCATCAGGTAAATGTAAACTGGGGTAGTTGTGTTATTGAGGGTATTGCATAGTTTATCTTCTTTGCTACTCCACCGGATCAGCAATATTTTCACAAGCTGTGCCCAGTCCAGATGTTACAGCTCTGGCCTGGGTCTGGTAATGTGGGTTTTACCCATACCCCACTGCATGTGGCTTAGTGATATACTGTACAGATGGCTACAATGTCTAACCCATTGAAGGTTGAAGTTTCAGAAAACCATTATGCTAAAAATATCAAGACTCACTCACTCCCTCACCCCCCAGTCACAATTAATCCTCTACCAAAGTCATGCATAAATACTGGTGCCTCTACATCCACACCACTAAGTTTGTAATGCCAACATGCTTCTTTTTCTGCTACTGTGAGTTCCCCCATCTGTGAAGTCCCATTCTGCTTGTGGCTGCCCCCCCCAAAAAAAAACAGATAATTTATTTAAAAACATTTTGTTGAGAAATTTTTGATTTAGTATATCGATGGTCAGGAAAATTAATTTGTAAAAGAAACCAAAATCCCCATTTATCAGTTCACCATTGTGCTAAAATTATCAAGACTCACTCCCTCCATCACCCCCCCAGTCACAATTAATGCTCTACCAAAGTCATGCTTAAATACTGGTGCCCCTACATCCACACCACTAAGATTTTAATGCCAACATTTCAAACAATGTACACTAGCTAAAGCAAATAGACATCAGGAGTCAAAGAGAAGCCCAGAGTGTTCACATGAAGGCTGTTGCATATACACTAACTGAATCCAACTACAGTACATTGAGAAAGGAGAGAGTTTATTGTTATTCTTCCAGGTGTGTGTTATCATGTAATAATGTTACTCCTGGGGTGGGCTAGCATGAGGTGAAGCTGAGTGCTTTCACCACCCCAGGAATGATGTTATTACAAGATAACACACACACCCTGGAGTGCCTTATTGCAATTATACAATGGCGTGTTGTTATATACAGAATAAAAAATACATTTTAAAGGATGTTTTTGTTAGTGTGGAAAAATATTTCTTAAGAGAAAATGCAAGGAATGATCCAAAACCAAAGCTACGGTGATGTTATTGTGTAATAAAATCACTGATGAATGGGTCAGCAGCCAATCAGCTTCTTACATTTTTCCTTGCTAATGTATAATTAAAAATAAAGCCACCATCTGTATTACAGTTACCTGTATGGCTTGCATTTTATTCTATGCACTGTTATAGCAATCAACTCAAAAGAACCAGGCCATCATATACATGAAGGTACTGTACCCTAACTGAAAACACTGCTGAGACAACTGTATGTTGTGACAAGGTGGAAGAGAAACACAATGTTGAGACAAGTTTTTGAAGACATTTGATGTGTTTAATTGTTTTTTTTAGAGACAGATATACAGTTCACACACAAAATTCATATAATAACAAAAGTGCAAATGCCCAAATGCCAATGTAAATTAGACACATTTCATTACAAACTGTTCTCTTGAAGGAAGATATTACTATATAAGGCCTAAAAATGGGCATCAGGTAAATGTAAACTGGGGTAGGTGTGTTATTGCATAGTTTATATTTTATTGCTGCTCCACCACATCAGCAATATTTGCATAAGCTATGCCCAGTCCAGATGTTACAGCTCTGGCCTGGGTCTGGTAATGTGGGTTTTACCCATACCCCACTGCATGTGGCTTAGTGATATACTGTACAGATGGCTACAATGTCTAACCCATTGAAGGTTGAAGTTTCAGAAAACCATTATGCTAAAATTATCAAGACTCACTCCCTCCATCACCCCCCAGTCACAATTAATCCTCTACCAAAGTCGTGCTTAAATACTGGTGCCTCTACATCCACACCACTGAACTTTTAATGCCAACATGCTTCTTTTTTCTGCTGCTGTGAGTTCCCCTATCTGTGAAGTCCCATTCTGCTTGTGGCAACCCCCACCCCCAAAAAAAACCAGATAATTTACTTAAAAGCATTTTGTTTAGAAATTTTTGTTTTAGTATATCCATGGTCAGGAAAAATGAATTTGTGAAAGAAACAAAAATCCCCATTTATCAGTTCATTGAATCACAATACAGCATGTTATGATTTTTTCAGATTCTATGTGTAACCTACAGTAAGTCAAGCAGAAGTTAGACTCACAAATTCCTGCCTATTTGCAAGTGAAGCAAATGTGGTTATTATCATTCAGTTATAAAAACCTATTTTCACAAACTGCAAGTTATGAATATTCAGTAGAATATAAACAGTAGCCCAAGGCTAGGTTTCTTCCTATGCAATGTCCTGCAAAGATGGTGGCGTCAAATGGCTTAATGAGGTGCTGTGCGGTGCCCAAGGGGACTTATTATGCAGAAAGTTCCAGGAACACAGTGGTAAAAACTGGAATAACAGGTTCCAAGGAGTAAATAACTCACCAGGAATGCTACAAAAAACTACCCCATTCATTCACAGGTGTCAATGAATGTATTTGTTAACCATGCTGGTTTATCTTCTTGCTTCCCTCATGGTAAAAATGTGAAACTACATATGAGTTATTTTAAATGAAAAATGAGTGATAAATAGCTTGTCCAGTTGGATGGCAGCTCTGATAGTTGTTCCAATCTTTCTTTTCACTGATATAAATTGAGCCAGGAAAAAAGTAAATAGGAAAAAAAAGCATTTTGTTTCTACAAGTAGTTGCTAATTGTAGCTGGTATTCTTAACATGTGCAAGTCAACTCCACTTTTCAAACTTAAAAAGAAAAAATGCACTTTATCACAGACTTTGTTGTGCCCATTGTAGTATATAAATGTTTAAGAAATACCTGAAAGCTGTCTATTTTCCTTGGAAACTGAATCCTTAAGCTTCTCCTAATCCTTAACAAAATGCAGGGACTCTACAGATTTGTTCTGTTCCTAGTTCCAGATCAAACTACTGAGTCTTCTTTCAGCATGATACATGCACCTCATACCCCCCCCACATGAATAAATAAAAAAAGTTGGGGTGGATCTTTAGGAGCTTCATGGGTGGAGGTGGGTTGGATCTTACTCCCCCCCAAAAAACAATGCTGCCTACCACTACTCAGGTTCCAGTTCTTGTACCATTCATTTAAGAAAGAAAATAGTACCCTGCAACCATTGACTAACATGAAAGTGTATTTATTTGAGGGTGGAAAACATTTCTTGGAGGAGAGTAAGGTGGAGGAGACTATTTACACCTTCAGTCAGTGCCCACAGTAGTAAAAAAAGAAGAAGGAAAGGCAAAAAAGGGGGGGCAGTGATCCAGGAAAAAGGGGGGGTGGAACAGACAGAAATGGGGAGAAAAAATATATCAGATCCATTCATTTTCAGTAAATAAATATTAACATTATGCCCCATTATACCTGTATAACTATATCCATGCATAGTAATACATACTGAACAATGTATCCTTAGACCATGTTTACCAATAAATATAATCAGTTTTTTTTAATATTATGATTTTATAAATATGGCTTTACATACCAATCATTATTTAAATCTACTGGGTTTAGAGCTCCTAATTCATAAATCAGTCTACTTTCTAGTTACAATAATTTCTGTTCTCTATTTCTACCTCTGGAGGGTCTAATAATGGGGGGCTATTCACAAAGATGCAGAGTGGATATGTGCCACATAACTCTGTTGTGTAACCCATCCTGCATCTGCCCATCTGCAGCCACTGTGCCTCCTCCACATGATTCACAAAACAACTATGCCCTGTACGCACCTGATCCCCCTGTTGATCATGCAGCTCTGCACTGGAGTGGGCCAGGGGGTGGGGCAGGGGCTGTCTAAGCACTCTGCACAATTCAAAAAACTGTGGAGTGCTGTGCATGGTGGCTGGCAGCTATGCAACTACAGGGCAGCCATAACCTCAAGCAGCTGGTTATGCACTCCTGGGGATGCAGCCGCCAGCTGTGGTGGAAATGGTGGGGAGCATTGGCCTCCCCAATATGGATGGTCCAGCCATCAGGGCACTCTGGGGCTGGGGTGGTCAACCAGCAGATAGCATGATGCCCCACAGGAGCAAGGGATCCACTGCAAGACCTGGACCAAGCAGCCAATTGGCTGCCTGACTGGATGTGCCACTCTGCACCCACCTGTCCCTTGTGGACATACTCGCTGGGGGGTAGGGCCACATAAGAGAGCTGGGCAGGTGTCAGTGTTTGTGAATGTGGTCCCCACATGGATCTCCCGGGGGTGCAGAGCTACACGGGTGGAATATATGCCTCTAGCTGTATTTTCTGCCCATTTGTGAATAGCCCCTAATATTTCCAATTCATGAAAAATGAACAGTTTTAATGTCAGAATTGTGATGTTAATGCCAATGAATACCAACCCATGTATCTGAATTTTGATTTTTTTATGGCTCTACCATGTTCTTGAACTCATTCTTTTGCTGGTCTAATAGTTCTCCCTATGTACAAATAACAGCAAGATGCGTAAATTATGAAAGTGGTTTTACAGTTTATAAAGTGCCTAACCTCATATTTCCTTCCATTATTTGAACTAATAAAATCTTTTCATTGCTCCATAAATTCACAAATGTTACAGGATCCACATCTAAAGGATCTACATGAGATTTTTGGCATATTTACTGCTGAACCATCTTTTGAATTTAGATGGCCATGCACTATTAAATCCTTAAGAGTTTTACATTTTCTGTAAACTACACTGGGGCTGTCTCCTATTTGTCCTTGCAAGTCATTATCTCCATTTATTACATACCAATAATGTTGTATGGTTCCACCAATCTTAGGTGTTGTAGAATTAAAATAAGTCATCAGAATGTACAAGAAATGTATTTAATTAAGAAAAATGTCATCTTTTTCTTAAAAAAAAGGGTCCAGTGGATATGCCACGTATCAAGTGTCTGGGATGAGCACCCTCTGATCTCAGAAAAGTGTTATCAGAATTTGGTTTACAGTATGTTTCAGTAACAATTTTACCTTGTGGCCCAAATCTTAAATTTAAGTTGAAGAAAGAAACAGAGGTAAGATCTACCTTAAAAGTAAATTGTAAATTGAAATCATTATCATTTAATATATTTACATCTGATGCTTCTTGTATAGCACCACCACAAATACATACTACATAATCCATGAAATGCCCCCAGTATTTTATCCTGTCCAGATAAGGTTTTTTTTTTTCTGGGTTCTTATCTGGCCCCCTCCTCCCATCAACCCAAAATAAGGTTGGCATACAAGGAGGACACAGATGAGCCCATTGCATCCCCACATGTTTGTAAATAAAACTGTGATTCAAAAGTAAAATAATTGCTGGACACGATCAGATCCTGGGCCTGTAGAACAAAATTAGGTGCTAATAAATCAGATATCTGAACTTGATCCATGAAATGTCTCACAGCATTAAGACCTAAATGATGTCTGATGCTGGTGTATAGCAACCCATAGCATTTGTGAGCCACACTGAACCAGCATCATGTTGATATTGCTCAATAATTTCCAAAACTGCCATTGTATTACATAAATAAGAGGGCAGCCTTACCAACATAGTTTGCAAAAACACATCAGTAAAGGTAACTAAATGCTCCATTAGGGAGCCTATGTTAGAAACTATGGGCCTCACAGATGGAAGGGTAGGATGCCTATGGAGCTTAGGCAATATATAAAAGGTTGGTACAATAGGATGGTCTTGTCTTAAGTACTGCAGTTCGTGTTCTGAAATAGTGCATTTAATAACAGATCTGTCCAGAAAACTGCCCAGATTTTTCTTAAACATTCCAGTAGGATCAGAATTTAATTTCTGATAATTATCAGTGTTCATTGGTTGTTTTAATACCTGGCTGATCTCGGTCTACTATCACAATTTGTCCTCCTTTGTTAGACTGTTTTATTATAGTATTTTCCATTTTCAGTGATCTAATAATGCCTGTTTTTCTTCATCTGTAATATTTCCAGAGGTCCTATTTTTTATGGAACCTAGTACTTTATTAGCTTCAGTAATAAGCAATTTCTTAAAAGTGTTAATTGCTGCAGAAAAAAAAACAGTACTCAGGTAAATGCTTAAGAAAAAACAGTACTCGGCAAAAGGTTGATTTTGATTTCAAAGTTTATCTTTGTTTCATAAATTCCACTTTTATTTTAATATCTAATAAACCAGTGGGAATATCAAATGTTCAAAAATCTAAATCTTCAAAATTTGCCAGTGTCCTTTCAGGGTTCTAGTCTGTGGTGAGGTCTGAGTGGACAATACCATGTGCACTTTTAGATTTCTCAGAAGATAGATGACATAAATCTGTTCCATTGTTTGCAAAATGTGCTTTAGAAGTAATGAACATTTTTAATCTGATGTTTCTAAATGTTTTTCTTATGTCAACATGGACAATATTTTCATGTTTTTCATGTTTTTCAGCATCATGATCTACAAGGATTTCCATTAATGTATTTGAACATGTAGTAAGTGCTAACTCCCACTTTTCATTATAGGTATCACTGAGAAACCCCACTGATGGTCCTTTATTAATTCTAAAGCCTCTAGATACAGTATCATATGTGATTCAATGCATTTGTAAGCAGATTTCATTATAATACAAGTTAACTGCAGTGATTTTTAACTTTTCATACATGTGATGCAGCTTGTTAAACTCATTTTCATCTTTGGGACTGTAGTTAAACTCAGAAGGAAAAATGTCTCCAGCTTTTGGCATCTTCTCATTGACTCTGTTGTGCAGTTAAGGCTAACAGCATTGTTCTCATGTGGAGTTTGCCCAACTGCTCTGGCCATCATTTGTTGTATTGTTTCCATTTCTGATTCAGAGCTCAAAATCAAGTTTGCCGCTAGAAAAAAAAATAGATTCCAAACAAACCACATAAAACATTCACAGCCAAGGCTGGTGTTCAAACTTAAGAAGATGAAAATTAAACCATTTGATGTTAGAGACCCACTACTTAGTTATGCATAAAGTGATTGCATCTGACCTTATTGAAATGTTCTGTTCATAGTATTCAAACAAATGGAAGCAATTAATTAAAGAATATCAAATATTTAGACAGTACTTGACATGATTGCTTTATATGTTGCTTTAAGGCTCTTGAATGGATGTGTTTTCAAGTTGTTTATGAATGTGACAATTGGAAGCTCTGCATCTTGTTATGGGACGTCCATGCAGCTAGATAAGGAAAAGTGACTGAACCATACTGAAACAAATCAGCACAAAGGATATCAGAGGAGAATCTTTGCCAAAACAATCCCACAAGAAAAACAAAAGGAGCAAAGCACTAACTGCATAGGTTGTGAATTAATCAAAACGACTCAAGCTTCAAAAAAAGTACAACTTTAATATGGGTGAAAAGTCAAGAAATCACAAGCAGAAGTCTACAGGTTCCCCAGCACTTCAAGTCCAATCCTAAAAGTCAAGAGTGCACTTAGCATTGACCACTCAGACCTCTCCTCAACCTGGGAGTCTGAATTGGCACTGGAAAATTTTGAAGATGTAGATTTCTCAACATTTGATACTCCCAATAGTTTATCAGATATTGAAATAAAAGCAGAATTTATGAAACAAAGAACAACTTCAAGATCAAATCAACATTTTGCATGAGTACCAGTTTTTCTGCAGCAATTAACATAATTGATAAATTGGTTATTACTGAAGCTAATAAAGAACTAAGTTCCATAAAAAATTAGAACTTTTGGAAATTTTACATACGAAGAAAAACAGGCATTATCAGATCGACATAAATGGAAAGTATTATAATAAAACAATCTCACAAAGGAGGATAAATTGTATTACTGGACCAAGAATACTACATCACCAAAGCATTACTACAACTAATGAACACTGATAATTGTCAGAAATTAAATTCTGATCCTACTGGAATGTTCAAGAAAAATCTGGACAGATTTCTGGACAGATCTGTTATTGAAGACATCATCTCAGAACAAGATCTGCATTACATATGGCAGGACCATCCTATTGTACCAGCCTTTTATATATTGCCTAAGCTCCATAAGCATCCTACCCTTCCATCTGAGAGGCCCATACTTTCTAACATAGGCCCCCTTATGGAGCATTTAGCTACCTTTACGGACATGTTTTTGCAAACTATGGTGGTGAGACTGCCCACTTATTTAAGATACACAATGGCGTGTTTAGGAATTATGGAGAGTTATCAACATAGTGCTTGTTCAGTGTGGCTCACAATCAACATGGACACTATATACACCAGCATCAGTCATCAGTTAGGTCTTAATACCATAAGACATTTCATGGATCATTTTCAGACATCTGACTTTGATTTATTGGCACCTAATTTTGTACTATAGGCCCTGGATCTAATCCTGTCCAACAGTTATTTTACTTTTGGACTCGCAGTTTTATTTACAAACCTGTGGAATTGCAATGGGCTTGTCTGTTGCCCCACCTATGTCAATCTTTTTTGTGGTTGGTGGGAGGCAGTGGTCACATACAATCCCAGAAACAACCCTTATCTAGACTGGATCAGATACTGGGGCCATTTCATTAACAATATATTATTTATTTGGGGTGGTACAGTATGCCCCACTTGTAGTAGACATGGTTGTAATGGACAGTCGCTTCTAATAGACAGATTACTATTGCCAAATGCCATATACTATTATTTCTATGTTTAAAGTAATGGCCGTAGCGGACCTGTAATTCTGCATGTAACAGCTGACAAAGAGAGTAGTTAATACCTTTTCCAAGTGCTGTCAATTGATTTTGCATTTAATTAGATACCACTGCCAGGTGTTTGTAACCCAATTGCAACCCCATTAAAACAAATTGAATCAATTAAACAATCAATCAAGCAATCAGACAATCATTTCCCCTACTTAAACACCCTCCATGCTTCCACAAAAAAGTTCTACCTGTTTTCTTTGCTGTGCTGCTGTGCCATGCCAGCAGAGAAATGTTGTTGGGTAAGAAAACCTCCCTTCCTTTATCTAAGAAAATTAAGATAATCAATGCTGTTCAAAAACTCTCAAAGCTGAGTGTGAAAGACTTAAGATTATACTTTTCTATGCCCAGGTCAACCATCTCTGATTTTCTCAAGAACAAAGATAAGTTGCTTGCAGACTGGCACAGTAACCAAAACCCTGAGAGTATGCAAAAGAGGTGGAAAAGAAAATGATGTGGAGGAGACACTGCTCAGATGGTTTCTAATGCCCGTGGCATGGAGACACTGATTAGTGGGCCTCTCCTACTTCAGAAGACTGATAGCATGGCTGCTGCACTGGGGAAAACTGACTTCAAACCTACTGATGGGTGGCTTAGTAGGATGAAGCAATGCCACAAAATATGCTTCCATAAGATCCACAGAGAGAAGTTAGATGTTGACAATAGTGCAGCAGATGCCTGGCTAAGAGATGTGCTACCACAGCTACTGTCTGGTTACAGACTGGACAGTATTTTTAACACTGATAAGACTAGGCTGTTTGCCACGTTAACTTGCTAGATGCAATCAGTCTAATCCAGCAGATGAAGTCTCAATGGAGACAATCCAAGCCTGCTTTCACAAGGGTGGATTTGTGACTGATGATTCTTTTGGCACTGTTGCCAAAGAACCTGAAAACCCAGAAGATTTACCAGAAGAAAATGCACAGGTGGTGCTGTCATCAGAAGCACTCAATGAGATCTGTTGCCTAGGTGACAAAGCTCAACTGTCTGATATTAATGACATCAGCGAGGCTATTAAAGGGCTGTGGTCAAGTGCTGAATCAGAGGATCTCCAGTCTGAGGAAGAGGAGGAGGAGCATGAGATGGATATGCAAGTGACCCCGGCAGATGTGAGGAGTGCCTTGCTCACTCTGTGTCATGAGGTCGAACAGAGAGATGACCTCATTCTGAAATGGGACTAGCTCTCATTAACGGAGTCCATGTGGAACAGGTACACAAAAGCTAGCACTAAGCAGACCAGCATAGTTTATTATGTTAGTCCTTTGCAGGTAGAGCACTAGATGCTGTACAGCATTTTGAGTGTTACAAATTACAGTATGGTACAGTGCACAGCATATTTTTTTGTTTCTTTTTTTGTTGTTTTGAATTTAATTAATAAATGTTGCACACTGGAAAAACTTCCAGAAAAATCCTAACACTTCACTCCAAAAGAGCTGTAATCACAACTGTGTATGTATGTCTGTATGTCATTTGTCAACCACACCGGCAATGGAGTAGAACTGTATGTAATGGAAAAATGGATGTAGGGGACGCCAGTTGTAATGGATGCAATGCCAGTGGCCAAAGTATACTGCACTGTACAAGAAGCAGCGTATGTTGTAAATCTGCTGAATGATAATGATTTAAATTTACAATTTACTTTTAAGATAGATTCGACCTCTGTTTCTTTCTTAGACTTAAATTTAAGTTTTGGACCACAAGGTAAAATTGTTACTGAAACATAGCATAAACCAGATTCTGGTAACACTTTTTTGAGATCAGAGAGTGCTTATCTCAGACACTTGATATATGACATACCAACTGGACTAGTTTTAAGAATAAGACAACATTTTTTTTTAATGAGATACATTTCTGGTACATTCTGATTACTTATACCACAGATTTTTAGAAAGGGGCTATGATCAATCTGTTTTAGAAAATGCAAAACAAAGAGCATTACATAAAAATCTGAATTATTTGTTAAAACCAAAACTGTTAGAAGAAAAGAAGAACAAAAAATCAACTTTATAGCAGAATTTAATTCTGTAACACCTAAGATTGGTGAAATCCTAAAACATTATTGGCATGTCTTAAATGTATATAATGACTTGAAAGGAGAAATAGAAGACAGCCACAGTTTAATTTATGGAAAAGGTGAAAGTCTTAAGGATTTGTTGGTATATAGTCATCTAAGTTCAAAAGATGGTCCAGTTGGAAATATGCCAAAACTCCAATGTGGTTACTTTAGATGTGCATCATGCAACATTTGTGAATTTATGAATCAAGGAAAAGATCTTGCCAGCCCGGTGGTGCTGAGGGTTGAGGCACTGGATACCACACCTCATGTCACACTGGCAACCCAGGTTCAGGAACGAGACTGGGCTGATGGGGGTCAGCTGGAGGGGGAGGAGATTGAGCAACCGTAGGACTGCTCTCTCTTCCCAGGGAGGGTTGGGGAGATTCAATCACTCCTGGAGTGGCCTCTGGTGGTGATCAGAGGTGCCCAGTGTATGGCGTAGTGGACACAAGGGTGGAGTTGTGGCATAGTGCTGCCTTCTATAGCTGCACTCTGAGGGGAACAGACACTACAAAAAGAGAAAAAAAAACACTCCTGGGGATAGATGAAGATGCCTCAGGCCTTCTAAGCCCACACTCCCAATTCTGGATGGCCTCTTCCATACCCAACCTCTCATGTCCAGCACTTTGCCCTAGAAATAGAGCGCCCTGGGTGGATAAGGCAACCCTACCTCTGGAGGGTGTAGACCTGGAGGTGGTGCTGGGCTACATGAGAGGGTGGGGAGTAGCAGTTACAGAGAGAGGTAGTGGCTAGAGTCACTGAGGATGCCAGAAGGAGTTCCACAGGTAGTGGTGATAGAGTAAAAAAAAAAAAAAAAGGAAAAGATCTTATTAGTCCAAGTAATGGAAGGTATTATGAGGTTAGGCACTTTATAAACTGTAAAACCACTTTCATAATTTATGCAGTTTGGTGTGATTGTCCATCACTGTATATATGGAGAACTATCAGACCAGCAAAAGAATGAGTTTAAGAACATGTTAGATCCATGAAAATTCAAAATTCAGACATCCTGGTTGGTATTCATTGGCATCAACATCACAATTCTGACATTAGAACTTTTCATTTTTCATATATTGGACATATTGAGAGACCCCCAAAGGTGGAAATAGGGAAAAGAAATCATTGCAGCTAGAAAGTAGACTGATTTATGAATTAGCAGCACTAAACCCAATACATTTAAATGATGACTGGCATGTAAAGTGATATTTATAAAACTATAGTATTAAAAATTGATTATAAATATTGTTAAAATTTGGTCAAGGGAGAAACTGTTCTGTATTTATTACTATGTATGAATATATTTATACAGGTATATTGATGCATGATGTTAATATTTATTTTCTGAAAATTAATGGATTTGATATACTTTTTCTCACCTTTTCTATCTGTTTCAGTCCCCGCCTCTTTTTTTCCCTGGATCCTGGTCCCCCCCATTTGCCTTTTCTTCTTCCTTCTTTTCTTTACTTTGTACCCCTGATATGCGTTCGCTACCATATGTTTTGGCCTTTATAATTAAGTATTAATTATGTAAAGTCATTTGAGCACTTTTAGGGTATATTCTTCTGGCATTTTCTCAATATGTAACATGTGGTTCTTTTTTTAGCAGGTTTAAATCTGAGATGTATGGCACTGTTACTTTAATCCTGTACCTTAAAAGAGATGTACAGGCTGCCTAGGGCCACATCTCCTGAGGAAGAACCCTGATAGGGTTTGAAGTTCTGGAGAACCTGTGGATTTCTGCTTGTGATTTCTTGGCTTTTAACACACATTAAAATTGCACTTTGTTTAGCAGCTTGAATCATTTTGGTTCATTCACAACCTATGTGGTGAGTGCTTTTCTCCTTTTGTTTTTCTGTGTTGAGGAAGGACTAGATGGGTAAAAAAGGGGAGGAGTGGATTTTTAGGTGAGGGATTGCATTAAAGCAGCAAAGATATAGGGAATACAGAGATGAGTGAAGGTACTGTGGGTCACCCTAGAGATGGGGATGGAGCAGTTATTTTTACTGGTGTGATCTATAGACCTCCAGCATGGTGGGGGGGAGTTGTATAAGCAAGCAATAATACACAACAAGGTGGGCAGTATTGGGAAATACAAGACATCCCAGGGGCATAATGAGGCCTTATGCCACAGGTGGAGGGCCTAATAGCTCCTGGAAGGTCTGGTATTGCCCATAACGTCCATCCCGGAGGGTATTATTGCACTTAGAAAATAGGCTAGTTAAGAAAAAAAGATTAAAAAATAATGTTTAGTACTTTTTTCCATTTCATTTTTTTGGTGTGTGTAGATATAAGTTTGCAAAAAAAAGTTTGTTGTTTGCGATTTGGTCCAGTAGAAGGCACTGCAACTCTATACTGTCTTCTTTTTCAGTCCTACTAGATTCCTTGTGTTCTGAGAATGGTCTGTGTCTTAGCCGTTAATTTGTACTGCCCCCCCACACGAGCAGAAAAGTAGACACTATTTTTTTTATTCTCCCAAGTACAGTGAGTGTATAGAAAAGCAGCTTCATTTTATCTGTATCTTTGTTTAAAATGCGGAGTTTGATAGACAGCAGCAGTCAGCAGGAAGATGGGGGCACAAGAGTTCAAATGGCTGTGCGAGACTGGCACTGCAAAATTCACCATTCTGGAGAAATGCTGAATTGATGAATCTGGGTAACTAGATAAAAAGCTTGAACTGTGGGCAGTATTTTTTAGAGTGAAAGTAATTCTGGTGTCCGTTCAGATGAAGCACCATGTCTTGAGAGGCTGTTGTCGATAGCATTGTACATCAGGCTGTTGGATCACGAGAAGAACAAAACTCGAAGCAGATACTGTTGGAAAACAAAGGTCAGATACCAAAGAAACAAAAAAAATGAGTTATTGTAGAATGCAACATTAGAGTGTAGTCAGGGTCACTCATGGACCAAGCATACGGAACAGGTGTCTGCGAAAAGTGCTGAGCAAGTGACATGCTAGTGCTACCGATTTGAAAATGAAAGGTTTTTTTAAATGGTAACTTGAACTGGCAGAGTCTGTCAGAGAAAAACAGCTGCTAATGAATTTGGGGAATCTGCTGGGAGGGGTGGCTGTCTATCATGGGGATGGGACCGGCACTCTCCTAGGGAGTATTGTAGGCCAGTAAAACTCGCTAAGCAAGACAAAAACATGGCGGAATTTAAAATTTAGTGATGATGTTTTGCCCAAAGAACAAGCAGAGTGAACAAAAGGATACTTTTTATTTGCTGGGCATCTATTGAAAGTTAATGTACCCCCCTGACAGGGGTACTAGCCTATCAGAACCCAGCAAATAAAAAGCCAGTTTTCTAAGGTTCTGGTGGAAGCCATCCAAAAGATGACAAATAAAGGGGAGGTGCTGCTGATGGGGGACTTCAATCTGCCAGATATAGATTGGGGCATTTCAGCTGCAGTTTCATCTGGGAACAGGGATATCCTGGACTCCCTGCAGTGGTTGTTCCTCAGGCAATAAGTAAGAGGCCCATTCATGAGGGAGAAATATTGGACCTTGTACTCACTGTCATAGACAGTGTTGTAGATGTCACAGTGGGTGGCTGCCTGGAAAGCAGTGATCACCTTATGATGTGGTTCAATATAAGAACTGTGGCAGAATCAATCCTCACAAAGAGATGGGTTCTGGACTTCAGGAGGGCTGATTTTACAAAGATGGAGGATGCCTCTGGTGGGGGGGACTTGTGTGGAGTGGAGGAACGGGGGGGAAGCTTAAAAGAGCCATAGTGATGGCAATAATCTTCTGCATCAGGCAAGTAAGCAAAAGCAAGAGGATGAAGAAATCAGTATGGTTCTCAAATGTGGTGGCTGGAAAGGTAAGTGCAAAAAAGTTAGCATTCGAGAGGTATATGGAGACACAGAGGGAGACGGATAAGGAGGTGCATCAGGAGAAGCAGAGGGGGGGAAGGAAAGTAGTCAGAAGTGCAAAGGTACAAATGGAGGAGAAAATAGCCCAGGCAGGAAAGAAAGGGGATAAGAATTTTTTTAGGTAAGTAAGCAAAATGAGAAAAACCAGGAGAGAGATTGTAAGACTAAGGAAGGAAGTGGGGGTGTGTGTGGAAGGGGACAAGGAAAAAGCAGACTACCTGAACAAATACTTTTCTTCTGTGTTCAAAGAGGAAGTGGAAGGCAAGGGATCACAGATAAGGGACAGGAGCATTAATGGAATGATGTTAGACACTTGTCCATTTACAAAGGAAAGAGTCCTGAAGAAAGTAGCAAATCTGAAGGTGAACAAGGCAATGGGGCCAGATGAAATACATCCAAGTGTATTGAAGGAGTTCATAGAGGTGCTAGCTGCACCCATGGCAGTCCTGTTTAGCCACTCACTGGAGACAGGAGTGGTTCTGGAGGATAGAGGGCAGATGTAGACCCACTTCACAAAAGTGGCATCAGGGAGGAGACTGGCAATTATAGGCCAGTCAGCCTGACTTTAGTGGTCATGAAATTAATGGAATCACTACTTAAGGAAAAGATTGTGGAATATATTGAATCCAGTGGCTTACAGAATCCAAGGCAGCATGGATTCACTTGGGGGAGGTCATTTCAAACAAATGCGATAGATTTCTTTGACTGAGAGACCAGGGAATTAGATCATGGTGGAGTGGTGGATGTGGCCTATTTAAATTTCAGTAAGGCCTTCAACATCGTTCCACACAGGATACTCATAAACAACTGGGCAGCCTGGGAGTGGGTCTAAAGGTGATAAACTGGGTAGGAAATTGGTTATTGGATAGGTGACATAGTGTCACCTATCCAACAACCCTTAAACCACTTTACTTGTTCCATAAGCCATAGGGCTATGCATTGATATTATCTTTTCTACTTTGCTCTGATTCTGCCTGCTTTCAAAGCCCTAAAAAAAAAATGTTGCCCCAAATCCTTAGTTTGCTGTGCCTTGTATGCTCTTTCAGTTACTGCCCTGTTCAGCACCTAGACAGTCATACTGGTGACCATGCCGAGGTAGCAACATTTCTGATTCCTTGCTCATCAGACTCCCTTGATCTATACCAGGACTGCTGTAATGATGTACTCTCCAAAGTAGTCAGGCAACAAATACCATGCCCTGTGATCATAGTGAGTTAAGAAAAGCATCCCTCTATATAGGTTAGCTTATCGGATGTCCCAAGTAGCACTGGGCCTTCCCTATACAAGTGATGCAATAATCAACTATTGGTATCTTTTACCCTCCTGTATCAACTCTCACTTTCTGTAAGGGCTCTTCTCTACCAACACATGGGCCCTCTAACAGCCAGAGCCACATCGTTACCATTCATTGATCCTTACTGCTGCAAAAAAGGTAAAATCCATCTTGCAAGGCTACTTCTGAAAGCCCTCAAAAAACTTCTTTTACTACTGCTTATTTGTACAGGTAATATTGAGCTCAACCCTGGACCCCTTCTCCCAATTTCAACTCCCTCCCAACTTAGCCAGTTGACTGGAATGAGCCTTATCCATATCAATGCCTACAGTTTGCTTAGAAAACTTGATACTATCCAAACGTGGACCAATCACACTTGCCCAGATGTGCTGGTGGTCACTGAAACATGACTTAAAAATGTGACACTGGATCATGGAATTAATGTTCCTTTGTATAACATCTTTAGAATGGATAGATCTTCGGGAGATGGGGTGTAGAATTTACATTCGGGACAAATATGCTACCTCGGTAGTAAACTCCACTACCTTGGCTAAGGAATTCGAATGTCTTACATTAAAAGTTCAGCTCACCCACACAGTCCTTCTTCATATCATTGGATGTTATAGGCCTCCCGCTGCAGGATGTAAAGTGATGTATTAGATTCCCTAGCCTCTGAAGTGATGCTCTTGGGTGACCTCAATATGGATTGATTTTCCGTAGCATCCAAACCCCTAAATGATTTATGTGACAATTTTGGCCTTTCACAAATCATAAATAAATAAATAAATATCTGAAGTCCCTCAATCTAATGTTAAAAACCCAGAGAAAAGCACTTTGCTTGACATAATACTAGTTAACAAACCAGAGCTCAGGGATTTGGCTTCATTGGGGACTGGGGCTCCACCCGGAAGGATGCAGACCTATACAGGTGCGATGATCTGCATCTATCCTGGAGGGGAACCAGGATCCTAGATGATAGGTTTAAATGCTTCAGTGGCAAGCATTTAAACTAGCCAAGGGGGGAGGCACTGAAGATGAGAAGGGAAATCCTAGCCCCCCCCAAAAAAATCAGGGTAATTAGTGAGGTAAACACCAAAATAGAGCAGTCGATAGGGAGAAGAGCAGGGGTAAATGGAGAAAAAGACAAGACAGTAGGGACAGGGATGGGGCAAAAAAAAATAAAGCCATAAAAAAATGGAGGGTAATAAGTACCAATGCCCATAGTCTAGGTAAAAAGCTCCCTGAAATGGTGGCCTTGATGGAAGAGGGATGCCTGGATATTGTGGCAGTCTCAGAAACA
This sequence comes from Neoceratodus forsteri, assembly GCA_016271365.2. NCBI lineage: Eukaryota > Metazoa > Chordata > Ceratodontiformes > Ceratodontidae > Neoceratodus > Neoceratodus forsteri. The sequence goes on along the minus strand of CM057452.1, from coordinate 1,148,477,532 downwards.
TGGTACACAGAGAACCATGACTGGGATGTCAACATACCAGGGTAAGAAATCTACAGGAGGGACAGGGAGGGAAGAAGAGGAGGAAGAGTAGCTCTCTATGTAAGGGAAGGGATAAAGACAACAGAACTAAAGGATAAACAGGGAGGAGAGAAGGCACTGTGGGTCACCCTGGAGACTGGAAATGGCTCCACAATCTGCACAGGGGTTGTATACAGACCCCCGTCTCAGGGGGAGGAAATGGACAAGGAAATGATAGAAGGCATCCTTGGGATGGCAGAGAAAGGGGAGATATTGCTGATGGGGGACCTGAATATGCCAGATGTTGACTGGAGCACCTTGCTGCAGCCACATCCAAGAGCAGGGTCATTCTCGATGCCCTACAGGGGCATGCCTCAGACAGCTAGTTTTGGAACACACTCGGGATAGAGCAATCTTAGATCTGGTACTCTCAAATAGGGATGGTGAGAGGAACTCTGATCTTGAAGTGGGTAGCCATCTGGGAACAAGCGACCACCAAACAGTGTGGTTCACGATAAACTTAGCTGTAGAGTCAAGCCACACAAATGTGAAGGTACTGGACTTCAGGAGGGCTGATTTTGTCATAATGGGAAAGTGACTCAGAAAAGCACTAGCAAACAGGCAAGAAGGTGGGGTGGAGCAACAATGGGGAAACATCAAAACCGCCATCACAGAGGCAACAAGTCTTTGTGTGAAGCAAATAAACAAATCAAAACAAAAGAAAAAAACCACTATGGTTCTCAAAAGAAGTAGCGGGAAGGTAAGAGAAAAAAAGATAGCACTCAGGAAGTATAAGGAAACACAGAAGGAGCAAGGCAGAGAACTGTACCTGTTAAAGCAGAAGGAAGTGGGTAAGGCAGTCAGAATAATGAAGGCCCAAACCAAAGAAAAGATAGTCAACTCGGTTAAGAAGGAGGATAAAACCTTTTATAGGTACATTAGGGAGCAAAGAAAGACTAAGGCAGGGATACTGACGCTGAACAAAGAGGAAGGTGGTTGGGCAGAGAGCGACAGTGAAAAAGCAGGGATACTGAACGAATACTTTCTGCTCAGTATTCACAATGGAAAAGCAGGAGGAAATACCTAATCCAGTCAATAGAAGCACTCTGGATGGGGGGGTTGATATTAGTCCTTTCACAGAAGAAAGGGTTCTGAAAGAACTCTTAAAACTGAAGGTGGATAAAGCAATGGGGCCTGATGAGATTCACCCTAGAATTTTAAAATAACTAAGGGAAGAACTACTAACACCACTGACTACCCTTTTTAATAAATCATGGGAGGATGGGGTGGTACCTGAGGACTGGAGGAGGGCAGATGTGATTCCCCTTCACAAAAGTGGGAGCAAGACAGAGGCAGGAAACTACAGACCTGTCAGTTAGACTTCAGTGGTAGGGGAAAATGATGGAATCACTTCTAAAGGAAAGAATTGTTGAGTACCTAGGGGCCAGTGGGGCACAGGACCCAAGGCAGCATGGATCACAGCGGGAAGGTCATGTCTGACAAATCTAACTGATTTTTTTGACTGGGTGACCAAAACAGTAGACCAGGGAGGGGCTGTGGACATGGCCTACCTAGACTTTAGCAAGGTATTTAACACAGTCCCGCACAAAAGATTAATAAACAAATTAGCCAGCCTGGGAGTGGGTCCTAGGGTGGTAGCCTGGGTAAAATACTGGTTGGACAACAAGACACAGTGGGTAATAGTAAATGGAGTCCACAGTGAAGAAAGGAGGGTTACTAGTGGGGTACCACAGGGTTTAGTACTGGGGCCAGTCCTTTTTAATGTCATTATAAGTGACATTGCAGAGGGACTAGAAGGGAAGGTATGTCTCTTTGCAGATGACACAAAGATCTGCAACAGGGTTGATACACAAGGTGCGGTGGAAAGGATGAAAAGGGAATTGGCAAGGTTGGAGGAATGGTCAATTGTATGGCAGCTTAGATTCAATGCAAAAAAGTGCAAAGTAATGCACCTGGGAAACAAAAACCCAGGGGAAGAGTACACAATGGGGGTTGAGATATTGACAACAACAAAAATGGAAAGGGACCTGGGGTAGTCATATCAGATGACCTGAAGATGGGCCAGCAATGTGAGAAGGCAGTAAGGAGGGCTGGGGGGGATACTGGGATGCATAGGGAGAGGCATCACCAGTAGAAACAGGAAGTTGTTGGCCCTCTATACAGACAGTTAGTAAGACCACATCTGGAGTACTGTGTACAGTTCTGGAGACCCCATCTCTGCAAAGACATAGACAGGGTGGAGGCTGTCCAAAGGAGGGCAACCAAAGAAGACATATGAAGAAAGACTAAAGGAACAAAAGATGTATAGCCTTGAGGAAAGGAGGGGGGGAGGACATGATAGAAACTTTCAAATACCTCAAGGGAATCAACAAAGTCCAAGAGGGTAGCATCTTTCAGAAAAAGAGATGTGCAAAAACAAGGGAGCACAATTTGAAGATAGAGGGGGGACGGCTCAGAGGTAATGTGAGGAAGTATTTCTTCACAGAGAGGGTTGCGGATACATGGAACAGCATTCCTGAGGAGGTCATAGAGTCAAAAACAGTGGGGGAATTCAAGAATGCATGGGACAAACATAAGTCAATTCTAGTGGGGGGTAGGAGGAAGTAGGCTGTTGGTTAACTAGGATCTGCAGCTTATCCATTAGGTAGAGAAATGGGAAGACAAGGTGGGCCAAGTGGTCCTTATCTGCCATCAAATTCTATGTTTCTATGATTCATACCTGTTTACCCATGCAAGCGCATTCTTTAATGACATCAGTAATCATTGTGCAATCACCTGTGTGAGGGCCATTCCAAAAACAGTGTCATCCTCTAATTATATTCGTAAGAGATGCCAGAGAAATTTCAATCCTGTCACTTTCTGCTCAGACCTCTAATATGCTGACTGGCAGGACTTTTATTAGGTGCCAACTGTGGATATTGCATATGAGGAAGTCAATAAAATATTGCTCATGGCCTTAGATAAACATGCTCCCCTAGTAAAAATCAGGACAAAAAGGAAACTGTGCCCATGGTTCACAGGTGGATTGAAAGCTGCATTACTGCACAGGGACTCTTTATGTAAAAAGGCAAGAAAAACTAAACTTACAACTGATTGGACAGCCTTTAGAGCAGTTAGAAACTGGTGCATGAAGCTCACTAGAACTGAGAAAGCAAGACATTTCCAAGCAGAAGTTGATACTGTTTCGAATAACACAAGAAAATTCTGGAAAACTCTAAAGGACCTTGAAGGTTACTCTCCAGCACACTCTCTTTCTCAAAAAATCACTGTGGGTGGAGATTCCACTACCAATAAACAATTAAGTCTAGAACTTCTTAACAACCATTTCACCACTGCAGAATTAGCCTTCAAGTCCTCGCTGGTCAATAATCTCCGAGCACAGCGTAGTGCAAAGAAACCTGAATAGCTCAATCCTAGCTTAATAAATCCTAAAGCAGCTTTCACCTTCCACCCTGACACTGTGAAGCAAGCTGAGGATCTCCTTATGGCCCTCAACACCAGGAAAAGCCCTGGTGTTGATCATATGGAGCCTTATTATCTAAAGCTAGGATATTATACTTTAACTGCCCCAACTACTCATCTATTTAAGTTGTCTCTTATGCAGGGTTGTCTCCCTGAAATATGGAAACAGCACAAGTGATCCCACTCTTTAAGTTTGGTGATACCACTGACCTAAACAATTATCGTCCAATATCCTTACTTCCTAGCTTGACTGATCTATTGGAAAAAGTAGTGAATTCACAACTCAGGCAACACCTTGAGAATCACAATCTACTTAACATGGTACAATCTGGGTTTAGACTTCACCACAGTACAATCTCCTTGCTTGCTAAGTTCACCAATGACTGGCAGATGACACTAGATGACAAAAAGTACATATGCTCCCTATTCCTTGATCTTAGCAAAGCCATCAATACAGTGGACCATGACCTGCTCCTGACTACACTGCATATCATTGAAGTAGACCCTCTGGCTACTAAGTGGTTTTCAAACTACCTTACCGATCGCTGTCAACAAGTTAAAGAGGAGGGCACTCTCTCCATGCAGAAAACTCTGCAAAGAGGAGTACCTCAAGGGTCCATTTTAGGACCACTGCTGTTTGCCATCTACATTAACAACCTAGTCGATGGACAATCAAGAACACAGGGATTCACCTTTCTGCTGATGATACTGTGCTGTACTTGAACAGGCTTACAAAGATCTCCAACTTGAATTTAACCATTTGCAGAAAACCCTACTGCATTTGAAGCTGTTATTGAATGCTAAAAAAAACTAAGGCTATGCTCTTTGCCTCCTCTGCAAACACTAACAATACCAAGGGCACACCCACAATCCTTCTTATTTGGATGCTTTTAGGTGAGCCCTTAGAATTTGTGTCAAACTTTAAATACCTTGGATTATGGGTTGACAATAGGCTATCATTTTTGGAACATATTGAGAACCTAACTAAAAAATTAAGACAGAGGCTAGGTACCTTCTTCCAGATAAAACATCTACTTAAACAGGAGGCTAAAATCTGACTAGTGCAAACCACCTTCATACCACTCTTGGACTATGCTGATATCCTATATGGGCATGGACCAAGTACGGCCCTAGGGAAACTTGACACCCTTTACCATTTGGCAATTATATTCATTATGGATGCACCATACTCCACTCATCACTGCACCCTTTATTCTATGGCAGGTTGGAGCACTTTTAGTTACAGACGCCACAAAAATGCAATCCTCTGGACACTTACAGCCATCTCCAGTAAGCTTCCTAAATACATCTCTGACTGCCTTCCTCTCTGTCTGGCAGGGAGCTACCTACTAAGAAGCCTTTCTTATACCTCCCTCATTATTCCTAAGGTTAAAATGTGTTTTGGCAAAGCAGCCATAGGTCACTCTCTCCCTGTCTTCTGGAATAATGTGCAAAAAACCCTAAACATTGTACTACCAATGAAAATACCCCTCTTTAAAAAATCTATTTGCAAGGGCCTTTAAGGAATCTTGCAACTGTTTTCACTAATTAATCACTCATGGTACTCCTTCCCCCAGTTAAACTCTCTTTCCCATATGATTTTATCCACTGTAGGAATTGTATACTTTTTCTGTGTGATATTTATACATTGTACATAGATATCCCTCTTGCGTTCTAATGTATATGACATGTAGTCTGTAACCTAACTGCAGTACTGCATTTCTTGCCTTGTGTGTCTTGTATCATACTTCCTATTCTTGCCTTGTATTTGTATAAGTACCTGACCCAGGTCCACCTTGTAAATGAGTTGTCTTAATGGTGTTTTGCCAGGATAACTGAAGATTTTTTGATAAATGGAGTTCACTGCAAGGATGGGATGGTGGCAAGCAGGGTGCTATGAGGATCAGTACTTTGACTGGTGCTCTTTGATGTCTATTAGTGACATTGCCAAGGGACTGGAATGGAATGTCTCCCTTTTTGCAGAAGACACAAAGATCTGCAATAGGGTAGACACTCCGGGGTGGGGGTGGAAAAGATAAATAGGCATGTGGTTAAGCTTGAGGAGTTGTCAAAAGTGTTGCACCTATGTTTCAATGTAAAAAAGTGGAAATGCATCCAATAGGGGTGAACAACAGCAAGATAAAACCATCTGCCTTATAAATCAATCAGAATGCAATTTACCCCATTATTAATTAAAATTAAATGCCTGAATAAATGGAAATGTTTTCAAGCCCTTTTTAAAGGTTTCCACCAAGGGTACCTCCTCCAGATGGCCAGGCAAGGAGTTCCACAGAGTAGGTGCAGCCACAGCAAATGCACGATTGCCTGAATGCAGCAACTTTACTCTGGGAACCCCAAGGATACAATCCTTGGCAGAACTGAGATCCCATTAGGAACAGGGAGAATTTGCAGGTAGTCTGGTCCCTGTTCCTGTAGGGCCTTATAGGTCAGTAACGAGACCCTGGAGACAATTCCCCTCCTGACTGGCAACCAGTGCAGATCACAGAGGACAGGCGTAATATGATCAAATCTCGGGTGCCTGTCAATAATCTAGCAGCCACGTTCTGCACTAGCTGCAGCCAGCAGAGACTGCCTCCAAGTAACCCTATGTACAGGGCATTGCAGTAGTCCAACCTGGATATAATGAAAGCGTGTACCAGAGTGGCCAGGTCCTCGGTTGGTATAAGGTCGCGGATACGGGCGATATTCCTTAAATGGTAAAATCCACTTTTTACAATGGCCAACATCTGCACATCACATGTCAGGCCATCATTAAGGATTACATCTGAATCCTTAACCTGTGTGCAAGGGGTCAGTGCGACTCCCCCAATGCTAGACCCGGGGGATCACCAAACAGCACCTCACACCAACAACCCGGATCCACAACTAGCACCTCAGTCTTGTCTGGGTTGAGTTGTAACCAGTTTTGAGCCATCCAAGTCTGGATCTATTTCAGGCAGTTGTTAAACACAGAAGCCACTGTCTGGTTATTAGGTGCATGACAGGTATAGCTGGGTATCATAAGCACAGCAGTGAAAACCCAGTCCATACCACCTGATAATGTCTCTTAATGGCAGCATATACACCCTGAGCAAGAAGGGTAACAGGACCAAATCCTGTGGGACTTCAAAAACAGAGGCTTCGGGTTGGATGAGGACAACCCCATAGTCACACTCTCCACTATGCCAGTCAGATACGACCTGAGCCAGTTGATGACATTACCAGCCAGGCCACACCAATACTGCAGGCAATCCAGCAACACCTCATGGTCCAAGGTGTCACATGCCACTGAGAGGTCCAGGAGGACTAAAAGGGTATGCTCTCTCTGGTCCTTCACCATCAGGAGATAATGAAGCACCTTCACCAGGGCAGTCTGCATGCTATGGCTAGCTCTAAAGCCAGACTGGAAAGACTCATAGGTGGTTGAGGAGGTGAGTCACATCTCGCGTTGAATGGTCACAACTTTTTCTATAATCTTCCCTAAAAATGGGAGGTTTGATACTGGTCTGTAGTTGCTGAGATACTCTGGGTCCATTTAGGGTTTCTTCAGTAGAGGTGTGACCAAGGCCTCAGGGAACTCTGGAAAATCTGAGTAACCACAGAACCAATCAGATCCAGATATCAGACCAAAAGTCATGTCTAGACTGCACTGTGCTGGCCATAACATTGAGACTATCTCTGCCACCTCCTCCACCCCAACTGGGTCAAATTCAGCCCATGCAGGAGGAGTGTTCCATCTGGTCTCAGAGTGAACCCCGCAATCTCTTTGAGTGGCACTGGAGGATATCTCCACCCTGATAGATGACACTTTGTCAGCAAAGAACAGAGCAAACTCTTTGCACCTAGTGCTAGAACCTGCTCCTCCTACTCAGAGACATGCTGGATTTAATAGCCCGTCTACCATGCAGAAAAGCTGAGCTGGTCTGCTCCTTGCTGCAGCAATCTCTCATGACAAAAAATCTGCCTTCTTTTGGGAGATTGCCCCCTGATAGTTACCATAATGTGACCACAGGGCCAGTTTCTCCTTCATTAGCCCAGACCTCCTCTAGCATCTTTCCAACCTCCAGCCCTTAATCTTTAACTCCCTGAGCTCTCCATCAAACCAGGGAGATCTCTGGAAAATAGATAAGAGTCAGACATGAATGGGTGCAATTGAATTGAAAGAGGCAGAGACTGCCCAATTATAGGCCACCACTGCCTCCTCCTTTCCAATTGCATACGCAGTCTCCATGCTCGATAGGTTCAGTACCACCTCTAGTTCTGTTGGATACAATCCCCATAAAGTGTGGTACTGGACCATCTCCACAGAGGATGGACCCATCGAGGGGAGGAAACATGAACTTCAGGGTGCTTTGACCTAATCAGACCACCAGATCAACAATGAGGTCATCATCCTAAAGGCCCAAAGTAAACACCAGGCCCAGTGTGTGACCATGCAAGTGGGTCACTGAAGTGACAATCTGTGCCAGGCCCAGTCCTTCAATACTCTGCAGGAGATCACACCCAAATTATGAGAGTCCATCATCAATGCAGACATTGAAGTCCCTCAGAATTAACCATCTGAGGGACTCCAGCACCAGGTTGGTGATGAAGTCTCCAGTCTCACTCAGAAATTCCATCTCCTCACTTGGCAGACAGTAGAATAGGAGCATACTGTAACCCGCACAAGGACCCCCCACTGCAACACACTCAAAGGACTGGGAAGGACCTATTGTTAGCACCGTGAGACCCTGGTCGTAAAACTGAAACAGAACAAAAGGCCCCATGGCCTTAATACTATAGAATAAAAAAATGTTATTCCTACCAAAAATCCTGGTCTCATGGACTTCACTCCCATTTTATATGGTCCTCAATCTTTCCTCACCCAGTCTCTGAGGAGACTGCACTACCCCAATCCACTCATAAAAAAATCATATATAAGGTGTTCTCCAATCATTTCAGGTAGAAAAAATAAGGAACACCCTTTCATCACAAGACCCATGTACCAGAAGGTTTAAATTGACATGTGGCTCCCCAGGGTCTACACAAGAAGGTCCAACATAAAAACACCAGGGTTCCTGATTAAAGACTCTGCTTCATCAAACTAGTCAATATGCCTCAAACCAAAACCTGCCCCAAATGTGCTGTACAAGGAAAAAACCTACCCACTCCCCCATATGCCAGTAAAATTGAGGTCAAGTGATCAAGGGGAGGGCTCTAAATGCAAGAGACAATAGAAATGATGAGTTCAATGATTGGTGGAGTCAACAGGGACCCAGGAAGGTCCACGAGCAAACTGTGTAACCCCTTAAAAACTCCAACCCCCAGCAGTTAAAGTAACCAAATGCCATAACCAAGAACATGATAATAGGGCCCCTTCCCACTGGTTGCCCTCCAGTATCAATATCCACAGTATTAAGAAATAAAATAGTCCAGAGCAATGTAGCATATCAAATATACATAAAAAGGAAACACTACAAGTCTGAAGAACATGAAAGTAGTGGTGGCTCACCAAACATCAAACACAATCTTGCCCTAAAAGAATATACTGTACATGGTGAATGCTATAGATCAGTCCAAAAATCACTCATCTATAAGACCAGTCTGAAAAAGTTAAAAGAAATTATGCAATAAGTCCCCAGACCTCTTACATATCCCATCTACAATAAACAAAAAAGAAATGTAAACAAGAATCACCAAGGTAGAAAAAAATGTTTGCATAATAAAGTGTTGTTTGCAGAAAAAATGTCTCGCTCATTCCTGTAGATGGGCAAAAGCAAACAGTGTACAGCACCCTACCAGCTAAAGACATGGCAGTCCACTGTATGAGGCACACAGTGTTAATTGGCATCCAAATGTATCTCAGGTAAGGTCAGTAGCACATGTTTCATCAGCTGATGATAATCTGGCACCATTAAGACAGTTTAATCTTCAAGTTAATAAGCAGGGCAAAAACATTAAGAGCCATACACAAGATGAAGATTTGCTAGATAAAACTGAAGGCAAGCAGAGGGAGGAGGCACTAAGTCAAGTTCACAGTTCAATAACAGTTACCAACAAAGCAAAATCTACCAAGTTTTTATCAAAGTAATACAGCAACACAACTGGATAACCAAGAAAACTTCCATGGCTGACAAACATCAAGGGGTTTCATAAAAGTCCATGAATAATGTCGGGAGCTCTCTGTTTGCCTGGTGAGTTGTTGGAAAAGATTCATGTTCCCCAAAAACATCTAACATTTATTTTACTGGATAAAACATGTGGAATCTAATGGAGGCAGCATATAACTTAAATCTAATGGCTTTGTATGCTGCCTGTTTTTTGCAAACTTGTGGTGGGAAGTCTTGAAAGATGTAAATACACCATCCACCCCAAAGGAGCTCCCTAGTGTCTTTGACTTTCTGAAGAATGTGAAAATTATCCCAAAAAAATTAAAGAAGTTTAAAAATGATAGGGCACGGATGGTTCCCCTCTGCTGACATGGGTCTCAGCACTCTGTGAGCATATTCAATGACATACTGCAGTCCATTCAGAGAAGGACCCACAATCCTTTCCCACAGGCACTTTATAAAAAGGAGCGTGTCCTTGTCTTCACTTTTTTTCTGGGAGCCCAAATATAACCAGTCTGTCATATCTGCTTCAGCCTTCTTGATCTTCCATGTGCTCTTAAAGGCTGCTTAATACTGATCAACAACCTGTATGTGCACTCTAGTGTATGTCCAGAGGGGTGCAACAAAGGTGGCTAACCCAACTCCAGAATATTTCACGCCAACAGAATTCACCTCAGGCTAACAGTTTATGTTTAACAAAGTCTTTATTCAGACATTGCAGTTACACAGGCTATTACTCACCACCATGAAATTTACCCCAGTGCTTTGTCTGTCCACAAAGCTTCCTGAGGGGGGGAACTAAATTGGAAACATAGAACACCATTTATTGCCATCACTTGATGATGTCACTAAAGTGCACTTGCAAATTTGTGATTAAAATGTTTTCAGTTTTGATATATACAGAAAAAGATGTCTTAGTATAAATAAATGAATAACAAAAAAAAACATAAAAAAACATGCTAGTACATTTACTTAATACCCTGTATGAAAATACTGTTAGGCATAATTTGTACATTTACCTTCTAATGGTGCTTGGTGTATAATAGCTTGGAGTATACAATTTCTTAATTTAATTTTAATAACCCATATTACTGGGTTAGCCACTCTTGTTGCATCCCTCTGGACATACACTGGAGCATGCATACAGTTTGTGGATCAGTATTAAGGGGGCTTAAGTCTGTGCAACCATGCAGGTATAGCCACACTTGTTTCAGAGAAGGAATCACCAATACACCAATTGCAGTGGAACCAAGCAACACTGATGCACTTCTGACTTTTACTTTAGTGCCTGTACTGTGGAGGCCTTTTTACAAAGCTGTGGTGCTTTGAGCTTTTATCAGTATCATTTGATTGGGGAGAATGTCAAAGGATGAATCGGGACCAACTACTACTATGGATGCAAGCAGCTTCAGTTTGGAGAAATCCTTTACACTGCACAAAAGGAGACAACTGGCAAACCAGTGACTCTTAGGTGACAGTTATCAAGCTGGAGGTACAAGAGATACCAGAGAGGTAAATGTTAAAAAGGCATTGTTTGACTTAAAAAAGCTATTTATCAAAGAGTTGATCTTGTAATATAATATGGTCACCTTGGAAATGTATGTGGAAAAGGGAATAGTTCAAAAAAAAATATTTCTCCACACTTGATACATCTTTGAAAACAAGAACTGAGAAAAACAAAAAAAGAATTAATTGAGAGAAAACAAAACAAGTTAATTTGAGACCAAACTGATTACAAAAAAGTACCTATCTTCAGCTGACCGCCAAATGAGAACACAAGATACCATTCTCAGGGTCAAGGAAGACAGAGGAGTAGGAATCAAAATTTCAGTAAAGCAGCACATAAAAATACATATGACACAACCTCACAAACTTCAGAAAGAGAAAGAGAAAAAAAATCAGAAAGGACAAGAGGGGAAGAGGGAGGTCAAGGCCAGAAATGTATCCTATGGGACAAGAAACACACCAGTTACAAGCTGTAAATCTTTCTAATAGATCACTGATGGAGACACAACACCTTGCATTGAAGAAAGGCCTAAACTTTGCACCCCCTCCCATTAATGATTTTCAAATACATGTTGATTTGTTTCATTTTTTTCACAACATAAAATTAAAATAATTATATTTGGAATCAAGAAAATTAAAACAATTTGATAGAAGAACATGGGGTTTACATGTAAGGACAAGGACCCAAACCTTGTACCCTTCCATTTAGAGGAACTAAATAACTTAACAACTGACACAGCAACTGAAGACTTTGAGCAAAAAATGGACCCACTAGACAGGGAAAATCATGCAGCCCTAATGGAACTGTTTGAGGGAAGCAAAGTGGAAGAAATGAGTTAATCTCTTTCAAAATTTAGAACTTAAGAAAACAAATGTTCAAAAGTAAATCTGCCTGCTGCCCTAATGTGATTAACAATTCTATTGCAGCAGATAGCTGACAGAGGTGTGTGTGTGTGTGTTGTGATTATGGATTCACTGAAATATGAGAACAAAGTGCTTTAGCTTTCGGACCAACCCAGTCCTTCCTCAGTAGCCTAATGACATTTATTTAGAAAATCCCATACTTTTAACAGCCAGCCCATGCAGAAAAAACAGAAAAAAATCCAATTGGTTTAAAATACTCATTTAAAAAAATAACAGAATTATCATAGAAAATGAATATTACCAGTTTAGCTTCAGCTGAAATGGCTTAAATGTCAGAAGTGCTTAGAGCATAACAACAAGCCGAGAGTACATTGTTTTTTTAGGATAGTGCTTTGCTTTTAATGGACTGCATTTTTAAACACACAGGGACACTCATAATTGGTTTATTAGCTCTCTGCTAGAGATGTTCTTATCTTACTCTTCAGGTATCTCTAAGTCATTTAAATTCATGTGCAATGTACTCCTGGCTTGTTGTTATGCTCTAAGCACATATGATCTTTAGGCCTTTTCAGCTGAAGCTGAACTGGTACTATTCATCTTCTATGATATTTCTTCTCTTATTTTTAAATGAGTATTTTAAACCAATGGGATTTTTTTTCTGTTTTTTTGTCTGCATGATCTGGGTATTAAAAGTATGGGATTTTCTAAATAATTGTCATTAAGGTTCTGAGGAAGGATTGGGTTAGTCTGAAAGCTAAAGCACTTTGTTTTTTGTAACATCTATGTTGGTCAAATAAAAGGTATCAAATCATTTGCTTCTGGAGCTGATCTTACAAGAACCAATACAGCAAAGTCTAAATCTGTATGTGAAATATGAGGAAATGGTATATAAACTGTAAATGTAACAGAAAACTATACAAAGTTGTCAAGTAACCCTACTTTTGCATTTCAGAAAGAATTCTTCAGACTGCTGCAGAATGCAGCAAACACTGCACATATTTCCAGTCTAGAGTATAAATTCATTTGGAGTGAACATCATGTAACAGACACCTTTTATGCATTACCCAAAATGCATAAAATTCTGTAGGACCCACTGGTGTAACCAATTGTCTCTGATATGGGGTCCTTAAGTGAGAAATTAGGAAATGTCACTGCTTTTTTTCTGCAAACACCTGTGACAGCACTCCCCTTGTTTCTTAAAGATGCAGGGGGCACTATTAGTAAAATCAAAGAAGTCGAGTGGCAATCTGAATACGTCTGGCTGTCTATAGATGTTGAAGCTCTATACTGTATACTTCAATAAAGCATGAAGATGGGGGTTAGAGCTTGCAGTTTCTTTTTAGAGAATAACCCATATAGCTCTGTGACACCAATCTCTTGCAAGCTTTCAGATTTGTTTTGACACTCAATATTTTTTTGTTTGGTGAAAACCATTAAGTACAAGTATGTGGGACTGCAATGGGTGCAGTAATGGCACCATCCTACACAATTCTATTTCTGGGCTTTTGGGAATTAAATACCATGCAGAACCAGGCTACTAATCCTGTCTTCAATAAGATTGTACATTGGTACAGGTACACAGATGACTGTCTATATGTGTGGAAGGTAGTGATGAATCTGCATAGAAGTTTGTGAAATGGCTGAACAATAATGATTTAAATTGAAGATTTACATGCACTGTTGATAAAAAAGTGTAAACTTCCTAGATATCAATTTAGGGGGATACAGTGTATCAAAAAAGTGACAACTAGAGGCTTTAGAAAAACAACAGCAACAAATATGATTCTGAGGTAAGACAGTGCTCATCCTCAGAGTTTGAAAAAGTCCATGTCTTTAATCAAAGGTTAAGGATTTGAAGAAACTGTTCTGACAATACTGACTTCAATAGACAGGCAGAAGAATTGAAGGACTGCTTTCTGCTAAGGGGTATGATACTTGATACCATATAAAAAGCTAAAATAGAAGTAGTTGATAAAACAAAAAGGGAATTATGCCAAAAGGAATGCAGCAAGCCAAAAGATAAAGATTGCGGTCCAATTACCTTTATAACAGTGTACAACAATGTTACAGATGCAACTGGAAACATAATATGGAAATACTGGCAAAATCTTTTCGGGGAAGAACAATTGGGAAGGGCGGTAGGGATGACTCCTATAGTGACATTTAAAAGAGACCAAAATATCCATGATAAACTTGAACATTGACACTTCTGTATACCAAAAACGATTAGAGGGGCATGGATCACTAAGAGATCAGCAGGGGATTACAAATGTTCACCCTGTAACATAGAAACATAGAAACATAGACTTTGATGGCAGATAAGGACCACTTGGCCCACCTATTCTGCCCATTTCCCTACCTATCGGATAAGCTGCAGATCCTAGTTAACCAACAGCCTACTTCTTCCTACCCCCCATCAGAATTGCCTTATGTCTGTCCCATGCATTCTTGAATATCCCCACTGTTTTTGACCCCACAACTTCCTCAGAAAGGCAGTTCCATGAATCCACCACCTTCTCTGTGAAAAAATAATTCCTCACATTGACCCTGAGCCATACCCCCTCTATCTTCAGATTGTGTCACCTTGTTCTTGTGCATGTCTTTTTCAGAAAGATGCTACCCTCTTGGACTTTGTTGATTTCCTTGAGATACTTAAATGTTTCTATCATGTCCCCCCTCTCCCTTCTTTCCTCAAGGATATACATATTAAGCTCCTTTAGTCTCTCTTCATATGGCTTCTGTTGCAGACCCTGCAGCATTTTAGTTGCCATCCTCTGGACTGCCTCCATTCTGTCTATGTCCTTGCAGAGCTTGGGTCTACAGAACTGCACACAGTACTCAAGATGGGGTCTCACCAACTGTCTGTATAGAGGAATAACAACTTCCTGTTTTCTACTGGTGATGCCTCTACCTATACATCCCAGTATTCCCCCAGCCATACTTACTGCCTTCTCACATTGCTTGCTTACTTTTAGGTCATTTGATATGAATACCCACAGGTCCCTTTCCATTTTTGTTGTTGTTAATAACCCCCCACCCATTGTGTACTCTTCCCCTGTGTTTTTGTTTCCCAGGTGCATTACTTTGCACTTCTTTGCACTGACTCTAAGCTGCCATTTGTTTGACCATTCCTCCAACCTTGCCAAACCCCTTCTCATCCTTTCCACCCCCCCTGTATATCAACCCTGTTGCAGATCTTTGTGTTGACTGCAAAGAGGCATACTTTTCCTTCCAGTCCCTCCACAAAGTTACTTATAAAGACATTAAAAAGGACCTGACCCAGTAGTGAACCCTGTGGTACCCCACTACTAACCCCCCTTTCTTCAGAGTTGACTCGGTTTACTATTACCTCTGTGTCCTGTTGTCCAGTTAATTTTTTACCCAGGCTACCACCCTGGAACCCACTCCAATGCTGGCTAATTTGTTTATTAATATTTTGTGTGGGACAGTGTCAAATGCCTTGCTAAAGTCTAGGTAGGCCATGTCCACAGCCTCATCCTGGTCTACTAGTTTGGTCACCCAGTCAACAAGATCTATTATATTCATTTGACATAACCTTCCTGCTGTGAATCCATGTTGCCTTGGTTCCTGTGCCCCACTGGCCTCTAGGTACTCAACAGTTCTTTCTTTCAGAAGTGTTTCCATCATTTTCGCTATCACTGAGGTCAAGCTAACAGGTCTGTAGTTTTCAGCCTTTGCTTTGCTCCCACTTTTGTGAAGGGGAATCACATCCACCCTCCTCCAGTCCTTAGGTGCCAGACCATCCTCCCATGATTTGTTTAAAAGGGTAGTCAGTGGTGTCACTAGTTCTCTCCTTAGTTCTTTTAGAAGTCTGGGGTGAATCTCATCAGGCCCAATTGCGTTGTCCACCTTCAGTTTAAGAGTTCTTTCAGAACCATTTCTTCTGTGAAAGGACTGGTATCGAGCCCCCTATCCAGAGTGCTTCTATTTATTTGATTAAGTACCTCCTCCTCCTCTTCTTTTGTGAATACTGAGCAGAAGTATTCATTTAGTATCCCTGCTTTTTCAATTTCCCTCTCTGCCCAACCACTCTCCCCTTTATTAAACCTCACTATTCATCCCTTAGTCTTTCTTTGCTCCCTAATGTACCTATAAAAAGCTGTATCCCTCTTCTTAACTGAGTTGGCTATCTTTTCATTGGTTTGGGCTTTTGCTATTCTGACTGCCTTCCCCGCTTCCTTCTGCTTTAACTGGTACAGTTCTCTGTCATGCTCCTTCTGTATTTCCTTATACTTCCTGAATGCTATCTTTTTCTCCCAAAACCTTCCCTGCCACCTCTTTTGAGAACCATAGTGTTTTTTTTCTTTCATTTTGATTTGTTTGTTTGCAAAACACAAAGGCTTGTTGCCTCTGTGATGACCATTTTGATGTTTCCACATTGTTCTTCCACCTCTCCTTCTTTCTTGTTTGCTAGTGCTTTTCTGAGGCATTCTGCCATTTTGACAAAGTCCTCCATCCTAAAGTCCAGTACCCTCACTTTTGTATGGCCTGACTCTGCAGCTGTGTTTATCATGAACCACACTGTTTGGTGATCACTTGTTCCCAGATGGCTACCCACTTCTAGATCTGAGATTCTCTCACCATCCCCATTTGAGAGTAACAGGTCTAAAAGTGCTCCCTCCCGAGTGTGTTCCAACACTAGCTGTATGAAACATGTCCCCTGCAGGTCATCAAGAATGACCCTGCTCTTGGATGTAGCAGCAGCAAAGATGCTCTAGTTAACATCTGGCATATTCAGGTCCCCTATCAACAATATTTCCCCTTTTTCTGTCATCCTAAGGATGCCTTCTATCATTTCCTTGTCCATTTCCTGCCCCCTGAGATGGGGGTCTGTATACAACCCCTGTGTGGATTGTGGTGCCATTTCCAGTCTCCTGGGTGACCCACAATGCCTTCTCTCCTCACTGTGTACCCTTTAGTTCTGTTTCTTTGATCCCTTCCCTTACATAGAGAGCAATTCCACCTCCTCTTCCTCCCTACTTGTCCCTCCTGTAGATTGTGTACCATGGTATGTTGACATCCAGTCACGGTTTTCTGTGTACCATGTTTCTGTGATCGCCACAATATGCAGGCATCCTTCTTCCATCAAGGCCACCAGTTCAGGGAGCTTGTTACCTAGACTATGGGCATTGGTACTCATAGCCCTCCATTTTGTTGACAGCCTTCCCCCTTTTAGCCCAATCCCTGTCCTTACTGCCTTTGCCTTTTTCTCCATTTACCTCTGCCCTTTTCCCAATCAACTTCTCTATCTTGGTGTTTATCTCACTAACTACCCTGATTTTTTTTTGGGAGGGCTAGGATTTCCCTTCTCCTTTTCAGTGCCTCCCCCCTTGGCTAGTTTAAATGCTTGCCAATGAAGTATTTAAACCTATCACCTAGGATCCTGCTTCTCCTCCTGGACAGATGAAGACCATCATGGCAGTATAGGCCTGTATCCTGCCAGGTAGACCCCCAGTCCCCAATGAAGCCAAACCCATGAGCTCTGCACCAGTTTTTCAACCATTGATTGAATCCCATGATATGGAGCACCCTATCCTCACCCATGCCATAGACAGGAGGCACCTCCAAAAAGATTATCATGTGTGCTACTTGTCTAAGACCCCTCTCCAACTCTGCAAACTCCTCATGCACTGCTCTGATCCCTTTCCCAGCCATGTCATTTGTCCCTAGGTGGACAATGATGTCCAGCTCCCTCTCCCATGCAGCTGCTTCTGCGATCCTGAGGATTCACTCCCTGTCCCTCCAAGCCATGGTGCTGGGCAGTCACCTTATCTCCCTCTCCCCCTTCCCCTAGTTCTACCCTCCTAACAATTAAGTCCCCCACCAGGAGTTGTTTCCTTCCCCTGTGGGGTCCCATGCCACCCTCC
Source organism: Neoceratodus forsteri (assembly GCA_016271365.2). Taxonomy (NCBI): domain Eukaryota; kingdom Metazoa; phylum Chordata; order Ceratodontiformes; family Ceratodontidae; genus Neoceratodus; species Neoceratodus forsteri. Next base: position 1,148,459,684 of record CM057452.1, on the reverse strand, counting down.
TTTGTATCTCCTTTGTGGAGGTTCCCAGCATCCTCCTTGGTCTCCACTGCAGGTGCCTTCTCTTCCATAACAGCATACAAACTGTAGAGAGGTACACATGGAGGGATGTGCCTCCATTCCTCCACCCTCACCTTCTCTGAACCCACTGTGGTCCAACTGCTCCTCTTTCTTGGCAACCTCTGAGGCAGCGGTGGTGGCCCTGGTGATCCCTGCATGGGAGAAGAGGTCTCCTGAATCCTGTCAAACTCCGCCTGAAGATGTGCAACCTCTTCTCTCAGCCCAGAAAGGATCCTGCAGATGGGATAGCACTGCATCCTCCAGAATATCTCCCTGAAGACTGCCACTCCGCAGCCACTGCACTGCACCACTCCCATCACGTCTTATCATATTTGTGGCCCCTCAACTGTTGTTTTGTATGCTTACTCTCTCCTCTCTCTGTTTATTTTTTCCCTCCTCCCTACTTTCCTACTACCTCCATGCCCTTATAGCTCCTGCTCTTCCTGTTCTGCGACAGGATATTTCTCTATTCCTCAGTAGTCTTCTTCTTTCTTACTCAGAGTCAGACCTCCAGCTGCTAGGGGGTTATGGAGAGCTACTCTTTTCCTTCTAGAATGGTGAGCCTTTTGTTCCTCTATGATCACTTCCTTCCTGCTCCCAAACAGGAAGTTCCTGTTGTCTGTCAAATCCTGTGCCTATAAAAGTGGAACTAGTTAATGGTGGGGGAGGTGGTGGGGAGTGTGGGAGGGCTATATAGTCCCAATAGAGTATTAAAGTTCCAACAGCACCTCCTTCCTCACTCTGTTCTCTGCCAAAAGCTATCTAGGGCAGTTTTAAATCCAAACACCTGGCTTCATTTGTCAGTACGTAAAAGAAGGAAATGAAGTGACAAATTTCAAAAACAACACAAGATAGTAAGAAGGTCCCCACACTTACTTTTATCTACTTTCTTCCATGCACCTCCCCCCAACTCATGAGAACTTGTATTATATTGACTAGAGAAAGAAATATTTATTTTACTGTTATTCTTTAAAATAAATGACTACTGCATAACTCAGTTCTTTATGTGTTTTTTCTCTCTGCCAGGTCACACAAATGGAAAAGGGTGCTAATTTTTTGAACAGTTTCAGTTGATCTCCAGAGCCTTGAAATAAAGAAGGGTGATCCTAGCATTTGATCTTTATTCAGACCTCGAATGGCACTATGAGAAAGAGAAAAGATAAACGCTAACCCTTTGTTTATATGCGTATAAATTAAATTAAGAAATTGTATAATCCAAGCTATTATACACTGAGCACCTTTGGAATGCTAATGTAAAAATGATGTCTAACAGTATTTTTGTACAGGGTATTGAGTAAATGAACTAGTGTTTTGTTGTACTTTTTTGTTATTAGTTTAATTATACTAAGAAATCTTTTTTTTCTGTATATATCAAAACTGAATGACTTTTAATCACAAATGTGCAAGCGCACTAAAGTGACATCTTCAAATGGTGACTATATATGGTGTTCTATGTTTCCACTTTAGTGCCCCCTTAGGATGCCTCATGAATAGACAAAGGACTGGGGTACATTTCACTGTGGTGATTGATAGGCTGTGTAACTGCAATGTCTGAATAAAAGACTTTTTAAATTTAAACTCTTAGCCTGACATGAATTCTGTTGGCGTAAAATATTCTGAAGTTCATATTATTGGATTAGCCACCTTTGTTGCACCCCTACGGACATACACTGGAGCACACATACAGGTTGTTGATCAGTACTCTGTTGGATTGCAATATTCTGGAGCTCTTAAAGGCTGGTCAGCTTCTGATGGAGGCCTGTGAGTTTGGAGTCAGTGTAGGCTCGGCAGTCATCTAAAGAGCTCACCTGAGCCTCTGCATTACAAGAGAGCTGGTGCTGGTGCTGACTCATCACTTGACCCCTCAGATTTTACTTTCTTCCCACACTTCTGACTTCACTAACAGTATGAAGTTGAACATCCTGCACTTCTTGTACTGTTTATGTCAAGTCAAGTCAAGTTTATTTATTCAGCTCACTGCAGATAAGAAAAATCTCCAGGCCCCCACATTCACATATGTTGCAGTGAATTCAAGTATTGAAATACCCCATCTAGACAAAAGATCTTGGGAAAGACAGGGTATAAAAAGGCAGACTGGATGGACCCATGGTCTTTTTCTGCTGACATTGTCTATATTTCTGTGTAAGATACACACAAATGTCATTGTGTTTGATGTAAAGTATGTAGAAAGGAAGTGAGCCCGTATACCACATTTTACAGTCAAATCCCATCACACATAACTTGTGCCCCTGACCATTTAAAGTTTACAACACTGATGGAAATATGCTATGCTGACACTGCATAGCATTTGCACATTGATAACATATGAAATGTTTGCATCTAGTAATGAGAGGTTTTGTAACCCCAACATATGAAATGCTTATGCCTCATCATATGCACAAATTGCAATCTTTATGTCATATACAATTTAAAAATCCAGAACTTGTCAACAGAAGAAGGCCATGCAGCTATCGAGTCTGCACAGTCCAACCTATCTGATGTTCATTGTGAGGGCTCTAGTGGCCCCTCACTCCTTTTTAGCTGTATTCCAGATAAATTTGTGTTTCAGATGATTAGTGCATCTTGTATCCCCACCATGGGAAATGTGCATCTACAAATCTGACATGCAGAATTTTTATGCATGTTAACACACAAAATTTGTACCCTGATTTCTCATGTCATCATCAAGGGAAATGGATGCATTTCTTTTGAAGTGATTGATCAATCATTATGGAGCTTCTGGAGTGGCTGGTCCACTCTTATGGAATTCGCTCCCTTTAAATATTGATATGACCAACATGGTGGAGCTAATGGATCAAGGTCACCGTTTAGTACTTTCTATGTAACAGGCCATCATTATTTTGAATTTGCATATTGTATTTTCATGTTGCTTATCTGACTTTTTTATTTACACTAGTTTTTAAAATGTTGCCAAATATATGCTGCATCGAGAAATGTGCAGTGCCATCCCTTGCCATTGGAAGTGACACTATGAGGGGAAAGTCAAGCCTTTTGCTGCACGACTGAGAGTACTGATATAATAGGACATTGTTGTCTCACAGTAAACAGAATTTACTACAGCTGGAATTTAGATAACATCAATGCAGGAATGAAATGACAAACAACTCTAATTAAAGTGAGGGTATATCAGTTTTTAAATTGGGGTCATCAGTGCAAACCAAAACTCTGATCTACTAATGATCTCAATTACAGGAGGCAGTATAGAGCTGTGGTTTAAGGCTCTGAGCTGAAAACCTTGAGTCCTGGGCTTGAATCCCACATCCCCCACTTGTATACTGTGTGACCCTGAGCAAGTCACTTAACTTCCCTGTGCTCCCAGGTCGCACCTGGAAACAAGCATTGGCTAAGTGTGCCTTTCTTGGTTAAACAATTTCCCCTTCTCCCCTCCCCCCCAAACAAACCCTGTCAGAATCTGCACTGACAGGGTTTATTTAATTGAGAGAACATTAGTAAAATGGCATTTTGTTTATCACTTATGACCCTGATTCAAAAACTGATAGAACCCCTCTTGTTTGTGTATGTTATGCAGATTGTTTTTGCCATTTCATCTCTGCATTGATGTTCTCTAAATTGTTGCTCATAGTCTGACACAGATGCCCCATGATGTCAGTAGTCTCAGTTGGTAAAGTACTTTCTCTTTGTAAACCAGCTTAGTTTTTCACAAAGCATATTTTTCCATCAGTGTTACAAATGATTTTGATACCTTTTTACTTTCCCAGTGTATATGCCACATTTCGTTTTATGTCTACCAATACTAAAAGCTTACATTAGTGTAGGACTGAAAAACTGGGTGAAGTGGGTTAGTAGTGACCGACACTGTAAAAGTGAAATTTGAGCATATTCTATGATATCCTGGTCCACAGTTATGTACAGGAGTGCATAACCTCTGTAACAGTAAGGGAAAACATTGCACTTCATGTAACAAGACCCACCCCCCCAAAAAAAAGACACAAATACTGGGGTCTGCCTCTGTCCAGGAAATAGTCACTAACAAAGACAGAAGATTCATTTCTTCTGGGTTGGACTCTTAAGACTGCCTCCAGACTTAAACTAATATTTAAGAGTGCATTGTGCAATGGCTGTACCACCACCAGGATATCCATGTGGTCCTGTGACAGGTAGGTTGTGATGGTGAACCTGATGAGACTTGTGAAAGCTGGCTGTAAAGGTGCCGGAGCCTAGTACATTGGATATACTGCAGTAGTGCTTCTGTGTGTACTGTAGGCAAAGACCACAGAACAAGTAACTGCAAACACCCAAAGCTTAAAATGCTACCTGCAAAGGCACAAACATATAAACCCTGTTAATCATTTGGTAACCAACCTGTCTAAATGGCTTAAAGCTCATAAAACTGGAGCAGCAGGTGGAACCCAATACATATTAAACTACAAAGAAAAATTATTTTACGCTATTATTTCTTGAATCACATAGTGCTATTACAGCATCTCTAAAATAGCCTCAATGAGTGAGTGTAGAAAGTTATAATACTATATAGTTATAATACTACATAGCCACATGTGTAAGGTTAATCTGACCAAACTCTGACTTGTGTGTGTTTTCAAACATTATTAAACTCTGCTTGCTGTGAGTGATTCTGTTGGGATACGTCACTACTTCGAGGACTTTACACTACTATAAAAGCCCGTTGTAGCGGCCAGAGGCGGCGTCTGTGAGGTCAGCGAAAGGAGATGGGCAGAGACACGCATGTTCGCGCTGTTGTCTGCTGTGTCCACTGGGGCAGCTAAGAGTTGGGGAATACATATAGCTCATAAGTAAATACTGTACTACAAACAATCATTATACTGAAATGGAAGGCCCTTTTAAAATTTGTACTGAGTGTCAAATGTTCATGACAGGAATACAAACAGATATATTTATATGTGATAAATGTAAATTGGTGGAAATGCTGAAAGAGGAAATTACACGTCTGTTAGAAACTAAATCAGAAAACGAAGAGATCGTTAGTCTGGAAACATTTATTGATTCTATGGTATCTAAAATAGGAAGTAAGGAACAGGAAAGAAACTCTGTAAATGATGTGGGGCAACAAAAAACAAATGTAGGCTCAGAACAGGTAACAGAAGAATGGGCTAAGGTACCTAAAGTTAAAACTAAGAAAAGAGGGGGCCAAATTTATAATAGTGCACCTATTATATGCCAGAATCGGTTTACACCTTTACAAACTGTGGATTCCGGAGAATCTAAAACTGATGATACCCATGATCAAAATCCACAAATACAAATTCAGGAAAATAGAGAAACAAGGCATCCAAATAGGGATCTGCTAGTAATAGGGGACTCCTTGATAAGAGGAATGGATTCTATGTTATGTAGAGGAAGAAATGAAACTACTACAGTGAGTATGTTGCCAGGAGTCAAGATACAGGACATACATATACTTCTGGATGGACTTATGGAAAATACTACAAATCCCTTGGTTCTATTGCTTGTAGGAATAAACAACATTCCTAATCGAAACTTATAGGATATTTTTTCAGATTTTCAGAACATTTTACTGAAAATAAAACAAAAAGGGGGTACCATAATAATATCTAGTATATTGCCAGTTTTTGGTTATCATTTAGCTAAAACTTCCAAAATCAATACCTTAAACAGATAGTTGAGAGATTTGTGCAGAAAAGAAGGGGCAGAATTTTTGGATAACTCGTCAGCATTTAATAATCCAAGTTTGTTTAAGCATGATGGATTACACCTGGAGAGGGTGGGGATTAGATATCTAGTTAAGAGATTTAAAGAAGTCACAGGGACTGATTTAAACTAAATGAAAGGGGGATGGGGATATGACAACACAAACACATATAGAGTTAAAAATATTAATAAAAATGATAAATCTGATTCCTGGAATTGTATGTTGGTTAATGCTAGGAGCTTAAAAAATAAAATGGGTGAATTTAGAAATATTTTGATTACTAATAATATACATATAGCTGCTGTGACAGAAACGTGGTGGGATGTAAACGATGATTGGGGTCAGGCTATCGGTAGTTACACTTTATATAAAAAGTCCAGAACATATAGAAAAGGGGGAGGGGTGGCTTTATATATAATAGATAGTATAAATTCAGAAGAAGTGATATCCTCCTTGGACACGATGGATCAAGTATGGATCAAATTACTACTGACACATGCCCCCAAAATAATTTTGGGACTTATTTACAGAGCTCCATCATCAACTTCACAATATAATGAAAGTTTGATTGATCACATGTTGACCTTAAACCCAACAGATAGACTATTAATTCTAGGGGATTTAAATCTACCCGGAATTAATTGGGGATCATGTTTTGCAGTAACACCTTTTGAGAAAGAATTTCAAATTGCATGTGATCAAATTGGGTTAGTCCAGTGTGTGACAGATCAGACCAGGGGAGAAAACATATACTGGATATAGTTTTAACAAATATGGGAGACACTCTGAATGAGAATAAGACTACTGCAGCTTTAGGAACAAGCGACCACTCTAAAGTGGAATTTAAACTAGCCAAACCAGTAATAAATCAAAGGGGTAAAACCATTACTTATGATCTTGGAAAAGCAAATTTTGTAAAGATGAACGCCAACCTTTCAAAATGGCAGTGGAGGAAAGAGTTCAACGATAGACCATTGAAAGAAGTATGGGAAATTTTTTCCTCAAAAATAAAACAGCAAGAAATGGAAAATATTCCCACAAAACAAAAGTATACTGGGAGAAATAAAAAAAGTACAGTGGTGGACTCATAAAATTAGATCATTAGTAAACAAGAAACATAAACTTTATAAAAAGTGGAAAACAAATAGATCAAACAAAATTAGAAACCAGTATACACAATTAACAAACTATATCAAAAAACAAATTAGGAAGGCTAAAATTGACTATGAATTAAACCTAGTTAATAGGGTGGAAGGAAATCCTAAGGCCTTCTATGCTTACATTAATAATGTAAAAGGGAATTTAAATACTATAGGTCCATTAAGGAAAATAAATGGTGATAGTACATCAGATAACAAAGAAATGGCAGACATTGCAAACAAATATTTTTCAACTGTTTTCACTAAAGATAAAGTTTCATATCCTATTATAAGATGTGATCCAGATCCAAAAGAAAGAATATTAATAACTCATACAGAAATTAAAGAACGACTGGCTAAATTAGATCCTACTAAATCCCCGGGTCCTGATGGGTTTCATCCAAGAATACTTAAGGAGTTGGCAGAGACAATAGCTCCCCCATTAACATACATTTTTCAGAAGTCATTAGATACAGGTGAGGTGATTGATTGCTGGAGATCGGCGACTGTTGTCCCAATTTATAAAAAGGGAAACAAGATGGATCCTGCAAACTATAGACCTATTAGCCTTACTGCTATACCCTATAAGATCTTGAAAGGAGTATTAAAGGATAGAATAAATGAATATTTAGAAATAAATCATCTCACAGATAAATTTCAGCATGGTTTTGTTAAGGGTAGGTCATGTCAGACGAATATGTTGGCCTTCTACAACCATGTTATAGATAGATTGGATAAGGGAATCCCTGTTGATGTGCTGTTTCTAGATTTCTCGAAGGCCTTTGACAAGCTCCCTCACCTTGAATTATTACAACAAATGAGAAATCTGATTATAAACCCTTATATTATAAACTGGGTTCAAAACTGGTTACACGATAGAAATCAATGTGTGAGCATTAGAGGGGAACAGTCCGATAGTTTGGGTGTGACTAGTGGGGTGCCCCAGGGATCGGTCCTGGGCCCTTGTTTATTTAATCTTTATGTATCATCACTTCAAATAAAACAAAAATCTGTATGGATACAAAAGTTTGCTGATGACTGTAAGATTGGTGCCGAAGTTAATATTAGACTAAATACATCAAATCTACAAGATACAATTGATAATATTGACATATGGTCAAATAAATTCAAATTGACACTAAATAAAGATAAATGTTTCATTATGCATCTGGGCAACAGAAATCCTAAATTATCTTATAAGTTAGGAAATACACCACTAAAAATAACAGCCGAGGAAAGAGATCTGGGCATAACAGTATCCAGTGATATGTCCTTCTCACCACATTGTCAAAATATAGCCCAAAAAGGAAATAGAATTTTAAATTGTATATTGAGGCATATGTCATCCAGAAGTAGGACTGTTATTATGCCTTTGTATATATCTTTGGTGAGGCCTATCATGGAGTATGGAGCACAGGTGTATTCACCCTTTAAAAAACAGGACTCAATGTTGTTGGAGCAGGTCCAGAAAAGAGCAACAAAAGCTATCCACAATATGGTAGGGAAAAATTATGAAACCAGATTGATGGAGTTGAATATGTATTCTTTGGAGGAGAGAAGAAAGCGAGGTGATATGTGCTTAGTGTACAAGGCTTGGCAAAGTGATGATCTTTGGGATATCACTGGTTTAGAATTAAATAATAGTATGTATAATACAAGGTCTCACCCAATGCAGCTAACAACATCAAAAAGGAAGAAAGTACGAAGTACATGGTGGTTTAATCAAAGGATAGTGTATGATTGGAATAGATTACTGTTGGAGGTTGTGGCTAGTCAGTCAATTACTGAGTTTAAATCTAAATGGGACAGGCATATGAATCAGATTAGAAATTAGGAGAAATGGCGAGCATATAGGACTAAAGTCCATTTGGCTCAGTATCCTTCCTATGATTCCTATGATTCCTATGATAGGTGGTTGAGAGCTTAGTAATTTAGATATCTCCTCCTAATCCTGTTAATTCTATTATCTCTCACTAGCTTGTTAAGCCTTGATTTAGTTTTACTGTTGTAGGGACTTGTGGCTTAAGTTACAACCCCAGGCTGCTACCCATCTTCTGTTTGCGTCTATATACTCTGTCTTTTCCTTCCCACTACTCATTCTCCCCCCTCCCGCGCACAACTCCTAACTCTGCCATTCTTTAGATGCCACTCACCCCTGCTTGCTATCTCTCTCTCTCTCCCTCATGGCCACCCTTAGTGCCATCTCCCTGCACCTTCCTGCTACCACTAGTCATTCATACCTTACTTGGCTGGCCCCCAACAAAACCTCAAAATCCACTGCATTTGTCCCTACCTGATTCTTTTGTATTCTAACCTCCGCCCCATTTTTGCCAGCCACCACACCCTTAGTCTTCCATCTTGCCCCCGCTCTAACTAAATTACTCTCCAATGACCTTCCCTCCCCCAGGCTTTTGTCCTCAGCTGTAAGACCTCTCACTGATTAAGCTGTGGTGCTAGCAGCTGCCTTTAAATTAATCTCTTGCTTCTCCTCGCCCATCTCTTACAGCCTGCCACCCAGTGGGCATCACCATCACTACCTCTGACCTTCAGCAGCCACCACAGGACTTCAGCACTCCAGCCCTCACCCTCGAAGCCTGCAGCTGAGAGGGCTGAATCACCCAGCATCTCTCTGGTGACCATTCGCACCGGCTCCTGCCCTCCAAGAACTTTGTAAGGTATGCTCACCTCACTGAAATCAGTGACTCATAGGCTGCCAATTTCACTGGCTCCACTTGTGCCTGGAGCTGGCCAGTGATTGGACGCTCACTCACAGCCCAGCCTGCCATTGTTTGGGCCAGTTCAAGTGGCTTTTTCAGACTGCCTCAGTGCCTTGGCACCTTTCTCACACCGGGCACTACTGTATAGCTCTGTTGTTTGTCCCACCTCACCCACTCTGACCCCGGCCTCTATTAAATATCCCTCTTCCCCCTCTCCCTACCTCATCCTGCTCCTAAGACAGCCCATGGCTCCTCCCCTCTGGGACTATTACCAGCACCCTTAAAGGATCACTGGTGGATCACTACCTTCTCTTGTAATTTTATCTATACTATCACACTTAGCTAGTTAAAATGCTTTTAGTTGCAAAAATTGGATTCCCAGCCTTCTTACTCCCCTGTCTCATAAGGGGTGCTGGCTGGATAAGATCAGCATATTCCACCCACACCGATACTAGCCTGTGCCCCAACCTCCCCACCAATCTTAAACCCAGCTGTACTCACACTGACAGCTGCCTTACTCAGGTCTTCAAAATCCCACCCTCTATCTACACACCCTCAGTGCCGCACAAAATTAGCATCACTGCAATCCTGTGCTGCCGAACCACTGTGGCGACAATAAAGCCCTCTGAACCACACTGGGTAAAGGTAAAGGGGACATGTAGGCTGCACTCGGCACACATCCTAAGAAAGTTGATACTGCTGCTGCTAATCTCTGGAAATGTCCAGCCTAACCCAGACCCCCCCCCCAGTACCAGACCAAAACAGGCCTGGGGACTTCTCTCAATAGTATCACAAAATATGCATAGTCTCATTAATATACTACCACAGTTCCAGGCCTGAGTGGAGTTACTACAACCTGACATAATTGCTTTTACTGAAACCTGGCTCTCACCGAGAGTTAGTAATACCTCCATACCACGGGATGGATACACAGTATTCCGGCAGGACAGACTAACTAAGCTAGGGGGTGGATGCACAGTTTACCTGAAGAATGACCTTAGAGCCCAACCCCTCCCTAGCAGTTTCTTAAACAAGAAAGTGCAAACTCTTACCCTCAAACTCACCCTGGGTAAGCAACACAAAACCTTACTACTATCTACCATATATATACCCACTGGAACCTCCAAAGCAGGCATCCAGCAAGTGCTGAGCAACTTTAAGCAGTACAACAAAAATTGGGAAAACATAGTAGTTGGTGACATTAATACTAACTGGTTATCCAATGACACTCTAGCTGTCTGTGACCAGGTGTCTGGACTCTACCTTACTCAACTAGTCCACCAAGCAACCAGGCTTAACTACAAAACAGGTACAAGTACTCTAATCGACTGGCTCCTAGCGAGCAGCCCAGCACATATGTTCGAGGTCACTGTCCTTCCTGACACCCTTAGCGATCATTCATCAGTGATGTGCACCTGGTTGAATAAAGCTAGCATCTGTGCCCCACCGGTATCTCAAAACCAATCCCTGAGACTTAGACAGCTAGGCTCTCTCAGGAATTATCTGAGTCTGGTTGACTGGTCACCACTGCACAGGGCCACAGATGGGAACATAGCCCTCATCTTCTTTATCACCATATTTACCAAGGCCTGTGACATCTTTTCCCCCTACAGAACCAAAAAAACTCGAGGAACTACCAACCCCTAGCTTACAGGCACCATACTACAAAGTATGCAGGATAGGGATAACTTGTGGCATAGGGCCAAAGCTACTGGTAAAGAGGCTTACTACATCAAATATAGGTCTGAAAGAAACAATTGTACTAGGATCATCTGACTAGCTAAAGTAAGCTACTACTATGACCTACTGAAAAGGAGCTGGGGTAAAGGTTAGGAATTCTGGGACTCGATAAAAACCCTCACTGGTAAAGCCTCCAAAGCACAACCAGGGTTAATGGTCACTAATAAGGGGACACTCCTGGAGCCCGACAACATTGCTAATGCCTTCAACCAAGCCTTCTCTGACCTAAGTTCTGTTCTTCCCAAGGAACACCTGTCCTGCTCCAACCTTAACCCACTCCACCCTTATGCCCTGTCATCCATACCCCAGTCCAATGTCCCCCTCTTCTATTTCAAACAGTTGAACCAACAGGATACCTTTTAATATGTTAAAGCTGTTCTAAACAAGACTAGACAAGGGAGTGATCTTGTTGACATGAAACTGGTGATACCCACCATCAATAAGCTGGTGGATCCCCTTACCAAAGTCTTCAATGCCTCACTAAGGACAGGAGTGTTCCCAGATAAGTGGAAGAAGGCGGTTATCACCCATGTTCTCAATTCAGGTGATGCCACAAACCTTAACCAACTACAGGCACATCTCAGTTCTCCCCCCTCTGTCCAAGGCACTGGAACAAGTGGTCTCAGACCAGCTTACTGAGTATTTAACAAAGTACAGCCTACTCTGTAGGCAACAACATGGGTTCCAGAAACATCACTCAACCATAACCACCCTGATTGACTATACCTCCCAGATATACAAGGCTTTTGATGATGGTTTAGCAGTGGGGTCTATTTTCATCGACCTCACCAAGGCATTTGCCAGTCAACCATCTATTCCTATTACAAAACCTTCACTCAATGGGATTGTCACTGACATAGTCACATGGTTCAAGAGCTACCTATCTGGTAGGGTACAGCAAGTTAAAGTTAGTGGCATACTATCAGAACCCATGGACGTGACTCTTGGAGTCCCACAAGTATGTATCCTGACTGCCAAGCACACACAGTGCTTTATGCAGATGATGTGGTCATCTCTGTAAGTGGGTCTAATTTACCCACCATCTCCCTTGAACTTGAAGCAAACTTCCACAAACTTGAGGAATGGTTCAGTGATAACAAACTGTTACTCAACTACAAGAAAATCAATAGCATGCTCTTCTTCCTGCCACAGAGGAAGAACCACCATGGAAAATTGCAGATCCTGAGCTCCAAAGGGGACTTTTTGGAAAAGGTTGACACCTTCAAATACCTTGGTATACACTTGGACAGCTCCCTTTCTTTCTCAACACATGTTGATCAGTTAGTCAAATCTGCCTGCCACCGTCAATACATGCCACCTGAGGCTCTAAAGCTAGTCACCTACAGTTTGGTGGCATCCTCCATTGACTACAGCCTTGCAATCTACAGTGCAGCCATGGACACCATCCTGAACAGGGTAAAATCCCTCCTCAACAAAGCGTATAGGCTGGTCCTGGGTGCTGATCACCTGACCTATACCTGTGACCTCTATGAAGCAACTGATTGGTTACCCCTCCACCTCAGAGCCCAATACCAAAGTTGCCTGGTAGGTAAGTGTTTGCTCCCGATTCCATCTCATGTCTATTTAAAAAAGAACAACCATCTATCAGCACTAGGAGCACCTCCAAGGGCATACTCCCTAGTACCATTCAAGCATACCTAAGTAGCTCAAAGATCCCTGTCCTACAGGGGTCCTAAGTGGATAAACAACTGACCTCCTGACCTCCTCAGTTGCAACAAGATCAGAAAATTCAAAACTGGTCTCCATGCCCATCTTACCCCATCGTGTAAGTGTGAGTGCCCCTGCATGCCCTGACCCATTCTCAGCACTCCTCAGCTCTTGAAATCCTCTGACCCTGTATCTCTGTCACCTTTATCAGCTGCCCCACCCCTAATCAACAAGCTTTGGCCCTTCCTTGCCCTGTACTCATCCCCCAGTATTTACTTTGCCTTTTCTCCCTCCCTCCCTCTTTTCTTTCTCTCCCACATCGTCCCTAACTCCCCACATACTGTACTACCCCTTCACTTACTCACCCCCTCCACCTCACACCTTCTCTCCATTCCCCATTTTCTCTTCTCCCTCACCTTCCACCTCCTAGGTCCCCCCTTAGCTATCTCCCCATCCTTTCTTCCTAATCCCACCCTCCCCTGACAATGCCTGACCTAACTGCTATTCTAATTCTAATCCCTAGCCATGCTCTGGCTGCCCCACCACCTTTGTTGCTCAGGCCTGTTAATCCCCCCTCTGCTCATTTGCTCAATGCTGTTGCTGCCTACTACAGCCATTGGATGTGTGCTACCTCCATTCTAGAAGTAATGACGCTGAATTCCCCTTGAAGAATTCTAAGCTGTCTGGGAACCTAAAATTATTATCTTCCTCATAGTGATTTTATCTATGAAGTAACTAGTGCTACTGTACCCATTAAGAATGTCATTGTTACTGTTTTTTACTTGATTCTGTTTTACCACTGTTTTATTCCTGTTGTCTGTCTTATTCTGTATTGTATGATGTCTGACATGTAACCTTTGTAAACGAGCCTATGGTTCAAAGGTATTTAATCCAAAACTGAAATAAATTAAATAAATAAATAAATTAAAACAAATCAGAAAAAACAGAAAACAAAACCTCAAAATTGTGTATCTTGATTTCAATAAAAGTTTTTATAGAGCTCCAATTAAAACATTTATAAACTACTAATGCATCTTATACTGTTGCCTTCAATTTTGCTCAGAAATGTTCCTCCTGAAAACCTAAATCATTCCCACTGATACATCAAGTCCTATTACAGTTGAAATACAGCAAAGGTATACAGCACCAGAGGTGAAAAATTTATTTGGACACAACAAAATTGGAATCACATTTGATAAACTGCTTAATTTCTATGTTTTTACCACCCACTGGATAAATAAACAAATTTGCAGATGATACATCTACTGCACCTGGGAAAACCATTAGGTAGAGGTGGCAGCCGATTCCTATGCACATTTACAGATTTATACATGGAACTGGTAACTTTGTCCCCTATAGTTGAACCCCAACTGTATGTAATCCTACAGTACAGGTCTGTCACCCACTGTCTTAGATAAAGTGCTATCTCCACTCAAAATATACAAATGTTTATTGACAATTTTGAAACATGTGGTGCAAAATCATTAATTTCAGTGAAAAAAGACACAACATTATTGTTCTCTTGTTGTGAGGTAAAAGGTCAGCAGAATATTCTCAACACAGAAAAATGAACTTCAAACCCAAATCTACTTTTTTTCCATCTCTCCTTTGGATCCCTTTGGATTTTCGGATGAAATAAGTGAGTAGCTACTTAAGGCAAAAAACACTTTTAATTATTTGCCAACATTTTTGGGGGAGGTGGGGTGTGTGTGCTGGATCTTTTTTTTTTTTTTAACTGTGTATGCAATAACCAGTAGCACCCCAATGATAAAAGCAACCTAAATGTGTGTGATACTGCATGGGTTGAGTAGCTAATTTTGGTTGTCAAAAAACTAAACAAAAGATCTAGTGAACAACCCCCCCCCCAAAAAAAAATTGGAAAATTATTAACAGTGCTTTCTGTCTCAAAAGGCTACTTATTTTATCCCAAAGGGAAAGATGGGGTCTCTTAGTCTTTCAAACCAGAGCTCTGGTGTGAAACTAAACTCAGCCACCAGTTGGCAAGATGGACCTCCGATTGGCTGAGGCCCTATTCTAAAATGCTAGCTACCAAAGTTGGCTGCCTTTAAAATAGGGGGCACTGCCTAATTGTCTCACTTTAAATAAGGTGCAGTCGCCAGCCAATATACTGGTCACTGATTCACTGCCTAATTGGTTCATTTTAAATAAGGTGTAGTATGAAGCCACTATGCTGGTGGTCAAAAGGGAGCCAGCTAAGGAAGACAACCACAAATCTCCTAAACATAAATAAAACCAAAACTAGCTGCTCACGCTATTCAGTATCACACATATTAAATTGTTTTTTCTCATTGGGATGCTACTAGTTATTTGGATCTCCTATCTTGCAATCATACCAATAACTTGTTTTACAGGATTTAGAAAAATTAATGAACTCAACATGGCCAAAAGGAAAACATTGTATTTTAGTGGAGGAAAAGCAAGCATTTTATAGCTTGGAGCATAATTAACTGACTGAGATAAAACCAGCCAATGAGGGTGGCCTTATAGCAGTCATGGACATAACGGTTTTCACAGGTGCAGTAGATATAACATCTGCAAGTTCAGTATGACTAGAAATTTATTTATTCATCCAGTGGGTGGTAAAAACATAGAAATTAAGCAGTTTATCAAATGTGATTCTGAATTTGTTGTGTTTTATGCTTTAACTTGCTCCTGCAATATACTTTATGTGGGATATACTGTTAGAAGTCTCAAAACAAGAAAAAAGGAGCAAGTCTGATTGATAACATCAGGTACCCCGAAAACTCCTGTTGGCTTGCATGTCACACAATTTCATAACAATGGCCCATCTTTATTTCATTTTATGGGCATGGACAGACAGTTGTCGAACCCACATGGGGGGAACCAAACCTGGATGCTGCGGCAGAAAGAGACATGCTGGATTTATACCTTGAAATCTTTAGTGCCAATCAGACTGAATGAAACATTGGACATTTACCCTTACTTGCCTAGATAATTTTATGTGTTTACGCACAGAGGTTCTTTGTCTTTTAAATGTTTTTTTATTTTAATGGGTTCACCACGGTATATCACAGGCACACTGCCTTAAGGGTAGCTTGTCCATTCCACTGGGGTGTCAAACAGACGAGGCATACTGATGAGTCCTGGTAGGATGAAACACGTGCGTATGTCTTCTGTTAGCACCCTTTGCAAACTGTGTGAGAGGCCTTCCGGCACCATGCAATTCTGCTTAAAGTTGGACCAGCATAACATTCTGTGGTGATTTTCATATGCAGCCCATGATGCTTTGCATTGTGGGGGCATGTGTGATTTTGTATTTTCTTGAAACTTGGCTCCCCAGCCAAATGCCCTTCGGGGTAACCCTTGCCTCAGTGTTTACGCACAGAGGTTCTTTGTCTTTTAAATGTTTTTTTATTTTAATGGGTTCACCACGGTATATCCCTGGCACACTGCCTTAGGGGTAGCTGGCCCATTCCACTGGGGTGTCAAACAGATGAGGCATACTGATGAGTCCTGGTAGGATGAAACACGTGTCTATGTCTTCTGTTAGCACCCTTTGCAAACTGTGTGAGAGGCCTTTTGGCACCATGCACTTTTGCTTAAAGTTGGACCAGCATAACATTCTGTGGTGATTTGCATATGCAGCCCATGATGCTTTGCATTGTGGGGGCATGTGTGATTTTGTATTTTCTTGAAACTTGGCTCCCCAGCCAAATGCCCTTCGGGGTAACCCTTGCCTCAGTGTTTACGCACAGAGGTTCTTTGTCTTTTAAATGTTTTTTTATTTTAATGGGTTCACCACGGTATATCACAGGCACACTGCCTTAGGGGTAGCTGGTCCATTCCACTGGGGTGTCAAACAGACGAGGCATACTGATGAGTCCTGGTAGGACGAAACACGTGTCTATGTTTTCTGTTAGCACCCTTTGCAAACTGTGTGGGGGCCTGGGCACCATGCAATTCTGCTTAAAGTTGGACCAGCATAACATTCTGTGGTGATTTGCATATGCAGCCCATGATGCTTTGCATTGTGGGAGCATGTGTGATTTGTATTTTCTTGAAACTTGGCTCCCCAGCCAAATGCGCTTCGGGGTAATCCTTGCCTCAGTGTTTACGCACAGAGGTTCTTTGTCTTTTAAATGTTTTTTTATTTTAATGGGTTCACCACGGTATATCACAGGCACACTGCCTTAGGGGTAGCTTGTCCATTCCACTGGGGTGTCAAACAGACGAGGCATACTGATGAGTCCTGGTAGGATGAAACACGTGTCTATGTCTTCTGTTAGCACCCTTTGCAAACTGTGTGAGAGGGGCCTTTTCGCACCATGCAATTCTGCTTAAAGTTGGACCGCATAACATTCTGTGGTGATTTGCATATGCAGCCCATGATGCTTTGCATTGTGGGGCATGTGTTGATTTTGTATTTTCTTGAAACTTGGCTCCCCAGCCAAATGCCCTTCGGGGTAATCCTTGCCTCAGTGTTTACGCACAGAGGTTCTTTGTCTTTTAAATGATTTTTTATTTTAATGGGTTCACCACGGTATATCCCAGGCACACTGCCTTAGGGGTAGCTGGTCCATTCCACTGGGGTGTCAAACAGACGAGGCATACTGATGAGTCCTGGTAGGATGAAACACGTGTCTATGTCTTCTGTTAGCACCCTTTGCAAACTGTGTGAGAGGCCTTTCGGCACCATGCAATTCTGCTTAAAGTTGGACCAGCATAACATTCTGTGGTGATTTGCATATGCAGCCCATGATGCTTTGCATTGTGGGGGCATGTGTGATTTTGTATTTTTTAAATAATTTTATGTTTAATAAGTACTTGAACTGTGATTTCCATGTATGTCATAAGTATTAATGCATGTTTATTATTTTTATTTGTTTGCTTCTTGTCTATTTCTCATACACTTTTAAGCTATTACTCTAATTAATTTGTTTTATGAATCTTTTTGGCACTAGGTAATCAATATAGTAACTTTTGTCCCGCTATCAGATACTTACAGGTCAGCAGAATCATTTAGTTTGACCCTCTGACAATTAGTTATTTAAGTTGGTTGGACATCTTAATTTTTGGATGTGACATATTATTATTATTATTATTATAACCAAATTTTGATTTGAATCTCCACCCTGTAGGATCAAGATACTGATCTTTTTGAAGTTCACTGTTGTCTTTTACAGTTCTCTACCCTTATGCTAGTACCCTTTTCCTCTGTCTACTTTTTCTTCTTTCAACTGCCACCTCCCCACACCCTCTCCCCTGTTATCCCCCCCCATCCTGGCTTTTCAACCTCAATTTACTATATGTACCTTGACATCTCAATATTCGATCTTAAAAAATGGGTCAATATAGTATTTCTGTATTGTAATAATAACTTACTTACTGCTTATGTAAATGGTCCCCAGTGATTTTCATTTTGGGGTTTTCTATCATATGTCATGCACTGTGTTGTGCTGTCTGGTGCTAACTGTATGAGAGCAAAATTATGCACTGTGGTTTTAATTAATTGCTTTATAAGTGAGCATCACACTTAGCAACACACACCCTGATGAAAGGTCATGTGAAGACCCAACGCACCGAGATTTAGTACAACTCATGTGTGGAGCTCTGCCAAGATCAATTTTGAATATATTTGCAGCTTACTACTGAGTTTCCAGTAATTTTTTTTTCTTCCTGGAGTGAGGTTTTCATGAGTGTCATGTTGTGAGCAGTAGCTGAATATGGACTGAGCCTGCACTCGCACAATTTGGTCTGTGCACACAGCATCTGTGTTTTCATGTTGGAGCCTTGCCTAGCCTTGTGGATCCAGACCCCTGTTTTTGCAATCTGTTGCAATCCTGCAAAACGTGCTGTAAATTGTTTTAAATAATGATAAAATCTGTTTTACATTATGGGGCCACCTAAGAAACAGCATATTTTGGGGTCCACAAAGAAGAAACCATGATGTGCAGGCTTGCAATGAAGAAAACCAGTTATATTATCCTTATGGGCCTGCAGTTACATCTTTGGCTCAGTTGCTGAAGATGAGCATACCTGGCCTCTCAGAGCAGCAGTATTTGATAAGATGACCTCAGACACAATATTAAAGGATGTACAGCATATAGTCAACAACAGCTCAGAAATTTAAAGAGACTTTCATAATTTGAAAAGGCACACCAGGTGGTAGAATAATCTACCAATGACCTCTGAGAGGAAGCTAGCTACATGTGCTACATTTTTCTTTATTTGTACCAGCGAGAGCATGAACTTTCAGAGAAGGTGGAGGATTCAGAGGCCAGAGCCAGGAGAAAGAATATACACCTCTTTGAAATTTTAGAGGACCTGGAGCAGCCAGATCAAAAATAAGTTTTAGTCTCCTGTCTGGAACAAGAACTAAATCTGTTGGTGAATTTCAATATACTGGGATTAAGAAGGTGCATCAGGTTCTAGGGCCCAAGCCCAAGGCTTATAGCCTACCACACTCCATAATTGTTAACATTTTTTTTAAATGTCCAATCAAGGAGCAGCTCCTTCACAAAGCTTGGGACATAAAAGGACCTCAAGTTCAACAGCAAAAAGAGTCTACATGGATCAGGAATACCCTGTTTTGTTTTCACAAAGGAAGGCTGCTTCACAAAGTGATCAAGCAGTTATGTGAAAAGCAAATAAAAGCAAAAATCTGCTACCTGGCAAAACTAATGGTATATGAGGACTCAGAGGTAACAGTGTATAAAAAATGTCTATTGACAGTTTAATTCCTAGCAAACCTGAGCATGGACTTACCTGACCTACAGGCAGAGACATATGGTTGGCATCTGTAAGAAATGGCATGTATGGCAGTGGGCAAAGGAAAGGGAAAACTGAAGGGCCAGTGTGCAGGTCATATGAAAGACACTGGGGTTAATTTGAAATAGGATTCAGAGGATTGTTGCAGCCAATAATATAATTAAACAAAATATGTATTTACTTTTTCTTGTCTCCCTGAATCTAGCACACCTCTACCACCCTCTTCTTATTTTAGGTTACATACACTGCATGTTTTATCTGATGACTGATGTTAGATCCCTATGCAGTGGCTCTGCATTCCTACCGGAACCACACAGGGGGCATCTGTTCATCAGTGGTGAGTCCCCTTCTGCCTCATGTTTGGCATACACTGAGTAAGTTCTGAGTATGGTTAGATTCAATGCTTTCCATATTAAATATTGCTTAAGAGCTGAAACTTTGACTCTTATCTGAACTTGAGGGACTGTATTTAGTGACTGCATGGCCTCTATACTGAGCTTGGATGGGAAGGTGGGCTATGAGAGCAAGACATGGGCTGCAAAACAGACTTACCAGAACTTGGTACTTGGGACCCTTTTGTGTGAGAAAGGTGTTTGAAGTATGTATCAAGGGTGTTACCTTCTGCACTATGTCTTAGCAGTTATGTTCCTATGCCTTTATTGCTGCTGCACTCAGCTTAATCATGGCTTTTGCCTAACATCCTATATTATGCTGTGCCAGAGGGAAGGAGATGGAGGACATGGTCCATTTACAAGTGAGGGACATCACAGCTGGTGAGTAATGGGCAGGGGAGACCTTACGAACCTAATCTTCTAAGCTATTAGGTACACCATGGACATGATGGACTTACACAGTAAGAGATAAATATTGTATATGGGGTGGGACTATGAATCTCTTAAGCAATAGTGACAGAAAAGCCATTCATGTCTTGAGGATTAATGACTGGCTGGGAGGAAGGGCATCCTAAGGCACAGCCAATTACCACTCCCAGACCATCATTAATATATAGGAAATGACATGCTGTAAAGTCATTATTGAAATTATAAGTCAAATCACACTAGTGAGGGGGAACTCCTTTTTTAAATAATATTTCCAAATGCACACACCACTCTGAGCTGTACCAGACTTTTCTAAGAGATTAATGTCTGGTACAGCAGCCAGTCAGTGCATACATTTGCCTCATTAATAATTAGACTTAAAAATAGCCATGCCAGTGGAAGTATTATATGGTCTTCATATGATCATTAATGTAACTATAGGTTAACTAACATTTTATAACATCGTACAAGGGCCTCACACAAGTGTGCAGTTGCACTGTGGCATGGTGCTGTAGCTGTGTGCTTGCAAGAGGGAGGAGGAGAGATAGCATGGAAAATTGCATCCTAGAAGGTTCTTTACTAACTACTCCAGAGAGCACAGACTCTTGGTGGAGGGGTTGGGTCCAGATGTGGGTGGGGGGGTGCAAGGGAGATTTGCTACACACTAAAGGTAACACCTCAGGTGCAGAGGGAAAATCCCTCCCAAATTCACATACGGTTGCTGTTGTTTATATACAGATGGCACCTGGGGGAAGGGGTTCATTTTTGTTCACTGGTTGTCTCCCTGTGCTGCTAAATGTCATCAGTTAGTTTGTTGGTACTGTTAAATGTTCTCAGATCCACTGTTTATGGGTACGGTTTTTCAAAGCTTATAGTAACTTGATTAAAGATAGTCTTCTGTCTCCTACAAGAAATGACAACAATTAAGGGCAACCTGCCAAGAAAAGTGACCCTGTAGAGAAAAAGGTTTCCTTTTAGCAGCCAAATGATTTACAGGAAATCTGCACATGGTATTCTAGAGGTAGCTGCAGAAATTTAAAGCTCTCAATCCAAGCATTGTTAAATGATGAATTGGTTAAATGTGATCTCCTATAATATCAAAAGGATATGATAGATCAGTGGTGAAAATGGCACCGGTGATGCAATTTCTGGCAGTGTGATGTGGGATTCTTACAGGAAACCGGGCTATCAGTTTTAGAAAATTGAATGCTCCGATGAAGCTAGGTGGGCTTGGTGGAAGAGAATTACCACCCTTAGTGCAAATGGTGAGGAAAAGCATTCCTTGGAAAAATATTATCAGTTCACTGTAAAGGAAAGCATGATTGCAATAATCACCTTACAAATGGGGGTCCATATCCTACACTTACTTAATGTTTATGGTCCTACTCTGGCCACCTCAGCTTTTTTACAAACTTTCTTTGATAGAATCGCTCAGTTACTGGAAGGTACCACTATACTGGAAGAGTACTAGAACTCTGCAGAGGCCCAAGTCTGGATGCATCTGGGGGCATATAATTTGAACAGAGCAACTGCCAGAACCATACATAGAAACATAGACTATGTTGGCAGGGAAGGACTGGTAGGCCCATCTAGTCTGCCACTTTTCTCCTGCATATTCCAGTGCCTCTGACCCTATTTGGTCACTGGCCTCCTCCACTCGCCCCTTCCTCTACCCAATTTACCCCAGTGCATATCCCATGTATGCTTGAAGCTCCACCAGTCTTTTCCCCCTCTACTTCCTCTGGCATGCTGTTCCAGTCATTCACCACTCTTTCTATACAAAGTATTTCCTCACATCTCTTCCAAAATTCCCCACACCCCCTTTAGTTTCCTTTCAAGCCCATGTGTTCTAGTGCCTTCTTTTTCTCTGAACGACACATCTCACCTGCACCCAATTCACCCTTGTGAGGTATTTGTAGGTCTCAGTCATGTCTCCTCTTGCTTTCCTCTCCTCCATGGAGTACTGCAGATGTTGAGATTTTGCAGCCTTTCCTCATATCAATTTTAATGCAACCTTCACAGCATTTTAGCAACCCTCCTCTGTACCCCCTCTACCCTGACAATGTCCTTGCAGAGGTGCAGTCTCCAGAACTGGACACAGGGCTTCAGGTGGGGCCTCACCATTGAGCAGTACAGTGGCAGCACCACCTCCCTCCTGCTGCTAGAAATCCCCCTCCTAGTGCATCCCAGCATCCTACTAGCCATTTTCACTGCCTATTCAAACTGACCAGCTACCTTGAGGTTATCAGATATGATGATCACGTGGTCTCTTTCTTGCTTGGTGACTGTATGTACCTCTCCTCATCTTACATGCAGCTCCTAACTTTCCTCTCCTCAAGTGCATAACCTTGCACATTTTGGCTTTGAAAGCCAGTTGCCACACTTTTGACCGCTCCTCTAGTTCCCTCATATCACTTTACATTTTCTTTATTACTTCCTGAGTGTCCACCCTGTTGTAGATTTTTGAATCATCTGCAAAGAACCACACCTTCCCCTCTAGACCCTCAGCAATGTCACTTAAGAAGACACTGAAGAGAACTGCTGCCAGCACCGATCCCTGTGGCAACCAACTGGTGACTCTCCTGCCTTCTGAGTGTCTGCCATTTACTACCACCATTTTCTTCTGTCCTTTAACCGATTAGATACCCAGCATACCACTTTCTTCCTCATTTACAGGCTGTTTAGTTTCTTAACTAACCTCCTGTGTGGTACAGTGCCAGATGCAACTCTGAAATCCAGATTGGCCACATCCACTGCTCTCCCTTGATCCACATCCCTAGTAACCCAGTGAAAGAAATCTATGAGATTTGTTTGACATGACCTCCACCCTCCCCCCCCCCAAGAAACCATTCTGACAGTGGTCCTGCAGCCCATCAGCCTCTAGGTACTCCATAAGCCTTTCCTTCAGGGTCTCCATTAATATCTCCACCACAGATGTGAAACTGATGGGTCTGTAGTTGCTAACCTGCTCCCTGCTGACACTTTCGTGCACAGGGACCACATCAGCCCTCCTTCAGTCCTCTGGAACTACCCCCATCTCTAATCAGGTACTGAATAGAATTGCTTGGGGGGGTGACTAGCACTGTGTCAGTTCTTTTTTAACCCTTGTGTGAATCCCATCTGGCCCAATCACCTTATTCTCCTTTATGGCTTCCATTCCATTCTGAACAATCTCTAATGAGAATGATTTGTGTTAACTCCCCACTCCCTCTGGTGCTTGCTTCTGTATATTGGCCTGTCTCCCCTCCATCTACTGTGAAAACCAAGCAAAAGTAATCATTTAAAAATTTAGCTTTCTCTTGATCTTTCTCTGTATAGCCTCTCAGCGCTCATGAGTCTCACTATCCCTCCCTTTGTCTTCCTGTTTTCACTTACATACCTGAAGAAGGTATTGTCTTCTTTTCTGCATTCCTTAGCTGTCATCTCCTTTGTCTATGCATTAATTGCCTAACCTTCCTGTCTGCTTCCCTTTGGTTTACCAGATACCTTCCTGTCTTCTTCCATCTGGGTTTCTTTGTACTTCCTAAATGCTGTTTTGTGTTCCTTCACTGCCCTTGCCACTTTTTTATAGAATAATGGTGGTCTCTTCCTACTCCATGCAAGGTTTAAGGGTTGCATTTTGTCTGGCACAATCTTGCTCAAAGAAATCACACCTTCTAATCCCCACTGGATAACTGCTATTCCTGCATCGACAGATTTTATGTGTCCAAAGCACAGCTACATTTAGTTGAAGTGTGTGAACTCAAGCTCTTTACCATTCCCAGAAACCATATCTTCCTGTGGCACCTCAGCACAGAACTGCTTAATGACAGGATTTGAAAGAGTTGGTTAGTACAAACCTGCAGTTGAACATCATTCAGGATTCAGCCCCCAAGCTTATCTGGGATGGCCATCATGCAGGCTTAAAGGGACATACCATAGTGTATGCTACAAACAAAGAGCACAAGATCATCTTAATTCAAAAGCAACTTACAGAGAATTTGGAGAGCTGGAGATGGAGCACAAACTCCAGGGGCAGCCGGGGACCATATCAAAAACTTAACCTACCTGACTTGAGTTAAACTAGCTTCTCTTGCATATGGTGGAGATCTAGCTGTGCTTTTTTATAGCAGAAGAATTGCAGGCACAGAGACCATGCTGGCCACGTGCTGGCATTTTGGTTTTATAAGCAGGCATCAGATAGACTAACTCAGCAACTTTGTAATAGCTCAGACACAAGTTTCCCTCTGATGTGTTCCCAACAAATAACAGAGGAACTGAGCAGCTTTTAAGTGAAACTGCACCAGGTAGAGGGGAAAGCTGGATTAAAGCAAGTGACAAAGATGCAGATGTCAAGCTTGAAGGTGTTTGATCTGGCTACAGGTCTGTGCAGCACTGCTGAGGAAGTGGAACAGTTAATAGATGATTTTTTTTCCATGTAGCAGTTTACAGACGGTGATGCTATGACTGAAGGCACACCGGATATTGTTAACTTTTGGCATATTTTTTATAGTTAAAATTTTTATTGAAACCATTTGCATTTAACATTTTACAGACAACAGTAGAATACATGTTGCAGAGTGAAGAGCTCATTTACCATTTAAAGTGGGTTTAGTCAAGCCATTAATCAGGTAATTGCAGTTCTACAAATTACTTCCATTTCCTGTAGGTATTAAGCACAGCCAAAAGTTATTCGATGGTTCAGACTCTGCCTCCCTATCCAAGTGTGATTTAGCATAAGCTATTACCATCAATTATTAGTTATTCACCTCAGGAAGGTTTTTGCATATCTTTCCCCTTCAGGGTGTCTGCCACTTCAGTTCTGGCCTTTAAGTGTCTCAATAAGGGGGGGCCGAAATCATCTGGTACATATGTTCTCTGCCCTGTATCCTGTATGACAGATTTACATTAGAAACTAGGAATTCTAAGGATTTAAACCATTCTTGTAGTGTGGGAACTTCTTGTGATCTCCATTTTTTTTAGTATAAGCCTCTTGGCTTCTGCCAATGCCGCTAATAGCCATTTCATTCCTGGAGAGCTCAAGATCAAGTTTCCTGATTTGAGGCCTAACAAGTATAACTGGGGTTCTTCAGGTATAACTGCTCCAAGAATGGATGAACAGGCTGCATTCATTTCCCTCCACAGAAGGAGACTAAGGGGACAGTCCCATTATATGTGGCCTAAATCTACCCATACCCCTCCACATCCGTAGCACTTGTCATTGGGGATAAGGACTAGACTCATTAACTGGGCCAGTGTACAAGGCCACTGGTGCAGTATTTTGTTCTGTATTAAGTGACTTTTTTGATCAGTACAGCTTGGTGGGCCAAGTGCCAACAACCATGCCGATCTTCAAGTGTGATGTCTAGTTGGAGGGAGCTTTGACATTTTTCTTTAGCAGAGTCAGTAGGGTCAGGAGCTGCATCTCCCATATTCTGGAATATTTTGCCTGCCCTCCCAGCAGTGGCTGTTCTCCATTTCTTTATTGTTAAAGTGGCTAGCTCCCCTACAGTGTGATTGCCACATGTGGGGCAGTTGCATTTAATGTTTTTCCATGGGGCATAGAGATCTCAATTGGAGGTACCTCCAGAAGTGAGAGTTAGGTAAGTCAAATCTGGCTTGCATTGCTTGGAAGGAATCAAAGTTCTTATGATCTGGGATCAGGAGGTCAACAAATCTGAATATGGATCTTTTCTTCCAAGTAAGCCAGCTCACTGGTTCCCCTCCAATAAACAGTGCCAGGTTGCCTCATAAATATGTATAAATCCCTGTTTTATGGCATCTCTTGGTTGCCTGAGCAACTTTTTTCTATGATGAGTCTGCAGCCTTAATGGTGAGCCAGTGTGCAGCATCCTTTGTTACAGAGTTGCCCAGCAGGACTGTAGTGTGTACCCCTCCAATAATGGCCCTTTTCAAGCTCTATTCATGGAGGAGGTGGGGTCTCAGTCTTCACAAATCCTTGCAGTGTTCTAGCCACTGTAAAAGCCTGCATGTAGGATTTAAAATTGGGTAAGTTCCATCCCCCTTTCTCCAGTGGGCTCTTAGCTTGGCCATGCTGAATCTGGGAAAGGAGACCCCCCATAAGTAGTGTCCCACTAGGGAGTCTAATTTCTGGAACCACTTATCTGGAATCTGTATGGGGAGATTTGCCACTAAATAGAATACTCTTTTTGCTAACAACATTTTGATGGAGTCAATCTTCACTGGCAGGCTTAAGTTCAAGTGGTTCCATTGGTTAAGTTCAGATTGTATGGTTGCTATTAGTGGGTTAAAGTTCATGAGTATGAACTTAGCCAATTGTTGGAGCAAGATAACTCCCAGATACCTGATTCCCTCCTGGACCCACATCAGTCCAAAGTGTGACCATATTTTAAGATCTACCCTGGGGTTCAGAGGGAGTATTTCAGGCTTGCCTTTGTTAATTTTTAGGCCTGATTGCCACTCAAATTGTCCTAGCGTAGATAAGATGAGAGCAATTCTTGCTTGTATGTCCCTAGTTAAAATAAGGCAATTGTTTACAAAAAGCTTGGCCTTGTATTCTTCCTGTCCAATTTTAAATCCTGGAATCTGGTCATTTAATCTTAGGATTGAGGCCAGTGGCTCAATTGCCAGGACAAAGAGTAAAGGCGCTTGGGGGCACCCTTGCCTTGTGCCCCTCTGCCATGTGAAGGGATAGGAGTGAGTAGAGTTAATAAGCACCCTCGCTGAGAGTTTGTTGTAGACAGCGTTAATCCATTTGCAGAACTGAGGGCCAATATTTATGTTTCATCATGGCAAGCAAGTACTCCCACTCCACTGAGTCAAAGGCTTTTTCAAAGTCGATGGATACTGCTGGTGCAGGGGAGGGGAGTACTGCTGCCTTCTGAAAGATTGTAATGAGTGCCCTTATGAGATCTGTACTGGACCTTCCTTTAATAAACCCAGCCTGAGATGGATGTATTATGGATGGGAGAATCTTCTCCAACCGGGATGCCGGAACCTTGGCCAAGATTTTTGCATCAGGGTTTATCAGTGATATTGGTCTATATTTTCCCAGGAGCAGAGGATTCCTGCCTTCCTTCAGAAGGACAGTTATCACCACTTCCTTTAGGGAGTCCAGTAGTTCCCCTTTGGATTGGGCTTCCGAATCATGGTTAGCATTGGGGTTACTACCTGAGCTTACACTACCTGATAAAAGTCACCAGAAACCCATCGTTAACTGGTAATTTGTGTGGGGCCATGCTCTTCATGACCTGCAGAAGCTCCCGCTCTTCAATTGGTGCATTGAGGTCGAATCTTTGGGTTTCTGATATAGAGGGTATGCTAGTTTAGACCATAAATTCCTGAAACCCCTGTGGACTAAATTCCATGTGGAACTTATAGAGTGTTTCATAAAACTGTGTCATACATTGGTTAATGGTTTTGAGGGTATTTGCCCTCTTGCCTGAGCTATCCTGTAGTTTTTCTACGTGCCTCTCAGCCTGCTGTTTTCTTAGTCTACAGGAGATAAGTTTTCCCACCTTGCCCCCTTGGTCCTAGTATTTATGGTGCAGCCTGGTTACTTGCAGTTCTGCTTTTCTCATGGCCAAAATGTTCAGTTAGATTCTAAGATTTATGAGTTTAAAACAAATCACTGGGATTCTTACTGTAGCTGGCTGGGGACTTTTTTATACTCCTCTTTTAGCTAAAGCTCTATACTTCTGGGTTATCAGTAAAATAATGATCTACCTCCTGTATCAACCATGTGTGAAATCCAGGGTCCTTCAGAAGAAGAGGGTCCAGTCTCCAGATAACTGATTTGGCCTTTTCTGCCTTAAGGTATGCCTGAAGCAGAATTGGGGCATGATCAGACAGATACAGGGGGCTACACAGACCTCAGCAATAGCTGGGTTCAGTTTGGTTGAGGTAATCCAGTATTCCAATCTGCTGGCCATTGCACAGGCCTCTAAGTAGTATGTATAGTCATTTGTAGAAGGACTGAAAGTTCTCCATGTATCAGACAGTTGGTGCAATGTCAGCAGATCTCCCACTGTCCTCAGTGCCCTAAGATGTGGTTCCAACCTAGCATTAGATCTATCCAAGAGATGGTCCATAGTAAGGTTAAAGTCCCCCTTTAGAATGATATCTGGGCTTTCAGTCACCATTTCTAGGATTATCTGTGACAGTTGGTTGAAAAATGCAGGCTGGTCCTCAACTGGAGCATATACATTCTCCAATATCAAGGGGCCTCTGGCTGTCACCACCTTTGACAGTACCCATCTGCACCCTTTGTCACTTCTTTGATGAAGCAGGTGCCACATCAGTTGTTTGTGACACAGGACAGAGACACCCCTTTTTGCTTTACCAGCTGAGTTGTGCACCTCACATCCCACCCATTCCCTTGTCAACTTTTTTGCCTCATTGTTGTCCACCTTTATTTCTTTGAGAAAGGTTATTTGTGAGTTAAGTGTTTTTAAGTGGGATAATATATTTTTCCTTTTAATGGGGGTCATTTATCCCACTGACATTCCAGGAGGTAAAATTTAGTGGGATTGTTGAGTCCATTTTATATGATTATAAATATCACTATATCCCTGGTGGAACAGGGGTGGTATTCCATGCATCTGAATTCTATAGAAAGGGGGTGTGCACCCTTATTCCCCTGTCTCAGGGAAAGCAATACATTTATCCAATTGAAAATGGTGAGTAATAAACCTTCTGTTGTTAACATACTTTCCATCTTGTGGCTTAACTGTTTCATTTTTTTAAAATCAAACCTCTGCAGCAGGCTATAATGCCTAGTAAGGCATTTCCTCTGCCTACTGCTCCATACAGTACTGGGGGAATAACACCCTTAACATAACACTTAACTAGCACAACTTTTCCATCTTTTACAGTTGGTGTACCTGTGACCTAGGAGAGACACTGCCTTTTCCCTCAATGGTCTTAGTAAACCCTCTATGGGGGGGAGAAGAACTCTAGTCCTTGCTGGTCTTATAAGACCATCCAAGGTATCCTTGCCTTTTGACCAAGGCCTTGTGTGTATGTCCTGTGCCATGAACATGGGCGTCCACTACCCAAGAGAGGATTCAATGTCATATCCCTTCAGAGGGTGAGAAAATAGTTCCTCTGGATTTAACTGGTATTCCCTTTCTTTCAACGGGTATGCTCCACTCCCACCAGAGGGTGCACTACCCAGTTTGGGAAAGGAGGTGGAGGGGGAGGGGGAGTAGGTGAAGGCATTCCATTAGTAAGACCCCCTCTAGAAGGTTTTTAACTTTTGGCATATTGATCTAATAAATATGTATAAACTGCACTAAAATGAGCTTTCCAAGAGACATGCCCTAACAACTCTCTGTTTACTTCACTCCAATGCTGAACCATAATGGGCATTTAGCATGGTTAGAAAAGTAAAGGAAGAGTTGTGGTAATACCTCAACTTAAATGCCTTGAATTCTATGTTAGCTCTTTTAACAAATTCTGGTCAGAGCCAACACGCCTGCTATGCTGCTGTAAAGGACAACTAAACAGAGCTTAGGAAAACACAACACCACAAACATAGCCCAGTAGGTTACAAGCTTGCCTACAGCATGATGTGCCCTGCTTGTCCTGAAAACATGATTTCATCCAGTTTCAGGACCTTCTCAATTTGGCTGAAATATAATGAAACTGGGACTCTTTTTTCAAACCCCACAGTCATGTTTATGCTTAAGATGGCCACAATGTTCTTATGCAATGACATCAATGGAGTGACAGCGCTCCAGAGAGCTTATGTAGTCTGTATAGTGTAGAAATATACTGTAAAATTAACAGTGGAATCTGATGAGGACTGCTTTGCTAATGTTAATTTCACAGTTTATTTCTAAAGTCTCTAGACTGTCTGCTTTTGCTCTCAGGAGCACTGTCACTTCATTGACTCAATCACATAAGGATGTTGTGGCCATCTCTTATAGACAAGACAGAGTTGAGAAAGTTGAAAGAGTGTCCAGTTTATTTACATTTGGCCGACTGTAAAGCTTCTGAAACTGGATGAAATCATGCTTTCAGGATACGCAGGGCACATCATGCTGTAGGTAAGCTTGTAATCTACTGTGCTGTATTTCTGGTGTTGTGTTTTCCCCAAGTCCTGATCCATGGTAACGCTCATTCATGAGAAGTCAGACATTTTTTTTCTGTAGGTAAAAGAAACAGGTAATATTCTGTTCACTGCACTTTACAAAACAACTCCAGTTAAAATGGAGCACTGTAATCTATTTAAATTTTTACTGAAATTTGAAGCTGTGAGGTGCATGCCAAGAGTCACAGCTTCAAACTTCAGTAAAAAAAAAATATGGGTACAGTGCTTTATTTTAACTGGGATTTGCTTTGCAAAGTGCAATGAACAGAATACTACAAGACATACTGTTTTGCTTCACCATGGAAAAATCAGCATAGTCATCTTATTACCCCAGCACATGTACCCAGTAGAGAAAAATCACAGCCAAAACATAATTATACTCAACTGCAATGCCATTTTGTGCCATAAGTGCAAAAACACATTTTGGAGAAGATTTGCAAAATAACAGTTGCACTGTTCATGATGTAGTGTGAAAAAATGGCTATGTTGAAAATTTGGAGTCAAAATACTAAAAATTACTAAAGTTATCCACGTGCATAGAAACATTTCAAAGTAAGTAAGCCATTTTTAGGAATGTTTTCACTAGATTTTCAGCAAGGGTTTTTTGTGATGCTACCTGATGAACACTGGCACTGTTATTTTGTTACTCAGTCCCAAAAGGTGATTTGGAACAATGACTGTGCCATTCTGCACCACAGGTGTGAAAATAAGTTTTGGGTAGAATGTGAGAAATTACAGCTATACTGTTCATGAGGCGGTGTGAAAAAATGGTCATGTTGAAAATTTGGAGTGAAAATATTAAAAATTAGCAACGTTATGCTTGTACGTAGGAAAATTTCAATGACCACATGTAACTCAGGCATATATTGGTATTTTTGCACCAATTTTCAATATGGGCTTTTTGGATCCCCACCTCATGAACATCAGCACTGTCATTTAGTTACTTGGTCAAGAAAGATGATTTTGTGCAGCATCTGAGAAATTACCTTATAGGTCAAATTAACAAAACAACAGTGACAGTGTTCATGAGGAGGGGTCCCAAAAACCCCATGTTAAAAATTTGGTGTAAAAATACCTTAAAATGGTTGAGATATCAACATAAGTTAAAAACACCATTGACAACCATAGTATGGTACTTTTCTTGACTCCTCAGTTTGCGGTTCAACTTTGAAGAGTGCAGATGTGTCCCGGTCCACAGAAGGTGACAGCGGACAACCCCTGGAGGTAAGTATAGGATAGGGGGTTGGGGTGGTGCGTCTGCAGTGGGAGGGTCAGGGTTGTAGGAGTGAGATGGCAGGAGACAACTAGGCCCCATTTCCTTTTTTTCAGGTGAAAAACATGAAAAAGTCAGGTTCCATCTTAAAATAGCGACCACAGAATTGTGATTGAAATGATCACGTCGTTAAAAATGGCGATCATTACATGCACAATTAAACATTATAGCGCCTCATTAATAGCCATTGCATTAAAATCGTGTTGCTATTTGTAACTTGCGCTGCTCTTTATACTCACAGCCAGTATTCTTTTTTGTTCTTAAATCCTTTTTCTGTAATTCACCTCTGCATTTACCTTTTGCTCTTTCTTGTTCTTCTACTTCCTTCTACCCACAATGCAATACACACCTGAGCCCACCTGATCCTAATGGTCATTAAAATGACCAATTTGTTAGCCTTCCCCATTTGCCATTTTCCTGACTTCCTGACTTCACCATAGAACTCCAGATGCTGGTGATGTAGGGGTGCGCAAAATAATGGCAGAGGTTAGAGAGCGGGCTACAACAAGTGTTGAGACCACTAAACAGGTCCTTGTGCAGTGTACCACCTCTGCCCTAGATGCAGTAACTGGTCATCTGCCTGATGTGCCACAGATGAAAAGACCATTCATAGGATAAGGCAGGTTGAATGTGGATGTCCAGCCACCCCAGCCTCCATTGAGAAGTCTGAGATACATGCAGAGTTCAGGGTAACCTTAGATGGAAAACCTTTCCTTTTCTTTGACACGGCACTATTATGTGTAGTCTCATAAATTGTTTATATGGTGGCAGGAATTGTCACTGTTATGTCAGTAGCATTATATTTGCTAGTAGCTGTACACGCAGTAGCTATATTGGCATCACAATTGATGCGATCGCCATTTTGTAGTCACGATTTTCATGGGATTCCAAAAAGCACTGGTGAATGGTTTTCTACTGTACAGCTTTTGAATGAAAGAGATTTCAGGATGTTGAGAGTGGACTCCATAGTGTTCCTCCTTGCTGCGGGGTGAACATGACAGGGGACTGGGGAAACTGGTAGTGGGCACCCCAGTGTCCCACACTGCTTGGGGGGTGTGGTGGCATAACTCAGGAAAATGGGAATGGGCTACCCTTAGAGATTGTGCGTGCCAAATGTCATGCAAATCCATTGAACGGCTCCAAAGCTATTAAGGTTCAAAGTTTAGACTTTAACATAGAAGTGCACTTTCACTCTAACTATACTGGTGTGACCGTGCCAGTGTGATATATATATATATATATATATATATATATATAATACACACACACACACACCACACACACACACACACACACACAGATATACATATATATATATATATATATATATATATATATACACACACACGATATATATATATATGACCGCCCTTGATGCCAAACACCTTAGACTGATGGAATATTATCAAGTCTATCAATCGGCAATCTCCCATAAGAAGGCAGAGTTCCTGTCCAGAGAGATTGCTGTGGCTCAGAATCGACCGGCTCAGCTTTTCCGAACTGTAGACAAACTGTGCAATTCAGCCTGTCTTCAGGTTCCGAAAGCATTTTCACAAGAGAAGTATGATGAGTTTTCTCAATTCTTTGCCAATAGGGTGGCTGACATCAGGGCTGAGATTCACTCAGCACATTCTATGGGGGTTGGCAGTGGTCGGTGTACGGTTACTACACCTCGGTCCTCCTGGGGTCACTTTGACCAGCTGGCAGTCAATGATGTCATGCAGATTGCCCAAGGTATGCAACCTACTTCCTGTAGTCTTGATCCGGGCCCTACATGTCTCATTTTGGGAGTGTGTAGATGTCATTGGCCCTGTCTTGGCAGAAATAGTCTGGTGTTCCTTAGAGTTAGGTGAGTTTCTGAACTCCCTAAAGGAGGCAGTGGCTACACCGCTCCTTAAAAAATCTTCTCTGGACCCAGACTGTTCTGCCAACTATAGGCCAATCTCTAACCTTCCCTTTATTGGGAAGTTGATAAAGAAAGTAGATGCTCTTCAGTTAGACAACCATTTGACCATCCATGACATCTATGATTCCTTCCTGTCCAGTGCTCGGAAGAGGCATAGTATGGTGACCACTCTGGTTCTGGTGCTCAATGATCTCCTGATTGCTAGAGAGCGGAAGTGTCATTCAATATTGGTCCTTTTTGATCTCTCTTCAGCCTTTGACATCTTGGACCATGGGGGGGCTGCTTGAGTGCCTGAGATATATCTGTGGCCTATCAGGTACAGTTCTCAGCTGGTTTAGATCTTTCCTCACTGGCAGAACTTGGAGAGTGGTGTCCAGGATTTATTCCTTGGCCTCATTATCTCTGCCATGTGGGGTTCCTCAGGGCTCTGTGCTGACCCCTATGTTGTTCATGGTGTATTTGCTGCCATTGGGAGACATTGTAAGACTGTATGGGCTGCGGTTTCACTGTTATGCAGATGATACCCAACTCTACCTGTCATTTGCCCTCGACCGGGATAGTGCAGTCTCTGTCTTTAATAGCTGCCTCATGGGACTCCAGGACTGGATGCTGGCTAGCTGACTAAGGTTGAACTCTGGAAAGACTATGGTGTTGGTGGTGAAGCCAGGTCATGGGATAGAGAGGATGGGAGGGTGGTCTGCCTCCGGTCTTTGGCTTGTGGGTAGCCAGCTCCTGCCCTCTGTTCAAGTGCATAATCTGGGCATGATATTTGATGAAGGGCTGACACTTCATTTGCAGGTGTCAGCTGTAGTCAAATCCTTTTTTTACCATCTGAGGAACTTTGCCTGGATTAAGCACCTTGTTCCATCCCGTGATCATCCTACGTTGCCCCATGCCTTTGTGACCTCCCTCCTTGAATACTGTAACTCCCTATACCTAGGGCCTCCAGGGGTTGATATCTGCTGCTTGCAGCTGGTGCAGAACGCTGCAGTCAGGTTACTGGTATGGGGTTCCCAGACCTGTCATATTACTCCTGTGCTGCACGGCTGCCAGTTCAGTGGCGGATCACTTTTAAGGTCAGTTTACTGACCTTTAAGGCCCTTCACAGTCAGGGTCCTCACTACCTGCAAGAGCTCCTGGTCCCTTACTGCCCCCTCTGACTCCTCCGCTCAGCCAAAGACAGATTGCTAGAGGTTCCCAGGGTTCGATTAATGACATCTGGTGTGAGATCATTTAGTTACACAGCTCCGACCCTGCCTCATCAGATCAGAGAGTGCATGACCATGGAGAGCTTTAAGATGGCATTAAAAACTTATTTATTTAACCTTGCTTTCGGTGATTAGTATATTATGATTCACTGTTGTATTTTATTGTTTTATCTATGTTTTTAATTCTGTAAAGCACTTTGATACATGCTGAATTGCACTTTACACGTACATTTTATATACATATATATATATATATATATATATATATATATATATATAACACACATATACTTTGGGAAAAACTTCATTAATGCATTAGTTAGGATTGATATTAGAGCAAAAAATTATGGAAATGTGATGTTAGGGTTTTCAACCAAAACTCTGCTCCCCCCCAGCAGTCAAATGGGGCAATGCAGCGCAAGCAACCACAGACATCCATTATCAGGTAAGACAAACATGCAACTCTTTCCACATAAAATAAGAGACATCCAACATCATGGCCTTGCATTTCAGTAGCCATGTATGCCCAAGTTGGTTGAAGGAACTCGTCACCTGCATGCATTCATCCATATGGGTACAGAAACACAGAGCTTAATGGGTCCTGTGCATCTGTGGCAGTATAGATGCCTTCAGCATCTAAGTGAAGACATTCACACTTCCCAGGTGATTGATAGCACTGGTCTGCAATGCATGCCTCATAATCCAGATCAAAACCCACCTGGAGCATGCCATAATTAAGCAATAATGCACAACAGGGTGTGTGTCATGCTGGGATAACATCACGCCTCAGGTGGTTGAGCACAAGGCAGCAGGCCAAGTGTGTTCAACACCCGAGAAGTGAAATTATCCCAACACAACACACACCCTGGAGTGCATCATTGCTAGTATGGAATGGCTTGTTTGAAGAAAAATAGAGAAATATTAAAAAAATACATGTTTAAACATATTTTTTTAATGAATTTATTGTGGAGTAGGTGCACATATAAAAAAAGTATTATGTCTGTGTTGTATTTGGCCAGCAGGTGGTGCTGTTTTTATTTCGGGGAGGGAGTACAGTGTGCTTTCTTCTCATCCCCACAACCCTACAGACAGACAACACAGTTGTCTTTGTTTTCCTTATGTGTGTCTTCCACCCCTTCCTAAAGTTAAATTGACCCAGTCGCGACATGCTGCCTGTCCTGAAAGCCCTTGAAGTTGTGTTTTGCTTTTAATATACTCATAAACTTTGAAGTGCCAAAACCATGGTTTGGACACAAAGCCTATCACACACTTCTGGTTTTTCATTCATGGATTGGTAAGTCAGCAGTACAGGTTTCTGAGAGGGACTGAAAATTCTACAAGTTGTGCTGTTAATTAAAAATAGGGAGGCTGTGTGCAGCGTTCGTAACTAACAGACAAGCAAGGAGGACTTAAGCAGTGTGGTGCTGTAATGATACACTGCATGTGTGAGAAGACTGAGCTTTGTGAAAAAGGAGCTTCTGGTAGTTGTCTTTTTTTTGTGAGGATTGTCTCAAGAAACGTCCTGGCAACTCTGTTCCCGGTGTTACCCTGGAACCCATCAACTATGTTTATCTTTGTGTGTGCATGCCACAGTTGAGGTGCCTGAGTAAGGGAGTGGAGATCAGTTCATGATGATCATGTGCCTATCTGAGCAGGGTAGGAGGTTGTTTCAGTGTGTATGGTGGTCATGGCAAGCAAGTTGGGGACAATGAGGGTGAGTTTTAGTGTGAGTGGTTGTTGCGGTAAGCGAAACAAAGACACTGATGGTGGGTTGGGCTGTGGCTGCAGAGGGGACATTAATGCAGTGGGTTCCATGGAAGGATTTATAAAAGATCTGATGCAGTCATCTGCATGCTGGGGTAACCAGTTAAACCTGGTGAGAGTTTCAGCCATTGCTGCCTGTTAGTCTCCATTTTTCTTACTGGCAGTACTGGCACACCATCTGTATGCAACTATTCAGAAGTGTCACAGGACCATCCCTTTTTTGGGTCCTTGCTACCCTGAAATACAGAACAAAGTTTGCTGTTTGCTATCAGACTCCCTCCTTATGCACTGCAAGTCATTCACAGATCTCCAGGTAGAAGGTCACCTGGGGGCCAGTGACCATCACATGGTATGGTTCAATTTGGCTACTACATCTAAATCATCCCATTCCAAGGCAAAAATATGGGACTTCAGAGGAGCTGACTTTGATAAGATGGCCAACAGAGTTAAGCTAGCCCTGGCAAAAAGAAACACAGGTGAGGAGGTACAGGCAAAGTGGGCAAGCATTAAGGATACAATACTTGGAGCAACATCCCATTGTGTTAGACAGAAAAGGAAGTGCAAAGAAGAAGAAACCACTTTGGTTCTCAAATACAGTAACAGAAAAGGTCAGAGCCAAAAGGCTGGCCTTCAGGAAATATAAGGAACACAGCGGGATGAAGATAGGAGGCATACCAAACTGCCCTAAGGGAAGCAGGTAAGGCAGTAAGGCAGGCAAAGACCCAAACTGAGGAAACACTACACGAACAGTAAAAGAAGGTGACAAGACTTTCTATAGATACATTAGTGAAAGGAGAAAGTCCAGAGGGTATTGCTAAGCTTAATGGAGAAAAGGGAGCATGTGAGGAGGAGGACCCTAAAGGCATCTATCCTAAATAGATACTTTGCTGAGTATTTACTGAAGAGAAGGTAGGGCAGGGCCCACAGCTCAGCATCATGGACACAGGGGGGAGGGAGGTGAGCACTACTCCCTTCACAAAAGAAAGGGTCCTACAACAGCTTGCTAAGCTCAGGGTGGATAAGGTAATGGGACCTGATGGCATACATCCCAGGGTACTTAAGGAGCTAAAGGAGGAACTAGCAGAGCCATTAGCAGAATTGTTTAGTGAGTCTCTGAGCACAGGAGAGGTCCCAGAAGACTGGAGAAGGGCTCATGTGATCCCGCTCCACAAAAGTGGTAGCAGGAGGAGCGAGGGAACTACAGACCAGTCAGTCTTACCTCAGTAGTGGGCAAGATTATGGAGGCACCCTTAAGGAAAGGATAGTGCAACACCTGGAATCTATAGGGGCACAGGATCCAAGACAGCATGGGTTTACAAAAGGAAGGTCCTGTCAAACTAATCTCATAGATTTCTTTGACTGGGTAACCAGAGTGGTGGACCAAGGGGGAGCAGTTGATGTCACCTACCTTGACTTCAGCAAAGCTTTGACACTGTTCCACATAGAAGATTGATAAATAAGCTAGGTAGGCTCAGGGTGTCAAGTTGGTCAACTGGGTGGCAAACTGGTTGACTGGCAGAAAACAGAGAGTGGTGGTAAATGGTATACAGTCAGAAGAGATGCAAGTCACAAGTGGGGTACCTCAGGGATCAGTTCTGGGGCCAGTCCTATTCAACATCTTCATTAGTGACCTCGCAGATGGACTAGAGGGTAAAGGCTTGTCTGTTTGCAGATTACACTAAGATCTGCAACAAGTAGATGATCCAGATGGGTGGGCAGAATGAGAAGAGATCTGGATAAACTAGTAAAATGGTCAGAAGAGTGGCAACTGGGATTTAATGCAAAGAAGTGCAAAATCATGCACATAGGGAAGAGAAACCCTGAAGCCACTTATAGGCTGGGAGGGGAGTTGCTAGCAGTCACAAAGGAAGAAAGAGACTAGGGCATCATCATCACTGATGACCTAAAATCATCCAAGAAGACCTCTAAAGCAGTAGGTAAGGCTAGGGGGGTGTTAGGGTGTATTAGTAGGGGTATCACAAGTCATAAGAGGGAGGTAATAATTCCTCTGTACAAGACATTGGTTAGGCCCCATCTGGAGTACTGCGTGCAGTATTGGAAGCCACACCTTCACAGGACATTAACCAAATTGAGGCAGTCCAGAAGGCAACCAAAATGTTGCAGGGACTGCATCAGAAGACATATGAGGACAGATTAATGGAGTTCAATATGTATACCCTGAGCAAAGAGGAGAGAGGTGATATGATCGAGACATTTAAACACCTTAAGGGCATAAACAAGGTGAAAGAGTCTAACATGTTTAAATATAAGAAAAATAGCAGGACAAGAGGACACAGCATGAGATTAGAGGAGGCCATTAAGGGGAATGTGAGAAAATTTTTTCACAGAAAGGGTGGTAGATGCATGGAATAGCTTACCACAAGAAGTGGTGGCTATGAATACAGTGCAGGGCTTCAAACAGGCATGGGATAGGCATAAGAGAGCAATACAAATGACTATGAATAGATAGGTCACTGACAGAGCAAAGGCCGATGGCACATTTATAAGGTAGAAAAAGAAATGGGCAGACTGGATGGGCCTTGCGGTCCTTATCTGCCGTCAACTTCTATGTTTCTATGTTTCTATGTTTCTGATCTCCACAGATCAAGAGGCAGAATAGGAATAGAAATCATTTTTGTGCACTCACCCACCTTCAGCCAGAAAGTACAGTAATAATACTGTACTTACAACCTGAATGTATGCAAGTTGGCAACCAGGGTGCACTGTCAGTGGGACTTGAACCATCCCTCTTGCAGCCGCTGACATGAGCACATGCACACACACATGCAGGGCAGGGGATTTTTTTGTGATCTTATGCAGCATCGTATACATACCCCAGTACCATGATGTAATAGATCACCATTAATGCAACAATACTTCACTTCACAGTGTTTTCTCACAACTTCATTAAACGTTTCATGGAAACTTCCATAAATGTTTATAATGCAAAACATTTTATCAGTATAAAACTACAATTTCTACTACTATATTATACTAAAGAGCATGATTACATAGAACTGTACTTACTGTCTGGCTTTCATGATTTAGAAGGATAGGTGATCAAAAGCAACCTCTTGCAGTCATCCTCACAAGTGCAGTAATATTTCCCCATGGAAAAAAAACCCTGTTTTAAATATTTCACTTTGACATTTTTTTCATAGATTATGGCAAGTTAGTCCCTTTCCCTTCTCCTCCCTTTAGTCACCCCCTGACCTCCCCGCCCCTTCTCTCCTCCCCATCTTACCTCTCTTCCTGGCCACCTCCTTGCCTCTATCACTCCAACATTCCCCTTACCTTGTCTCTATAAAACTGTAGTTTATGTATTGTATATATTTTGCATATTGTCATGTAAATGTTTTTTATTGTATTTGTAGTAATGCACTGTATTCTATATGCTGTAATTTATTCGCACCTGTATATTCTATTTATTGCCTTACTGCAATTTATATAGATTTGCATAAGACCTACCCAGGTCTGCCTTGCAAATGAGTCTTTCTCAATGGTGTTTCACCTGATTAAACAAAAATGACTGATTGATTGATTGAATATAGCAAAAATAAAATGAACATGAAATTTATTAGTTCTGCAGTACATTATATGGCACGTACCTTTATTCCTCAGTTCTCTGTTCAGCTTTGAAGAGTGTAGACATGTTCCAGTCCACAGAAGATGACAGCTTATGACCTCCAGTGGTGATTATAGGGTAAGGAGGGTGCGGGTTGGTGGATGATCAGTAGGAGGGTCGGGATGGTGGAGGGAGTGGCAGGAATGATGAAGGACCATTTTCTGTTTTTGCAGGTTAAAAAAAGACATTGGGGGACTAGTTTCTTTTATTCAAGTTTAAGTAAATTAAATAAATATTTTGGGGCACTAGGTGTGGGCTCCCCAGTGTCCCACACTGTGGGAGGGGAGCCTAAATGTCGACACAGGGATTGGACCCCCTGATGTCGGCTTCATAATAAAATAATGGGATGGGGGTTGCATGTGACACCAGGGGTGGGCATCTCGGATGTCGGGGTATGTCAATGAAATAAACAAGGGACTTGGGGATGGCGATCGGAGAGTGGGGGAGGTGCCACTAGACACCATGGAAAAGGGCAGCTCCCAGCTAACACTGCAGTCGACAGCTGGACTTCAACTGGGCTGCAGAATTCATGAAATTCCTGGTGTTCTCATACAGAGATCGCAGGGGAATCACTCTTCTCTCAAGCTCTGCACCCGGGATTTTGGAGTGTCCAGAAAAGGCATTAAGGGGCATAACTTTCAAAACCAAACATCTTAATCTAGCTAAACGTGTCATGTTTAGCTAGGTTCTGATACTTGTTTTTAAAAATCTGAGCCATTTTTTGTATTTTCCACCTATTGTAGTTGGTGGAAGAAAAAACAGATGGCAGCTCACGAAAAAGGATTTTTGCTCACAAAAAAGGATTTTAGTCTCATGAAAATGGACTTGATTGTGGGAGAATGATTCCTTTTTTGCAAGGTCAATCCTTGGTCAAACTTTATCCCTATAAAATTGACAGGAGATTTCCCTTTGAATACAATGGAAATTTAAAAAATGTAATAACTTTACAACAGATTAATATTTTTTTCATAAAACTAAGCATGGCAGTGCTGTTACCCAAGCTAGCTGTACCATAAAAAAACTACACCAGAATTCCTCACCATGTGGATGCAAGGAGTTGAGGAAAAAACTTCAAAATAAAAGTAAAATTTTAAGTTTTTAGCACTATTTGGATCTTAGAATCCGAACATCTGACCACAAAGAAACATGCTGTATCAAGAAATCTACCCCACGGGTCAATGCATACCAAATTCTATGCAAATCCATTGATTGGCTGCAAAGTTATTAAAGTGAAGAATTTTAGGTTTAACATTAAACATGCTACTCAACCCTAACTATAGGGGCATGACAGTGCCTCTATAATATATTTACAGTATATATGTGTAAATATATATATATATATATATATATATATACCTCATGGTATAAACTTTGAAAACTCTTTGCGTTCTGTATATCAGTATTGATGACTCACGGCTTTCACTATATGCAGACAAATTCATTAAAAGATAATTTTATCTGTATTCAAATAAGTTGTGCCTATCTAGAGGTTCAGGGTTCTGGGCAATTCACTGTGAGTTTCTCGCTAACAATCATCGTGAAACGAGCCATTATTTATGTCTTTAATTTTCTTTCAATACATTTTTTTAAAGTTCATCTAGCAGTGTGTTCTAAATATAGCTATATCATAACATGAAAATTAAATAGTTTTTTAACATCCATAGACATAAAGTTATACACATGAAATTGCTATAGGATTATTCATATTTAGTATGACTTATAGCAGCATTGTATAAATACCCCCAATATCAAGACGTCATTGATCACCATTTTAAAATCTGGGTGGATCCCCAGTTATGAAGAAATGCTAGCAACATTAATAAAAAGATGCAGTCTGCCTGATCAC
Organism: Neoceratodus forsteri; assembly: GCA_016271365.2. NCBI lineage: Eukaryota > Metazoa > Chordata > Ceratodontiformes > Ceratodontidae > Neoceratodus > Neoceratodus forsteri. The sequence continues at coordinate 1,148,417,448 of CM057452.1, read as the reverse complement.
AAGATTTATTTTAAGTAATTTACCTCTTCTTTTCACTGGTGTTTTCAGGACAGCAGTATAGTTAAACAGGGAGCTGTATTTTTATACTGAAAATGTTTTATATTTTAAACATTTAATGAAGTTTCCATGAAACATTTAATGACGTTGTGAGAAAACGCTGAAACATGAAGTATTGTTGCGTTAATGGAGATTTACAATGCCATGATACTGGGGTATGTATATGATGCTGCCCTCCTTCTGCCCTCCCAAACACACTCATCTTTAATGTAAGAATGTGGCACTGTTGAAGATTTCACATGAATAAACTGTGGGCAGGATATTCAAAGCAGTTGCACAATGCACAACAGGGCTGCACCAATGCAACCACGAAAATGCACCAGAAAGTGATATTCAGCCACAGCAACTGTGCAGCACAAATCCTCAAGCGCCAATGTGCAATGGTAATGCATGCATGCACACATGCAGGGGGTGTAGCCATGAATATCTAGTGCAGTGCGATATTCAACATTCAATGGACGGCGCAAGTGGGAAGCAAATGGAAAATGTGTGGAGCACACTTGAGCCCATAAAAAGAGCGGGGAAAGCAGTGGAAGGACACTTGCGCCAGAGGGGAGCAGGTGTGGGAGAGACACAGTGGCCAGGCTGAACAGTAGGAGGGGTGCAAGACAGGGACAGAGGCAGTGAGGGAGTGAGAGGGAGTGTGAGAGTGGCCATGTGGCTGTGTGTGTGTGTTTGTGAGACTGTCAGGGAGGCCACAGCCTGAGTGTGCGCCCATGACACCTGGCACAGAAGGGGTGGCACAGGTACCCAGACAGTTGGGAGGCAGAGGCCACAGGCCACAGGCTGTCGGCTGGGAACTGACAAACCAGGTGTGCACCTAGCACAACCACACACACAGCAGCACACAGCCAGGGGGACCCGAGGGACCTGCCGCACAGGGGATCCAGACAGCTGAGGCCATGGCCAATGCCATCTTCCAGATGTAGGCAGTAATGAGGGGTGTGAAGAGGCAGGAGGCAGAGCGGTGTGGCTGTGGAAGGACCTATCGGCTGTACCCCCAGAACAGGTGGTACCGTGCCCCCACCACCTTTGAACAATACAGTAATTCTTCACACCAATGACACTGTTATATTTTGTACTAATCCCAGATCTGACATTGCTTTCTCCCATCTTCAGACTGATTTTGGTCATCTGCAGGATTGGTTATCTTTAAATCATTTGGTTTTGAATTCTCACAAAACAAAGGTAATGTTTTTTTTCTCAGAACAAGAAGGCATCCACTGATTTTCCTTTAATTATCGATAGAAGGGGTAATAAAATCAAATTTGTTTCAGTTTTCAAATATTTAGGTAAAACTTTAGATAATCAGCTTTCTTTTGAACCTCATATTCAGAGCATTAGGAAAACCCTGCACCAAATATTGGGTATTCTCTATCGAGCTAAGTCCCTTTTGACCTTCAAATCAAGAAAGCTTTTAGTCTGTAGCTTCCTGTTTTCGGTACTTGATTATGGAATACTGATATATACCTCCTCATGTTGTAATGTTTTGAGTCTGCTCAGAGCGATATATCATTCAGCCTTAAGATTCTGGCTAGATTGCCTTTTCGAACTCACTGTTCTGACTTGTATAAACAGTCTTATTCTCTATCTTTCGATGACCGAGTTATTTTTAAAATGGGTACTTTTTTATTTAAAGTAAAATATAACCTTCTTCCCCCATTTCCTTCTCTAATGTTTCCCAGGGCAATAAATGTATTATCCACTAGGTCCCAGTCCAAATTTAAATTTAAAATACCATTTCTTAAGACCATCTTTGGGCAAAGATCTTTATTATTTAGAGCACCTACTTTTTCAAGAAGATACTGGCAGTAATTGTTGAGAGTAATCTTATTCAGTGCTTTAAGAAAAGGTTAAAATACTGGCTTTTTTCAAAAACATAATGTATCTGCTTCTGTAAATGCACTTTATTGGATTGAATGGTCTGTTCTCAAGTTGTATTATTATACTGTGTTTTATGGGCTGGTACCGCCTGAACCGGGCAATTCTGATGCAGCTCTGTGAGCTGTGCAGTGATGAGATGCAGGCACCCATGAGACAGAGCCATGCCATGTCCATGGAGACAAAGGTCACGGCTCTCATGTGCCTGCTTGCCACAGGAACCTTCCAGAGACAAACAGGGGACACCACAGGCATAACCCAGTCGGCCATGTCACGGCTCCTCACACAATTCCTCAATGCACTGCTGCCACGTGCTGTGGAATACATCCACTTCCCCAGCACACAGGCAGAGCGTACAGCAAACATGCAGGAGTTCCACAGGGTAGCACATATGCCTGGCATGCTAGGGGCCATCGACTGTGCAGGATGAAGACTTTGCACACAGAGTGCGATGTATACTGGGACTGGCATTTGTTAAACCACAGAGAGTAGAAGAATATGTTGAAATAATGCAAGAAGATGACCAGTTTGAAGATCTACAGTGCCTGCTAGACTATTTTGAGGACTGTTACATAGGCAGATTGACAAGAAACAGGAAAAATAGGAGGCAGCCACATTTAGCAATACCTTTCTGGAATCAATATGACAGGGTACTGCAAGACCTCCCTCACAACAACAATGCCATAGAGGCATGGCATCGTGCCTTTGCCAGAACAGTGAGCATCAACCACCCAACCTGTGGTACGCTTGCCCGTAAGCTGAGGCAAGAACAACATGCAGTTGCCATTCAAAGGAGGCAGTTGCAACTTGGCCAGCAAGCACCACGAAAAAATACTAAGTATATAAGAGTTAATAAAGTCTTCAACTCCATTTGTGAGGATTTTGAAAACAGACAGCCTAAACAATATTTAAAGGACATCGCGGCTGTCATTGAAATCAATGTTGCATAAGAAATGGAGGTTTTTTTTAATGAAAACAAATGAACCGAATAAATAAAGTTTTTAACAGAGTTTTTAACAGAAATAAAGTTTAGAATTGCACGTTGTGTACATCAAGCACCACAGCTCCCAATACCTTTTACCAGCAGTCCTAATTGCACTATACACTTTTACCAGCTACATCAATTACACTTTTAACATGCCCAATAAATTTTGTACCAGCAGTTGCATTGTATTGCACATCAAGTACACTTTGCGCAGTCCCAGTACACTTTTATCATCATTTTGTACAGCTACCTACAGAATGTACAGCTTTTACCAGCAGTTGCATTATATTGCACTATACGCTTTTTACATGCCCAATCAATACAGCTACCTGCTGATGTGACATCAAGTACACTTTGCACAGTCCTGGTATGCTTTTATCATCATTTTGTACAGCTGTCTATTGAATGTACAGATTTTACCAACAGTTGCATCGTATTGCACTATACGCTTTTACCAGCTACATCAAGTACGCTTTTAACATGCCCAATAAATTTTGTACCAGCAGTTGCATTGTATTGCACATCAAGTACACTTTGTACAGTCCCAGTACGCTTTTATCATAATTTTGTACAGCTACCTACAGAATGTACAGCTTTTACCAGCAGTTGCATCATATTGCACTATACGCTTTTTACATGCCCAATCAATACAGCATTTTGTGCAGCTACCTACAGAATGCGACATTTAGTCCAGCGCTCAATCATGTTGCGACATTTAGTCTAGTGCTATTCTCACCGCTATACTTATTGTCCGGTGATAATTTGTCCATTCGGTGGTTTATCCGCAACTTAATGTGTGCGACATTTTGACCGGGGACTTTACGTCTGTACATGATTGACTGCACTCATGTTGGCATCCGCACACCACCCGGCCTGGAGGGGATAGCCTACATCAACAGAACGGGTTACCCCAGTGTCAACTGCCAGGTGGTGTACGATGCCTGGGGGCACATAATTAATGTCCATGCCACACACCTTGGGGGAGCACATGATGCCTTCATCTGGCACAGCTCAGCACTGTGCCGCAGGTTTGAGAGTGGGAACATCCCCACTGGCAACCTAGTAGGTGAGTATGCCGTAAACACGTGTAGCCTGGCACATCAGGAAAAGGTGTGGGTGGCTGCCAGGGTAGGGGCGTCACAGGGTGCGGCCAAAAGAGATGTGTGGTGCAGCAACACAGACCACCATGCTAACCATATATCTATCCACACAGATGACAGTGGCTACCCACTGTGGCCCTGGCTGCTCACTCCATACCAGCGCCCATCTACCCTAGTGCAGAAGCGATTCAATGAGGCACATGCCAGCACATGGAACATCATCGAGCGTGTGTTTGGGCTGCTGAAGACACGGTTCTGATGCCTGGAAAGGTCTGGTGTTACCCTACAGTACAGCTCTTCAATGGCCTGTGGCCTATTCCTGACCTGCTGTATACTACACAACATGGCCACTGACTGTGGGATAGCTGTTGAGGTTGTAGAGGGAGACAACAGTGAGGATGATGTGGCAGCAGGGCCATGTGGTGGTGAGCAGGCCCCACTGGGTGAAGGGAACCCCAGCTGCGCAGGATGGCCCAGCATCACCAGGACATGATTGCAGATAAGCACTACAGTGCACACAGGTAGGTGAACATGTTCCCATGCACGTACAGGTGACAATGGCACAGTGCACAGGCTCAGTTGGGCGGGCTGTATGACAGGAGCTGCTGGGGGGGAGCATGGACGGGTGAGGGTAGAGACGCCACAGAACCACACATCACAGCACAGCACACCCCACCCACACACACCCACACCTCCCTGCACTCACACACATGCACATGCACACAAACACCTGCAGGCATGCACCCAGAAGCTGGCACCAGGTGTGTGTCAGACACTGAGCACCAGGGCACAGTGACAGCTGGTGCTGTGCTGGCATCATCATGCACATGCTGCAATGGCCAGCAGCCAGGTGGGTGTGCACATGGCCTGTGTGCAGCAACATGCATGGATGCCATGGCTGTGGAATGCACATACCACACCAATGTGCATACAGGGCGGAAGCAGACAGCGGACAGGGTGGTGGGTGGTTCAGGACCACCGTGTGGTCACACGGCCACTGCGGACACATGGGCAGCCCTGCTGAGACTGCTCAGCAGACTCAGGCTGTTGCAATGGCCAGGGGGTGTCTGAGACAGTCCTCCAGGGGTATTACTATGGGACCATGTCCTCACATCCAAACATGCCCACTCCAGGCATGCCCGGAATGCCCACAGCTGATCTCGGCATTGACACTAAGGGGTTCGCTCGACGCCATGACTGAGGGGTGGAGAATGCACTCTGTGGGGGTCTGTGGATGGCCACACACCAATGTGGACACTTTTGTTAGGTCTGCCATTACCACAGTGGTAAGCCAATCCAGAGCTGCAGTCATGTCCACCCGCATACGATTGTTAGCTGCCAGGAGCTGTGCATAGCCCCTGTAGTGCTGCTCAGCAACCTGGTACAGCTCCGCATGGAGTGCACGTGCCCCTGCCAAGATCAACACCTGTTGCTCCATGGAGACCTGCAGCAGATGGTTGTGCTCAGGCAAGGGGTCAGCACCCAGGAGCAGCTAGGCATTGCACTGGCCCACTGGTGGTGTTCTGCCCTGCTGACCAGCCCCCCGTGTAGGTGGGTGCTGCACAGCGGGGCCCTCTTGGGACTGTTCAATCACTAGCACACTGCAGGTGGGAGCTGCACGCCACCCCCCAGCATCCCCATCCAGCTGCCGCTGCTGCTCCTCTGGCTGCTGCACACCAGGCAGCACATGTGCAGCAGCACCACCACCACCACTATTGGCCGGCACCGCACCACTGCCACCGACGGCAACTCCAGGGGCAGTGGCAGGACAACCATCACAAGGGCACCATCTGCAGTGCCATGGTGAGTGAGTGGTATGGGTGCCTCCCCCTTGACAGTGACACCGCTGACCCGGACGATGGTCACATCATCAACAGTGTCAGACCCAGCCCCGACCTGTGTCTTGGCATACTGTACACCAAGGCAAACGTCATGCTGGAACACAGCGAGGGCCTCGTCCACAACCACACCACGGGCATCCGGCTGGTCAGTGGTGTTGGGCTGCATTGTTCCAGACCCTGGACACCGGTGGAGGTGGATGGATGGCCCTCCAGGTCCAGGCACACCCCCATGGTGGATGCCCTCTCCCGTGCCACTGCACGGAGACGCTCTGGAGCTGAAAGGGAATACAGTCGCATTACTGCTACTGTCACATCAGTCGGCCCCCTTCCCCCCACCCCTGTCGCAGGTGTACCTACCATGCAGGGATGGGCAGCCACCCATGGGGAATCCACCACCAGGCACCTCCTCAATGGCACTGCACCACATGGTGGCCACCCCATCTCCTCCTGTGGCATCAGCTGTGGCATGTCGGGCTGTCTGCTGCCTGTGGATGTACGTGTGGCCCGGATGGCTGCCAGCTTCTCGTTAATCCAGCACCTGTCTATGCCACCCTTCTTTTTGCATTCCTACACAGTCCTCTGATTGCTGCCTTGCTGGTTCACAGCCCTCGCAATATACTCCCATGCTGCAAACCTCTCCTGTGGGGTGCCTGTTGATCCACTCAACAGAGGCTCCTAGTTGAGGTATGCCTCAAACAGGCATCCGTCTTGGACCTTGTAAAGTTGGGCCTACACTTCTGTGCAGGCCCATGCTCCTCAACCTCTTCATAATCAGTCATGCTGCATCCTGTGGGCTGAAACATGTGATCAGTGAATGCTACCACCCACACCACCCACCCAGGCCACTGTCCCGTCTCCTCCCCAGCCTCGCAGCAATACCAGTCCATGTCCTGTGCTTGCCCCACAGTGCCTTTATAGTGCATCGCATGCAAATGAGTGGATGAGTAATTGTAATGAGATGCAAATGCCCCTGATGTGCCGTGGATAGGCTGATGAGCTAATCTGCATATTCTGGCTGAATATCGCATTATTGCACTTAGTGCAATGGAAATGCACCTTCTCAAGTCATGGCACAACATTGTGACATGTGCAATAGGCCCTGATGTATGCATGCGTGTGCTTCCGGCACATACACCAACAGCGCAGCATACACACACTGTGCAATATGCTAAACGGTGCTTGGCCACTATCGGGCATGTGATGCTCTGGTGCTGTGAGACCTACTGTGCAGGGGCACCATAGGGCTTATGGCACTCCATGGGGTGTACGGTGCATGGGCGCTATTGCCCAGTACCCCGCGGAGTCCACATACCCCATTGCACACCTTGCATGGCGGTCCAAATAGTGCAGTCATGCAAAGTGCATGGGACAACCCCTGACCCCAGGTCCACCCTTTGCCCTTCAGGGTGCCCTGCACCATGTACCAGTACAGCCATGCCCATATCTCGCATCTCTAGGAATGCGCAATTGCCGTTGGCAGCGCATCTCCGTGTGAGGCGAGCATCCGCAGCACCTGGGGCTCGTGCACTACAGGGTACCATACTGTGAACTAGCAATGCCACACTGAAGCAGAGCAAGGGCATCTAACTAGTCCCAGGTAGAGCTCATGAATCAGGTAGCCCTAGTGGTGCCACACACTGGCAGCTTCTTTGGGCAGGTGCCACTGGGTAGGCCATAGACAGATGTGTGGTAGAAGGTGATGGATGGGCTGGAGGAGGCCACAGATGTCCTGTGCACCAGTGAATAGTGCCACCACTGCTATGGTGACCTGCAGCAGAGGTACCTGGAGTGACTCCAGGCACTGCAGGCACGTGTCCAGAGGGGTGCCGTGCCATGGCCAGGTAAATGTGCATCAGATGTATATGTGGCCAAATAGTGTTCTGTGGGGCTGGCAGAGTGGCACACCATGCTGCAGGAGGCACTGGGGCTGTGCGCACTGTAGTATGGGCCGGCACACCAGGTGTGTGCTGCACAATGAGCTGGGCCACGCTGGGCTGGGGAGCACACCCATGGAGGGCCTTTTGTGAGGCCAGGTACTGATGTATTTGTCTCTATGCGACCTTTCTAGGCCTGGAGGACAGGAGGAGAGCCCAACTGGTGAGTGCTGTGGGTGGGCCAGGGCAGGCCACCACAGGGGCTCCTATGCGGGCTGCAGGCCACATGGGAGGTACAGTAGGACCGGTGCAGGGTGCACCACAATGTGCAGGTAGGCACTGTTACATGTTACATTGCTGTGCAGGGTGGGCAGCGGGGTGGGGGTGAGACACGGCCCCCTGTTCACATTGCCATTGCAGCTGTGTACTACCCACAGTGTCCATTGCACTGTGCTGTGGCTATCGCACATGTGTATGGCTGCCGCAGGTGGGTTGTGGGTGCATCCTGCTGCCAACGGTGTCACTGCCATCCTGCCACTTCACCATGCCACCTGCCTGCCATGGTGGTAGCATGTGGCCCATGGGCAGTGGTGGTGTGCTGTGTTCCACATGGCTCTCGTGTGCCATGTTGGTGGCATGTGTGGGAATACCCACTGCGGGTGGCTGTGTGCCATCCAAGGGGTGCAGGTCACCACTGTCTGCTGCACAGTGGGTTGGCTGGGGTGTTCCGAACATGCACTTTTTCCATGTACCCTCCTTTGTCCTAGGTGCTCAATGTGCGGCCGTGAACACTCGCCTTCTGAGGAGGATACTGGTGGTCTCCACTGCCATGCTGCGGGTGGTGAGGATCATGCAGAGGGCCATTCGCAGGATACAGTGCCAGGCTGCAGTGGGGCATGGCTGCCTTTTGGCCCATTGGCCTGTGACTGTTGTACAGCCCTGTCCCCTCTTCCCTTACCCTCCCTTGTCCCCTTGACTTGCCCTGATCCCTGTCCCTGTCCCTCCCTTCCCTGGCTTAACCTTCATGTACATAGCTACCACATTTCCCCTGTTCCCTGTTCCCTGTTTTTATATCTGTATATAATTGTGTTTCATTGATGTTGTAAATACACATTTCTATGGTTGCACATCTGTGTCCGGGTCTGCTTTGTGGCTTGTGTATGGAGCCATGTTGCAGTGGTGTGCATGTTGGCTGTGGTGTGCACCTGGGGTGGCCAGGGGGTTATGCCTGATGGTGTTCGCCCATTGTTCGGTAGCTGCAACCTGGGGTGGCCATGGCCTTTCAGTCCTGGTTGTGTGGTATGTGCATTGTGTGCTGTCTGTGTGTTGCCAGCTGTGGTCCCAATGGTGTGGTGCATGCGTTCTTGTGAGGGGTTGCCAGTGGCTGTTCACCAGTGGTCATTGGTGCCACCCTGCCCTCATGCACCACTGTGGTATGCGTAGGCAGGGGCCTGCTGCCTCCCCATGTGCACTGAGCAGTGTTTTGCCATGTGCCTGCCGTGCCTTATTCCTGGCACCCTTGGCACCCTGGTGGTGGGATGTCACACCCTAGTGGCTTGCTCCTTGCTGTGCCTGTTGCTGGTACATATGTGTCCTTGTTCAGGTACCTCTTCCCCTTCCACATCCCTGATTGCACTGTTGCGCATATTGGGTTGCTCCCCGGCAGAGCACTGGTTGCACTATGGCACATTCGTGCGATATTCAGCAGGGATGCGCTGGAGCATGCTGTCATGTGCAACCTTTGAATATCACACTCAGTGTGCAATGGCACACTGGATTTGCACTGCACAAATCTTGTGCCTGGCTTTGGCACATTTCTAAATATCCCACCCTATGTGTCTTTGCCTCAAAAATGTGTAGTCCATGGTATCTGCGCTAGTGTGAGCTATCTTTTTGTATTTGTGTTTTAGCTTGGGTCTAACCTCCCTGATAGCAGCACCACCCTGTACCAGCATTCTTAGCATCTCTGTGGAGATGTTTTCAGATGTTTTCTAAAAATTCTCCTTAAATAATTTTAACGTAAGGAATGAAGTAGTTTTTTGTCTAGTTTAAAAAATCAAACACATGCCTCATAGTTATGTCTCAGATTTTCATTCACGATGGAAAATCTCAATTAAAAATTGTTCTACTAGTGCCCTTTTAATTCAAGAATATGGCACACACCAGTCACAAATCAAGTAAACCACATATTCCTTCAGTGAATTCTGTTTAATCAGTTAGTCCCCCCTGAGCTGTTACTCTCAAAATATTTTTGCTGCAGGGATAAAATAGAGCCTATTTAAAAAAACATGGGCATAAGGATGTAAATTTAATTTGCTAAAAATGAAATAGCTGAAGTGAAATTGCTGAAATTCACTAATCTCAATACCTGTCTTGGATGACTTGTTTGTCAGCCTTGGCGATGTGTGCAGTTTTATTCCACAATGAATTTCAGATACTATGTTATGTATATATGTAGGGTAATAAGTAACAAGGAGACAGGTACAATAACAAAATTAATGTAGCTAGTTAATGTAACCTGCCAATACATGTCTCAGTTTTCTGTGTTTCTTCTTTTGTGACACATTAAAATGGGCAATCCTTTGGTTTCATCATCTGAATAATCATTGTTTGGACAGATCCCATTTGGAAATGAGCTGATGGAGAAACACAGCTACCGGTGAAACTTGGCACTGTCCACCATGATCAAGATGGCCACTGGAGCACTTTTATGCATGTGCGACAACTCGTGCATGTGCATGGAACTGCGGTGGCCATCTTGGATATAGCAGACATTGCCATGTTCTACCAATAATTCTTTTAAATAGTACAGTGAACATGCAATGATTGATTTCACCTATACAATTTAAAAGCCTGGTCAGTATCCAGTAAGTCTCTTTTTCTGTACTGTGCTCAGAAGATGGCTGCAGTGCTACGCCCACTGCAGTCATAAAAATGTTGATATCATGAATGGGTTCATAAGAAGACTATGTTGAACATTTGCTACTTTCTCTCACACCTTTGTTAATTTTTAATACTTTGACCAAAAGTTTTCAACATAGCCATTTTTTACACCGACTCATGAACTTGACAGCTGTCATTTTTTAATTACTGCTCAGACTTTGTTTTTGCATGTGTGGCACAGAATGATGTTCCACTGGCATGGAATGATGTTTCAGTGGGGATCTAAACAATTTTAGTACTGGGTTTATGATGTGGGATAATAAGAAGGCTATGTTGACAAATTAGTTGTTGTTTTGCTACAATTGCAAGTGCAGGGCCTGGAGCAACATACATGTCCACATCTTTGGAAGGATGGGATGAAGGGCACAGAGGGACCTGCTCTCCCATAGTCAAATGAGGATATGATTATTCTATCTCAAAAAGTAAGGAAATTCTTTGCAAATAAAGTATCTTAAATAAAAAAGAAACACAAAATAAAACAAATGGGAGGTGCCATTAGACACCAGGGATATAGAACATATTTATGGTGATGGACATCAGAGGGTGGGAGGTGCCACTAGACACCAGAGAAAAAAATATAAAATTGCTATAATATTTATATAGGGCCCGGATATTCAAATGCATGCACCTGGTACAACTTGGTTGCACCAGGCGCAACCCCACAATGCGCCCCATCTGATATTCAAAAAGGGCATCTGCGCAGTGCAAATTCCAATGTGCTGGATCACACTATTATGGTATGTGATGCAGCTGAAGAGGGCATGCCCATGCATATCTGGCACATCCCGATATTCAGCCCAGGCTGTGCAGTACACATGCTGGCACAACCTCCAGATGCGCTACAAACCTGGGTGCAAAGAATTTCCAAGAAAAACCAGGAACAACTGCTGGCCACCCACAGGCAGGCTGCTGTATTACAGGGTGCAACACAGCTGCCACCAGCCATGGTGGCCACCTTCTCAACCAGAATACCATCCACAAGTACCCATATCATCCCTGGTAGTTCAATGGTACCCCCTCCCTCCTGATAGCTGCGATTGCTTGTATATGGTCATCCAGACACTCCCTGGCAGTTTAGTGGTGCCCCCTCCCTCCCGTAGCTGCAATCACAGATATACAGTCATCCAGACACTCCCTGGTAGTCTAGTGGTTCCACCCTCCCTCCCGTAGCTGCGATCGCTGGTAATATGACATAAATACATTCCCTGGTGGTCTAGTGGCCCCCCGCCTCTAGCCCTGATCACTGGCAAAGTGCCATGAATACAGTCCCTGGTGATCCAGTGGAACCCCCTACCACTCCCACCCATGCAAGACCCTGTACCCACCCCACTCCCCCCCTTCATTATCAGGCAGCTTCAACCGAGCCACATACCACCCAGCCACCTGCAGAATGACAATGTACAGTATGGTCTTGCAGGGCATGCAGTACTGGACAGTCACAATATGTGAATGAAGTCATTCACACATTGTGACTGTCTGGGACAATATGCCCTGTAAGCCTACTGTAACCTATCATCGGCAGGCGAGCTGGAAGGTATCGCGGATGGGTTGCTGCTTCCGCCTGAATGATGGAGGGGATTGAAGTAGCGAAGGGTCCTGTGTGGATGGGAGGGGTGGGAGGTGCCACTGGATCACAGGACTTTATTTATGGCATTTCACTGGTGATCGGTGCTGCGGCAGGGGGGGACCACTGGACTACCAGGGAATGTGGGTTTGCCACTTTACCAGTGATTGTGGCTCTGGGAGGGAGGGGGTGCCACTAGACTACCAGGGATTGGGTGTTTAATACTAATACCCATTATTGCAGCTATAGGAGGGTGGGGGCTGCCACTAGACTACCAGGGATTGGGCTTTTATTACTAATACCCGTGATCATTCTACAGGGTGGGGCATGCCCCGGGACCTCTCAGTGCACACATCATTCTGTTCAGGGTGCCAGGAGCATTTTGCCAGGCTTCCCTCCGCAAGGCATGCAAATGGGGCCATAATCACATGCTAATGATCCCATTTGCACCTTGCATATTTTATGGCCCTCTTCTGAATATTGCAGGTGCTGTGCCCAGCGCAACTGCATTTGCACTGGCACATCCCCATGCTCCCTATCTGTGGATTTTGCCAGAGCAGTGCCATTGTACTGTGCACAGTGCCACTGTGCCATGCACAGTCCATGCCATATTCCATTGGTGCTGTGCTATGGTGCTTGACTGTTGAATATCACCTGGTCCTAGCCCCAGCTCATTCCAGTTGCACTGCACCCACTCTTGCACCCCTACCAGGTGCATTCTGAATATCCAGGTCACAGTGTTCAGAGATTGTTTTCTCAATCCACCTGTCACTGTGATGAAAACTGATATGTATTTTTAATCAAACATTCATCCCCCAAAAAACTAACACTTACCTATTATAATAGTGATGTGTGAGAATATGTCAGAACGCTGGTACTGTGCTTGCTATAGTTATAGGCTAGCAGAAAACATCAGCTATTATTCCTCAATTCACTGTTAGGCTTTGAAGAGTGCTGACATGTCCCGGTCCACAGAAGATGACAAACTATGGCCTCTGGTGGTAAGTATATGGTAAGGTGGGTTGTGGGATGGTGGATGCTCAGTGGGAGGGTCAGGATGGGGGAGAGGGTTGCTGGAATGATGAGGGACCATTTTCTTTTTTGCAGGATAAAAAGAAGACATCGGGGGACTGTTTTCTTTTATTCAAGTGTCAGTAAATAAATATTTCAGGACACTGGGTGTAGGCTCCTCACTGTCCCACATTGCTGAAGGGGACTAAATGCCCACACAAGGATTGGGCCTCTGGATGCCAGCTTCATAATTAAATAATGGTCTGGGGGTACATCTGACACTGAGGGTGGGCATACCAGTGCCAGATTATATCAATAAAATAAACAAGGGACTTGGGGAATGGTGATTGGAGGTTGGGGGTTGCCACTAGACATCAAGGAATATATGGGGACAGTGATCACAGAGTGTGGTGTGCCTCTAGACACCATGAAAAAGGTCAACTCACAGCTAACACTGCAGCTGGCAGCAGGATTTCAGCTGTGGACACAGAAGTCATGAAATTCACTGTGTTTTCATTTAGAGAATGCCGAGGAAGCACTCATCTCAGTAAGTTCTACACCTGGGATTTTGAGGTTCCCAGAAAAGGCATTTGTGGGCACAACGTTAAAAAACAAACATCATAATCTAGCTAAACTGGTTCTGTTTAGCTAGGTTCTGATGTTTGTTTTTAAAAGTCTGGGCCACTTTATGTCTTTTCCACCTACTGTAGTTGATGGAAGAAAAAAACAAGATGGTAGCTCATGAAAAATGATTTTTTTGCTCACGAAAAAGGATTTTAGTCTCATAAAAAGGAATTGATCTCACGAGAATGATTTCTTTTTGTGGGGTCAATCCTTGGTTGAAATTTATCCCTATAAAATCCACAGGAGATTTCCCTTTGAAAACAATGGGAAATTTTAACATTTAATAACTTTGCAACAGATTAATATTTTTTCACAAAACTAAGCATGGCAGTTTTGTTACCCAATCTGGTTGTACCATAAAAAATCACACCAAAATCCCACACCATGTGGACTCAAGGTGATGTGGAAAAAACTTCAAAATAAAAGGTGACTTTTATGGTGTTATCACTATCTGGATCTCCAAATCTGTACATCCGGCCAAAAAGAAACATAGAAACATAGAATTTGATGGAAGATAAGGACCGCTGGCCCACCTAGTCTGCCCATTTTCCTACCTAACAGATAAGCTGCAGATCCTAGTTAACCAATAGCTTATTTCCTCCTACCCCCCACTAAGACTGCCTTATGTTTGTTCCATGCATTCTTGAATTCTCCCACTGTTCTTGACTCCATGACCTCCTCAGGGAGGCTGTTCCATGCATCCACAACCCTTTCTGTGAAAAAATACATCCTCACATTGCCTCTGAGCCGTCCCCCCTCTATCTTCAGATTGTGTCCCCTTGTTCTTGCAGATCTCTTTTTCTGAAAGATACTACCTTCTTGGACTTTGTTGATTCCCTTGAGGTACTTGAACATTTCTATCATGTCCCCTCTCTCCTTTCTTTCCTCAAGGGTATACATATTAAGCTCCTTTAGTCTTTCTTCATATGTCTTCTGGTGCAGACCTCTGCACCATTTTAATTGCCGTCCTCTGGACAGCTTGCACTCTGTCTATGTCTTTGCAGAGATGGGGTCTCCAGAACTGCACACAGTACTCCAGATGGGGTCTCACCAATTGTTTGTACAGAGGGATAACAACTTCCTGTTTTCTACTATTGATGCCTCTCCCTATGCATCCCATAATCCCCCCAGCCTTCTTTACTGCCTTCTCACATTGCTTACCCACCACTAGGTCATCTGATATAATTACCCCCAGGTCCCTTTCCATTTTTACTGTTGTCAGTATGTCACCCCCATTATGTACTCTTCCCCTGGGTTTTTGTTTCCCAGGTGCATTACCTTGCACTTCTTTGCATTGACTCTGAGCTGCCATACATTTGACCATTACTCCAACCTTTCCAAGACCCTTCTCAACCATTTCACTCCATCTTGTTTATCAACCCTGTTGCAGATCTTTGTGTCATCTGCAAGGAGACATACTTTTCCTTCCAGTTCCTTTGCAATGTCACTTATAAAGACATTAAAAAGGACCAGTCCCAGTACTGAACCCTGTGGTACCCAGCTTGTAACCCTCCTTTCTTCACTGCGGACTCCGTTTATTACTATCCTTTGCATCCTGTTGTCTAGCCAATTTTTTATCCAGGCTACCACCTTGGGACCCACTCCAAGGCTGGCCAACTTGTGTATTAATCTTTTGTATGGGACTGTATCAAATGCCTTGCTAAAATCTAGGTAGGCCATGTCCACAGCCACTCCCTGGTCTACTACATTGGTCACCCAGTCAAAGAAATCTATTAGATTCATCTGACATGACCTTCCCATAGTGAATCCATGCTGCCTTGGGTTCTGTGCCCCACTGGCTTCTAGGTACTCAGCAATTCTTTCTTTCAGATGTGATTCCATCATTTTCTCTACCACTGAGGTCAAACTAACTGGTCTGTAGTTTCCTGCCCCTGTCCTGCTACCACTTTTATGAAGAGGAATCACATCTGCCCTCCTCTAGTCCTCAGGTACCACCCCATCCTCCCATGATTTGTTAAAGAGAGTAGTTAGCAGTGTCACTAGTTCTACCCTTAGTTCTTTTAGAATTCTTGGGTGAATCCCATCAGGCCCCATTGCTTTGTTCAGCTTCAATTTTATTAGTTCTTTCAGAACCCTTTTTTCTGTAAATGGACTGGTATCAACCCCCATCTTCAGAGTGTTGCTCTTGTTTGGGTTAGGTATCCCACCCCTTCCTTTGTGAATACTGAGCAGAAATATTCCTTCAGTAGCCCTGCTTTTTCACTGTCACCCTCTGCCCACATTCTCTCCCATCTATTAAGCCTCACTATCCCTCCTTTGGTCTTTCTTTGCTCCCTAATGTACCTATAAAAGATCTTATCCCCCTTCTTAACAGAGTTGGCTATCCTTTCCTCAGTTTGGGCCTTTGCTATTCTGACTGTCTTCCCTGCCTCTTTCTGCTTTAACTGATAAAGTTCTCTGTCCTGCTTCTTCTGTGTTTCCTTAAATTTCATGAATGCTATCCTTTTCTTCTTAAACCTCCCTGCCATGTCTTTTGAGAACCATAGCATTTTTTTCCTTCGTTGTGTTTTGTTGATTTGCTTTACGCAAAGGCTTGTTGCCTCTGTGATGGCTGTTTTGATTACTCCCCATTGTTCCTCAACCCCTCCTTCCTGCCTGTTTGCTAGTGCTTTTCTGAGGCACTCTCTCATTTTCCCAAAGTCAGCCCTCCTAAAGTACAATACTCTTGCTTTTGTATGGCTTGATTGTATGGCTGTGTTTATAGTGAACCACACTGTTTGGTGGTCGTTTGTTCCCAGATGGCTGCCCACTTCTAAATCTGAGATTCTTTCTCCATTCCAATTTGAGAGTAGCAGGTCTAGGATTGCTCCCTCCTGAGTGGGTTCCAATACTAGCTGTCTAAGGCATGCCCCTTGTAGGGCATCAAGAATGACCCTGCTCTTGGATGTGCCTGCAACAAAGGTCATCCAGTTAACATCTGGCATATTCAGGTCCCCCAGCAACAATAACTCCCCTTTTTCTGCCATTCTAAGGATGCCTTCTATCATTTCCTTGTCCATTCCCTCCCCCTGAGATAGGGGTCTGTATGCAACCCCCATGCAGACTGTGGTGCCATTTCCTGTCTCCAGGGTGACCCAGATTGCCTCATCTGCTCCCTGTTTACTCTTTAGTTCTGTTGCTTTGATCCCTTCCATTACATAGAGAGAGCTACTCCTCCTCTTCTTTTTCCCTCCCTGTTCCTACTGTAGATTGTGTATCCTGGTATGTTGACATCCCAGTCGTGGTTCTCTGTATACCATATTTTTGTGACTGCCACAATATCCAGGCAACCCTCTTCCATCAATGCCACTAGTTCAAGGAGCATGTTACACAGTCTACAGGCATTGGTACTCATCACCCTCCACTTTTTGATGGCCTTACCCCTTTTAGCCTCATCCTTGTCCTTACTGCCTTTGCCTTTTTTTACATTTACCTCTGTCCTGCTCCCTAATGACTTCTCTACCTTGGTGTTTACCTTACTAATTACCAAGTTTTGTTGGGGGGAGGCTGGGATTTTCTCTGCTCCTTTTCAGTGCCACCCCCCTTGGCTAGTTTACTTGCTTGCCAATGAAGCATTTAAACCTCTCACCTAGGATCCTGGTTCCCGTCCTGGACAGATGCAGGCCATCACACCAGTATAGGCCTACATCCCTGCAGGTGGCTCCCCAGTCCCCAATGAAGCCAAAACCCTGAGCTCCACACCAGTTTTTCAACCATTCATTGAATTCCCTAGTGAGGAGTACCCTAGCATCATCCTTGCCATAGACAGACAGCACCTCTGAGAAGGTTACCATATGCACTACTTGTTTATGGCCCCTCCCCAATTCTATAAACTCATCTTGCACTGCTCTGATCCCATTCCTAGCGAGGTCATTTGTCCCTAGGTGGACAGATGACATCCAGTTCCCTCCTCATGCAGCTGCTCACGCAGTCCTGAGTTAATTGCTATCCCTCCAAGCTGTGGCACCAGGCAGGCATCTTACCTCCCTCTCCCCTTCCTCTCACACTTCTACTCCCCTAATGATTGAGTCCCCCAGCAGGAGTTGTTTCCTTCCCCTGTGGGGTCCCATGTCACCATCCTCTGGGTCTCCTTTTTGAAGGTTCCCAGCATCTTCCTTGGCCTTCACTGCAGGTGCCTCCATATAGGAACCATTATCCACCAAAACAGCATATGAATTGTGGAGAGGTACAGCTGGAGGGAAGCAACTCTGTTCCACCACTCTCTCCCTCCCTGAGCCCACCCTGGTCCAGCCGCTCCTCTTTCTTGGCAACCTCTGAGGTAGTGGCATTGGCCCTGGTGGTCCTTGAGTTCGGGGGAGGAGGTTTCATGAATCCTAGCCAGGCCAGCCTGGAGATGGGTAACCTCCTCCCTCAGACCAGAGAGGTGACTGCAAATAGGGCAGCATTGCAGCCTCCAGAATGTCTCCCGGAACACTGCCACCCCACAGCTATTGCACTGCACCGCTCCTACCATGTCTTATTTTGTGTCCCCTTTCCTGTTTCTCTGTATGCTTACTCTCTCCTCTCCTCTCCTTGCAAATCTCCCCTTCCTGTTCTGGGACAGCAACTTCCTATATTCTTCAGTAACCTCCTTCTTCCTTGCTCAGTGTCAGACCACCAGCAGCTGGGGGGGAGTGAGCTGCTTTTTTTTTCCTTTAGGGTTGACAAAACTAATTGTCTCTCTATGATCCTTCCCTTCCTACTGCCAAACAGTAAACGTGCTTTATTAAGATATCCACCCCATGGGACAATGCATTCCAAATTTTGGGCAAATCCATTGATCGATTGCAATGTTATTAAAGTGAAGAATTTTAGGTTTAACATTAAACAGGCTACTCAACCCTAACTATAGGGGCACGACTGTGCTCCTCAAATAAGCTGTGTGGTTACACTATTGGAGAATGGGGTGAGTGTTAGGGTTGGCAACCCAAATGCCACCCCCTTCCTCCCGACACATCCTAGTCTCCACAGGGCAGGGGTGGTGTATTAGGGGGTAACCATAATGCCTCATTTCCCTACTTTTGTCACAGCAATCCTAGCTGATGCATTAAAATAACAATTTGCAACTAATTTCCTTACTTTTTGAGGTAGCATGATAGTATCCTCATTTTACTATGGGAGCACAGGTTCCTTCAGACCTTGTGTTCCCATCCCTCAATTGAGATAGTATAACAGTATCCATATGTTATAGTGGGAGCACTGGGTCCTTTGGACTCTGCACTTCCAAGCCACCATTGACATAATACAACAGTATCCACATGTTGTGGTAGCCATCCCTCCATTGAGATAGTATAACAGTATCCTTATCTGAGCCCAGATTTTCAACATAGCCTTTTTATGACCCCACAACATGTACCCAGCACAAAAAATTCTCAAATCCCTGCCAAAACATAATTCTGCACAACCACATTGCCATCCTACATCACAGGAGTGAAATCACATTTGGGGCAGGATTTGAGAAATAAAAGCAGTGAAACAGAAGAGGTGGGGTAATAAGAAGAGCATGTTGAAAATATGGGGTAACAATTTTGAAGATTTCAACAGCTGCGAGTGTGCCAGATTTCTATGAATGCAGATGACACAGCCATTTTTCAAAATTTTGGCCTCACATTTTCAACATAGCCTTCTTATGACCCCACCTCATGAACAATATGGCTGTCATCATGCAAATCCCACCAGAAAGGTGACTTTGCCAATTGGACACAAATTCACCTTTCTGGTGAGAGTTGCCTAATGACAGTCATATTTTTTATGAGGTGGGGTCCCCAAAAAAACATGTTGAAAATTTGGGTGCAAAATTTAAAAAAAAGCTCGAGTTTTGGCTGAAAGTTAACCCCCCACTGAAATACATAGGACCGCATTTACCTTTCTTCACATTGCAGTAACCAGTTCTAGCCACAAGATGTGTCTTCAATCAGCAGAGCAGCTCTCAAGCCTCCTGAGGTGAGTGGCAGTCAGGGTGATGTCAGGGGTGTGTGGGGAGGTGGGTGCACAGTGGGTGGTTGGGTGTGGGGTGCAGGAGTGAATGGTGATGGACAGTTTTTCATTCAACAGCTAACAGGCAGCAAAAAACATTGAGGGACATTTTTCTTCTTTACAGGGTAAAACAAAAAAAAATTAAAAGGGACCTAAAGGGGAATACCACTGCCACAAATGATTTCTCTGCAACAGAGGGTGAGGGTTACCACTGGAGACCAGGAATAAGTGGCAAGAAAGCCACCAAAGAAATCAAAGTAAAACATATAAAAAAATAAAATAAATAACCCCTCCAAAATACATATAGGGATTCAGACTAGGGGTGCCACTAGACACTAGGGATATTAAAGACAAGAAAAAAATGACAAAATAGCACCCCCAAAAATACAAATAACACAAATAAAATCCTTGCAAAAGTCTTTACCCGTGAGTCCTTGTCTGCCATGGTGGACAAGGAAAATGGCTGATGGGCAAGGATACCCAGTCTGGCTATCTAGTCATAAAATTTTGTTGACCAGATGGACAGAAAGGAATCCTTGTCTGCCAGCCAAATTCCTTGTCAGTCAGTCTTTGCCCATCATGGTAGACAAGGAAAGTGGCTGACAGACAAGGATTTCCAATCTAGCCATTTGGTCGTCAAAATTTCACAACCAGATAGCCAGATCAGGAATCCTTGTCAGCCATTTTCCTTGTTTGTCATAGTGGACAAAGACTGATAGACAAGGAAGTTAGTGAGTGACAGACAAGGATTTAAATAACTAAAAATACACATTTCTGAAGGAGTAAACACACCACAAAACACATAGCTGAGCCCATCAACTCCCAATGAGCAAAAGTCACACATTGATGTTTGGCACAGATGCCCCTGGGCAGCGTTATGACAGTTTTTCAGGGCAAAATAAAAAAAATGAGATGGCGGCTCACGGACAAAGATTTTTTTCTCACAGTCAAAGATTCTTGTCCGTACTGTGCAGCTATCCTGAAAAATAAAAATTCCATTGAAAATAATGGGAACTTAAAAATGTTATCACTTTAGAATGGATTAATATTTTTTCACCAAATAAATTATGGCCTGTTCTGTGACCCAAGCTTTTTCTACCATTACATTTCATTCCAAAACTCCACACCGTCTCTGCACAGCATGATGACAAAAGAACTGCTAAAAGTGGTGAATTTAAGTTTTTTTCACTACCCACATCTTAGAATTGGTAAATCTGACTAGAACTTAGCATAGCAAGAGATCTACTCCAAGAAACCAGTATGGATTATTTTGTGCAAATCCATTGAACGGTTGCAAAGTTATTAAAGTGCAAGATTTGAGGTTTAACATAGAAACTGCTTCTAAACCGTAACTATAATAGCGCGCCACTATACTATACATATATATATATATATATATATATATATATATATATTCGCACATACCCCCATAATGCAAAGCATTATGGGCTCTATAAGCAAATCACTACAAAATATTATGCTGGTTTGCTCCCTGGCCAATGCCCTTTGGGGGTAACCCTTGCCTCAGTGCTTGCCAATAGGGTTCTTTATATATTTATCTGTAGAGGCATGATGGTGCCTCTATAGCTAGGTTTGAGCAGCAGTTTCTAAGTTAATCCTGAAATTTTGCACTTTAACAGCTGTTCAGCTGATCGATGGATTTGCACAAAATTTAGTATGCTCTGTCCTGTGGATTAGATCTCTTGATGCGGAAAGTTTCCTTCTGGTCGGATGTGCAGATTCTGAGATCCAGATAGTGATAAAAAGTGAAAAAACATCGTTTTCAGATTTTCCTCATCGCCTTGTGGCCAGAGTGAAATTTCTGCATGATTTTTGTAGGGTATAAAGAACTTTGGTAGCAGAATAGACAGTGAACATTCTGTGCAATAATATTAATCTGACGCAAAGGTGTTTAGTTCCCATTATATCCTATGGGACTTTGCTGAGCATTTAGTTTCTCGGATAGAGGTATTTATTGTGAAGGGGGATTTTGTATCACAAAGAAGGATTTAGTCTCATGAGAGCATTGTATCTTTGTGATATTTGGAATCCTTCTCCATGAGAAAAAATCCTTGGTCATGAGCTACCATCTTGTTTTCTGTTTTTTTTTTTTTTAATTGAAAACCCACAAAAATTAAGCTATCAAGATATACCAAGGCATGTATCATGTTCATCGGGACTCCCTCAGATGGATTCCTAAGTGGCTACATGCAATGTAGCCTCCCAAGGTGTTTTATTACTACCTTAGCTCAGAACTATAAACCCTTATAGTACTAGAAGATGGCCGCTGGGCTGGGAGTATTGCTTGTTGCTTTTTTTTTAGCCCACAGTTTTTTAGCCCACAGTTTTAGCTCTTGAATTGTTTATTTCATTTTATTTCCTTTAGTTTATTCATTGTTTTCTTTATTTATTCTTATTTTATTTTTGTTTTATTGCTCATTTTAAGTTTGAGGGTGTGAGTAGTCCGGGATTTCCGATTGAGGTAGTCAGTTTGTTTATATGCTGATGAGACTTTTTTGAGATGGCTTTTGTTGCCTGCTACAGCTTTGTAGGCAACTTGTTACTTTCCAAATTGTATTGGGGAGTATTTCCCATAATTTATCCAGCTAATTGATTTGGTCTACTGAAATCCCAAGAGGTGGTGTTTGCCGCTGTATGGACAGGAATTTGGAATTTCGAGCTGAGGGATCAAGAATGCTGGTCAAAGTTGTGGTGTGTAGCCCGCCTTGCAGAGGATTTTTTCTAGCAAATTATCTGGAGGAATTGACCAAGTCTGACTGATTGTGTGGTGCTGTGCACCTTTTCTTGATTGTTGGTGCAGAATATTTGCAGGGATTCTGTGACTGTTTTGCTGGGTCTGCTGTTGGCAGCATGGGTGGGTCTGGCTCTACTGGTGTTCAACAGCCGGATTTGTTGTGGACATGGGGGGCTGGGCTTTAGATTGGTCTGGGAACTGACCAATGAGTCTTTTGTTCTCTTAGGCTCTTGGGGTCTAGCTATGGCCTAGTCATTCCCTGGGTGTTGAGGTGTCCCAACAATTATTTCCGGCTGGTCCACTTGGAGTGGAGCCTAGTAGCCACTTTTGCCATTCTGCTGACTGGACCATCTCGCTGGTTTTCTTGTGGAACTTCAGATTATCCCATGGATTACCTATACCCTTTGGATTGCCTATATGACTCTGCCCTGGATTAACTAACTATTTTTGTGTTTGGATAGTAAGAGTGTCCTTCTGTGGTCTTCCACAGTGGCGAGAGGTCCTGGGCATCCAAATTTCATTATTCTTTGTTTACTATTCAACAATGACTGTTTGCTCAGGATTATTAATTGGATATTGATTTGTTTTGGCAGACTTTTGGTTTTTAACTCTGGATAGCCAGAGTGTTTCGTCTTCTCTCACTTCCAGGTTGTGAGAGGACCTGGGGGAAGGGGGTATACTTTTATCTGCATTCCAGTGAAAGGGGTCTGCAGAGGACTTGTTACTATCTGGCTTTAGTTTACTATTCATCAATCAGTTTATGTTTTCCATGTGCTGAGTTTTGGGTTAGGGTACCATGTGGTGTAGGGGTAGCGGATTTTATTTTTGTCAGGGTTTTTGATTTTGTCTTGATATATTTTCTGTTTTGTTTAGCTTAACTGGGTAATCATTTTAATTTGCTTCTAAGGGCCTTTTCTTGAGTAGTTATCTGGGTACTACGGTTAGCTTGTATGATGTGTGGACCTACCACTTTGGTCATGGACTATTCCTCCTCTGCCCTCCACTCCCT
The DNA here is from genome assembly GCA_016271365.2 of Neoceratodus forsteri. Classification (NCBI taxonomy): domain Eukaryota; kingdom Metazoa; phylum Chordata; order Ceratodontiformes; family Ceratodontidae; genus Neoceratodus; species Neoceratodus forsteri. The sequence continues at coordinate 1,148,393,828 of CM057452.1, read as the reverse complement.
CTGTCCATTCTCTCCTCCTCTGTTGAAGTGGTAAACTTACCAGCACTGTCGGGTGCTGGGTATTGCTTGTAGGAGAGGGGGTGGTGGGTGGCATGGATATCAGAGGGGGGGCGAATGGGGCTCTCACATCGGAGTCGTTAGGTCCAGAAGACATCCTAGGGTGAAATGGATCCTGAAACATGGTGCACCCTGTCTAGTCTCCATATCCAAGGGCACCACCATTTTTGGTGGGCAAATAGCCGGGGCGGCTCTCAAAACCCATCTAACCAGAGTGGTGTTATGCAATGCCAGGTCGATTAAGAATAAGACTGTAATTATTGCAGATCTTATGGGAACAACTGACCTGGCTTGCATCACCAAGACCTGGCTAGATGAAAATGCTGGCCTCATATTGGAAGCTACAATTTCAGCCAGGTACACATTGATCCACTACTCAAGATTGGACCACAGGGGGGGGTGTAGCAGTCTGCTTTAAGACTGAGTTGGGCCTCACGAGTGTACCATGGTGACAGATGTGGGCTGCAGGATAGCTCTTATCTACCATCCACCAGGAGATAAGAAGCGATTCCTGCAGGAAGTAGTAGACTTCATCATCGACATGGCACTGGAGTCACCCAGATTGATGGTTCTGGGCAACTTTAATGCCTGGGTTGATGATGAGCTCTCAGAATTTGGACAACACTTCCTTCAGTTGATGACATCACTGGGCCTTACACAGTTTGTTACTTCTGCCACCCATCAGCATGGCCACTCTCTTGATTTGTTTTTCCTTTTGGGGATTGAGGCCTCTGCCTTGGGGGTGGAACTGGTCAGATGGTCTGATCACTACACCGTGAGTTTCAACTTTTGCACCGCCCTTCATAGGCCTGCCCCTGTGGAGATGGTCAGTTACCACTCTTTACAGGAGGTGAGCTCTGAATGTCTGGTGGTGGTGATCGACCTTTCAGAGTTTCCAATGGTGAGCATGAATACAGAGGCTTTGGTACTGGCCTATAATAAGGCCATTTCCATGGCTCTGGACTTGATTACTTCGTCCTCTCCCCCTTCACCCTCGGGTCCCTTGGTTTGATGGGTCCTTGAGGGAGTTGCAGTGACTAGGACATAGGTTAGAGCATCATTGGTGGAAATCTGCCCTTGAGGTTGACCACCTTAAATTGGTAGAGAATTATCAGACCTACCAGTCAGCGATCTCCCATAAGAAGGCAGAATTCCTGTCTGGGGTGATTGCTGCTGCTCAGAATTGACCAGCCCAGCTCTTCCAAACTGTGGACAGGTTGTGCAACCCAACCTGCCTGCAGTTCTGAAGACCTTTTTCACAAATATAGTGCGATGAGCTTTCTCGATTCTTTGAGAATAATTTGGCCGACATCAGGTCAGAGATCATTTTAACTCGCTGTCTGGGGGATGCTGCTGATCAGTGCTTGGTCACCTCATCTCATGTTTCCTGGACCTCCTTTGACCTGTGGCTGTCATGTGGATCATCCAGAGTATGCACCCTACATGCTGTAGTTTGGACCTGGGCCCCACCTCCCTGATTATGGGATGTTGTGACATAATTGGCCCAGTCCTGGTTCAGATAGTCCAGTGCTCCCTTGATTCGGGTGAGTTTCCAAGCTCCCTGAAGGAGGCGGTGGTAACACCCCTCCTGAAGAAAGCTTCCTTGGACCCCAACTCTCTGACTAACTACAGACCAATCTCTAGCCTCCCTTTTATAGGGAATGTTATTGAGAAAGTAGTGGTGGTATAACTGGAGAATCACTTGACCATCCATGACATCTATGAACCTCTTCAGTCTGGTTTTTGAAAGAAGCATAGTGCCGAGACTGCACTGGTTTGGGTGCTCAATGATCTCCTGATGGCGAGAGATTGGAGAAGCCGCTCTCTTCTGGTGGTTCTTGATCTCTCTTCAGCGTTTGACACTGTGGACCATGGGGTACTGCTTGGGCACCTGTGGTTCATCTGCAGACTGACACATACATCCTCAGGTGGTTTTCATCTTTCCTCACTGGCAGAACTCAGAGAGTGTTGTCTGGGGTCTTTTTCTCTGACCCATTTTCGCTGTCATGTGGGGTACCTCGGGGCTCAGTGCTTTCCTCCATGTTGTTTGCAGTGTATATGCTGCCCCTCGGAGACATTGTAAGATAGTATGGGCTGAGATTTCACTGCTATGCTGATGCTACCCAGCTCTACCTGTCTTTCACACCCGACCAGGATAGTGCTCTCTTGGTATTTAATAACTGTCTTGTTGAAATCCAGGATTAGTTGAATTCGAGCTGGCTAAAGTTGAACACAGGAAATACTGAGGTGATGGTTGTGGAACCAGGTCACCGAATAGAGGGGCTGAGGACTGGCCAGCCCTCTGGAATTTTCCTAGGGGGGCATCCAGCTCCATACCTCCGAACGGGTGCGTGACCTGGGGGTGGTGCTCGATGATGGGATAACCATAAGATCTCAAGTATCATCCATCATCAAGTCTTCCTATTACCATCTTAGGAACATCACCAGGATAAAGCACCTTGTTCCATCTGGAGACCTTCCTAGATTTGTTCATGCCTTTGTGACCTCATGTCTTAACTACTGCAACTCCCTGTGCTTGGGGCATCCTGGAGTTGATATCCACCACTTTTATCTAGTGCAGAATGCTGCAGCATGATTGCTGATGGAGGTTTCTCGAACATCTCATATTACCCCCGTTCTGAGTAGTCTGCACTGGATACCGATTCAGTGGCAGATCACCTTTAAAGTTGGTTTACTGACTTATAAAGAAGAAGAAGAAGAAGAATCAGCATTTATATAGTGCTTTTCATACACAGTATCCCAAAGCACTTTACAAGCAATGCTAGACTGGTAGTGAAGTGACTGAATATCACAGATCATCACCCACACACAGCCTGGATAATTGCATGAACCAGTTTATGGGAAGGGGAATATTGGCCAGGACACCGGGAATGTTCCCTGCTCTTTGCAAAGAATGCCCTGGGTTCTTTTACTTCCACCTGGACACCCACCAGAATAACACCAGGATGGGCAGAAGGGACCTCGGTTTAACGTCTCATCCAAAGGATGGCACACCCCAGCAGTACCGCACCCCCAATACTGCACTCGGATGCCAGCGATTTTTAGGTGAAAGTCCAATCCCGGTGTGGGACGAGAACCCATAAAGCCCTACATGGACTTTCCCTCTGACTACTTGAAAGATCTTCTGGTTCCCTATCACCCTGAGTGAAAGATCCATTCAGCTGACAAGGGGTTGCTAGATATCTCGATGGTGTTTTTGAAATCTTCCGGGGCCTGTACTTTTATGTACGTCACCCCTACCCTCTGAAATTCTCTACCCCATCAGCTTTGGGAGTGCTCGACAGTGGGAGGCTTTAAACAAGCATTAAAAACTTTTCTATGTTCCCAGGCTTTTAATGGTATTTAGTGAATTGAACCCTGTGGATTATTACTCTGTTTCATACTGCATTTATTGTTTTTATATCTTATGTCAATCTCTTTGTAAAGCGCCTTGATAATTTGAAAGGCACTTCGAGAAATAAAGTTATTATTATTGTTTTTATTATTTAACACTTTAGATTACTTTTTCTCCACTCGGTAACTTCCTTTTTCACAAGCCAGAAGTCAGCGAGTGGTGAGAAAGGAATCCTCCGTTCACTTTCTACATATTTTTAAAATAATTTTTGCCAATATTGGGGTGCCCATTCACCATGTTGGCTGTAGAACCCTTCCCTGCCACTGTAGGACACTGGGGAGCCCACTCTCAGTGTCCCCAGTTATTTGTAACCCCCCCACAACTGAGGGTCACACTGGGGAGCCCACTCCCAATGTTCACAAACAATTCAAAGTCTCTGAAAGAAAAAAGTCCCCCAACATCTTTTATTTTTATTTTTTAACAACCTGTAAAAAATAAAATGATCCCATCATCTCCCCATACCCCCTCACCCATTCTGACCTTCCCTCTGAGCACCAACCTCCCCGCACCCCCTTACCACATACTTACCTCCCGAGGTAGGTGGCTGCTATCTTCTGTGGACCAGGACATATCTGCACTCTTCAAAGCCGAACTGCAAACTGAAGAATCAAGGTAAGCACCGTATAATGGCTGTCAATGGTGTTTTCAACTAATGTTGATATCTCTGCCATTTTTGACATTTTTACACCAAATGTTCAGCATGGGGTTCTTGGGACGCCACCTCATGAACACTTGCACTGTCATTTCATTACTCGGTCCCGAAAGGTGATTTCAAGGTCACTGTGTGGAATCACTTTTTGGGATGGATTAACAAAATGACAGAGCCTGTATTTATGAGGTGAGCTCCCAAAATTCCTATGTTGCAAATATGGTGAAAAAATTCCAAAAAATTACCACGTTATGAGTGTACGGTGCGTACTTTCTATGTACTCTCGTAACTTTGCCAATTTTTTTTAGATTTTCACCCGATTTTAAGCATTGCCATTTTTTCTCATCTCCTCATGAACAGTATAGCTGTCATTTTTCCCATCCTGCCTGAAATGTGTTTTCACACCTGTGGTAAAAAATAGAGCAGTTGTTGTGCAAAATCAACTTTAGGGATGGATTAATAAAATCACAGTTGCTCTGCTCATGAGGGGAGGGCCTGAGAAGCCCATGTTGAAAATTTGGTGAAAAAATTCCAAAAAAACTGCATATGAGAGTATGTTGCACAGTTTCTACACACGCTCTTAACTTTGCCATTTTTTTATATTTTCACTCCAGATTTTTAACATTACCATTTTTCCATACCACCTCATGAATAGTACAGCTGTAATTTTTCAAATCCTGCCAAAAATGTTTTCCCACACCTGTGCAAAACAATATTACACTTGTGTGGAATTACATTTCGACAGGAATTTGAAACTTTTCTGTACTGGGTACATGTGGTGAGGTGGTAAAAAGGTTATTTTAAACATTTGGGGTGAAAATTATTTAAGATGGCAGTTATGACTATTTGTTGTAATTTCGCTATGCCTGCTTGTACCTTTTTGTGTGGAAGCACAGGGGCAACAGATCCATGTGTTTCCACATCTACGTGCATATGTGCATCTGTGGAGGGATTGGAGCACAGGGTCTGAAGGACCCTGTGCTCCCACAGTGACATATGGATACTGCTGTACTATCTGGATGGAGGGATGGGAGTGCAGGGTCTGATATGGATACTCTTGTGCTGTTTATTTATTTATTTATTGATTGATTTAAAAGTTTCACCATGAAAAGCACACTGAGCAACAGTGATTGCTCATCTCTCAGTACATCCTGGGGCAAGGGTTACAGGAAGAATACAACAAAAGCAACAAATTGTTCAATTGCCAAAAGATGTCCACAATTAAGAACAGCATTCAGTTATACAATATGTAAAATAGTATTGGGTATCAACAAATTCAAAAATACATATAGCTATGAAAACCATGAGTTTGAATAATTCAGTTATGCAAAGTATAAAAAATGGCTTGTGAAGGCTAGAGAACACTTGTAGACATTTAGACATAAACATTGAATGAGTATGGGTGATGAGACATGAGTGCTACTCCAGAACCAGAGATACAGATGCTGGTACGTGCTAAATCAAATAAGTAAAGTAGAGCTAATCAAAGAAGTAAATTAGAGGGAGTGAGAGGATAAAAGTGCTGTGTAGTAGGGAGGTAGCAGCAAGAGCAATGGGAGAGGTTAGGGAATTGGTTAGGTGAGTGTAGAGCAGCATTGATAGGGAACAGCTTGTAAATGCGAGTTAGGGGCAGGTGCAGTTTGGAGAGAAGACATTTATCAGGGTGGTGAGATGGAACCAGTGGATGAAGAGTGTCAGATTTGCAGTGGGAGGGAGTTCCATATCTTGGAGAAGTGGTGTGAAAATGCTAATTATCCTATTGTGGTCTTGCACTGAGGGCCAATCTAAGTGCAGGAGTCAATTGACCTGAGTGAGTGGGGGTGAGGGAAAGGCAGAAGAGAGGTAGGAGAGGAGAGGAGAGAGCCAAACCAGAATTTAGAGACAAATTTGGCACAGTGGGAGAGTCATCTGTCATCAAGAGAAGGGAAGGCAAGAGAGTGACAGAGGTTACAGTGATGGGTGGGGGGGAGTCCAGGGTGAAACAACAGAAGGCATTAAAAAGGTCACAGTACCTGCTTATAGTTGCACCCTGCAGTGAGCACAAGCAATTTATTTGCTCGCTCTGTTTATTTGCCTTGAGTTGGTGTTATAGCTGTCCAAGCACACCACAGGCACTGCTTTGAAGCAGGAAGAGGAGCGGTAGTCTCACAGGATTAGCTGATGACTACAACTCACTGCTAGTGTAACAATATAACTGTTGGGGAGCTAATATGGCACTCACAGTACTTAATATATAGCTGGGGTGAGGATTTTGTGTTTTTAACTTTTAAACCAAACTTTGTTCTCGCTCACTCCGTGACCCCGGATTCTATTACCAGGTCACAGTACCTACTTAAAGGTGTGCCCTGTGATGAGCACAAACTGTTTATTTGCCTAGAGTTGGTGTTATAGCTGTCCAAGCACACCACAGACACTGCTTTGTGCTTTTCTTTGATTAAACACTGTGTGCTCTGTATTATTGTATAATTGTGAACTGTGACCTGGAGCCCTTCTCAAACTAAAGCAGGAAAAGGAGCGGGTAGTCTCTCAGGATTGGCTGAGGACTACAACTCACTGCTAGTGTAACAATATAACTGTTAGGGAGCTAAAACAGCACTCACAGTGCTTAATATATAGCTGGGATGAGGATTTTGTGCTTATAAGTTTTAAATTGAGAACTTTGTTCTCACTCACTCCATGACCCCTGGATTCTATTTCCATGTCACAATACCTGCTTATAGGTGTGCCCCACAGTGAGCAGGGTGAGCCCGAATAGGGCGAGCATGTATCTGCGCGTGTGACAATGTGCGCAAAGACACGCATGTCTGCACGTGTTTTGCATGTTTGGAGGATGAGGGACAACCCGAGCAGTCCTATAGCCAAATTCTAGGACAAGGTAAGCTACCAATCTGGTAGTACCAAGAGTGATGGCAGGTAGAGAAGTAGAGCCAGTAGTTAGGGTAAAGTGCACCGATGACATATTTGCTGAGTTTATTGCATGTTAGATAAACAGGTTTCGGCTACTCCCACCTATAAGAAACATTGTGCATGTGCTCAGTTTAAAACAAGAGGATAAGCCCTGGGGTTTTCTGTTAGACTACTGTTTCCCTTTTAACCAGAGTGGATTAGGGGACACTTTAGGAATCCACAGCTTTTACTGTAACCAAATAAACAATTGTTGTGCTGTTGATTGCTTTCTTTAGCATATAGTGTGGACATCTCTGTAGACACTCTCCACTGGAGTGGAATTGTACCCTATCATATTAATAGCTGTACATCTTTTGTTTACACCCACTCTAATATGGAAACAAGAAAGGTTAACTAGTTACTGGTAACAGAGCCATTAGAGAGCACAGAGCAATCAGGGCTTTGTCAACAAAGGATCAAGGTGAATAGTGGCAGGAGTCAGTAAAATTCCACCATTGTTCAAAAAAGGTACTGGGAACATATTATAATATTATCAGCCAAAATGGATATAAATGAAGGCTTTGTGACCTTAAGCACTGGGAAGGTGGCAATGATGTGCATTTTATGTAGGAACTTCTGCCTTGAATCTAGCTCAGTTTTCAAGGGTGTAAAATGCTCATGATGTATAGAAAATGGAGTATTAAAAACTAGAATAATTGAACTAAAAAATGAAGTACATAAATGACAAAAAGCAACAGAGAGAGCATCTGTTTTGCAAGATCAAGTCATAGCAAGTGACTATGTACCCCCTGGCCCAAATAAACAAAATGATGATTTACTAAAGAAAGGAAGGGAGGGTGATAGCCCGGATAAAAACGAATGGTGTCCTGTTGTAAATGCTACTAAAAAAAAGAAAGGAAGGAGATGAATGGAATTTAACCTGCCCCTTCAAAATTCATTTTCACCCTTAGTATGTATTGAGGATGATAAGGATCAAGGAGGAGTACAGCATCCCCCAGTTCAGATGGATAAACCCCAGGATTCCTCAGATGATTCAATAAGAACTGAAATTATTAGTAATGTAGACCCTATACCTAGTAATCCAGCCATAATAAATTCACAAATGAATCAGGTAACACAGGAGAAAGTAAAAGAAGTCTGCATTTCCATCAGTTATATAGCACACAACTCTACGATGGTTACTATTGCCCAGGTCCATTGTAGTGACCATAGTTCTAGGGAAAGCAATAGACAAAAGGCTATAAACACATCACAATCAGCCAGTAGTAACTACATTGAACCTGCTGACCAGATCACTAGGGATAGCACTTTTGATATGGATTATAAAAATCAGAAAGGCAATCCTATACCTACAATGGCAAGACAGGCTGTTATTTTAGGAGACTCCATTATAAAATACGTGGACAGCATTGTTTGCAAGGAAGACAAATTAAAAAGAACATGGTCTAGTTATAGAGGAGCCTGGATTAGAGATATCCAGAGAGAAGTTCCCAAAGTTTCAAAAATGCTGGTGTAAATCCTCTGGTAATTATTCATGTAGGGACAAATGATGCAGTTAAATTCACAAGGGAAGATATTAAGAATAGTTACATATCCCTTGTTGAAACACTAGCTGAAATAAGATGTGAGATCTGCTTTTCTGAAATTCTACCAGTTCCACGAGGCACACCAAATCTTTCACAAAAGAGAAAATCTATAAATGAATGGCTGAGGAAGTGGTGCCTCAAAAAAAATATACATTGCATCACCCATTGGGAACAATTTGACAATAATTATTCATTGTATAGTTGGGATGGGCAACAGTTGAGCAAAAGGGGCAGTCAAATTTTATGGAAGAGTTTTGTTTCTGAATGTTCTAAACATTTAAACTAACAAAGAAGGGGCAAACAGGGACATAATTTGTGAAGTCAATTAGGTGAAAGGGTGAATTTAAATTTCTTATTGGTAAAGCTAGAAGCCTACATTTAAATAAAATAAGTGAATAAGCAGGGCTTCTGGTGCAGCATAATGTTGATGTTGTAGCTATCATGGAGAGGTGGTGGGTTGACTCATCTAACTGGTATGATAACATCCCATATATAACAAAAGAGGGGGATGGAGTTTGTATTTATTAAAAAAAACATCATTAAAATCAATGGAGATAGCAGATGGGAGATTACCAGAAAGATATTGAAGGTTGAACATAAATACTGAACATGTTAATAAAAAAAATTTTACAGTAGGGAATATTTATAGACCACCTGCTGCAGGTGACAATTATGATAACAAATTATTAAGAACCATGAAAGACTTAGGTGACAAAAACAAAGATGTACTAATCCTGGGAGACTTTAACCTACCAAGGATAGATTGGATTAATTTGACTGCATCATCAAAGACAGAGTTATGTTTTCTTAGCACCTGTCTTACCCTAGGTTTAGAGCAGATGATCACTGAACCAACACGGGACAATAACATATTTGGTTCGGTATTTTCTAATAGTGCATTGGATATTTCTCAGCCAACAATAGCCAGTCCTATTGGCAACAGTGACCATATCATTGTTTATTTCTCACTGAATTACCAAACAACACTTCTTAAGGATAATACCTATAAATATAATTATGCCAAGGAAGATTATCAATCTATAAATAATGCATTACTTGTTTACAACCAGTCCAACATGATGTTAGATCTTGATTCAGAGCAAAGTTGGTTGGCATTTAAGGAAATAATACATGATCAGGAATTAACATATATTCCACTAAAGCAAATAAGGAAGAGAAAGGGTAAACTTCCACTTTGGTTAACAAGTAATATTATTAAATAAATTAAAAAGAAAGAGAAGGCATTTAAGAATTAAAGACAGCAAAATCAATAGAGAGCTTACATTCATACAGGCTTGAATAAAAAAAATCATGATCAAAAATGAGAGAAAATTAAATGAATTTAAACTGTCTGTAACCAAAGGAAACAAAAAGGCTTTCTTTTCTTATATAAATTCAAACAAAGGTACTGATACTTCATTTGGAAGTATACATGACAATGGTGTAGAATTAAAATCCAGAAAACAAATTGCAAACTCATTCAGTACATATTGTGGGTCTGTTTTCTCAGTGAAAGATGATTCAAAAAACTTACAAAACCAACCCTGTTCTCCTGACCCATATATAGATATTATACCTGTAGAAATAGAAAAATCAATTTTAACCTCAAAGAACAATACGGCTCTGGGTCCAGATCAGATAAAGTCAGTGTTCATAAAAATTCCGTTAAATCCATAACAATTCCGTTAACCATTATATTCAACAAATCTTTCTATATTGCTGAATTCCCAGCAGATTGGAGGAAGGCATTAGTAGTGCCAATTCACAAAAAAAGGTGACAAACAACTTACTATGAACTATAGGCCAATAAGCTTGACCTCAGTTATTTGTAAGCTATTTGAAAAAGTGATGAAAATCAAAATGAAATTCATTCAAAAGGACTAAAAGACCAGACTCAACATGGCTTAAGCCAGAGGAGATCAATTACAACAAAACTCATATCCTTTTATGAGGGGGTCAGTATAAGTTTAGATAGAAACATCCCGGTGGGTGTAATATATTTGGACTTTAAAGAAACTTTTGACCTGGTAAATCATCACTTTGTAGTTTGTAAATTGGCAAGACTAGGATTTAACAAATATATTGTTAATTGTGTTTCATCTTGGCTAAGAGTTCATTCTCAGTCTGTAAAAATAACAGATGTAATATCAGAAGAGGTATGTATGAGTAGCTGGGTGCCTCAGGGGTCGGCCCTTGGACCGATCCTTTTTGGTATCTTTATTAGTGATTTGCATGATGCTCTTTACAATAAAGTCAGCAAGTTTGCTGATGATACAAAAATATATTCTGAGGTAGATACAGGCATAAAACAATGTATTCTACAACAAGACACCTCAAGCATTGAAAACTGGGCAATTTCGAACAAAATGCTCTTTAATAGAGAGCAGAGTATTGTGATCCATCTCGGAATATGAAATACAAGAACAACTTATACACTTAATGGGAAAACTATAATATCATCAAATTCTGAGAAAGATCTGGGGATAATAATTACAGATCAGCTGTCAAGTTGGGATCAGTGTAGACAAGTGGCAAAAAGGGGCAATTATATACTATCATCAATCATAGTATCATAGTATCATAGTAAAAGCCAGCAGATTAGGCACCATGGTCTATCATTTCTGCGTGGAAGATAGCCCCCTACTGGGAGCTCGCTCCTCCACCCCCCAGTTCCAAAGATGGCCCTCCCTGGTCTCAGCTTCCTCCTGTACCTGTCAAAACCCTTCTTGAATCCTTCCACTGTGGTCTCCTCCACCAGACTCCTGGGCAGTGCATTCCATGGTTCCACCACCCTCTCTGTGAAGAAGTGTCTCCCGTGCTCCCCCGTGTACTTCCCCCTTCCAGCTTCCACTCATGCCCCCTGGTAGTTCCTCCCTTCTCAAGCCTGAACACTTCCCTGGCTCTGCCCTTATTTATCCCCTTTACATACTTGAAAGTCTCTATCATGTCCCCTCTGTCCCTCCTCTTCTCCAACGCGTACAGATTGAGTTCATCCAGTCTCTCTTCATAGGTTCCATAGTCCATGCCCTGAATCATCCTGGTCACCCTCCTCTGGACCCTCTCCAGCAGCGCTATGTCCCTCTTAACATGGAGTCTTCAGAACTGCACACAGTACTCAAGATGCGGCCTAACCAGGGCATTATACAGAGGGAGGATCACCTCACTCCTCCTGGAGGTAATCCCCCTGGTTATGCAGCCCAGTATCCTGTTTGCTTTTACTGTAGCTCTTCAATGATTCACTGTGTTATTCATTTTGCTGTCCACCACTATCCCTAAGTCCCTCTCACCCGATGTGACTTGCATGTGTGGTCCCCCCGGGTGTATGCATGTCCTGGGTTTCTGACCCCCAGATGCAGCACCCTACATTTCCCTGCATTGAACTTCATTCCCCACTTCCTTGCCCACCCCCCCAGGGTATCCAGATCCCCCTGCAGGGCCTCTCTCCCCTCCTGCCCATGTGCCAGTGCTCCCAGTTTTGAGTCATCTGCAAAGAGACTCAACCTACTCCTAACACCCCACTCTATGTCCGAGACATAGGAATTGAACAGGAGTGTCCCCAGTACTGAACCCTGGGGAACCCCTCTGATGATCCTCCTGGAGAGGAGACTATCCTTCCAACCACCACTCACTGTATTCACCCCGTAAGCCAGTTTTCCACCCACCTGAGCAACTGCCCCCCATCTCCCCCAGCTTTGTTATTAGGCCATTGGGGGGTACCAAATCAAACGCCTTACGAAATCCAAATAGAGGATGTCCACTGGTCTATGTCAGTCCAGGGCACCCATCACTCAGTCATAAAACTCCACCAGGTTAGTCTGGCATGACCTCCCCTGAACAAAATCATACTGCCTGTCATCCAGGTGCCCCAACCTTTCCAGCTGCCTCCTACAGCCTCTCCTTGATAATTCTCTCCATAACCTTGCCTACCTCAAACATTAGGCTAAAGGGCCTATAATTGCCCATCTCCTCTCTGGACACCCCCTTGAGGATAGGCAGCATATGAGCTACCTTCCAATCTTGAGGCACCCAACCTATCATCAGGGAGATGTTGAAGAGTGAGGCCAGTGGAGCTGCCAGCACATCCATCAGTTCCTTCAGAAACCTTGGATGCAGCCCATCTGGCCCCAGCACCTTCTCAGCCTTTAGCGACCAGAGGGCCTCTCTCATCCTATCCACTGTGATTTCACCCTCAATAAAAAGGTCATTTGTTAATAGGAATGAAAACTGTATCATTCCACAGTATAATATTTACATTGGACCCTATACTGATTATGCAGTGTCCTTTTTGGACCCTGTATCTGTGTAAGGATATAAAGATCATTGAGAGCATGTAAAGAAGGACTGCTAAACTGATCCCTGGGGTTAAAATACTGTCTTATGAGGATAGATTGAAGGAATTAGGTCTTTATGACCTCCAGTCATCAAGTGGTTTGAGTCATTTCTTACTAACAGGAGGCAACGGGTTGTGATGGGTAATTTCTCATCTGCACCCTGCCTCCTTTCCTGTGGAGTCCCTCAGAGTTCGGTATTGGCCCCAATGTTGTTTGCAGTATATATGCTGCCCCTGGGGGGGGGATCATTAGGAGGTATGGTTTGAGTTTTCATTGCTATGCTGATGATACTCAACTATACCTATCCTTTGCCCCAGGAACATCAAATGCAATGGATGTGCTGAATATCTGTCTGGCTGAGATTACTGACTGGATGTCCTCCAGCTGGCTGTGACTGAACCCTAACAAGACTGAGGTACTGGTAGTGGAGTCGAACAGAGCTCATGAAGGGATGGCCTCTGATTCTATGACTGGCCTTGTGCTAGGAGCTGTGTCATTGATGGCCTCCTCATGGGTGCGAAATCTTGGTGTGATCTTTGACAGGAACCTGTCCATGGAGGCTCAGATATCCTCTGTGGTTCGTTCCTGTTTTTTCCATCTTAGAAATATTGCCAGGATTAAGCCCCTTGTTCCGGCTCTGGACCTCCCTACTCTGATACATGCCTTAGTCACTTCTAGGCTTGACTACTGTAATGCCCTCTATCTCGGGGTCTCTGGAAGTTCTCTTCACAGAGTGCAGCTAGTGCAAAATGCTGCTGCCCGGCTTTTGTCCGGACAAAGTAAATTTTGTCTTATCACTCCAGTATTACGCAAATTGCACTGGTTGCCTGTCAGGTGGAGAGTACTGTTCAAGGTGGGTTTTCTCACCTATAAGACCCTACATGGGCAGGACCCTGGTTACCTGTCTGATCTTCTGGTACCACCCACCTCTGTCCGAAATCTCTGCTTCTCTAGTGGTGGCCTCCTTAATGTTCTGAGAGCAAGATTAAAATCTGAGGGGAACCGAGCTTTTGGAGTTGCTGCTCCTGCTTTCTGGAACTCGTTGCCGTCTGAAGTGAGAGAGGCCCCCACTATAAAGGCCTTTAAGAGTCGTCTAAAGACCTTCTTATTTGTGCAAGCTTTTGGGGATTAAATTTTTTATGTGTATTATATTTTAATGTATAATGTATATGGTATGACATACTGTACAGTTTCTGTGCGGCGCCCAGAGCCTGTGGGATTGGGCGTCTTTTTAAATAAATTTGACTTTGACTTTGACTACTGTAATATGCTCTACCTCAGGGTCACGGGAGGATCTCTCTCTGCAGAATGCAGCAAATGCAGAATGCAGCTGCCCGGTTACTTACTGGGTAGCCTAAGTTTGGCCATATTACACCGGTGTTGCATGAGTTGCACTGGCTGCCTGTCAGGTGGATGATGCTCTTTAAGGTGGGCCTTCTCACCTATAAGGCCTTCACAGTCAGGGCCCTGGTTACCTGTCAGACCTTTTTGTACCTGTTCTCTCTGTTCACCCCCTCTGCTCCTCCTGTGGAGGCCCCCTGGCAATACCTAGGATGAGACTGAAGTCAGCTGGTGGCAGGGTGTTCAGTGTTGCTGCCCCATCCTCTGGAATTCGTTACCCCTTGGGGTTAAAAGGGCCCCCACTTTGGAGGTATTTAAGGCTCGCCTTAAGGCCCTCCTATTTGCTAAGGCATTTTTGGACTAACTTATTAATATTTTTTTTTCTGATTTGCTTACAGTTAAGTAATATATTATTTCTTTTTTTGGTTTTATTGTTATGAATTTGTATGTAATTTTCCATTGAACTGTTTATTTATTTGTGCATCACCCAGAGCCTCCAGAATTGGGTGTTTTTTAAATAAATTTTGCCTTGCCTTGCCTTACGTTCTTTCTGTAAGTATGACCTCTGCAAATGAAACACCGCATTTATTGAATGATACAGTATTTTGAATAAAATTCAGTTTGAATTTCCCAGACCCCACTGGGTTTTAAGTATGCAACTTATAAAGCAATTTTTCATCTGATAAAGTTGCATCTTACTTTAAATTTGAGCAAGTCCAATATTTTTATTTTTAGTAACGAGAGGTCTAATTAGGTTTCTTCACAAACATTTGATCAAATATCACTTGATATTAAATCACCCTCTAACTATAAGGGGCTGACATTTGATAGGTATATGTCTTGGAAGAACAACATTAGTTATATTAAAAAGCAAGTCATACAATTATTTAACAAAGCAGGGTTTCTCAAATGGTGAGGCAAGCTGCCTGGTGGTGGCCCCAACCTGTTCCATGACAGGCTCAAGCAACTCTTAAAAAGTACTGTATTTAAATTATGAGTTTTAGATATTTTATATGAAGGGATGATAGAAAACAAAGGAGGATAATAGTAGGTGAATTTACATTTTTCTTTACAAATCAGTGATCAGGAAAAACACACTTAAACAAGTAAATACAAACAAAATCCAGCACTCTCCTAAACCATAGAATAAATAACTGCTCACCAAAAATTATAGGTGCTTCATTTTATTATAAAGTGCACAGTGCAGCAAAAGTGTCCAGATGCATTTTGGAAGAGCACAGATTCCTTTCTCAATAGATACATGCATACTGATAGAGCACCTTTTTATATACAGTACATGTGGTGTCATCATGACATCATCAAAATCAGTTTAATAATAGTTGGCAAAAGGAACAATTCCTTTGTAGTTCATGCATGCATGCAGGCAGGTATGAGTGCTGTAGCTCTGCAAAAAATAGAGAAGCCATACAGTAGTATCTGCTTTTAAAGTCACACTATTCTAATGTCTATTATATCTTATTAATTTAACATCCTGTAAGAATCACTCTTATTTCTTTTTCTTAAGGAATGGTGTTAAATCAAACTTATCATTTAAACTTCAGTGTTTGTAAGCACCCAGGGTAAAGATTCAGTAACCTTCTCTCTCTTAAATGTGATTGTTACTGTCGCCACCTCTTGGGTGTCTGAACGCTCTCTCTATCACTCTGAAAGAAAAAGTGTGTTCCAAATTGTTACCATTCTGAGCAACATGTTGTGCTATAGCATATGTTAGATCACCCTTCTTGATTGCTCTACAGTGTTCCCCAACTTTGGACCTGAGGTTTCTTTTAATTTTTCCTATGTAAAAAGCAACACAGACACAGTCAGCCTTATAGAGCACTCTGTGATCAATTGCTTGATCTCATACACTTTTCCTGTTTGCTGATTTGTAAAATATTTACAAGAAACAATCCTACTACAGTACATACATCTTTGACATTTTAAACAACCCCATACTTGATTGTAACCATGTTTTCATTGTTAGTGGTGCTTGTCTGCTATGAATTAAAATGTTTTTTAAAGTTTTCAGCCCATCTGAAAGAGACCCAGGGAGGGTTTTTATGATGGTTCACAAGATGTGGGTCTCCCTGCAAGATGCTCCAGTTACTTTTCACAATGTCTACTACTTTACAGGTATGAGCCAAAAAAGAGGTTATAAAGTTAAGTTCAACAATGTATTTTTTCTCCTGGAATTTAGGTATCAATACTTCATCTCTTGACACCTGTTTAACCTCCAAATATGCCTTATCTATTAGGTTCCTAGAGTAACCCCTGCCTATAAATCTGATGTTGAGGTCTTTTGCTTCCCCCTCAAAGTATTCTTCAGTGCTGCAATTTCTTTTTATCTTAAAAACTGCCCTTTTGGAATGTTCTGTGTGATATGTTTGAGGTGGCAGTTGGAAGATACAAGTAAAGTATTTCTGTCACATGACTTTCTATAGATATTTGTATCAATATTAACATTCACTCCTTTTGAAATAAACAGATCAAGGGCACAAACACTGTCTTTACTGATTTCATAGGAAAAATGCAAATTAGATTTGGATACATGTAAATAATCAACAAATTCCTCAAATTCTTTGATACTACTATTCCAGATCAAAAACAGGTAATCTATAAAGTGTTTATAAATTCCTATATTCCAATAAAATGGGTTTACATCTGGATTTCTTACCACAGTATTCTCCCATTTCCCTATGAAGAGGTTAGCAAGGCCTGGGGCAAAGGTGGCCCCCATAGCTGTGCCTCTGATCTGTAAGTAGAAATCATTCAGAAAGGTAAAGGCATTATTTTACAGTACAAAATCAGCAAGTTTTATCAGTACTTCAGTGCATGATTGTCCATCTGCCCACCAAGAATTAAGAAAAATTGCTAAACATTCTAAAGCCTCCTCTTGAGGAATATTAGAATATAATGCCTTGACATCCATGGTAACAAAAAAGAATCTTCCCCTATTTCTATTTCTTTTAGGATGCTTAACACGTCTGTTGTATGTTTAATATATGACCTCAAGTTTGTAAAAATGGTCTTAACTGAATGTCTATATACTGGGACAGGGTTTCAATGAGCCAGCCAATCCCACTTATTATGGGTCTGCCTGGGGTGGGGGAGGAAATTTAAATGTTTTATGAACTTTTGACAAACAGTAGAATGTGGGTCTGATGGGACAATCTACTGTAAGGAACTTTCTTATATCCTCATCTAACCACTGTTTGTGCAAAGCCTCTAAAAGAAGTTAATCTTTTTGGTGTTTAAAAGATACTGTGGGGACTTTCTTAAGATGTTTATAAAAGGCTGTAATTGATAATTGCTGATTTACTTCATAGATATAATCAGTTGTGTTCTGAATGACAATCACCCCTCCCTAGTCAGCCTGCTTAATCACTATAGATGAGTCTCTCTAAAGTTGTTCCAGTACTTGTCTCTCTATTTTGGACAGATTGTTATAGCCTAGATTGTTAAATGGTTCCTCCAATTGAGCTTCACAAACCTTCTGAAAGGTGGAAATTGCCGGCACTTGGTGGTGCTGGTTTAAACACTGAATGACCTCTGAAGTGTCTATTCTTAGGAGTAGTAGGTTCATGTCCCACCTCGTTGGAGACAGTTAAGGACTCTTTTTCAGTCTGTTGATTCTGGTAATTTAATTTATGGAAATAAGATTTTAAACTCAGGTTCTGACACAGTCTTTGTAGATCCACAAAGGTTTCAAATTTGTTGACACCTTTGGTTGGTTCAAAAGAGGTGCCTCTATTAAGTACATTGAGTTCTGTTTCAGTCAATTGTCTATCTGATAAGTTAATTACTTTCTGTAATTCTTTCATCCTCTCCCTATGGGAGGCTGGTTCTCCCTGCCTTCATACTGGTAGTTATGGGTCTGATATTGTTCCATGTTGTGATATCTCTCATGGTTTAGAGGTGGGGCAGAGGTGGGGGAGCGGATAGGCCCCCTCAGGCAGTGGTCACGATCCAGCCATAGCACCTCTACAGTGCAAGAAGCCTGATCCACCTACCCCCAAAAGAACTAGATAAGGTGCCACTTGCTCCCTTGGGCAGTGGTCACGATCCAGTCATAGCACCTCTACGGTGCAAGGAGTCTGATCCACCTACCCCCCCAAAGGGATAGGTAAGGTACGATCCTTGAAAAATTGTCACAGTTTCTCTGGGCTATGTGAACGCTGAACCGGATCATCACTTGCAATTTGCTGTTTTCAATTTCAGCACCTTCTCAGGGTAGCACTGTTGGCTCCACACCTGTGTAGAGCTCCCTGATTGGCTGGTCTCACTCACCTGAGACAGGAGCACCCGAGACGTGTGGCTTAATGTAAGCCTGCATCCCTGTACTCTGCTTCTAATTTATATATTTTAATTTAGCCTGTTCTGCTCAGCCTGTGTAAAGTAACTTACCATTCCCCCCGCTGCAGTTTCTCTCCAACTGTATGTGCACTGATTCAGTGCTAGCTCTACAAACTTCCCCTTGATTTTTCCCCAATTAAGCTTTCACACTGTACACTGCCTTGAACTGAGTTTGTGAAAAGGTTTTACTGGCTTCATTAATATATATTTTTTAATCCTATTTAAGACTGTACTGAGTTTACATGCTTATTGCTATGGACTTAGAAAATTCAGTGAATTGTAAAATCTGTGTAGCCTCTGTCTTGAGCCTAAGGCTCCTGCCCTTGACTTTCATTCTTAATCATCTTTATTTGTCCCCCCTGTCCTCCTTTGTCTCTGTTCTGTCCCTCCTGCCCTTCCCCATCAGTCTGTTCTTTTGTGCTTGTTTTGGATTCCTGAGTTAGCCGGCACCTTGCCTCTGTCTGAGACTGCCCACTGACTTGTCTTTCAAGTTGGTGCTCAGCTCTCTTTGTGTGTCTCTGTTTAGACACACCCCCACATCTGCTCCTATTTAATCTGCTGTCTCCTTCCTTACAGGTGCCACTTGCCCCCACGGGCAGTGGTCACGATCCAGACATAGCACCTCTATGGTGCAAGGAGCCTGATCCACCTACCCCCCAAAAGAGATAGATAAGGTACGATCCTTGAAAAATTGCCACAATTTCTCTGGGCTATGTGAACGCTGAACCAGATCATCACTTGCAATTTGCTGTTTTCAGTTTCAGTGCATTCTCAGGCTAACGCTGTTGGCTTCATGCCTGTGTAGAGCTCTCTGATTGGCTGGTCTCAATCACCTGAGACAGGAGCACCCGAGACATGTGGCTTAGTGTAAGCCTGCATCCCTGTACTCGGCTTCTAATTTATATATTTTAATTTAGCCTTTCTGCTCAGCCTGTGTAAAGTAACTTATCATTCCCCCCCCCCGCTGCAATTTCTCTCCAACTGTATGTGCACTGATTCGGTGCTAGATCTACAAATTTCCCCTTGATTTTTCATCCACCCCTCCCCCTCCTTCCCAGGCCTCCTTTAAATGCACACAGTCTCTGCCCACTCCTATCTGATGTTTCAATTTATTGGTTACTTACTGTCAACAACTGCAATTCCTCCCATCCCCTTTTTGCATCTAAGCCTTCTAGCAGCTTTATGTCATTCTGTTTTGCTGAGGCATACCATTTTGATACTTTAGGTTTGCTTATTGCTGACTAGCCTATCCTGTCTTGCTAAGGCACTGTTTTACTTGAAAATTGTACTACAAATTACTGAACTGTGACTGATTTGCCAAACAACTGTGTTTATTGTCTAAAAATGTTCCCAGTAACCAAGTGTTATAGCCCCTTCTTGACTTTGTAGCTCTCTCTTCAGACTGCAAGGCGCCAAGGAAATCACTGGCTTTTCAGTTGCTAATTGAGCTGTTTTTGCTCAGACTGCTAGCCTTTGTGTTGCTCCACTATTAATTTGAGCTCCTCTCTCCTTTCTCTAGCCAAGAACCCACTAGGGATCCCAGCTCTGATGCCCTCCACGTGGACCATGGACACTGGGCTGTCGGCGCTTCTGAAGCCACCACCCGAGACCTCCCCATCGGACTCCACCGCTTGAGAGGTACAGCAAAGCAGCAATTTGTTGCCCACCTGCTCATCCACCCTCCTGTGTGCTATTATATAGACCCATTAGCACTGCCCACTCCCATCCCTGATGAATCTCCTGCCTTCTCTTTCTTACTAAAACAATTTGTTACTGTCAGGGTTCTGCCAGGGGAATCCTGCAACCAGCAGCCAGCGAGCTACCCTTGTTATCAAAATTCCCTCATTTACCCAACAACTGCAATTATGGCAGCATCTTGACAATTCCTCCTCCTGACTGACTGTGTATCATACCCCTTACTGTCTTATTATCTAAAAAATTGGAGACTAGGGGTACACCACATCCTCATCCTGAAGACTGCTCTCCCAATCTGACTCTACACATCACATGTTATGCCAAGGCTCATTGCCAACTGATCCAGGTGGACTACCTTCCTTGAAGAGCAACTATTGCAGGTTTGTCGTCTCCTTCCTTATCTCTAATTAATTTGAGTTACTCCCACTGGTGTTACACAGCCAGAGAATTAGCCTCAGTGTCCTTAGGCTTGCATAAATTAAAAAAAAAGCTGGGCACCCCGGTTCCTCCTCCATGCCAAGCCAGAAAAAGCCTTGAGCGCATTGTCTTTCACTTGAATCCCTGAAAAAATTGCTACTCCTCCTCTTACTCTGCTCTGGCAATGTTGAGCTTAATCCAGGGCCCATAAACAAAATTACCTCCCCTTCTGAGTCACTATCTCTTAAAGGTATTAGTTTTATGCACATAAATGTGTGCAGCCTGCTGAAAAAAATTCACCCTTATCCAGGCTTGGACCGCCCATACAATGCCAGATGTGCTTGTTATCTCAGAATCCTGGCTACGGCCATCTATGCCAAATAGCGTGAATAATATACCTAACTACCAGATCATTAGATGTGATATGCAATCCAGAGGAGGTGGGATCACCATCTACATCAAATATAGATTTGTGGCATCAACACTTAATTCTAACTCACTGCTAGTGGGATTTGAGTGCCTGGACATAAAAATCGACCTATCCCCATCGTTAGCACTCCGAGTCATAGGATGCTATAGACCACTATCTACCAGTACTCAGCTCTTGTCCTATCTTACAACTATCTTGGACACTAGCCCCCTGAAAACAATTATCCTCGGGGATCTAAACTACAATTGGTTGTTGGAAGCCAGTCACCCACTTAAATCTTTCTGCGACTCCCTTGGTTTCACCCTACTCAATGAAGAGCCCACCCATATCAACAAAAAGAATACAGCCAAAAGTACCCTTCTGGATGTCCTGCTTGTGAATAAACCCCATTCCTTCTCCCACGTTGGAAACTTTGATGCAGATATTAGTGACCATTGCCTAATAGCTTGAGTTTGGGCAGCCAACAAATTTCCAACTACAGCCAGATTCTCCACCAAAAGGTCAACCAGGTCATTCGACCCAAAGGCATACCTATTTGACCTAAAAAACTCCCCCTTGTGGCAGAGTTTTTACCTTGCTAAAAGAGTGGAAACTGCATATTCTATACTATAACTCACCTGCATGTAGCCTGCTCACCCAACTTGGCAAGACTCCACCAAATGCTGGCTCTGTTAGTCAACATTTCTCATTCTCATTGGTTTCCCTCAAGGAAATAGAAGACTTGATTCTCCACCCAGATACTAAGCAAAGTGCTAGCGCAGATGCACTTGAACCATACTTCCTAAAGATAGCATGCCACATATTGGCAGTGCCTATTATTCATTTATTCAACCTGTCCCTAACACAATGTACCCTCCCTCAAATATGGAAGATCGCACGTGTCATCCCGCTATTTAAATCTGGAGACCCTTGCTACCTTAATAACTATAGGCCAATTTCTCTCCTACCCACACTCTCGAAGTTACTGGAAAAAATAGTAAATGGCCAACTAAGATCCTTCATCAACAGAGAAAAATTACTAAACCCTCTTCAGTCTGTATTCAGAGCCAACCACAGTACAGTCTCAGCATTAGCTAAAGTAACCAACCACTGGCAACTGGAGTTGGAGCATAAAAAGTCAGTATGCACTGTGTTTCTGGACCTCAGCAAAGCATTCAACACAGTCGACCATGACCTGCTCCTTGACTCGCTAAAAACACTAGAACTGGATGCTACTTCTCTAAACTGGTTCTCTGAATATCTGACAGACAGATACCAGCAGGTGAAAGCGGATGGAAAACTATCTGCCCTAAAACTCTTACGAAGAGGTGTCGCTCAGGGATCCATATTAGGTCCCCTCCTCTTCACAGTGTATATCAACAACATTGATGAGGGAATCAAGGATGCAAGTATTCACTTATTCGTGGATGACACAGTGCTGTACCTGAGTTGTCCCACACCAAAAGAAGCTTGTACTAACCTTCAAAAAGATTTCAACCTCCTGCAACTCCAACTAATCAATAAAAAACTGCTATTAAATGCTAAGAAAACTAAAGCCATGTTATTTTCCCCCGCAAACTACACAAGCGCTACTGACTCTCTCCCCCCAAAAACCTCGTTGCTGGGAGAGTGCTTAGAGTACATTCCAAAATTCAGATATCTTAGGGTCTGGATTGACTGTAAACTCTCCTTCACTGCCCACCTTTAAGACTTGTTGAAAAAATTAAGGCAAAGACTTGGCCTTTTTTACAGGATAAGAAGACTTCTTACAGCAGATGCAAAGAAATGACTAGTACAAGCCACATTCCTGTCCTTAATTGACTACGTAGACTTCATATACAGTAGCTGTGCAGCTTACTATCTTAGAAAATTGGATACACTCTACCACAGAGCTATACACTTCATCACTGACTTCCCCTTATCTACCCATCATTGTGCATTATAAGCCGCCATGGGCTGGACCACACTTCACTATAGGTGCAACTTTAATGCAGCACTCTGGACATTTAGAGCCCTCAGTGGCAAACTCCCTCAATACATTGTCGACTGTCTGTCTCCGATTGTGCCCAGGAATTATTCCCTTAGAAGCTGCTCACAACTCCTGCTAACTATACCCAGGGCACTCACACAAGTCAGGAGAGCTGCCTTTGGATTCTCACTCCCATCAATATGGAATAAAACCCCAAAAATACTTAAGCTGAAAGCCCCAGTAAATACCCTTTTGTTCAAAAGGCTTTACCGTGATGGCATTACAGAAATTTGCAACTGCTTTACTAGACACTAACTAACCTCCTTCCCTCAAACGGCATCCCACAAATGGCAGCCCCCCAGCTGAAATGTGTGCCTCTGCCTCTAGCATGCCCACCAACAGATCCACAGGATTTATTGCTGAACTCCCATATCTTATTCTTTGATGCTCTGAACAGCTGCAGCCTGATTCTAGCACATGCTACCTCACTTGGGGATCTTTCACCCCAAAAAAATATTCGGTCCCTCATCCATCCAACACCTCCCTCTGCCCCAACCTCCAGGACCCTCCCCATTATGCCTCTGCTACTATATTCCTCCTCTTGCATTTAGCACAATGGCAGCTTTTCTCCTCCATATGTCACCGCATTTTGGGACAAAAATCACTTTGTTACCTTTCATATCGTCCTCCACCCTCCCAATCCCTCACTCTGCTCTAACAATTGGGTCCTCTTCACTTGCACCCCTATTTCCCACCTCTCCCTACATTATGCACTTGATATCTTCTATCTGGTATGCCTACCCTCTCCCTAACTCTTCCAACTACAAAATGCACAGTTTTGGTGCTTGGATCCAGCACAAGTTCATTATCCATGACTCCTTGTAGTTCTATGTTCAATGTATATTACCTGTAAATGTGCATTTTTACTGCAATAGCAGCTATTTTTACTGTTTGTACTATTGTAATTGTCTTTCTGTATTATTACTGTAGGACCACAGGTCCACCTTGTAAATGAGCTTGCTCAATGGTGCCCACCTGGATAAATAAAGATATTGATTGATTGATTGATTGATTGATTGTAGGCATTGGGGGGGTAGCTCGATTGCTTGTTGATGTCTCGTTTCCCAAAAATGCCACTGTCCTTCCCATCCATCTCTTCTTTCCACCCATCCCCCATCTTGTCTTCCTTTCCCTCTTGTTCTGATGTTCCTTCTGTTCCCCCTTCCTGGTCCACTCTGTTGGGAAACCTGAAAACCCTGATATCAGGTTACTCTATTACTCCTTCAAGGTAATGTGTTAGGGGAGGCATTGTCGCCTGCTTTAAATGATTCCTCCCTGGAAGTGACAGTATCATTCTCACTGCAGTCTATAGTAAGGTTAAATGATAATCTTTTTTCATTGAACATACCCGTGGGTCCCCATTCTTTTTCAACATATAAACTCTATTATTGATATAGTATCCCAGTTTTTTCTTTTTAAGTTTAAAATCAAGTTTTTCCACAGACTCCTTTAGCTTATTGCTATACACGCCATAGTCAGCATAATTTTTAATGAGTTGTCATTTATTTTCTTGTTCCTTAGCTTCATTTTTGAGATTCTCACTCACTTCCTTACCATATTGTATGATGAGCTTCATCAGTTTACTGGAGGCTTCATCCAGAATTTGGTGCCATTGCTTCATAAATGTTCCAACTTCGAGACCAAATGATGGCTCTTTCAGTCGATGTAACCCTCTCAGGATCCTTTCAACTTCCAACTATGTCTCCATGTTAACGATGTTCCACTGGATCCTTCTTGCTTTCAGGATTGTTTTTTCCAGTGTGCAAAATGCTTCCCATAGGCTGCCCACAGTCTCTGAATTTACACCGCTGATCTCTCCTCTTGTCTCTGAATTCCCCAATAAAAAGGGGTTGCTGGTAACTTCAGTGAGTATCGAGTTGACAAAAAACAATGTGTTGACATCTCTGTTTTCAGAAGTATTGTCTAGATTTGCTAGGTCTGATGTGCAATCTAAGGATGCTACAAGTGGGTTGTCCATGCTGGCACTCAAAAAATTGACCAAAAAGTGGAGCTATGTGAGTTGGTTTTTACTCCTGCTCAACGTGATGTCTAAAATAGCAGTAATCCATCCACTCGAAGCTCAAAACAGAGCATAAACAACTAGAGAAAAGAGATCTACACTGGGAACCAGGGTGCCTGGATTAAAGCATCAATAAATACAAACAAAATTCAGCACTCTTCTAAACCATAGAATAAATAACTGCTCACCAAAAATTATAGGTGTTTCATTTTATTATGAAGTACACGGTGCAGCAAAAGTATCCAGGCGTGTTTCAGAAGAGCACAGCTTCCTTTCTCAATGGATAAAGGCAAACTGATAGAGCACCTCTTTATATACATTGCATGTGGTGTCCTCATGACATCATCAAAATCAGACAAGCAATGTTGTGTATTAAGGGGCAAGTGAATAAATAAACACACAGTAAAAAACATTGCTGGTGGAATATCACATATAACAAGGTTAAATACAAATAAATAAGAAACAAATCTTTAAAAACAGTTTAATAATAGCTGGCTATAGGAAAAATGTCTTTGTAGTTCATGCAGGCAGGCATGAGTGCTTTAACTCTGAAAAAAACCAGAGAAGACATCCATTAGTATCAGCTTTTAAAGTCACACTATTCTAATGTCTATTATATCAAATCAAAATCAAATCAAATCAAATCAAACTTTATTTAACCAAGCAGATACATAATTGAGCAAGCTCATTTTCGAGATGGTCCTGGGCACAGAGGACACTATTGCTTCCAATAGACAACATTTCATAAAATAATAGACATCAACACAGGTAGTTACAAAATCGGACAGTCAATATCTCCAAACAGTAATTGGAGGAATCAGAACAAAAACAAATAAACAAAAGTGCAAATATAATGCATTTAAAGTGCAGCATATACAGATTGTAGACTATACAGTACAAATGAGGGGAGGAAGGAAGGACATAGAGAAGGACAGTAGGAAGAAGGGGGTATCAGCCACATGGTATCTAGTTGTGGGGGGGAGGTAAGGGGGAAAGGTGATTGCCCTAAAAGGATGCTGGCTGACATGGGAATAGGTGGCCTAGGATTTCAGAGGTTATGAGACTCAATTTAGTGGGGTATGGCTTTACCTAAAACACTTGCATGCGGTTTTAAGGCCTCTGTAGAGCAACCCCCTAAATATAAGAAGGCTAGGCAGCAGGGATATTTTAACTGATTTTTGCAAGCTGTTCCAAAGCTCTGGTAAGAATGAGCTAATGGCAGTTGAGCCAAGACAAGTCCTTGTTTGCAGTAGCTTAAGGAGGATAAAGGAGTTCCTCAGTCCATAGGAACCCTTTGAGCTTTCAAATAGATCACAGATATAGGGTGGTTATTTGTTGGACAAAGCCCGGAAAAGCCACATAAGTGCATTTATTTTCTTCCTCTTGGAGTGGAAGATCCAGTCTAATGCTTGGTACAACAGGCAGTGATGAGTCTGCAAGGGCAGGTCAAGAACAAATCTCAAAGCATGATGATAGTGTGTATCCAGCTTTTGGAGTACATATTGGGGGCAATGGCTGTAAAAGAAATCAACGTAGTCAATCAGGGGAAGAAAGGTTGTTTGAACCAGCCATTTCCTAGCTTCCAGGGTGAGTAGACACCTTATGCAATAGAAAATACTGAGGTGCTGCCATAGCTTTTTTTTTAACTCACTTAAATGTGCACCTAAGGAGAGTTTGTTATCCAACCAGACTCCCAGATATTTACATTTATCCATTAGCTCTAGTGGTTCCTTAAAGAGGGTAATGATTTGTGTGGTCCCAGGTATCCTCGTGTTGTTGGATGTAGAGATAATCATAGCTTTTTTTTTTTGCATTTAACAAGAGCTTTAGGTTCAGCAGGTTGTGCTGGAGGATGAGGAAATCCTGTTGCAGGTCTTTGTATGTAAAGTCCAAGGAGGGGTTGGTCATGTAGAGGAATGTGTCATCTGCGAATAGATTAACTTTTCCAGCAACCAAGCCAGACTCGATGCGGTTGATGTAAAGGGTAAAGAGGATAGGTCCCAAAATTGAACCTTGCAGAATGTCTGGGGGCAGTAGTTTAGTGGTGAGAATTCCCCTTGAGCCTTAATTTGCTGTTTACGATTTGTGAGGTAGCAGCGGAACCACTTTACTGCAGCAGAGGAAAGACCGATGCTACTCAGTGAATCAAGAAGTATGGGATGGTCAACCATATCAAATGCTTTGCTGAGGTTAAGAAAGAATGCATAGATGTGCTGTTTGCTGTACAAGGCATTTAGCCAGTCATTTGATACTTTGGCAAGAACAGATACGGTACTGTGCTTAGGTCTAAAGCCTGATTGTACTGGATTGAGGATTTTCTCATGATCCAAGTACTCCCTTAATTGAGAGTTTGCAATTTTTTCGAGTAGTTTGGATAGAACAGGCAGCAACGAAATAGGCCTATAGTTAATCAAGTCAGTGGAGTCACCTGACTTGAATAGGGGGATAATGTGAGCAGTTTTCCAACTAGGCAGCAGTTCCCCTTGGGATAATGAGCTGTTGAAGAGATGGGCAATTGGAGCTGCCAGATAATAAAAACCTGCTTTTAAGAAGAAGGGTTCAAGCAAATCGGCTTCAGAGCTCTTTTTGGTGTCCAGCGAGAGGAGCAGGTCTTCCACCTGTTTAAAGGAGAGTGGCTGGAACTTGAAGAAGGGGCAGTCAGTAGGGGGGCTATGATTGGTCTAGAAGCTATGCTGCCAATGTTTGTGGTGCTCATTTTACTAATTGGTGACGTACCAAATGCGAGGTCTGCAGTAGCAAAGTGGTTATTGAGCTGCTTAAGGATCTCAGACCTAGCTCTGTAGGCGGTGTTATTTGCAACAATTTTGGCCAGTAATGGGGTGGCAGGGGAATGTCCCTCAACCTCTCTCAATATCTGCCAAAATTTGATAGATCAGTTTTTGTTTGCCTCAAGGGCTGACTGGAAGAACCATTGTTTTTCTGACCTTACCAGTTTGGTACAGGCATTTCTGGCTACCCAGAAGGAGAGCCAGTCTAAAACAGCCTGTGATTTCCTAGCCCTTTTTCAGATGGTATCTCTATGCCATAAAGTCTTCCTAAGTAGTGGGCTAAACCACTCTGTTGTCCATTTCCTGGATTTGATTTTCCTTAGAGGTGCGCGTTGGTTGATGACATTTACTAGCAGATCCTGGAAGATACCGAACGCTTCAGACACGGAGGGTGCAAGGTAGAAATCCTGCCACTTTATGTTCCCAAGATCTGTCAGGAAGGCCAGGAGACTGAATTATTTTAGGTTGCACTTAAGCTTTAAAGTAGAGGTGAAGGGGTGGTGTGGGGAGCATCTAACGCAGACGACTGCACAGTGATCGCTCAGATCATTGTGGAAGACCCCAGTATGAGAGATATTATGGGGCTTGTTGACAAGTATGGGATTCAGAAGTGAACTTCGGTCAGGATTTTTCTCATTAGGTCATGTAGGATCAGAAATAATCTGCGTGAGCCCGTTCTCATCACAGAAGTCCTTAAGGTTGTTTGCGCTGATATCATTCCAGTTAATGTTAAGGTCACCAATGATGATGCATTCCATGTTCACTTTTTCCAGGAGGGTGTGAATATGGGGCAGTATACACAGGCCCGCTGCAAGAGGTCAATGGCATGCAGCTATCAATAAGGCTATACCAGGTGAGATGGTAATTTTGAAGGCAAGATGTTCAAATTCTTTGGGCATTGATGTACGGACAGTATCGGTGGTTAGGAATTTATCTTTAATATACACTATATGGCAACACCACCACCTCTGGTCAGCCTGTCAAACCTGATCAGGTTGTATCCCGGAATGTTAAATATTTTGTCAGGTAAAGTAGGTTTCAGACAGGTTTCTGTGAGCATTGCTACATCAGGCTTTGCATGTAGTACCCAGATTTGGACCTGGTCAAGTTTGTTGTCTAGGCTGCATATGTTCATATGTAGGAAGCTCAGTCTCGTTAGCTGGAGGAGTTCACCTGGGGCAGTTAGCAGTGGGGGGGGGAGTTGGGTTTAATTCCACACTGCCTGCGCAAAGTAGCAGTAGTACTAGTAATTTTCTAAGTCATCTTACCAGGAATCTTAAGAAGGCTTTGTCTTGTAGTTTGCCTCTGACACTATCAAGGGCAGTGGAGTGGGAATATGGTGGGCAGCGGAAATTGACCAGAGCAGATAATACCACCCTAACAAAGAGGGTAAGGGGTGCCTGCATGAAGAATGTTGGGCAGTAGGAGGTGTGAAGGGTTTGGAATGTGTAAGGATTACTACCTTTGGAAGAAGTTAACTGTTTGGCAGACACCGTGGGGCTTATTTCAAATCCTATGAGAGTAGTCAGGTAGGATGATATAAAAAATTCTGATCAAGACTGAATGGCGAAAGGCATACATATTCATTTAACATCCTGTAAGAATCACTCTTATTTCTTTTTAAGAGTGATTCTTACAGGATGTTAAATGAATATTTATGCCTTTTCACATTCAGTCTTGATTTGAATTTTTTATAAAGATACAATAGACATTGGAAAAGTGTGACTTTAAAAGCAGATACTAGTGTATGGCTTCTCTGTTTTTGTAGAGTTAAAGCACTCATGCCTGCCTGCATGAACTACATAGAAATATTTCTTTTTGACAGCTGTTATTAAACTGTTTTTAAAGATTTTTATCTTATTTATATGTATTTTAGCCTTGTTATATGTGATATTCCACCAGCAATATTTTTTATTGTGTGTTCATTTATGCACATGCACTTTAATGCACAATGTTGTTTGTCTGATTTTGATGATGTCATGATGACACCACATTCATTGTATATAACAAGGTGCTCTTTCCGTATGCATGTATCCAGTGAGAAAGGAATCTGTGCTGTTACGAAATGCGTTTGGACACTTTTGCTGCATTGTGCACTTTATAATAAAATGAAGCACCTATAATGTTTGGTAAGCAGTTATTTTTCTATGGTTTAGGAGACAGCTGGATTTGATTTGTGTTTATTGATGCTTTTATCCAGGCACCCTGATTCCCACTACAGACCTCTTCTTTCTAGTTGTTTATGCTCTGTTTTGAGGTCTGAGTGCACGGGTTACTGCTATTTTAGATATCGCATCGAGGGGGAGTAAAAACCATCTCACATAGCTCTGTTTTTTGGTGAATTTGAATTTTACGTCTTTTTTGAGTGCCAACATGGGTGCCACACTTGTAGCATCCTTAGAACACACACCAGACCTAGTAAATATAGACAATAGTTCCAATAAAAGAGATGGCATACCCTTTGTTTTTTGTCAACTCGTTACTCACAGAAGTTACCAGTAACCTCTTTTTATTAGGTAATTCAGAGACAAGAGGAGAGGCCAGTGGCATAAATTCAGAGACTGTGGGCACCCTATGGGAAGCATTTCACACACTGGAAAAAACAATCCTGAAAGCAAGAAGGATCCAGTGGAACATTGCGAACATGGAGGCATACTTGGAAGTTGAAAGGATCCCTAGAGGGTTATGCCTACTGAAAGAGATGTCATTTGGTCTTGAAGCTGAAACACTCATGAAACAATGGTGCCAGATTCTGGATGAAGCCTCCAGCAAACTTATGAAGCTCATCATAGATTATGGTAATAAGATGAGTGAGAATCTCAAAAATGAAGCTAAGGAACAAGAAAAGAAATTACAGCTGCTTAAAAATGATACTGAGTATAGCTTGTACAGCAGCAAGCTAAAGGAGTCTGTAGAAAAACTTGAGTTTGAACTTAAAAAGAAAAAAAATTATCAAGTTTAAGAGAGACCTGGGAGACTATATCAATAATAGAGTTTATACGTGGAAAAAGAATGGGGAACCACAGGGTATATTAAAAGAAGAAGAGTATCATTTAACCTTAGTACAGACTGCAATGAGAATGATACTGTCACCTCAGGGGAGGAATCCTTTGAGGCAGGTATGATGCCTCCCCTAACACATGACCTAGAAGGAGCAATAGAGTAACCCAATATCAGGGTTTTCAGGTTTCCCCACAGAGTGGATGAGGAAGGGGGAACAGAGGGAACATCAGAATAAGAGGAAGACAAGATGGAAGTGGGGTGAAAAGAAAAGAAAAGATTGATGAGAAAGGCAGGGGCATTTTCAGGAAACAAGGCATCAACAAACAACTGAGCCACCTCCCAATGCCTACCTGCATGCCCACTCCAGACCATGAGATATCACAACAGGGAACAACATCAGACCAGCAACTACCAGTATTCAGGCAGGGAGAACCAGCATCCCAGAGGGAGAAGATGGAGGAATTACAGAAAATAATTAACTTATCCAATAGACAATTGACTGAAATGGAACTCAATGTACTTAATAGAATCCTTTCTTTTGCACCAAACACAGGTGCTAATAAATTTGAAACCTTTGTAGAACTACAAAGACTGTGTCATAACCTAAGTTTGAAATCTTATTTCCATAAACTAAATGACCAGAATCAACAGACTGAAAGAGAGTCCTTAACTGTCTCCCACGAGATGGGACTTGAACCTACTACTCCTAAGAATAGACAGTTCAGAGGTTCCCTCAGTATTTCAACCAGTGCCTAGTGCAGCCATTTCCACCTTTCAGAGGGGCGTGTGAAGTCAATTGGAGGAACTCTTTAACAATCTACCACATAGAGGATAAAACAGTCTGTCCAAAATAGAGAGACAAGCACTGGAACAACTTAAGAGAGACACATCTACAGTATAGTGATTAAGCAAGCTGACAAGTGAGTGATGATTGTCATTCAGAACACAGCCAATTATGACTATGGAGTAAATCATCAATTATCAAATACAGCCTTTTATCAACATCTTGAAAAAAGCCCCCAAAGTGTTTTTTAAACACCAGATAGATGACTTTCTTTTAGAGGCTTTGAACAAACAGTGGATAGATGAGGATATAAGAAAGTTCCTTATAGTAAATTGTCCCATCATACCCACATTCTACTGTTTGGCAAACGTGCATAAAACATACAAATCCCCCCCCCCCCACAGGCAGATCCATAATAAGTGGGGCTGGTTCCCTCACTGAACCCTGTCCCGGAATACAGTATAGACTTTCACTAAGATCATTTGTTACAAACTTGAGGTCATTTATTAAAAATACAATCAACATGTTAAACATCCTAAAAGACACAGAAATAGGGGAATATTATTTTTTTGTTACCATAGATGTTGAGGCATTATATTCTAATTTTAATCAACAGGAGGATTTAGAATGTTTAGCATTTTTTCTGAATTCTTGAGGGGCAGAGGAACAACGTGCACTGAATTACTGGTAAAATGTGTTGATTTTGTACTTAAAAATATGCCTTTACCTTTCTGAATGATTTCTACTTACAGATCAGAGACACAACTATGGGGGCAACCTTTGCCCCAGCATTGCTAACCTCTACATAGGGAAATGGGAGAATACTGGGGTAAGAAATCCAGATGTAAACCCATTTTATTGGAATATAGGAATTTATAAACTTTTTATTGATGAAATGTTTTTGATCTGTAATAGTAGTATTGAAGAATATGAGGAATTTGTTGATTATTTATATGCATCTAACCCTAATTTGCATTTTTCCTATGAAATCATTAAAGACCGTGTTTGTTCCCTTGATCTGTGTATTTCAAAAGGAGTGAATGGTAATATTGATACAACTATCTATAGAAAGTCAGGTGACAGAAATACTTTAGTTTTATCTTCTAGCTGCCACCCGAAACATATCACACAGAACATTCCAAAAGGGCAGTTTTTAAGATTAAAAAGAAATTGTAGCACTGAAGAATACTTTGAGAGGGCAGCAAAAGACCTCAAAATCAGATTTGTAGAGAGGGGCTACTCTAGGAACTGTATATATGAGTCCTATTTGTAGGTTAAACAGATGTTAAGAGATGAAGTATTGATACCTAAATAACAGGAGAAAAAAAGACAGTGTTGAACTTAACTTTACAACCTCATTTTTGGCTCATGCCAGTAAAGTAGCAGACATTGTGAAAAGTAATTGGAACATTTTGCAGGGAGACCCACGTCTTGTGAACCAATGTAAAAACCCTCCCTGGGTCCCTTTCAGATGGGGCTGAAAACATAAAAGACATTTTAGTTCATAGCAGACAAGCACCACCAACAACAAAAACATGGTTACAATCAAGTATGGGTTGTTTAAAATGTCAAAGGTGTATGTACTGTAGTAGGATTGTCTCTAGTAAAAATTTTCCAAATCAGCATACAGACAAAGTGTATGAGATCAAGCAATTGGTCACATGTGACACCATAGGAGTGATCTAGAAGGCTGACTGTAGTCTTGGTGTTGTTTACATAAGAAAAACAAAAAGAAACCTCAGGTCCAGAGTTGGAGAACATTGTAGAGTAATCAATAAGGGCGATCCAAGATATGCTATAGCACAACATGTTGCTTAGAATGGTAACAATTTGGAATATACTTTTTCTTTCAGAGGGTTAGAGAGAGTGTTCAGACACCTAAGAAGTGGTGTCCACAATAATCATGTATTAGAGAGAGAAGGTTATGGATCTTTACCATTGGTGCTTACAAACACCCAGGCTTAAATGATATGTTTGATTTAACATCATTCCTTAAGAAAAAGAGAATCTTACAGGATGTTAAGTGAATATTAATGCCTTTTGACATTCAGTCGTGATTTGAATTTTTTATAAAGATATAATAGACATTAGAATAGTGAGACTTTAAAAGCTGATACTAATGGATGAATTCTCTATTTTTTTTTTGCAGAGCTAAAGCACTCATACCTGTGTGTGTGTGTCTCTCTCTCTCTCTGCCCTTCTCTCCCTCTCCCAGGCCACCTCTCTGTCCCTGTCCCTCTGTGTGTGGCCTTTGTCTGTCTGTGCCTCTGTCTGTCTCTCTCTCTGTCTCTCACTTTCACTCTCACCCCTAGCGCAAGTGCTGTCTGTGTGTTTGCGCCCTGTATTTATAGGACCAAGTCTGCTCAGAGCAACTTTGATTTCCTCCACACTTGCGCCATGGATTTCCAGTTGAATATGCCACTGTGCTGGATATTCATGGGAATGCTCCCTGCTCTTGCACCTACATTCATTATAGTTTCACATTGGCACAATGGATTTTTCTCTGCGCACTAGCTCCGACTGAATATGGCTCCTTGGCGCAATTCCGCACTTGCACCGGTGTGACTTAGTTGCTCTGAATATCTGGGCCCTGATTTTTTTGTGAGAATGCATTACATGGAAGTTCTTAATGTAGGTTATATGCTGGTATTGTGAATGCCTGGTTATGTTCCGGGCATGTTAACAATTAGAAACCAGACATGTTTTATTAATGTGACACTTATACAAAGCTAACTGCAAGCCACTTGATATTTGAATGCATATTGCTGTCCAAAGCATACTAACATACTAAAACGCCAGCAGAATAGGCCTAACGGTCTTTCGTGTCTGCTTGTTTGGTCAGCCCCTACCCTGGGAGCTGACCTTGCTACCCCCCCTCGCCTTCTCTGGCTTCTCCCTTCCCAGTTCCGGATATTCTCACTGCACTGGATTTTGCTTCCAGAACCCTTTCCCTGTACCTGTCCCAAGCAAGAGAAAGATGGTTGCTCCCCATTTAGAAGAACATGCTGCCAGGCCAAAATAGAAATAACTCATTGCAATGTATGTTATTTTGTGAGGTCCCAAGCAATATATTTGCCATGGCATCTTTTCCACATATTAGGCCTGATTCCCAAAGCTTCTGGCACAATGAATTGCGCAAAGTGCCCTTTGTGCCAAATAATGCACTGGGAGTGATTCTCAATGGCAACTTGCATCAACCGCCAGCTGCCTGCCCCAAATAGGGTTGTGCTGCCTGTGCACCACAAAATGGTCTGCAACATGGTGCTAGGGGCATGAGGCAGATGTAAGCTGCCACATTCCCAAAAGTGGGATTCTCAGAACTGTCCTAGAGGGAGAAATTCTAAGTACCATTATACCAGCCATGGCTGGTCTAAGGAAACTTAGTAATTTCTGCTCTGGGAGAGTTGACCTATTTGCAAAAATGTGCCATGGTATCCTCTTCCCAACCCTGATCCCCTGTTATAATAAAGAAGGATCCATGGTGGTCTAGCAGACCCTTCCCCAATGTTTCTGCAAAATAAGTATGTAGTATAATTCCCTGGTGCTCCGTTGGACTCCCCCAATTCCCGATGCCTGATCCCTGATCCCCGATTACCCCTGTATAATTAAAGATTAAAATAAACCTTTTTCCCAGTGGACTAGCGAACCCCCTTCCATGATGTTCACAAGATATGAATATATATTATAATTCCCTGTTGGACTAGTGGACCCCCCTCCCTGATGTCCCCAAAACATATGTATGTAGTATAATTCCTTGGTGGACTAGTGGACACGCATTGCTGGTCCCCAATTCCCCCAAGAAATAATAATATATTATAATTCCCTGCTGTGCTAGTGGACCCTCCCAATCCCTGTGGTCCCAATAAATATTTATGTACATAGTCAATACATGCTCACTGTCAATCAGTGAGTGCATATTGAATACAGAACAGCTCTTCATGAGATCTCAGTGGCTGGCTGTGGTGGTGAGCAGTGGGTTGTGCCATTCAGCAGCTGGATTTGGAGATGGGAAGAGGGGTGGTGGAACATTTCTGGATGGGGTGTGGAGTGTGGTCCACTATACCACCAATGATGAGATAATACAACATAATGGGGGATCGGGACTTGGGGGCTGCTAGATCACCAGAGAATTATAATACATAATTATTTGTTGGGGACATTAGGGAATCATGGGGTCCGCTAGTCTACCTAGGAAGCATAATAAATAATTATTTCTTGGGGACATTGGGGATCCAGGAGGGGGGTCCGCTAATCCACTAGGGAATTATAATATATAATTGTCATTGGGATTTTCCCCTTGGAAATGAATACACCAAGCATAATGTGTTTGGGTGCTCAATTGGAAACAATTTTATTTATTCATCTCCTTTATCACATTTCACACACCCATATTGTGGCAATTCAAACTATTCATATTTACTAATTCCTTATAACAGTTCAAGTCTGTTTTGTCCATTTTTGTTCTTGACCTTTTCCTTTATTCGCAAATTCTTCTCGGGGTCCAAGAGCTTGACCTGACACCATCTTCCACTTCTTATTCTTCTTCTTTTGTTTCACTGGGGTTGGATGCCACCAACCTAATCCACAGCATACCTTCTGCTCAGCCCTCTGACTATACTGCAGCCATGGCCAGATGACAATGACCCAGCCCATGTCTGATTACCTCCCACCTGTCCCCCCTGGTGCTCCCTCCTACCTCCCTCCCTTTTGCCCCTCTCCCTCACCTCCCCTTCCCCTACCTCCTAAGTAGTTGCCCTCTTACTGGCTACCCATCTGGGATTTGTTAGTCCCTCTTTTCACCCTGTAATTGCCCTCTGTTGGCAGTTCCAATGATCCCATCACTTCTACCCGCTCTTGCCATCTTTCTTCAACCCTTATTGTGTCAGTGTGGCTGAGCTGGTAGCACATCTGCCTCTGGACCAGAAGGTCATGGGTTCTCATCTCACACCAGGATTGGACTCATATCTACAAATGATTTGACCCAAGAGTAGTATTAGAGGGGTGCTGTACTGTTGGGGTGTGCCATCCTTCAGATGAGATGTTAAACCTAGGTCCATGCTACCCATCCTGGCACTGTCCTGGTGGGTGTGGAGGTGGAAGTAAAAGAAACCAAGGTATTCTTTGCTAAGAGTAGGGGGAATTCCTGAAGTATTGGTCAATATTCCTTTTCCCATAAAATTGGTTCATGCAATTGTCCAGGCTGAGTGTGTGGGTGTTGATGTACAATATGGCCACCACTACACATTTAGTCACTTCATTACCAGTCTAGCATTGATTTTAAAATGCTTTGGGATACACTGTGTATGAAAAGCATTATTTAAATGCTTCTTCTTCTTTTTATTATTTTTACCATGCCTTGCCGCCCTCAACTAGTGGCCCTGCCCCTTCTGGATCTTTACCTATCCATTATCCCCTCTCTCTCTCTTTTTTTTTTTTTACAATGCCAGATTCTTTGAGTGGGCTAATTTCAAATCATAGCAAAGGAAAGGAGCTGCCTTCTCTTGCATCCCATTTTATAGTCCTCCTAACACCCCCCTCAGTCCACCCCTATCAATCGCAAACCCCCTCCCCTAATACCCACTCCTAATCCCCCTCCCCATCCTTCCTAAACTTTCTGACCCCCACCCCCTAGCCAGTTCCCTTGCCATTACCATTAGAAAACCCCTGACAATTAAGGCAGCCCTATATAGGGCAACCCCATTTATTTTTTGGGGTCATCGGGGAGGTGGGGTCAGCTAGTCCACTGGGGAAGGGGTATATTTTAATGCTTAATTATGTGGGGGTAATTGGGGATCAGGGATCAAGGGTCCACTTGACCACCAGAGTATTATAATAATTACTATTTCTAGGCAACATTGAGGCTGAGGCAGTCCACTAGACCACAAGGAACAGCTTCAATTGTACTAAAGGGGGATCAGGGGTGGGTGGCCGGGGGTGTCCTAGATTGGTGCACAGCAACTCCACAGCTTTCAGAAGCTCTCCAGATGATTCACAGGTTTGGCGCATGGCCTGGGGTGCTGCAAGCCAAGGAACTTTGCCGCCAGGACCCTGCCCAATAGAGAATCAGGTGCAGGGTCCCTAGTGCACCTAGTATTGATGCAAGCTGCAATTTGCCACAGCTTGCATCATTCTAAAGTCTCTTTGAGAATTGCGCCCATTGCATTTTGTACATTATGGCTGGATCTGTTTTTTTGCATGTATTGAACTTTGTACATTATAGTTGGATCTTTTTTTCCCTATTTGCATTTAAATGTGAGTTTTGACCAGAATTTAATTTTAACTTGTACATATATATATATATATATATATATATATATATATATATATATATATATATATATATATATATATATATATATATATATATATATATATAGTATGTGATAAAATAATGTTGTTGTACATAGATACTCAAATAAACCTTGAATCTTTTAAAAAAAAAATTGAAAAAGTGAGAAGTACTCGTTTACAATGGTCTCTCATTAAGGCAATACTTCTAATGTCAAATAAAATGTTACAGATGTAAACAGTGCTAGATAAAGTGTTAAAATCACAAAGCATTGTTTGTTTAAATAGGTATAACAAAGTTTCAAGTGCTAGGCAAGAGCCAGTGCAGGAGGAATAGCTACTGAGGCTGGCAGTTCGTGCTACCCATGTTATACCTGTGGAATGATGGCAGCTAGGTTTATGCCTAGAGAAAACTGAAAACAACTATTCTATGATGTCTGCACTGGAGGGCAAGGGGAAATTCACCAAGCAAAGAGATTATCAGAGGGAGTTTCATGCACTTTGGCATCTGTCACTAAATGCAATTAACCCACTAGTCATAGTTATGTACAGGACTATCAGCTTGACTGATCCTGTAGAACAGAAGGATCTAGGACAGGACCAGTGAGTAAGCACTGAGTGCAAATAAAAGGGGACAATGCCTTTGACATGCCTAAGGGAAAACTGGATGGTGCAGTTCCTTCCTGTCCACCAGGGACAGTCAGTTTAATGTGTTGTAGAGCTTACAATGATAAGTGTCATAAGGGTAGTCTAGTATCAGCTTGGCTAGCCTGTTGTAAAGAACATATCATTTGGACAGTCTGGACTTGGAGGTGTCACCGAGGAAAATGTATATAGTCAAAAGTGGAGAGTATCATTGAATTTATTATTATCTCTCTGCAGTCCTGGGGCAGCAAGGATTTGTTCAGAACAGAAAGTAAATCTGTGGGCCAAGGTTTGTAATTACTTTCTAGACATGGCTATTCCTTGAGAGGAATGAGTCCAGCCAGAAGCCCAAATACAGTTCTTGTATTCACTATCAACCTCCAGAGGGCTCAGCCATGGGGAAACCCCAAATACCATACTTTGTTTTTTTCCAACATTTAAAGAGAGTTTTGAATCAAGGAGAAAGACTTGCAAGTTATGAAATCCCTTTTGGAGTGCAGTCTGCACAGCGGGGATGTTGGCTTCAAAGGCATAGAGCACAGTATCATCCAAGTACAGCTAGTAGTTCACATCTCTGACATGCTGAACTAGGTCTTTAACATACTGTACACAGTAAGAGAACAGTAAAAGGCCAAATACTGAGGCTGATGGTGCACCTTTAATGACTGGGAGGGTGTCAAACTCAGTATCATGTATCCTGATGCTCTGGGGTTTGTTAGATAACTGCCTAATCAGCTGACTGCCTCTGAGCTCAGATGCTGCTCAGCTAGTCTAGTCACTAGAATTCTATGGTATAGTGTGTTGAAGGCCTTTGAATGGTCAATGAAGATGGTGCCAACATATTTTTTATGAGAGTTTGGCAACCCCTACTTTACAGCTCATTGCTGTAAACATTAAGAACATGTTGTTTTTCCTATATTACAGAGAGGATGTTTTAAGAAGGCAGTGCTGTCCAATACATAAGGCAGAGAACTGAAAGCTAGGGGATTAGTGGGCTTCATTTTAATGAATGTGTACAGGGAACACAGATTCTAAATTAAATTGTGCATGTGCAAATACATTTCCATATATTTAACTGTACTGTGTGCATCTACTGAGCATGTGCGGAAATGAGGTGAATAACAATAGTAGTTTAC
Source organism: Neoceratodus forsteri (assembly GCA_016271365.2). Classification (NCBI taxonomy): domain Eukaryota; kingdom Metazoa; phylum Chordata; order Ceratodontiformes; family Ceratodontidae; genus Neoceratodus; species Neoceratodus forsteri. Next base: position 1,148,353,974 of record CM057452.1, on the reverse strand, counting down.
TCACCCGATAAAGGTGATTATGTTAGAGTATATCCATGGAATTCTAAATCATTGCATACTGGGTTGTTATGCTCACCTGATAGGCTGCAGATGCACATGTGAACTAGGATCTAATTCCTTTTTTTCCACCTAAACCCCTGTAGCCCCTGAGGTCACCAGTACAGATATTTCCCAAGCTGTATCAATTAGCATTACTGTAATAAATTAGCAGACTCTAAATGGTCACCTTAAACATATATAATTGTGACAGGTTTTAATAAGCAATTCTACTCATGAGATTATTGTGGAGTAGTACTGTGAGTGCTACAAGTTTTCCCAGTGACAACATGTTTATTTATTTCTTTCTTCAGGAACTTTTTCAAAGGATCCACATCAACAAAAAACAGGAGAGTACATTGTAAAAGATTACAGTTACGGAGTTACATAGACATAGGCACAGCAATGGAACAATACAGAAAACATCAAACAAGTAACATTTGGATAACTTAATAGACTTTGAGTTTCAGAATCCATCTAGGTACTAGGATAAGGCAGCCATGCATATAGCCTTTATCGAGGTAGCAGTCTGCTAGGGGGGAGAAGATAAAGAAGGGGGGTATAGGACCTGAGTAGGCACAGAAAGGGTGGAGATCAGTGTTTGGTGTTGAGGTAGTCAAGTAGGGGCAGCAGGGTGAAACCGGGGGGGGGAGCGGGAAAGATGTGGTGTTAGGAGGTGAGGGTACTCAAGGAAGAAGGAAGGAGTAGTGAAAGAGTAGCAAGGACTGAAAGAGTAGCAGTGGGCCATAGAGAGGAGCTATCAGAGGTAATAAGTGTAATTAGAATTGTGTAGAAGTGAGATTCAAGAGTCAGGGAAAAGCATTTCCACAACATGCAGTACCATATTGTTTCCAGGAGAGTGTGAGGAGTAGTGTAGGTTTGAGCAGGAGTTGGAGATCAATTCGCTGTCCTACAAGCACATGATCTAGTTATGGTAAGGTGGCGTTTCATTTCAGCTTTGAAGGTGGGGGGGCTGATATTGTTGAGTATCTGTGCTGGGACCTCATTTAACCAAAGTGGAGCACTATATGTGAAAAACCATTGTCCAAGAGTGGTCCATTTTAAGATTACATTCAGAGGATACCCTGCCATGACCCTAGTCTGATAACTAGATTGACTCATTTGCAACATATCTTTAATGCAGGGGGGTGCTTGTCATAGAAGTATTTTTTTTGCCCAGGAGACGTGTCTTTATCCTATTACTCAGGCTTAGCCAATTGATTTGCTCTTAAAGCATACAGAATGTGTTAGGTTATCAGCACCTAGAGTGAGTCTACAAGCCTTGTTAAGAGCCATAACTACTCGCTTAAGTACAGTGTCAGAGGCGCACCATAAACGACCAGGCCATAATCAAATATTGACAGAATTGAGCTAGAAACAGAAAGTCAGAGGGCAGAGAGCATTAGGTATTGCTTGCGTCTGTAAAGGATCCCCAACTTGGTGTTAACCACTTTTACCACCTGGTCTATATGCTGTGTGAAGGAGAGGGTATCATCAATTATGACCATAAGGTACTTGAATGAGTGCACTTGTTCAAGGAGGGGCTGCCTTATTGTTGATAATAGACAGCAGCAGGTACATTTTCTTATGCTGGTGGCTTGATATCAGCATGGTTTTTGTTTTCTTATAATTAAGTAGCAGTTTCTGTGAGATGAACCAATCTTCCAGCTGGTAAAAGGTGACTGTAACTCATTTTGTAGTTGGTCAAGTTGGGAGCTACTACTAAGGATGACCGTGTCATCTGCATACAGAGTTATTTTGCTTAAGCAAGCCTCTGGAAGGTCATTCAGGAATAAACTGAAAAGTAGAGGTCCCAGGATGGATCCCTGTGGAACACCAAGTGTGACTTCCATAGCACTAGAGGTAGTTGCCCCTATTTTGATACTCTGGGACCTGATTGAAAGGTAGTCCTAGAAGCAATGGACTGGGTTAGTGGCCAACCCCAAGGAAAGCAGCTGCTCAAGCAGGATAGGGTGGTTGACAGTGTCGAAGGCCTTAGTGAGATCCATGAATATGAATCCCACTAACTTGCCACCATCCAATGCCTTATGGATATAGTCAGTAAATTTAACTAAGGCAGTAGCTGTGCTGTGGCTCTCCCAGAAGCCATATTGCTGGGGACATTGTAAATCGTATTTCAGGAGGTACGTCATGATCTGATTGGCTGTAACCCTCTCCAATGCTTTTGAGAGGGGGGATAGTATTGAAATGAGCTGGTAATTGGCAAAGCAGGACTGATCCCCACTTTTGAGTACAGCAGTCACCAGTGCCAGCTTCCAGACAGATGGGAATTTTGCCAAGGCAAGTGATTTATTGAAAATGTTGATGATGAGGATCATAACGTTGTCAAGAGCAACTGCCACCAGTTTCATATCAATTTTTTTACTGCCAAGCCTTGTTTTTCCTAGGACATTTTGTACCTATGTTCTGGCCTCCTTGACACTGATACATTTGAAATAGACGTTTGGTTGTTAATAGTCAGTTCTCGGGGTATGCAGGGATGGTTCAGTTAACTTGAGGTAGCCGGGGGGGGGAGTACAGAGCTTAGATCTGAGAATGCTGCATCAAAGGATTCTGCGATGGTATGTGGGTCTAAGAAGGAGGTGCCATTAATGTTTAGCATTATGGGGTGTTTCCTGTCTTCTTTCCTGAGGAAGTCTTTTATATTCTCTCAGAATCTCTTCCCATTCCTCCAGTTCCCATCCATCTTTTTTTTTATATAGAATTTTGCTTTTGCAAGCCTAGTAAGGTCCATGCACCAATTTCTAGTTGCCCTGTAGTTCTGATAATCAACATGATTGCCAAGTTCCTAGTCCTGCTCCACAGGTTGTCCTTGTCCCTCATCAACTCTAGGAGGTATCGAGTAATCCACCCATTAGAGGATCCTCTGATTTTTCTTTTCCTGACAGGGGATAAATGTTGCAGATATCATTAAATTTATCCATGAAGTATTTCATAGTAAGGTCAATATCCTGATGCTCATCGAGAGTGGACCAATCTACCAGGGGTAGGGCTGCTTTAAATGCTTCTAGTTGCCCTCTCTTGATAACTCTGCTTTCAATGGTAGAGGGTGGATCTTTTTTATATTTGTTGAGCCATCTACAAACTACCAAGGAATGGTCACTAATGGAGTCAGAGTGTACTGCAACATTAGAGATCCTGGAGGGACAGCTGGACAGGATCCAATTCAAGACAGTACTATTACCACTTTTATAGTTTATTCTGGTGTGTTCAGTTACCATCTGCATGAGGTATACACTAGGAACCAGGTCCTTTAAGGGATCGGAATCCTTGCTGAGCCAATTAATGTTGAAGTCACCAGTGATGATGGCTTCACTATTCCTTTCAATTTTTGAGATTGCCCCCATAACTAAAACACATTCCAGCTTGGCCTTTCCAGGAGGCAGGTAGGCTGAGGCAATAGTGAGAGACGTGTTGTGTCTGCCTATAAGAGTTTAACTGCAAGCAGTCCATGGTCCCCAGAGGCACCAGTCATAGGCAGAACACTCCCTTGAATAGATTCCTTAACATAAATGAGGCAGCTCCAATCCATTTTGCCTGCTCTATCAAGTCTAAAGGTTCTGTATTCTTGTAGTTGTGATCGCAAATTCTCTCACTGTAAGTATTACCTGAGCAACCACTCCCGTCGTCACGGGGCAAAAACCACACCACTGGGTTTTGTCTTAATGTCGCTTTATTTGATCAAACCTTACACATGCATGCGGGAGATTCTGCAAAGGAGAAAGCTCTCTGATTACAATTTACAGCAGCTTTTTATAAGCTAGATTTTGCACTTCTTATCTTGAAAAAATACCAACATTTCAGTATAAGCCAATCATAAGACAGCATAATAAGTTTTCAACAATGTAACAGAAAAACAAGTTGATATGTATGAGGTACTTTTCCACTGCTTATTCCATTTCTTTCCCAATACTTCTTGATACATATGCCTGGGTCAATCTGACCTGAGTGAAACAATGAGTTTCACTCACACCATAGCAACGTACAGCTTGCCTTCAATGCCTCAACGTGCTGTTATCTTATATTTTGTCCGAGCCTGTTATTCAGGCTGGTACAACAGTTCTGCCAGTTTTATCTTGCTTTCTGTTTCTACAAATGTACCTCAAGTAACTTCAATAACATTCTATAACCCTGTAGAAAACATGAACTCAGAAATTTCTACTACATTCATTATGACTTTGTTACAGCATGGCTTTCAAAGCAAGCATAGCTTCAAGGCATATAATAGCAAATATAGCTTTAGGATATATAAAAATTCCCTCACACTCTCCCCCCTTTTGATACTATGTATCAACTGACCGATCCCTTTTCACTTTTTCTCACTTTATATTTTGGTCACAATCTGGCTCGTTTTGTAATGGAAACACCCCCTCCAGTTTAATGGGGTCCTTTTGTTTGGGTTGTAGCAAGGGGGCAGGTGGGTGGCATCCTGTGACACCATTGTGTTGCACAGGCATCGTAGGAGAAGTTTGATTAGGACAGTCAGTAGCCAGAGTGCCAATATGACCACTTACAAGTACTGTCACCCAATGGAGAAGAGTAGCACCCCAGTCACCAACTATGCTTGTAAGCCATGACCATGGGTTCCATATTTATGTGTAGCAAGCTTAGAAAAAAATGCAAGGCTGGAATTTCCCAAGAAACTATGACAGCATAGCCTGGACACCTGTACATTAATACATTTTCATAATTAAAGTTTTTTATACATGTTGTAGCTTCAATTTCTGAGACAACCCGTAATCAAATTTTTTGGTTACGAGATGTACCTGACATTTTGCCAAGACAGGGGAGTTATTCTCACCCTTGGAGGGGAAAACAAATGGTGACAGAATAGTATATTTATTTTAAATAACTTTTGTTTTGGGAGCCAGAAAGCATATGAGAGAAGTAACTAGCTTGCTACAAATGTCAAAGTAACCTTGTACCAGCAACTAAATGAGGTATCTCATTATTTCTTATCAGTTTTCTGTTAAACATATTTTGGTTTTTAACACAAGATAATTATATGATGAGAAACTTTTAACAGTCAAGGCTAAACACAGCTGTGTGCATATCTCGGCCACAGCCTCATCTTATGCTTTCAGCTATTTTTTTTTCATTGCATAGAATTTTACAATTAACCCTTTTAAAGTCTTACACGCACACATATTAAGTGACATGGTGGTATTTAGCCACTTGCAGCCTTTGCTACTAGATATACTAATTTACATGTTGGCATCATTTAGTCATTTACTAACCATTTTTACCTTTTATTAGCCCTTTAGCAATCTACACTAGCCATTTTACACCTTTCTATTTCCTCAATCTTTTGGTTAGCCAACTACATATTGTTGATAAAAGTTTGGTCACTGATTACTAAAACCTTGGCCACTTACCACTTTTAATATTTTCCACCCTGAAGATAGGAGGCCCCTGAGGGACTCGAACATTCACAAAAATTGAACATAAATGTAAAGATATTAGTTAATAACTGAAGGTTAAAAAAAAAACTAAACATTTCTACTTTTAGACTGTTAGACTAGGTGAATAGGTATATGATTTAAAACTGGTTGCCAGCATACAGATAGTCAAGGCATTTATAAAAAGCATCCTGTTTTGGAGTTGGTACAGGGTGGTTACAGACGGAACACAAATCGTGAGTTTGTAAACATAATACAGAATTGAGGGATGTCAACCACAATTGAAATATGTGAAAAAATGCTAACATGTGACACCACATATAACACAATATAACATAACAATTTTGTTGATGAAAAAGAGTTCATGAAATCCACTTTGAGAGTGAATAAGGTAGATGCTACCTTGTGTTGAGGTGTGGCACACCCTTGGAGCTTTATTGAAGAATCTGTTGATAATGTCTCTTGACAGATAAGTCCTTATAAAACATAGTAGTCCATGAAATTAACAGTTCATAAGTTTATATAAGTAGCCACAGGTTGGTGTAGTTACAGTACAGGTGAAATGTCATTTGCAGAATGGTGGTAACCCCACAAGGCATATGGGGCAATGCAGACAGTAATTTAAAAACAAAACACCAGCATAGTAGAAAAGTCAGTGTTCATTTTGCTGGCTGCTGGATGGTTGATTAGCAGACACACTGGCCAGGGGTGCATTGAGTCCTTTTAATGGAGTAGCCACACACACACACTGGCATGGCATTTGTTTTGTGGTAGTTGATTACACCCCAGCATAAAGATTAACAGTCCATAAAAAGGTAACAATTGACAATAAACCATTAAGAACACAGTCCATAACAGAGCAATAGGGTTGTAGAAAGTACCAGCCATGTTTGTAACAAGCAGCAGAGAAGAAAATGGATGTATTGCTTGAAGGTCAATTGAAGAAGAATCTTCTTGCCGAAGTTAGGGGATTGCCCCTTACCCAGACTTAACTTCATAGTAAGCAGAAACAATAAGCTTGATTGCAGAGTCTGAACTGACTGGACCGTTTTCAGTTGATTTAAAGTTCTACAAATAGGTGTAATTTTGCTGAAAACATTACACTTGCAGAAGTAATAATAACTGGATTTATGCAATAGTCCTTATAAGGAACCAGTCAGGCACAAAGATGGTGATAACATCAAAACTGTGGCAGTTGTTTTTCTTTTTTAAGGAAAAAGATGAAGGTCTTAGCAACTTAGATGAAAGTATTACTGCTGTTGAACGTGGAGATCTTATGTGTGCCACACCGTGGAAACCTGCAAACTTGCAAAGTGTGTTAGACACTGAATTAAAAAACACATAAATAACAATCTTGTAAACCATTGGCTTTTTGTTTTGTAAAGAGTGGTGTGACAGAGCCTAAATTCTGGCAATTGGAAAGAGAAAAATAAAAATGGGACATCAATCACACACCTGGGGGTGCAGGCTGAGGTTCAATTATACCATTTGACCATCTGTAAATCATGACAATGTTATGGTTACACCCTGCTTTTAAATCACAGAAGCAGTTATGACAGTGATGAACATTATTTCCCTGTCTGTTGCAAGCAGGCCTGACTGAGACCTGAGTTATAAAATCTTGTAATGTTACAATAACACGCTTCAAACATATAGTTCATAGCAATATGCCTGTTACACAATGCAATTAGTGGGACAAATACATATGTTGTTGGCCTATGCCAATTTAATAACAGTGCCTATTGCACCTGTGACAAGTGAAAAGGTCTACCTTCTTTACCCTGTATAGTGAAATACTCCAAAGTACTGAGTGTGGTAAGGCTTGAAGCATAGGTTTGGAGTACAATCTAAATTCTGCATATTATAATTGTTAAAATTTAAAATGACAAAACCTGCATAGAGTGCACTTATTCTTCAGGGGTACCTGTGAGTAATAAGACAAATGGAGCATTAATTTTACTTTTGGTTTTGCTTTGGAACATATTGTAGTGGTGGATCAGCAATGCTGGCCCCAGTATTTAGGTCTGGTTATGAGCATTAAAAACTTTATACATGTGGAGCGCTTTTCTGAATACACACATGATACAGTGTAGCAAGATGTATATTAAAACATTATAACATAAACGTGAAACATACGCATGTTTGTAATAGAACAATTTCAGTATTGAGCATAATGCATAAAATACATTTTAAACAACACATATAGACTGTAAACTTAGCTTAGAGTCCAGAAATGTTAGAGTACTGTGAATTTACTGGTTGAAAAAAAATGCATTCATTGCTGTAAGGCTATGACAAAAGTTGTTTTACATTTGTTTTGACTTGATAAGAAAGCTGAAAAGACAATCAAAAGAATGAATATGTGTGGACATACATACACAACTCTACCCTCCAGCGTAACTGATTACTTGCTGAGGGCAGAAACCCTTGTACCAATAATAGGTGTGAGATTTAACTGTTTGCACTAGAAAAAAACAGAAGGGCTTGGGCTGGGTTATGCTGTTAAAATACCTTGGGTCTTTTTTAAAACCTGTAAATAAGAAACAATTATTGGCAAATATGCATTTTCTTTATTTACCCCTTTGGGGAACAGTGATGTACCTTGCAACCGTTGTGGGTATTACACTGGAAGGGAGGAAGGATAGCTAACCCCCTCCCTCCAAGCTCCTACTGGTGGAAGAGACAGCTCGAGGTGGAAGAGACAGCTCGAATACTGTAGCAATAAAAAGGTTAGCTGTGGATGGTGACATGATCCCACCTACTACACTTTAAATTATAACAAGATAATATTACAATTAGTTTAGTAAGTTTCATACCTTACTATAAAGATGGGAACTTCTTTTCTCTAGAAGAGAGAAGAAACACAGACAAACAACAAAAACAAACACACACCAGTTTAAAATAAAACAAGATTATTTCCATAGGATAAAAAGCCAAAAGCGTCCCTGGGTTCCTTATCCTAAGCATGACAAAATGTCAGCTGAGTTTATAAGATCCGGATTGATGGTAATACTGTACGTACGTATTTTTAGAATGCATTTCAAAAAGACAAAAAAATGATTACACCATGGTCACACATAAAAACCAAAACCATTGTTTTTTAACTGTAGATGGTAAATTCTCAAAAACAGCTGTAATAGTCCTTTTTCAAAAGTGTACTGCATATATATAATAAAAATATGGGGAGATGATTGGGAGATGATGAATAATTCTCCCCTTCCAGCTGGAGTATTGCCTGTGTTGGTTGCAAGTCAGAAACAGTGAGAAGAGAAGAAAAGTGTGTTCCTTTTTACTTAGAATACTAGTTTTGCAATAAAAATCAAATTACATGGTTCACTCTTGGTGTGTTTCATGAAAACATACATTTTGTGTGAAAAGTTGTGCTTTAGGTATGGAATACACAACAAGTTTGAACTGGTAGTAACATAGAATGTTGAAACACAAGAAGGTCAAATAATGTGCAAAAGGTCACAGTGTGCATGCAAGGGTCGTTCAAACCCAGTTATTTTTGTAGTGTTCTTGAACACTACTAATATTAAAATATCTTTAAATAATAATAGAGCACACAATAAAACTGCTGGCCAAGACAGTACACATACATACACATACACAAAAAGAAATACTTAACACAAAATAAGACTGACATTATTTGACACCAATTTGCTGAGGTAATGCCCATAGTTTCATTAGAAAACTGTATGTGTTTTAGATATATGTGCTGCCTCCCCCTGTCTTGTAACACTGACAATTTTTTCTCTTTTAAACCAACAAATTTATACATATCTCCATGCCAAATCTTTCCAGAACAAAACACTTTTTAAACACATTCTAACTCCTTTAAAATGCAGTACAACACACCATCTGTAAGTGAACACATTTAGTATAACATGGTTACACCTTTTGGCGCATAGCCAAAATATGGCACCCTGCTATTTTGCAAAAAGTTTCTGGTTTTAACTAGAAGTATGATAAAGCCATTTATAGCTGTTAACACATTACATTTTCACCTAGCAGTGGCTTGGCACGTTACTTGCAAACTACAAATCTTTTTGCACATTGCAATATATGACGTCATAACTCTTCACCATCAACACTACCTGCTCCAACCAACAACTACAAACAAAAGTTCTTCACTGACCCTACCTAGGCAGCACAAATGTTCCATTAAAAATAAAACCAATTAAAACAGTCAGCTATGAGGCAAAGAAGCTTCTTCTCTTTTTTTTTACTGTAAAATGTTGTGCACCGAAGACAGTCAATCCTATCTCGCAACCTTGACAACAGAACATAATTACAGAACACAGATATAAGCTAGAAAATATGCACGAGAAAGACGGAGCATTACCTTGTTTAGTATATGTATTACAGAAATAAAACAGACAGACAGACATAAAACAACTTTAAATAAAAAAATTCAGACTTACCCGGTGCCAAGGTATTTTTCTTCTTCTTTTCTGATACACTGGTCCGATTTGAGAAAACCGACTGCAGGTCCTTCATGATAATTTTCAAACGCTGCAGCTATTAACCCTTTCAAAGGTTTTAACCCTTTCAAAGGTTTTCTTTTGGCCATTTTAGTAACCTGCCAAACCAAGTCTTTTTTTAGAGCTCTGGTTTGCAGTTTAAAAACAAAACAAAAAAATCTCTAACAGTACTAGGTTGAGATCCATCTGGTAGAGGTCCCCAGTACTTGGGTTTGGGATCAAATGTTTCAGCCTCTATAGGAGGCAAGGGAACTTGAAATTGATACAGAAAAACTTGAAACTACACAGATAGGCAACATGGGGGGAAGGATTTTCAAATCATCCCATCTGTAGTCACCTACTGTGCGTACATCCACAGTAGTTTATTTTTATTTCTCTAAATGTTGCTTATCTAATGTTACTTAATCAGCCACTACTTTTCTCCTTAAAAGCAGCCTGAACTGTGAAAGCCATCATTGGCTCTAACAGTATGTACTTGCAGCAAGCACAAATTACAAGGGCAAAGGGCAGTGCAGTTGCCCTTGTAATTTGTTTGGTCAAACTTGTCAAACATACATTTTGCCAGTCCAGATAATACTAACTCTGGACCCAGCTATTTTTCCTTGTTTCCCATATTATCTAGGCCTGTCCTTTATAGTGCACACTCACTCCAAGGTATTCTTGTACTTACAGTGATGATGAGTGTCGCCGGCCCCTAGGCGCCATGTCCTGATGGGGTTCCACAAAAATGTCCTTCTTTTTGTCCAAGGGAAACAACCCGATCACGAGGTGACACGGACCGAAGAACTCATCCTGCCGACTACGCCAAAACTGTGATCGCAAATTCTCTAACTGTAAGTATTACCTGAGCAACCACTCCCGTCGTCACGGGCCAAAAACCACACCACTGGGGTTTGTCTTAACGTCGCTTTATTTGATCAAACCTTACACATGCATGTGGGAGATTCTGCAAAGGAGAAAGCTCTCTGATTACAATTTACAGCAGCTTTTTATAAGCTAGATTTTGCACTTCTTATCTTGAAAAAAAAACAACATTTCAGTATAAGCCAATCATAAGACAGCATAATAAGTTTTCAGCAATGTAACAGAAAACAAGTTGATATGTATGAGGTACTTTTCCACTGCTTATTCCATTTCTTTCCCAATACTTCTTGATACATATGCCTGGGTCAATCTGACCTGAGTGAAACAATGAGTTTCACTCACACCATAGCAACGTACAGCTTGCCTTCAATGCCTCAATGTGCTGTTATCTTATATTTTGTCCGAGCCTGTTATTCAGGCTGGTACAACCAGTTCTGCCAGTTTTATCTTGCTTTCTGTTTCTACAAATGTACCTCAAGTAACTTCAATAACATTCTATAACCCTGTAGAAAACATGAACTCAGAAATTTCTACTACATTCATTATGACTTTGTTACAGCATGGCTTTCAAAGCAAGCATAGCTTCAAGGCATATAATAGCAAATATAGCTTTAGGATATATAAAAATTCCCTCACATAGTGCTACAGCATTGTTATTTATTTTGGCAGTAAGCCATGTCTCGGTCAGACAGATGATATTAGGGCAGTGCAGGTGCTTCCAGGCCTGGAACTGAGGTAGTTTTGGAAGCAGGCTACCTATGTTCAGTGCCACAGTCTTTAATCCACAGTCCTTTTTCCCAGCCTGCAACCTAATAGGAGGCAGTCCACGATTCGGGTGCACATCTGTGGAGAGTAAGAGATGCAGTAGTATGGTACTTCTTGCTGTGATGAGGAGGAGCATTTTTGTCTTGCTCCTTTTGTAATTCATTTTGTAGTTGAGGGGATACTGCCTTCTCTTATAAGGAAGAGTGGGCAATTGAGCCAGTACAATGCAACTACTACTGGCTACAACATATTTTTGTGATAAGACAAGGTTGTGATTGACATTCTAAAGTGTGTAAAAGGTAAAATTCCTGACTGTAGTACAGCTGTTGAGGGAAGAGTTGAGATGAGATCTAATACATTTTGTGATAAGAAGTTGAGTTGCTGGTCCACAAGGGGAAAGACACAGAGTGTTAGAAGCAGTGATAAGTAAACCCTTGCCATTTTTATGTGCAGGATTTGGAATAATAGTTGGACTGTTCAAGATCAGAGAGTTGTTAAGAAAAAAAGAGTGTAGAGTTGCTCTAGGATTGGAGATGTCAAGGGGGAACTACTGCATATGACCCAAGTGATGATGAGTCTCCTGCCTCAGTAGTTATTCTCTCTGAGGTCAGAGAAGGCACTACAAATCAGGAAGAGTTTACTGAGTTATAGTGATAGAAGTTAGCAACAGGAGAGAAAAAAGGAGCAGGATTAGCAGGTTAGAGGCTCCCTCTAGTTGCGCAGTCTTATAGCCTACCAATGGTAAATTAGGCACTTTGTCACCTGACCCATGCCAGGCTATAAAAGAAAAGCCAGTTAAGGATGGGGAGCCACCGCACAGCAGTGGCAGGAAGTCCACTATTTATCTCTACTTAGCTGAGCACACCATTAGTTAAACTGAAAATATTAGTTAAACTGAAGACAAAGTTAAAAAATGAGCAAATTTAGAATACTTACAGATTAAATACAGAGTAAAGCACACTGAATGAGAGCTGCCTGACTTTTCAGGGAGAGTGCTACTATATTTACACATAGTAGTTCCTGCCAGATCCCTCTCCTATAGAGGTGGGCAGTGGAGTGCCATGGACATACTCTAACATAATCACCTTTACCAGATGAGTAAACTACCATTATGTTATGAGCATGGCACTCTAAATCATTACATAATGGGGCACTTACTGTTGTGCCTGGGTTATGCCCCCTATTATTCCACATACAGCTCACACTGTATTCCTGATCTATTATACTGTGATACTGCTATTTTGCACTAATATATAGGTTTAGGCATCCATCATATAAGCATGAGTGCCAGTAATGTGCTTTGCTGCTAATATATGCCAATGTTTACATCCTTTATAGGATTAGATCATGAGTGATTATTATACTGCACTATAATGCATTATGTTTGTCTTTTACATATATTCCATATATAATCTACCAAATTACTGATAAGATGACTCTGAGGGATCATCAGTGATTTCTTTATACTATATATATATATATATATATATATATATATATAGTCATATACACTATATATTTATATTCTCATATACACTATATAGTCATATATATTTTCATATAGTCATACGTAGTTGCGGCCAGTCAGCACTTCTCTTTGTCTAAGCAAGCTGACACAAAGAGAAAACCTTTGTTATGTCTTATAAACAGAAAAGGAATGCCATGTGTAGTTTGAACCCATCAGCATTTCTTTTATCAGAGCTATAATGCTAACCGAAGCATATTCTATGTCTCATAAAATACTTATTAGTAATTATGTCTCCTAATTCATTATCCAATACATAATATTTCTTATATCTGTAACTATGAGGTAATCTATGTAGCTATGCTGTTATCTGTAATATATAAATTTGTGTATCATAGCTCCACGAGGAGAGAGAACAAGATCTTGAGAATCTAAGATCCTAGAAATACTGGAGATTATGTACATTCTTCAGGAGAGTGGTAAGTAACCCATCTCCCTTGTGATTTTCTTTGTCACATGCTTGGCATAAGTAGTATAATAAACATTTATTAGTACTCTTGCTTATTTATGAATGTTTCTTGGCAGACTCCGAAGACATAAGAATCTGTATTATTAGTATTATTATTTACCCTACACAATAAGAGTGTTTAGGCAACGTAAAATGGTGACCCTGAATGGGGTCTGGGTGTTTGTCAAAGTTACATTTTAATTTCCTTTGTAAATTAAAACACTGAGTGAAAAATTCCCCAGTAACAAGCAGCTGAGAGTGTCTCCTGTTTAAATCTCTTCAGTCTGTTGTGTGTTCTACAGTGCAGACAAAACAATCATTTAGCAGATATTCAATCTCTGTACAATGAGTTGTTTTATTTTTATTTTTTTTCCCCTCTTCTTTCTCTGTGGGAACACACAGCTGTAAAGGGATCTGATCAGACAGAGAGACTGCTTTCATTTGTGGTTTCAAATACTAATGGGTCTATACTCATCTAGGAGTGCACATACACCAAAGGCTGTTTGTGCCCTTTCATGAACTTTGGTTGCAAAGAAAGTTTTTGATCCACAGACAGCTAAGGGTTTCTTGATTACATGACATGTCTAAAAATATCAGTACTGAGTTGAGGCTGGATGCCTTAACATACCAAACTGCCTACGGTGGTTGGTCTGATTTTGCAGAGGTAGCAGAATCCAGTGGTAGCCCTTACAGGGATATCATTGCCCAGTATAGGGACTTGAACATGGTACCAAAAGAGCTGATCCTAATGGATTATTAAATGTAATGTTGTTTAAATGTGTTGATGCTGTTCTAAATAAACTGTCTGTTTTGGAATCTGAGTATGCTGCTTGCAAGCAGGAGATTAGTCTGAAAAAGGCTTCTCATAAAGAAAGGATAGATGGATTGCAGTCTCAGCTGCAGTATCTTCATCAAGAAAATGAGTTTCTCTTTAATGACAGGGGCAGCCAAGACATGCATGCCTTAAGAAATAATGCTGAAAAGGCAAAACATATTAGAACATTTTTTTTTTCAAATGAATGGTATTCTGGCTAATAACACTGATTCCTTACATTTTGAAATCAAGGAACTTAAGGATAAAAAGTCTGAAGTAATTACAGAAAGAGTTAACGTGCTGGTATTTCAAGACCAGACCTTGATTGAGCATTGTGATTCCTTATGTTTAGATTACAGCAGACTTGAAATTAATGTTTTGAATCTAAATTGTGATACAGCTTCTTTTGCTAACAGGCAAGTTTTACAAGATGAGAATGCCTTTCAATCTGAAAACAAGGCACTTTACAGCATGCTAACTCCTGTATCTGAGTAGTTAGAATGTAGGAGTAAAAAGTCAGATACGGTGAACTTGCACCATCAGCCGAGGGTATTGGCAGGGCATATTACCTTAATGCCCATAGACCTTGTCTCTTCTGTTGTTGAAGAGTTTGATTTTGAACACTCACAGTATGCTGTGAGGTGGACTAGAACAAAGGCTAGCCACTTGTTTTTCTGTGATTCACAAAATGGAGAATTGTCAGAGTCTCAAAATGGTGGACACACATGTCATCAGGTTGCATCCTCATACCATCCCCAAGATGGCCACTCATGGTCATGTGATGATGGTCATAATACAGTAACCCAAGATGCCTATGAGGTAATCCAAAATGGTCAACCACCACATCACGGAGTTGGATCATGCAGTCACAAGGACCTGTGATTGCTGCCATAACCAAACAAAACATACTGGAGGTTTTGGCATGATTAATAATGTTATCAGTAAGGCTATTGTTTCTGAAGGACAGATGATTCTTTAAAAATGATGTTGACGTACTTTCGAATGAGGCTGGTGCCCTACCCATCATGAAATCAATGTCTGATGCTGCAGAAGCTGCTGCTGCTGCTAGCAATGTTCACTATACTAGAATGTCATTGGTTAAGGAAAACATTGCTGTTAACTATGTTAAATGTGAAATCACATCGGTTTTCCATGAGAAGACTGAATGTACTGCTTTTCCTATGCAGTGTGTCAATTTTTTAAGCTGTAACATTAAAAACAATGTTGCTACTGTCCAGCAACCTTCCAGTGGGGAAACCCACTTTACATTTGATGGGGAAGGGGACAACCCTGATTCTGACAGCCCTGTGGCTGTGATATTTTCAGCATCACAAGCCATGTTAGGGGGAGGGTTTCAGGTTTGATTTCTGAACATGGGCTGACAGCTGTTTCAGGACTACTTTCTCCACCCTAATAGCTACTGAACCACAATTCATAGCTGGAGAACTATGTGCAATTTGCACACCACTTTTCTCCACTGTGCAGGCACCCCTGATAGTGCCAGCAAGGCCAGCACATGATGCAGAAACCCTCCACCAGTGACACCTGGATCATTCCATACTGTGGCTGCAATAGCAGGCACAAGCCAGGAACAGTCTGGGTTATTCCCAGCATATGCAATAGCAGACACAAGCCAGGAACAGTCTAAGTTATTCCCAGCACATGCAATACTAGTAACTCCTGGAAAGAAGTTGCAGTGAATCCTGATACTGATATCATTGTCTTTTCTTTCGTGATCACTAACCAAAGTCCCAGCATTGGTTAATCCTAACACAGTTTTAAGGTATATTGAAACTGCTACATCAGATATAGCAATCTCAGCAGTTTTAGTCCAAAAATACAGTGGATACATCAGACCCATTGTTTATGCATCCCAGATGCATCCCCAGTGGAGCTAATATATAACCTTTGTGAAAGGAATCTTTTGGCTAAATACTGGGCAGTGAGTTACTTTGTGTACATCATTGGATATTCACCCATTATGCTGCATTCCAATAATTTTCCAACTAACTTTCTTTTGTCAGACAGAGTAAAAGATGACTCTGCATCCAATGGCAGATTTACACACTGGTCTCTCATTTTACAGGATCATGACATCACTGTCCTTCCTATCAAAACTTCGTCCTTTTTGGCCCATGGCATACAATTTACAGAAGAGACCCATGATTGTTCACTCCAAACCCCTAACCTACCTGTCCCAGGGCCCTTCCTGACAGAACCTCAGAAAGTGTTGAAAGTCACCCCTGTGCCTCATATTTTGACTGATGACTTAGCCACACATACCAATTAGGGTCAGATAACAGAGTTTAGAATTATTTTACATTCTGGTGATGACAGAGTGTGCATGGCTAGTAATTGCATCATTGTATATGTACATAGAAACATAGAAACATAGAAGTTGATGGCAGATAAGGACCACAAGATCCATTCACTTTGCCCATTTCTTTTTCTACCTTATAAATGCGCCATCAACCTTTCCTCTGTCAATGGCCTATCTATTCATACTCATCTGTATTGCTCCATTATGCCTATCCCAAGCATGTTTGAAGCCCTGCACTGTATTCATATTCACCACACATTGAGGTAGGCCATTCCATGCATTCACCACCCTTTCTGTGAAAAAGAACTTCATCACATTACCTCTTAATTGGCCTCTCTCTCTAATCTCATGCTGTGTCTTCTTGCCCTGCTATTTTTCTTATATTGACAATTCACAGGCATTGTTAAAACATGCCTGACAAGAAAAAAAATGTAAAGCAAGGAGGCAAGGAGTCTCATTACCACAAATTTTTATAGATGGTTTAGAGAGCAGGAAAGTCCTTGAGAAAGACACAGCTTGTGTTAAGAAAGGAATAAGGAGATTTTTCCATATGTAACATGATACCAGCACTCCACAAGAGGGTGAAGTTCTGCACGCTTTAAGAAATGGCCTTGATCTAATTACAAAAGTGCTGCAGAAACTGTTTTTTGTTTTTTTTACAGTTTTTGGGTATGCCTCTCTCTGACTGAATTTCTTTGAAAGAAAACAATCTTCCAGAAATACTCTAATAGTACCGCTGTGAAATACAGTGAATTGTTTGTGTACATCACAACGCTAATCTAAACAGTTTATATACAAACTACATTCATAAGGTTCCAGCATATTGTAAACATGAACTTTATGCTCCAAAAGAAGGATCCTCATTTGAGGGCATTGCATAGCTTCCTTAATAAAGGAACTGAGGAATAACTTTCTGAAATAAGCCCTTATACCCCAATTGTATTGTCTTATAAGAAAGTGAAAATGACATTCACCTATCCAGTGATGGCCTACTCATTTGGAACATCACTGCCGTAACACTCATGAAAAGTTATGGGTAGTTTCTGAACACTTGAGGGTAAATTTTATCTACTGTACCAAGTACATGATACTCCAACTGGTGGACACCAGGGAGTCAATAAACCACTAGACAGACTGAAATCCTCTATCTGATGGGCACATATGAGAAATTATATAGAACACTACATAAGTAACTGTCTGATCTGTGAACAGAACAATCCTATACCAGCTAGAAAAATGCATTGTTACCCTGAGGCATTCAGGCCCCTGGAACAACATCACGATTGACTACATTGGCCCTATGCCAACCACCAACAATGGCAATAAATTTGCACTAGTGATCAACTTATTTTCCAAATGGGTTTAATCTATCCCAACACAGAGCAACACAGCCAAAGTGACTGCAAATGTCTTGGTAAATCAGCTATTTATCAGGTGGGGTTTACCCCTAAAGGTAAAATTTTGATTATAGGGATCTGACTTTATAGCCAAAGTAATGCAGGAAATTCTGGATTTGTTATGGGTAAAACACAAGTTTCATATCCCTTGCAACCCATAGTTATCAGGACAGGTGGAATAGGCTAACAGGCAGATCAAAGTTATGTTATCCAAACTTGTTCAGAAAAAAAACAAATGACTGGGATTCATTATTGCCTTTATTCCTTATGTCAATGAGAGAGACACCCTCTGCAGGTACACAGTTTACCCCATTTTGAAATCATGACTGGACTGTCCATGAGACTCCCAGAACATTTACTTCTGGACCTGTGTACTGCCACTGTTGATGGAGCATCAGTAGATAAATATGTTATCTCATACAAGACATCGAAAAGGCACACTTGTTTGCTGCACAATGTATGGGCAAGACCCAACAACAGGTCCTATCCCAGTGTAAACAAATTCATTCCAGCAGTCTATCAAGTTTGACTGCCTCACAATAATAGTCATTGATAAATGGCTACATGTCAATCAAATGAACCTGTTTAAAGGAGATTAACTTACTTTTCCATACCCCAATGGGTGGAATAGTACTAAACTAACTATATTTTTCTTTTCTCTTTCCTTTTAGGTTCAAGGGAGAGAGAAGCTTGCTGTTATGCATATTATTCTTTTTAAAGTATGGGTCTTCTTACAAGCCCAAACTGCACATTGTACTGCAGATAAGAACCAGTGACATACTGTAAACCTAAACAGCTTGTTGAGGCAGAGTACCTCACAAGCCCACATGATCTAATTGTAGCCTATGGAATTCACACTAATATCCTAAAAGGCTTGTTCATCATCCAGCAGGGTAGTGAGGCCCTACTAAATATTATGATCATTGCTTTGGAACAATCCTAGCAGCTAGACTTCATCTAGACCCCTGTTTACATTTTATTGATAATCAGGAATTTTGCATCCAAATTTACATGGCAATAAAAGTCTTTAGACCTTAAAGGTTTTATTCAATGATGCCCCATAATTTGTGTCACCTAATACTGAGTGCCCAAAACAGAACTCTGGCCCACCCAGTGGTCTAATAGCCATTTCTGAACCACGTATCTTAGTTAATAATGTGCAGCTCATGCACAACCCAGTGATTTTAAATCTCACCCTTTAGAACTTGGAATGAATTGTTATATGTTTCACAATAAACAATTCCAACATTGTTTTTTTTAATAATGATGTGATTGGATACCCTCACAGCATACCAGGTACTCAATAAAGACTCCCTTCACAGGGACTGATAGCACACACAAACACACACAGGATTTTCACATCCTGACTGCTAGTTGTACATCTTATAGTAGTAAACTTACCCAAATGCACTAGGCATTTTGTTTTTGATTTTTTATTAAAAAAAACAGGTTTAGACTCAGACCTACCTGGCCCTGTCATATCTATTTGAAATAGGCTGAAATAGTCATTATTCAAGCACATATGTTAAAGCTTTATTTAATTGTTTAATTGTTTAATTAGTATTTTGGAAAGACCTTTGAGCATGAGCTCTTTTACAAAGGTTCCACGTCAGAGTGGACAATAAGACAATACACATATTCAGTGGTTACAGAGGCCTGATCATTAGGCATTAAAGAGTGATTACATGACAATTAGACAAATAGAAGAACAAAATGAGCAGTTGTAATTGGATACTAAGCTATTTCTAATCAGTTGCCCTAGGTAGCACACCCCTGGAAACCTCCAAATCTGTTGATAGACTATGGCAGAGTAACTGCATAGGGTTTAACACTATCCCAGATGGTGAGAGGCTGGGTGACAGTGAAACAAGGGGGACTGGGTTTGAAACCAACCGCAGAGAATGAGAGGTAGGGGAATAGTGAAATGGGGGCTGTGATGGGGGGAGCAGCTCCAGAGGACTTTGTTGAGTATGGTGTGAGTGTGGGGGGTTGGGAGGGGCAGTACCAAGTGCTTTTAAAGAGGACTACTAGCTTACTTAAGCCCTTGGCTAGGCTGGAATGGAGGCAGGGTTCTCTAGGTAGCCCTGCTGGGTGTTACCTTGGGGGTAGGCCTGTCTATCAAGTGGGGTCTGAGAAGCAGGTGCATTTTGAGTTAGACATTAGGTGCTGTTTGAGTCCTACTTTGAATTGAGACAGGCTGTTAGTTTGTAATTTCATCGGGAGCTCATTTATCCAGAGGGGGGCCCTATAGGAGAAAGCACGCTGCCCTAGTGAGGTTCGACAGAATGGTATGGCCAGTGCTCCATTCTTCCTCCATCTGGTGATGTGTGCTGAGAGAGAAGCCTAAAGCAGGTTTCCTATACAGGATGGGGTTTTTCCGAGGAGTGCCTTCCTTCCCAGGAGGCAAGTTTGGTATTTGATCCTGTCCTTTCGGTTAAGCCAGTTTGTACGCTCATACAGGGTGCAAGTATGAGTGTAGTGATCTGCACACAGGGTGAGGCAGCATGCCTTATTGAGTGCAATTTGGACCCTTTTGAGCACTGTATCAGTAGCAGCTCCATAGACCACCAGCCCATAGTCTATCATGGAGAGTATGGAGCTGAAGACTGAGACTCGGACTGCTCCGGGGTGAGGGATTTCTTATGCCTATAGAGGACCTTGATCTTTGTGTTTACCACTTTGACAAGGGAGTCTACGTGGTGCGTATAAGTGAGAGAGTCATCAATGGTGACTCCAAGGTACTTGAACAAGTGCACCTGCTCAATCTGCTCACAGCCTTGTTGGTGATTACGAGAGGAGCATGCTTGTGTTTGTTGTAGGGACTGGATTGTAGCATGGCCTTGGTTTTCTTGTAATTTAGTAGCAGCTTTTGCCTACTGAACCAGTCCTTGAGTTTATTGAAAGAGTTCTATAGTTCTGTTTGTACGGCAACCTGAGAGGTGCTGTGGCTCAGCAGCACGGCATCGTCCGCATACAGAATAAGTTTGGTGTCACAGGCTGTGGGTAGGTCATTTACAAAGAGGCTGAAGAGCAGGGGCCCTAGAATTTATCCTTGAGGGACTCCTAGGAGTACATCTCTGGAGCTGGATAATGTCTGCCCAATTTTGACTCGCTGGCTCCTGTGTGTTAGGTAGTCATTGAACTGATTCATGGTGTTTGGTGCCACACCCAATCTTTGGAGCTGGAGTACTAGTAGAGAGTGGTTGATGGTGTCAAAGGCTTTGGTGAGGTCAATGAAGATGGACCCCACCAATTTGCCTTCATCCAGTGCCTTATGCGCATAGTCAGTGTATTCCAGCAGTGCCGTGGTGGTGATGTGTTTTAGCCTGAAGCCATGTTGGTTTGGGCAGCGCAGATTGTACTTATTGAGGTATCCTGTGAAGTGACTTGCTACGATTTTTTCCAAAGCTTTGGATAGAGGGGAGAGGATAGATATTGGCCTGTAGTTTGACACCAGCACCTTGTCACCATCCTTATGCATTGGAGTTACCAGGGCTTGCTTCCATACCTCTGGAAATTGAGCTAGGGCCAAGGATTTATTAAATAGCATTGTTATGGGCATAATAAGAATATCAAGGGTGATATATAGTAACTTCACGTCTAGCCCGTCACTCCCCAATCTGGGTTTGCCTAGGACTTTCCTGACCATCGTTAGGGCCTCCTTCACTGTCACCTTCTTAAAGTAGAAGGCTGGATGGTTAGTTATGAGCAGGTTGGTGCAATCTTGGTCCTCCACAGGCAGAAGGTAGTCTGGAGGCAGCACTGAGGACAGGTCTGTAAAGGCCTGGTTAAAGGCATCAGCAATGGCTAGCAGATCTAAGGAGGAAGAGTTATTAATGTTGAGCATCTTAGGGAGCTGCTTTTGATCTTTGTCAAGGATGTTCTTGATGTTGTCCCAAAATCTCTTTCCATCTCCCCATGTATTGTTAAGCTGGGTCTTATAGAAATTGGCTTTTGCAAGCCTGGTAAGTTTGGTGCACCAATTTCTAGCCATTTTGTAGCACTGTAGGTCATGCTTACTGCCTGAGTTTAAGGCTTTTTCCCATTGCCAGTCCCTCTCCTTTAGGAGGGAGAGGAGCTTACCATCAATCCAGCCATTAATCTCCCCCCAAATTTTTTGTTTTGTGCATGGTGCATAGATATCACAGATGGAACTGAAGCCCTCAGTGAAAAAACTAAGGGCCTGGTCCAGCATAGGTGCCTTGTTGATGGGGGACCAGCTGTAGGCAGACAGGGCCAATTTGAGGGATCCAAGTTTGCCTTTCTGCAGAACCCTACTCTCGATGAGACACGGTGGGTTTTTGGCAAGTTTAGTGGTCCATATAAAGGAGATTGGGGAGTGGTCACTTAGCACGTCCGGGGAGAACCCTGAGTTCAGAGAATCAAGTCGGTGAGCTAGCTAAGACCCAGTCAATGAGGGTGCTGGTACCAGCCTTGTAGTTCTGCCTGGTGGGGTGAGTTACAAGTTGCGTGAGATTGTGGGAGGTGATTAGGTCTCTGGAGGGTGTTGCCTCCTTACATAACCAGTTAATAATTAAGTCACCAGTCAAGATGAGTTCTGAGCCCTTTCTGAGTGCACTAATTTCTTTCATAACAAGAGGAAGGCCTTCCTTGGCTCTCTTGGGGGGCAGGTAGGTTGTGGCGATGGTAAGGGTCTTGCCTTTTTGGCCGACTTGTATTTTTACCACTAGTATCTCATAATCTTCCACAACTTTGGAGATGGGGAGGACAGAGCAACTCAGTGAGTTCCTGGCATATAGGAGGCAGCCGCCACCTTTCCTGCCTATTCTATCAAGTTGAAATGCTTGGAATCCTTCAATGGCTATCTCACCATCTTTGATCCTACCCGACAGCCAGGTTTCAGTTAGGCAGAGTATGTCAGGGGTATGGATGGTCATCCAAGCCTGGAGCTGGTCGAATTTGGCAGTTAGGCTGCAGATGTTTAGTGATGCTATCTTTAGGCTGTTCACTGTATGGACACTCTGATCCTCAGGGTTGTTGGTCCAGGGTTTAGGTGAACATTGCCAGAGAGTAGCAGTAGCAGAAAGATAACTTTTCTGGCAGATAGGGTGATTTTTATCTTCCCTCGTGTCTTCTGTCACCTGCGCTTCAGGTGGGGGAGGTGTCTATATGCCTGTGTTAAATTAGGGGGAAGCTAAACGTTGAGGTTACGGTTTGCAAGGTTAGCTTGGCGATAACTGTGTATGGGAGGTGCGGGAGGATAAAGAGCCTATCGTTACCAGAAGTGGTAGTGGCCATGCATATGCTTTTCTTCCAGCTTTCACCCAGTGAGGATTCAGAGTGGGAAGGTAGAGGTCTGAATTCGTATACAGTACCAGCAATGCCAAAAGAGGTAGTGAGGAGTAGTAGTAGGTGGTTGCACCCCATGGTAATTTGTTGGGTGTTGCTGGCCTGCTTAACTACTAGCTGGTTTATAGTTGAAAGGGTATATAGTCGAATTAGGTTGAGGTACCTAACAATAGGGCAGGTAGAGCAGTAATTGAGAGGAGTTAGATGGAGTGGCTGGAGAAAAAGTTGAGAGCATGTGTGTGGTCCTGTGGGTGGGACTGCTTTAAAAAGGGGCGGTGAGAAAGTGGGTCAAGTCAGGTATTGAAGACAGGGAGGCCAATAGCATGAAAATGTGCAGCAGTGGGAGTGACCAATCAGCTGCTAGGCTGAGGAAAGGGGCAGAGTGAGGGTCTATTTAATACTGTGAGGAGGTGGGGGAGTGGGGTCGGTGAAAATATTCAGTCCAGAACACAGCACAGAAAGAGATTTCCCTGAGATCAGAAAGCGCCAAGCGTTGGAAAATCAGCCAGGGAGCAAAGCTGCCAATCAGTGCCTGGCTCCTCCACTGGGCATCCAGTCAAAACAGCTGCATTCAAAACCATGAGTTTTTGAGGTCCGGTGCATACCTGAATCTGTCCAGGGGTCAGTCGGGTGGTCTGTTAGCTGTGGCCTGCTCAGAGACAGCCAGGGCCACAGGAGCAGGTTGGAAAGCCCGCAGATGGGCTGCCTGTGGAACAAGGAGGGAAACACAGAGGATTAAATACAGCTAGAGTACAATAGCAAGCTCAGTGGGGGGCAGACAATGGGGTTGGACAAAGCATGAGGTAAAGAGGTGGTAAATGCAGGGCAATTATTTAGAGATAGAAGAGGAGTTAATGGGGGGTCTGTGATTTGGCACTGGGACATCTGAGGAGGACAGCAGCAGCAGGGAGGTGTAAGGGAAGGGTTTGTAGGTAAGGCAGAGAAGAAAATAGGGTGTTTAGAGAGACAACATTACAAGTGGGCCAGAGAAATTAATAATTAGCAGAGTGACCAGTGTGGAGAAGGGGCAGGGTTTGTCAGTAGGGCAGAAATGGAAAACTGCAGCAGTCTTGCTCAGTAGCTAGGTCCAGCAGTCAAACATCAGCTACTATACAATACAGTTTGTCCAGCACTAGATTGTACAGCACTAAGTATCACCGAGAGACTAGACTAGTGGCTTGTAATAGACTAGCTAAGCTGGCAGGTAAAGTAAGACCAATTGATGCATAACATATGTAAATTACATTAACATAAATTCAGTCCATAACACAGAACAGAAAGAGATTTTCCTGAGATCAGGAAGTGCCAGGCATTGGAAAATCAGCCAAGGAGCAAAGCTGCCAATCAGTGCCTGGCTCCTCCACTGGGCATCGAGTCAAAACAGCAGCATTCAAAACCAAGAGTTTTGGAGGTGTACCTGAATCTGTCCGGGGGGTCAGTCAGGTGGTCTGTTAGCTGTGGCCTGCTTGGAGAGAGCCAGGGCCACAGGAGCAACTTGGGAAGCCCGCAGATGGGCTGTCTCATGATAGTATGAAATATAATATCATAACCCCCCCCCCCCACTGCATGGTATACACGGTCTTGCTCATGAAAAGCAATTTGCATTTACAATATTAAGGATATTAAGAAGAGATTTGACTAACAAATGTTCATGCTAATTAATTAATTTCTGCTCACATTAAGGAAGCAGATGAGCCATTATATTCTTACAACCCTTTGGTTATCTCTTCTGGGATCTGTAATTAGGACATATCTTTGATCTCATACATGACAGACATATGGGTTAGTGGTATTGCTACATTTTGTACTTCTATTGCATGTGTTAACAAATGTTATCTGAATCTAGCACCATTCCCTTGTCAATGGCAAGGAACCTTGGGTAAGTCACTACACACACACACCCCAGTATTTCTACATGATTCAAAATGTATTCCTGCATAATCCAGGAAGCCATGTTTGTGACTCTCACAGTGTCATTGCCACATTTTCATCTGGCTGGCAACATCCATCTCTGAGTGTCTGGCAACTGTCCATTCTATTGATCATCTTGATGGGAACTTTTGTCATGAAAAGGTTGAAACTACCTCCTTTCCTTGTTTACCATGAGGTCTTGGAATCATGACTGACTCTGATTTTGATTGTCATACCTGAAAGTATCACCACCTTTTATGCAGATCTGACATCTTTCAACTTGTCTTACCAACTTGTGAATACTGGCCTAATAATTGAAATTAGACTTCCACTTGTGAACTCTCTAACAAACTGTATTTGGTCCAGCCAATTCAGATTTTACAATCAAGCTCATTGTTGTGCATACTATGAAGCAAGTCTGGGGTGGGGGCAATCCCTTAACTTCAGCAAGAAAACTCTTCTTCATTTGATCTACAATCAAGAAATCCATTTTCTTCACTGCTTGTTTTCCAAGCCTGACTGGCACCTCATACAAACTGAGTACTGTTATAAACATTTACACTTTGTGCAGCCGTGGGATCATCTTCTACTGAACACTGTTGTTGTTCCATTGTAAAACTCAATGTGCAATCTAATGCACTCCCTGCTGAGGCCTCTGAAAATGCTGCTGCCCCCTGAACATTTTGATCTACCTTTGGAAAATCTGAATGCATCGAATTTGAGCTATGAATCTTCAACTAACACTTGAATAAACCCTGGATTTATCCCTGGAACTGTTTATAGTTTATGGCTTGTGGATGTTAACATTTTGCGTCCTGTTCAACTTACCAACTAAAAAATGCCATCTTTCAAGGTGGTATATTCTGCTGATGTGGAGCTTTGTGTGGTGACCAACTATGCATTCTTCTGATATGGACTAAAAGTTATGCAAAGTGAACTTTTCTAACTTCTATTTCTATTTCCTAAACAAATAATAGGTTTTACTATACTTACACCTGTTCCCATCCTGGAACCAGATACCATTAAGTCTAGTCCTAACTATCTTGATGCTCTATCTCAATTTTTACTTATTTTTAATATCCATACAGACAACTTAAGTTTGTCTCTTCAATCTCTTCCCAATAGAACAGATACACACCTGATACATATACAGTATCAGTAATTACTGATTGTTTTGATATTGGAAAACCCCATTGTGTAGTTTTATTCCAAATGTTTATAGTAATAAAAGGTTTACTAATATTACACTTATAATTATATTTTGTTGTTTAAGGAAAACCCTGAAACACCACTGTAACCAGTTAAAATTCTTCTATTAGGCTCACGCCTCGGGACTGTAGAGGAATGGTGCCTAACCATTGTCTTTTTATTGTGTTGCCACTTTTGAAATTAGGACAACAAAGAGGTGACTGTTGCACCTTGGTTATGCCCCCTATTATCCCACATACACCTCACACTGTATTCCTGGTCTATTATACTGTGATACTGCTATTTTGCACTAATATATAGGTTTAGGCATCCATCATATAAGTATGAGTGCCAGGAATGTGCTTTGCTGCTAATATATGCCAATGTTTACATCCTTTATAGGTTTAGATCATGCATGATTATTATACCTCACTATAATGAATTATCAATCAATCAATCAATCAACTTTTATTTATAAAAAGGCGCTTTCCTCAAATCCAAAGCGCCTGTACAATATCATAAAACAGTAAATAGACAGAGTTTAAAACTATTATAAATCATTAAAAGCTATATTAAAAAGGTGGTTTTCAATGCTCCTTTAAAGCTAAGGACAGTCGGACTATTTCGCACCTGACGAGGTAGAGAATTCCACAGGGTCCGGGCCATAAAACTAAATGACCTAGCCCCTGAAGATTTCAAACGGACCCTGGGAATCTCCAGCAATCCCTCATCAGTGGATCGGGGGGGGCGGGAGGGACAGTAGGGGCAAATGAGCTCTTTCAGGTAAGTTGGTCCCTGGTCATGTAGAGCTTTATAGGTCAGCAAACTGACCTTGAAGGTGATTCGCCAAAATACTGGCAGCCAGTGGAGTAGGCGGAGCACAGGCATTATATGACTGGATCTAGAAGAACCAGTCAACAACCTGGCTGCCGCATTCTGCACTAGCTGCATACGGCGAAGCTCAACCCCCGATAGCCCTAGGTACAGGGAGTTGCAATAGTCAAGGCGGGAAGTAACAAAGGCGTGGATCAATGTTGAAAGATCTTCTGGAGGAACCAGGTGCTTCACCCTGGTGATATTCCTCAGATGGAAAAAGGAAGTTTTGACGACCACTGACACCTGAGCTTTAAGCGTCAAGTGGTCATCAATTATTACACCAAGATTCCGCACCTGATCTGAGGTTGTCAGTGGAACGCCTGCAAGCCATAAGCCAGAGTGCGATCCAACTGGCAGACCCACCTCACAGTGACCTTTATCCACAACCAACACCTCAGTTTTGTCGGGGCTTAACCTCAACCAACTCCCATTCATCAAATCTTGAATTTCTGCAAGGCAGTTATTAAATACCGACAAGGCAGCATCCTGGCCGGGCACAAAAGACATATACAGCTAGGTATCATTGGCATAGCAATGAAAACCCAGACTGTGTCATCTTATAATCGCTCCCAAAGGCAGCATATACATCGCGAATAACATAGTCACTAGAATAGAGCCTTGTGGTACCCCACAAGGCAGGGAGACTGATGCAGAGGAAAAGATTCCCGACACCACCCTCTGAGTCCTACCTTCGAGGTAAGATCTAAACCACCTGAGGACCATACCAGATAATCCACAGATGGACTGCAGAAACTCCAACAGCATCCCATGATCAACAGTGTCAAATGCTGCAGAGAGATCAAGAAGTACCAAGACAGAACTGGTCCTACTATCTCTTGCTATTAGGAGGTCATTTAGTACATGAGCAAGTGCTGTCTCGGTACTATGCCTTTTCCTAAATCCAGATTGGAGAGCATCGTAGATATTGTTGTTGGTCAGATGATCCTCCAGTTGCAGTGCAACCACCTTCTCAATAACCTTACCCACAAAAGGTAGGTTAGAGACTGGTCTGTAATTTGCTAGACAGTCTGGGTCTAAGGAGGGCTTCTTTAACAGAGGCCTAACTATAGCCTCTTTAAGGGGATCTGGAAAGATCCCCCTCTCCAAAGACTTCCAGACTATCAAAGCCAGGACTAGGCCGATTTTATCCACACAATCCACTAAGAGGTGTGTGGGGCCAGGGTCCAAGTCACAGCTAGTTGGTCGTAGCACTCGAATGACCATCACAATATCCTCGATTTTGGGGAGGCTGAAGTCAGACCATGCAAACTGGGTGTTTGACATCTCCGGCCAACCATCACTGCCCCCATTGGAGAAGGAAGAGGACGTCCAATCTGATTTTGGCAACCTTATCTGCAAAGAAAAGAGCAAACTCCTTACACCGTTCTGTGGAAAAGGCCTTCCCGGGCCGAAGACAGACTGGACTGCACAGTCTGTCCACAGTCCGAAAGAGCTGGACTGGTCTATTCTGTGCAGCCGCTATCTCCCTGGACAGGAACTCTGCCTTCTTATGAGAGATTGCGGATTGATAGGCCGTATAATGGTCCATCAAACTAAGTCTGTCATCATCCAGACTGGACTTCCGCCAATGCCTCTCCAGCCTTCTTCCTACCCTCCTCAACTCCCTCATGGTCTCATCAAACCATGGAGACCAGGGGCTGAAGAGTGAGTGGACGAACACGAACAGGTGCAATAGAATCCAGGGCCCCCGTAACAGCCCTATTATAGGCCTGTACTAGGTCACCTGGATCCAAGCAATCTATCGGAAGGTCCGATAGGTCCAATACTGCCATCAGGTCATCTGGGAACACACCCCTTAATGGGCGGTACCGGACCATCTCCGAAGGGGCTGACCTAATAGGGGTGGCCTCAAAATTGAACCTAATGGAGTGATGGTCAGACCATCAGAGTGGTTCCACCACCAAATCAGATATCCCCATCCCCAGAAGGAACACCAGATCCAATGAGTGCCCACCAATATGGGTCGAGGAAGAAACTACCTGTGTGAAGCCCAGTAAAATTATGTTTGGCTTTTACATATATTCCATATATAGTCTACCAAATTACTGATAAGATGACTCTGAGGAACATCAGTGATTACTTTATACACTATATATATATATATATATATATATATATATATATATATATATTCTCATATACACTATATATATATATATATATATATATATATACAGTATTCTCATATAATCATATGTAGTTGTGGCAAGTCAGCACTTTTCTTTGTCTAAGCAAACTGACACAGAGAGAAAACCTTTGTTATGTCTTATACATAGGCAAGAAATGCCACCTGTAGTTTGAACCCATCAGCATTTCTTTTCTCCAAGCTATAATGGTAACCGAAGCATATTCTATGTCTCATATGATACTCATTAGTAATTCTGTCTCTTAAGTCATTATCCAATACATAATGTTTCTTATATCTGTAACTATGAGGTAATATCTGTTGCTATGCTGTTATCTTTAGTAGGTAAGTCTATGTATGCTAGCTCCACGAGGAGAGAGAACAAGATCTTGGAGAACCTAAGAGCCTAGAAATACTGGTGATTATGTACATTCTTCAGAAGAGTGGCGAGAAACCCATCACCCTTGTGATTTTCTTTGTCACATGCTTGGCATAAGTAGTATAATAAACATGTATTAGTACTTTTGCTTGTTTACGAATGTTTATTGGCAGACACCAAAGACAAAAGAATCTGTATTATTAGTATCCTTATTATTTACCCTACACATTTAGAGTGTTTAGGCAACAGTAATCAGTAGTACTCCATCGAACATGAGGGTGAGAGTGTCTGTGTTCGGAACTGGAGGTGGTGGCTGCAGACAGCACTTTATTGCCAACTGAGGTACTGTATGGAGTGCAAGTGTCTGGTCTGTAATGTTTTCAGAATGTGTATATTCTGGCCAAGGTAGCTGTTGCACATATTTTTGCAGCTAATGCTTTGTTTCTCACTGCTCATGGGTTTGCTTCTGCCCTGGTCAAATGGGCCTTGATCATGGGTTTGCTTCTGCCCTGTTCAAATGGGCCTTGATCTTTTCTGGAGGTGTCAGATCTTTGTTTTTGTACCACTCTGTGATCATCCTCTTTAGCTGGGTGGCTATGGTGGTCTTGGATACTGCCATGCTGTGTTTGTGAATCTGTGTGATAATAAACAGTTTGTCTGTATGTCTTGTCTGTCTGTCTTCCAAATATGTTTTAATCTTTCCAAATACATCATTAGGGCAAGATTCACATACAGTGCATGTAGCTCTCTTTTTCATTCACTTGATCAGCATAGAATGTGGGTATGATCAGTGGCTGAATCATGTTGAACTGTGATGCTACTTTGGATGTAAAGGTAGGCAGTAATTGTAGTGTCACTCCATCTATGCAAAAGTAAATGCATGCTTCCCTGAAGGATAGGGCTCCTAGTTCTCCTTTCCTGTGTGCTGAACATAGGGTGACTAGGAATGGCACTTTTAGTCCCATACAGTATGAATCAACCTCTGTAATTGGTTCATAGGTAATTTGAATTCCCTTGTGGCCTGTATGGTTTTCATCAGCACTGTTACCATTTTGAAAGAGCATAGTTTTGATCTTAGGAAGGGATCCTCCATAACTATCAGTTCCTCTTCTTGGTCTGGCTCATGTTATGATTTGGCCCACGGTTCTGGTTCTCCTTCACCTTCTGAGTTTCTGTGGGAGGTCTGTTCATAATGTCTGTGCTAGTGTGCCAGTTGTTCTGGCCTTTGTCTGTGTGGAGTTTTGTGGTTGGGCCATATATAAGGCTTCCAGGCACTCTGTCATTTGGAGCATGAAGGATAGCTAGTGCTCCGTGATTTTTGCTGTTGCTTGCTGAATGTGCCTCAGGGCTGTTGTCATCTCCATTTGCCAATCCATTCTTTCTGCTATGTCCTGCTCTGTAGGTGAAGCTCCCATAGATGAGGACTGGTCCATGACTAACTTCAGTTCCTGTATGTCACAGAGAGGTCACTGAAGTTCATTGCAATGAGGGATCAGCAGAACCTTGCAAGTCAGGCATCTTTTTGATTTCACCATCTGTAACAATATGCAAACAGCAGGTGTGACATAGATTAGGTACTGGATAAGTTTATGGCCTTGTTGTTATTGATAACATGGTTTGTTACTCATGCTAGGTGTATTTTCCCCCTATTAATATTGGTGCACCATGCTGACCATTATAAGGGTGATTTCAATGATGCCCAATGAGTTTTTTGGTCCTGCTGCACAGTCTGACTGCATATATTTTGCCTTCATTAAACTGTGCCCAGGTGTTGTTGCACATTCTGACCATTTAGTGTCCAGGGTGAGTTATTAGTTTCAGTTTTGTGGGTATTAGTGGGTGTGCCTGAATGTGGCCCCCATTTCTGCAATGCCATATCAAGGCAATGTTTATTTCTTTGTGCTCATATAATGTTGCTGTACTAATACCTGTTATATATCCTCATCAGCTGTAGTTCTGACATCATCAGGACTGAGGTATGCCTATTATCTTGTCTCTTACTATGGCTTTAAGTATTACATCTGTTTATTGATGTGGTTGTCACTGTTAGGCAACTGATACTATTTCTGGTGTTGGAGCTGTTTGCTATGCTTCCATATGAGAGGTAGCTGATCCCCTAGAAAGATGGCCACCATCTCTTGCTTATGAGTGTTGCTGTTTATTGACCTTCTAAGATGGGCACTCACCCCCTTAACACCTGTGCATCCAGCCTGCCTGCAATATGTGCAAAATGGCATTGATTCAACTGTGCATGTGAGAAGATCAAACATCCTGACATGATGGCATCAGATGTTAGCAGACGTGAATGTGCTCACTCATATGTGGCTCACAGCAAGGACAGGGCTGAATTGTGGAGCCACTGAAATCTGTGTCAACAGGTGTGGTGAGGGAAAATGGGGATGAGGGGTGGAATCAAGCGAGAGAGAGGGTCATAAAACTTTTAGGAAAAAGGCAATAAAATTATGGCTTGCTGAGAGGTGCCATCTTTAATCCCATTTACAATGGGAGTATTACTGGTCATGCTAAATGTCCACTTTGTTACAGTTTGCTATATAAATCCATGGGTCTTAGTTAAAATAATTCACACATTTTTTCTCAGTCATTACAGTTCCATTACTTTTGTGTGTGAGCATGTGACCCGACCTATGGGATGCTTAGCAGGGGACTAAGCATGGGTGGATAGTGAAATACTCTAGCTTAAATATTACCTATGGGTACCTCTAAGCTACCGTAAATCTTTTATGAGAAAGACTTTAACTCAGAGATGAACTGTCCGCAGTGATTTCATGGGTGGTAGCCTCAAATGGCTCCAATAAAGAGACCACAGATTGAGTTAGACTCCATCTGTTGAGACTGAGCATGATGACTATTTTACCTATTTGATTCTGCATGATATAGTCATGTACACCTTTTTTC
The DNA here is from genome assembly GCA_016271365.2 of Neoceratodus forsteri. NCBI lineage: Eukaryota > Metazoa > Chordata > Ceratodontiformes > Ceratodontidae > Neoceratodus > Neoceratodus forsteri. The sequence continues at coordinate 1,148,321,175 of CM057452.1, read as the reverse complement.
TGTTCAAGAAGCTTTCCAACATGTAAAATGTTGAATTCCAGTGGACTGGAACATCCTGCTTTAATGTATGCAGTGGTAAGTTGTTTGACCTCTTTAGCCCCTTCAGGATTTTTGTGTGCTTTCGCAGAGTGGCTGAAATGCCCACATATTCTCTTAGCAAGACCTAACAAGTTTTCAACATTTCTGTTTCCATTTAAGAAATTATGGATGAGAAGATTTAATCAACTTGCAATACAAATCAGGTACTGGTAGTTGCCATTTCTAAGCACTTTGACTATGTTGGCACCATTATCTGACACTAGGAACCCTGGAGATAAGGAATATAGGGTAGAGGGGCTGATGTTTAAATTCGAAGGCACATTTGCTGCAAAGCATCTAAAATTTGCCTCCACGGAGCTCCACAAAGTTTTCCACATGTTCAGAAACTTCAAAATAACGAAATTCCACTGTGAAGTACAGAATTTTGCCCGCGAGAGGCAGCATTTCGGTGAATTTTCATAATTCATGGGTGAAATTACTGCTGAACTTCACCATGCAGAATACACAAAATTCCTGACTCAAACCACAAAGCGAATAATATGGAGTAAGCCATTTCTGCAATTGTTTTTGCAGCTCATGCAAATATTCACAGCAGTGTAGTTTTCCTCAAAAGTGGCAGCACAGAATGCATCCTGCTTCCTACTTAGAGATGGGCAAAGTCAGCAAATTAGGGTCTGCAAAATATTTTACAAAATGTGCATATTTTGCGAAATATTCCACGGGTAAGAAGTGTGAAATTCCACCTACAAAATTTCACCCTCAAAATGTGAAATTTAGCCTGTGAATTGTGAAATGTTACCACTCGTGGGCAAAATTCTACCATTTGTGGGTGAAATTTCACCTTTCACAGGCATAATTTCACATTTAGCAGGTGGAATTCCACACTTCGCACCCCAGAATATTTTGTGAAATGTGCAAATATTGCAGAATATTCTGCAGGGCAAAATTCTCGACATCACCGAAACTTTGCTGACAAAATTAAACTTCGCTGCATCTCTATTCCTACTGTTCATGGTAGATCAGGGATTATTACTTTATGACTAAAAACTTGCCAAATGAGCTATAACTGTCATGTAGTCAATTGTCTGGTTGCTGGTCCATATATCTGTAGTTATGTGAACCTGCTTCACCTCAGAGAGTTTCAACTGTTTAATGACTTCAGTATAAACCAAGTCATATAACAGCCTTTTTTGAGAAATATGTTTGACAGGGAACGGTGTATCATGGTTCAACCTGGTTCATGAACTTGAGGAACCTTTTCTGGCAACAAAAGTAAGAGAGCTGACAATCAGCTAACAGTTCTGCAATGACTCCATTTAACAACTGGCATGTTAAATGCTTTCAGGTAAGTTTCAATGCCTTCACAACATTTTCTTTTAATGTTGGTTGATGAGATATTGTTTAATTTTTTGCAGTACTAATTTAGGATTTTACAGCACTTAATGGTGACAGAAAACAATCTATGTTTGTTTGGAAAGACTGCAAGGACACATCAAGTGATTCAATGTCACTTTCTCCTTCCATTTTTGTATTTTTATTTCAGTGCTTGTTTTTACATGTTTAGAAAAGAATAATCTCAGGATCTTGCCTCCAGTGTGTTTTTGCCTGGTTTTATCATGGCTCATGATGCCAACTGAGGTCCTCAGAACTATGTACCCAAACTGATGCGATGGCAGCAAATTGTTCTGCCATTTCCCCAGATGTCTTAATTAAATAACAAGTCTGGGGCTGATAAATCCACACTTGTTCAGTCCACCAGTGAGATCAACAATTTCCCTGACTCTGTGATAATCAATAATTTCAAACTCACCAATGTAGCTGTGCTTCATCAGTACAGTCAAAAACCTCATGATTACTTTGGAGCATGACCTGATGAGAGCCACGAATTTCCTCCTTTTCTCTACATTGTTGATGCTTTTAAGATTGTTGGCAAGAATGTTTATATTCACCATAGTGCTGGTTCTGCTTCCAGGTCATTGTTACTATGGTCACTGCCACCACTGCCTCCTGTAATGCCCATGCCAGCCACACTGCACCTTTCCATGCTCCACTCAATTGGGTGCTTTGTCTTTGCATGTTGCATCATTACTGATGTTCCAAAATCTGCATCTTTACCATGACTGATGCTCTTTTTCCACAGACTGCATTCAGCTTGAGAGCTGTCTACAGGGTCAATATAAAATAAATTCCACACTAAAGATGTACATTTTTTAATGTGTGCTGTGGTGCCTTGCACTTTTCCTTGTAAGTGAAGGGACTTCTATGAAACACTACACTGCCATTTCCTTGTTGAGATAAATTATTCTCATTCATACTCTTTTTATTCTTGCATTTACTGTAGCATATGATTTGTTTTTTCTGCACTTTTCTCTCTTGCCTTATGGCAGCATCCTCTCCTTCCTACTCATCAAAACTACAGATCTAATCACCACAAGATTCAGAAAAACTGGAAATGCTGTTGTAATTATGTGGGACATAGCCTATACTATCCCATTCCCAGTCCCCCCATCACCATCATCTCTATCAGCATTCTCTGACTTAGCATCTGAGCTGATGTTTGAAAAGGATGCCTCCTTGCATGCTGCTTCAGCAGCTGGAAGTATGCTGGCACATGTGACAAAATGTTCAGTACCTCTATGAGTAACTCCAGTCAGTTCTTTCTGAAACTCTACTTTCACTGCCATTGTATGGATCACTTGTTCATCCCCACCTAGATTATTAAAGTCAACTATGGGCTTCATCAAATAAGTTCTATAGTAGGAAGCTCAAGGGTGTGTGGAGGAGAGCCACCGAGATGGTGGCTAACTTAAAGGTTAAGGCTTACAATGAGTGACTAAAAGCCTTGAGTCTGTACTCACTCCAGTACAGGTGTAATAGGGGTGATATGTGTTATGTACAATATACAGTCCCTTTGGTAATAGTGATTTGTGGGAATGTGAAGGTCTACACCTAAGACCTTAAGCCATAACAGTTAGGGGACATAAAAAATGATTGAAAGGAGAACACTCTAAGAAAAAACAAAGAGACTCCTGGTTCTCACAATGTGTGGTAAAAACATGAAACACTCTACCTGCAACAGTGGTAGAGAGTAATAATATGCATTAATTTAAAAGGAGAATGGATGATGTAATGGAAGATCATGTAGTTTTGCTTCAAGGGTAACATTATGGACCAGGTCAGTAATGACTAACGCTACAGACCTGTATCAAATCCTATGAAATCCTATGAATCATTTAATTGCTAACATGCTTTTTTTGTTCAGGACATTTAGTGCCAGTCCTGGTGATGTTATTATTATTGTTACAATGTTCATAAATAGTGGTATGATTCATACTGTCCATGTCATTAATAGTTGCATGTGCAGCAGCACTGTGCATCCTTTTAGTAGATTGACATACAGTAGTAGCCATAGACATTGCCAGCTATTTCTAGATATTTTGCAAAATTTCTAAAGAGTTTATCTCTGCTGCCCCTACTGTGGAAACTGAAAAGGCATGAGATATTTCTAGAAATATCACAGAAATTTTGGAAAATAGCTGCCAGTGTCTGTGGCTGCTACTGTAGTAGACACAGGCATGAACGTATATTGTTTTACTAATTGATGCAGAGACAGATTGTAGCTATATCACAGTAATAAATGAAAGGCCTTGGGGCACCTAACAAACAGTTTAATGCAGCCAAAAAAGGATTTCACTAATGACTGCAGAGACTGACAGTGTATCTAACTATGTCACAATAATAAACTAATAAATGACAGGGCTTAGGCCTCAAGGGCACCTGACTAACAGTGTAATACATCTGTGAAAAGCTTTTCCTAACTGCTGCAGAGACAGACAGTGTAACTGACTATGTCACAGTAATAAATGACAGGGTGACAGGGCTTGAGCTTCAGGGACACCTAACAAACAGTGTAATACAGCCGTAAAAAGCTTTCACTAACTGCTGCAGAGACAGACAGTGTAGCTATGTCACAGAAATAAATGACAGGGCTCAGGGCACCTATCAAACAGTGTAATACAGCCATAAAAGGATTTCACTAATGGCTGTAGAGGCAGGCAGTGAAGCTGTGTCACAGTAATAGATGACAGGATTCAGGCCTCAGGAACACCTAACAAACAGTGTAATACATCAATAAAAAGCTTTCTCTAAGTCCTGTAGAGATACACAATGTAGCTGACTATGTCACAGTAATAAATGACAGAGCTCAGGCCTCAGGGGCACCTAACAGTGTAATATAGCCAGAGAAGGATTTCACTTGCCTTTTTATTAATAAAATATACTGAATGGCAAAAAAAAGAAGGATTTCACTAACTGCTGCATACACAGACAGTGTACTGGACTATGCCACAGTAATAAATGAGAGGGATCAGGCCTCAAGGGGACCTAACAAACAGTGAAATACATCTGTAAAAAGCTTTATCTAACTGCTGTAGAAACAGACAGTATAGCTGATTATGTTACAGTAATAAATAACAGGGCGTAAGTTTTGGGGGCACCTAATAAACAATGTAATGCAGCCATAAATGACTTTCACTAACTGCTGCAGAGACAGACAGTGTAACTATGTCACTGTAATAAATGATAGGGCTCAGGGCACCTAACATATAGAATCATGGATGGGGTGGTGAGTATAATGAGATTTTACACACACCTGAGTTGTGGGATGATACATAAACCCCAAGTGTGAAGCCCGAGGGGTTTATAAAAAGCATCCCACAATGAGGGTGTGTGTAAAATCGAGTTTTACATACCACCCCATCCGTTATTGTTTAGCAATTTTTTCCCTAAGTGGATTGTGCTGTTGCTTTCTGTTCCACACAGACACACACATTAAATTTGTTTTTGCATTTGTTGGGATGGTGCTTACCTCTGTGAAGTGCTGCAGAGCTGTTTCTAGGTTGTGATGTGCCTTGGAGTCATTTGTAGTTCGGAGCCATTCCTGGGGTTCCAGACAACAGGATCAAGCAAAAAAGTTTTATTTTTTTTTAAATAAAACAAAACAGGATGACTCCTGCTGTGGCAGTTCCTCGGTAACTTGGATGAGGAGCTTCCATGTTTGTCACATTGTTTAGCCCACCCATTAGAAGAGCGGAGCCAATCAGGATCAGTTTGCAGCTGATGCATGTGGTGAGTGTTTGCCATTATAACCCATGGATTATAATGGCAAATTATAACTCGGTCAGGCAATGGGAAAAATTGCTGACCAGTTATTATAGACAGTTTAATACAGCTGTAGAAGGAGTTCACTAACTGCTTCAGAGACAGACAGTGTAGCTATGTCACAGTAATAAATCACAGGGTTCAGGGCTCAGGGGCACCTAACAAACAGTGCAATATAGCCAAAAAATGCTTTCACTAATTGCTGAAAAGATATAGTGTAGCTATGTCACAGTAATAACTGACAGGGTTCAGGTCTCAGGGGCACTTGTCAAACAGTGGAATACAGCCATAGCAGGATATCACTTACTGCTGCAGAGACAGATAGTGTAGCTATGTCACAGTAATAAATGACAGGGCTCAGGACTCAGTGTCACCAAATAAACAGAGTAATAAGCCCATAAAATTCTTTCTCTAACTGCTGTAGAGACAAACAGTGTAGCTAACTATGTCACATTAATAAATGACAGGGCTCGGGCTTCGGGGACACTCATCAAACAGTGTAATACAGCTGTAAATGGCTTTCACTATCTGCTTCAGAGACAGACAGTGTAACTATGTCACAGTAATAAATGACAGGGTTCAGGACACCTAATAAACAGTGTAATACAGCTATAAAAGGATTTCACTAACTGCTGCAGAGACATACTATACAGTGAAGCTGACTATATCACAGTAATTGACAGGGCTTTGGCCTTAGGGTCACCTAACAAACAGTGTAATACAGCCATAAAATGCTTTCACTAATTGATGGAGAGACAAACAGTGTAACTATGTCACAGTAATAAATGACAGGGCTCATCGGCACGTCACAAACAGTGTAATTCTTTCAACTTTAAATTTCAAACTAGCTTCCTTCTGTGTTTTTGTATGTCTTTTGCCCCACCTTGGTCCTTATCTGCTCTCCCCCCAGCACCATCTCCTCAATCAACACTGATCCACCCTCCCCAGTCTGAAATTGTTTCAGTCCTCCACTATTTCTCTCTTTGCTCCTCCTTGTAGTGTAGGTTTTAATTTTTAACCATTGATTGATTCAACTTTTAAAGAGAAGTCTTTAATATGGCCATGATTTGTGCTGCAGAGTGAGTGCCCATGGAGCTGCTACCAGACTGCTACCAGCTGACCACACTCTGTGAATTCTGTGCCACACAGGCTCACAGCAGACAGAGCACACCCCTGTAGACACCACTGATCAATCAGGTGTCATCCCAGTGTGATATGCTCCTGTCCTGCTGTGAGTTCTGTGAAGGACCCCACAGGTTGCCATTTTAATGCCTTTTTCCAGCTGGGAAGTCCTGCCCTAATTACTAGTTACTCATCTCAAACTACCCAATCTGAGAATTACACTGTTATATTGGGTAGGGTAGTACATTATCTGATCTACCATACTCAGCCAAAAATAGATGATAACCTCACTACATGACTCAGCTACACGTTGAGTAGCCCATGCCTACAAGGGACCCATAAATGCAGGACCTATGCATGGTGTCTCAAATATGTTGCCGACCCACTGATATGGGGGGGAGTGGCTGTAACCCTTGCATGCTTTCTGTAAGGGGACCATGCACATGCTTGACTGCAACTGCTTTAAAAGCTGGTACAGGAATGCTGATGCTGGAGCCACCCCATTCATAAGGCAGATATGGCTAAGTGTTATTGAGTATTATGCTCAGAATGTCAACTTTTGAACTTTATAATAGCTCATGACAATTCAGCATTTAGATAAATTATTCATGTCAGTCTTGAGGGATGAGAATGAGTCAATAGTTGCTTATTTCATATAGCTAATCTCTGCTAGGACAAATGACCATGACATACCTGGTGTAGTTTAAAAACTCAACTGCTTTTGTCCATTTTCAAATAGTCTAACCTGCAGAGTCTGCTGATATTTTGAAAATTAAATGAGGTCCTACCTTGACCCTTGGAGTGTAGAGATGATCAGTCAAATTATAAGAAACACAGGAGCTTGGACAAATGTTCTGCAGCCTACTTAGATGCACATAAGAACTGATTATCTCAAGAGCTGCAGGTTCTTAGGTAGGAGGTAAGAAATTTGATCCTACAACACGTGTGTGTATTCAGTCTATGCAGTGAACATAACAACCCAGAATGCAATGATTTGGAGTGACATAGATATACTCATAGCAAAGCAGAACTTAGAAGGTGTAAATCACAAATAGGTGCACAGTGTATAGTATTCTTCATAAAAGTATCAAGGGGTTCAGCTTTGGCTAAACAAGCAGGTGAGGAAGTTGATATGGGAAGAAGAACACTCTCACGATATGTTGTACAAAGGAGACAAACACTAGACAACAGAGCTCTTAGATAAATTAAAAAAAAAATGCATTTTATAAAGAGGGTGAAAGAAAACACAGGTTATATAATAGCAGAAATGGTTTCTGGGCTTTTGATTGGTCAGTGACCTCCTTGTTCAGTGATGTTATCCCAGCCCAACAGCATGCTAAAAAGGTCTGGGGCACAACTGACCTACTTGCATGACAAATCATGCAGCCTTCCTTGATTTCTGGCTCCACCATAAATAAACACAGCCCCCCCCTTCTTAGGGTACTCACTTACCGTATGGGCATTAAACTACAACTTGCACAGTTAAGGGGGCAACTCCGAGAACCCAAATGCTACATTTTTTTTCAATCACGGCTGTAAGTGGGTTCAAGTTTCAGTCTCTCTCTCTCTCCTTTACCAGTCCCAGGGTGCATGCTTTGCCACCTGGTTTTCAGAAATTAGAAACGCTGCATGCAGCAGTAGTTTTAGAAACAATGAATAAAGGCATTATCTTCATATTCTCACAGATAGTGGTGGGCAAAGTGGGTTCAATCCACTTCGTGAAGTGATTCACGGAGTAAAGGTGGCTTTGCGCAGTGCTCCACAATGCGAAGCAGAGTATTTCGTGTTATAATGAATAACACAAAGTCCATTGAAAACAATGACTTTGCGTTACTCCACTTTCCCAGACCACTATTCCACCAAATTTTAAGGTGAAGTGCATTGAGAGCAATGCACTTCACCTCACTTCACCTTGTTTTTTAAGCTCTGCAGGTGAATTTTGCAGTGATTCTGGGATTTCAGGTCATATGGGCTCTATATTGACCTGCACAGCTTCAGTTTGGGGTAGTGTGTGTTGGAAGCTGTAGGAGACAGTGTGCTCTGAGAGCAGTCTGTGATTGAAACATTCTAAAAGCTGTTAAAAATCATTTTCAAGTTTTTTGGGGCACCCAAACTTTAGTTCATCCATTGTAGGAAACCCTCCTGTGCTCATATCAACGAACATTTTTATTTGTGTGTGGATTTTGAATGTTAATGTACAACTTTGAGTGTGTAGTAAAAGACAGTGAAAGTGTGCTTTGGGAGAGGGGTGCATCTGTGGTATAGGTAGATTTAAGTTGGAGAAATAGGGATTTCATTGTTTTTTGGTTATATTTTTGTTATATAACTGACTGTGTTAATGTAGACACAGTAATATTGTCAGTAATTGTTGACAGTTTTTTGCTGATTCTGTGTTGTGAGGATCTGGTGCAGCAATTCATAATTTCAGGTTGTTTACAATATGTGGCATATTACTGAACTTTTCAATTTGCTACGCATTTCTTGTTCACCATTGTAGACGAACTGTTCTGTGTGTATCAGAGTGTATGTGCGGTGTGCCTTTTACACCTTTTATTGTGCCAGTGTAATTGCAGGTGAAGCAGTGTGAACCTGCTGTGCACTGCAGCTGTCTGATTTTGTACTGTGATCATGGTATCTGTACTTTGTTTTGCTGCTTGTACTGCAATAAAAATCTGCAGTCAGTGCTCCCCAACCCCGACTGGCAAAAGGAATTTCTTACCAGATTGGTTTGTTTGTGACCTCAGCACCACTGGTTACTGAAGGTGTTTTCACTTGTGAATTTGCGTAACCATCTCTATCTGTTGCTGATGCCATAGTTGTTTTTTTGGCTACACATCCAGCATCCCCCCAATCAGAGAGTGAACGTACCAAAATCTAAATGTGTTTATAATATTGTTGTTGATCTCCCAAAATGCCCACAAAAGGACGTGCAAGCAAAGCTGGTTCTTGCCATGGCACTGCTGCCAGTAAGATAGTCTGTGGGCATGGTAGTACGCAGACACAGAAGTGCATTGCTGATGTGAGGGGAGGTATTTCTCCAGCAATGTTTTTAACAGCCCAATCAGTAGCTTCACTCTTAGTTGGAGGAGATTATGTTTTCCCAACTGGTGGTGTTAGTGCAGTTGCTGATGGTGTTAGTATGAGTATTGCTGCCTCAAGTTCAACTTCTGATCAGTGCACCATATCCAAAAATATAGTGGAGTGAGAAGCAGTGCAAGTGAGTAGCAGTGAAGATGATGTCATACTTCCCAGTAATATCCCAGTAACTGAACCTGAGGATTCTGATAATCATGTCAATGATAGCATACCACGTGATATTACGTCCACCGTGGCTGTTCATGTCACTCATTTTCCATGCAGTGATTCACAGTGTGGTGAAAAAATATCAGGTGATGGTGGTGTAGATGATGATGATGATGATGATGAATGTGATGATAACGATGATGTTGCTGTGGTTGCAACATGCAGTCCACATGCCAGCATCCAATCAGAAGATGTGGATGTGTGTGATGTTGATGAATATGATGATGATGTAATTGACCCCAGTTGGGAACCAGAGAAAAATAAATTCAAGGTTGCTGTGTCTGAGTCTGTTTGCAGTAATCCCTCCCTAAAAACTTGTGATTTACCAGTTTCAGCTGATGATGATAACCTAGTAATAATAATAGGTGGTTGTTGTGGTCAGTTGCAGTCCAGGTGTGTAGTGCCCAAAACATCACGTAGCCACCCCCCCCAACTTCAGGGCTTAAAAGAATGGAGTTAAATAAGCAGCATCATGGACATGTTAAAAGTAGAGCGTCACAATCCCTTGTTTGGGATTTTTTTTTGTTCAAGATGCAAAAGATGAGTCAGTTGCAATCTGCCAGGTTTGCCAAGTGTGTGTGAATTGAGATAAAAAGGGTAGTCATCTGGGCAAAAGAGGACAGCATATGTATCTTAAGAATAGGCACATGGCACTGTGGACCCAGCACAAGATGGCAGCTAATAGCAAAGTGGGTTGTTCACCCTCTTCAGCAACCATAACGAGCATGTTATCCCCTTCCATGAGTGTTAAGCCCAGTAGGAAATAAAATGTGTAAAGTAGTGAGGTAATAAGAGCAGAAGATTACTACAGGCATGATGAGGTGGAGGAGCATAAATAACTTGTTTTACACTGCTGGTGAGAGTAGCAGTTTTGGCGGTGGTGGTGGTGAATACAGTACATCTAGTGCAAGTGGTACATCAACCCTGGTTGGCAAATCTGGCAAAATAACTGCATTTCTGGGTTTGTCATCATCACCTGAGCAACCTCCTTCATCAAACGTCCACACTCCATCCCCTGCCAATGCCATTCACCACAGAGCAGAACCATTTGTCATCACATCCCATGTAAAACATTTAAGTCAGCCCACATTACAGAGTGTTTTTGCTCATCAGCTGAAGTCCCCCCCAATCATACAGTATCACATGAACTTAATGCTGCTCTAGCTGAAATGCTGGCAATTGATATTTTACCCTTCTGCTTTGTGGAGAATTCTGGGTTCCGGCAGTCTGCTGCACGTGCCTGTCCAAAATGGAAAGTCTCTTCCAGGACATACTTTTCTAACCATGCTGTCCCTGAGTTGTTCCGTACTGAGTCCGACTCAGTAAAACATGCCCTTCAACATTCCTCCTCTCCATTCATCCATTTAAGTATCGATATGTGGACAAGTGGCAAAACAGTGAGGAGTTCATATTTATGTATAATTGCACACTGGGCGCAGGTGCTGGGGGTTGACTGTGATGTTGGTAATGTGAATAATCAGTTCAATCAGGTGGATTGTCACTGTAGCAATCTTCCAGGAATTCGACAGCATGCAACTATTGCTATGAGCAATGTGACCTGTTCACACACTGGTGAAAACATGTTGGATGTGGTACTGACTGAAACTGACAAGTGGCTAAACCCCCTGTCCCTGAGAGCTGGGTTCATAGCAAGTAACAATGGGTCAAATGTGGTGAAATACATCATGAATGGTGTTATTTTTTTCATGTTCCATGCATTTTTCATTGTTTAAATCTTGTGGTGCAGGAGTTTCTGCAGCACTCTGATGTAAAGGAAATGCTGACCATTGCATGACATATCTGATCTCACTTTTCAAGATCTGGAAAGGCCCATGACCAACTGCGGCAGTTGCAGATACAAAACAGCCTGCCTCAGCACCACTTGAAGCTGGAAGTTGTCACCTGATGGAACTCCACTTTATACATGGCAGAGAGGTTGTATAAAAAATACAATGCCATCTCAGAATATCTTGTGATGCACACTAACTGTGACAGTTCTGGGGCCTCCATGTCTATTACGACTGAACAGTGATGCCTCATGGACTCTGTAATAACAATTTTGCAGCCTTTTGAACATGCCACACAGGCAGTGAGTGGTGAGTCTTCCTCCATTAGTCAATCAATTCCACTGCTGCAGATGCTGAGGCAGACATTGGTGAATGTACAGAATGGCCTTAATGTTGCCAGAGCCAGTGGTAGCAGTATGTTTCTGAAACACATGCTGACAATATTCAACCAGAATCGTCACATTGTGAGCATTCAGCATAGTGACAACTTTGCCATAGCAACAATGCTGGACCCACGATACAAATGTGGAATTGTATCAGTACTGGAGGGAGGGCCTGAACAGGCAAAAATTATCAGTGGTCAACTGGTGTGCTTGGTTCATGGGGCAAAGTAGTCACATGCCAAGGTCAGCAAACCTCAGCAGCATAATTCAGACGAAGGTGTGCCTGAAGGACCATCAAGCATATCCTGCAAGGGGAAGAGGACTGCAGTTCCAGGTGGTCTGTCATCCAAAGTGGCTGGCATCAATGCACTTTGGGAGGCTTTGTCCCAAGTGGGGATTTGTGAAATAAATGATTCGGTAGAACAGGATGATGCATCAAATACTGGACTTAGTGTGGCACAGAGAATGATTGAGTCATATTTGTCTGAAAACAGGCATCTGACAATAACTGATGATCCTCTTTTGTACTGGAGTGGAAAGTTAAGTGAATAGCCAGAGTTAACTGCAATGGTACTGAAATACATAACATGCCCACCCTCCAGTGTAAGTGTTGAGAGGGTATTCAGCTCAGCAGGTGCAATAGTAAGGGATCGTCGGAAAAACCTGTCTCCTGAAAATGTTAGTTTGCTAACATTCATTAAAATGAATGAGAGGCACACACCAGCACAGACTCCAACCTCAGTATTCGTACCCCGGCCCAGTCATTGTGGTTTTGGTGATGTAGAAATGGACCATCCTGGTGGCACTGGCAGTGGCAACATGAAATGGCACACCTCTAACGTAGATGATGACACAATGGAGAAAGAATTTCCCAGTGGTCAGACTTCAGACATAGATGACTGTGAGGGCAGCTTTCTTTATGAGGATAATGATATGGTTAATGTTGACAGGTTTTAACTGAAGTTGTTAAAAGGTGGTGTGCCTCCCCAGACCACCACCACTACCGGGACTGATGTTAGCCACTGCCACCACTGAGCATGAGTCTATCCACCCCCCCGACCACCACCACTGGAACTGATGTTAGCCACTGCCACCACTGAGCATGAGTCTGTCTGCCCCCCAGACTACCACCACCACCACCGGGACTGATGTTAGCCACTGCCACCACCATCGGAAGCAGGAAGATATAACAGAGAATGTCATCATGTGCCGCAGTTATCACCACCAGCACCCACCACCAGTCTCCTTCAAGCAATATTTCCCCATTACATTTACATTTACCATGCTAAGGCAGAGGGAATCGGACAGGAGACTACTTTCATCAGCCATAGGCACAAATCTTCTTAATATTTAAACCATAAAGTGAGTATGTGTACTAATGTTTGTTATGATATTTAACTTCCTTTAGTTGTATGTTTTGTTTTCTGTAGCTTTTCAGAGCCGCAATGGTCAGACACATAAGGTACACTTATTTTGTTTTTTTTTACAGGTTAACAAAAAAACTCTCCTTCATTGAAACTCGGTATGAATGGTACTGCAGCTGTACCATACAGAGGAACCTGTGGAATATCCATCTGAAATCCATTCTGGTAAGTATGAAGATTTTATTTCATCCGTTTTATTGTTTTGGAAAGACTGCAGCAAATGCGACTGAGTACAATTCATAAACTAGTTGACATGTGTACATCTCCAAAACTATTTCTGTAAGATATCATTCATCCACTGTATTCTGAACTTGCAGCTGTGCAGTGCAGACCATGACAGTGTTGAAAAAGTTGCACACAGGTTGTGTTACTTGACAAGATGTGGTTTTGAAATGTAACTTGACTTGAGATTGAGAGCCAGGGACAAATTACAATCAAGTTATAAGAAGTCATTCATTTCTTTTTATAGGAAACTTCCAGATGCTTTTTTGTTGTGTCAAAGTGGCCTTATCCAGTGAAGTTCTTCAACATCAGCCACTCCCCCCACCTGGGGCACACATGCAACACGCAGAAGTTGTTTCATTAGATGACCATAACCATCATTAACAACCAGACTCGAGAAGGATGCAGATCAAATCTGTGAAGAACTAATCAAATAAGAAACCATTACAGACAAACCTCCAAATATGCTTCCCCCACCCCCCAAAAAATTACATGCCTTCGTTTGCTTGAGAGTTATCTATTTCAAATTTCAATGCAAAAAGTTGTCATCGAGCACTGGAATGTGCACACCAACATTATCTATGACCTGCGATACAGAACAATACCATGAGTACATGTCCATGTCAAACCCTCCCACCTACAAAATACACAAATAAATATATATATATATGTATATGTATATAAACTCACCAAGGCTACTATTAGTGTACAGACAAAGGGCCCCCTTCCATCCAGTTGAGATGATCACATTGCATTTGTTGGAATTGCAGCACACATTAGAGCAGCCTTAGTTCACTCACGGTCATCATTTTGTTCTGTGGGACTTCGTAATTTTCTGGTCACAAGGCAGATGCATTTTGGGCATGCAGTACAAATCTGGGGACTCTGTGCCACCAATGCATGCATGATTGAGTGTACCATTAATTCTGGAGGACTTTGTATGTGTTGAAATGCTCCCATTTTACTTTGTCATCACTTGTCAATTTTCTGAACACAAGGCAAATGCATTTTGGGCATGCAGACAAAATCTGGGGACTCTGTGCCACCACTGCATGCATGACTAAGTGCACCATTAATTCTGAGGGACATTGTATGTGCTGAAACATTCCCATTTCACTTTGACACCACTTGTCAATTTTCTGGACACAAGGCAGATGCATTTTGGGCATGCAGTAAAAATCTGGGGACTCTGTGTCACCACTGCATGCATGACTCAGTGTGCCTTTAATTCTGGGGAACTTTGTATGTGCTGAAACATTCCCATTTCACTTTGTCACTGCTTGTCAATATTCTGGACACAAGGCAGATGCATTTGGGGCATGCAAAAAACATCTGGGGACTCTGTGCCACCACTGCACGCATGACTCAGTGTGCCATTAATTCTGGGGGACTTTGAATGTACTGAAATGCTCTAATTTCACTTTGTCACCACTTGTCAATTTTCTGGACACAAGGCAGATGCATTTTGGGACATGCAGAAAAAATCTGGGGACTCTGTGCCACCACTGCGTGCATGACTGAGTGCGCCTTTAATTCTGGGGGACTTTGTATGTGCCGGAACACTCCCATTTCACTTTGTCACTGCTTGTCAATTTTCTGGACACAAGGCAGATGCATTTTGGGCATGCAAAAAATGTCTGGGGACTCTGTGCCACCACTGCATGCATGACTGAGTGTGCCTTTAATTCTGGGGGACTTTGTATGTGCTGAAACATTCCCATTTCACTTTGTCACTGCTTGTCAATTTTCTGGATACAAGGCAGATGCATTTTGGGCATGCAAAAAACATCTGGGGACTCTGTGCCACCACTGCACGCATGACTCAGTGTGCCATTAATTCTGGGGGACTTTGTATGTACTGAAATGCTCTAATTTCACTTTGTCACCACTTGTCAATTTTCTGGACACAAGGCAGATGCATTTTGTGTGTTGTGTGATTGTGAGCTTATGATGTCATAACGACATTATCAATTAAAGCAGCATTGCAAGAATATGGTGACAATCTTGAACTGTACTTTTTTATGCTATTTTACATTGCCAGCCACTAGTTACCTCCAAGTCATGACTTGAATGATACACTTCTTTTCACAATTTCTGCCTGCTTTACTTAGTTGACTACTTTTTGTCATGTATGAAAAAAAATGAGCACACCTTTCAAAATTGTTATGACATGGTTTGTATTTATTTGCAGCTGCTTTTCAATAAATATTGTTCTGTGGGGTCATAAAACACTGCCTGCTGCATAACTGTTAATTTACAACAGAAGTGATATATAACAACTAACTGATGTGATGGAGAAAAGCAGCGGAAAATACTGACAAAGACCTGGTCAGCACCATATTAAAAGGAATGCTCCTTTCATTATTTCACACATGAAAAAAGGTAGTACAGAAGACTCAAATACTGGAAATTATAGTATCATATGAGTCAGGATGTAAGTAAAGGAAGCTGTAACATAGCATTAAAAAATATAAGTTGTAGTTCTCAAGAGATTGTTGTACTGTTGCTTTACAGAGATTCACCAAGTTACATAGTTATGGGGTTGCATCTAATATGTGGGTGCCTTACTTCCAGGGGAATCTTTCTTGCTCCACATGTCCTTACATAGTGCAATACATTTCTGTGAAAACTGCCCGTAATTTCATTACAGTGTGTCACATCACGGAGGAATTCCCATTCAGAAAAGCTGCCCAAATTCTGCCCCCCTTTCTCAGCAACATTAGGACATGATGCCAGGGGAAGCGCGGGTGTGTACTCCACTATAGGGAATGTCCGGCAGCTATCCGAATATTTCTTTATGTTATACTCTTCAGTTTGTGGTGAAATATGGGCACATTTCCACTAACAAGGCTCTTGATACTGGAAACGTGCCCACAAGTTTCACCACAAACTGATCATTATAACATAAAGAAACATTTGGAAAGCTTCCAGAAAATTGGACATTCACTATAATGGAGCACGCACCCATGCTCTCCCTTTCATCACAACCTAACGTTGCTGAGAAAGGGGGGCAGAATTTGGGCAGCTTTTCTGAACGGGAATTCCTCCATGACAAGACACACTGTAATGAAATACTGAAATGTAATGCACTATGTAAGGACATATGAACAGAAGATTCCCTGAATAAAACACCATATATAAGGTGCAATGTGTAGTTGGTGAATCTCTTTCATATCTATTTCACAAACAAAATAGTTATAGAGCTTCAGTAATGTTTACTTTGTGTCGGGACTCATGAATAGGATTTTAAGTGTTTTGCAAACAGCATGAAGACTGAGCAATGCAAGTTTGTTGTGCTAAACTGCAAGTGTGCCATCACTGTTCTTTTCTATGTGTGCATACATTGTCCAGCTTCATGCAAACATATATATGGTAAGACTTGTTGCAGTATCAAGAAAAAAGATAACAAAGAATACTTGATGTATATTTTTTTGGTACCATCAGCACTAGCGGACTAAGTGATATGATATTTTTTCAGAAGTATCGGGTCATTGTGCACATCGGTCACTCACAGTGCACACATGACTTTGCAGAGATCATAGCACAAAAAAACACATGTTGTCCTAAAAGTTATGTATGCAGAATATAATGTAAATCAGGTGCACTCTGGCCAGACACCTCTGAAAATGTATCGTATCACTTAGTCCACTGATGATGATGGTGACAATAAACTATATGTTATTATGATTGCTATTCTTTATAGCATAAACACTGCAACAAGTCAGCAACAGCAATATATGTTTGCAACATGCTGCACAATGTCTGATGTCACACACACACACACACACACAACACTGACTGCACACATGCAGTTTTGCCCATCATACTTGCACTGCTCACAACAACTTGTCCACAAGCACTCTACAACAGAAAGTCAACATTACTGAGTCACTGCAACAACAGAAGGGCAAATGTCTATTATTAAACAACAAAAAAAAACCCACACACAAAAACAGTACAGCTCAGTAGTGGGGGTGTGAGGGGTCCAGAAAAAAAATCCCTTAATGGGGGATTCCGTGGTGTTCCAACAGCAGGTGCAGCATTGTCACTATTTGCAGCTGCTGTTGCTGGATTTGATCTATCTGCTGCTGCACAGCACCCACTCTCTCATTGTTTTCCTCGAGGGCTGCCCACACCAGTGCAATGTCGGCCTGTGTTGCAGGCACTGTGGTAGGGTCCACTGCAGCTGGAAAGCCAAGTAGTGGTGGTGGTGGAGAGGGTGGCACTGGTGGCTGTGGTGGCAGGGGTGGTGGTGAAGCAGCTGCTGCAGTTGCCCTCCTCCTTCTGTGGCAGTGAGGCACAACTTCACCCCAGCACCCTCTGCCACTGCCACAGAAGGGCCAGCAGGTGGATGCCTAGCCCCTTCAGTGGCAGCCTGCCACTCCACCTTGTGGTGGTTTGCCATGTGCGTGCACTGGCCACCGGTCCCCAAATGTGTCCCCCAGGGGGCCAAGGCACACCAGCACACCACACAGATGGCAAACCATGATTGTGCTGTCTCCCCACACACAGATGAAAAACTCCCACACTAGGGAACAGTGGGGGGACCAGATATACTGCTTGGGCCCCCTACATTTACCTGAGGCTCCACCTGCAGCTGTAGAGGTGGTGGAAGGGGTGCTGCTGAAGACCCTGCAGCTGCTACTGGTGGTGGTGGTAGTGGCAGACTAGGTGGATGCACAGCCACCAGTGGTAATGGTGCTTCTGCTGCTGCTGCTTCCTCAGGAGGAAGCAACACCCAAGAGTTGGGAGCAGTCCAGTAACACCTGACTGCACCCACGTGTGTGCACTCCACTCCTCTGCTCACACCCATGGGCCACAGACTCTTCTTGTCCCAGGTCCATTGCACACAAGTCCCTGACTATCACCAATGCCTCAATAATATAACCTTCACCCACACTCAGTCTCACACTCTCAGACACGCACACACAGTCACACACACACATGCACACAAAACAAAACTTATAAAAAATTCAGTAGCAAAAAAACAATGACAAACACAGTATAAAAACAAAACAAAGATGTAGCTTTTAAAAAAGCTGTTTTTTTTTTTGCTTAAAATCACAACGATGCAACTAGGAAACAAACTGCTCTCCTCTCTCACCAAAAATACTTCCTCCTTCTACAACTGCAAAAGAGAAAGTGAAATTAACTACTTTTCTGACTCACTATATTCCTGCCTGGCTAAAGCATGTGACTTACAGTACTGAAAGCCATGTGATGTGTGGGGGATTGCCTATATTGTTGTCACTTTGCCTTACTTTGTGTTAAGGCAGAATGACAATGCGAAGTCATAATGAGAAGGCAAAGTGAACACTTATTGTGACCACTTCGCGTTGTGCTCCACCAGCGTGAATTGGCCACTTTGTGACCACTTCGCTGGCAGATTTAAAATTAGCTGCATCTCTACTCACAGATATATTCTTATTTCATTTGGTTACACTCCCCTGCTGTGCTTTCACTCCCTTCCAACCCAACATTGAAGCAGAAGCACAGTGTGCATGACACTATTCAGTGAAGAACTTCAAAAATAAACCAGGAGCAAGAAGGATTGGTCCATCATATAAGACTGGGCAGGCTTAAAATGTAATCACTGGAAGAAAGAAGGGAATCACAGGACATGATAGAACCCAACAAATACATTCAGACACATAATAAGATGGACTGCTCTAAGGTTTTAAGTTAAGGAACACCACATCAATGAGTAGCATAACATTTAACTAGTGGGGAGGATGCAATAATGATGTTATGAAGTATTTCTTCACTGAGAGGGATGTGGCTAAATGGAATACTCTTCCCAGAAATGTGGTTCAAATGCCAATGGGATATTTTCAAGGGAGTCATTAGAAACAAAAGAGAGGTAGGGGTGGGCAAAGATGCTGAGTAAAGTTACTTAGGAACCAAATGGCAGACATAGTGTACTGTCAGTCTTTTTTCTGTCCTTTACCATCTACAGTATTTATCTATGCATGACAAGATCATCATTATCATTACAATGATACCCAGTTACAAGATGCACTGTAAAGCTTGATACATTGGAAAATATCATAGGAATCCAATTTGATAAATGTGGATTTCCTCTGATATACCGTGAAATATCTGGGCATTCAGCAACATGTCATTGGCTACCGTAGTATCTGTTATCCCATTATTTAACCTTTCAAATGATATCTCTGGCTTAAGAGGCTAACAATATGTCCTCTTTTGATGGTGTCTCACAGCTTGAGTATGTTACCATCCATATGTTAACTGAATTGATATGCTTTAATTACCACAATTAAATAACTTCACAGCAATGGGGGTTTGGGCTTCTCTTGATGTTCAAATAAGTTGCCAAATATATCTCCACTAACCACTGAGTGGTCATAGTGAGTAAATGAATAATATGAGTCTGACATTGGTATAGTACATCCCAAACTTTTTATCAAATAATTATAATCTTGGAAATAGTGAACATGTAGCAGGGACCTGTATAGTCTGTGTCATGTAATGTTTCACTGTAAATCTTAGAAGGAGCAGCTCCTAATTGAATATCGCTGGTCCAGTGCAACAGATAAAAATATATGACATTGCTTTCTGAAATGCAAACATGTAGAAACAAGACATTGTGTGTGTAAAACAATGGGTGAACCATAATAATTAATGTTGAAGTAATTCAAAGCATAATGCCAATTAAGCATCTGGATACATGGAATATGGCTTTTAGAGGCATCAGTGAGTTTTGTCACACTTATGTTCACAGTCCTTTTTGACAGGGGAACTCATTAGTAAGTTTGACTTTACTGTAACTAAAAACCTGCTTGATTGGTGATAAAGAATTCTTTAACCATTTTTTCAGGAAACGTGTAAAATTAAATACAGTAGTTCATTAGTATACTTGGTAGTGATTTAAAATAAATTGTCAGTTCTGTCCAATGTAGTAATTTACAGTCTTTTTGAACTATACACTGGATTCTGTTATGAACAGATTTTTGTTGACATTTTTGATAGTAAAGCAGATACGGAACTATTTCATTTTAAATGCTTCTTGAAGTGTTTGATATAGCTTGCAAATGACACCAGTAATTCTCTACCATGATCTAAAGAGGTGACTCATTAACATGATGGATAGGTTTTGTCAGGGTTATTACAAGGGCAGCAAGATATATAAGTTATTAATAGAAGAAATGAAATATGGTATAGAAGTATACTTTGATGGACTGAGCACAAATGATTTGTATGTGTTATGTGCAAGCTACAAATCAGAATACAATATCATAGAATCAAGTTAATCTAGGACACATCTTAATGGTTTTTAAACAT
The DNA here is from genome assembly GCA_016271365.2 of Neoceratodus forsteri. Lineage (NCBI taxonomy): Eukaryota > Metazoa > Chordata > Ceratodontiformes > Ceratodontidae > Neoceratodus > Neoceratodus forsteri. The sequence goes on along the minus strand of CM057452.1, from coordinate 1,148,300,433 downwards.
AATAAGCAAAGTATTGGAAGCACAGTAATTTTATGAAGGAAAACATGGAAGCAATTACATCACTCATAAATGCATGCACATGCACTCACACACATGAGTGCACACACATGCACACATGCAGGAGTTACCTTTTGTAGATGTCTTAAAGGGATGCCATCATTTTTCTAGGGGCACATACTGTATATGCATTTTACCTAAAGTGAGCAAGATATATTAAAGAAAAGAATCAATTACTTACCTGCCAAGAAGAAGAGTATTTTTGATATTTATAATATTTATTAGTGGTTCAACTCCTACCTTGTAGGTAGATCTCATTCAGTGAGAACTGGGGACTCTGTTTCTCCACCCATCTACTCAAACAGACTGGTGTTCCCCAAGGCTCCGACGTTGGCCCTTCGACTTTTCTCCATATTCCACAATGACCTCCCCTCAGTCTGCTCCTCTGCATCCATCCACATGTATGCAGATGACACAGTCCTGTTTTCCTCTGGCTCTTCTCCGTCAGAGTTAACATCCAGGCTTCAACTTGATTTTGACACTGTCTAGAAATGGTTCAGGGCTTACTAACTATCCCTTAATGCTAAGATAAGAAAATGGTCTCCATGTGTTTCTTGGTTTACTTGGTTTTGCAGGAAAAAAGAAGGCCAAAGCCCATCGAGATTCCCCCCCCACATCATGTGAGCTAATATATCTGACTTGGAGGAGATGATAGACAAATGTCTAATCTGTTTTTAAATGTACTGAAGTTTTTACAATCTATTAATCCCTGGATGAGAGTGTTCCACAGTCTGGGGGCACGTATGGACAAAGAAATTTGCCTGAGGTTTGTCTTTGCTTGCTTGACCTCAAGTTGTTTGTTGTGTAGCCAAGGAATGATGCAATTTGTGGAATAAGAAAGACCACACTGCTGCATAAGTTTAGAAGATTGAAGCAATTTGTATGTGAATAGGATATCCCCTCTATGCCTCCTATTGAGTAGGGAATGGAGGCCTGTTTCTTTTAGTCTGTATTGATAATTTATTGAGGAGACTCTAGGAATCATTCTTATAGCATGCCTCTGGATCTGCTCCAGGCATGCTATGTCACTTTTGAGATGTGGGCTCCAGAAAAGGGACCCATAATCAATATATGGTCTAACATAGGCCCTGTATAATGGAATAAGGCACTGTTCAGTTTTAGTGACAAATGTAAGTCATATTTGTCTTAGTAAACCATTTGTCATATTAGCCACTTTAGTGCAGTGGTCAGTGGAGTAAAGCCTATTGTTTACTAAGATACCTAGATCCCTCTCTCTGCAAAATGATTTGAGAGGGATTTCATTTAGATGATATATATTTCTGGGATTTTTTAATCTGAAGTGCAAGACTACACATTTGTCGACATTAAATTCCATATTATTCTGCTGAGCCCAGTGTTCAATGGAGTTGAGATCTGAAACAAGATTTTCCAAGTTTTGTGGGGTATCCACTCTCCTTCCCAGCTTAGAATCATCAGCAAATTTGGAGATCCAATTATGTGAGCCAATCTGCATATCACTAATGCAGATATTGAGCAATGGTGGCCCCAAGACTGAACCCTGGGACACCCCACTAGTGACTAACCTCTGATTAGAAAATGTACCATTAATACTAACCCTTTGTGACCTGTTTGAAAGTCATTCATTGACCCAGTTAGTTAGGCAGGTTGAAAAGCCTACTGTTTCTAGTTTTTTTAAAAGTTTCCCATGAGGGACATTATCAAATGCCTTGCTGTAATCCAGCATGATGACATCCATTGATGTATTGTTATCAAGGCCTTGGCTTACGTAATTATAATAAATATATTACGTTAGTAGTACAAGAGCAACCAGATCAAAATCCGTTTCAGCACATGACAGAGGCTATCTAGACTCCTTTCACTCCCCACCTTCCTCACCCTCAGTGGGGGAAAAATTTATGACGTACCCTCATTGAAATATCTCAGTGTCTGGCTTGACCACCACCTTGGTTTTACTCACTACATAGATGCCATCTGTAAAAAACTCAACCTAAACTCAGTGCACTTTGTAGAAACAAAAGCTGTGTCCCTGTATCTACCTGCTGGGACATCATCACTAAAGTGATCCTCCCAATTTTTGATTATGACAATGTGGTCTATGGTGCTTCACCTAAATCTACCCTAGCCAGAATGGATCCCCTCTTCTACTCCTTTTGCCATTATGCCTTAGCCTGTCCCCCCCCCGACTCACCACTGTTCTCTGAACATTGATCTCTCCCTCCCTTCTTTGAATGACCATCATCTTGTGTTTCCTTTATTTCTAAATTCTGGTTGGCTTCACTCCCTTCTTACTTCAGCTATCTTATCTCCCCTATGCCCCCTTCCAAGTGCTCTCTCTATAACTCAGGTTGTCATTCTCTTTTGCTCCCCTCTTATAAATCCCTAGCTGGCCAGTCTGGTTTCTCCTTCTTCCTTCCTAATCTTTGGAACTCCCTTACACTAACAGTTTGTTCTGCCACCTCCAAACACTCTCTTTCCTCTCTTCTCCAAGGCCACACTACCCCCTCCTGTAAATGCCCTGAGTTCCATTTCCCCTACACTTCTCCATATCTACTCCTACCTCTGTACTTCTCACCACCCCACCTCATCCCCCTTCCTCTGTCCCTTTCCCCTTCACCACTTCCTCTCACTCCCTTACTTCTTTCTCACTCACTCCTACCCCCAGTAATCACCTTTTATATCCCTTCATAATCCTCCACACTCTATACCCCACCCTACTCAGCATAATATGTTCTCTTCTCTCTCTTTTACTTCCACCACTATTTTATCTTTTCACCCCCACAGGCTCTCTTTCTCACCATTCTCCACTTACTCTCTCTCCTACACTTTCCTATTTTGTGACGTTACCTTCTCGTATGTACCGGGTACTGCAACCTTCTGATATATAACCATCATTATAATTTGCTCTGATAATTAAGCAATAATGCATGACAGGGGAGGTGTGTGTTGTGCTGGGATAACATCATGCCGGGGTGGTTGGACATAAGGCCACAGGCCAAGTGCATCCAACAACCCCAGAAGTGATTTATCCTGTTTACTTCCTATGAAATGCATTATTGCTATTAATAATGGCTCAATTATTAACAACAACAAAAAAAGGTTAAAAAAATGTTTAAAATACATTTTTTCTTTAATTGTCTGATGTTGAAGTATATCTCAAAAAAAGTGCACAGTTTCTTATTTGTCCACTAGGTGCTGCTGCTGCATGCTTCCTGAATTCTCCAGGTGTGCAGCTCTGTTGGTGTGTGTGCTTTGTAATCTGAATGTTTCCCTTTGTTAAGGTGCCCCCCCACACACACACATGTTAATACTGTATGTTTTATTTTTTTACAGGCCAACTTTCTACCCCTAACCTGCCAGCACATGCAGGGTTCAGATAAATTTTAACATTGTGGCTGTTTTTAATTGCAGCTGTCAAAAGTGAAAGCCTCCTGCTGAACTGTTGTTGTGCTCAGAGGATCGCAGGACTGGGGATGGAAAACATAGTTGTATTTTCCTTCAGGACTGGACGTTTAGAAGAACCTCTGTCAGGCGATCAGAAGCAGCAGTGAATTGTGGAAAGCAATCGGCAGTGGCAGTGAACTGCAGCAGGTAAGGGAGCTGGGGATGTGCCAGTGTGTGCCACTCACTGTGGCAGTTTGGATTTTATAAACTGTGGGGCTTTTTTAAATGATTGCATTTCAGCTGCTGGACCCAGGAAATTATGGCAGCTCTAAGTTGTTGGGGTTATGAAGGGCCAATTAAAATGACTTAAGTTCGGGAAAGCTTGCATGGGGCAGACGGGAACACTGAAGGCTTACAAGCAGGGATCGAGGTGGGCTGCGTGGACCCAAGGAGTGATCTAATGAGAGCTGATGCTGTCATCTCTGTACTGGTACTAGACCCGTGATGTTGTACTGGGATAACATCATGGGTCCATTCCCCCAGACTGACCAATGACAGGACGGCATTCTTTCATGCCATTGTATAATGTATGTTATTGTACGTACTGTGCAATGTTGAATTGTTATTACTGTGCTTCTACTTGTTTGTACTTATCCCCCCACTCCCTCCCCAGAATGCATCTAGAAATGAGCCTTATGGCTCAGTATGTCTTTCCTGATAAATCTCTTTAAAATAATTAAATAAATAGAAACATAGAAATGTAGACATTTTCGGGTAGAAGAAGATAGAGATTCATTCAATCTGCTCTGCTGTTAACTATCTCACAATGCTAGCCTATAGCAGTGAATTTGCAGCAAACCCTCTACTAGTAGTATTGCCCACTTAAACATGATTTACTTTAATCAGTCCCTTATTCTGTATCTGTCTCACTATCTCTTAAAAATCTCCACAGTTTTTAACTCCACCACTTCCCCCAGCAAACTGTTCCACCCCCCTGCATACATCCTTTCAAGTGAAGAAACCTTTCTCATATTCCTTCCAACCTCCTTCCCGCTCCACCATCAGATTGTATTTATGTCTTCTGGTTGTGGAACCCTCATAGTGCTTGAACAGTTGTTAAATGAACAGTTGTTGACTGTTGACGTTTGTGATGCTCATCATATGTCTGACGGTTTCAGTCATGTCCCCTCTCTCGCCTAGTGTCTAATAAGTGCTTTTTCAAGTTACACAGTCTTTCCTCGTAGAGTAAATCTTTCCCTTGCTGTCTCCAAATCCTTTTTTTTCAGATATTTAGTTTGTCTCTTGCTTCACCTGATCTACTTCCATTTGGACTGCCCTTCCCCCATCACTCAACATCTCTACATCATACCTTCTTGCTCCAGTCTGTCCTCTGCCACAGGATGTTCAGAGGTGCCCAGTCACCAGTGTGGAACCTGTAGAAACTAGACCATCATCTAGCTGCTCTCTATGGTTTTTCTACAGTTCTTTCCTGCAGCCCAGAACACAAGCAATGATGAGTTTTGCATTCTATGCTTCTGCTGAGATACCCCAGCATCCTGTGTGTGGGTTCCCTTTCATTCATTTCTCTCTGCCCAGCCATCCAGATTCTTCTAGGTGGCAGCCACTGAGCGGGCCTCATGTACCTCACTTTCTGAGGGAGGAGAGCTGTCTTTGGGCTGCTCAGTCCTCACTTCCCAAGCCAGCACTGGAATGATTCACATCTGGTCCCTAACCCAGGTCACCAGTGTGGAAGATGGTGTGGCATTCAATGTCTCAGCCCATTGTGCCACCAAGCTGGCATACCCTATACTACTTAAGATGAGATTTCCAGGACTGTGCACACTACTCCATGAGCAACTGCACCATAGAGCTATACAGTGGCAGGGTCACCAGTTTTTTTCTGCCCTCTTCCCTCCCCTCTCTGTATGCTTTACTACCTCCCCTGGTTCCTTCAGATATCAGCTGAAAGTCCTTCTCTCTCCATCTGCTCCTGTTTTCCCTCTCCCTAATGGTTCCCCTTGCTGTTGCATCATATCCTGGTGTAAGTGTGACTGAAATGCCCAATTGGTAGCTCCTGCCTTGTTTTCTCATTTTGTACTTACCTCCATATATTTAATAATGTTCTCTTATTGCACTTTATTGTAACTGTGAATTGTGTCTGTATTTTGTATTTTGTATCCCCCATTCCCTTCCCCAGGGTCTCAGCTAGAATTGAGCCAGGGCTCAATCCACCTTTCCCAGTCATTAATTTATAAATAAATACCTCAGCACAGCTGTTCTGAAAATTAATTTTCTTTTACTGCATGATGCTCATGTGGCTCCATTTCTATGTCAGTTCCATATATGAGTTTTTAACCATTTTAGCACTAAATGTTATTACAATCACATTGGAGAACTAGTCTGATGTTACTGTGACTTTCCATAATTATTAACAGTCTCTTTATTTCCTGTCATTATTTAATCCTAGCCCATGCAATTCACATCTCACTGTGAACAGCATGACTGCAGTATTGGCTCTTAAATCTTGCATGGCAATCCTCTCTTAGTTTCATGAGTCTATCAGGTCAATGGCTGTACACTTGCTTTACAGTTAACCAATTCCAGCAGTTCACTATATGACTGGACAATCACCTGCAGCTGGTGAGTAACAGAATTTCTGTATGGAAAGCTTTACCAGTGGTTACACTGGAAATGTTTTGGGTTGGAAAACACTCACATCTAGATTATAAGGTAGTGGAACTGCCATTTGTGGGTGCTGCAACACTCTTATAATGGTCAGTGGAGAAAGATGACAGAAGTGGTGAAACTATCATGCAATATTTAATGGTTTGGTATAATTGTGTTCTTGTGGGCTCCTGCACAATTTAACCTGTAGCTTTATCCCTAAAAGTAGGTTATAGTTAAGACTCTTTCACTCACATCACTTACATTAAGCTCATATTTTGTGTTGCAATTCACCCTGCATACAGCTCAGACTGATATATAATAAACAATTACTCGTTAGCTGCAAGTGAGTGTGCAGCCATATAGTGAACTGTCATAATCATTTAGCTGTAAAGCAAGTGTGCAGTCAGTAAAGTGTTAGAATCATGAAACTACTGTAAGAGAAAGGATTGCCATACAAGACTGAAGCAGATTCCCAGTAGAGAAGACAGGGAGTCAGAGAGAGCATGGACTAACAGTTTTTTAGTGAGTCCAGTGCTTATTCTGAACCTGCCACCTCCTTCTTCATCTGTCCAGAGTCCTGAACAACCCCTTCCTGTTCCTCACTACCACTTCCAGTGCTTGCCTCTTTTTTGGAGGGTGTTGGGGATAATGCACTGCCTATGGAAGAGTGTACACACTTGGGGTGAAGGGTGGGTTAATGCACTGCCTGTGGAAGAGTGTATGCCTAGTGTTTCCCTCCCTCTGGCTGTCACTCTAATGGGGAAGGGGCTTTCTGTGCCCTCATCTTGCTGGTGAGCTCTTTTTTTTCCTGCCTATTTAATTAAGAACATGCCTGTCTTCACACGTACACTGTGGTGCCTGTCCCAGAAATCATGATTTTTTCATTCCCTGTGCTTGTGACTGGGAGCACACGACATCCTCACTGTTTGCCCTCCCACTGAAGATGAAGCCACTGTTGCTGCTGCTTCTGTGGGCTGGTGTGGGGCTAAGGATTGCCTCTCTGCTGCTGTTACTCACTGACACTGCCAAGACATCTGGGGAAACCTTAGCACTGAGGGAGTACCAAGGCATGGGGAGAGGTATCAGGATCAAGTTTGGGGGATTGAGCTTCTAGGGAGGGGGTCCATGACTGTCATAGTGATGTGGTGGACAATTCCTAAAATTTACCTCAGTATCACCTCAAAATTCAGGACATGCAAAATGCAAGAGCAGTACTGGATGGAATTGCCGGGCTGGTAAATTCTGCAGAACAAGTTACTGACCACCCCATGTTAATCTCACTGTTCCCCTGCCCCATCAGTATGACAGTCTCTCACACACACACACACACACACACACACACACACACACACACACTAGTCAAAGGACACAGAAGACTAGTAGTTCTGTTGCCCCTTTACTATTCAGTAGCAAAGTGTCCTCTGTCCCTGTGACAAGCATCTGTTGACAGAGTCCTGCCATTTCTGAACAGGGAGCTCTGTTAGAAACAACAATTGTTGGTGGGGGGAGGAGTTGGGCAATATCAAGTTAGTCACTGTCAACAGTGGGTATAAAGAGCCAGTGTTATTATTGGGTCGAGGTCAAAACCACGTTTTAAATAAATGCAAGGTCAAAAACTGTTCCACACAGTCACCAATAAATGGGAACAGTGATAAAAATGCATATATATATATATATATATATATATATATATATATATAACATATTCAAAACCACACATGTTGTTTTGACCAAATGATTTTCCACTGTGCATTTATTCCAACATGGTCTTGACAGTAGACCTTCATTATTTCCCACCCCCTCCACTACCTATTCAGTACTGAAAAGTAATTATTTGCTTTGTTTCTTTGAAACTGCATTGGATTTGCCCTGTGGGTATCATTAAAAGAAAAATGCACAACAGGGTGTGTTGTGCTGGGATTGCATCATGCCTGGGATGATTGTGCATGAGACCACAGGCTGAGTGCATCCAATGCCCAAGGTGTGGTGTTATCCCAGAATGACACACACCCTGGAGTGCATTATTCATATTACAAAATGGCTCAATTTAAAGAGGAAAAGAAAAAATGTAAAAAACATTTATTAAAACTATACATTTTTCTGTTATTTTTTGATAGGGTAGGAATACTTATTTAAAAAATAGTGTGGATTGCAGGTGGAGCTACTGTCATGTTAATGTAGTGCTTCTCTACCCTCTCCTTTGTGTCTTGTTAGTAGACATATTGGAGTGGCTTGCCCCATTCTCTTTTTTTATTTTATTTCGTGGTGTTGTGTTGACCCACACCTTGCTGTCCTTTTTTTTTTTTTACCTTGTTTAATACTTCCCATTTTAGTGTGCTTCTCTGGTGTTTGTTCTGTTTACCTGTCACTGTCTTAATGGTTCCCGTGTGTCACTCAGTACCACCTCACTAACTGTCGGTAATGTTTTTTTTCACACTTTCTGCAGGTGGTGTTGCTTCTGCAAGGATACACAGTAACAAGTCATTAAGTGAGACACTACATTAAGTGAATCTGCAGCACACATATTGCCAGTGTCTGATGTTTCTGTTAGCTTGGAGTCAGGACTGAAGAACAAGGAGTGAAGCTGGTTTCCAGTTTGCATGAAGTGGGCAGTTGAAGTCAACGGCAGTGTCAGTTTTTGATAAGGAGTCATTTTAAATAAAAAACTAAAGAGTGAGCTCTGGAAGGGAAGTGTCTTGTGAGAGACCTCATGTGTGGAAAGGAGTCTCTGGTTGAATTTCTGGCACTCGGAGGGACAGATTTATGTCACTGCTGACCACAAGTGAAGCAGGCAGGCTGGCAGCATCTATAGGGTAGTGACATTTTTGGTTTTATAGGATTCTGTCATCTATGTTCTGGCACTAGATCCAAGGTGTTATGCCAGGATAACACCATGGGTACAGTGCCAGACTGATCAATCAGGGGCCAGCATTCTTTCTTGCCACTGTATAATGTGCATTTAACAGTGCAACATCCCCCTTCAGTGCTGTTAACAGGAGAGGTGCTCAAAATGGAGGAAGGGCATTTGATCAGGCAGTATCCACTGAGAACAAGGAATGCACACCTTAATGTACACTAAAACAAGTTAAAAGCTCAGAGTCTGTGTATTGTGTAGACATGCTGTTGTCAGGTCATATGTGTGTGTGTGTGTGTGTGTGTCCGTGTGTATCTGTATTTGTGCGTGTGTGCACATTTCCATGAAAGTATGTGTTTGTACTGTGTATCATCAACATGTACATTGTTTAGCATATATGTCTTTTACTATAAAAAATTACACATCCATAACATGGTGCCACTCAGTACCTTTAGCAGTTTGATTTCCTTTATTTTATTGTAAATTATTAATTACTGGTCTGCTATAAAAGTTTGCTGATTTTTGTTTCTAATTTCTTGATTTTGAGTTCTGTAAAATGACAGTTTGGATTCTTTTTACACTAAAAAAATGCCCTTACTCTTTTCAAGAAATGCCAAGGGATCTTTAAATCCACCTACAATAAACAGTCCTCAGAACAGGCAGACAAACCTTCTGTTTAGTATCTCATCTGAATGACAGAGAGTGCAGCACTCAACTCATGTTGCACTAAATTACATGTATTGGGATTTACTTCAAGGTTCCTGGTGTGGACTAGAATCCACAACCTTCAATTTTCTGGTCTCAGAGGCAAATGTGCAACCTTTTGGACCACAGACAGTGCCATTAGGCACTGACACTGTCTGAATCCTTGCTGTGTCACAGACTGATACATCAGTCCAGAATTCCAAAGCATTCTAATTCTATCAGCAGCCCAAAGGTTTTAATAACTGCATAGCCCACAGGGACAGTGAGGCATAGGACATGGCCATTTCTTTTCATACAGTGCTAGCCATTGCCACTTTCAGTTATACTCTAACTGGTGGAATGGCACATCATGGACTGATACCATTCTGAAAAGCCCCATTCATCATAATGCAGCATTTCTGGAATTGAGTACTCCCTGTGTCATGCCATGGTGCAGTACTGTTGAAGGTGGCAATGGCTAGCACTGTGTAACTGAGGAAGTACAGTAGTTACTGCATAACTGCACATCTTAGCATGATCCTCATTCAATGCAGGTAATGTCATGGTGTGAGGCTAGAACCCACTACAATCAAATTGTCTGGCCTCAGAAGTGAATGTGCAAGCTGTTGGGCCACTGACAGTGCCCTTAGCCACTGACACTGTTTTAATCCTTTCTGTGCCATGTACTAATATATCAGTCCAGAATTCCAATGTATTCTAATTCTGTTGGTAACTCAAGAGTTTTAATAACTGCACACTGCATGGGGGGTTGTGAGGCATAGAACAAGGCCACTTCCTTTCACACAGTGCTAACCATCACCATTTTCACTTGCAATGGGTAGAATGGCATGTCACAGACTGTTACCATTCCAAAAAGCTGCATTCATCTTAATACAGCATTTCTTGTATTGAGTACTCACCATGTCATGCCGTGGTACACCACGACTGAAAGTGGAGATGGCTAGCACTGTGCAACTGGGAAGTGTGGTAATTATAGCATAACTGCACATCCTAGTAGACCCTCATAGAATGGTGATAATGTCCCTAAAAGTAAAAAGACATTTAAACTAAACCTTGCAGTTATCTTGCAATAATGCCACAGTCATGTGACCTGGTTTCACTTTGCTCAGTTAGGGTTTCTCCTACCCATTTTGCAATTCACTATAACAATGCTTACCTTGTGTCACGCCATGCCCTAATCACATAGAAATGTAGAACCTATACTTGGAAAATGGCTTCTTGGCCCAACATGTCTGACCACTCCTTCCTATCTAATGTGGAATATTAAAGCCATCATGACTCTTGTCTCCCCCAACTACTCACCCTTTATGATACTGGTTTTATCAAGCTTGTGTATCTGTCCCATCAATGGTGGAATCCCACCCACCCCCTAACACACGAAGATTTTTCATAGACCACATCTTCCAGTAGCTTATTCAAGTGCATTTAACATTTCTTTCAAAGCGCTTTTAATTGCTAATACAATTCTTAAGGGGAGCCATTCATGTACTGTGGGTGACATAGTTTAAAAGTCCATGAATAGCTTTCCAAAATGAGGTATTGGGCTGATATGTAGCTGGAAGCAGCCCAATAACAAAGAAGACTGAGTCTGTCCCATACTAAGACTATAATACAGCCATTGTTATGGCTGTGGATGGAGCTTACAACCATATCCCTTTATCTTGAAAAGGGGTTTCCGTGGAACACATTTTTTTAGTAATTTTCAGTGTATCCTTTCATAAGACTGAAAATCACTATGGCAGTTAAAAAATATCACTTCTTTCTTTTAAGAAAAATGGACACAGAACTCCAAGCTGATTTTCTCCGAGAGCATATGTGTGCACCTTCCAAACAAATCTAAACATCTTCAAAACTATTCAAGGTGCACAAAAACAACCAGCGTGAAAGATGCTCAGAGCAGAAAGACCTTTCACATGAGGGTAGTCACTAATGGGAATTTCTTTATATTTTGTAAAATATGGTCTTCCAAACAACCTCATTTTTTTCCTCTCTGAGTGAACACAGTAGGGGTCATGTCAAACAAATATAAATATCTTGGAATGTATACAAGTTACCAATATAAAATCAACATGAAAGTTGTTCAGGAGGGTAGTAACTAATCTGAATTCATTAGAATTTTTTAAATATAATCATCTGAAAGGTGTAAATTGTGAAGAAAAATTAAAATTCAGGTAATCAGATGGCCATAGTTTAAAATATATAATTAGTGCAGCTTAATGGATAGACTCATTTGAAAGGTAGTTTTGTCCTGAACAATTTTCATAAGGTATTTTATCTGTAACTTGTAAACTTTTAGAGATATTTACATTTGTTTAACTTAACTCCAATTTTACTTCTAAACAGACTCTTTTTATTTAATAACTATGCCAGTAAAGTGAAATTCAAAACTAGACCACCTTGTTCATCTCTTGCCATGCCTAATTTAAAGTGTACAGGGACTGATTACTTATGTGCAGTTGTTTAAAATGTCTCTATTTTCATAAATTACATTTATACCCCTAAATGATCCCTATTTAACTATGCCTGAATAAAAGCTGAAGCTGTCAATTGTGTTTTGTATTGTTTTTTTTTTCTTTTTTTAATGGACAACATTCTGTGAAGTTCTTTTCATGGAACCAAGAATTTGGAGTTTTGGCTATGTCAAATCATGGTTTCAAAACCATGGGCACTGTACTGATAAGTTCCTGCTAACAATTCTGAAACCGTGAAACCACAGAAAAAAACTTGTTGCCATATTGGTCCTTGTAACACAAGATCCACAGAAACAGATGATGTGATACTTTTTATTGGGCCTACAGAGTTGTCGCAAAAGAACACGGGTGCTTTTAACTTTTGGATTACACAGAATCCTTAGTCAGAAAATACTGGCAGTTATTTTAGAACAACATACTTTATCAAAACACAGATCATACAAAAAAAACAGAAGAAAAGTTGTTAAGGACACCATTGGTTAAAACTGCATAAAAAAAAATACCCATATAAAGACAGCAAAAGTTCCATCAAAAGAAAGCTATCCCAAGGTCGAATGACACTGACTTGAAAGTTCACACCACCCTCTTAAAAGCTGTAAATGAACAGAAGCTTCATTTTATAACCCTCTGTGTGTCTATACTAGTATTAGTAAATGGAAATGATTAAAACCCTCAAGGAAAAATAAGCTTACAGAGCAGCTGACAACTTCAGGAGAACTTTAACAAAACATAATATTTAGATAAAGTTCAGTTTGTATTTCACATTAGTTCTTTTTCCTCCTTCCCATTATTTATTGCTGAGGTCAATTGCATCAACACAGGATTTTTACTCCTGAAGAGTTCATCCACTTCTGTTGCTGTCTTCCTACCTGGTGTCATAGTGCACTGCTTGTGACATCACAGTTACTCTCATGACAATAGATTGTGATGTCACAAAAGAGCATTATGACCTGAAGTAAGGAGTAAGCTATAGAAGCAGATTGACTTTAAATTAACTGTAATGGATGAAAATCATGTATTCGTGCACATTTCCTCAGTAATAAACAATGGGGAAGAGAAATCTAGAATATATATGGAATACAAGCAGAAATTTACCTACATATTATGTTTTTCAAAAAAAAATATTTCCGGTTGCAATTTCAAAGTCAGGAGGGACATTTTGACCATTTTTACCACAGTTTCTGGACAATTTCTTTAGCGACTCCCTAATTTGCACACTAAGCACATGAAACATTTAAGGTACATATCTGAGTCTGTTCCTTAAAGTTCACAATACTTTTGGCACTTGAAAATTGCATTTTAAATGTTCTGTAAGTACTTTTAATGCAGATACCAGGACACACACTTCAGTGCTTTACTGTCCATTTCAAGTTGAAAACACACAAGCAGTACTCTGTTATTTTACTGTACTGGAAGGCACACAAGCAACACATTTGGGTGGCATTTTTCTGGGCAAAACTCCTCTTGTCCAAAGTTTCCTTTCTGTTTGGACTATACCGCTACCAGACAGAAAGATGCTAGACATACCCTCAGAAGAAAATCTCTGGTTTTCTCCTCAAATTAAACATCACCAGACTATCCCCAATTTTTTGTAACCCCCCTCCCGTGTCTTTACACAGTTAGCTACCCCTGGCACCCTTAACTGGGAACAAACTTCAGGAACCACATTTAGAAATGGTACCATCCCTAGCTTTGGATATATATACCAGGCTTTTACTCTAGAGATCAAAAGGAGTGAAGGTGTACAAAAGCAATATATGACCTATAAGGTATTTACAAATAACCAGGTACTGGGGAGAGAACTTCTTGCTAGGGCTTTGCTAGATCTATACTTCTGAAGGGGCACTCTGTAAATCTACACATAGGAAGCAATAACATAACTGACCAAAACATAGTTGGCATTCTAGAGTATAGCTTTATTACAACAAGATGGTGGCAAAGGTGGCATTAGGAACTTGCAGAAAAACAAAACAACTGTATCTGACAGAAAGCTCTTTATATTCCCACACAACAGGACAGTGAACATCTTGTATTGGTATTCCCATATTTCATATGACATATGAACACTCTCCCAATGGCACTGGCCACAACTGAACACACATGTACTGACAGAACTCTTTCACCTTGTATTCCTATATTTCATAGGAAATTTAACATTTCTTCCAGTGGCACTGGCCACAACTGGACATTGCTTCTAGTGGCTCTGGCCACAACTGAATATTTCTTCTAGTGGTACTGGCCACAGCTGAACATACATTTGGCTAATAACTAGCATAACCCATGTCAGGGGCTATAATCCTCTTCAGACATTGGCCCTATGGCTAAAGTAGCCAGGCATCTTAACTGAACCTGTAGTCCTGAACTGGTTACTCTAGATGGGGGTCTGCTCACCCTTTGCTTCCAAATCCATACCCAGCCATTCTTCAGAGTTACACCTTAAACATCTTAAACACACTTGGAAAATGCTTAAGTGAAAGAACTATTGCATCCAGCATTTAACAGAATACACTGGTAGTGGAAGAACTAAAGTCCTGAACATCGTGCTATAGTCTTACCTCTGGACATCACACATGTCAGCCAATTTTAAATGAGAACAATCTAACACTTCTGCACAGAAAAGGTTGTGCATTTCCCTTTTAGTCAGAGAACACAACAGCACAGGTACTTGCTTTCTGCAGCAAAAGTCAGATTCTACTGACTCTTAAATTTCAGGCAGCATCAAAACAACCTGGATCAAAAAGGGGGTTGCCCCTAGGATCCATCCACTAGCAGTCCTTTTCACCCCTCCAGGGATGAAAATCAGGAGATCCTGCTGTAGACAATGGTTTTCACCACTTCTTTGGCAAACTGGAGAATAGCAGGAGTAGGGTGAGAAAGCAGGGCCCTCCTCAGAGCCCTCAGCTAAGCAGTTCTCACTCCTCACACTTCAGACTATAACTCTACACTACAACCATCCCAAGATTCTAAACTCCATCCTCACAACTGTGGTGGCTTATGTTGCTGTGATAGTTCAAAATTAGCTCATCTCTCTCATCTCAGCTGAGGCCAAGTAAGCAAAAGAGTGAGCAGGTGAAAAAAAATTAACTAGTTAATCACCAGCTGCCACTCCCTACCTAGCACTGATACTGAGGGGATACTAGTAACCTCAGGGGACTGGGTGGTTACACATATGAAAATATCTATGTGTTAAGTAAAAAATAGGTTAGAAGACAACCTACTCTACTGTAAATGAAGCATTCACCAGCTGTTTCACGCAGTGGTGTCAATCACATTTTACACAGTGCACTGTTCAGATACATTTTTCTTAAACTCTGGGTACAATAATTCCATATTGCTCATGAATAGTCAAACTTATACTGTCTTAAACATGATATATCTGCAATTCTGTAACAAGTGACTAGTGTATGTATATATTCAAAAACAAAACCTAACACAGACCCCCTTGTGACTGAGATACTGTTAACCTGATATGTCCATGTATGAACATGTGTCCAAAACAAAACACAACTGACAGCTTCAGCTTTTATTCAGGCACCGTTAAATAGGGATCATTAAGAGTTATGAATTTATGAAAATAGAGACATTTCAAACACCAGTACATAAATAACCAATTCCTATCCCCTTTAACTCATTCAGACCCATTGTGTGTTTAGAACATTGGAGACAGAACTCCAAACTACTTTTCACTGAGAATCTTCCTCAGGCACTGTGCAGAATTCTTAGCAAATGTGCACACATTCCAAATAAATCTAAATAACTTTAAAACTATTCCAGGTACAGACAAACAGCCAGTCAGAAAGTTGTTCAGGACAAAGAGACCTTTCAAATGATGGCAGTCACTAATCTGAATTCCTTATATTTTGTAAACTGTGGTCATCTTATTACCTGTATTTCCAATTTTATTTCTACAAAATTCACATTTCTGATGGCAATTAAAAAAAAAACTATACAGAATTTAGATTAGTGACCACCTGCATTTGAAAAGCCTTTTTGTCCTGAATACAAAAATGTAAAATAATGCACTTAGGGTGCAGAAATCCAGGGGCAGAGTACAAAATGGATGGAATGGTATTGACAAAATGAATAAAGCCTACATTCAAAAAAAAAACTTTTAAATACAGTTGATTACTCTTTAACAATATTATGCATCTACGGCTGCCACTGTACTGTACATCTGATGCAAACCCATAATCACATTCATCACTTAAAGCAAAAATGGGTTGGAGTGGAGGCCATAACTGACTCCTTGTTTTTGTGTTGAAGGGGTCAGTTCTTTACAGCAAAAACAAGGAAAGGGGTAATTTCTAAAACATGCAGACAAGTATGGGGACCTCTTTTTTCCAGAGCAAACCACCACCGGCAGCTGCCACTTCAAGATTGCTACTACCCCCAGCTAATACAATCAAGGGAAACCAGAATTAGTCTACCAGCACTGAGATCAATATGATTAAAGCACATTTACCAAAAATTACTGCTTAGGAAAGAATGATAAAGTGACTGCGATGGTGAAGAAAATCCCAGACCAGATCTCTAGTCTGTTAATAGTCTCCCCCGAGTCTGATTTTTATAGCTGTGTGGCCCAAGCTCCACAGATGTTATGTCATCATCAGATTTGTATAAGAGCACTGTGGAAGCATGTAACCGGACCACTGTCTGATGTTCTGCCACAGTGCTCCAACATAGTTTCCAGTGTTTCTGTTTATGCAGCCCTCCCCCTCTGTGGGCCACATAAACATACCCACTTCCTGATTCACTAGTTTTCCTTTCTGCAAATGTGGAAACAACATGGTGGTGTTGACTTAAAGTGTGCATGAACGAGTATTGTGCATATGTATGTAACCCCCATGCCACCTTTGGCTAGCTGGCATCCCCTTAAAAGAACTACTGCCAACTACATAGCATACAATGTTCTTTTGACAGAACTATACTCATGATACTAACCCTAGCATTGGAGTGTATACTAAGCTCAATATCTATAGGACAGGATTGGGGGTACATATTAAAATGAACCTTTTTATTTGCAACCAGGTCCTGGGGAGAGGATGCTAGGCATATATTAGACCTAACTGCTGAGGGGCCCCAATAACATGCACACTAGGAGCATCAAGTGGAATGTCCAAAGCAGTAACTGGGATTTTGCTGTATGGCTTTATTTATAGATGTTACTTAATGCAAGGGTGGTCCTCCAAAGGTTTGTCATTGCAATACAGACACACTGTCTTTTGCAGGAAAACTTTGCTAGGCAGTACTGTTTTCCACAAAAATATCTCTATCTCTCTTCAAAAGTGTGTATCTGTGGGATGTGCACACCCATTAAACATTTTACACACATTTCCATTTCCAAAGTGTATATCTGTGGGATGTGCCATGCGCTTTAAAATCCTCTGGGTGCATGGTCTTTACCCAAGGATCAGTGGTGCCCATCCATGAACTACCACTAGCCCTGCCTTAAACTCCAGATGGTGTTCCTCCCACCCTTAGCCCCAAACAGCCTCTACCATTCCTTCAGGGTTAAACCAAATGAGTCTACATTCCCCAGTGAATTGCTAAAGAATCCCAACTTTAACTTTAAATTCAGCTCATTTGTTGTGAACAGGGTCCTGATCGGTGTGACCTAAACTTATCTAGGGCAAACACACCTCAGACAACTCTCTCAGAGAACAGTATCAAATTCTAAATTCACAGACTACTTGTTCCTTCCTACTAGTAATGGAAAGAACAAAAGGCACCGTTGTTTCTCTAGTAGCTGTCAGATTCTAATCATTGTTCTTCTTTAAGGAAGCTGTGAACTTCAGGGGATTGCCCCTTGGAGTCACAAGAATTTTCATTCCCTCTCACTCCCCCCAGAGTGAAACTAGAGTCCTGCAGGCAAACTTAAGATTTTACCAAACTAGGGTGAGAAATACCAGGGCTCCCTTTGACAGAGCCCCAATGGCAGACCTCCTGACACTCTGATTGCCACACTTGAACTTACTGATGAACATTCTAAGCTCCCCAAAATCAGCTGACTCTAAAATGTTATGCTGCTGTGAGAGTTCTAAATAACATAATCATCCTTCTCTCAGGCTAGCTGAATAAACAATGATTTCACTATGTAGAAAGCCCCTAATGAGCTCACCATCAGTTGCCTTTTCCTACCTGCCTAAGACTAATACTAATGGGATTCTTGTAACATGAGGGGACTGGGTTGTTACACATAGTTATGTCAGCACCGCCATGCTGTGCAAGGCTGACTCTGGGGCAAACTGCAGATGTGCGAGTATCACACAAGCACAGTACTGTAATTGTTGTGGTATTACGGCTGACTCTAGTGCAGCGAGAGCTCTGCATATTCTTTTCACCATTCTTGCCACTCCTAAAAGCTCTCCACAGCCATATTGGCTCTGATTAGAGTTTGTTCAAACATTTTGATGTCACTGAAGAACAAGCTGTGCTTGACTCAATTTAGTTAGACACAGCTTGTTCCTCGAGGACATCACAATGTTCTTTAAATGGCTGCAATGTAGTAGTCATCTATATCTCTGGACTGCTTCCAGCTACAGGTGAGTCCAGTACCTCATTTGAAAGAGTTTTCCATGGACTATCAAACTATGATGGTCACTTGGCATGACTGTGTCTCTCTAACCATTAAATGATATGAGAGATCTGGCCGGCTGCAGCCTATAAAACTATTTTGAATTTGAACATATACGGACATTGAACATTGACTGTAGATTGAAAGGAATGGTAGATGGTCAGGATCATGATGGCACTTTTAGTGCTGTCAGGCTTGTATTGCCTTACTAAAGGTATGATAATGTTTCCTAGGGGTTGGGGTGACTGGTGTTTATCTTGTTTGATAGCTGCAAAGTTATTATGTTCAGTGGGGCATATTTTTTCTTGACTTGACAGGTTGCATGTTGCTAGAACCTGAGAAGGGAGACAGGTGCCTCAGGACCATGGGTAGCCATCTGAAATGTTTAATAGACTCCCAGAGTAAGGAGACTGGTGTAATTTCCTAAAAAAGCTAATAAGTGATGTTATTGTCAGGAAAAGCAAACACGAATGATAATAGCCAAGGAAAGCTTATGGTGAGTGACCACAAAACATTGCTTTCCACAGGTAGATGACTCTTTTAAAGCATTTACCTGGCATTGAAACATACTGTAAAACTTGAAATTTTCACTGTCAAATAAATTTCGCTATTTTCGCTGAAGCAGTAATTTGTGCTAAAATAAATGTTCTCCAGTTAGTACTTTTCCATTATAGTGAATGTGATGCTAATGACTTAGCGCTAAATGTAATTTACGTAATTATGATTGTATTTGTGTTCATGCTAAAATTAATTTGTGTAAAAATAACTAGTTTTGCAGTAGAATGTGATGGCAGATGGGGTCTATGTGGACCATCTAGTCAGCCCACGTATACTACCTCCCAATAAGGCTGCTGTGTTAAGTTTTCCACAATGTGTGTTCGATGCCAGTTTGAACTCTCTGACTCACTATGACCCCATTACCTGTGAGGAGAGGCCATTCCAAGGCTCCACCACCCTTTCTGAAAAGAAGAACTTCCTTGTGTTACTACTTAACCTGCCCCCCCCCCTTAAGGTGCATGTCATGACCTCTGGTAAGAGTGCAGTTGTTTTCCTGAAGGAGATCCCATGCCTGTACCTTGTTGATACCATTCAGGTATTTAAACATTTCTATCATGCCCCTCATCCCTTCTTTGTTCTAGTGAGTACATGTTGAGCTGTTTTAACCTTGCATCATGTGGCTCATGATGCAGTCCATGCACCATCTTTGTTGGCCTTGTTTGTATAGTCTCTAGTCTTTCTATGTCTTTCCTAAGGTGAGGCATCCAGAGTTGGACACAATACTCCAGGTGAGGCCTCACCAGGGACCTGTAGAGTGGCATAATCTCCTCCCTTTTTCTGCTAGTTATACCCCTCTCTATGAAACCCATGATGCCACTGGCCTTTTGTGCCACCTTTTCACATTACTTGCCAACCTTCAGGTCATCTATGATTATTACCTTAAGTTCATGCTCAAGTTTTGTTACCACCAGCTTCACCCCATTTAGAAAGTAATTTCTCCCTGTGTCGCATCTTCCTATGTGCATAACCTTACATCTTTTGGCATTGAACTTCAACTGTCAATTCCCTGACCATTATTCCAATTTCCTAAGATCTGACTCCATCTTTTGAGTCCCTTCAGCTGAGTCCAATCTATTGCAGAGCTTTGTGTCATCCACAAATAGGCACACCTTCCCATTTAGGTCATCAGCTATGTCGCTGATGAATTCATAGAAAAGTATTGGTCCCAGCACTGAACCCTGTGGAACACCACTTGCAAATCTACCCTCCTCTCATAGTGTGTCATTTATCAATATATTCTGGGTCCTCCCATTGAGCCAGTTTTGATTCCAGTTTACAATTTGTGGCCCACTTCCAGTTTGCACCAGCTTGTTTTATTTTATTTATTGTCATCTTGGACTTACACCTTTGAGCTAAAAGCTCTTTTACAGAGGTTCCACTTCAGGTAAGGTTCAAACAATTGGTACATACAGAATAAAAAAAAAAAAACATAAGGTAAAGACATAGTCAAGTACAAAACATAATTTACAATCTTTAGTGAAATCCTATGGTTGCAAAGAGAAAACGCTATATAAAATGGAACTGTACGATATACAAGAAGAAAATGTATTAGTTCATGCAATAAGATGACATGCAGACAGTATTTATGACAGTTTTGATAAGTTTTGAGTGAAGGGTCATAGGACTAGTGTGGTTAGGAGAGATGAAGAGGGTAGACAGTGGTGCAGTCAGGGCTGACTATGACAAGGGGTAAAGGGGGGGAGAGAGAGCTGGGGGTAGGTGTAGAAAAACATGTTGAATATATATCTTATTTTCCCTTTAATCTTTCCTTGGAGTGGCATCTTAGTGTAGAGTTAATGTTTATCTCTACTGAATTTATATTTATAGCGCTTACGTTTTTTCAGTTGATTGTATACTGTGGACCCCTTCTTTCTTCTGATGTGTGATTGCTTTATTTCTTTGATAGATTTTATTGTACTAGCTACTGAGCTCCGTCAGAGGGGTGGGGTGAGTTAGGGAAGGGGTTTGATTTATGTGTTAAGATTGTAGTGGTTATCATAGTTAACATTGTTTGTTTATAGTTTGTTTGTTGTATATTATAAAATTAATAAAGTGTATTACATTTCAAAAAGAAAAACATGGCACAGACAGAGGTGTCCTTCTCAGTGATTATTGCTGAGGGTGAGCTAGGGGTTTTGGAAGGGGATGGTGAGATAGTAGACAATTACAGAGGGGGTGGAATGAGTAGTGATGGTGGGGTGAGGACTGGGAAGAGAGGGAAACATGATGGGTTACGAGGATATGGGGGAACAAATGAAGAAAAAGGGGAGAGGTGAATGGGTGGGCAGAATGATCAGGGAGTGGAATGATAGAAGAGGGTGGCAGGAGGATAGAACCTGCAGTTACTGGAGCTGAGTACTGTCAGGTGTTTGAGTAGGGATTTGTTGAAAGATCCAAGCTTAGGCACATTTATTACTTCTGGGGGTAGTTCATTGAGCCAGAGGGGTGCCTTGTAAGCATAGGATATCTGTGCAAGTGCCGTGTGATGGAATGAGATATGTAGAGCATTTTGTGCTTTTTCCTCTGGTCTGGCACAAGTTAGATGCAGGTTAAAGGAGGTCTGTAATGGACTGAGGAGTTAGATCGAGGAGAGCTTTTTTCCCTAGCAGGCAGGTCTGGTATTTAATTATCCCCTGAATATTAAGCCACTTAGACTCAGAGTAGTGTTTGCAGGTTAGAGTGAGCCTGTGTGCCCAAGGAGAGACTACAAGACTTGTTAAGGGCAGTTATGACCCTTTTTAGGGCTGTATCTGTTGCTGCACTGTACACAATTAGCCCATAGTCTATAACAGAGATTATAGAGCTATTGACAGCCAGAGACAAGGCTGCAGGGGACATATTGTGTCCATGTCTTTAGAGGAGACCAATTCTGGTGTTGGCTGTCTTTACAACATTGTCTATGTGGTGGGTAAAGGAGAGGGAGCTATCTAGCGTGATACCTAAATATTTAACGGTATTGACCAGATCGAATGGCTCTTGATTGTTGTTCAGGAAAACAGCTGACTAGCTCTGTATTTGCTCTGGCTGTTAGCAAACAACATAACCTTTGTTTTTTTGTAGTTCAGGAGAAGTGTGTTCTGAGTAGACCAGTCCTCTAATACTGCAAACTATTTTGGAGTTTGGATTCTAGTAGTTTCGGGTATGGGCTATTAGAGAAAATGGCCACCTCATCTTAATATAGCAGGATGTTATCAGGGCAGGCCAGGGAGAGTGAATTAAGGAACAGGTTGATTAGGATTGGGCCCAGGATAGAACCTTGTGAGACACCAGTTGTCACTTTCTTACTATCTGAGAGGGTCCCATTAATTTTCACTTTTTGGGCTCTGTTACCAAGGTATGTTTTAAACAACCCTACTGTGTCAGGAGACAACTCAGAAGCACAGAGTTGTATGATTAGGATACTGTGACTGACAGTATCAAAAGCTTTTGTGAGGTCGATGTATACTGACCCTACTAGCTAGCTGCTGTCCAGTGCTGCATGGATAAAGTTCATGTTTATTAGCCTCCTGTGTGGAATGGAGTCGAAAGACTTGCTGAAGTCTATGTACACCATGTCTACTACCCCCCCCCATTGTCCAATGTTTTTGTGACTCAATCAAAGTATTTGATTAGGTTAGTCTGGCAGGACGTTTCTGCCATAAAGCCATGTTGCTTTGGGTCCAGCTGTCGGCTATCTTCTAAGAATGTCACCATCCTCTCCTTTAGTAGGGATTCAATCAACTTCCCTACCACCAAGGTGAGGCTGACTGGGCAATAGTTTCCTGCTTCTTCTCTATTGCTACCTTTGTTTAGGTGTACTACTATAGTCCTTTACCAGTCTTCAGGGACCTCCCAATTTCCAGTGATTTGTTGAAGAGCTTCACCAGTGGGGCTGCTAGTTCCTCCCCAAGCTCCTGTAGTATTCTTGGGCATAATTTGTTTGCCCCCCCCCCTGCTTTGTTGATCTTTAATTTCTTGAGTTCCTCCTGGACTCTTGCCTCTATGAAAGGACTTGTGTCAGCTCACTTGTGGTGGTGTGCCTTCCTGCCATGAGATGGCCCTTTTTCTGCTTCCTCCTGTGTAAAAACTGAGCATAAGTATTTTTTTCCAGATCTTCTGCTTTCTCCCTGTCATCTTCTGTCTGCTGGTCATTGTCCTTAGCCAATCTAATTATTCCCCATTTGCTCACTCTTTTCTCTGTCATATACCGAAAGAAAGTTTTGTCACTATGTTGGACTCCCTTCAATATCCTTTCCTCTCTTTGAGCTTTTGCAGTCCGAATTGTCTTCCAGGCATCTTTAAGTAATTCCCTATATGCCTAATAGTCACTGTCCTTTTTTGTTTCATTGTATCTCCTGACTGCTTTCTTCCTTTCCTTCATTTTTTATGCTACAGTATATTCTTTGTGAAACAGAGTAGTTTCCTTCTACTTTTGGATTTGCTCACTAGCCTGGTGCACTGTGATGTGACTAATGTAACTGCTTCCTTTAGTCTCCTCCAGTGTTCTTCCACTCCCTCTTCCGGCCAGCAACACTGATTCTGTTTCAGACAGCTTTTCATTTTGATGAAATCCACTTTTATGAAGTCCAGGACCTTCTGTGTAGAGTGACTGATGTCTTTGGCCATGTTTACTGTGAACCATACAGTCCTATGTTAACCTAATCCCAGATGGGCTCCCACCTATACATTTGGGACTCTGTTATTGTTGGTTAGAACAAAGTCCAGAACTGCTTCCTCTCTGGATAGGGTTCCCACCAGTTGGCTTAGGTCTGCTCCTTGGTGTGCCACTAGTAATTCCTTACTCCTTTCTGAAGAAGCCATGTAGGAGCTCCAATCTACATCCAGTAAACTGAAGTCTCTGACCAGTAATAGCTCACCCTTGTCTGCCATCTTTTGAATGTTTTCTAGAATTTCCTTGTCTTTTTCTAATTCCTGAGATGGGACTCTGTATATCACTCCTACCTGTATGGGGACTTTGTTTCTTGTTCCAAGAATAATCCACAGGACTTTGGCTTCACTGTGGGGCTCTTGGATTTCTGTGGCTTTGATTCCTTATTTTACATAGATAGCTACACCCCCCTTTTTTCCTCATCTGGTCCCTTCTGAAAAAGTCATATCCTGGGATGGCAACATCCCACCCAGCTATGGTTCTCATTGAACTTGTTTCTGTCACTGCTACCCAGACTAGGTCTGATTCTGCCATCATGACAGTAAGGTCTGGTATTTGCCAGACTCCGGGTACTGATGCACAGTGGAGCTTTCCTACTTTGTTCACAAGTTTGCCTTTCTCCCATTGTGTGTAATTTTTACCATTTTTAAATTCATCTGGATATCTGAGTTTCTTACCATTTGTGGTGACCACATGCTTTGTCCTGCTGGTGGTTTGCTAGCTGAGGGGGAGGGGTGACTCTTACCCTGTGTGATGTAATGGCTGTCAGACCCCTCTCCTCATCCATTGGTTTAAATGAACTGCAAAAACATCAAACTTTTTCCCCAGTGCTCTGCTCCCTCCATTGTTGCATGGAGGTCATCAAATTGAAAGAACTCCCTCTCCCAGAAGGTCTGCTAATCTCCTATGAATTGATGTCCTTTCTCATGGTACCAGTTTCTAAGCCATGAATTTAATTCACCTATTTCTCCTTTCACCATCTTCTGCCTGCTGCCAGCCTTCTCCCAGACAGGCAGAACCTCAGAGAAGGAGATGTCAGTTGAAATGGATGCCAACCGATTACCCAGTCTGTTCAGGTGTTCCTTGGTCTCCTCTACTGACCGATTGGCAAGGTAATTTGTTCCTAGGTGGATAACAACATTTGTATTGTCTCATGCATGCCATACATTTTTTTCAGTGTGGTCAATGTCCTTCCATGTTGATGATCCTGGGAGACATCTGACCACTACCTTTCACAGTAAATGGGGCCCAACTCCCCGAATCATGGAATCTCCTATGATCAAAAGGTTCTTTTCTGTTTTTGTCTTTTTTGATCTGTCTTGATTGTTGGGCATCGTTATTTGTTTTGGTGGCTGCTGACCTGCTACATCTTCTGCCTCAGCATTTGGCTTGGATGTCAGAGGTAGGAACCTTTTTGTTGTTGGTATTGATTTTCTTGGAGATGCTGAGCTTGTGTGGATTGTTTAATGGGGTGATTGCCTTGCCTTTCCCAACCAACTGCCAACCCCCAGGCCTGGTTACCCTCTGGAGACAAGGTGCACCAATTTTATGTATACTATATGTACAATAATAGATAGTAGCTGTGTATTTTGACAGTTATTTTATCAGTAATAATGCTTCCATGATGTGTTTGGTTGGGGAGGGGGTGGATTGTGGTGATTAGTAGATTCATTTTTCTTTTGTGTTTAATTATATTCTTTGATCTGGAGTGAGCTTGTACATATATTTTTGATACTTTTGATATTTGATAATCATATTTTTATATCTGCATGTGCAGGATATGTACTTGGGATTGGTGTGTGCTTTATAATTGATTACGCACTACTTATGATACAATGCGGTAGCAGCTATGTATGCAGTTAAATACGGTACCTTTAATATAAAATCTGTCCACAAGAGGGGGCTGGTGTCCTGAAAAAGCACTAGTGCAGCATGAAACATTGACCTGTGTGTTTTTTTGGGGGTGGGGGGCTACCACATTTTACATTTAATTAATAATTTTTAAACGTTCCCTACAGTTGGGTGTTTGTGCCACTGTGAACAAGCAGCAGACTTTTGTGCTTCTTGAAATGTGTTTGCTTTTTTTTTTTATTTGCTTCTCTCCATTTGTCTCATGAGCCACACCTTACTGTTTGAGAGGTTGCACCAATTTGGTGTTGGAGGTGTGGTGGATGGCTCTTGTTGTAATAATCTCCCTGCAACTGGGAGTAGAGGTGAGTGATTTCTGCCCATGCTGTTCAGAGCTGAGCCCTAAGGTCCCTGAGTGTCCAGCATGTAGGACAGTGACCCAAGAATTGAATAACAATCCTGGTGAAGATCGTCCCATAGTGCTGGCAGTGACAATGTCCATTCCGGCTGGTTTATGTGGTGTATACAGTAGACAAAATAAGGAAGGAAAGAAGAAATAAGAAACTGTTTTTTTTTTTTTGCTTTGTTCTT
The DNA here is from genome assembly GCA_016271365.2 of Neoceratodus forsteri. Classification (NCBI taxonomy): domain Eukaryota; kingdom Metazoa; phylum Chordata; order Ceratodontiformes; family Ceratodontidae; genus Neoceratodus; species Neoceratodus forsteri. The sequence continues at coordinate 1,148,274,097 of CM057452.1, read as the reverse complement.
CTTTTTTTTTCTTTTTGTTATGCCCTGTCCCTTCCTTTTTCCAGGCATAAAGTAGGTATATATGGTCTGGAACTATATAAGACAATGAGCTGGGGGAGGGTGGGCATGTGGGATGGTCTGTTGTAGGCTCCCTTCTTGCAAAAACTAAAAAGAAAAGAAGTACTGTAAAGAAAAAAAAAACAGTCAGCTTTACTCAGTGGTTATAAACATGCTTAATCTGCCAGCCGGGTAAGGTTTAGCCAATGTTGTGCTTTAACCAGCTAGTGCTATGTGAAACAGCCAAGATTCTGAAGCAACTGGCTGAAGTTATAGGTACATCAGTGCATAGGTGAGGATTGCAGCTCCAGTTAGCTACTAGAGTCACATAAGGGCCTTCCACAGATTTGTGGTCAAGATTTCCATTTCGTATCTCCCATATGTGCATCAAGCAATATTTTAAAGGTTTTCAGGCTACCAGCACTCATCACCTCTAAGGGGAGTGCATTCCATACATTCACCACCCGCTGGTTATACCATCTCCCCCTTTTTGTGGTGTTGTACCTCTCTCAATATAAGAGCCAAGGGTTGGATCTAGTTACTATCTGTATCCTTTCCTTCCAACAAAATCTGGCAGATTCCCAAATTATACCATCCTTTAAAGCTTTATAAACATAACAGAGGTCACCTCTTGCCTACTGATAGGACATATAATACAGCTCCAAAGATTGTAATCTATCATGATAGTTTAGGCCATGTACTCTTATGACTTCTTTTGAGAACTGCCTCTGAACCTGCTCTGTCCTATTTATTTTACCAACTGTTTGAGGAGTACTAAAAGGGGCCCCATATTCAAGTATTTGTCTGACCAGTGACCTATACAGGGGTACCAGAACCTCATTTCTCTGACTTTTAATATTTCTGAGGATATTTCCTATTATTCTGTTACCTCTCTTTACTGCTCCTATGTTATGGTTATCAAAGTTTAAGGTGTTTGATATTACTACCCCTGATCTTTTTCCATATCCATGCTGGAAATACGTTTCTTATTTAAGCTATATTGAGCTAGTCTATTATTCACCCCAAAATGCATTACTTTGCTTTTATCTTCATTAAACTTTAGTTTGTGCTCTCTTGACCATTTTTCCATGTTGAGTAATTGTCTCTGAAGATTTTGCATTGAGTTATTGTCATTAACAATGACTCCTATTTTGGTGTTATCTGCATACTTGTACCTACATACCCCTTCAGACACCTGCATAGAGGACATCAAGATGATAAATAGCAAAGTCCACAGAATTTCCTTCTGGGGTACCCAACTCATAACTCTACCCCAGTCCAATGAATACCCTTTTATTTGTACACTTTGTTGTCTATCAACAAACCATGAAGTTATCCATGCTTTGAGGTAGGTATTTATACCAATTTCCTTTAAGACCTTAACAAAGTCCCATCACAGATGGTATCAAATGCCATCATGTAATCTAAATGTATAACATCAACAGGAAAACCTTGGTCCAAGACCTGACTCGCTTGCTCAAAAAATGCATCAGGCTGCTGACACATGATTTACCTGATGCAAAGCTGTGCTGTAAAACATCTACCAGTTCTAACTCTTTTAAGTTTACTTCTAAGAACTATTTTATAAAACCTTCCATGAGTTTAATGCTGATAGGTCAATAATTTTTAGCATATGACCTGTCCCCACATTTGTGTATAGATGTTATATGTGCCACCTTCCATTCCTCCAATACACTTCCATTCCTTAGGGATTTACTGAAGAGGGTAGCTAAAGGCTCAGCCAATTCTATTAAAAACACAGGATAGAGGCCATCAGGTCCACCTGATTTCTATTTATTTAAGTTCCTTAACTTAGTGTTAACCTGCTCAACTGTTATTTCAGGCAGTGTGTTCTGATCTGTTATTTCTTTATTTAAATTATGAGCCGCTGCATCTTTCATTTGATATACACTCATAAAATAATTATTAAATGTATTGGCTATATCTTTCTCCTTATCTATCACAAGATCCCCACCCTTCAAATTAGTTATCTGGTTCTGAGTTTTCCTTAAGCTACCAATATAGCTGAAGAAGTGTTTACAACTATCTTTTTGGTTAGTTGCCAGCCCCAGTTTGGCTTTAGCTTTAACCCTTCTAATAGCCTTTTTGCATTGGTTTACAGCCTTCTTACATTTCTCCAGCCATTCTTGAGGCACATTTTTCTTATACTTATCATCGGCCTTAATATTTCTGTTGACTAAGTTACGGATTTTCTTATTAAACCAGTTCGGTATCCTTCCCTTATTACTGTACTTTATTCTCTCAGGGACAACATTTTCAATGAAGGACTGTAATACTGAATTTATCTTTTCCCAGGTTTTCTCTAGGGTTAATTTCTTGAGCTACCCCCCCCAAAAAAAAACAGTAGCTTGCAAGACCTGTTTAATTTTAGTGTAATCAGCCTTAACATAGTTTTTTTTTATTTTTGTGATGCCACATTTGACCATGTTGTGGTCACTTGTTCCCAAAGACTGTTGAACTTCTACTCTTTTTATGGCACCCTCCATATTGCACAATCTTATATTCAAAATATGGTCTCCCCTTGTATTTTCTGTCACTGGCTGCTGTAGTCCATTATTCGTACATATGTCCAGGAATTGATTATCCACAGGGCTTTTAGCAATTAAGATGTCCCAACAAATATTAGGGAAATTGAACTCTCCCATCAGGATGATATTACCATGCATATTCATAGCATCTTACATATTCATGAATTTCATATTCTCGGATTCTACTAAGTTTGGGGATCTATAACATAATACCAGGCTAATGGGATTATTGTGAATATTTAATTTGACCCATACTTGCTCAACACTAGCATAGTCAATACTGTAGAATCTAAAACATGTGCTTTCAAGTGCATTGCAATGTAAAGCCCTACACCTCCCCAGTTATGTCTACTTGAGCTTTTTGAAAGAAATCAAAACCCTCCGTCTTATCCAACCAATCATCCTGCCTCAGCTAGGTTTCTGTAATACCAAAGATGTCTGTTTTATCCCTCCATAATATGTACCTCAGGTCATCCACCTTATGTTTGATGCTTCTAGCATTGATAAGAAGTAGTCTTTAACCATTGTTGTTAGTGATTTTAGTGTTAGAATGTTTTAAACTATAGTTTGTCATCCTTTCATTAGCTTCTAGACCAGCTCTGTCCTGTCTCCCCTCAGCAGTCAGTTTAACTATTTATTTATTTCTTCTCTGAAAAGCTGTCACAATTCTTTGGACCCCTTCCTACTCAAATGTAGAACATCCCTACAAAAAAGAGACTTGTTATAATAGATTTCCTAGGACTTAATACGGTGAGCCTCATTTAGGAGACTCCATCTTCTTAACCAATTGTTTACTTTATGAATTTTCCAGTTTATTCTCTCACTTTCCCTTGGGACTGTCAAGATCTCTAAAATTATTAAGGTGCCATTAACCTCCCAAATTTGCTTTTCAGTTGCCATAAATGTGAGAAACATTTGATCTTCTCCAGTGGATTTCAGGTTGTTTGTGCCTGTATGAAGTATAATTAATGGCTTATCATCTTGCTTTTGTACTAGTTCTGGCAAGAGATTTAAAATGTCCATCACTTTAGCCTCCAGTAGATATGTGCTAGGTACTAATTTTTTTAAGTTCTTTGTGGTGTAGACATCTGTATACTTTGTAGTCGAATAGCCTTTTATATGAACCCTACGTCTGAAGTTATCCTGAGCATTAGTGAGACCTCCCAATTCCATATCAGTAATATTATCACTATCCTCAATATGACCTTGTATTTCTGACTCTTGAAAGAGTACAGATCTCTAGTTGATACACACAGATTACACAGATTACACACAGAAATTTTCCAGCAGAAAAGGACCACACAGCCCATCTAATCTGCCCTTACATCCTCCCCTGTTCCCTCCCACCCCACTTTTCATACTTCCATCGACCTTTCTCAACCCCTTATGTCTGTCCCATGCTCTCTTGAAGCCCTCCACTGTTTCAACTCCCACTACCTCCTCTGGAAGTCTGTTACATGCTTCCACCACTCTCTCTGTGTGTTAACATTTTCTTCCTCTACACTTGTGAATCCTTCCATGCAAATCCCTCTACTACTTAGCTGACTTCAAGTTACCTGCAGATGTTCTTCTACTTGATTTTCAGTCAGAGGTACCTGGTTACTAATTGGTACCAAATTAAAATTTTCTTCCTCGACACCTGTGAGTCTTTCTCTGCTACCCCCTCATAACTTATCTCACTTTGAGCTACCTGTAAAAGTTAATTTGTTTGTTTTGCTACTTTTTCTAATACATTTTGGAGTGGTTGAAAAGAATTGCTGAAAGATAATTCAAATATCATGGCCCTCCATCCTTATTAATGTTTGCTTGTGTTACCTTGTTGCTCTCAGTCTTTCTCAGATTCAATACTATTTCTATTTCTTTTGTAGTGAGCTGCCCTTTCATTATCCTGTGACCACTGTATGTGTTCTTCCAGAGGCCTAACTTGTTTGTAACATTTTAATTCCAGTTCAAGTCTCACTTCTTTTACCCTCAAATCTTTAAGCTCAATATATTGATTACAAATATATTCAAATATACCAGTGCTCTCACCAACACTAAACTTTAAACATTCTTTACATTTGACTCCCAGTTCCACTGACTGCTACAATATGGCTTTCCATTAGCTTTAGATTTCCTGTCTTACACATAAACAAAAGTAATAAAATTACTATTTCTTTCAGCTGCAGCTGTAAACTAGCACTACCACTCACTTACTTTACATGATGATGAAAACAATAAAGATTAATGGCTGCCACTGTCATCAGTTCAGCAATCAGTTGCTAAATGCTGGTTTTACCACTATTTTAAAACAGGGCTTTCCTATATACTCTGTAGTTCCCCTCAGCTCTAGGGTGAAACTACAACTCCCACGCTCAGTCTGGACTTTGCAGAAACACTAGCACTCACTCCCTGCTTCCTTGTTATATGCCACAACCCAATAGTGCTCAGTGGGGTTGCAGTCACACCCAGCTAACAATAAAGTAAAAACTTGGAAATAAAAGGCCAAACAGCACTCCTATCAGTCCAGCAATCAGTTGTTCAATGCTTGTTTTAACACTTATTTAAAACAGGGCTTTCCCACAAACTTTGTAGTTCCCCACAGCTCTTGGGTGAAACTACAACTCCCAGATCATTTCTTGTACTGCTCTGCCTCCCTTATGCAGTCATGCAGTCACCAGGAATCCTAAAACAACGAGGCTTGATAATGAATCAGTGGTGCAGAAACAGCCCAAACCCCCTGTCTCTCATCTTTTGGCTGACACACAGGCTCAATCTGGCTGATGCACCCACTGGCATTTAAGGTTATCTAAGGTCACTCACTAGCAATCAGTTACCAAGTGAGGTTTCAGCCACTCCCACTTAGAAACAACCACTTAGCATGTCCTAGAAAAACAGAAATAGTTGCCATGTGAAACAGCCAAGATTCTGAAGCAACTGGCTGAAGTTCTGAAAACACAAACAGCTATTTAAGGTCACACCAGCAGTCAGTTACCAAGTGAGATTTCAGCCACTCTCACTTAAAAACAAACACTTAGCAGCTACTAGAAAAACAGAAATAGCTGTTATGTGAAACAACCAAGATTCTGAAGCAATCAGCATGTTGGTACAGGTGGATTTTTCTAAAAGGAAAGTGCTTGTTGTAAACCCAGTGATGTTTATTCTGAAACACTGGATCTCAGGAAATTCTGGAATGGAGGAGCTCGAGAAGCATTTTTTTTATTATTAGACTGTGTCCTCGACAATTTATAACTTGTAGACCTATAACATGTCATCATTTTCTCCACAGATGTATTTTTTCTTTTTCTTCTTATAAATGTTTATGTTTTATTTTAAGTTAATGTTTTGGGGATTCCTGCCTCTACGCTATGCTATAAAGCAATTTCTTTTTCACTTTTCTAAGAGTGTCCTTACCTCATAGCTGAACGATTGAGAAACTGAAAGGACAAGGTCAATTCAGAAATATCCTTGCACTTTACAACTCTAGCTACAAAACTCTCTGGCTATGATGATAATATATAGCACTTGAATGTGGAATTTATTGTTTTCAAAAAGGGTTTTGAATTTTAAAATAACTATAGCATATTTTTATGAATACTTGACTTCTTGACAGTTGAATTTGGATCTTTGTGATCCCTAATTTGTATTGTATTGTTTCAGGTGTTTTTAATATGTCAGTTAAAGAGTGGTCATGGCTGAGGAGCCGTTACTTAGAAATTTTAAATTCCCTGTTGCATATGTTATATTAAGGGGCTTCTTGCCATTTAAGGCACTTTATAACAATTTGTTTACATGGCAAAAGTCCAAATAGTTAAAGGAAAATGACTTTAACTAAATATCATAGGTCAAGTCAATTAACATACCTCAATTTAATCAAAATACTGAACAATCATTTAATATAATTTATGATAATGCCTACATGGCTTCTACCAAGAGGTAGCTCAGCCTGATCAGTGTAATTTTTGAAGTCTTGCCAAAGACTGGGTGAGAGACTTCAGTAGCCCATCAATACAGCAACTGTGGAACAGTAACCTGTGAATAGGGTGATGGAACTACAGCACTGACACTTCTGGTTGACTGGCAGTTCTCCCCATCCCCAAGGTATGCCCCTCAGGAGTTGGTATCTTAAATAAAGGGTAGTGTGGGGAGGCAAAGCCCCCCACAAGGGTAGAAGGGGTGATACCCCTGCAAAAAATAGTTTGTTTCCTGTCATCGTGCTGTGGGATTTGCACCCTCTTCACAGGTCATTTTTCCACAATCACCATTATGACATTTAACCGATACTTCCTGCACAACACTATATGTTCCAGCCATATATACTTAGTATGGCAGTTATGGGGTAGAGAAATGTCTAGTAGTCAAATTTGTGCATGCTGGGACAGGACAATTTTGGTATTCTGCATTTTGCCAGTATTGAGTGTTCTCTGGTTCTTATTCCTAAAACTGGTAGCTATGAATCTAAAATAGATATAAAAGTCGGCAATTGCAGAGTCAACTTATAAAGTAATATTTCAGTGGTACATAGTAAGATTTAAAATTTGATGGAGTCCTCTTGAGATACAACAGATTACTTTGCAAGGGGGGGTGTGGTCAAGCCAGGGATCGAGACAGCAGCTTAACCCAAGAGCTCTGTGCATATTCAGCAAATTATTCCTCCATCCTCAATATTTTGGTGCTTCTTTCATCCCTGCTATAAAACACCATATATATGGCATCGGCTCCCAAATCTATGAAAAAGCAAACCCAGATATCTTTTAAATCGATGGGTGTACAGTCCAAAGAATAATGTACAGTCCCTCCATCCACACAGGTGGCCTTTAAGATGGTGGCTGAATCAGCAGGGCCTGGTGATCTCCCAACTGCAGATATTACAGCAATTTCTCTGGCATCCCTGGAAAAACTAATAAATTCAATGCAGTATGACCTATTGGATGGACTAATGGAAAATGCATCTGAACCATTAGTTGTATTACACATAGGCAATAATGACATAAATAAAACTAATTTGAATGTATTTCAATCAAAGATAGATAACATTATACACAGGATTAAGCAAAAAGGGGGTGATATAATTATTTCACCTACACATGGCTATATGGAATACAAGAACACAACAATTAATGCAATAAACAAATGGTTGAGAAACTTTTGTCAAAATAACAATATGGGGTTCATGGACAATTCAACTACATTTAATAGAAAAAAACTCTTTAAACCAGATGGACTTCATCTTAATATAGCTGGTTCTAGGATCTTAGGGCATAAATTAAAATAAAGTAATCGATTTCCATTTAAACTGGCACAAGGGGGGCAGCCCATATTGAAAACATCTCACTCAATAAACAATAAGCAAGCAAATGACAGAAGGCTGGACTGGAAGGTTGCACTTATTAATGCTAGAAGCCTTATTAAAAAATTTGGAGAATTTAAAAATTTTCTGGAAACACATCAAATTGCCATTGCTTGTGTTACTGAAACTTGTTGGGATAAAAATGACAAATGGGAAAAAAAATCCCAGGATACAATCTTTATCAAAAGTCACACGCCCTTAGAAATGGTGGGGGTATAGCAATGTATATTCATGATTCTATAACTAGTATTCAAATACCTAAAGAAGATTTGGATATAGAAACAATGTGGATCAAGCTATTATCACTGATGGGTGCTAAAATTATAATAGGCCATGTTTACAGACCTCCCTCCACCCCACCCAATAATGATACCATTCTTCTTAAACAACTTGGGAAACTAAAACCCTGCGGATCAGATACTAGCTCTGGGAGATTTTAACCTCCCAAAAATTGATTGGGAGTTATTAAAAGGGGTCAACTACCTTGAAGATGAGTACCTGGATGTATTTAGTCAGATTGGATAAGAACAGATAGTACATTACAATAGCAGGGGCAATAACATTCTGGATTTATTGCTGTCTAATATGGGTGATACAATAAATGGTGTTAAGGTTCTTCCTCCAGTGGGAAGTAGTGATCAGTCTGTAGTTATAGTCAACCTAACAGGGATATTTGAATTAAGAACCTATGAAGGGGATAATAAATTAAATCTATCAAAAGCCAATTTTGATCAACTAAAATATAATTTAGCAAAATGGGATTGGATAAGTGATTTAAAGGGAAAAGATACTGAAAATATGTGGAAAGTACTTACTGACAAACTTAATGTATTAATAAATGAAAATGTCCCCATAATTCATAAATGCAATATTAGCAAACGAATATTACCATACTGGTTTAACAAAAAAAATAAACATTTAATAAACAGGAAAAACAAACTACTTCAAAAATACAAAACTAACAAATCAAACAATAACTACCAAAAATATATGAATGCAATTTAACTAGTTAAAACTACCATAAAAAGGCAAAAGCCCAACAAGAAATTAATTTGGTAACCAAAGTAAAGGATAACAAAAAATCCTTATCCTCATATATCAACAAAATGAAAAGCAATACATCAGCACTAGGACCCTTTAAAAACTCCTCGGGTGAACTAGCAACTGACATAGAAGCTGTTAACATTCAGAATGAATATTTCTGTTCAGTGTTTAACTCTGGTAATGTACCTCATACAAATTATAAATCGGACACTCTAATAGGGAATATCACCATAAAACAAGAGGAGGTGAGATCAAGGCTAAAGAAATTGGACAGCAATAAATCCCCTGGCCCAGACAACATGCACCCAAGGTTACTTTATGAGTTAGCTGATCCTCTGACACCTCCACTGACCTATTTATATCAGACATCTTTGGACTCTGGTGAAGTTTCACAAGAGTGGAAAACTGCAATGGTGGTTCCTATCCACAAAAATGATACCAGGACAGAACCATCTAATTTTAGACCTATTAGCCTCACATCACTTATAGGTAAAATTATGGAAGGAATTCTGAAAAGTATTATTATAGAATACTTAGAAAAGAATAATATAACTGACCCTGTACAACATGGATTTACCAAGTCCAGATCTTGTCAGACAAATTTGCTTACTTTTTATGAAAGAGTTTACTATGAATTGGATAAACACAGTGCAATAGATGTGATTTACATGGACTTCGCCAAGGCATTTGATAAACTTCCTCACAAGGAATTAATTGAACTTTTATCAAATATAGGAGTAAATAAAAATATTACAAGCTGGATATCTGAGTGGTAAACAGGGAGAAGGCAGAGAGTTGTGGTTAGAGGTGTGGTGTCTGACTGGGCAGCTGTGACAAGTGGGGTGCCACAGAGGTCAGTCCTGGGACCATATCTCTTTAATATTTACATTTCCATCTTGAGAATAGGATCTTCCAACAAATGGATGTCCAAGGTTGCTAATGACTGTAGGGTTGGTGCATTAGTAACAAATGATGACAAAGCTTCAATATTACAACAAACCTTAGATGACATTTATTCTTGGACTATTAATAACAAATTAGAACTTAACATCTCTAAATCTAAGGTTATGCACCTGGGATACCAGAATAAGAAATATCAGTATAAAATTGCAACAAATATCTTCATGGATACAACTACTAAGAGAGACTTAGGAGTTAAAATGACTTCTAGTTTGCAGTTCAGCAAGCACTGTAATGAACAAGTAAAAAAGGCAAACCAGTCCTTAAACTGTATACTGAGGCATATATCCAGTCAAAGTAGGGAGGTGTTAATGCCCTTGTATCAATCCCTGGTTAGATCACACCTGGAGTACAGTGTCCAGGTGTTGGCACCCCCCAGAAAAGGGAGGATGTGATCAGAGTGGAGAGAGTGCAATGTAGAGCCACCAAATCTGTGACAGAATTAAAACAACTGGCTTATAATAAAATATTGGAAGCCCTAAATCTTTATTCATTAAACTACAGAAGATTCAGAGGGGATCTATGTATGATGTATAACACCATCAATGACACAGCATTAAGGGAAGCTTTAGGAATAAACTTAAGATCTGGCTGGACTAGAGACAGAAGACATGAACTCCAGCTTGAACTGTCTAAATGTAAAACAAGTCTAAGAAAAAATTGGTTTACGATTAGGGTAATTACAGCCTAGAATGGACTCCTAGTATCAGTAGTAGAAAGTCCAAGTATGGATACCTTTAAGCGAAATCTTGATATTGCCTTTTCTGATAAAACTACGTTGTTCTAATTAATTGGCAAGCATTATGGATGAAAATCTCACAGCTTGGAAACACTTATGAAACTTATGAAACCTCACAAATGCAAGCAGGCTTCACTAATATCAATGCACAGCTTACCCATATGCAGCAATGCATTAATACTCTGGGCAAAAGGATGGATAGCCATGAAGACTGTTTGACTGAGATGGAGTCATGAGTAAGCACCCAGGAGAATGCTTCCCAACAAATGTATCCCCTGCTTAAACAGGCATTGAATGACATTGAATTTCTTAAAGGTGATAGGAAATGGTTTTTACACCTCTAGATGTCCTCCAGTTGTTCTTTTATTGGACACCCAGTATTCTGATATACTTTTGAAATTTTTTGTTAAATTAATAATCTAATTTTGTTGAATTTGTAACTACCATGAATCCCTCTCTGCTCAGCAGTTGCTGTTGTCTCTTTTCATACTGCCTGAACATCTATGACATCACCTCTTTTCTACCCCATTCAGATGAATGGCATGGAATAGGAGTGTGTGATGTCATAGAATGTCTTAGAGATAAGAAAATCAAGAGCAGTGGCTGGTGAGGAGAATGGAATCCAATGTAGAACTGAGGGTACCCCAGAGCTGCATTATTTATTTATCAAAAAAATCATCAGAGCATATCAGAATGCATAACTGGCAAGGAAAGGAAGATGGACGGGCAGTTAAATATGCAAAAATTATTTTCCAGCTCCTGTATGGTCTCTCTTGATTATCACAAAATCAGGGAGTGCAGGAGCAACATTCGAATAGTCAGCCTCCCTGAATGTGCAGAGGGATGGGACTGCTGTGGTTTCATGCAGCGCTGGCTTGTTCAAACACTCTCACTGCCAGAGTCTTGAGTCCTGGAGATCCAGCGAGCCCATTGGCCCCTAAGAAGGAAACTGGGGCAAAATGAAAGATCTTGCCACTTAACTGTCAAATTACTGTGGTACTAAGACAGGCAAAAGGTGCACCATGAGGCAAAAAAAAAAAGATTATATAATGGTGGATAGGGAAAAAAGTCAGCATCTTCCCCGATTTCTCCAGGCATCTGCAACAAGAAAGACAGGCTTTCTCACATGTTAAGAAGAAGCTCCACAGCTTGCAATGTCCATTTTCCCTGCTCTACCCTGTGAGGTTAATTATAAGCATACCAAACAAGGCATCTGAGGCATTTACCAATCCTCAGGAAGTGATGCAGTATATTACTGCCGAACTAATGACCCAGGATTCATCATTGCACTGATCTCCACACTCTTCAAATGCCAGAGAGCAACCATTATAAAACTCTTAGGTATTGATACTTATGAAGTTTCTCCTCAGGGATGGGGATTAGGTACCAGATCCATAATGGGGTATCTCAGCCTATCAGTGCTTGACGGGATAGCTCCTCCTTTCCCCTGCACTCGGGGGGACCTCAAGCAGCCAGAAGAAGCATCTTCTCATATGTGACCACCGAGGTCATTCAGCCCTGGAGAAAATAAAGCAACATATGTGGATCGAAGGACTGTATGAGTGGAACAGTCTCCAGGCTGGGGCCAGCAATTTTTTTTAATATATAGATGTTTCTCCTCCATGAGCCCTGGCAGTTGGTGGTGGTCCTCCTCATGGAGGAACTCACTTCTCTGGTTCCAAGTGTCCCCGCACCTGCCAACCACAGAAATTTCCCTGCTGATTGCCCACCATGGCAGGGCCAGGGAGGAGGCTGCCAGCTTGCCCCCCAAGACCAAATCCAGACACTGGTGATGGCCTTCAGAGACATGAGGTGATCATGGAACCCTGCCAGGCTCCTTTTTCATTTTGCTCCCATTCCCTCCATCCCTACCGATGTAAGGACATCAGTAGGTACCTCCCTACCCATATAGCCCTTCAGCTGCTGCCAGAGGGAAATCAATGAGCAGGACAACAAGTTTCCTTCCCCCTGAGAGAGGACAGCAGTCCTCTGGATGCTCAATCCTCTCTCCCCACTGCAGACCCTGGTGGCCCTGGTTCATTCCCAAATCCAGGTCGCCAGTGTGGTGCGAGGTGTTGTGACGAATGCCTCAACCTCCAGCACCACTGAGCCATGTGGCCTGAAAATTTATACCTTATTCAGTTTTTTGAAGAACAAAGCCTGGTACTGGGAAAACATCTTTTGGAAGTGCTTTGATTAGTTGCTTTAAGGGAACTTTTTAAATCTTTGTTGTCAGGTTAGGCAAGGCAGACTATTCATTGTGGATCTAAATTTATTGACGTCTATCCTTTATATCTTTTTTAAGCTGAGTTTCCAGATGTCCGCTGTGATTATGAAGATATTTTATGATGAGCCTCTCCAGGCATACTTTCTTGATGTTTATATTGTTTCTGGAGTGAATTAGGGTGAGGGAAAGTGAAGGACAGTTGTGTAATATGGGGGATGGGGTTGGAAACTACATCACCAAAGTCTATGATGGATAAGAGGGACAACATGGTTGAACCAGGAAGGCTATGAAGCTTTTGGGGATGAGACTGATTGTTTAGAAGGCTGGGGGGGCTCTGGGGGTGGTGGCTTGTGATGGGCCATGGTGTGGTGCCACCCCCTGCATGGGGTGAAATCTTTTATTGAGAAAGATGGTAGGTGATGCTTATGATTAATAGCTATGGTTTGAGCACTACAAGTCAACTCTGTGCATGCTATGGGTTGGAGGGACCACCGGGGAGGCAGCAAACAGACTGCCTGGGGCAGTGGTGTCTGCCATTTTCTGTGCATTGCTCCCTTAAATTGGGTGGGAATGACTGCCAGTCCATGCGGGAGGGGGTTGGTCTTAGAGCCGGGTCTCCCTTCTGCTTCAGTCACCGTTGATGGACTTGGGATAGGAGGATCTCCCCTTAGTTCTGCTGCCCTTTCTGGCCCTTCTTTGCCAGGATTTTTGGGGATGGACAACACATGCTGAGCTCACTATTTTGTATGGTACTGGCTGGATGTGCACCTTTTGGTTCATCCACAAATACATTAGGTTTAGGATTATGGGGATTTCTTTAAAGAGGAATGAGGATAACTGTTAGGGTATTATGGTATGGGGTCTACCTTGGGGGGAAGGAGTCTCAAAATGTTTAATGTTGTTAAAGGAGAAGGGAAGAGGGAAGGGGGTTTGGGGCTGTTGTCTTTGTTTTGGGGCTTCTGGGTGGGTGTGTTTTTCTTACTAACAGGTTATGAAACAGAAATTGGATTTATCTGCTTCCTAGTTTTGGGTTTGTGGTGAGAGGTGGGAGGGCTATAGGAGGATTAAGGGTGATTGTTTGTTCTATGGTTAATGTTTGTTTTCTTTAAATGAACTACTTCCAGATTTTGCAATGTTCATTGATTGTTTGAGTCCATGAATGAGAATCTGATTACCAGCACACAAATGGGAGGACTCTGTTATCTATTATCTATTCAGTGTCCATTTTATATTTTATCCACTATGAGATAGTTAAAAATAGTATCATGGAATGTCAATGGCCTAAAAATAGAAAATGGGTAAGCTCATACTTTAAAAAAGTCAGAGTGGATATATTTCTAATGCAGGAGAGACATATGACCAAGGAGGAATCAGGAAAGTTGGCCAGGTTTTGGTAGGGGGGGTACTTTGATGGTTGCAATCTTCAAATTGAAAGCCATGGGAGTGGCAGTACTGTATGGTTAAGACCAAGTCTCTGGGTTCAGGGTCTCTCTTCCTTTCCCGACTACCAGGACAGATATACAGTGGTAGAGGCAGTGCTGGAAGGGAAGAAACTCACGTTAGCCTCACTCTATGACCCTAACTTTGATTGCCTTGATTTTTTTCATAAATTGGCTTTAGTGGTGGCAGCTTGCCATCATTCAGGGACATCATTTCTAGCACTAGAAATAGCATGGCAAGCAAGTACATAATGACGTGTTTACTATGTACATAACTTGCCGTGATGTGTCTACAGTGTAGATAAATAATATTTATTCAACTGCTGTGCTAATACAGTCATTTATACAGCTACATTTCAGCCCACCCTGTTGCATATACACATATATATATATATATATATATATATATATATACTGTATACACACAAACTGTATATATTTATTTATAACATGGGTTCTGAAAATACTGTCTTCTGGTTTGTCCAAACAGGTCACCTGACCATTGATTAATCCCTACTATATCCACAGTTGCATGTTTACAGTGCTTTATTTTACTATTTCTTTAAGTAAAACTCGAACATAACATTGCCCATGTTATACAAGGATTAACCCACTCCAGGGTATGGGTTTACTGAGCATCAATCCACATCTGGGTGGTGGAAGTCATGACTCCAACCCCCCAGGCATGGATTAATGCTCAGTAAACTCATATTCTGTCATGGGTTAATCCCTTCATTTATTATAGTGGTGCGATAGCACCACTATAGTTAAGGTTGATTAGGCAGTTTAATGATTTACCTCAAATTATGCACTTTAATAACTTTGCAACTGTTCAATGGATTTGAAAAACATTTGGCATGTGCTGTCCCATTGGATACTTCTTTTGATGTTTCATTTTGATTGAATGTGCAGATTTCATGTTGCAAATAGTGAAAAAAACTATGAAGTTGCCTTTTTTCACCAGTTTTGGTGGTTTTCTTCCTCATTGCACTGTGACTGCAAAGTCTGGAATTTTTGTCTGAAATTATCAAGGCTGAAAGAGCTTGCCCCAGTGAACAAGCCGGTGTTGGTGTGGTGAAAAAATATTAATCCATTCTAAAGTTATTCAGTTTTGAAATGTCAGGTTCTCATCATGTTCAGTTCAGACTTTTGAATAGCTGCATGGTGCAAAAAGGGATTTAGGGCTCACGAAAATGGATTTTGACAGCTTACAAAAAGGGATTCATTAAATCCCATTTCATTAGAAAAAATTCACTTTTCAACAGCCACCATCTTGTTTTATTTTTCCAGTCCAAACACAACATTATAACTTTACCCAGGGATGTCTTCTACAGACATTCAAGTATTTATTTTGTTCATGTGGATGTCATTTACACTTCTTGGCCTTTGGTTTGCTTTACTGTGGCTTCAGAATGGTTATTTTTCATTTTTAGAAAATTCCTTTTAGTGACTCACTTCTGATCCTTTTTGTTATTCGAAAAGGGATTTTGACATCTTGCGAAAAAGGAATTTTGTCTCATGGAAAGGGATTACCCACAGGGCCATCTGGTCTGACAGCTCAAATCCCTGTTCACAAAGTGTCAAAATCCATATTCACACCTTGAAAAGGAATTTGGAGTTGTGGGAACAGATGGTCCTACTGGCAATCCCTTTTTGTGAGCAGAATTCCCTTTTGTGAGGTGACAGCTCATGAAAAGGGATTGAGGATAGGTCCATCTTGTCCCACAAAGTCCAAATCCCTTTTCGTGATGCAAAAATGAATTTTGACACCTTCTGAAAAGGGAATCAGCTTGCAAAAAGGGATTTTGACACCTCACGAAAAGGAATATTAGAAATGAGTCCCTTTTTATGAGCTGCCAGAACCCTTTTTGCGAGCCGATTCCTTTTTCAGTAGGTGAAAAAATGATGCACTCCCACATATGATACCATTATGCAGTACTGGGCATGCAGGGCCCTCCATTTTTCAGTAGTGGGAGGGTGGGGCCCAGCGGGAGAAGACAGATTATGACAATGTCTCTACACTTATGGATAGATGAGAACGCAGGGAGATGAGGACTGATTACAGTGTCTATACACTGATGGTTACATAGGAGTACTGTGCCTGGAGAGCAAAGAGCTTTCACATGATGGAGAGCCCTGTAGAACCACAAGACACTATAGACTGATGGGAGAGCAGGATCTGGAGGGCCCTGCACTCCCACAAACATATAAGGGTAAGATTATACTTTCTCCAAATATATAGGAAATTAATTGCAAAAAAACTTTGTTAATGCATCAGTTAGGGTTGAAAGAACAAAAGTAGGGAAATTAGATGTTTGGGTTTCCAACCTTAACACCCCCCACCTCCATACCACCCCACACCCACCCTCCACTCACCAACAGTTGTTGGGGTGTGCCTTGGGGTCATCGGGTCTAACTCTCACCCCCATTCTCCTCTACTGTACCATCGCAGCTTCCATACACATGGAATGTGTGAGAGTTAGGGCCAATGATCCCAAGGCACACCCCAATGCCTGTTGGTGTGTGGAGGGTGGGGTTGCGGTGGTAGGGGTGGTGGTTTTAAGGTTGAAAACCCTAATCCATCATTCCCAATGTTTGTTGCTTAAACCCTAACTGATGCATTAATGGAGAAGGGAGAGAGAGATAGAGAGAGGGAGAGAGAGAAACCATTTACCAAGTTATTCCAATCTAAAATGTCAAAGAGATGCTCTCTGATTTTCATTCTCACAGAACTTGAAAAACTTTCTTTTTTCTGAGGATTTAAAATTTTGGAAAACTGCCAGTATATCTACAGTATGTCAGCAATCTTGCTAAATTATTTTTGTTTTGGAGGCCATATGACCCCTGGTGATAGATAGTTCCCCCAGGGCATAGTCTGGCAGATTTTGGGGTGCTATATGCAAGTCAAACATCATCTGGGAGGCAGATGAAGAGGTCAGACAGATATAGTGTGCAATCCCTAAACTTGGTATGCCGATGCTCAGCATACCAAGTTAATATTCCTGAAATTCACAGCCCCAAATGGATCATATGTCTGACAGTAATATTTTTGGCATTTTGACCAAAGCTAAGTGTAAAATATGTGAGACCCCCCCCACACCCCATGTAACTAAAGTAACCAACTCTGAGGGAGAGCGGAGCCTGGAGTAAAAAAATAAGCATTACGGGGGGGTTCCTTAAAAGGACATGACCTGGACCAGAACCCGGGTCTGAGGGAGTACGCTGACAGAGCTACTTGTGGTTTAGTCCTGTACACCTCAGGAGCAGCTTGACCAACTCTCTGGTACAACTGTCCCTTATCGTGAATCAGCAGGGGTAAGGTAGCAACCTGTCACATCCGCTACCTTACCCCTGCTGAAATCCATGGGATATTTTATTGATGGGATGCTTACTATCAGAACCCTACAACTATCAGGCAACAGTGCCCAGGCAGGTGGGTGTCAGGATAGTAAGCCACAGGAAAACATAAGGGTACTGGTCAGACAGACATCTATCCAACTGGTTGTTAAATAGGAGGCAGATAAACAGTAGTAGTCCAAGGTGATGAGTGCTGTTTGTGCCAAATGTAGACTAACCTGGACACTGGCATTATGTCATTAACTGCCACAAGGACTCTGAAATGGGACTCAGAATTTCCCAAGTTCCTGTCCTTACAGGGATCCAGAATTTGATTAAAGTCCCATCCCAAGAAGAGGGGGTATAGGGAGTTTCCAGATCAGTAAAGAATTGAATGAGACTATTAAATAGATCAGGGTAATCCTGATTGAAGCTATAGATATTAACTAATACCAGATGGCCTTCAGCAGTAATGAATCTGGCAACAAACCACCTACCAGCTGCATCTGTGTATGAGGTGCCTAGTAACCAGGGCAGGGCTTTGAGAATGAGGATGGAGGCCCCGGCCTTAGATGTGGATGCACCTGTGCACATCCAGGCTCACCCAGTCCCAATACAGCTTAACTGCTTCATCTGGACAAAGTTCAGTGTCTTGCAATAAGACTACTCTGGTTTGGAGGAGTCTGAGTCTGGTGAGAATCCACTTCTTCTTAAATGGGGAATTTAAACTCTGTACATTCCATGATGCATAATTTAAGGTGTCATTAAGGAGGGCATTGCTATGGGGCTGAACAAGTATGGCACCCTGAAATTGAAGCCATTGTGTGAAAACATCAGGACCCCATTGCCTTCCCCATGTAAATGTTGAACATGCCTATGGTCCTATGCTTCTGACGGAACAGGGATCTACAGTTTATATAATGGGGCCTATTCATTAAGGTGTGGGTTATATGCAAAAAATGTGCCTCATAACTACATGACCAAGGACAGGTTGTGCTGTATTCAGAATCATGAGCACTCTTAGGGCACCTGTCTGTTGTTTTCTCAGCATTCAGCTGCACAGGAGAGGATTGCAGCTGTGCAGGGAGTGGCTCACATGGCACAGACTGACATCCAGTTAGATGTGTGTCCTGGGTCATATAGTTTATCCCCTGCTGCATGCATGCAGGGGATCATGGGAAAGTGCTGAATCCAACTTTCCAGACATCATGGATATGTTTCTGACTGGCTGCACCAAGCCCTCCTCATTAGCTCAGTGGGTTGGGGTAGCACTGTGGAGGGGATTCCTGGCCCACTGTTCCTGGCAAGTTTCTGTTGGAGGGACATGTAGTAGTTACAGCAGGATACACCCTTGTGTAACATGCACTCCCCCTTGCCCTGCACTCTATACCAACTCCATACTTTACTGCATGGTGCAGAGTGCAGACTCAACTCTTGGCACAACGCAGGACCACCCATGTGAGTAGCTGTGTAGGTGGCCAGGGGATCAAGTGCACCACACTAGCTAAGAATGCTGCTGGAGGTCCACTTGACCCCTGCAATGCACCATTTTAACTGAGGGTTACCTATACACCTCAGATATGTGATGCATAGGCAATCTGCACCTTAGTGAATAGATCCCAAAATGAGCAAAAAACAATACAGTTCTGAAGCTGTCTATAAGGTACATTAAGATTTTGATAAGACAATTTGCAACAATAAATTCAGTCATCTAGAATTTCCTACTGCATATGGGCAGGAGACAACCAGGGATCCAAAACCTGGATCCAGAGAGATGGCAGGTTGTGGTATAAAATAGTGACTCACAGAGAAAGTAACATCAAGAGAGGATCCCCCTAACTGTCACTCACTGAGTGAATCATTCAGCCAGAAATGTAAGCACATATAAACCACAAAAAAAAAATGAAGTTGCCCAGTGAGGTATGGGGGGGGGGAACTTAGTTCTCTTAAATCACTATTAAGTGTCATCAAAGAAGGAGAGAGGCTCCAGGTGTATGGAAGTGTGGTAATGCAGGAGAGGAACTATAGGAAGAAGTCTGCATCCCCCTGTGGTGGCATCAGGATTCCTCCACCTCAGACATTCCTCTGGACTGCAGCAAGCTGTGGAGCTTGAGTGGATATGGGCATTGAGGAGAGGGAACAATGGGCATACAGCCAATGACTGAGCCATCGTTTCATCAGAGTATCCATTGCTTCTCTCAGCTTGCCCTTTACCTGGGCTCCTAGTGTGAAGTGAGGCTTCAATATTATGATAATAAGGGAGGTTCTTATGGCTCTTCTGATAGGATTCCAAGTGCTATAACTGTTTTTCCTCATCTAGTCATCCAGCCTACTTCAAGGAAGAGCTCAACAGATGCACCTGAGTGAGTGACTGATACAGAGGGAACTGGCAGAACTAAGCTAGCTACTATACCACATGTCACCAATGGGCAATATAAGGCTAGGGGAGGTGGGCAGTTGGACAGGCAAGGAGGAGAAGGATGAGTGGGAGAGGCAGGGCAATATCTGTGATAGTGACTCTTGGTGGCTTAAGATGCTATGTCACCACTCAGGAGAGGAAGCAGTGGGGAGTTCAGCTGTTCAAGGAGAACAGTTAAAAAAACAAGCATCTGAAGGCCAAGCATACTTAATTAAGGCTATGCAATGGGGGAGACTTTTTAGCACTGAGCAGCTACAGCAGGGTATTCTGCTAACTACAATTACAGAGACGAATCACATACTAAAAAACTCTAAGTAACTTAGTTCAGAAAAGCACAAATCAATGCCACCATCTGAGTAAATGTATTCGTGACAGCATCCCATCATGCCTGCACAGCAAAAAGGATACCACTTCTGGGTAATGCAGAGCTGGTGGTCAGGTGGGTGATGCTCACAGCATGTTGGGTCATGATAAGTCCTAGTACCATGCATCATGGGTGTCTTGGTTCACAGTCTTTGTCCCCAGCTTCTGATCACTGTAGAAGAGGTAGCGTAGAAATCATCTCAAAAAGTCTGCAGTCAGGTGTTGACTGCAATCTAATGGTTGAATGGCTGTCCCACCACCCCTTGTGACAGTCACATCACCCAAATGGACAGGATCACAACCTCTGCTCCAGTGGAAACTTTCTGGAATGTTGCTGGAGATAAAGCAGTCATTGAAGAATTAGGTTACTGAGTCTCAAGTGAGTGCATCAGGCCTGAGGAGTGCATGGGAGCAACCCCGTGAAAGTACCAAGCTGCAAGGGTGCAGTGGAGCCCTATTCAGTCCCCAGTTAGTGAGCACTGCAAAGGTGACATCCTACAAATCATGCCAAGTGATCATGTTTGGGCACTTCTCGCAAGTCAGGGTTCATAGGTCTTCTGTGTAGCTCCTCTCAGCAGTCTCAGTGCTCCATGCAACTGGGATCACATCTGCTGCTGTGGGGGGGTGGGCTTCCTGGAAGTAGTCCCAACAGGCTCACACAGTCACAGAAGGCAATACACACAATCTGAGGTTGTAGCAAAAGGATAGTCTTCCCAACGATATCGCAACAGCCCTGGGACCACATAAGAGATGAAAACTGAGGAGAAAGTGCTCAGATCAGAAGGCATTTGGAGCTGTGCCATGTAGCAGATTGGTTAACAAAGGTGCAATAGGAGCTGGTCTAGAAAGGATAGCAGGGAAATGATGAAACCGACAAGTTCTCCTGTTCAAAACTTTATATGATATGCCCCAATGATGGCAATTATGTCACTCACGAGCCCTGGTAGCAATATACAACATGGAGCCCTGCCAGCTTACCCTCTTAACTTAGGCCTAGACTCCCACATAAGTGGGCATGTAGATTTGACAGGTGACAATGTGGCATATCTTGCACATGGGGAGCAAAGCAGAGGGAAATCAGAAGTGAGGGTGAGGCAAAGTTGCTTACAGAAAATTATATTAATATCTAAATACTGTACAGTACTTCTTGTTTCACCCTACCTGTTTCTGTGGTGGTCACTGAACCTTTGGAGCTGAAGGTGCAGTCGTTTTTTGAGAATAGGCCTATGGAGGTGCTGATGATGTAGCAACATGGTCTGTCCAGGATCTGGAGTCATGTGCCAAGATTACCAATGAAGTGACAGACTTGCTATGTTCCTCTAGTGAGATTGGCTGTGCAGCTAAGAGGTCACAAGAGGGTTCCAAAGGATGTGCTAGGTGAAGAGGGTCAAACCAATTCTTTTTGGACAGTGGGAATTCAGTTGTGGGGCTTCTAAAGGAGCCAGAGGAAGGAAACTAAAGCTGCTGACTCCATTATCTGTTTGAGAGTTTTCACATGACAAGCCACACCTCAGCCTTTTGGCATTTCCAACCCCTCTTCATTGCTGGACTTACTGGGAGTCATCACTCTGATTAGAGGGAAGATCGCCCTAGGAGATGAACTGTGTGGTCCAGAGCTGTCCATCACTACAGGGTGGGAGTACCAGGAACTGGTGTAGTATGGGGAGAAGGAAAATATCTAGTTGGTAGGTCTGGCAAGATTTGATAAGAATCTGTCTCATTTGTTATGCAGAGAGAGTTAAAAGCAAGGATCTATTTTGTCCTCTCCAATTCTGCCCCTTGCCTTTCACTTCCCTGTCTGATTGCACAATCAAATTTTCTTGTGGCACCTTGGCCACTCTGATAGTCTCACAATTTTTCCAGTTATCTCCCTTCCTTAACTGGCTGTTTCTATTCTTTCTTTCTCCCTTTGCTTCTCTGTGGTACAAAAAAAAAATCTCTGAATCTTTATATGAAACTGGGATCTCTTGGTTTGCAAATGTGTATACTTATACTGTTGAAATGATTTCAGAAAGCTATTTGAGATTTATTAGGACATATATTAATCTGGAACACATGGGGTTGACCCTGAGATATGTTTTGACCTCCACAAGCTTGTTTACAGAACTTTCAACAGGAGACTAGCTCTGGAACAGAATGTTATATTTTACTGCCCTTGTTAAAGACTAAATGTTTTCTTGACACTGGCTTCAGGAAAGAAACTGACACAGTTCTGATACATTTTGGAAGAACAGGAGATGTAACTTAATAACAATCAGGAGGCAGAGTTTAAACTGCCAGGAAAAAAAACATCTTATAAAAAGATAGTAATGTTTTGTTTAAAGATATAGAAATACTGAGATTTAAATTGAGTGTATCAGATGGAGGATGTTTTGTTTGTGCAGCCTTTAGGAAGAGCTAACCTGTACAATTTTATTTTTCATATTTTATTGTTATTGATAGTAATAAAATGCTACTTGTGAATTTTATAACTTCTCCTGATCTTCTTGTGCTTCCTGACTTATCCCCTATGACAGTCGGTGTCAAAGGTGGGATTTATACCATGCATACTCTATGGCAGGAGTTTTGTGCATAGGTACTAGACCTGGTACCAGGGAAGCATAGAATAATGGTATAGGTCCTGCAACAACAAGCCCAAAAGTGAATACCAGAAGAATGCAGTTAAACCAGAAGCAGGAATAAACGTCCAAACTGAGACTGTACAGCCATCACCAGTGATGAAAAAAGAAGAACAGACATAGACCAAACCTGAAAGCATGTCTGCCTTCTTCAAATGGTGGTCTACACAACAGAGAGATGGAAAGAGAAGAGAAGGGGGAGGGGAAAGAGAGAAGAGAAGAGAAGAGAAGAGAAGAGAAGAGAAGAGAAGAGAAGAGAAGAGAAGAGAAGAGAAGAGAAGAGAAGAGAAGAGAAGAGATGAGATGAGATGCAGCAAGAGGAGCAGCAATGGCTGGATGCCTTGCAATATACAGTAACAAAGCTGGAGGATCTGGTACAGGTCCAGGAAATCAAGCAATACACAAGCAGCTTAAAAGAGATTAAAATTACAAAACTGTGTCCCTCAGATGATATCAAAGCATATCTGACAACTTTTGAAAGTGTATCCGGAGACTGTTAATAACCAAAACAGCAATGGGCAATCAGGCTGGTACCTTATCTGACAGATAAAGCCCAACCTACCTAAAGCAATATGGAAACTGCACAGTCAGGAAACTATGAGATTGTGAAATGAAAAGTCCTTAAATGGTTTGACATCTCAGGAGAGACATACAGGCAGAGATTCTGGACCCTGAAGTACAGCAATCTTCAAGAAGCCTTAACCTGACTCAGAGAACTCATCAGTAAGTGGCTCCAACAGAGATCATGAACATATTTGTAATGGAACAATTCATTAACATCTTTCCTGCAGACATGCAGCTTTGTGTAAAAGAACACCAGCCAGAAAGTGGGTTGAGATGAGGACTATCAGATGGCTAGACCAACACTGCAGCAATGAAGTTGCAGCCAAGCACCAGTAAGACCCTTTTTTCCCAAATTTGCCCCAGATCAGATAAAAACTCTGATGGGGGTAACAAATCTTCACCCAAAGACTTTATATGCTATAACTGTAATAAGTTAGACCATTTTGCAAGAAAGTGCAACACAAATAAGGAGGGTAACACTGAAGCAAATTTGGCCTCAGCAAGTTGGGGCAAGTATTTAACAGACATCAAGGTGGGAGGTAAGACTGTTGAAGGGACTTGTAGATTCAGGAAGCAGACAGACACAGGAGCATGCTGAATTTCTGAGAAAAGACTGTGCAAAAGGACCAGGTATTGTGGTCATAAGTATCCATGGGGACACTTGATACTATCCCACCACCAAAGTGAATTTTAAGAAATAAGGCATGACAAGCTGTGCATCGTAGGATAATGGAACACCTATGGTGAGTCAGAGCATGAGGCCCTAGAGTGTCCTATTGTGACTACAATATGGCTATAAAAAATCGACATGACTTTAATGAGTAAGCAATAAATAGATAAAAAAATGTGAAGGTTTAACTTTATTGCAATTAAAAGTGGCCATGACATTGAGATAAAGTAGTCAATTACAGAACTATTCTGCATTACTTCATATTGTTTGCTTTTTCTTTTTTTCATTAAAAAACATGTAACAGAACCAAAAAATCTGAAGACTCAACTGTTTGCAATTAAATTTTACCATAACATATAGTTACTGTAGTCCCTTATTATGTCTTGGACTGCCTTTTTTATATACTGCACATTAAAAAGAAGCAAGAAAAACTGAATGTCTAACTACATTGTAACAAAATATAAACACATTTAACCACATTTGTTGCACTCCCTTGCAGAACAACCCTGCATCATTTGTTTATTTATTACATTTTACTGTTAGGTGCAACAAATATGATTTTAGTTGTTTTACAGTACTTATGCTGATGATGGGTTGGAGGAAAATAATGCCAAGCTCTTGGACACAAGCATGTTGACAATCTGCTTCCTGTTGGAATCAATTGATATTTTTTCACCAAACCAGTCAAATGCATATGTGTCGGCCAAGCCCTTTCTACCCTGAAAATTTCAGACCAAAATTCCTAACCATCGGGGCACTAGATAATGACAAAAAAACAACAAATTGTGATTTTGTAACTTTTTTTGCTATCCAAATCTCAGAATCCACACATCCAACTGGGCTGGAACTTGGCATGTCAAGAGATCTGCCCTCACAAAACTGTTGAAAATCTATTGAAAAGTTGTAAAGATATTAAAGTGCAAAGTATCCAAGAAGGCAGTTTAAGATACTTGTCTTGGGTTTGAATTCAAGAGTTGTAATGTTTACCATGCATGGAATACAAGAATTCAAATCTCAGTTAAGTTCTACTGGCACAATGTTCACCACCACTATCACACAACAGAAGGCCTTAGATGGAATCAAGCTTTGTTTTATCTCTAGCAGGTAAAACAACACAGATTTCATTAGTAAGCAGATAAGGATAGGAGAGGGATTTTCATGGTCAACAAAGAAACACCATAAATTAAAATGTTATTTACTGTAGTACTTCATTTTTAAGTTTTGTCTGTGTGTGTGTGTGTGTGTGTGTGTGTGCTTGTGTGTGTAGACAATTATGAGGGAAAATAACATTTCATTATCATGTTTTTAAATGTAAAGCAGTTTTATTTTTAAGGCATAGTTGAAGGTTTTTAGTAAGTAAAGGTGACAGCCAAATTTGTGATGGCAGTCAAGTATGTGTTTGGTACAATTGATTTCATATGTGAATAGGCTACTGGTCATTCTTCCATTGCTGTTGTGGTGGAACAAAAGCACTGGGTTCCAAACTCCTCAGCCAATTAGATTACTGAATTGTTTATAACCATATTATAATGAACATTAATGGGGTGTCACATCAAATGACAGTGGGGGTAGTACCAAAGTTACCAGTACCTGTGATTATTGAAAATGGCATTCAAGGATTTGCTATGTTAATCACAGAGGGAGTAAACCCTACTATTTCAGCAGATGGGATAACAAGAGCACAGTCAAAGAAAATCTCAGATGTTGGGGACTCTTTTTCTTTCGGTGACTTTGATTCAGACTTGTCTGAGTCCATGTCCAATTAATAGAAGTCCAGGAAAGAAAAACAAAGCAGTGGCAAAAAAGACTGATGGACATAAGGAGTTGATATATGAAATGGCTAAAACTAATCTGATTACTGATTGTGATTTTATTTCTGTGGAAACCAACAATGTTTGTCTCCAGAGTTATTTTAAGCACCAGGGAGTGAAAAAAAATCAGGGTGGACCAATGTTTAACAAATATAATGGCTACTGTAAAGAGTTTGGGTTAATTCTCAGATGAAGGAACTAATAGAATAATTTGTTAAACCAAATAAGTATTGAACTGAGTTGTTAAGGACAGCAGAAGATAGTCCTATGCTGGTCTCTGGGAAGCAGACTACACTTTAGCCAGATTGTTGTACAGATTTGAATGATGTGGGATTCATGAGGATGTTGCTGACTATTGCAGGTCTTGTGCTGAATGTCAGAAAACAGCCCCAGTAACATTAAAAAACTCAAGATGCCCTGGTGCCCCTAACTCTTGATAGATGTGCCTTTTAAGAGAATTGAAAGGGATGTGGTTGGTTCCTTAGACAAAAATAAAAAGGACAATTAATTAGTTTTGACAATATGTGAGTATGCTACTCAATACCCAGAAGTAAATCCAATGCAGATTCTCACAGCCCCAAAAGTGGCAGCAGAGCTTGCCAAATTTGTTAGCAGGGTGGGCATACCTAAAGAGATTTTTAAAGGTCAGGGTAGTCATTTTGGTGCTGCATTGTTGAAGGAGCAGTACCGAATTCTAGCTTTCACTGCCATAACAACCTCCCCTTACCAACCTCAGACAGATGGTCTTGTTGAGCAATTTAATCAAACCCTAAAATGTACATTGAAAAGGTTTGTAAATGGTGAAGAGAAAGATTTGGACCTGTGCTTAACCTTACCTGCTTTTTGCTTACAGAGAAGTGCCACAAGCATCAACAGTTTGTTTTATTTTTGGT
Source organism: Neoceratodus forsteri (assembly GCA_016271365.2). NCBI lineage: Eukaryota > Metazoa > Chordata > Ceratodontiformes > Ceratodontidae > Neoceratodus > Neoceratodus forsteri. The sequence goes on along the minus strand of CM057452.1, from coordinate 1,148,247,100 downwards.
TTTTACTCTTTGAAATGTTATATGGTACATGACATAGAAAGCCACTTGATGTAATAAAAGGAACATGGGAAGATAATCCTGCTCAGTAAGACTTTATCACATTTTATATGAAGGGCTGGGTGAAGTTTATCTTCTGGCAGTAGAATTCTGGTGAAATGCTAATTTCACTTCCATGAAATTCTGCTAACTTTCTGTGAAAAAAATTGTGAACTTTCACAAAAAAATTGAGATTTCAGTTATTTCTGTCTAATTTAAAATGCGTTTTTCTACATTGCACCAACTTTGGTATGATGCCTTTCCAATGCCCATACAGATGTGTACCAAATGTCAGATTACAATTTTTAAAGATGACTGTTATAAGCCTCCAAACATTCAGAAATGTTAAAATTATAGTTAACAACTGTATGAACTAAAAGTGTTGTCCAAATTGCCCCATATTTGGCATGGTGTCTGCAACAATGACCATGTGTATTTGTGCCAAGATTCAGATCTCTAGATTTAAAAATGACTGAACTATAAGCCTCCAAACCATTGGAAAATTTATAATTACATTTCACAATTATGTAAACTGCTGATTTTTAAGTCCCTATAAGTTTAAAGCTAGAGAACAGAATATCACCAATGTTGTTAGGTTCATTGACCCTAAATATTAGGATTTAAGACAACCCCCATGTCCCAGCATCATAGCATCATGCTGCCATGCTGATGACCTGGGTTTGGATGTGAGCCCATAAAGTTGTATTGAGAGTCAGATCATGGCTAAAACTTAATATTTACTGTACATAACCAGTACTTCTCCATTTAGCAGTTTCTATGACTCTTCCAAGAAACTTTGCATCTATGTTTTCAATTATCTATCTCCAAAGGTGGCTAAGTCATAAGCAGAGAAATATTTTCAGAAATTTTGACATGAATTAAAATTGCCAGACTTTGAGTCCCTGTAACTTCTATACCGCTTTATGAAACTTGGCATGCTTTTAGTGAACATACCAGACAATATGCATACCAAACTGCAGACCAGCAGCTCCAACATTGGCCCTGTTATAGCCAGCTAAACAATTTCAGAAATGGTCCATGCAAGTTTGTGAAATTTCATGGAATGTTGTGAAAATTCCACAAATTTGACATTTGCTAATTTTACGCAGCTCTACTTACTATATATGTGTGCACTGAGAAATAAACTGTCAAAATATGTTGAAATTGCCAGCAGTAATGCAGAAGAATCCCCAAAACAGTAGATGAGGTATTATGACCATGAAGTAAATGAAAAAGTTGTTGTGCCAGGTGAAAAGGTCTTATTACTGTCATCTACTACAGAAAACAAATTAATGAAGTGGCAAGGGCCTTATAAAGTTGTAAGAATTATTGGTACAGTTAACTATGAGATTAAGACTCCTTGTAATAGGGTCTGTAACCCCCCCCCCTTTAATGTTGCTATACTCCTGGATAGCATTCAGAATCCTGGAGTAGTACTGAATTTATAGGCGGAGATTTCGTTTGGTTACTGGGACTATAAATATCCTTCAAAATCTGTTGCAACAGTATCTCCTTTTCTCTCTGTCTGTACTTTCCCTGTTGACTCCTTTATTCTTTGTTTCCCCTACCATAGGGTGGCCTCCTATGTGTAGTTTTACTATCACTAGCTTTTCCTTTCCTTTCCTTTGGTATTTTATGTCCCATGCCATTCAGAAACCCAGTTTGGTGCTCTGAAAAGCCATTTTTCAGTAAAGCGCATGACTGTGCGGAATGCAATCAGCATCGTAACTGTGCGATCGCGGCGAGATGCTGAAATTGCATCAAAAGCCATTTTTGTCAAAATAATGAAAAACAAGCAGTTCTTGCTTTCCCTGGCTAACGCTAGCATTTTTAGAAAGAAGAACACCCCTGGTGCCTTTCTTTGAGGGCTACAAGTAAATTTACTGCTGTTGTAAGCCCTATTCTAGAAATTCAATTTAAAGCAGTGTGCTGTTGTTTTAAAGTGTAGCCATTATGCCCAGCTGCTTAGACAAGCTTGCAAAACCTCTTTATTTCAGCTGAGTTGCTGCAGCATTGAAATGCAGTCTTCTACTGCTGAGTTGTTTGGTGCATATAATGTCTCTATTGGAATTAAAAGTAATGGATAAAACTTACTTTCAGTGGGTATCTGTGTAGCAGGCTTCCAGACCCTTCCCTCAGCATCCATGTTTGTTATAAGAGCTGGACGGCCCCTCTTTCCCCTTTTTATAATGAATGCTATTGGGAGGAGTCTGGGAAAAACAGAAATATTGTAAATAAAAGATATAAAGGTTTTTTTATGTTTGCTTTAAAGCTGAATATGATTTAACTACTTAAAGAATGTTTATTTTAGTTTTGTAATTGTATTTAAAGTTGTATAAACAAGTTAAAGTTCTGTTAGGGAGGAGTTAGCCCTGTCATGTGACCCTCCTGCTGTATAAAGGAAAGGAGTTCAAGTGAACAGATCAGAGTGTGGCTGGAAGGAGTTCCTGCCAGATGCCTAGCTGCTGCCTTCTACGTATGGTTTCTGTGGAGATGAAAACTGATGGAATATTATAGTTTATGTATTTTTATTTATTTTTTGTACTAAGTCCGTTTATGTTTGCCTGCTTAAAGGAACAAATTTATTTTGGTTTCTTCACATCCTGACTGCTTTCTGGATTCCTTTTTGATCCCATGTGTACATTTGGTGTCAGAAGTGGGATTGATTAAAGGAAGGTGAGCCAACCTCTGAGTGGAAGTTGTCCAGTATCAAGCATGGAAGAACCTAAGAAGCAGGGGATGATGGACGCACCTGTGCCTGAAGGTGCATGGACACGGACTATGGTCGATAAGTTTCGGCTTCCATTGTCTACCAGCCTTGGTGATGTTAGATGGAAGGAGACTGTGAGACATTTGAAAACAGAGGGTGCCTCCAGAGCTGAGGACACTGGTTCCACAGAGGAAGAAAAAGGTGCTACAGAAGGAGGTGAGACCTATGTGATGGAAGAAGAAGAAGAAGATACACCTCCTAATGAGATGCAGGACCTTCTCTGATGGTTGTGTTTAAAACAACTGGACCTGGATAGACAGAGAGAAAGAGACAGGCTTCAGTATGAGGCAAGATGGGTGGAAACCCTTAAAGCCATACAAGCCATAGGGACAGTCAGACCCATCCCAACTAGTGGAGGACCAAGGGACATTAAGCTTTCGAATTGATGGACAGTGATGATATTGAAGCCTATATCGCCACATTTGAAAGGGTGGCAACTGCCTGTGGGTGGCCCAGAGACCAATGGGTGATACGGTTGGCTCCATACCTCACTGGTAAGGCACAGCTTGCCTACAGCCATGTGGAGACCCAGAATGCTATTAATTATGACCATGTGAAACAAGTAATTCTGAAAAGATACAACATCAGTGCAGAAACATACAGGCAACGGTTCTGGACATTCAGGTATCACACTGCTGATTCCCCCCAAGAAGCTTACATTCGACTGCAAGACCTCTGCATGAAGTGGCTCCAACCCACAACACAAACAATAACTCAAGTAATAGAAGTAATAGTACTTGAACAATTTATTAAAATACTACCTCATGAGGTCCAAATCTGGGTTCAAGAGCACAGGCCAGAAACTGCAGAAAAAACTATCAGCCTAGCAGAGGATTTTATAACAGCATGTCCCTAACATCAGAAGGGATTTCATGGGCCTTCCTCCACCACCAGTTCTATGGTAAGACATTCTACTACTACTTCTACTACTACCAATGCTAGTATAAATGAGAAACGTGTGCCTCGTCCTTACAACCCTGACATAATTTGTTGGGAATGTCAAACAAAAGAACATGTTGCCTGATTTTGTACCAAAAAGAAAACTGACTCTTCTCATTTGGCCTTAATGAATTGGGGACAGTATACTGTGACCATCAGCATAGCAGGAAAGGAAGTACCAGCCCTAATTGACTCTGGGAGTAAACAAACCCTAGTACACACTGAAGTGATAAGGGGGATTCCTCAGTGTATAAATTTGGGACAGACAACAGTGACTTGTGTTCATGGGGACAACCATATATATCCCTTGCAAGAAGCTACCATCATAGCTCATGGTTTGGAACAAAAGATGAGAGTGGGTGTGGTACCTCAACTGCCTGTACCAGTAATTCTGGGACATGATTTCCTTGGGTTTAGCAACTTATTGTCACATGCCTCCACCATTTGTGCAGTTTCAACACGGGCTCGGGCCCAACAAGAACAGTTAGATGTGGATCTTTTTCCCTTTGAAGAGACAGTGTTTGAACCCCCGGGTAAATCCAGGAAATCCAAGAAGCAAAAGAGACTGGAAAAATGGTCTTGGACTAAGATAAGGGACTCATGTACTGATGAACTGTTACATAATACTAAAGATATACAGTCATTTGCAACTGACCAAAAAAATGATTAAACACTAACACCTTTGTATTCACAGGTTGTTCCAGAAGGGAAAGAAGGTACACCTCCTATGTATAGAATCCATCAGGAAAAACTATACAGGGTGTGTGTAAATCCAAAAATAGGAGAATGAGTGGATCAATTAGTGGACCTACAGAAATATAGAGAGCAGCTTATTTTTTTGGCCCAAGATGTTCCTTGTGGGGGTCATGCAGGAAGGGACAGAACATTTCACAGACTCCTATACAGATACTTTTGGCCAGGAAATCATACGCAAGTGGCTGAGTACTGTAAGAGTTGCAATGAGTGTCAAATGGTAGCCCCAGTGACAAAAAAGGATAAAGTTCCCCTGCAACCATTACCATTAGTTACAACACCCTTTGAACGTATAGCAATGGATATTATAGGACCCCTCCCCAAAAGTTCCAAAGGAAATAGGTTTGCTCTAATCATTTGTGATTACACTACCAAATACCCAGAAGCTATTCCTTTATGTACTGTAACTGCTGATAAAATAGCAGAGGAATTGCTGAAAGTATTTGGAAGAGTAGGCATTCCAAACAATATACTCACAGACAGAGGAACTAATTTTTGCTCTGCTTTGTTAAAGCATCTGTACCAGGCCCTGGGGATGGAAGCTGTGTAAACCTCACCTTATCATCCACAAACTGATGGCTTGGTCGAACACTTTAATAAAACCTTGAAAAAGATTATTCAAAAGTTTGTAGAGGATGAAGGAAAACAATGGGACTTATATCTACCATTGCTTCTTTTTGCCTATCGGAAGGTCCCTCAGGCATCAACTGGATTCTCACCATTAGAGTTACTTTATGGTAAAAATCCTAGAGGCCTCTTAGATGTGATGAAAGAACAGTGGGAGGATACCACTGTATGGAAAAATCCAACTACCCTTGAATATGTCACTCAGCTGCGAGAAAGGGTAGCTCGGTATTCCCAGTTAGCCCATAAACACAATCTAGAAAAACAAGTTTACCAAAAAGAACAGTATGATACAGAGGTTAGTGACAAACAATTTAATGTTGGAGATTGTGTGTTACTCGTATTACCATCTACTGACAATAAGCTGACCATGAAATGGCAATGTGCTTATGTCATTCAAAAACGAACTGGTCCTGTCACCTATCTGGTAGAAATACCAGACAGAAGAAATAAGTTACAGATTTATCATGCTAATTTATTAAGGAAATGGAATGAACATCCCAGTAGTGCTATGTATGTGTGTCCTACTACCTCTGATGATGAGTTAGATGTAGCATACACTCGCTTAGAAGGTGATCATACACTTACTGAATTGGTGATAAATCCATTGTTAACAAAAGACCAAAAACAGGACCTTGCTCGAGTAATAAGTCAGTTTCAATGTGTATTCACAAGTAAACCTGTAAAACATCTGCCATAACTCATAAAATCCAAGTTCCCCAAACTGCTCCCATTAGGGTGAAGCCTTATCGAATCCCTGAGAAGGTAAAATCTGAAGTTATAAGGGAGACAGAAAAAATGAAAGAAATGGGAGTCATAGAAGAGGCAAATAGTGAATGGGGGTTCCCAATGGTTATAGTTCCCAAAAAGGAGGGTGGAGTGCGTATATGTCTAGACATCCGCAAACTAAATGCCATCTCCAAGTTTGACGGGTACCTCATGCCACGAGTGGAAGACATAATAGATCAGCTCAGACAAGCCCAGTATGTCAGCACACTCGATCTGACCAAAGGTTATTGGCAGATCCCATTAGAGGAAACAGCCATAGAGAAAACTGCCTTTTGTACCCCACTAGGATCATTTCAGTTCACCATGATGCCTTTCAGACTTCATGGTGCCCCAGCAACATTGCAAAGAATAATGGACAAGTTGTTACGACCGCATTTGGGCTATAGTGCAGCCTATCTAGATGATGTTATTATTTATAGCCCTTCTTGGACAGAACATATAAAACATCTAACATAGGTACTGGATACTATTTCACAAGCCGGTCTTACTATCGACCCAGCAAAATGCTACTTTGCTATGAAGGAAGCAAGGTACTTAGGTTTTTTGATTGGAAATTGTCAGGTAAAACCTGAGGTAGGAAAGCTAGATGCAGTAGCAAAGAGTCCCTGCCCTACCACTAAAAGACATGTGCGTTCATTTTTAGGACTTGCGGGGTATTATAGATGCTTTGTGCCCCAGTTTGTTCCCCTAGCCAGTCCTTTGATTGAACTGACAAAAAAGAATAAACCCACTAAAGTTATCAGGCCCCCTGATTGTGAAGAGTCTTTTCTTGCTATAAAAGCTGCACTGTGTTCATCTCCTGTGTTAAAAAGTCCTAATTTCGATATACCATTAATTGTACAGACGGATGCTTCCAATGTGGGTACAGGAGCAGTGTTATCCCAAATTCAGGATGGAGAGGAACACCCTGCACTTTTATTGGCAGAAAGCTTCATGCCAGAGAGACCAAATATTCAATAATAGAAAAAGAATGCTTGGCCTTGAAGTGGGCGATAGAGTCTCTATGGTATTACTTATGGGGACATCAGTTTGAAGTTTGGACTGACCACAACCCTTTGTGCTGGATAAATAACATGAAAGACAATAACCCAAGAGTTATGCAGTGGTACCTAACACTACAACCTTATAAATTTATTGTGAAACACAGAGCAGGGACAGCTAACAGTAATGCTGATTATATGTCCAGATTTGGGGCAGATATAATGACAGGGACAGGAGTAGACCTCGGGGTATTTGTTTGCTTATAGATTAGAAGGCATATTTTATCTTCTCCAATGTTTAATAAATTCTACTTTGTAAGGGACCCCGAGGTGGAGCTTTGGGAATGGGTAGGCTGAAGCTCCATCTCTCTGGTAGAGAGATCTACATTTCTTGTCTCTGGTAGTAAGGATTTCTGTTAAGTGATATTTTGCTTAGAAAACCTGTGGTTTTCTCTTTAGTGGGGAGGACTGTAATAGGGTCTGTAACCCCCCCTTTAATGTTTCAATACTCCTGGATAGCGTTCAGAATCCTGGAGTAGTATTGAATTTATAGGCGGAGATTTCGTTTGGTTACTGGGACTATAAATATCCTTCAAAATCTGTTGCAACAGTATCTCCTTTTCTCTCTGTCTGTACTTTCCCTGTTGACTCTTTTATTCTTTGTTTCCCCTACCATAGGGTGGCCTCCTATGTGCAGTTTTACTATCACTAGCTTTTCCTTTCCTTTCCTTCGGTATTTTATGTCCCATGCCATTCAGAAACCAGTTTGGTGCTCTGAAAAGCCATTTTTCAGTAAAGCTGCACGATCGTGTGCACATTCGTGCTGCATGACTGCACAAATGTGCAACTGTGCGATCGTGCAACTGTGTGATAGTGTGCAGATGCTGAAATTGCATCAAAGAGCCATTTTTGTCAAAATAATGAAAAACAAGCAGTTCTTTCTTTCCCTGGCTAGCGCTAGCATTTTTAGAAAGAAGAACACCCCTGGTGCCTTTCTTTGAGGGCTACAAGTAAATTTACTGCTGTTGTAAGCCCTATTCTAGAAATTCAATTTAAAGCAGTGTGCTGTTGTTTTAAAGTGTAGCCATTATGCCCAACTGCTTAGACAAGCCTGCAAAACCTCTTTATTTCAGCTGAGTTGCTGCAGCATTGAAATGCAGTCTTCTACTGCTGAGTTGTTTGGTGCGTATAATGTCTCTATTGGAATTAAAAGTAAAGGATAAAACTTACTTTCAGTGGGTATCTGTGTAGCAGGCTTCCAGACCCTTCCCTCAGCATCCATGTTTGTTATAAGAGCCGGCTGGCCCCCTCTTTCCCCTTTTTATAATGAATGCTATTAGGAGGAGTCTGGGAAAAACAGAAATATTGTAAATAAAAGATATAAAGGTTTTTTTATGTTTGCTTTAAAGATGAATATGATTTAACTACTTAAAGAATGTTTATTTTAGTTTTGTAATTGTATTTAAAGTTGTATAAACAAGTTAAAGTTCTGTTAGGGAGGAGTTAGCCCTGTCATGTGACCCTCCTGCTGTATAAAAGAGAGGAGTTCAAGTGAACAGATCAGAGTGTGGCTAGAAGGAGTTCCTGCCAGATGCCTAGCTGCCTTTTAGGTATGGTTCCTGTGGAGATGAAAACTGCAGGAATATTATAGTTTATGTATTTTTCTTTATTTTTCGTACTAAGTCCATTTATGTTTGCCTGCTTAAAGGAATAAATTTATTTTGGTTTCTTCACATCCTGACTGCTTTCTGGACTCCTTTTTGATCTCATGTGTACACTCCTGATAGGAAAAGTCCTATAAAGATACACCATGCTAACTTCCTTAAGAAGTGGGTTGAAAAAATACCAATGATTATTTGTTAGTCTTATCAGAAATTACTAATGATATTGATATACTGTAGCTTATGACAGACTGAAAAAGAAACCTTTAATTTCTGATGCAGTAAAGGTAAAAATGTCCTTACTCACAGAAAAAAATGCAGACATTTATAACTTGGTAAAGATACTGAGAAATTTGTTTACACAGTGCCAGGCTGAGTAAAAGAGGTCAAGCACATAACAGTGACAGACAATGCTCAGCCTATCAAACAAAAGACATACAGATAGATTTGAGGAAGAAACTATACAAATGGGTCTTAATGATAAACAACATGGGTTTACCAAAGGAAGGCTGTGCATAACAAACCTGATTGTCTTTTTTAGGAATCTAGAAGTCATAGCTTAGATGCAGGCAAACCATGTGACATCATATTACTTGATCTAAAAAAGTCATTTGATAGGGTGTCACATAAATTATTAATTGCTAAACTTCATAGTATGAAGCTTAGTCAATATCTGATATCATGGGTCAACACATGGTTACAGAATAGGATCCAGCAAGTTAGAGTGCAAGGTAAATTATGAACATCCATCAGAGTAACAAGTGATATCCCTCAAGGCTCAGTCCTCAGACCCTTTCTATTTAACTGTTTCATTTTTGATCTACACACAGGTGTTACCTCAGAGATTATCAAATTTGCCAATGACACAAAATTATCCGATGAGGTTTCTATGCAGTCCCAATATCATTCACTTCAAAATAGTCTTGACACAATACAGAATTGGTGCAATAACAATAGTAAGGAGTTAAACCCAAATAAGTGTGTTGTTACACACCTCGGTAAAAACATTCCTCAATATGTCTACTACCTGGACTCAGTTGTCTTTCGTACAGTTGATAATGAAAGGGATCATGGAGTAATAATAGACAGCTCCTTCAACACAAAATTCATATAAGATCCATGGTGCAAAATGCTAACAAAATCATTAATATCATTAAAAGATCATTTACAACCAGGGAAGAGCAGACTTCTCAATTTATATAGAAACATTGTACGACCACTCTTAGATTACGCTTCACTCTTTTGGTCATCGACTTATTGTAAACATGAAATTGACATAATAGAGAGAGTCCAAAGAAGGGTGACAAAACTGATACCCAGTCTATCCAGGTTACCATACACTGCTAGGCTCCGCCATTTAAAACTATTGCTTCTAGAGGTAAGAAGGTGGAGGGGTGACTGTCTTCTTTTTCATACCATTCTTAAAGACCAGTCCATCATAATGTAAATGAATATGGCATTATCCCAATAATGAGGAACTTAAACTTAAGATCTCATAATATCCAGTTTGAATTACCAAAAAACTAATATGATAAAACATGGTAACATCTTTACACTCAGAACAATAGCTGTATGGAATAGACTTTCTAAGGCTATTGTTAACACTCATGAGTTTGATAAATTTAAAAAAGCACTGGATAATCACCTGGGCTACTGAATTATCCCTCACTTGATGTGGGAGGATGGACTAGATTGGCTTGTGTCCTAATTCCAGCCTTAATTTATGAAGCACAAAGATAATTAGATCATGTAGGAAGAGACATGGTTAAGAATATTCAAAAAATGAAAGAGTTGGATATCATTGAAGAATTGAGAAGTGCTCATTCATCACAGATGGTGAATATAAATAAAACAGAAGGGGTATGTGAATCTGTCCGCTTTTAGGAAATATTATCAAGAGTCTATATTTGACAGCTAGCTTATCCCCAGGACAGATAATTTTGACTCCTGTTTTCCTCCCACCACCAGCAACTCTGGGCATGCTCTCATACAACTCCTGCCTGTGTTGCCCTGGGTCATCCCCCATGGTATCTGTCTTCTTTGATGCCAGCCCCTCCCAGATTTTCCACATCACAGCCATGCTCTGACCCTGTCCCAGGTCTTTGCCACCCACTACTTCCTGACCCAACCCTTCTGGTCCCCCACAGCCAATGCCAGAAACCAGGACAGACAGGCAGTGGGTCTATGGCACTGGTTGCCATTCCACATGGTTCCCTATATCCTGTGGTATTCCTCTCCTGTGTTTCTTCTGTTTGTTGCATGGGAGTGGTTGCACCAACCTGGGTGAGTATGGCACAAGGACCCTTCCAGTTCAAGAATCTAGTGCAGGGTCCCTGTCACACTGGAATCTGATGCAAGATGCCATGTGCTGCAGTCTAAGGGTGGGTTTGAAAATCAAGTCCTAGATGTGCTCCTCATGCTGGCCTTTGGAAAGAAATTGACAGTTATGATACATTTTTGGAAAAAACAGGAGACGTAACTTAACAACAATCAGGATGCAGAGTTTAAACTGCCTGGAAAAGACATCTTATAAAAAAGAGCAATATTTTGTTCAGAGATACAGAGATAGTGAGATTTAAAATGAGAGAGATTCTGAGATGGAGGGTGTTTTGTTTATACTGCCTTTACGAAGAGTTATCATGCATAATTTTATTTTTCTTATTTTACTGTTATTGATACTATTAAATGCTACTTGTGAATTTTATAACTTCTCCTGGCCTGCCTATGCTTCCTGACCTATGCCTCTATTACACTGGAAAAGGAAGTACTGCACTGCTTCAGTTTTTTTCAGATTGGTAGACTGCCCCACTGACCATCATCCTGAGCTGTACCATATACTTGAGGGATGTTTTGGCTTCAAGATGGTACAGCTTCCATTTAACACTGGAAGTGGCTCTGCAGCAGTGGTAGAGGTCTGGTAAAAAGTTTTGAATAAAGGTAAGTTGATGGTCATCCCTGTTCAGCAGTCCCCTGTCCCTGACTAAGTGGAGGACATTTTCTTTTACAGGATATTGCAAGAGCTTAAGCAGGATGGCTCTCAGGTGATCTCTAGAATTGGCATGGGGGCAGTGATCTATGAGCTCTCTCAGTCTCAAAGGGCAGGCAATCAGGAGCATTGAGAGTGGGTGGTATGAGTTTATGGAGAAAGGGTATTAAATTGAGCAGACTGGCTGGACCTTGTGGTCCTTATCTGCTGTCAACTTCTATGTTTCTATGTTTCTATGTAAATCAGTGCCTTCTGCTCCCTCTGAGAGGTCAACCAGTATACTATTATTCCTCCTCACCTTGTTCTCCAGATTGTCAACTTTAGAGTGCAAGAACCTGATTGCATTGTCCTGCTCTGAGAGACTGCCTTACATGTTTCCCTCCTTTCCTTCAGTGCCTTCCACTCTCTGACCCAGGGCAGCTAGATCTGTGTTCATCTGAACCACTGCTGCCTTACTGTCCCCCATGTCCTGGTGGATGCACTGGAGGAAGGCAATGGTGTTTCCCATGTCTGTGGTGGTTGCTGGCTGAGGTGCTGCCATGCTGAGTATGGGTCGAAGCACAGACTGCTCCTGATAAACTGCAGTGCACTAAGTCACCTGTACTTTCACTGTTTTCACTTTCAGCAGGAGACGCAACCAAGTGAGCACTAGAAAAGAGACCATGGATTTCTAATCCAGACTTATCTAATGCAAGCCAAGCTGGTATCTCAGTGTTCAGCATAATGTGGGTAGAAAAGTTGTGAAATTTTAATTTGCTTGCAAAGTTCAGGCAAATTAGGGGTAAGGGGAAATAGACTTCTAGGAAAACAAACTGAACTTACAAGCTCAAATGGGAAGACTAGGTGGGCCATAGGCCCTTATCTGCCGACACTGTCTATGTATCTATGTAAATTACTGAACTCCACCTTCATGGATACATTTGTGAATTTTTGTCTCTATGCCAACAATTCTTGAATTTCCTACTTTGCCTTATGCTTTCACCTTATAGCATCTCTTTTGGTGTTGTCAAGGGGAACTTTTGTGAAAATTAGGCTTTTGGTAAGCAACTTGTCTAAAGGTCACATGGAAAAGCTTTTACAGGTCACACTGTGCATCTCTATACAGTGGCTGTCAGACTTGCTTCCTGTTTCATATTCTTAGTTAGAGAGAGTAGAAGAAGCCAGTTCTGCACAAGAGAGAGAACATATCAATTTCAAATGTTACTTACAGAACTTTCTTTATCTTTTGGTTTTTTCCTGCATTGTACTTTGGTTAGGGAACACTATTTCAGCAGTTAATATTTATTTTGAATCCCTTTTTAGACCTATTTGTTAGTTTTATTTTTCTCATTGTCTTAAACGTTTTCTGTCACTATCTCTCTCTTTTTTGTTTGGATTAGGATTTGTGATGAAGAGTTATCATCTTGGAGCTGTTAACACCCATGGTGGTGCCATAACTCTTCGTCATCCTGGCATTTTTGGGCAACAGCCCCCATAGCACTGTACCTCTTCACAACTGTACAACAGTAGCCCCCTTCAGTCCTCCAACAGAGCTGTGTCCACAGAAGGAGAAGATGAGTCTAGCCCTGAACTCACAGCAGCAGGAGCCAGAAAGTAGTAGTGAGGAACAACATGCCACTTTTCCTCCTGATATGGAACAGCAAAATCCCCCTGAGTCCTCTCATCATGATTCCACCACCATCACCATCTCCACCCCCACAGAGGATCCCTGCTTGTCATCCTCATGCTCCTCTTTCCCTCCAGCAGCAGCAGCTGTCTTATCTCAGCAGTACCCTGAATCTTCACTTGTATGGTATTTTTTACCACTGACTCTACTGATCACAGAATGATCACGTGTAATTTATTGAAGGCCCAGGTCAGCCAGGGCAAGCAGGGTACCCACTTGGATACTGGTGTGAAAGAACAAATTTAAAAATAAATAACTGGGCTTAGTGGGAGATGCAACAGAGAGAAGTGGAGAGCAGTGGTGGTGGATATGGTGGTCCATCTGGGCTGGCAGAGGTGTGACAAACAGGGCATCAGGGAAGTTTGTGTTACCTGATGGGTGCTGGGAAAACCCCTCATGAAGTGGCTCCCCTATCCATTCTGGTACAAGCTGCTGAACTAACAGCACCAGCAGCACCAGCAGCACCCGTTACCTCTAGCAGCAACAACATCAGCGCTGGAGCTCACCAGCTTAAGAGATGAAGTGGATGACCTCTATCGCAGACTCACAGAGGTGGAGCAGGATGTTAAAATGATCCTCTCCAATCAAGAGAAGCTGAACAACATGATGGCTGAGCTCCCCCAAGGTGGGGCAGATCCTGGTGGTAGTGGCATCCAGTAAGCTTGTCTCTTGTTTCAAAATATTAAAGCATGTTAAATCCCTATTACTGTTTAACTATTTCCTATCCTCTTTCTATTCTTTCCTTTCAACTGTCCTATTCACATGATTCCAAAAAAGCAACAACAACAAATATTAAAAACTACAAAACAAAACTAATCTGTCTTTACTGTCTAACTGTATTGTTTCACTTAGTGTTCCTTGTCTTTATATCTTTTTCTGTACTCTTGCTACTGTCTTTAAATAAACTCTGGCCAGAGCCCACATGGTTGCTATGCTGCTGTAAAGGGACACCTGGGTGGAAGGAGATGCAGTGGAGTGCCAGTACTGGAGAGCCTGAGAGAGTTTGCAGTTCTATCAGATTGCAACAAATGCCAAAGCCAGCGAGATTACTGTGAAGGAAGAGCTGCGAGTCACAAAAGCACTTGTATTTAAAAAGATATAACCATTGTTATGTTAAGAAAGGATATAGGAAGCCCTCCATAAAAAATGTTTAATATTTGTATCATAAATAAACACCACATACTTTGTAAATGCACTGGGTTGTTTAGCATTGAGGACCTATCATACGAGAGGAGGTTGAAGGAGTTGAACATGTACTCAATGGAGGAGAGGAGGGACGGGGTGACATGATTGAAACCTTTAAATACATGAAAGGAATAAACAAGATGGGTACAGAGGGGCTGTTCAAAGTAAGGGAGGGGAGGGCTACCAGGGGCCATGATATAAGACTGGAGGGAGGAAGGTTCAGGAGGGAGATGAGGAGACACTTTTTTACAGAGAGGGTGGTGACTGGGTGGAATGCATTACCTGCAGAAGTGGTATCCAGTAGAACAGTGGACTGCTTCAAAAGGGGATGGGACAGGACAAGGGGGAGGGTTAATGAAGGGGAAGAATGGACGGGAGGGGCAGCTGCAGAATAAGGGGTGCTAGCTGCGCATTCGAGCAGACTTGATAGACCTCTAAGCCTTTATCTGCTGGCAAATTTTGTATGTTCATATGCATTAGTGTGCTGCCTTGCTTGTGGCTCATTCACAAGGATTGTAGTGAACTGCATGTGTTTCAACTTCACTGTGAAAGGACACAGTGGAGGTATCCAGTCACAAACTTCCACAGACCCTTCTGTCTTCTACAGCACAGCAGTGCATCATGTATAGCTTTGTTATGCAGCCATAAAAGGTAATTAAAAAGGCTCAGTTTCTAAAAGCCTTCTAGCTCTGAATTTATTAGTCCATGTCATAGTACATACACCTATTTATTGCAATGGTCAAAATAATGATTTGCCTTGTTCTTACTTTATTATAAGCACTCTTTTTATGAAGTTGCTACTTCTGAATTTTACTCTTGAATATGTTACTTGGTGTTTAATATCCAGAGTGCATGTTTTTCTTCTTTTAAATTTTAGAAAGACATCGGGTTTCACACTACTTCTATCTGTGCATGAAATGTTGGTTGAATCCTAACTCAGGTGATTGTGATATATAAAATGACATTGATGTGTATTACAGTGATAGAATATGTAATTTCATATGTAAATGTCCTTATAATAGTGATATATCCAGCATTAGCTCCACAGCATGAATTGCCATGAGTGGCATCAAAGCGGCCACTAAGGGAGTCCTGGAAATGAAACAGACACTGCTTACTAGTGAAATAGTTATGAAAGTGCTGGCTGTCTTTAAGATAGCTAAGGTCCTATGACCAGATGGGTTGTATCTGAGGATACTCAGGGAATTAGTAGTCAAGCTGACTGAACCACTGGTAGGTCTGTGCAACAGCTCATGTAGATCTGAGTATGTTCCAAGGGACGGGAAGGTGGCAGACATTGTACTGCTTCATAAGCAGGATAAGAAACAACCAGGAAACTGCAGGTCTGTTAGTCAAGGTTCAAGGTTCAAGGTTCAATGTTTTATTGTTCAGCAATCAAGCCTTTACAACATACTAAAAGCATAAAATTATGTACAAAAAAGAAGAAAAAAATATTAAATCTAATATTACATTTAAAATTTTGACACATAAAAATCCATGAACAAATTAATTGTCATAGGCAGAGAGATGTTTTTCTTTGAGTTTCAACACTTGATAAAAAAAACTTGAAACCATCTTAGCCTCCTCCAATGTCTGAGGGTGAAGAAGTATGAATAAAATATTATATTTTGCATTCACATATTTCACATATTTAATAAGGAAATCATTTAACAGATTAAACTGTGGGGTTTTATATAAAGGGCACTGTACCGTAATATGATAAAGATCTTCTTGAAAACCCTTGTTACATCTGCAAAACTCCAAACCTAAATTGGGTGGAGTCGTCTTATTAAAAAAAGCATATTTAGAACAGATGATTCCCAGTCTTGCCAAAGTAATCTTTTTTCTTTCCAACAGGGACAGCCCAAGAGTAAGATATTTCTCTATAAATACATCAATTTTATTTTGAGCTAACCACCTAGCCTGACGTTGAACTCTGAGGAGCTCCATTTGCTTATCATAAGCAAGCCTAAGAATTTTCTTTTTAACATACTCCTTAAACACATAAGATATTGATATTGATTTCTCCCAATCTGTCCAAAGATGAAGCATATTAACACTGCCCAAAATACGTTGAATATTTTTGACCCAAGGAGACCTAAATTTCTGTTTATGCCAAGATAATGTTTCTCTAAGGCATAGTAAAGGCATAATATTAGTCTGTTGATTAATAATTTTGACCCAGTAACTCATGAGACGTATATCAATTATTGTAACAATAGGTACTCTACCCAATTCAGCCCTAACTATAACATTAGAAGTGGCAAGTGGAACCTGCAATAAAGATTTATAATACAGAGAAAGTGGGCTCTCCAACCATGAAGGGACATTGTTGTTCCAGACCTCTGCGCCGTACAAAAGAATAGAATTAAGTTTGGCCTCGCCTGCTATCAATGCCGGCGAGACCAAATATCCTGCATATTTCCTAGCAAAATGTAAGAGAGCCCTAACAATCAGTTTTGCCCTTATCACTTGTCCTCTCCAATGCTCTATCCAATTTCCATTCAAAGCAAACTTCACCCCCAAATATATATAAGAGGATACCACTTCAAAAAGTTTATTTAAATAAATCCTTGGTTTAATTTGATGTCCCTGTAAGGATGCAAACATCAGCAACTTAGTTTTTTTCATATTTATTAATAAGTCCAAATGTTTACATTTAGAGCAAAATTGATTTATTTTATTTTGTAAACCTTGAGCAGATAAAGCAAAAATAATCAAATCGTCTGCATAGGCCAGACAATGTACTGGGATATTCTTAATTTTTGGGGAATCAAGAATATCTATATCTTTATAAGTCAGAAGAGCATCATTATACAAATTAAAAAGAAGGGGGGCCAGAGGACATCCCTGTTTAACTCCCAAAGTTGTACTGAAATAGTCAGAAATGTTGCCCTTATTATCATATCTAATAGCCGATGTTGTGTGAGAATATAACCTAATAATGGGGGCTAATAAATTTAATGGTATGCATCTATTTAATAATATCTCCCATAACTTGGCTCTATTAACCGAGTCAAATGCTGCAGAAAAGTCTACAAACACAGCATACAGCTTCATTTTACGAAATGATCTATATTTTTCTATCAGATGGGCTAGGATGTAAATATTATCTGTCGTAGAAAAACCCTTACGAAAACCTGCTTGAAACATCGATAAAGGGGAGTTTGCAGTTATCCAATCTTGTAATTTATGTAATATTATTTTAGCAAATATTTTTCCACTAATGTCAGTAAGACTGATTGGATGATAATTAGATGGCAAATGAAGTTGTCCTTTTTTATGAATTGGAACTATTATATTTCTTGTCCAAGATAATGGAATAAATCTCTCTTTTAAACAGATATTGAAAAAATTAGTAAAAAAAAACTACCCAATAATTCAAATGCCCCTTGTAAATTTCTTCCGGTATCAAATCAGGTCCAGGTGCTTTATTATTTGATAAATTCACAATGGCTTCTTCCACCTCTCCAAATGAAAACACTAACGATGTGTATTCCCCCTCAATGTTAAAATTTTCTATCACATCATCATTGTTGGTAGGATGTCTATTAAATAGTAGACTATAATAAGATATCCAAGTTTCCTTGGGGATATATATAGGAGGTCTAGAATTCTGATCAGCTGTCCCCTTGGACACCAAAGCCCAAAAAAACTTAATATCACCCTCCTTAGTAACTTCGGTACATAACACCCCATTGTTTTCAGTAAATTCTTTTTTTCTGGTGGAGAAATTCCTTGTACTCCCTTCGCATTATATTTAAATTTATAATCGCCATCTTACTCAGATTTTTTTTTGTCTGCCTGATGGCCCTCATCAAATTTCTTTTCTCTCTCCTACAATACTCATCAAACCAGGATACTAACTGGGGCTTAACACTATTAACTGAATAAATCAGTGTCTTAATCTGTTGATACCCTATGTTTAATAATTCACTGATCCTTTCACCTTTGGAGCCATTATGTACCTGCTGAAATAACTCAACAAAAATAGAAGAGTATAAAAAGGTTCCAAACTCCTTGCATCGACTCATTATTCAATCTTAACCTTTTTTCCCCACTAATCTCAATATCCGCCAAGGGTTTATTGGGAGGAGGAATGAACTATCAGAAGTCCTAAAGTCCAGCAAAATTGCTGCATGATTGCTTTCTGTTCTCATAGCCACATGTAATCTCCTGCAGAAATGATAGCTAAAAGGAGAGCATAATATAAAATCAATTACGCTCTTACTAACTGGGGAGAAAAAAGTGCTATCACCCCAACGATCCCCTTCTAATCTCCCATTAAGAATCAAGAAATTATTCTCTGTGATAAAAGTTCTAAAACATCTCCCTGCCTCATTTACAATCATGTCAGTTGTATTTCTTTTTTCCAAATCTGCCATATATAATAGTTCTTGTAACAATGATAAATTATTGAACTCGGCTATCCTAGCGTTAAAATCCCCAGCTAAAAGGACAGTATCTATCCAATTTAACTGTATCATTAAATCTATTTCCATCGATAGTTTGGACCAAAAATCATATGTAGAGTAAGTGTCAAAACATGGTGGAATATAAACGTTAACAATCAGAACCATACAAAGGTCCCAGTTAACCACTACCATAAGGATCTTGGGAGTTGAGAGTAACTTTTGATTACCTTAATCCTTCCCTAATTTTGATCATTGTAACCAGACCTCCTTTGTTCCTCCCATGTTTTTTCCCCTTAATTGCTGGCACAAAACTAGTTTCATATCCATTCAGGAAAGGAGATGTTAAAACCCATGTCTCCTGAAAATAATCACTTCATGTCGCGAAATAAAAGCAACCCACTGTGGATCCACAAACTTATTATGGAGTACTGCTATATTCCAATTAAGGACATTATAACCAGGGTTGTTTTCTGACCCCCCTTCCTGCTCTAATGAGGACTCATTACTTTTTATTTGCAAAAAACTTAGTCAAGGTTGCATGGCTCTAGATTGACCTGATGTCTCCCACTCATTCAATTCCACCATGTAAATACCCACCTCATCCAACACATGTCTATTTTCAAAAAGTAATACTAACAATTGTACAGAACCAATAATACAGTTAATCTGAGTACCCTCTTTATCATTCCAGACTCTATTCACCTCCACAAATTCTTCTGGAAGTATATGAGTTTTAATAATAGTTGATATAATCATCCGCAATAATGATGGTAAATTAGTAGCAGTTTCTCCCTCCAATATATCCAGCCCAAAAATAGAGATCATTGAGATTTCACAGGAAACTCCAAACTCCCAATTCAGTGTTACAAGAGTAGTTTTGAATATATCATATGTTAACATTTTTCCTATTTTTGCCCTATTATAAACATTTTTACAAATTGTTGACCAGGTTACTGGTGTTGATAACAATAATCCCAAAGAGTCTACCAGGCCTTGCTTAGCCCAGACCAATTGTGCCATATCCATGTTAGGGAGCATAAAGTAAACTGAATTAGTAGGGTTGGAAGTATCCCTAGTCACCATAATAAGAGCATCTGCGACTGTTGGTAACCCTAATTCTGCTCTCAACATATGGGCTATCATGCTGGTTAGGGTTACAGTAGATTCATAATGTTTAAAATACAGCTTATCTAATTTAAAAAACTACTTCTTTCCCTGTACAGATTAAATTATATGCTTCCAGGTCATACCCCTTGGGGTTACTATCCTCCTTGGCCAACATGAAATTTGGGCAAAGATCTTTATTAAACTGATCTACCTTAATTAAATTCTCCTTAGAATTTGTTTTTTGTTTCACAATGTAATCACCCTCCCCCTTTTCTTGATCTTTTATAAGTATCCCATCCACAAATGTAGATTTGTTTTTTCGGTCAGAATTCTTCCTTGTATCTCTCTGTACCTCTTCAATACTAATGGTACCTGTAGCCCCAATTTTATTAGTCTTTTCATCCTTAATGTTTAATTCATCTTTCTGTTTTCCTAAATTAGGAGTCTGAATAAGTCCCACAGGCCCAAGCTTTTTCTTCTCCCCTTTTTCTTACTTACTCCACCCCCCTTTTTGCCCTTTTTACCTTTTGAGGGCTCTTGAACATTTAGGGGAGAAAATTACAAATTATGCCTAGATCTGTGAACTTTCTTTTCCCCCAATAATTGTGAAATTTGTTGTTCTAAAGCAGCAAACTTCACAACACAAAAACTAGAAAGAGTTTCCAAACCTGTCTTAATACCATTATATGCCTCCAATAAAACAACATTGGACATTACTGGATGTGCAAGAGCCTTAATGGTATATTTCGATATAGTATCCGGACACTGAACCAAAAAATCTTTGTCTAAATGAATGTCCTGGACCTCTTTGTCCATTTTTTGAAAAAAATCTTCAGGTGCATCATTAAGGGATGAATATACCATTTCTTTAGAGTCGATATTGCAGACCCCTACCTCACTAGAGATCTCTAATGGACTAAATAACTTTATTCCTGAGGGAAAGCATGAAATACCATCATCTTTATCCATATAATCTCCTTGCCCAGACATGCAATGCTGACTTGCTTCTACTTCCCCCATCCACTCATCTTGTCTAAAAACATGGGAATGATCCGCTATATTTGTTTTTTCCCCAAAAGTGGTACAATCGTAACCTCCTATATTGGAAACCATATGTGTGTTGTTCATTTTTGGAACATCCTGAAAAATGTTATTGGGAGCTTTAGAAAGGGTTTTTTGTTAAAGAAATCAGTGATTTTCCCTTGGGACGGAGTTTTGACACCAGTCTCTAAGTTACTAATTACTTCCAAGTCCGGAGTTATATTCTTATTGTCAAAGGAGGATAATTGTTTAAATTCCTCAAATTCCCTGTTAGTCCCATCACTACCACTAAATTGGTTCTCCAATAGATTAATCAAAGTCTCTTGATTTGTATTATTCGGACTGTTCTTATCCCAGGTCTTAGCCATCAGAATTTAGTTTCTTCCATTAAATTCTGAATTGTCTCCAGCTAAATCTGATCTGCATTCCTCATTCATAAGCTCCTTAAAGGAGTGAGGTAAGTAGGATACTACGGGACTTTCTACCAAATCCTTAGGGGTCGAAGTTATGATGACCAATTCCCGCGTAAAACACAGCAATTACCTTTTTATTCTTTTCTGGATTTATCCTTTGCTTCACTTTTAATTGCCCCTTTAACAGTTTTGTTTACCATCTTACCACTTGAGTATACATATAAGGAAGAGAAGAAAAAATTAAATCTAACTAAAAAATGGGACTGAAAAGGAGTCGGGTGACAGCTTATCTAAACAGCTGAATCTTCAACGAGCATCACTCCTTAAATTTGTAGAAAGCCTTCCCACCCGAAAACAGCCAGTCCCACCAGTTAAAACCAAAAAATACAAACCAGATAAACAATAAAACCTATTTAAAATGAGGTCCCTCTCTTTTATGGGTACATATTCCTATGCAAAATCTACTCCGAGTGGCGCTCGCGCCACTCACGCTCGCTCTATGCGTGAGCGCGATGTTTAAATGCTGCAGCAAATCCTCCACAGAGGCAAACCTGCTCTATTATTGGCTCACCCTGAGCTGAAATTATGCGAGGTAAATGGCCTCTTGCACACACCTGGGTAATCCCCTCAGTTCAGCAGAGCAGCAAGATGAAACAAATCAGAGCAGTTTCAGTTACAAAGTCACACATATGCTGCACTCACAGTCATTTTCAAGCTGCCAAACTGTTCCAAAAACACAGATCTCTTGGATAGCTGCTGCTCAAGTAGATTGCACAAGTGTCCCAGTGGAAATAAAAGGCTGGTGATCTTGCAGAAAAGGACAGAGGCAAACCTGCTTTATTATTGGCTCACCCCTGAGCTGAAATTACATGCAGGTAAATAGCCTCTTGCACATACCTGGGTAATCCCCTCAGTTCAGCAGAGCAGCAAGATGAAACAAATCAGAGCAGTTTCAGTTACAAAGTCACACATATGCTACACTCACAGTCATTTTCAAGCTGCCAAACTGTTCCTGAAACACAGATCTCTTGGATAGCTGCTGCTCGAGTAGATTGCACAAGTGTCCCAGTGGAAATAAAAGGCTGGCGATCTTGCAGGGAAGGACAGAGGAAAACCTGCTCTATTATTGGCTCACCCCTGAGCTGAAATTACATGCAGGTAAATGGCCTCTTGCACACACCTGGGTAATCCCCTCAGTTCAGCAGAGCAGCAAGACAAAACAAATCAGAGCAGTTTCAGTTACAAAGTCACACATATGCTGCACTCACAGTCATTTTCAAGCTGCCAAACTGTTCCATAAACACAGATCTCTTGGATAGCTGCTGCTCAAGTAGATTGCACAAGTGTCCCAGTGGAAATAAAAGGCTGGTGATCTTGCCCCTGTTAGTCTAACCACTATCGTGGGCAAGCTAATGGAGTGACTGATCAAAGAGGACCTTGTAGACTTCCTGGAGAGCAATGGACTGCAAGATTGTACACAGCATGGTTTTGTTGCAGGAAGGTCTTATCAGACTAATCTGATAGTTTTCTTTGACTGGGTGACAAAGGAATTAGATGAAGGCCACACTGTGGATCTGCTGTATTTTGACTTCAGCAAGGCTTTTGACTCAGTACCTCACAAACGATTGCTCAAGAAGTTGAAAGACCTGGGTACAGCTAAACCCATAGTGAACTGGGTGGGTATCTGGCAAGAAGGGAGGCAGCAGAGGGTGGTGGTCAATGGGATTAAATCAGAAGAGAGGGAGGTTATGAGCAGGGTTCCACAAGGATCTGTCCTGGTTCTGGTCCTCTTTCACATATTCATTAGTGGCATTGAAGAAGAAATCCAGAGCAAGATGTGTCTCTTCTCAGATGACACAAAACTGTGTGGGAGGGTGGATAGTGATGATGGAAAAAAAGGAAATGCAGAGAGACCTACCAATCCTAGAGGGGTGGTCAAAGCTCTGACAGTTAACATTCAGTGTTGAAAAGTGGAAGGTAATGCACATAGGGAAAAAGAACCCCAAGAAGCAGTACTGGATGGGAGGGGAGAGTCTTAGCACAACAGCTGAGGAAGTGGATCTGAGAGCTATATTCAGTAACTCACTTAAGCAACAGAGTCAGTGCAACAAGGCTTATAGAAAGGTTAACAGAATGTTGGACTGTATCAGGAGGCTTATTGATAGCAGAAGAAAAAAGGTAATACTTCCCCTCTACAGATCCCTGGTGAGGCCTCACCTATAGTACTATGCCCAGATCAGGAGGCCCACCTCAGAAAGGATAAGAATACATTGGAGACAATGCTACAAAGAGTGAAAAAAATAATTTAGGGCCAGCAGGGTAGATTCTATAAGGGGCACCTTAAGGCATTAAATAGGTACTTACTGGAGAGAAAAAGATAGAGATCTTCAAGTTCCTTAAAGGAATTAACAAACTGAATTACAGGAAACTATTTAGCCTTAATACCAACTTGTGATTACATGGACATGACTGTAAATTAATATGAAGGAAGTTCTGGACAGATGTGAGGAAGGACCATTGTACAGAAAGGGTGGTGGAACCTTGGAACAGTCTGTAGTCTGAGGTGGTAGGTGTGAAAACAGTCTGGGGATTCAAGCAGGACTGGGATTAAATGAAGGGAATAGTGGTCACTCAGGGTGACAGGACCAAGGAGGAGAATGTAGAGTGGACAGAGATGGTGAGTACCCTGGAGGAACAGTAGGTTTCAAGGATATTAGGGAACATGGGAAGATGGGATGGACCTTTGGTCTAACTTTAACAGGGTTCAAGAAACCATGGGATGGGCATAAATGAACCTTATAGATGAGAAAAGGCGGGGATAAGCTGGAGATCAAGTAGGATCTGCAGTGATACAGTAGGTTGGGAAAAATGGGCAGACTAGGTGGGCCATGCAGTCCTTACCCACAAACCAATTGTACGTTTCTATATTACTTTTCTGCTGTCATTGCCTATGTTTCTATGTTATTTGTGCAATGCCAATGTGCCTTCTAAACTAACTTTGCAGTATTGTTCAAAATAGTACCTGCTTAGAGCTGTTGTAAGCTGAAAGAAAAACAAAACAACAGCTGTCATTCACTCTGGCTGATGTATACCACAGCTTTACCTTGGCGGTAACTTCAAATCATATCAAATTAATTTTATTTTTAAAGCGCTTTAAAAGATAGAACTCCAGAGACAGAGACACTATTGGAAAGATGAAGAATTACAGTATGGGTTAACTTGCCAGCCATACATCGAGCAAACAACTTTAAAACAATATTGTCCCTCAAAGTAATACCCATATTTCTTCTACTACTTAATAAAACATTTTAATTGAGAATGGTCAAATTGGGACTACAGCAAACAAAAGACATTGCTGTGTTTTTACAAGATTAAGGCCACCAGAAGATAAGAATCTGGGCCAGGAGCACCTCAATATAAACTTGCAGCTCAGTAGCCAACAGCCATGCAGCTACAAAGGGAGGAGAAGCTGTGGCCACTGTTAATAATTTTGCCACCAGTGTTTCCATCAGCTATCTGATAAAAGGTGCATTGAGACACAAGAACCTGCCAAGTTGTCAGGCAGCTCACACTTCTGACAAGACTGACTCAGCAACGATGCCTAGGAAACAACAAGAATGCAGCACTGAGAAGCCAGATACACCTAGTAACATTCCCAATACAAATGAAAACAATGCTGGTGGATCAGATAATCTGGAGGAAGCTTCAGCAGTATTGGAAGCTTCGGATATATTAGCTCATGTAAAACAACTTTCCAAGCTACACCAAAGCTGAGTATGGACCATGAACAGTCACAGCAGTTAGAAGAAATGACAACATCAAATTGTAAGGTGCTGAATAATAACTTTAGTATGCAAACCACACTGAATGCTATTGCTAGTTAGAAGCACATTATGTCAGAAAATGTAAATATCTCTCAGGAAACAACGTGTGTATTTGTGCTAGTAAAAAGGCTAGTAGCAAGGGGTTAATTGGACAAGAAACTAATATGGAAAATCAAGTTGATGGATTTTGGGGGGGCACAGCTGATACCCAGGATACAATTAATATTTAGACAGAGAATAGCACAAAGATTACAGAAATTTAGAGCAGAAGCAATGGGGTTTACCTATGCTGAATCTGTGATTATTTCTAACTATTCAGAACAAGGAGATGAACAAGTTGGCTAAAGAAGTACCTACTGTGAGCATTATGAAAATGCGCAACAATCTAAAACCAGTTCTTGCAGATAGCAATACCAACTCAATGTAAAGTTTATGGGACCCAGTTTCACCACTGCCAAGGCAATCCCTCGACCAACTGAATAGTAGATGTTTGCACTTATAGGTACTAACTATTTTAGGCCCTTCGAAAATCATAGCCAAAAGTACTGCTATGTCTAACACAAATGAGCCAGAAAACATACAAATTGAAAAGGGGCAATATAATGAAATATCAGATTGGGTCTCTGACTCAGGAAAGATCTACTTGCCATGCAAAATTAAATCTGAGGGGATTTTGATAAAATGTATACTACTATTTCAGACTTGACTCTCTCTTTGCCTAGCAAACAAAGAGATGACTCTGTATACCTGTCAAACTGCTCTCAGCAAAAAATGTGAATGAGAGAGAAGGAGCAGGAGCTGGGCACTCATATAGTTAGCTAAAAAAGTCCATACAATAAACACATCATGAAAAATAACTTTTATTTTTGTTCAGCTCACACAGATAAAAAATACAGCTAAGAACACCTGCAGCACCAACCATCAATGTTTCACAACTGACATGGGTGCTTTTTCAGGGTGATAGTGCTACCTATGGTTAACCATTTTTAAAGACACAGTTGGCAATTAAATCAAATATAAAATAGCCAATGATGTTTTAAGGCTCCATCATGTGGCAAGCTAATCACCACTGCTCCATGAACACATACTTAAAAACTTGCACCAGAATCTAAACAATAAATAATAAAATCTACATGAGTGCAGTACACATCTCATTAAACAAGCTATAAAATCATATCAAGAAGAACTTTCAGAAACCACAATATATAAATAGTAAATATGTTAAGGTCATGCAATGAATGAAAGCATTAAAAGGAGATAAGGGAAGGACAGAGGGCAAAAAGTAAAGGGGGGGTAGTGAGCAGAGTGGCAACAAAATCTGGAAGCTGATGTGGGCAAATACTTGAAGTCTTGGAAGTGAGATTCCAGACATAGAGGCCATAATGGCAGGAGGCCAAGCTGGATTTTGTGGCCATTACACAGTCATGGTGCAATGAAAACAATTACTGGGATTTGTCTATAACAGACTATGCTTTATTCAAGAGTGACAAAGTGGAAAGGAAAGGAGGATGTGTGGTTCTTTACAGCATGTGAGGGAAGGTATAAAAGCAATGGAGATACAGGGAATACAGAGTGGAGCAGAGGTACTGCGGGTCACTCTAGAGATGGAGAATTCAGCTTCTGAAGTAAACTACAGATCTCCAGCAAAGGGGGAGGAGTTAGATATGGTACTCTGGAAGCTGAAGACAAGATGGCAGAAAAGGAGGAGGAACTGTTGGTGGGGGACTTCAATCTGCCAGATGTAGATCTGAACTTCCCAGCTGCAGCTTTAGCTAGAAGCAGGGACATCCTGGACTCCCTGCAGGGGTGTTACTTGGGTAAATAGTCAGGGAATCCACTCATGATGGGGTGATACTGAACCTGGTACTCATTAAAAGGACAGTGTTGCAGACATCAAGGTAGGGGGCCACATGGGGAACAGTTATCACTGTACTGTGTGGTGCAATATATAGTAAGGATGGATATAGAATTGAACCACACAAGGGTGAGGGTCCTGGACTTCAAGAGGTCAGGTTTAAAAAAGTTGAGTGACTGCCTCATGGATTACCTGGCAGAGTGATGAGCTGCGTGGAGTGGAGGAACAGTGGGTGAAGCTAAAAAGGGCCACAGTGAAGACAACAAACCTTTGCATCATGCAAGTGAGTAAAAGGAAGAGGAAAAAGAGACTGCTATGGTTCTCAAAAGAGGTGGCAGAAGAGGGTAAAGGTTAAAAGGGTAACATTCAGAAGGTATAAGGAAATGTAGACTGAGAAGGATAGGGAGGTGTATCAGGGAAATAGAGGGAAGCAGGAAGAGCAGTAAGAAGCATGAAGGTACAAGCTAAAGATAGAATAGTTCAGGCAGTCACACAGGGGAATAAGACATTTTCTAGGTATGTAAGCAAAAGGAGGAAGACCAGGGGTGAGACTGTAAGATAAAAATGGAAGGGGTGGACCATGCAGAGGGGGACCAGAAAAAAGCAGACATCCTGAACAAATATCTTTGTTCAGTGTTCACAGAGGAAGGAGAAGGGGAGGTGTCACTTAAAAGTAACAGGAGGACTGGAAAAAGGGAGGTGGACACGAGACCATTTTCATTAGGAGAGTGTCCTGAAGGGACTCACTAATCTGAAAGTGGACAAAGTAGTGGGACCAGATGGAGTGCATCCAAGGGTGTTGAGAGAGAGCTCTGGGAGGTACTTGCTATACCTCTGACAGTCCTATTTAACAGCTTATTGGAAACAGAAATAGTTCCAGGGGATTGGAGGAGGCAGATATAGTCCCACTTCACACAAGTGGTAGCAAGGAAGAGGCTGGCAATTGTAGGCCAATCAGCTTGACATCTCTGGTGGGAAAGTTAATGGAGTCACTGCCTGGACAGCATGTATTCACCGGGGGAGGTCATGTAAAATGCATCTTTGACTGGTTGACCAAGGAATTCAATTAGGGTGGAGTGGTGGATGTGGACTGTCTGGATTTCAATAATGTTTTCAACACTATTCCACATAGGTGGCTAGTAAGCAAGCTGGGTAGCTTAGGAATGGGTCCAAAGGTGTTAAACAGGGTAAGAAATTGGTTAGGTGAAGGGCAGCAGAGGGTGGTGATAAGTGGCATTTGTTTTGAGGAAAGGAGTATAACCAGTGGGGTGCCTTAAGGGTCAGTGCTGTGACTGTCTCTCTTTAATGTCTTTATAAGAGACATTGCAGAGGAGCTGGAAGGGAAGATCTGTCTCTTTATGGATGACATCAAAATCTGCAATAGGGAAGACACTCTGGGGGGCTGAAAAGCATGATTAGAGAGATGAAAAAAATCAAGGAAAAGTCAAGTTTATGGCAGCTGGGTTTCAAGAGGAGAAAGGAAAAGTAATGCACTTGTGGCACAGAAAACCAGGGGCAGGGTACAAAATGGGAGAATAGGTATTGATAACAACCAAGCAGGAAAGATTGCTGAGGGTAATCATACTGGATGAGGTAAAGTGGCCAGACAGTGCAACAAGGCAGTTGTGTGGGCTAGTGTGTCATTGGGGTGCATAGGGAGGGATATTACCAGCAGAAAGAGGGAGATGGTATTGCCTCTATATAGACCACTCGTAAAACCCCACCTACAGTAGTGAGATCAGTTCTGGAGACCACATCTGTGGAAGGACATAGACAGAGCTGAGGATCCAGAGCCACAAAATCCCTCAAAAATTGGTTGGATCTGGCACCTCTTGCTATACTTTGTAGGCCATAATTTTTGGAAAGAAAAGACCCCCCCCAGTACCATAATCAAGAGGCTTGCTCTGTCATATCTCTTGTTTAAGTTGTAAAATACACTGAAATAAGTATGACGTGAATTAAAAATATACAGTATGTATGAGAAAAATTTGAAAAATGTGGAAATTTTACCAAATATGATCTAGAACTTTCATACCTCCTTACTCTTACACGCAAATGAATGTGGTCACCATCCTAAACAGCATTTGCCATTTTTTTTCCATGCATGCATCCCTAGTTTTACTAGGTTTATGAGGTTGTAAGGACATAAGGGAGCCTGTTGGCCTATCATGAATGTCCCCCACATGTGTGGGAATAACTATACCAGGTGATATTGGGAATAATAATATTCATCTAACTTCATTCACTTTACAACTTTCATCTGGGACTCTCAGTTCCTGTCAATACCTCTGTGTTAACTGAAGAAGTCTTTATTCTTGGTGATTCAATTACCAAATTTAAAGATCGATATTTTACTAGAGGCAACAAACAACATGTGACTAGTTGTAGCTATAGAGGGGTCACCATTAAGGATATTGTTAAAATGCTACCAGGTATAATGCAAATGGTGGAAGCCCCAGAGACAGTTTTATTTCATTTTGGCACTAATGATATTAACAAAGCAGAAATAGATAAAGTTATAGGAGATACGATAGATGTGGTTGTAATCTTAAAACATTTCAAGGCAAAAGTAATTATTTTAGAAGTTCTACCAATACCTCATGCTTCAAGACAGAAAACAACAAAAATTAAGCTTTTCAACAACTGGCTTAGACAGTGGTGCCTTGCAAATAACATTACCTGCCTAAGGACTTGGGAATCTTTAGTCCTCAAAAACAATCTTTATTGCAATGATGGTTTGCATCTCTATAGACAGGGGCCTAAATTACTTGGTTACATTTTTTATCAAGTGATATCTAGTACTATTCCACATCCAAAAAACTAGTGAATGGGGGGCAAAGGAGAAATAGTTCTTATGTTCCAATCACCAACCATAACGCAGGTAACATTGCTAAAAATAAGTAAAAAAAACCTTAAATTAACTTTTTGCAAACAAATGCAAGAAGTTTGCATTATATTGAAAAGGGTGCATTGGAACTAATATTAACATTAAAACATATTGATGTTGCGGCTATATCTGAAACATGGTGGGGGGAGGTCCTCATGGAGTAAATCCTTTCCTGGCTACAATTTGTTATGTAAAGCTAGGACTAACAAAAGAGGTGAGGGAGTAGTCCTTTGTTATAAAAATGACCTAGAATATTGCAAGCTTAATCCACCATATAATGAAGAACTCAAAAGTCTTTGGATAGATATCAAAAGGAAAAATCAAAAGAATTTAATTGTGGGATTTTGTTATAGGCCCCCAGATATTCCAACATGTGACCATAACCAATTGCTGCAAAATATTGAAACCAATCTCAAATCAAAGGATATAATCTTATTAGGGGACTTTAATATGCCAGGAATTAATTGGTTACACATACAGCATCAACCTCTTGTGAACGTTTCTTCTTAGAATTATGTATGTCTCATGGTTACAACACCTACTAGAGGAAATAATATATTTGGTTTAGTAATCACTGATATGGCAAAGAAAATTTATAAACTCGAGATTCAAGATCCACTGATTAATAGTTTTCATAGTGTTATATCCTTTTCTCTGGATACCTCTATCAACAGAAATATTTGGTATCAGAAAGACCAAAGACTTCAGAAATGCTGACTTCAGATCATTGCTAGCTTAACTTCATGGTTGGGACTGGACAAAAAATAATTTTTCACCCAATCAACTTTGGCTGAAAATAAAAAATAAAATTAATGACCTCAGTGATAAATATATTCCAGATTGTAAAATACATAACAAACATGGGAAAACTCCATTATGGTTTACCAAAAAAATCAGAAATGTAATTGCTCAAAAAGTAAGGTACTATAGGGCTTTTTAAAGGGATAATACTGACTACAACAAAACCAAGTATAGGGAGGCTGTTAGGAGGTGCAAGACATTTATCAAAAAGGAAAAATGTAAAATTGAGTTTACACTTGCACATATTATAGATAGTGGGAAAAGTGTCTATTCCTATATAAATAACAAAACATCTACTAAAGTGATAATAGGTCCTTTTAAAAGGGATGATGAAATTATAACTTACCCAAAAGAAATATCAAACTCATTTAATAAGTACTTTTGTTCTGTCTTCAACCCCATCAGATTGGGCAATATGAACCAGCAAATGATCTCCATAATGATGAACCCATCCTCGAAATTAAAAGGGTAGAAATCTCATTAAAACTGAAAAAAAAATAAAAACCAGCACCTCCCCAGGTCCAGATGTACTTTTCAATTTGTCACTACAAAAAGGTGAATTACCCATGGATTGACTGCAGACTATTGTGGTTCTGATACATAGAAAAGGAGACTACAGCAATATCTCAAACTATAGCTCAATAAGTTTGACCTGCATTTTGGGTAAAGTAATGGAAGGCATAATTAAAGATCATCTGGAAGTAGAAATCAATATCCTGGTGGATTTATCCCAACATGGTATCAAAGCCCATAAGTCATGTACAACTGCTAACTTGGTATTCTATGAGAGGGTTATTACTATGTTGGAGAATCATAAATCAGTAGATGTTGTATATCTGGATTTTTATAAGGCTTTTTGATAAAGTTCCCCACCAAGTTTTGATAGAAACTATGGTTAGGTTAGGTTTTGACTGTTCATTAATTAAATGGATTAAAGCATGGCTGAGTAATAGGACACAGGTAGTCAGAGTTTGAAGTTATGACTCTGAAAGTGGAGAAGTTACCAGCAGAGTTCCTCAAGGCTCTGTTTTGGGTCCATTATTGTTTTCTATCTTTATCTATGACTTCAAGTTAGACCTCAATAGCTTCGCCATCAAATCCGCTGATGACACCAAATTGCTGGCTGATACTACTAGCTTGGAGGGTTCATTAAAACTTAGTGAGGACTTACTTAAATTGGAAGGTTGGGCCAGAATACATGGAATGACATTTAATCGTGAAAAATATGTTGTCATGCATCTGGGTAATAAAAATATTTGTTTTACTTATCTTCTGGCTAGCAAATGCTTAAAATCAGTCTCTAGCAAAAAAGATCTTGGTGTTCTAGTCAGTAATGACCTCAAGTTCAGCAGTCACTGTACTGAGCTAGTCCACAAATCCTCAAAGATAATAAACCACATAAAGAGGTCTATTTCTAGTAGAAATAGAGCATGTATTATTCCACTATATAAGGCAAATGTACGTCCAATTCTGGATTATTGCTCACCCTTATGGAGTCCATACTTGTGTAGGGATATAAACAGAGCGGAGATTGTGCAAATGAGACTTACTAAACTGGTGAATGTGATTCAGCATATGTGTTATGAGGAAAGACTGAGAATTTTGGAGCTTTATCCTCTAGAACTCAGAGGACTTGGAGGGGACCTTTTGTAAATGTATAAAATTCTGGAGGACACGCCTTTATTAAAAGATTTAGGACTGGTTATTAATAATAGAGAAACAAGCCTTAGAAGTCATCATTCTCTGCTCAAGCTGACCAATCCAAAAGGCCTACTCAGATGTATTTCTTTACTCAACGTATTATTCATTGTTAGGATACTCTACCTAGTACAGTAGTGGATGTAGATACCTTCAGTTCTTTTAAGGACAAAGTGGATAAATACTTACTCAATGATCTATTCCATTGGGATCATTGACCCAGACATGGGAGAAGTGCTCAACGGGCTCATAGCCTTCTGCACTTCTAAACAATTCTAGTATAAATTTAGTTTTAAAAGCATCTAAGTTTAGTCAATCAACAATAC
Source organism: Neoceratodus forsteri (assembly GCA_016271365.2). NCBI lineage: Eukaryota > Metazoa > Chordata > Ceratodontiformes > Ceratodontidae > Neoceratodus > Neoceratodus forsteri. Next base: position 1,148,214,344 of record CM057452.1, on the reverse strand, counting down.
ACTGTGGAAGTTTGTTCCACACCATGATTGTATGAACTGTACAGCACTAATTCTTTTATTAGTCTTTGCTTTTGGGACAAGTAGCTTTTTATTATGTGATAAGAGAGTGTCACATGTGTGACTAATTTGGATTCTACACTCTACCATGAGCTCTGGAGACTGGAGTAATTTAAACAGAAAAAGAAGATCGCCCCTCTGTCTACGAGCTTCTAAGGAATGCAGTTCTGTACAGTACAGTCTTTCCAGGTATGATTTTCCCTTTGACTTTGTTATGGTTTGAAATACTACATAGGAGTTTTATGATATTAGTAATCTGCCTATTTAAGGAAATACTCTTAAAGTAATCAATTTGATGCTTTTGTACCAAGTATTTATAACATGTATTGTTGTATTTTGTGCAGGGGTTTTATGATATTAGTAATCTGCCTAGTTAGGGAATGCTCTAAATGTTACAAATTTAATGCTTTGTGCCAAGTATTTATAAAGTTTATTTTTTGTATTTCAAATTTATGATTGTTCTACCATGGAGTCAGCCTTCCAATTTGGCCCTATAAGGTGACAACCAAGCGCATATTACTCAAGCTGCCTCATTCGTCAGCAAGATGCAACACATGGTTCTTTACAAAGACTGATAGAACTTGGAGATCCTGCATTCTTGTATGCAGTTCAGGACTATGATGATGATGTTGCTTTCCACTTGAAAAGGACATGTTATGTAAAGATGAGTTCTGAGCAAAGACACCAGTAATGCATGCAAGTTGTCGCAATGCATACACCACCAAAAAAAACTGTTGGACAAAAATGTCACAGAGTTTCAGAACAGGACAGTGAGCATTCAGGTCTATCTCATGTGGTCATGCCATCTTCAATCAACAGCCTAGTTGATTACAAGAATAAATGTTTTATATGTGAAATGGAGTAAAATAAGAGGGGGAATAGGAAACTGTTGATGATTGCAGCTGTTGATCATCAATAATCTGTGCTGCAAAAAGCAAAATAATTCAATGACAGTACCATGTTACATAAGTTACAAGGGTCTGGGGATGAATGCCTAGATCTGATAGAACATTATTTTCAATACCATAGATCACGTCTTAATAGAGGAACAGTCATGGAAGGTGATGACATCTATGACGTAGGGTTTTGTTGGCTAATTTCTCAAACTGTTAGGCCAATATTTGACAATGGAAGTGTCTTCTATATTGTTAAACTTTGTGACAGATATCACCAGTGATTCGAAGATGATGGTGAAGGTGATGCAGCATTCTGTGGCTGTAAGGTTACCATAGTTCGTCAGAAAAGGTACAACAAGTTTCTTGTGTTCAGCACAATTGAATGTTGGATGGTTGCTTTCTGAAGTCGCCAAGTGAAAGCAAACTGTGGAAGAATCATAATATACAGAAGAAAGTGAAGATGAACCCAATGATACTCAGACTCAAGTGGATGCAAATATGTTCCGTTCCAATGCAGCAAAATTAATAAGGTCTGAACTGAAAGAGTTTGACAGAGAAGAATGAAAAATGATTACATCAGCTAAAGAGTTCACATTACAAGACCAAGATGCGTGTGAAACAAACCTGAATGTACCTTATGAAGCATCTTCAAAACATGTCGGTACTACTCTCTACCATTACATGGCTTGGATATTTACCAGTGCTACTCCAGAAGTAGGCAATAATGGGAGAGTTTGGTTAAACCCCAAAACAATACGAGTGGGTATTGAATTCTGGACAAGACATATGCGCAGCTGTTGCTGGTGTTCCAACACCAAAACATGTGTGTACTGCTCTACTCATAATAAAGGCCACCCAGAGGAAACAGACCATAACTATGCTAAATTGATTTGGAAATAGCATTAGCTACCAAGATGTCCAACACTGTATTCATACCCATGAATCTGAAGTCAGGTCGAGTCACATACTGTGCAATTGACAACCTATATGTCCGTGAGAGTAATAAGGATTGAGAAACTATACATGGAACATCGCATGCAATATATCAATATGCAGATGAAGGTGAGGATCAACAGTCAGTGGCTGTTAGGGTGCCCCTACATAAAAAACTTGAAACTTCTCACACATATTTTCAACAATTTCAAGCAGGCAAAAGCCATCTCACCCTTAAAGGTTGCCAGAAGAGTTGTTTACTTTCTGGCATGGCAATAGCATCACAGTAGACCAGAGAACCACTTTATCCTGTAGATTGGCTTTAGCATTTAGTGAATATGGGCCCCACTCATTATTAAGATGTCATAGAACAATAACAACCTGTTACATGGTCCTCCTTTTATGAATTAGTCACCCAACAGGAAGTACAGGTGACTGTGATTGGATATGGGCCTTTCTTTCCAGAACCTCCTGTAAACCCTGACTTGGTCGAAGCATCAGTTCAGTATTGCATGAAGGTCACTCAGATAATTGGCAGGAATTCTGCATAATTACCTGTGATGAAGCAGTCTATGAGATTGCCTTTGGCCTTCAGAAAAAGAAGCCAGAGAAGTATTACAAAGTCATCATTCATATGGGTGGCTTCCACATTGCACTAAATTTCATTGGGGCAATTGGATATTTAATGAAAGAAACTGGAATAGAGAATCTCCTTGTTGAAGCAGATGTTTTGCTTCCATGGAACTGTCAACAAAATCATGCCAGCAAAGACTATTATGCTATGGTGAGAGTGCACAGACTAGTTCATGCTGCCATGTATGAGCTACACTGGAATGCATTTAAAAGCTGGCTCAATGGAAAATATGACAAAGACATAGAGTGCATTGCATTGCTCTCAGAAAGTGTCCAAAGACTGAGGGATGCCATGGATGCCAAGTAGTAAGCAAACAGTAAATCATTTTTTTTCAAAGAATACTGGAGACATTCCATTGAGCAGAGCTCATTTTCAATGAAGTTCCAGGTCCAATAAAGTACAAGGTTCCACATAAATTAGACAGCACTTACATACACTTAACATAATAAATAAACAGTAAAAAAACATAACCAACATCTACATACAGTCAATAGTTCAAACTTTAAAATACATTACATTAATTGCAAATGTAAGCAGTCTTTGTCCAAGTGGTACACCATTGAACAAATTTTGGAGCATTGATTTAAACCGCTGGGTTTCTTAAATAATGAGGAGAATCATTCCAAAGGAAAACTCCTCGAAATGGGATAGAAGATGTTCCAATGTTCACATTGCAGCTGGGAATACAAAATTGGGCACCATGTGTTGATCTGAGGTCCCATTCAGTTTTCCTAAGCTTAAACAGCCCAACAATATAATCCAGAAACTTATGGCTCCAGACCCTAATCATGAAATGCAATAAATGTATATTCCTTCTCCCAGGTGGTCTATTCCAATGCAGTTCATTAAATAAGTAACACCTGTGAGTTCTAAATGGGACCTCCAAAATGAAATGAGCCAACCTATGGAACAGCTGGTCCACCTTGTTAAACAATACCCCAGAAGCCCCTCCATAGAATATATCTCCATAATCAATTGTTAGGAGTAATTAAGTTGCAACCACATTCTGATGGACCTCCCTAGACATAAACCTTTTATATCTGTATAGGGCTCCTAATTTTTTATTCATGCTTCCAATTAAGGAATATATATGTAAATCCCAACTTAAGTGGGAATCAAGCCACATTCCCAGATATTTATAGTGATCAACCTCTTTTACAACTGAACCCCCAGATGTAACAATTTCAAGTTTTAGGCCACAGGCTTTATCATACTTACTCCTAAACAGAAGTACTTGTAATTTATTTGCATTCAGAATCAGATAATGCCTCCTAAAAAATTCCTAGGCCTCATCAAAAACTTGTTGAACCTTAACCTTATTATATCCTGAGAAACTCCTTCAACATATAGTATGGTATCATCTGTGTACAGATGATACCGAATATCCAGAGATTGGGGCCTAAATTTATTCACATAGATACTGAAGAGCAGAGGCACCAAAATTGACCCCTGGGGGACTCCACTCCTCAGTTCCCAAATCCCAGATTTAAAGGAGGCTACTTTCACATGCTAACTACGTCCTATCAAATATGATAACAACCATTTGATTGAAAGATGAGACAAGCCAATCTCCCTGAGGCTGGACAGGAGCACCTGATGGTTCAGGACGTTGAAAGCATTTAAGAGGTCAATAAATAGGGCACCTATCGTTAGCTGTCCAGACTCAGTTGGAGTACTGTGTAAAGACCTAAAACCTGACTGAAAAGGAGACAGTTTATTATTGTGATCCAAGAAGTTCTTCAACTGACTTGAAACAATTCTCTCAAATATTTTAGAGACCTGAGGTAACAGCGAAATAGGCCTATAACATAGAAACATAGAATTTGACGGCAGATAAGGACCACATAGCACACCTAGTCTGCCCATTTCCCTACCTAACGGATAAGCTGCAGATCCTAGTTAACCAACAGCCTACTTCCTCCTACCCCCCACTAGAATTGTCTTATGTCTGTCCCATGCATTCTTGAATTCCCCCACTGTTTTTGACTTTACGATCTCCTCAGGAAGGCTGTTCCATGTATCCACAACCCTCTCTGTGAAGAAATACTTCCTCACATTACCTCTGAGCCGTCCCCCCTCAGTCTTCAAATTGTGTCCCCTTGTTTTTGCACATCTCTTTTTCTGAAAGATGCTACCCTCTTGGACTTTGTTGATTCCCTTGAGGTATTTGAAAGTTTCTATCATGTCTCCCCTGTCCCTCCTTTCCTCGAGGCTATACATCTTTAGTTCCTTTAGTCTTTCTTCATATGTCTTCTGATGTAGACCCTGCATCATTTGGGTTGCCCTCCTCTGGACAGCCTCCACCCCAAATCAGTCTTATTCCCTTATTTAAATACAGGTGTGACCCTAGCTAACATTCACCCTTCTGGGAATTCATTGGTCTTACAGAATACATTAAACATATAAGCCATAGGGAGTCCAAACATGGGGCAGCATACTTTAATAACCTGGAATGAATCCCATCATACCATATAGCCTTGGAAGTAGTTATTTTCAGGAGTTTCCTCTATACTTCTTCCAGAAAGATATGAGCAAACTCAAACACCCTCATTCCTTTAGGATCAGGTTTACTATCCATCGAATCCTGCTCTACACCAATCTTATAATCCTGAGTATCCCTATCAACTAAATCCTGGGTACCCACTGTAATAAAATACTCATTAAAGGCATTCACCAACCCGGTCCCCATGGAAAAAGTTGATCCCTCCACTGAGATTTTAGATACAGACGAACTCTTACGAGTCCCCATTAGATCAGAAATAACCCCCTCCCAAACTTCCTTGAATTCTGTTTTTGGTTATTATCAAGCTTGGACCATATGAAATCTTGTATTGCAAACCTCACCTTTCTAGTATACAAATTCTGGGCCTGTCTATAAAGGACCTTCATGGATTTTTTAGCCTTGGATCATTTCTTGTCCCTCTCTCTCCTAGATTTATGGAGTTCGTTTGAAAACCAGATGTTCCCTTTATGTTTACTCCTCCTAGATTTCAATGGGACATGCTTATTGCATACCTGCATAAATTCATGCAGAAAGTATTCCCAGGCACTAGAAGCAGTAGGTATCAACTCTAGTCTAGACCAATTAATATCTTCAACTTCTAACATAAATTACATATAATCATACTGTTAAAAGCATCTCCAGGAAGCCCAAGCTTCTGGTGTAAACTTATAAATACTCTCTTCTCTGGTAGAATAAGCTACCTGATGGTCAGAGAAGGATTCTGAAAGGACTCCAGCCTTCTGATATAAATTAGGAGAATTTGTAAATATTAAATCCGACATAGTAGATTTTTGTGGGTCCCTATGATTAATACTAGTGGGCTCCAAAATCGGCTGAGTTAGGCCCAAAACTGTTGCATTTCAATTGAATCATGATTGGGGTCAATAGTTACCCAACTTACATTAAAATCTCTGATAATAAGTAACTCATGAGATAAGCTATAGCTATATAAGAATTCCTGAAGATCTTGAGATATCTTTACAGGAACTCTAGGGGTCTATATACTCCAACCAGAAGAATGGATTTTCTATAGGACACCTCAATTTCCAGGGTCAAAATCTCCAGCCCGTTCACAAGAGATGGACATTGCACCTCATGGAGAGTTAAACTACAATCAGCACATATAACAATCCCACCTCCTTTCTTATTCCTGTCCCTCCTGTATACCTGATATGTATCCAAATCAACTGAAGCATCCAAAACCCTCCCAGCTAACCATGTCCCAGTTAACGAAAGAAGTTCAGGTTTAAATTCTTGTGCCCAATCCCTTATTTCATCAAACTTATTCCTGAGACTCCTCACATTTGAATGAACAATAGTTATGTTTTCCTACCTTGATTTAGGATTAGATCTGGGAGGTGCCTCAAGCCCAGGAGTTCCAGATGTTAAGTTTAAGGGCCCTGGATTTGGATGCACATCACCACATACCAATAAACAAAATGCACAAATAACTCTTAAGTACCTTCTCCATCCTTGCTGCTCCATTCTTGGATCTGTACATGATACAGTTTTAGAAATGCTAAACCTGTAAAAAAGCTTTCAGCTTAGTGTGTCTCGCCTGGTTAAACAACTAAATAAATACAAAAATACAAAAAATTCTAATTCTTAACATAGCAGATATCTGGGTAATTACTCTAACAGGAAAGGCTTTTAAAAGGGCATTAAAACTTCCCTTAGATAACACGTTAGCTCAGATTATAAGCCTCAAACTAGACTAACATTTCTGTAGGTCAGATGTTAAACATGGTTTAGGCTATATTGAAACACCTTTGTAAATATGTGCTGAAATAAAAGAAGTCACAGAATGATATAAAAGCATAAACAATTGAATAGTACCCACTGCCATTTTACCACACCTTAAAATAAACTATGTGGGAATTTCCAGCAACAATTAACAATAACTTGCTCACTGTGATAAATTACAAACAACACTCAATCCCTCAGATATACACAATAAGCAACAATATCAGTCCCAAAAACAGATGACCAGCAGATGGATCTTCTCTTCACAATAAAATGCTGAATCCTCCCACAAAGGTTACTCATATAGATATAGGGCAGCACTCAATTTTCAGTTTAATATGTCTTTAATTCTGCAGACTAAATTCAGCCTTTTCTTTTTTTTATTTTTAGTTGTTTAACCAGGAGTACCACACTAAGCTGAAAGCTTTTTTACAGGAGCATCCTGGGAGTACAGGGAAGTTAAGTGACTTGCTCAGGGTCACACAGTATGTAAGTGGACACTGTGGAATTCAAACCCAGGTCTGGTCTGCTGGATGTCACCAGATTTCCAGCTCAGAGCCTTAAACCACTGTGCTATACTGCCTCCCCCACCGTTTCTTCTACCAAGTGGTGCTCATGCTCAAGCCACTCCCTCTCACTCCACAGTGCTAGCACTGTGTGCCATGCAGAGATTTAAACAGAAGTTGCCCCATCTCCTCCATGACTTTCCGGCACACCTCTCTGCCCCTCTGCAGCTGTCAACGTGATTCCCAGTCACCGGGACTCAGCAAGCACAGTTCTGATAATTACTGGAGGTGGAGCACAGGCACACAGATGTGGCACAACACACAGGTACAGTGTGGCAGTTATTGGCTAATTAGATAGAGCAGAGTACCTGTGTGTGCCACGTGGGATTTAAACAGAAGCTGCCCCTCCTACTCTGTGACATTCTGGCACACCTCTCTACCCCTCTGCAGCTGGTAACATGGACCCGGGTTACTGTGACTCAGCGGGCACAGTTCTAATAGTTACCAGAGGTGGAGCACAGGCACACAGATGTGGCACAACACACAGGTACAGCGTGGCCAAGCCAAGGATGCACAAAATGCAAATGATTCATACGTCCAAGCAACTAGGCTACTGGAGGAAGTAGACATGTTAATGAATGAGTTCTGTGAGGCAAAGTGCAAATCACCAACAATGAGGCTCTGGCTTATGTACACAGATATGATTCAGATTATGAGTTGCTATATCTTTGCTGAGTGAGCTGGACACTGAGAGCAGCACCTGGCTGAAGCTGAGAAAATACTTCCATATCTTGTGGCTGCTGGTCATCATAAATATGCTTCCTGCATTCCCCATTACCTGTCCACTATGACAACCCTGCCAACCACAGTGCCAGACATCACTGAAGCATTCAGATTTGGCAAATTCACCATGTGCCAAACAGTTGGCAAGTGTAATGGTGTGTGGACTGATATGGCCCTCAAGCAGACATATAACAAAGATGCCAAGGCCCAAATTTTCCATGGCATAGCTAAGCAGCCTGCCACTATGGAGAAATACTTGCATTCATTACCAGCACTGTCAGAAATTTATGAACAAATGAAGGTAATGGCTCACCTTCAAGGCACTGATGATCACAAACACCACAGAAGCTCTGAGTATACAGCACAGAGGGACAGTACAGCAATTAAAACATTGATAAATGTGGTCACTGGCAAAATGGTCAGTCCATTCACCTATGATACCAGTGATCTTCTGAACATTTCTGCTGGTCAAAAGGCTACTTCAAATGACTTCATTGGAGCCAAGGAAAAAGGTATTGCAGCCTTAACCACAGCACAATAAAGTGGTAGTGAAAACATTAAAATTATAAAAGGCTATAGACATTTGTGAGTAAAGCCAATACGCCCTTACACATTCAGAAAGTGAAAGAGGTCTATGAAGAGGAGAGCAATGTGGTCAGGAATGTGTACTTTATCTGAGATCTGGATGATGATGAAAAGATAGAAGCCTTCAGTCACGAATGGGCAAAATATCCCTTGGCTCTTTTGGAGCCATATGCCAATCAGTAATGAAGCTGACTACCTATCAGCCCTAAAAAGTTACCTTGGTGAAATGTGGCCAGAAGAAGATAACTTGCCATCTTCAGATGAAGCTACTGTACTAGTTGTTGATGTAATGGTATTTGTTCAACAATACAAAAGCCTTGATAGTTGTACATTTGATGACTTGCAGGAGAAGTATACAGATATACTACTTTGAATAAAGCCAGTGAGCTGCAACTGCATCAACACTGTATGAGATAGGTATGGCATTATTCCATCAGTAAACTTAAAAAGTGAGGATGAGAAAAACAGAAAAAGCTTCTTTGTGCAAAGAGCAGAGCATATAAACCTTGGGAATCCCTGCCCATCTTCTATTGGAAAGACTCCATTGCCAACTCCAACAACAAGGCCAATCTCCTTGATTTCTTGGGAGGTGGTTGGGTAAAGCACAACACACAGCTACCAGAGGGATGTAGATTGATTCTTAATGGCTTGTTCAAGGACCCAGGTCATTCAGTTCTTCTTTCAAAAGACAACATGGTAGTAATTCCTGAATTGTCACATACAAAACATGAAGAAACAGATACAAGAATAATATCCCATATCACATTTTGTGTAAACACACTTAGATATCAGAGAGTATTAGTGGCAGCCTTGGACACTTATGTGATTGTAATGTACATCTACTGTAGCACTCAGAAGGCAGATCTAGAAGAGTTATGGGTTCAGAAGATGGGCATGGACCTGCCATGCCATTCAGTAGCAGCTTCTTGTAGCACTAAGTGCAACATGGATGCATCACAACTCACATCAGTTGTTCTTAGCACTCACATCTTAAGCAGCTGTGATACTGTCAGCTATCCCTTCAGAAGAGGGAAGAAGTGTGCTCTAAAAGTTGCCCTTGAAATGCAGCCATTCTTCATGCATAAGCAGAATATGGCAAACCTAGAGTAGGTCTAGATGTCACTGATGAGATAATTTGAGCAGCACTTAAGTTCTTCATGAAATTATATTACAGAGATGAGTTCAGTGGTGGCATGGATACACTCTGAGCTCACCTGTATGTGATAACAAAGGATGACCTATGGACTCTGCCACTAACAGAGGATGCCTTTAGATCTCACATGCTGCATGCTCTGCCCCAGATAGCAGTCAGTAAAAGGGTTCATGCATCAAATCCAGTGCTTCCTGACTCAACATTGTTTTGGGTGAACTCTTCAAGAAGGCAGGCTAGTCTCACATATGATGCCAAAGGAATCAAAGCAAAAAGTGGCAGTGAAAACCAAGTACTGCAAATGCAAAGGAAACTAATGCCATGATATTGCATTTGTGCTAGGGCACATGTCAAATGTGCTATTGCATGTATTTGTAATGCTGACCCCATGAAATTCAGTGGAGTTCAAATCAGTCTGACTTTGGAAGACAGTGACAGTGACAGCGGCAGTGATTAAGTGACATTGAATGTCACATCTGTATAAGACTGGTGAAAGTCATGAACTTGATGATCAGTATAGTGATGGACTCATGTCATTGAATAAGTAGCCATTATCAGTGTAATACTAAACAGGAAACTCTACAGCCTTAGATCATTGGCTAATAAGTTTTGTATATGCAGTTACCCAAATTTTTTATTAATCATAATTATTTCCTTAATTCTAAACTATACTCTTTGAATTGAATTTATAATTTTAACACTGTTTAGTGTGAATCACCATTGTTTTGATTCTTTCCTTTAGTCAGTGAAACAAAATAAAAGAGTTTTTTTCTGCATAAATAAATGTTTTATTTACCCATATGTCTACAAATTTTGACTGGGTCCATTTAGGGGTATGGGTACACAAAATGGCATATCTCAGTCATAAATCATGATATTTGAGTCATGTTTTTTTTAACTGAAAGCAGAAATGTTGTAGAAGATAGAAATATGGTATAATGTAATATACATGCATTGATTACTTTGTCAGAGGAAATACCATGAAGTCTATTCAAAAATTTAGCAGAAAAATCAGCAATTTTGGAAATATTTTCGTACAATAATTGTATATGCTGGTCCATATGGTAAAGACATGACAATGAGAATTGTTTTAGATGAATAGCCCCAATGTGCATAACTGGTACACATTTAGACTGATCTGAGCAATATTGATGGTTCTAGATCATATTTGGTCAAATGTCCACTTTTCTAGAATTTCCTCTTATTTTTTGTTCACGCTGTACTTATTACAATGATTTTCACAACTTGTACAAGACTTGTGATAGAGCAGGTCTCTTGATTATGGTCCTGGGGTATCTTCTCCCCAATAATTGTGGCCTATAAAGTATAGCAAGAGGTGTCAGGTCCAACCTTCTTCAGGAACCCAGGATCCCTGACTTAACAAGGGGGCATGATAAGAAGATGGAAGGGGTGGATTCAGGAGAGATATGAGGGAATACTTTTTCACAGAAAGAGTGGTAGATTCCTGAAACAGTCTTCCAGCAGAAGTGGTGGGAACAAAAGCAGTGTTGAGGTTCAATAATTCATGGGATAGTCATAGGGCATTAGTTCTCAGACTTTGTCATAACAAGCCTCCCCCTAAGTCATGAAAAAGATTATAAACCTTACCCACATATTGAAATAATCTTGGGCCTCCCCATAGAAAAATAGTGTGCTTTGCATAGTACACTGGGAATAATGTGAAACTTCTGTCACTAGTTGGCTTTCATTTTATTCAGCTTATTGTAACCCCCCCCTTGTAACCCCCACCCCCGGCCAGCCTACTTGCTCCCCTATTTTAACTTTTGAACCATTGTTACCTTTTGTTGCAATACCTTCATGGGTTAGACTGCTTTCTCTGTTTCTCCTCTGTCTGGAAAAACCTTCCTACACACCTCTGCCTTTCCCCTTCTCATCCTGCTGTTAAGCAACTTCTGAAATATCCTTGTGCCCCCTCCTGCTCTTTTTCCTAGTACCACTCTGTTTAGTCCTTGTAGTTGGGCTGTTCTGCCACCAGACTAATTGATCAATTGTACCTCTCATTATTTGTTCATTGTTTCTATTTGTTTGCACTATTGTTAATTTTGCTCACTTGTTTTGCAGTTACCTTTTGAATTGTATTCACTCCCTACCCTTCACTGGGCACACCCACAATGAGTATTGGCTCAGTGTACCTTTCCTAGTCACCAATTTATATATAAATAAATAAATAAATTCACCTACTATTACCTATCGTCTTTCAGTTTGCCTTATCCATTCACATAACATATCTAAAACTCGAAATGTTTACACAGTACTTTTTTAAGACTTGCTTGAGCATCCCCTAGAAGAGGTTGGGGCCTCCACAGAGAGGCAGGCCACACCATTTGAGAAACCCTGGCATAGGGTAATCTTAGAGAAAGGGAAGGTAGGGTGCATGAATGGGCAAAAGATCAAGTAGGATCTGCAGTGATACTATAAGCAGGGGAAATGGGCAGACTAGGTGGGCCAAGCAGTCCTCATCTGCTAGCAAATTCTATGTTTCTATGTAAATCACAATCCAAGATTTTTCTTAAACAGCACAATATATATACATTCTGCATTCCAATATTTTCAGGTGCCAATTGAGAGAATAAATAGATCATAATGTTAAATGCATTGCTGCTGTGAATTTTTCTGACCATATTAAATGAGATGTGTTTGCTCCCCCAAGTTACATGCTGCTGCTGCCAGCTGTTGCTCTACTGAGTAAGTCTCCACAGCAACGGTAAAGATATACTTTAGTGCCTGGAAAATAAAAGTGAATTTCCATGTCTGGAAAAATGTGCATGACACCCTGAAATTAGTGGTATGTATGCTATTACTGAAGGTGTTAGCTGGTATTGTGGAGTGTGAGTCTCCACAGCAACTGACAAGATGCACTGTAGTGCCCAGAAAATAAAAGTGAATTTTCATGACTGGGAATATTCACATGATGCTCTGAAATGAGAAGTGCCCCCAGAAGTATTATGTGATGCTACTGCAGTACTTTGAGGATGTGGTCTACAATTACTGGATACAGATGACAATCTTTAGCTTGAGTATCACTTTGCTTTGTAGTGATCTACCAGCAAAGGTAAGTGTTTTTTTTGAGTGGTTGTGGGGATGGGAGTGTGTTTGAAACCATTGTATTTATATATTTTGTCACTGTTTCTGTTTTAGTAGGTATTTATCACTAGAGTGATTGACTCCTGTTGCTGCATGGGTCTTGTCCAGATATGGTTATTTAATTTCAGACTGTTTTGTGCCATGGAAGGTAAGTATATTTTTTTCCATTTCTTTTTCCTTTATTTGTAACAGTATCTGTATGGCATTATATAACTGTTGTCTTCTTGTATTTCTCTTGTTTCAGGTATTTTTTCCGATGCATGACAATTTCAAATTATACAATTTTGCAGCAGCAACAGTTGGAGGACTGTTATATATGCTCGATACAGTGGAGGTGCTGACATTAATAACACCATATACAGGGTGGAAGATGGCCACCAGGTTGGGAAACCATCTATCTGTGCTCTAAAATGTTAAACGTTTGCACAGATTTTCCCTGAATGTTTTTCTATTTGCAAACTCTTGGCGATAAATTAACATTAGGAGAATCCTAAGTTTTAGTTATTTAATTGCCTTGTCATCAAAGAGAGCATTATTTTAACTGTTCAAAGTAAGCAGAGAGTAAGTAGAGCATGGACAGTTTATTGTCAGGGTGGGTGAGTGCAAATTAGGAGTAAAGTTTTTTATTTAAAAAATTGAACCCTCTTACTTGAAGTTCAGAAATTTCAGGAGATCTGGTTGTCTGCTGCACCACTGGCCTGCTGCTTGTTTGGAGCTTATCCAGTGCTGCTTCATTGTTTCTTCCACTGGCTGGTTGGAAGGAGGGAGTTTGAAGTAGTTTGACTGGGGATTGAGTCCCATTTGGAAAGGAGTCTGATTTGTTGCCAGGTCCACTCTGGTGAGAAGCTTTGGAAGATCACTGCAGAAAGACAGTTGTGAAGGGGAGGAATTTGTGTCTGGACATCTTCAGATTCATTCTGTTGTGTTGGGAGTTTTTGATCTTGGTGTCCAGCTAAAGGACCATTGCTGAACTGTGGGCCCTAATAGAGGATGAATGTGGACCAAAGACTGCTTTTTTCTTTTGGTCTGGATAGCTACCAGCAGAAGGATCATTGCTCAACTGTGTACCATCAAGAGCCTGTTAATATCATGGGGTTTAGTGTGGCTTGAAGTTTCAGGCCTGAAGAATGAAGGTGGTCAGTCAGAGAGCGGTAGAACTGTGAACTGACTTGGGGCATGGCAGTTGTATGAGGTACGAGGCCCAGAGTTTTGGTGTTTATATTTGGATTGTGGCCGACTCTTGGGTTTTTCCCCATTTTTGTCCATCACACTGTTTGGGACTACTGGACAGCTTTTCCCCAGAATTGTGCTGGACTCTGACTTAGGAACTGTGTTGAACTCTGATCCCTCTCCTTCTTCTCTGGATCCTGGACTTGTCAGTAAGTACCTGGTACTGTAGTGAGTGGTGGTAACAGGACCACTGACAAATGTTTTTATTCGGGTTGGATTTCCATCTGACTCTTGTGAGAGAACTGTTAAAATCTGAACTAAACTGCACCCCCCCCCAGCAGTGGTGGGAGCACTGTCAAGGGGTTCCCCTAATGACTTTTCTCCTTCTTGGACTAGCTAAAGAAATTTTTCCTAGAATAATTTTTGCTGAACTTGAATAAACTGGGGATCTCATTATTTATTTACTTAGAAAATTTTTATAATTGTATAAGTTTTGGATGTGGGTGGATGTGGGTGGAAATGGGATTAGATAGTAAATGATTGTTTGGTAGTATTTTTGTAGAAAAATATTTATAATATGAATGGTGACTGTGTGATTAGTTTAGGATTATATGGCTAGTTTTGCCTATATTGTGTGCTTTGTTTAATTGGTTTAGTTATTTTAGTATTGTTTCTGTTTTTGCTTAGTTAACCTAGTTCAATTTGGCCACTAGAACTAAATCATCCCATTCCAAGGCAAAAATATGGGACTTCAGAGGAGCTGACTTTGATAAGATGGCTAACAGAGTTAAGCTAGCCCTGGCAAAAAGAAATACAGGTGAGAGGTACAGGCAAAGTGGGCAAGCATTAAAGATGTAATACTTGAAGCAATGTCCCATTGTGTTAGAGAGAAAAGGAACTGCAAAAGGAGAAGGAAACCACTATGGTTCTCAACAACAGTAGCAGAAATGGTCAGAGCCAATAGGCTGGCCTTCAGGAAATATAAGGGAATGCAGCAGGATGCAGATAGGGAGGCATACCAAACTTCCCTAAGGGAAGCAGGGAAGGCAGTAATGCAGGCAAAGGCCCAAACCAAGGAAACAGTAGCACAAACAGTAAAAGAAGGTGACAAGACTTTCTATAGATACATTAGTGACAGGAGAAAGTCCAGAGAGGGGTATTGCTAAGATAAAAGGGGATAAGTGGGCATGTGAGGAGGAGGCCCATGTAAAAGCATCTATCCTAAATAGATACTTCTGCTCAGTATTTACTGAAGAGAAGGTAGGGCAGGGCCCACAGCTCGGCACCATGGACATGGGGGGGAGGTGTGCCCTAGTTCCTTCAGAAAAGAAAGGGTCCTACAAGAGCTTGATAAGCTCAGTGTGGACAAGGCAATGCGACCTGATGGCATACATCCCAGGGTACTAAAGGAGCTAAGGGTGGAACTAGCAGAGCCATTAGAAGAACTGTTTAGTGAGTATCTGAGCACAGGAGAGGTCCCAGAAGACTGGAGAAGGGTTCATGTGATCCCACTCCACAAGAGTGGTAGCAGGGAGGAGGCAGGGAACTACAGACCACTCAGTCTTATCTCAGTGGTGGGCAAGATTATGGAGGCACTCCTTAAGGAAAGGATAGTGCAACACCTGGAATCCATAGGAGCACAGGATCCAAGACAGCATGGATTTACAACAGGAAGGTCCTGTCAAACTAATCTCATAGATTACTTTGACTGAGTAAACAGAGTGGTGGACCAAGGGGGAGCAGTTGATGTCGTCTACCTTGACTTCAGCAAAGCTTTCGATACTGTTCCACATAGAAGATTAATTAATAAGCTGGGTAGGATTGTGGTGGGTCAGAAGTTGGTCAACTGAGTTGCAAACTGGTTGATGGGCAGAAAACAGAGAGTGGTGGTAAATGGTATACAATCAGAAGAGATGCAAGTCACAAGTGGGGTACCTCAGGGATCAGTCCTAGGGCCAGTCCTCTTCAATATCTTCATCAGTGACATTACTGATGGACTGGAGGGTAAGGTTTGTCTGTTTGCAGATGACACCAAGATCTGCAACAGAGTAGATGATCCAGATGGGGTGGGCAGAATGAGAAGAGATCTGGATAAACTAGCAAAATGGTCAGAAAAGTGGCAACTGGGGTTTAATGCAAAGAAGTGCAAGATCGTGCACATGGGGAAGAGAAACCCTGAAGCCACCTCTAGGCTGGGAGAGGAGTTGCTGGCAGTCACAATGGAAGAAAGAGACTTGGGCATCATCATCACCGATGATTTGAAATCATCCAAGCAGACCACTAAAGCAGTAGGTAAGGCTAGAGGGATGTTTGGATGTGTTAGCAGGGTTATCACAAGTTGTAAGAAGGAGGTAATAATCCCTCTTTACAAGACACTGATTAGGCCCCATCTGGAGTACTGTGTGCAGTACTGGGTGCCACACCTTCACAAGGACATTAACCAAATTGAGGCAGTCCAGAGAAGGGCAACCAAAATGGTGCAGGGACTACATCAAAAAACATATGTTGACAGATTAATGGAGCTCAATACGTATACCCTAGAGCAAAGGAGGAAGAGAGGTGATATGATCAAAACATTCAAACACCTTAAGGGCATTAACAAGGTGAAAGAGTCTAACATGTTTCAATATAAGAAAAATAGCAGGACAAGAGGACACAGCATGAGATTAGAGGGAGGCCAATTAAGGGATCATGCGACAAAGTTCTTTTTCACAGAAAGGGTGGTGGATGCATGGAACAGCCTAAGTCAGGAAGTGGTAGATATGAATATAGTGCAGGGCTTTGAACAAGCATGGGATAGGCATAAGGGATCAATACAGATGAGTATGAATAGATAGGCCATTGACAGAGCAAATGTCAATGGCACATTCATAAGGTAGAAAAAGAAATGGGCAGACTGGAGGGTCTTGCGGTCCTTATCTGCCATCAAGTTCTATGTTTCTATGTTTCTAGTCATTTAGGCATGTGTAGGAGTTTTGGGCCCCTCTGAATCAGCCACCCAGTGGCCCTGCTGCATGAACTTCATCCGTTTTGCATCTTCCCCTTCTGGTTGCTGCTATAGGGCATTATATGGAAGTGGGTATTTGTTAGGGGCATGAGGGTATGTGCCAGGGCACTGGGGTCTTAACAGTGGTGATGGGGATTGGGTTGATACAGAGCAGGAGGCATCCTAGGAGAAAACAGAGCATGGAGAGAGACCCAATGTGCTTGATCTCTGTTCCTAGGGTTCCCACTGGACCACATTGGCAGGCTGCAAGAGGACCAACAGCCTTCACTGTTCCCCTCCAGGCAGTGTTATGCAACACCAGTTCAATGAGAAACAAGACTGCAATAATGTTGGACTTCATTTCTTCAGTCAACCTGCATGAATCATGGAGATCTGGTTGGGGGACAATGCAGATCCAATTTTGGAGGCATCGATCCTGGCCCGGTACTCTATGGTACACTGCTGGTAAGAGATTGCAGTGGTGGGGGTATAGCCATCTGTTTTAGATCCAGCTTGAATTTCTCCATATATCCAATGGGTTCTACCTTATCACTTGAATCTGTGGGAAGTCCATGGGGTTCCAGGTGTGGGTTGCAGAATTCTCCTGGTTTACTGCCCTCCAGGGTTGGGTGGAGAATTTCTGCAGGAGACTGCAGACATTATCGCTGACATGGTATTGGAGTCACCCAGATGGCTTATTCTGGGGGGACTTCAATGTCTGCGTCAATGATGAATGCTTGCAACTTGATTCTGATCTCCTCCAGCCAATGACATTGCTGAGCCTTGCACAGGCAATTGCCTCTGTGACCCATCACAATGGCTGCACCTTGGACTTGGTATTCTCACTGGGTCTTGAGGTCACGGACCTTGGAATTGATTGGGTTGCTTGGTCTGATCACTTTACAGTGAAATTCTCATTTTAGGCTCCCCCTGATGGTCCTTCCCCTGCTGAGATGATCAGCTATCACCCTTTAAGGGGATTGTCCCCAGAGAGACTGATGGCAGTAGTTGATTTTACCTGTGGTAGTGCTGTTTGAGTGGCTGGCTTGAGTGAGATGGTGGCAGCCTATAATAGGGCTGTCTCTGGTGCACTCAGTGCCATTGCACCAGTCCATATATGACAAAGGCCCTCTCACCTGAGACCCCCCCCATGGTATGATAGGGCTCTCAACATGATAAAGTCCATGGGTCAGAAGTTAAAGCGTTGCTGGCATAGGACTCTGTTAAAGGAGGATAGACTGGCTTTGAGGAATCGCTATGCTGATTACCAAAGGGCAATCGACAGTAAGAAGGCAGAGTTCCTGTCCAGAGAGATTGCTGTGAGGTAGAACAGATGAGTTCAGTTTTTTCAGACTGTGGAAAGGCTTCTTCATCATGTCTGTCTTTAGCTGAAAATAGCCTTTTCAGTAGCACTTTGTGAAGAGTTTGTTGTGTTCTTCTCTGACATGGTATCCTCTATTCAGGCCATGATTTTGCCAGTCGGTGTAGATCAGTTCTGCAGAGTAGGGTCTAGGTTGAACAGGGGCATTCCTACTGTCTGGGTGGAGTTTTTGGCTGGTGGAGGTGGCTGAGGTCTCCAAGGTAATTTTCAAGATATGGCCCACTTATTGTGAACTGGACCTTGGCCTGATGCATCTCTTAGAAGGCTGCATCAAGGCTATTGGTCCAGTGTTCACCAGCATAGCCAGGTGTTTGCATCTGAAGGGAGGCCTCCCCTACACCTTGAAGGTGGTGCTGGTGAAGCCCCTTCTGAAAAAAACATCTCTCAACCCTGACGTCCTGTCAAGTTATAGACCAATCTCCAGCTTCCCATTTTTAGGGAAGATTTTTCAGAAGATAATAGCTCTGCAGCTCAAGGAACACCTGGAGACATTCACCATCCACAAGCCATTCCAGTCTGGGTTTAGGATGAGGCACAGTACAGAGACAGCACTAGTCTGGGTGCATAATAACCTCCTCAGGGCAAGAGATGAAGAGGAATGGTCAATTATAATTTTCCTTGATCTGTCATCAGCATTTGATACCGTGGACCACATTGTGTTGTTGGATCTCTTGAGAGAGTACTGTGGACTCACCGGTACTCTCCTCTCATCAGCTGGTTTGAGTCCTTTCTTTCAGGCAAAAGGGCAGAGGGACATGATAGGGAATTTTTTCTCCTCCCCTGTGCCCCTGACCTGTGGGGTCCCTCCAGGCTCGATCCTATCACCGATGCTATTCATGATATACATGCTGCCCCTGTGCAAGCTCATCAGACAGTACAGTCTGGGTTATGCAGATGATACTCAGCTGTGCATGTCTTTTGCACCAGGGACAAATTGTGGTTTTGAAGTGCTGAATAAATGTCTTGCCAAGATCTAGGATTGGATAAACTCTAACTGTCTGAGACTTAACCCAAATAAGATGGAAGTACTGGTGATTGAGTAGAGTCATGGGCATGATTGGGATGCCTCCAGGATGATAACAGGTTTGATCATGGGGTTGAACCCACTGATGGCATCCTCTAGTGTGAGAAATCTGGGCATTGTCCTTAATGACAACCTACCATTTGAAGCTCAGGTGTCAGCTGTCATCAAAAGTGTTTTTTTAACATCTGAGGAATATCACCTGGATTAAACCCCTAATTCCACCTGAGGACCTTCTGTCACTGGTGCATGCTTTTGTAACATCCAGACTTGACTACTGCAATGCGCTTTACCGCAGGGTCAGTGGAGAGAACCTCTGCCGGCTGCAGCTAGTGCAGAATGCAGCAGCCAGGCAGCTGACAGGACCGAATAGGTCCTGTCATGTGACTCAATCCTGTGGGGTCTGCACTGGCTGACAGTCAGGTGGCAAGTTCTCTTCAAGGTGGGCTTGTTCACTTAAATGGTCCTATACAGATCAGGCCATAGCTACCTGTAAGACTTCCTCAATCCTGCCATCCCAGCTCACTCCCTTCATTCCTCCACCCAGGGCCTCCTGACAGTTCAGAGGACTGGGCTAAAAATGTTGGGTGATCGCTCATTCATGGTAGCCGGTCCAGTCCTTGACTGTTTTGTATCCCTGTTAAACTGTTCTACTCTACGACTTCCAGAGCCCCTGGAATTGGGCACCTAACAAGTACAATATTACTCACTTCTGAGAACTGGTCAGGAAGGCTGACCACATCAACAATCTGGTGGAGATTCTAAGATGGCAATGGACTGCTTGCTGTAGCAAGACAAGGAATTCATCTTGATGGCAGAATGTAAACAGACCTGATGTGAATACAAGACAGAAATTATTGAGGCTGTAGTACACTCCATATTGGGTTACAGTACACTTATTAGAGGAAAACAAATTTCAAAATGTAAAAGATAAAAAAATGAAAGAATATGTATCATCACATTGCTGATGGCCCATCCTTGAAAAGAATGAAAATATCCTAGACAGAAGAGGCAGAGGAGGAAAAGTCATGATTCTTAAATAAGAAGTGAGCAGAAAAGGAGGAGACCTGTGAAGACAAGTGAAAAAGTATATAGACCTTACTGAAGTGGCCAATATGGGTTACTAACCACATGGGCAGTGTATTTAGGTGGTCCACTCCAAGTCCTACTATATGTGTCACCAATGAAGAAAAAAAAACATAATTCTGCCTGACTTTGCCACCATTGTGGTTGCATGATAGAGACACTGTTCAGTCCCACTCTTTCCATATCTGTCATCTGTGGAGAAACATAAATCATTTAGCCTAACTTTGTCACCCGTTGTGGCCACAAGATAAATCCATTGCTTAATCCATCTCATGCGGTACCTGTCACCTGTGAAGAAAAAGAAGAAGAAGAATCTATTTAGCCTGACTTGACAGGGCCACTGTATCAGTGTTTATCAGTGAAAGGAAAAAGTGAACATTAAAACTTAAAAGCAGATAACAATAATGTCAGATACCATCAAATTAGTGATGGTCATGCTGTGTACTGGCATAATAGTGCCATGGAGAGTGGAGGTGAATAAAGTTGCAGCTTTAGTCAGTGGCTTCTGGTGTGCTGGCTGAAGTGAGAGGGAGACAAAGGGGAATAAATAAACAAATTTTAATGTCTTGGATGCAAGGTGGAAGCCCCTCCTGTGCAATGACATAAGCACTGCCCACAGTGAGGATCAAGAGTATGAAAAACAATTAAATTTATTTACCCTCACGCAGACAATGTTAGCCTTTGCTGGACTTCTGATATTGATGCCTTGATGGACTGGCTGGCTGGCTGGAGGCTTGGCTTGATGTCTGGTTTGCTGGCTGACAGGCTGACTGGTAGGATGACTGGCAGGATGCAGGTTGACTGGTGGGCTGGCTGTCAGGATGGCTGGTGGGCTGGCTGGTAAGATGTCTGATAGGTTGCCTGGTGGGCTGGCTGGAGGGCTGACTAGATGATATAGTCTTCAATGGTTTTCTACTTTGTCTGTGGTCCTTACATAGGAGAGGGCAGATGGCATTAATCAGATGGAAGTATACAACAGCAGCACAACTTGGTGAAAAATATCCACCGGAAATCAAAACTGAATCATAAAGAAAATGATTCAATTGGTAAGGAGGACAGAAGAGAGCTAACACTTTTCTGATTGTGCACTACAGTCATCATCAAGGAAGCAGCCATCATAGTCTTCAAGACAGGAGTTGTCCCAACATGGGAATTCTTTCTTCATTACCATCTACTATAACTCAGTGGAAGGCTATTTGCCAATGCCGATACCATCAGGTTGTTCTGGTTCTTCTTCATCAGCAATTCCATCATATGGTATGAACACAGATGTCATTGTGTTATGTGGAATGTGCCCTGCATTCATTTTAATAAATGGTAGCATGCCAACATTTCTAGGAGTCAAAATTGCATGCTTGTTTCACAGAATGGCCCCCCTGCTGAACTGAATACACTCTCCACACTGACACTCGAGGGTGGACAGCTGAGATATTTCAGTGCAATGGAAGTTAGTGCTAGCCAATCAACGCTTTGCTACTCAAGTATAGCAGAGGCTCTTCTAATATGTTAAAGTGCCTAGAGTTTACAAAATATGCATCCACCATGTGTTCCACTGCACACAATCATAGAAACACAGACAACGATGGCAGGGTCCATCCAGAGTGCCCAAATTTCCCATAAGCCCAGAAACCTATTGTTCCTCCATGGTGTTAATGCTGCCCTATTTGCAGGTACCTTTCTAGTCTGAGGGAGGAGGTTGCCCATCTCCAGGCTGACCTGGCTAGGATTCATGAAACCTCCTCCCCCCCCAGGGACCACCAGAGCCATTGCTACTGCCTTAGAAGTTGCCAAGAAAGAGGAGCAGTTGTACCAAGGTGGGCTCAGGAAGGGTGAGTGTGGTGGAAGAGAGGTGCATCCCTCCAGTTGTACCTCTCCTTAATTTATATGCCATTCTGGCAGAGAGTGGTTCCTATATGGAGGCACCTGCAGTGCAGACCAAGGAGGATGTTGGGAACCTCCTCAAAGGAGACCCACAGGAGGGTGACATGGGACCCCGCCAAGGGAAGGAAACAACTCCTGGTAGGGGACTCAATCATTATAGGAGTAGAACTGGGGGAGGGAGGGGAGAGGGAGTTAAGGTGCCTGGCTTGCACCATGGCTTGGAGGGACAGGGAGCGAATCCTCAGGATCATGAGAGCAGCTGCATGAAGGAGGGAGCCAGACATCATTGTCCACCTAGGGACAAATGACCTAGCTGGTAATGGGACCAGAGCAGTGCAAGAGGAGTTTGTGGAGTTGGGGAGGGGCCTTAGACAAGTAGCATGTATGGTAACCTTCTTGCAGGTGCTGCCTGTCTATGGCAAGGGTGAGGTTAGGGTACTCCGCACCATGGGATTCAATCAATGGTTGAAAAACTGGTGCAGAGCTCAGGGTTTTGGCTTCACTGGGGACTGGGGATCCACCAGGAAGGATATAGGCCTATACTGGTATGATGGTATGCATCTGTCCAGGAAGGGAACCAGGATCTTTAGTGATAAGGTTAAATGCTCCATTGTCAAGCAGTTAAACTAGCCAAGAGGAGGAGGTGCTGAAAAGGAGCAGGGAAATTCCAACCTCCCCCCAAAAGACAGGGTAGTTAGCGAGGTAAACACCAAGGTAGAGAAGTCAATAGGAAGCAGGACAGAGGTAAATGGAGAAAAAGGAAAACGCAGTAAGGACAGGGATGGGGCTAAAAAGGGTAAGGTCATCAAAAAATGGAGGGTGATGAGCACCAATGCCCATAGTCTGGGTAACAAGCTCCCTGAACTAGTGGCCTTGATGGAAGAGGGATGCCTGGATATCGTGGCAGTCACAGAAACATGGTATACAGAGAACCATGACTGGGATGTTAACATACCAGGGTACACAATCTACAGGTGGGACAGGGAGGGTAAAAGAGGAGGAGGAGTAGATCTATATGTAAGGGAAGGGATCAAAGCAATGGAACTAAATGGTAAACACAGAGGAGAGGAGAGAGAGGAGAGGAGAGAGAGGAGAGAGAGAGAGGAGAGGAGAGGAGAGGAGGCACTGTGGGTCACTCAGGGGACAGGAAATGGTACCACAGTCCTCACATGGGGTTGTATACAGACCCTCATCTCAGGGGGAGGTAATGGACAAGAAAATGATAGAAGGCATCCTTAGGATGGCAGGAAAAGGGGAGATATTATTGATGGGGGACCTGAATATGCCAGATATTAATTGGAGCGCCTTTGCTGCAGCTACATCCAAGAGCAGGGTCATTCTCGATGCCTTACAGGAAGCATGCCTCAGACAGCTAGTGTTGGAACCCACTCAGGAGGGAGCAATCTTAGACCTGGTACTCTCAAATGGGGATGAAGAAAGGATCTCAGATTTAGAAGTGGGCAACTGTCTGGGAACATGTGACCACCAAGCAGTGTGGTTCATGATAAACACAACCATAGAGTCAAGCCATACAAAAGCAAGCGTATTGGACTTTAGGAGGGCTGACTTTGGGAAAATGGGACAGTGCCTCAAAAAAGCACTAGCAAATGGGCAAGAAGAGGGGAGAGGAACAATGGGGAAAAATCAAAACAGCCATCACAGAGGCAACAAGCCTTCATGTGAAGCAAATCAACAAAACAAAACAAAGGAAAAAACACTATGGTTCTCAAAAGAGGTGGAGGAGAAGGATAGGGAGAAGAAAAAGGCAGCATTCAGGAAATATAAGGAAACACACAAGGAGCAGGACAAAGAACTGTACAGTTAAAGCAGAAGGAAGTGGGGAAGGCAGTCAGAACAGCAAAGGCTCAAACTGAGGAAAAGATAGACAACTCAGTTAAGAAGAGGGATAAAACATTGTATAGGTACATTAGGCAGCAAAGAAAGACCAAGGGTAGGATAGTTAGGTTAAATAAAGGGAGGGGTGAGCAGAGGGTGACAGTGAAAACGCAGTAATACTGAGTGCATTCTTCTGCTCCATAGTCACAAAAGAAGAGGAGGGGGAGGTACCTAAATGAAAGAATAGAGGCACTCTGGATAGTGGGGTTGATACCAGTCCATTCACAGAAGTAGGGGTCCTGAAAGAACTCCTAAAACTGAAGGTGGACAAAGCAATGGGGCCTGATGGAATTCACCCCAGAATTCTAAAAGAACTAAGGGGAGAATTAAGGACACCACTGACTACCCTTTTTTTTATAATTCAATAAGCTTTATTTAGTTTCTCTTTTTCACATTAATACAATACTGACAAAGAAATGGATGTCAAGCAGACAGTTACATGATTCACTCCCAATATAGTGTGTATGAGTTCCAGGAATTATAGAGTTGGAGTGACATACTTATTAAAATTAAAATAAAACCTTCTTCCCTGCCAACCCCCACCCACAAAAACCTTCCCTAACCCACCCTTTATCAAGTGTATTACAGTTCCATCCAGCAAAAGTACACATAAGGAAAAGAATTATACAACCTTGTCAGTTATGGTTTCCAGATAGTAAGCAAGGCATCTAATGATCCCCATCTTAACTGATAAAGGTGAAACCAATCACCCATGGATAAAATATGTGTCTCCAATTGGAGAGCAAATAAGTTCCTTATGCCATTCCAGGACTGATAACACTGAGCTATCTGTCCAGTGTCTCATAATAATTAATTTAGCTGTAGAAGAAATCAGAGCCAGATGAGGTTTCCTAGTATTTGGGGTGCCCTTCTGGAAGTGATACAATAAACAGATTTTTGGAGTAAAAAAAGAATCAAGACCCAGAAGTGGATCAAGAGTTTGCTTAATAGATTGCCAGAAAATCTGAACTGTACAAGTCCACAGCATACGGTAAAAAGATCCTGGGAGGTTGCTACATTTTGAGCAGTTAGGGGCGGACAAATGACCCAGTTTATAAAGCTTTATTGGGGTGAAATATAGATTGTGCATGATATTAAATTGAATTAAGCACAATCTATCTTGTTTGATAAATTTGTATATGTTTTGCCATAAATTCCTCCAGAAATTAGTTTCATTACCAAGTGATAATGCTTGGGACCAATAATAACAGACCCCCTGAGGCAAGTTAAGATCAAGTGATTGTACTTCTTTATGCAACTTGGAAACAGCATGAGGTTCCCTTGTCAGCTGTAAAAGTAGGTACAAACTATCAGCAGACGATCCCTGTATCTCTGTAGACCCCAGGTGGGCCCTAATGGCCTCCTTGAGTTGTTTGTATTTGAAAACAGCTGCTGAAGGCATCTTAAACCAAAGCTGAAAAATGAGAAAGGAGATTAGTGCGTCATCAGCATACAGATCAGAGATCCTCTTGTTGACCAAGGGATGCCAAAAGGTGGCTGGTATGGGTTTATGTCCAATTTTAAAGTGAGGGTTACTCAGAATGGGTTGGTCAAGTGAGGTGTGCCATTTATATGAGAGATGCAATTGCAATTGATGTAATGCTCTAATTGACCACCCTATTGGGGTATTCCACAGTGGTTTAGGGAGTGCTCTGGGAGAGACACATATTAGGGATAGAAGGGTACAGTGGCACTGAGCAACTAGAGATCTCTCAATATCCAACCATTATAGAGAATATTGTTGTAGATCATTATTTTTCTCTTCTTTCGGCCAGTATGCCAGATTACTGAGGTGATGAGCACAATAGTAACCCAAAAAAGAGGGTACAGATAAACCACCCTGCCTTTTTGGTGCAGAGAGTTTAAAATAAGAGCATCTAGTGTCCTTACCTTTCCAAAGAAAGGCAGTTAGAATGCCTTGAAACTCAGTGAACCATTTTAGCATTCTCAGAGGGTACAACACTCAGGGTAACACATTCATTTTAAGGGTATTTATTCTTCCCCACAGTGAGAGAGGAAGACCACTCCATCTATCAAGATCAGCCTTAAGTGCATTTAATAAATCTGAGCGATTAAGCTTAAGCATAGTGGAGATGTCTCTGGTTATCCTGATTCCCAGTTAGGTAAGGAAAGTGGATATCCACAAAAGTTTAGTGTGGGACAACACTGACCTAGAAGTTTTATTTTTCAAGGGGAAAACTTTGGTTTTAGAGAGATTGAGCTTATAATGTGAAACCCCAGAAAAAAAGGTCAGTCTCTTCTAAAACGGAAGGGATACCTGTCTGAGGTTCCTCGATGTGTAAAAGGAGATTTTCTGCATATGCAGAGAAGGTATAATGTTGACCTCCTGTTCTAACTACATGGAGCCTCGGAAAGGATACCAGTTTTTGGATCAGGGGCTCTAAGTAAAGGTTGAAAAGTAGTGGAGACAAGGAGCAACCTTGTTTGGTCCATCTTTGAAGCAAAAGGGGGTCAGATAGTATACCATTGCACCAAATCTGAGTAGAAGGGGAGGAGTATAATAATCTGACCCATCTAAGGAATCCTGAAGGTATACCAAAGTGGGCCAGAGTTGCAAAAATTAAGTCCCAAGAGACCCTGCCAAATGCTTTCTCAGCATCCAGGAACACAAGAACTGCAGGCAGATCTGAGTCCCTGGATGCTGAGAGCACATGCATTAGTTTATGCATGTGATCCACTGATGATCTATCTGCCATTAAACCAATTTTCTCTCTACCAATGAGGTGAGGTAGTACAGGTCCCAACCCATTAGCCAAAATGTGGGCCAAAATCTTTACATCAGTGTTGATCAATGATATAGATCTATAGCTTTCAGGATAAAGGAGATCCTTAGAGCAAACTAATGATCTACAACAATATTATCAGATCTGCCTGCAGTTCTTGTGTCCCTGGATGCTGAGATACAGGATACACTCTTATTCCTTGCTTTAAGGAAATTTGATTCTAAGAGGCCCTCAGAGTACCAGAAGTTATATACCTCTGTGAGGAGAGGGACAAGTTCTGGGAGGCAGTTTTTGTACATGATGTTGGAAAGGCCATCAGGTCCAGGGGATTTGTCTAATGAAATTTGTTCAATTGCCAGTTTAACTTTCTGATCACTGATCCGATTACCAAGTGGAGCGGCCTGGTGAGAGGGTAATTTAGGGAGATCAATAGAAGTGAGATATCCAGTAATGGCTGACACAAAGGGGTCTCTCCTCTTGGTTTTCACAGTAAAGTCTCTGATACTAGCATCTTAGCACCTCAGCAATATCCCTGGGGGAAGTAACTATTTGGTTATCTTGATATGATTTAATACTAGGAATAAAACGAGAAGTTTCAGCTTGTCTGAACCAGATTACCAGCAACTTACTTGCTTTCTCCCCTGTGTCAAGGTATCTAATTTTGGTATGATTTAATGAGAGTTCTGCTTTCTGAAACATAAGGACAGAATATTGAGCTTGTAAACCATGTAGTTTAACCCCATCTGCTTTGGGGGAATGGTGATTAAGTGTATGTTCCAGTTGGTGGATGGCCCTAAGCAAATTATTTGGTTGACATTTAAACTGCCGATATCTAGTGGCAGACATCTGGAGACACTCTCCTAGAATGGGAATATTTTAAGGCTGCCCAAACAATATCTATTTTGGTCACTGAGTCTCTATTATCAACTAAGAAGTTGAAAAGAAACTCTCTGATGTGTTGTAGGGAATCAGGTCTTTGGAGCAGCTGATTATTTAGCTGCCAGAGTGTATCTCTTTTAATTCCAGGCCCAAGGAGGTATATAATGGAGATGGGTGAGTGGTCAGATATGATCCTCTCATGTATATCTACATTTATTACCCTCAGGAGAGAGAGAGAAGGAGCTCAGTAGGAGAAAGTGAATCCGAGAGAGGGATTTATGTTGGGGCGACAAAAAAGTATATTGGCTCTCCCCTGGATTTAGTATTCTCCACACATCTATGAGATTAGCACTCCTCATAAGATCATGTAAGGCCCTTTGTGTGGGAGTTAAGCCTTGCTTCTGGGAGTCAGATCTATCTAGATGTGAATATGGAACAGTGTTCCAGTCACCCCCTAATATAGCCAAAATGGACATGTTAGTAACTACTAGACTCAACACATGTGTGTGAAGAAGTGTAGGGATTCACAGTTTGGACCATATATAGCCCCTAGTATGATTTGTTGTGTTTCCAAAAAGCTGTACAGAATGATATATCTGCCATTAGGGTCCCAGACCTCCCTCTCCAGTTTAGATGGGATGTTTCTCCCTATTAGTATTCTACCTCCCCCACTATTTGTATGTTTCCCTGAGCCATATACCTGACCCACCCAGTTCTTGGACAACAGAGTTGCATCTTCACGTCAGAGATGCGTCTCTTGGAGACATGCAATCCTCACTTTTAAATGAAGAAGGTGATGAGAAAAACTTGTCTTTTGCACCTGTCTTGGGCACCTTTGATGATCCAGCTGATAATATTATAAGGACCACTCATAATAAATATTTAGAGAGGTAGTAGCAGATTGACCTGATCTATCATAGGAATAAAGCATTTGAGGTATACCATTTCAGTAGCTAAAATAAATTCTTCGGTGACAGGTTGAACTGACACACTTGATTTCCTATTCCACCAGCCCTACAATTTTTAAGAGAGAACACTTATACCCTGTAACCCTCCCTTAAACTAATAATAACAAATTTCCTTAACATATACAACAATCCTAACCCCAGTTCAAATAAACTGTACCACTTAAATTGTCCTGGCGAGTGATGTTGTTGCGCAGGTTTGAATAGCACCAGAACAACCCCCCCTCACTACCGCCTTTCCCCTGCTATACAAATAGCGATCAAATTCTGTAATCAGTATAACTTTAAGAGACTAAAACCTTAAGTCCAATGAATTCTAAAGGATTAAATGATAAACAACACATAAAGTGGTTTAGTCTATGTGTTATCTTATATACTACCATCTTGGTTGCTTCACTGTGCAAAAAAAAGAAAAATAAACAGTAGCTGTCCCAGATCCTTTTTTGGAATCTTTAAGCAGACTAAAGAAAATTAGTCCAGAAATATTCAGTCATTTCAAAGACTGTAGTACACCACTATGATGAGGTAGTATATCTGTCCACAGCCCAAAAACGTTAAAACAAAAAAAATAGCTCTACTTGCTGTCTCGGGCCTGAATTTCTTGCAGAACTGCAAATTTTTCAGTCTCAGACCAATGGTAGATCAAATTCAGCTTCAAGCCATTGAACTAATGTAAAGGCCTGAGTAACACTGGCAAAGAAATGGGAGATATACCCCAAATTGCAAGTAAAGTTAAATGCTGACACTACCATAGATTCCCACCATAGAGAGGGCAAAATATAGTGAATGTTCCTGCAGTAAAGTCCTGAATATTAGCACACAGTGTAGCTTGTGAATTACCAAACCAAGGTTCCATGCAGCTGTTGTTAACCTCTGGGATCCATCTTTAAAAGAGGATAGGCCACAGTCTCAAGGCAACCGTCTGATCCATCGAGAATATTAAACAGATGACTTTGTAATATATAAAAATGTCCACATACCCTCAAGGGTTTCATCATTTAAGCAGATCTGGAAATAGACCTCTGAGTTCATGTATTGCCTGTTCCTGGGTTTTAAACAATACCCACTGATCACCAGATTTAACTTGAAGAACCGCTGGGTATTTCATCCGGAATGGTGTGCTGGCGGCAATAAGCTTCAAAACATTCGGGTGCATTTCTTGCCTGTTCACCCTTACCTACTGTGGAAGATCCTGGGTGATCCTGATTCTACACCCCTCCCATAGAACATTGTGCAGCTCTTGGACTTTGGCCAGCATTTGCAGTTTATCTAAGAAGTTTAATAATTTGAAGATGAGAGGTCAAGAAGGATAGTTAGGTGGTGGTGGAGGATGGAAGGCCCAATGAGCACACTCAATTATATACGTGGTTCCATTTGGAGAAGGACCTGCGATCTTCTCACATAGCTTTTGAATAAAAATTATAGGAGCAGTTCCCTCTTCCTTTTCAGGCACTCCAATAATAATAAGGTTGTTTCTCCTGCTCCTCCCTTCCAAGTCTTCTATTTTATCTTCAAGTTTCTTGAGTCTCCGGCCAAACTGCGTCACTGCCAGCTCACTTTTATCCTGTTTTTTTCTCTAGAGAGATCAGTTTGGTTTCTGTATCTCCTACCCGGATAGTTAGAGATTGAACTGAGGATTTAATTTGCTGTAGATCCTCTGAGATATCCATGATTTTCTCTTGTAATGGCTGCATGATCTCTAAGAATCTCTCTTTTGAGAGAGCGGCCAATGAGGTAGGAGATTTACTTGAGCCAGAAGGTTAGTGTTTAGCGTGTTTTGCAGCCTTGTCCTTCTCCAGAGTTGGCAGAGGTGAATGCCGTGGTGGCACCTTCTTCATGTAGACATCCATGGAATTCCAATAATACCAGATTCTAGAGGTCTCCCCAATTCAGATGAGGGGTTTTGTTACTTGCTATTTGCTGTAAATTCAGTACGAAAAGGCTAAAGTGTATAGCAGGGTTGCAGAGCTATGGAAGGTTGCTGCTGCTTCTTAAGCTGCCATCATGTGACCCTAATGACTACCCTTTTTAACAAATCATGGGAGGATTGTGTGGTACCAGAGGACTGGAGAAGGGTGGATGTGATTCCCCTTCACAAAAGTGGGAGCAAAACAGAGGCAGGAAACTACAGACCTGTTAGTTTGACCTCAGTGTTAGGGAAAATGATGGAATCACTTCTGAAGGAAAGACTTTTTGAGTACCTAGAGGCCAGTGGGGCACAGGATCCAAGGCAGCATGGATTCACAGAAAGAAGGTCATGTCATATGAATCTAATTGACTTCTTTGACTTGGTGACCAAAGTAGTAGACCAGGGAGGGACTGTGGGTATGGCCTACCTAGACTTTACCAAGGTATTTGACACAGTCCCACACAAAAGATTAATAAACAAGCTAGCCAGCCTGGAAGTAGGTCCCAGGGTTGAAGCCTTGGTAAAACATTGGCTGGACAACAGGACACAGAAGGTAACAGTAAATGGAGTCCACTCCGAAGAAAGGGGGGTTAGCAGTAGGTACTCCAGGGTTCAGTACTGGGACTGGTCCTATTTAATGTCTTTATTGGTGACATTGCAGAGGGACTTGAAAGGAAAGTATGCCTGTTTGCAGATGACACAAAGATCTGCAACAAAGTTGATATGCAAGGGGGCGGGTGGAAAGGATGAGAAGGGACTTGGCAAGGTTGGAGGAATGGTGAAAAGTATGGCAGCTTAGACCAAATGTAAAGAAGTACAAAGTAATGCACCTGGGAAATGAAAATCCTGGGGAAGAGTACACAATGTGGGGGGAAGTACTAACAACAATAAAAATGGAAAGGGACCTGGAGGTAGTCATATCAGATGACTTAAAGCTAGGCAAGCAATGTGAGAAGGCAGTAAGGAGGGCTGGGGAGATACTGGGATACATAGGGAGAGGCATCACCAGTAGAAAACAGGAAGTTGTTATCCCTCTGTACAGGCAATTGGTGAGACCCCATCTGAAATACTGTCTGCAGTTCTGGAGACCCCATCTCTGCAAGGAAATAGACAGGATGGAGGCAGTCAAGAGGAGGACAACTAAAATGGTGTACGGTCTGCACCAGAAGTCATAGGAAAGAGAGACTTAAGGAGCTTAATATGTATACCCTCAAGGAAAAGAGGGAGAGGAGAGGACATGATAGAAACATTTAAGTACCTCAAGAGAATCACAAAGTCCAAGAGGGTAGCATCTTTCAGAAAAAGAGATGTGCAAGAACAAGGGGGCATAATTTGCAG
Source organism: Neoceratodus forsteri (assembly GCA_016271365.2). NCBI lineage: Eukaryota > Metazoa > Chordata > Ceratodontiformes > Ceratodontidae > Neoceratodus > Neoceratodus forsteri. The sequence continues at coordinate 1,148,182,193 of CM057452.1, read as the reverse complement.
AAACATAGAAACATAGAATTTGACAGCAGATAAGGACCGCTTGGCCTGCCCAGTCTGCCCATTTCCCTACCTAATGGATAAGCTGCAGATCCTAGTTAACCAGCAGACTACTTCTTCCTACCCCCACCCCCTAGAATTGCCTTATGACTGTCCCATGCATGCTTGAATTCCACCACTGTTTTTGACTCCACAACCTCCTCCGGAAGGCCGTTCCATGCATCCACAACCCTCTCTGTGAAAAAATACTTCCTTAAATTACCTCTGAGCCTCCCCTCTATCTTCAAATTGTGCCCCCTTGTTCTTGCACACCTCTTTTTTTGAAAGATGCTACCCTCTTGGACTTTGTTGATTCCCTTGAGGTACTTGAAAGTTTCTATCATGTCCCCCTCTCCCTCCTTTCCTCGAGGCTATACATATTAAGCTCCTTAAGTCTCTCTTCATATGTCTTCCAGTGCAGACCCTGCACCATTTTAGTTGCCCTCCTCTGGACAGCTTCCATCCTGTCTATGTCTTTGCGGAGATTGGGTCTCCAGAACTGCACGCAGTACTCCAGATGGGGTCTGACCAGCTGTCTGTACAGAGGGATAATAACTTCCTGTTTTCTACTGGTGATGCCTCTCCCTATGCATCCCAGTATCCCCCCAGCCCTCCTTGCTACCCTCTCACATTACTTTCCCACCTTTAGATCATCTGATATGACTACCCCCAGGTCCCTTTCCATTTTTGTTGTTGTTAGTATCTCACCCCTCATTGTGTACTCTTCTCCTGGGTTTTTGTTTCCAAGGTGCATTACCTTGCAGTTCTTAGCATTGAATCTAAGCTGCCATACATTTGACCATTCCTCTAACCTTGCCAAGTCCCTTCTCATCCTTTCCACCCCACCTTGTGCATCAACTCTGTTGCAGATCTTTGTGTCATCTACAAAGAGACATACTTTTCCTTCCAGCCCCTCTGCAATGTCGCTTATAAAGACATTGAAGAGGACCGGTTCTAATACTGAACCCTGCGGTACACCACTAGTAACCCCCCTTTCTTCAGAGTGGACTCCATTTATTATTACTCTCTGTGTCCTATTCTCTAGCCAATTCTTTACTCAGGCTGTCATCTTTTGACCCACTCCCAGGCTGGCTAACTTGTTTATTAATCTTTTGTGTGGGACTGGGTCAAATGCCTTGCTAAAGTCTAGGTAGGCCATGTCCACAGCCCCTCCCTGATCTACTACTTTGGTCACCCAGTCAAAGAAATCTATTAGATTCATCTGGCATGACCTTCCCGCTGTGAATCCATGCTGCCTTGGGTCCTGTGCTCCTCTGGCCTCTAGATACTCGACAATTCTTTCCTTCAGAAGTGATTCCATCATTTTCCCTATCACCGAGGTTAAACTAACAGGTCTGTAGTTTCCTGCTTCTGCCTTGCTCCCACTTTTGTGAAGGGGAATCACATCTGCCCTCCTCCAGTCCTTGGGTACCACCCCATCCTCCCATGATTTGTTAAAGAGGGTAGTCAGTGGTGTCACTAGTTCTACCCTTAGTTATTTTAGAATTCTGGGATGAATCCCATCAGGCCCCATTGCTTTGTCCACCTTCAGTTTTAAAAGTTCAGAACCCTTTCTTCTGTAAGTGGACTGGTATAAACTTCTGTATCCAGAGTGTTTCTATTGTTTGTTTTAGGTACCTCCCCTTCTTCATTTGTAAATACTGAGCAAAAATATTTGTTTAGTATCTCTGCCTTTTCACAGTCACCCTCTGCCCACCCTCCCTCCCTTTATTAAGCCTCACTATCTCTCCCTTGGTCTTCCTTCATTCCCTGATGTACCTATGAAAGGGTTTTATCCCCCTTCTTAACTAAGTTGGCTATCTTTTCCTCGGTTTGGGCCTTTGCTGTTCTGACTGCCTTCCCAGCTTCCTTTTGCTTTAACTGATACAGTTCTCTGTCTTCCTCCTTCTATGATTCCTTGTACTTCCTGAATGTTTTCTTTTTCCTTGAACCTTCACTGCCACTTCCTTTGAGAACCATAGTGGTTTCCTACATCATTTCATTTTGTTTATTTGCTTCACACAAAGGCTTGTTACCTCTGTGATGGCAGTTTTTATTATTCCCCATTGTTCTTCCACCCCTCCTTCCTGCCCATTTGCTAGTGCATTCCTTAGGCACTCACCCATTTTGGCAAAGTCGGCCCTCCTAAAGTCCAGTACTTTTGCCTTTGTATGGCTTGACTCTATTGCTGTGTTTATTGTAAACCACACTGTTCGATGGTCACTAGTTCCCAGATGACTACCCACTTTTACATCTGTGATCCTCTCTCCATTTGAGAGAACCAGGTCTAAGATTTCTCCTTCTCGAGTGGGCTCCAATACTAGTTGTCTAAGGCATGCCCCCCTGTAGGGCATCTAGAATAATCCCACTCTTCTAAGTGGCTGCTGCAATTGCACTCCAGTTAACATCTGGCATATTCAGATCACCCATCAGCAATATCTCCCCTTTTTCTGCCATTCTAAGTATACTTTCTATCATTTCCTTGTCCATTTCCTCCCCCTGAGAAGGGTGTCTGTATACAACCCCTGTGCGGATTGTGGTGCCATTGCCTGTCTCCAAATTTACCCACAGTGCTTCTTCTCCTCCCTGTTTACCCTTTTGTTCAGTTGCTTTGATTCCTTCCCTTATGCAAAGAGCTACTCCTCCTCATCTTTTACCCTCCCTGTCCCTCCTGTAGATAGTGTATCCTGGTATGTTTACATCCCAGTCATGGTTTTGTGTGTACCATGTTTCTGTGACTGCCACGATATCCAGATGTTCCTCCTCCATCAAGGCCACTAATTCAGGAAGCTTGTTACTCAGACTACGGGCATTGGTACTCATTGCTCTCCATTTTTTGATGGCTTTACCTTCTGTTGCAGCATCCCCCACTGGCCTTTCTACCTCAGTCTTTTTCTCATTTAGTACCCTGTTTTGTAGGGAGAGGCTGGGATTTTCCTGCTGCTTATCAGTGCCTCCCCTTGACTAGTTTAAAAGCTTGCCAATGAAGCATTTAAAGCAATTGCTCAAAAGACTTGTTCCCTTCCTGGAGAGATGCAGACCTTCCTGCCAGTATAGGCTGGTGTCCCTCCAGGTGGAACCCCACTCCCCAAATGAAGCCAAACCCCTGTGCTCCATACCATTTTTTCAACCATTCATTAAACTGCATGGTGCAAAGTACCCTCGCCTACACCATGCCATTGACAGGCAGCACCTCTGAGAAGGATACTGTGTGTGCTACTTCTCTGAGGCCCCTCCCCAACTCTACAAAGTCCTCCTGCACTGCTCTAATCTCATGATGAGCCAAGTCATTTGTCCCTAGGTGGATAATGACATCCAATTCAGACTCCCGTGCAGCTGTTCTCGTGATCCTGAGGATGCGCTTCCTGTCCCTCCAAGCCATGGCACCAGGCAGGCACCTTACTTCAGTTTTCCCTGCTCTACCCAGTTCTATCCCCCTAATAATTGAGTCCCCCACCAGGAGCTGCTTCCTTTCCCTGTGGTGTCCTCTGCCTCCTTCCTGTGGGCCTCCCTTGTGACAGTTGTCCTCAGCCTCCTTAGTCTCCTCTGTGGGTGCATCCATAGGGGAACTATGCTCCCCCAGAATGGTGTATGGATTGTGGAATGGAACAACTGACTGGGTGTGCCTCTGTTCCACCATCCTCACCCTCTCTGAGCCCACTGTTGTCCAACTGTTGTGCTTTCTTCACAACCTCTGAGGTAGTGGTGGTGGCTCTGGTGCTCCCTGGATGGGAGCACCAGGGGACTGCTTAAGGCAATGTAAGGAAGTATTTTTTCATGGAGAGGGTGGTGGATGCATGGAACAGTCTTCCTGAGGATGTTGTGGGATCAAAAACAGTGGTGGAATTCAAGAATGCATGGGACAGACATAAAGCAATTCTAGTGGGGTTTAGGAGGTCATAGGCTTTTGGTTAACTAGGATCTGTAGCTTATCCTATAGGTAGGGAAATGGGCAGACTGGGTGGGCGAAGCAGTCCTAGTCTGCCGTCAAAGTCTATGTTTCTATGTTAATCCTCCCAGTCCTCCCCCTACTCTCCTCCTTGATTCTGTCACTCTGAGCAACCACTACACCCTTCTTTCTATCCCAGCCCTGCTTGAATCCTCTGTTTTCACACCCTCCACCTCAGCTAACACTGTTCCAAGGTCCCACCATCTTTCCATAAAGTAGTCCTTCCTCACACCCCTTCTGAGCCTCCCTCCTGTTACTTTCTACTCATGTTTGTGAGACCACAAGTTAGTATTCAGGCTAAATGGTTCCCCACAGTTTACTTTGTTAATTCCTTTAAGGAATGTGTAGGTCTCATTTCATTTTCATTTCATTTATTTATTTTTATACAGGTAAGTCTGTGGGACAAGCCCATTTTCACAAATGACCGGTTTGTACAAAACATGCCTACAAAATTTAAAACAGTAACAAGGTATAAATATACATTACACATAACATTTACAGTTTGAGTTTTCTAACAAAATTTTTCTAAGTTCAGACTTGAAAATAGACAATTTCTTTTGTCCTGTAACATTTTTAGGAAGTTGATTATATATCTTAACAGTAGTAAAATTCAATTAATTCTGACCCAGCTTTGTTTGGCAAAATGGAACCAAAAAGCCCTACCTACTCTGTAATCTTGTGCAACCAGATATATTCCTTGGGAATAAATTTAAAATGCTTTGTGGCAGAATACCTAAAAAAACTTTATGCAAAAACAGCAGTGACCTAAAATGTAATTGCCCCTTTAAAGACATACAACCTAATTGTTTATAAAGTGAACAATGATGGGTTAACCTTGATTGACCAGAAGCAAAACGTAACACAGAATGATAGGTTACTTGAAGTCTAGACAAAACTTTTTCAGAGGTATGTGAATATATTACAGACCCATAATCCACCATAGATAGTAATAAAAAACATCTACCGTAAGATTATCCCTAATTTGATAAAGAAACCCAACCTTTTATGTACCTTACTAATTAACTCAGTTATATGAGAATCAAATGCTAAATGATAATCAATTAGTACTCCAAAATATTTAAACTGTAGGTCTCAATAATATCTTCTCTATCCCTTCTGTTCTCCAGTGTGTACATGTTCAGTGCCTTGAGATGCTCTTCATAGGATCTTCCCTGTGGGTTCTGAATCATTTTTGTTACTCTTTGCTGCACTGCGTCTAGCCTGTCTTTATCCTTTCTGAGGTAATGACTCCAGAACTAGATGCATTACTCCAGGTGAGGTCTCGCTAGGGATCTACTGTATAGATGGGAAGTATTAACTCATTTCTTCTGCTATCAGTACCCCTCCTGATACATCCCAGCATCCTATTAGCTTTGATACTTTGATATAGGCCTGGCTGCACCGGCTCAATTGCTTAAGTGAACTGCTGATGGTAACTCCCAATCCTGCCAACTCATCAGCCTCCTCCCCCTTTTCCTCCATGTTTGCAATTCCCACCTGGCATAAAGCATTTAAAAGTGGATTTATTGTAATTTATTGTATTGCCAGGCCTATTTTCCAGACCGTTAAACTGAGATGGTAGCAACACCCAATCTGTGATCACTTCATGTTGTGCTTTGCAGAACTGTGACCATAGCATCTGTGCCCCAAGAACCCATCTTATTAGCTTATTGGTTAGATTTTGTACTTGATCATGCCTACTTTCAAGTATCAATGACAGGCTCCTTTAATGCCATTGGTTCAGCATGGTGGCAATACCAAAATCTACTGAGTGCACAATGCTGGAAATATGGACACTGCAGTCAAATAAATGCAACATGATTATGCTATGCTACAAAAATGTGGCTTTAGCAAGGTATACAGCTTGGAGTTACCAAAAGGTAAACAACACAGAGCAGCTATCCTGATACCTTACTACGCTCAATTTCAAGAGGAGATTAGTAATAGTCGAAGGCCTCATACAGAATACAGAAGTTACATAAGCCTCAATATATATGCCACTGGGGACAAGAGGCTCGATTTTTAAAGGATGACGCTGGGCTGCATCAGGCCCTGTACCAACCCCATTCTTTGGTGCAGCTGTGCCAAACTCATTTGACACAACTACACACCAATTTAAGTACATACTGTAGGGTGAAGTTGCGACACTTTCTGCACTTTATGGCGGCTTTCGCATATATGCATGGCACATGTCCCATAAAAATAGTTCACAGCATGCTGCAAGTTAAACTGGGAGGAGCTGGTCTAACCTGTGGTATTTGGTGCATAGGAGTGAAAATCCCAACTTGTGCCGGCAGAATGCCTCAAGCCTCGTGTGCCATATGATCAATGCACCAGGGGCTTGTGACATTCTCGGGCTTTTAAAAATCGAGCCCAAGGCCTCCAGAAATCAGAAAACTACTGTATATGGTCGTAATAAATACCACTGGGATGCTACTGATGAATGGCGATTTTAATATGCTATACTCTAACTCCTAGGACACATAAAGAAGATGACTCCATAAGCACCCAGTAGCACATTAAATGTGTGCGACCATCCTCATATGCCTGCAGTGGTCTGAAATATGGAGAGAACTGCACCATAACAATAAGGACTATACCATTACTTGGCAGTCCATGGGGTATACACTAGAACTGATTATAGTTACACACTGCAGTAATATTTACATTAAATGACAACATGTGAACATGGCAATACACTGTTATCTGATCATGCTTCATTCCAGACATATCTCGGCCTCTCTCAATTTAGACCAAAAACACAAAGGAGATGGAACACGTTCTTTTTATGGTCAGAGGAGTTCCACACTTTTTTTTCAGAATAGATCCCTGAAATCCTAGACCTTAACCATGGTGGGACTCATACAGATGCTGTCTTCTGGGACACACTTAAAGTTGTTCTTCATGGACAAATAATAGTGTACACAGCAAGAAAACACTGAGAATGGCAACAAAGGCTTAGTGACCTACAGGAAACATACCATTAATTTTTTTTTTGTTCTGCTGCATATCGGCCTCCTTTGGGCCTGCCCCAATCACCCAGACCTGTAATCCACCCCAGAACATACCTGCTCCCATGGTTCCCTGTGGAAGACCCCCCCAATGAGAAGGGCTACCCAGAGGTGGACCTCCATCACCCCCATGTTGAGGAGAGGCTGTCCAGGTGACAGTGTGGGACCTGTGATGGAGCAGCTGGTGGAATCCTGCATGGTGGCGGATATATTCCAGTTTTCTCCTTGGAAGGTGTGGCTTGCAATGACATTGCAGCATGGCTGACAATGTCTGCCCCTCCTCCCCATACAGTCAAGCTGTCAAGATCCTGCACTGCTTGACCCCTTGCCTCAGCAAGGGGCCAGTCATGCGCTGGATGCTGTTACAACCCACCACCCCAGAGGAGGACAGCAGTTTCTAGGATACTCCATCCTCCTCCCACTGGCCAGACCTCCAACAGCCTGGGCTCATTTCCTAAACCTGTGACATCGGCGTCACTGGCAGAAGTTCTACGGTTGCACCTGCATTCTGGCCAGAAACATACCATTTCCTACATGAAGCTCAAAAATAGGGTGACAGGTTAATCAAAACACAAATGGATAAAGTAAAACAAGAAATAGATGCAATATACAGTACCTACATAAAACAAAACTGGCACTAATACACCTGAGACCTAAATATTAAAAGTTGGGCGTAGAGCCACCAGTGTGCTGGCCCATCAGATCTGAAAACAGAACAGGTCAATAGTTGCCAGATTGCAGCACCAATATATGGGTCAAATTCTAAGGGAGACCCCACATGTTTCAGAGGTCTTCTGGACATACTACACCACTCTACATAGAATGCTTGGCATACAATCTGATATTGCTTTTGAATGCGGACTATAAATTTTTCATAGCTATAGTTGCCCATAGGCTCGACCCACTGCTACTGGTTTTAATACCCCCTGACCAGACTGGTTTTGTCTGCAGCCAGCAAACTTGAGATAACCTTAGACACACAGTACATATTCATCACCACATGCACACACATCAGACATCATTCTTCTAATTAGAATGGACACCAAAAAGGCATTTGATAGGGTGTCATGGCCTTATCATTTTTTTGCACCCTCTCATGCCCGGGCTTTTCAGGAGATTTTGTTTCTCTACTCCAGAGAACCTGCACTTCCCTCAGGCCTTTATTAAGGTAAATGTACACACCTCTCTTTTTTTTTTACCCTGTGATGAGGCACCCATCAGAGTTGCCCCCTTTCCACACTAAGCTTCACCTTCTACATAGAACTACAAGCCCAGGTGATATGGGAAAGCAAAGCATATAAGGGAATTCAAATAGGAGGAAAGGGTCACCATGCAGCGTTACATGTGGATGATGTACTCCTTTTTGTAGCAGACCCCCAAAACGTCAGTCCCAAAGGAATTCCACATCTTACTCCAATTCAGTGCAATGTTGGTGTATAAACTGGACACCATTAAAATGGAGAGCCTTACATCTAATTTTAACCTGAGCCCAGCAATGAGTCAGCAGTATGTGTTTAAGTGGGATCTCATAGAAATTAAGCACTTTGGTATTAAGCTCCCTCAGAAACTAGATAGTCTGTATGAGGTGAATTATGGTCTTCTTACCACCCAATTAATAGCAAATGTACAGAGATGGCAAACCCTTCCCTTAATGCTCATAGGCAAAATAGACTTGATCTGTATGGTGGTTCTACCCCACTTTTTGTATGGTTTCCTTTTTTTTATAACAAGATCCTTATCAATTTTAAATATAAGACAAGTACAACACATAACACTATAACCAATGAAATAGATCAAAGATAAGTTACAAACAAGAGCAATGTAAGAAAAGAGAACATTAAATATACAGGAAAAACATTATCTGATCTCATAAGTTACATATACAAACTAGTACCATGTAAAAAGAAAAAAGATACTGTAGCTAATGATAATTATAAAATGGCCAACAGTATAGTATAAATACAACTTATAGTCCTTCCTATAAAGTAGTAAAAACTGAAAGTTAAGAAGGAGGGGAAAACAAGCAAAGTTAAAATTAAGTAGTGGTGTAACCACTGTGAAGATTTAAGGAACAAATGTCTGATCTGATTGAAGTGAAAAAGAGACCCATTTCTGCCAGATTAATTGAAAAACTGTTTTTGCATGCTTTTCAAAATGTCCCTACACTGATACCAGAATGGGACTGGAGGAAATGGCATTGGTGAATAGCCATTACTTGATATTTATGGGGAGGCCACAATCAATGAACAAGGCTTTCTACGTTAATGTTCCCCAAAAGCAAAGGAGTTCTAGCACTCTCAGACCTATATCTATATTACCTAGCAGCTCAGCTCCACATTCTGTTTCTGTGGCATACATGTGGTCCAGGCCCTCAATGGTTAGACATGGAAAGGGGATTGCTACCCTTTCAAGATATGACATGATATATGTTTGTGGAGGGAACAGGATGAACAACCATGGATATTACAAATCCTTGGGTCAGTCAAGTTACAGAGGTGTGTCAGAAGGCAATAGCAGATACAGGTTTGAAATACCAGTTAGTCTCAGTATGCTGCTTGCACACCTACCCAATTTTACACTGGGCAGAATAGATCACACCTTCCAGGATGTTCAAAAGCAACATATAATATATGTATGTCCATTATGCATGACTGCAGATATGAACTTTTTTGTGGAACTGCAACAACAGTTTGGCCTAGATCACAGGGACTTTTGCCACTACCTCTAAGTCTAACATTACCATGCTAATCTACCTTTTGAGGTTCAGGACCCATATAGACTACCGCACACTTAATTTCCTCTATATAAAAACCTTTCAGGGAACATTCAGTGTAGATATAGTACTACCTATGTAGCATTTAGATGGGAGGAGAAACTGGGCATTCAGATAGAGGAAGCAGACTGGGAAGGGGGATGCTATGAAACAGGTAAGGTCACATCCTATCATATCTTGTGAGAATATGCATGAAAACAATTTGATTTTTCTGAACACCAGCTCTCACTGCCAAATATGTGAGGAAGCAAACTGCAGAATGCTAGAGAGCATGCAGCACATCTCTGGCAACCCACATGCATATAATGTGGTTACATCCAGCACTTGACCCTTTTCTTCGAGAGCTGGAGAGCACCATTATATATGTTCTTCACAAACTGATAAAGCTCACACCAGTTATGTATTTCACATATATATATACCACACTAGTGATCAATAACTAGTGGTCAATGAAGTGGGTAAATAAATCATGTTATTTTTTAATACATATTTATTTTTCACTTAGAACATAATTTATTCAACTTAGAACATGATTGATTTCATTTCGAACATGTTATTTCCCCTTGGAATCTAGAAATAGAACACCAAGGACAATGGGCCAGATAGAGTACTTACAATGGAAAGAAAGGCAATTTTAAGCTGAAATAAGGTAAAGTGGTGTTGCTCAGATAGTATCCTATCAATTAGGATACCACCGGATACCAGTCTTTTGGCCGGATAATGGATCCTGTTAGATAGTAGCACTATCTGACTGTGCATCTGACCTTCACAGATCCAGGTCAGATCCCTGGATCTGATGCTGGATCCAACTATGGATCCCTGGATCCAATGTCAGATCCCTGGATCTGACGTTGGATAGTGCAGGATCCGACCTGGGATCCAACCTCTCACTTAGTTGGATCCTAGGTCGGATACTGCCACTATCTGATGGATCACAAACAGATCAAAAAAGGCACTATCTGATTATCACTAAGGTAAAGTACCAGTAAAGGCATAACAAATGTTGTGTTATTTGTCAAATATATAATGGGCTGAAGCAGAACAACACATTTATCTCCAAACATGAGTGTTAATACTTTCATAACTAACTTGCGACTTTGCCACTTATGAGTTATGAGTCTTACCATTCACTAGTTGAGATAAATGTGTTACTCAAATGCAACTCATTATGTATTCCCTATATACTAGGAGACTGAAGGATAGACATATTAAATGTTTATTTGGGATTATGCTCATAGCTGATAAGAATTGTGTCACCAGGAAATGGTTGACCTCTCAGCAAGTAACACTGGAGCAATGGGGAACAAGGAGAACAACAGTAATTTATTTTCGTCAATAGGGAAAACCCTAAGGGAGGAAAATCCCCAAGTGTGCCTAATAACAGGAAAAGCAGTGTGGAAGAAATGAAGAGGGATGGGAATGAAGACAGAGGGGTAAGGAGAACAGGTAAAAGGGAAAAGGGGGAGCTGGCAAAAATTGTGGTAAAAGGATTTGGAAGGCCATCTGCATAAATGCTCGTAGTCTGGGAAATAAAATCTCAGATCTTGTGGCATTATGGAAGAGACTGACCTGGCCATTATCGCCATTACCAAGTCGTGGTGTAATGAGCACATGACAAGGATATAGCCATACCACACTATACTCTTTTCAGGAAGGAGAGGGAGGGTAAGAAAAGGGAAGGAGTGGCTCATTACATAAGGAATAGCATAAAAGCAACAGAGGCACATGGAATACAGGGAAGGGTGGAGGCACTGTGGGTCACCGTAGAGACAGGGAATGGAACTGCTCTTCAAACTGGCATGGTCTAGAGATCTCCAGCATGGTGGGGGGAGACAGATAAGGTACTGGTGGAAGCCATCCAAAATATGGTGACTATGGGGGAGGTACTGCTGGTCGGGGACTTCTATTTGCAGGATGTGGATTGGAGAATCTCAGCTGCAGCCTCAACTAGGAGCAGGGACATCCTGGACTCCCTGCATGGGGCATTCTTCAGGCAACTAGTAAGAGAACCCACTTGTGAGGGAGCAATGTTAGACCTTGTACTCACCAATGGGGACAGCATTGTAGACATCATGGTGGGTGGCCACCTGGGGACCAGTGATCAGCCCAAGGTGTGGTTCAATATAAGTACTGAGCCAGAATCAAACCACACAAAGGCAAGGGCCCTGGACTTCAGGAGGGCCAACTTTACAAAGATTGGGGTGGAGGACATGGGTGGAGTGGAGGAACAGTGGATGAAACTAAAAAGGGCCATAGGGATGGCAACAAACCTCTGCATCAGGCAAGTAAGCAAAACCAAGAGGAAAAAGAGATCACTAAGGTTCTCAAAAGTAAGTGGCTGAGAATGTAGTTTTTAATTTATTTATTTACATATTTATGTATTTATTTTCATCGTCAATACACCTTTGAGCTCAAGAGCTCATTTACAAAAGGTCCTCATCATACATTGAATTTGCAGAACAAAAAAACAGTATAATTTGAACAGATTCTAGAGTCAAGTGTACATAGAGTGGCACCAACATAGCCTTGTCACCTAGGGTTATGAGTGGAGCCTTCAACGTACAAATCCAATTTGAACAGATTCTAAAATACATAGTGCAGCACCAATCGAGTCTTGTCACTTAGGGTTACAGGGAGGTCTGCAGCATTAAAACACAACAGGGGGTAGTGTTACATGGTTCTATGTGATAATGGCAAAAGTCTAAAGGCGATTGCCGTTATTACGCAGTCAGAGTGCTAAAAACATTTTCGGCACTCTGACACCCCAGCGCATAGGACAACGGCACCGGGGACATAAATTTCAATGCTTTCTGTGGGAGGGGGCTACACCCTTACACCCCCTCCACACACCCCCACTAAAGGATTCTCAACTCCAGGGGGGTGCATGTTGGGGGGGTGAAAACTTGTAAAATGAAAGGTTCGGGGCAGGTGCAATAAAATCACACCAGCAGACCCGAACCTGGTACCTCACTCACCCCAACCACAGGCAAACCCCCGACACCACGATGCAGTGCGGCAACACACTGCAGCACCAACCCCTACAGCTCCTCTGCCCCCTCCCAGCCCACGCTCTCGGTGCTCACTCTCTCCATGCAGTATATATAGTGACATCCTGTTGCCCATTTCGCCCAACCCCATCAGTCGCTGTACCCACCACATCACTGTGAGGGATTTCGCGAGGAATGACTGCATGGGTGCAGGCCAGTGCCCTTCCCATGCACCCACCTCATGGGATACCGGGTTACATATACTGTACAATATATACGCAGAGCCCACCAACTCAGAGAAACTGACAAAAAAAAAGACTCAGCTGTATGAACTAACACATACAGGGCTGGATATTCAAACTGTGCCGGAAAAGTGCGCAACAGCAAGAGCAGGCGCAAGTCACTTGCGCACATGCTCAATCGTCATGATATTCAAACATGGAGCAAGGCCAATTGCGCAAGCAGCCAACGTCTGAATATTTCACAAACTGCGCCATAGCGCAACCAGGGAGGAAGCTGAGCAGATATGATGCGCCATAGCACAACCAGGAAGGGGAAGCTGAGCGAATCACGATGTGCCATAGCGCAACAAAGGCCAGCCCAGCTGAGCAGTCCAGAGGCCCACAGGGCAAGCAATGACACCCCAGCAGCATAGCAATGGAACAGCACAACCAGGGAGGTAGGCAGAGGCCCACCACCCATGCCACAGATGGGCACAGGGACACACTGCAGAACTAACAATGCACCCCCACACCCTAAGAGCAGCATAACTGGGGGAGGGACGGAATATCAACCGGCCCATGGGGACAAGCAAAGAAAGCACATCCCGGCCGTGTTACTGCAGCACACCCACTGGCAAGCTGAGACTGCCACACAAAGGGGGCGGACCACCCCAGTGTCCAGCAGCCCCCCCGTGTGCACAGCACACCCTGCACTGTGACCCCAAGACACCACCCATGAGCAGTGACTGTGACCATCACTGCAGGACTCCCCAGGCCCCCCTGGCACAATGCAACCATGTGTACCACCGAACCATACAAGCCAGACCCACCAGGAGCACCCAGCAGTGTGTGGCAGCACACGGCCAGTCCGGCTGAAAGCCACCACCACACCAGGGACACCCCCCATGCACACACACACACAATCCCAGGACAATACCACACCAGATGCCATGCACACCACTGCAACTGAGCACCCATAGCCAGCTGCAAATCAGAGACCACTACAGTATTCATACAAAATAGATTTATAAAAGAATATCAACACGAACACACAACAATAAACTATGTACAGAGAGATATATACAAGAAAAGAGGGGTGCGGGTACAAGGTAGGGGTGGGTAAGGGCAGGGGTGAAGAACTTGGTGAGGGAAGGCAGGGTGTGAGGGAAGGGTAAAGGGGGTAGGTGTGGGACAGCTACTGTCCTCCAGGCTGCACAGCAGCAGGTTGCCCCTGGTCTTGTGGCCTCCTCTGTCGACTGACACCCCTCCGGTGCATCTCCTGCAGAATGGCTAGGGACACTGTGGACACCTCCAGCAGGCGGTGGACAGCCCGCTCAATCCTGTGCAGAACCTGGACACCTAGGGCAAGGGAACAGAATCAATGGCTGTGAGTGTCCACGACCCTGAAGCCCACCCAACATGCATGGCATACAGCCAAGTGCCCCACCCCTGTGATGGACTGCACCCACTCACAGTGACCGTGCACAAGACAAGCCCAACCAGGCAGCACAGCCATGTGTGCCACTGCACACACACCCCACCCATGCCCAGCACAGCACAACCAAGGCTGTCCAGTGACGTGGCTATGTCGTGGGAAGGTAATGCCACAGCCATGTGCCCAGTGCATGCATGGACCACCAGTGACACACTCACAGACATGCAGTGCCACTGGACAGTGCTGACTTTCACACTTCTCGTTCATGGCAGTGTTGTCCATGGATGGTGGCCGTGCCCCCCCCCACAGCATGCAATAGCATCCATGTTGTAATGACACTCACCCTCATCAAGCCACTGCATCAGGTGCTGCGGCTGCGGCTGCTGCTGTTGCTGCTGCTGTGGCTGTTGCACCCCTCCTCTGCCAGCCACCCTGGCACCACCATCCCATGCCTCAGCCCGTGCCTGCCTCCACTCCTCCATGCCTGTGGGAGACAAAGGAAGAGAAAAACATCAGTGAGATCCCAAAGCAGACAGCCCTTTGCCCCATTGAGTGTGCCTGCCCACACATCCAGACCCAAACAGCACACACCTGCAAACACCCTCACAGCAAACCACAGCCCAACCCACACCCATGCACAGATTACATTACACAGTCATCCATGCAGACAATACCGGTGCATACACAGCACACACACCTGGCCTGGGCACAATGCCCCTCTTGGCATGCGACCTGAAGTGCACAAGCAGAGCACGCTCCCTCCTCTGCAGGTCGCCATAGTGGTGCCTGCACTGTTCAGGGGTCCTCCTCCGCCCAGTGGCCTGCTCCAGGGCAGCGGCGACCTGCTGCCACACATGGGTGCGTGGCACCTGCAGGGGCACACCCTCGAACAGTGGGCCATAGTGGGGCTCCACCACAGCCACCAGGTTGGCTAACTCCAAAGCCCCCATTGTGGTGCTCTCCTGCGTGCCATTGTCAAACTATACAGTGGCAATATGGCACTCAGCAGCACAGCAACCCCACGTCGAAATGTTGTGCAATACAACTCCATCACTGCCTATCGCGCTGTTCGGACAGCGCAGTCGGTCCACATTGCACTGTCACCGAACAGCGCGATAGAGCTGTACACATGGCAGACGAACAGCGCCAGGGGGCAAAGGTCATGCACAAGGTCATGGGTCAGTGGCGCAAGGCCACACACAGCACCATCGGACATCCACACATCCTGCGCGATCGGACACCTGCGTGCCAGTGCCACAGTGGACTATTGCGCAGTACTGCCACTGCGCCATGTGGTGACCAGCGCTGTAGCGCCATTGGCACAATGGTGGCCATGGCCTGAATTGCCGATCGCGCACAGCACATCATCAGAGCAGCAGACGCCTGCATAAGCTACCTGGGCATGCGCAATGCAGTGTACCACACAGTCACAGATATGCGCCATTGGCTCAGCCGGCTCAACCGTATTGCGCAAAGCGCAACGGCGCGATATTCAGCCGACACATGCAAATCATCTGATCAGCCATTCAAAGGCGCAGTGGCATGATTTGCATCTCATTACAGTTGCTCCACTCCTAATTTGCATGCATTGCGCTATAAATGTGCGACATTGGGCTGCGCTGGCCAGATTCGGTTACTGCAGGTGAGAGGTGGGTTGCATGCTGTGTGATGATCTGGACAATGGTCATGGGATAACACTGTAGACTGCACAGTGACAGGTGTCCACTTCCACCCATACAGATCGACATGACCGAGCAGAGCCAAGGTGAGGGTGAGGATGGTGGGCGGAGGAGGAGGCCCAACTTCACTACGGCGGAGACAGAGGCCCTCTTCCAGGCCTACCTGGAGGAGGAGCCACTACTGATTGGATGGCGGGGCACCCCTCAGGCCTGTGTGGATGCATGGGAGGGGGTAGCTCGGACAGTGAACCTGCACAGAAGCCACCAGCGCTCCGTGCAGAAATGCAAAAAGAAGATGGGGACAGACCCGCAGGAGGGTGAAGGAGAAGGTGGCAGCCCTCAGGGCGGCACGTGCGGGCACAGGTGGGGGCCAGCCAGTGGTGGCGGAGCTGACCCCGTCTGAGGACCGACTGGCTGCATCAATGCAGCGGAGTGCTATTGAGGGCGTACCAGGAGGTGGATTCCAGACAGGTGGAAGCCCATCACTGCACGGTATGACATGGTGGTGGTGTTGGGGGAAGGTTGTTCACATGCACTCACATGTCCTCACTTTCTGTTACAGATCCTGTTCGTCTTCAGGGGATGGTGGTGGTGGGTCCAGGCAGTGAGGAAGACCTGCTGGACATGGAGGAGGGTCCATCCACCTCTGTCACCAGCCAGCATGCACTGCACCAGCATGCATGCCGGGCTGCCAACTCTGGTGTCGGTGAGTCGGGTGTGGGGGGGGTGCACAGCCTGTGTCTCAGCAGTCTGGCATGCAAACATGCCAGCACGCTGTGACTGTGGCTGTAGCACGTACCTGCACCATTGATGATGCAAGGACTGCAATGGACAGTGACATGTGTGTGTCCCATGACGGACACACAGCAGGCCAGCATGTGCCCCTGGGCCTAGCTGGTTCCAACGTGTGTGCCAGCATGTCGGCACAGTTCCAGGCTGTGCCTGTCAGCACTGATGGGGCAGCACCATTGGCTGTGCAGGTGTCTGGCACTGTTGCGGCCACACCAGTGGAACGAGTGGTCCCTGGGGCACAGCGGTTGGAGGGGGCAGCAGCAGCAGTCACCCACCAGGTCTTGGGGTACAGTGTCCAGCGGTGGCACATGCCCACTGCCCTTTGATATGCCCATTCCTGGTCCTGGTGAACAGCACCCACCCTCAAGGGGTGTTGAGCATCAGGACCTTCCATACCCTGGGGGGACAGGATGCCATTGTGGCAGAGTACCCATTTGAAGAGCACACCCACCTGCTGCGGGAATCAGTACAGCAGCAAAGGCAGGTTGCAACGTCTGTGGAGGCACTGTGCATGGCTGTGGAGTGGCACAACAGGGACTGTGCTCTGAACCTTGCAGAGATGGTTCATATGCAGATGGATGTGACCGCCGCCATTGACAGGCAGACCCAGGCATTGGTCGCTGTCGTGGCTGCATTGGGCACACAAGCAGGTGCCCCTGTACCACGCACCCCAGACAGTACGCTCTCCACTCCCCATTCCCGGCATTGTGTGACACCAAGCCTGTCGATGCCGGGTTCTGCTGTGGGCATCCCGAGCACCCCTGGTGCAGGTATGTTTGGCATACTACAGACCCCAGTGCGGACAAGGTCACGATCGCACAGTGGGACCCCCCTGGTGGTCCATCGGTGCCACCCCATGTGGCCCCTGCTCAGCCTGCCAGTGCTGTTGGGTCACAGAGGGGCCATCCATGCATCCGCGGTGGCCATGGAATGGTGCAACATGACTGACCTGTCTCCCAGTGCAGGCCCTATCTGGTGCTGCCCTGTGTGCACTGTGTGTCATGGTGGGCAGTGCACTGGTGGGTGCCCTGCACATCACGCCAACATACGGACCACCTGCACACCATCCTGACTGCTGTCCACAGGTGCGTGTGCATGATGATGCCTGCATTGTACTGTACACCAAGGTGCAAGGGTGCCCAGCATCTGACACATGTACTTGGACAGTACAGGTGGTGGTGTGGTCTGTGGATCTGTGTGTTTGCCATGTCTGTTCCTGCTCTGCTGTGCACCTGCCCATGTACGCTTTGTGCCTGGTGTGTGTGTCCATATGACTGTTAGCCCCTCCCTGATGGTGTGTTTGTGTGCCTTGTCCCTTCCACTCCCCTTGCCGTCATGCACCCCTGGGGCATTACTCTGTGTGCCTGTGGGTTGCGCCAGGACAGTGTTGGTTGCACATGGCCCCTCGACTTACCTGTGTCGTGCATAATGCTCCTCCGTGATGATGTCCCGGTGCAGCTGGGCCTGCCGGATCAGTCAGAGGTCCCGCTGTCCAAGGGGGGGCTGCTCATCACCATCATCATCGGCGCCGCTGGCGTCCCCATCGCTGTCCCCCTCCTCGACCTGAATGGCTATCCCACAGTCTTTGGCCATGTTGTGCAGGATACAACAGGCCAGGAATATCCCACAGGCCTTTGAGGGGCTGTGCTGTGAGGGCACCACGGAGGTGTCAAGCATCGGAAGCATGCCTTGAGCATCCCAAACACCGGCTCGATGATGTTGCATGTGGCGGCATGCGCCTCATTATAGCGTTGCTGCGATGGGGTCATGGGGCGCCGGTATGGTGTGAGCAGCCAGGGATGGAGTGGGTATCCGCTGTCACCTGTGTGGAGATGGTGGAGATGAGTATCATGTTCAGGTCCATATTGCCAATATCCCTGTGTGCCACTACCATAACACCTGTGGCATTCCCACCCTTGCCCCACGTTTGCAATTCCTACATGCGTACTTACCCACTAGATGGCCTGTGGGGATGTCCCCACTCTTGAATCGATGGCACAGTGTGGACTGGTACCATATAAAGGCATCATGTGCTCCACCAGGGTGTGTGGCACAGACATTGATTATGCGCCCAGTGGCATCACACACCACCTGGCAGTTGACACTGGAATAGCCCTTCCTGTTCCTATATGCAGCCCCATCGGGGCCAGGTGGCATGCGAATGGCCACATGGGTGCAGTCTATGGCCCCTAGCACACCAGGCATATGTGCTACCCTGTGGAACTCCTGCATATTTGCTGTATGCTCTGCTGCGGTGCTGGGGAACTGGATGTGCTCCGCAGCATGTGGCAGCAGTGCACTGAGGAATTGGGTGAGGATGCATGATGTGGCCGACTGTGTGATGCCTGTGGTGTCCCCTGTTGGCCTCTGGAAGGTGCCCGTGGTGAGCAGGCACATGCAGGCTGTCACCTTGGTCTCCACCGACAGAGCGTGACTCCGTCGTGAGGGTGCCTGCATCACATCACTGCACAGCTCACAGAGCCGTCTCAGTATTGCCCTGTTCAGGTGGTGCCGGCCCACGATCTCTACATCTGTGTACAGCTCAAAGCAGATGCGGGCACGGTACTGCCTGTTGGGGGCGTACTCTGACGGCCCCTTCCACGGCCACGTCCCCCTGCAGCATGCATTCTCACCCCCCTCATTACAGCTTCCATGTGGAAGCTGGCACTGTCCATCTCCCTGGCTTGTGACCCCCCCTGGCTGATGTTGCTCTGTTACCCCCGCTGTCCTGACTGCTACCTCCACTGCACCGGGTACCCCAGCTGGCCTCTGCAGCCTATGGCACATACTACTTCCCTTGCCTGCCCTGTTCTGGACTATCACTGTCTGTCTCTCTCTGTCTGTCTCACTTGGCATCTCTGTAGCGTTCTTGCGCCTCTTCCTTGAGCCTTTTTATTTTGGCTCATTTCCGCTGTGGAACAACTTCCGGCTGTTCTGCTGTTGCGCATTGCGCAACCCTTTGAATATTGCATTGTGCTCTTTATGCAGGGATCCACCCCCTTCGGTTGCGCATACCATCATTTGCATTGCGCTGTTGCTCAGCCTGTTTTCAGAGGCGCAACTGCCTCCTGCTGAATATCGCAGAATGGCGCACTTTCGGACTTGCGCATGTGCAACCCTATTGTGCATGGCGCAACCCTTTTGAATATCTGGCTCAGAGTATATACACTATTATAGATCAAGGAAGAGCTCCTGATCATTCAGAGAGGTCCTTTCCTCTGCACATGAGACACTCTTATTCTGTGAAGAGCGTCTCAAGCACAGATGCCCGGTAAACAGGCACATTCTGGGACAGTTTAAAACCCAAATAAATAGTAACATTGATCCATCGATCTTTAATATATCAATATGTCTGAAGTCACCACTCCTTGCAGTACAAGAGTGGGTTCACTTACATTCTGTTTGAGTCAGAACATCTCAGCTTTGCTGTTCTTTCTTGGGCAGAATGCATTTGAAACTACTCTTATACTGGAATGAGTGGTTCCATGGGACATATTAATATATAATTTAAGTGGGCAGTACCAACTACATAAAGCAAGCACACTGTTAGGTCATATTACAGTCACAGCTATATCACTTGGAATCACTCAGAATCATGGAGCAGAAAAGAGGCATGAGCCCATGAAGTTGCTCCATTAGGACTTTAAGTAATAATTCATGTTGCCCCCGCTGGCTATAAATTTATCTAGATTTCTTTTAAAGCAATTTTTGTCTTTACTTATGATTACTTCCATTGGTAGCCTATTCCATGGATTAGCCAATCTGACTGTATAGAAATATTTTCTTTTGTTGGTTTTATAAGTTGTTACTACTTGTAGTGGATGTCCTCGTACGTCAGATCTTTTGGTTTGTAATCTATATTTAATTCTGTCAACATTTCTAGGTTGCACATGATGTTGTAATAAAATAACATATCCCCCTTGTTCTTCTTGTTTCAAGACTATGTAGACCTACTTGGCTAGCCTCTCTTCATATGTATTATATATTAAAGAGTGCACTGATTTCTTAAATCTGTGTTGGACTTTTTCAAACCTATCTCTTTTTTTATGTACGGATTCCATAACTGACTACCATAATCCATATATGGTCTGATATAGGATAAATATAACAGAAGGAGGACATCAGATAACCTGCATTTGATATTCCTTTTGATTGCAATGATTGTTTTATTTGCCCTTGCAACATTATTAGTGTGTTGTTGTTCGAAATTTAATTTATTGTCTACAAGTATCCCCAAGTCTTTTTCAATTTCTTTGGTTTATATGTTGTTATTATTATTGAGAATGTAGTCATGCCTAGGATTTTTTTTTCCTAAATGGAGGGTAGAACATTTTTGTGTATTTAGTCTCATTCCCCATTTTGATGACCATAAAACAATGTTAGTTATGTCCTTCTATATTGATTCCTTCTGTAGTGATAGTAATTCTTATTCAGTAACACATGGTGCCCCTAATTTTGTGTCATCGGCATATTTTATAATGTTGTTGGATACATTTTCCTCTAGGTCTGATATAAAAATGTTAAAAATTATTGGTTCTAATATTTAACCCTGTGGGACACTGCTTGTGATCTCGCCCTCACTTGACAAGTGGCCCCTGATAGATACTCTTTGTTTCCTGTCAGTTAACTAATTATTGATCCACTAAATAATTAATTTATCAATTTAATAATTGTTTAATTTCTCTAGAATTGCCCAGTGTGGAACCAGGTCAAAAGCCTTAGTAAAGTCAAATAATACAATATCCATAGATCTTGTTTGTCGTACATGGCCTTCCCTTTTTGAAGCCATATTGATTTGAGTCAAAAGGGGTTATATTATTTAGTTGATGCAATACTTTTGCTTTGATTATTGTTTCTAACATCTTACATGGGATAGACGTTAAACTAATCAGTCTGTAATTTTCAGTTGATGTTTTTGTCCCTTTTTTAAAAATAGGAATAATATCCTGTGGCAGGAAATTTTCTCAGCTCCAACTTGAAGATGGCTTTTTCTGGCAGATTCAGCATGGTTTCAGACAGCTCATTTAACCAGAGTGGTGCTTGATATGCAAGGGAGCATTGAGCCATGCTGGTTTTATGGAATGGTACTAATAGAACTTTTCTCATCATACTGCTAGTTGAGTACTGTTTTTTGGCAGGGTGTAGGAGGTTCTGGATGGTGGGGGGGAGAGACCCTTTAGCACCTTCATTACTAGGAAGCATATCTGGTACTTGAGCCTTTCCTTTAGCAGTAGCCAGTCAGCTTGGTAGTATAGGGTGCAGGTATGTGCAAGCCTATCAGCTCCTAGATTGAACCAACAGGCCTTATTTAGCAACACTCTGCCTATTAAGGATCATTTCCATAGCTGTGCCATATACTGGGAGGCTGTAGTCCAGCACCAGGAGGATCAAGCTGGATACCACAGCTCACTTTGTAGCAGTTGTAAGGTAGTGCCTATGTCTGTAAAGTGCCCCCAGTTTTATGTGTGTGAGTTTTACCATGGAGTCAATGTGAGAGGCAAATGAGAGTGCCTTATCCAGGGTTAACCCTAGGTACTTGAATGAGGATAGCTGTTCTAGGATGTCACTTTTGCCAATTGTGATGGTGAAAGGAGAGGCGTTTTTTCTTGCTTGGTGTCCAGTGAAGAGCATGGACTTAGTTTTCCTATAGTTCAGCAGAAGCTTGTTCTAACTAAACCACATCTCCAAAGCCCTAAAACTGTGTTGGAGCTCTTGTGTAAGTGCTTCTTGGTCAGGGCTGCTAGCATATATGAACACATCATCTGTGTAGAGGAGGTCCTTGAGGGTCAGGCTGTGGGAAGATTGTTTACAAATAGGCTAAATAATAGTGGGCCCAGTATGGATTCTTGTGACACTCCAACAGTGACACTTCTGATGTCAGATAGTGCACTATTGATCCTCACTCATTGGGATCTGTCAGAAAGATAGCTATGAAACCAGGACATAGTGTCCATTGACAGACCTAGGTAACGAAGTTTGGAGAGCAGGAGTGAGTAGTTAACTAGGTCAAAGGCTTTTGTAAGATCTGTGTAGATGGACACAGCCAAATGACCATTGTCCAGGGCCTCATGCAGGAAGGTAGTGAACTCTATTAGGGCAGTTATAGTGCTGTATAAATTTCTAAAGCCATGTTGTTGTGGGCATTGGATAGTATATTACCAGAGGCAGTCCATGAGTTAATTGGATACAATTCTCTCCAGAGCCATGGACAAAGGGGAAAGGATGGATAAGATCTATAGTTGGATACTATTGTGTGGTCTCCACTTTTGTGAATAGGGGTGACTAGCACTGTTTTCCATAAACCTGGGAACTGTGATAACCAAAATGAGAAATTGAATATTTTGGTGAGAGGGGAGGGTGAATTCATTTAAAGTAAGGGCTAGCAATTTCATGGCCACTCTATTGCTACCCATCCTTATTTTACCCAATACCCGCTATATGTATTTTATCAAGTCGAATACTGTGACTGGCCTGAAATAGAACTGTTTGTGGCCAGGGTTTCTTGGAGTGGGTGTAGTTGGTGTTTCTGCTTGGGTGTGTATACAGTCTATCACAATGAAAGTAGAAGGGGAGAGAAAGGCACTAACATCTGAAAAAGCATTATTGAATGTTTTTGCTGTCTCTCCTAGTTCCATGATGGTCTCTCTGCTGTTACTGAGCATCAGGAGCTGAGATTTGTCAGCCTTCTTCATCAGATCATGTAAGGTTTCCCAGCATGCTTTCCCATTGCAAAAGCTGTTTGCTTGTTTATCCCTGATGTAGGAAGCCTTGGCCAGTGGTATGTCACTAGTGCATTTGTAAGGGCAAACAGTTAGCATTTTCAGGAGGTATAAGGAGATGCAGAGGGAGGAGGATAGAGAGGTGTGCAATGATAAGCAGAGGGAGGCAGGGAAAGCAGTCAGGAGCACAAAGGCACAAACAGAGGAGAAAATAGCCTAGGCAGTAAAGAAAGGAAACAAAACATTTTACAGTTATGTAACCAAAAGGAGAAAGACCAGGGGAGGGATTGTAAGGCTGAGGAGGGAAAAAGGGGAGTGTGTGGATGGGGAGCAGGAAAAAGCACAAATCTAGAACAAATATTTTTGTTCAGTGTTCACAGAGGAAGGGGAAAGTGAGGGACCACAGATAATAGACAGGAGCATCAAAGGGAGAGAGATGGACACTAGTCCATTTACAGAGGACAGAGTTCTGAAAAAACTCACAAATCTGAAAGCGGACAAGGCAAAGGGGCCAGGTGGGATACGACCAAGGATATTGAAGGTGGTCAGAGAGGTGATGGCTGCACCACTGAGAGCCCTGTTCAAACACTCACTGGAGACAGGTGTGGTCCTAGAGGACTGAAGAAGAGCAGATGTAGTCCAACTTCACAAAAGTGGTAGCAGGGAGGAAGCTGGCAATTACAGGCCAATCAACCTGACTTTGGTTTTGGGAAAATAATGGAATCACTGCTGAAAGAAAGGATTGTGGAATATCTTGTAACCACCAGCTTACAGGATCCAAGGCAGCATGGATTCACTGGGGGAAGGTCATGTCAAACAAATCTGAGAAATTTTTTTGACTGGGTGACCAGAAAAGTAGATCGGAGTGAAGTGGTGGATGTGGCCTACCTAGATTTCAGTAAGGCCTGTGACACTGTATCGCATAGGAAACTTGTAAACAAGCTGGACAGCTTGGGAGTGGTTCCAAAAGTGGTAAACTGGGTAAGGAATTAGTTGGGGGATAGGCGACAGAGGGTGGTGGTAAACGGAGATCACTCTGAGGAAGGAAAGGTGACCAGCAGGGTGCCATAAGGATCAGTACTGGGAATGGTCCTCTTTAATGTCATTATAAGTGACATTGCAGAGGGGCTAGAAGGGAAGGTATACCTTTTTGCAGGTGTCACTAAAACAAGGCCTCAATTTTTCTCCAGCAACTTGGGTCTAACTTCTGTGACAAGTCCCCCTGTTGCCACAGAACTTCTTTGGCATTAGTTTCTTATTTCTGTAGAAATTCTGCAGCTGCAGTTGAGGGCTTCGGTAACAGTCAGCAACTCCCTCCCCAAGCACCCAGGTAGGGGAAAAATGTGAGTCTTTGGGCTGGGGCCTACAAACTAGAGAAGGTTGTCAATTAGCTCCTGAGTTCTTGGTATTAGAAAGTAAAACATCCACCCCATCCGTCTCAGCCACACACCCCCATCCAGCCTGAGAGTCCCCAAGGCCACCAAATTTGAATGAGTCATATTTTTAACAGCTACCCCACTGCACAGTGATCCTCATCCTTCTAGTTTTACCTCTAGGCCAGAATGCCAGTTTTTCATTCCAGTAGTGCTTTGTGCAGCTGTGCTCAAAGAACTTCTGGGACATGAAACTGGAATTCAGCCTCGGTGGTGAAATTAGAAGGATGAGGATTGCAGCACAGTATGGGACCTGATAAAAATATTTCTACTTCAAATAAATGGACTCAATGAGTTTCTCAGGGTGGGGCTGGGAGAGGGGTGGGGCTTAAATGGATGGGGGGAGGGGATAATTTACCTGTTTTGATTTTTAAGGTAAAGCTCTAGCGGACAAACTAATGGTCAGGGGCTGTTACAAAATGCTTTTCAGAGTTTTGTTTCTAAATTCAATTGAATTTCAAAAAGAATTCTGCAGAATTTAATATAATCCATGGAATAGTTTTCTGGGGTTTACATGATCCATGGAATAACTACGGTTTACAATATATGATACCTGGGATAATTTTCCTTGGTCAGAGTCAATGTAAACTGCACATTTGTTTTACTCACATGTTATACTGACTATTAATGTTTTTTTTTATTTATTATGCTTTATTGCATCATTCCCTAGCCCCCATTGGTCTGATCTATACATGCTCAGCCCCACCACACAGCCTGGGATTTATCTCACTCCCGAACACCCCCGGCCTACCCCCCTATAGAGACTGAATGGTAGAATGAGATCAAGAGCCTAGTCAGTGTTGCAGGGTCTGAAACATGGGGATGGACATCGTTGTGTAGCAGTGGAACATTCATTTTCCCATTTTCACCCCTGTAGGAATGTCATGTAAAGACATTGGGGCAGAACGCAGAATGTCTGACACGCCTACCAAATGTAGTTAGTCCTGCCTGTTGTACACCACGCTACCACAAGGAGTTACCCAAACACTGGTGACCCCCCCCCCGGAGTAAGAGAGCAGTCCAAAGGATGCTCAGTACTCCAACTTCCTAAGCTCATTCCCAAACCCAGGTCATTAGCATCATGAGTGGCACTGCTGTGCTGGCAGGCCAGCTAAATACTGACTCTTCAGTATAAATCACAAAATAATATTGTGTATTTCTTATAAACCATGGAATAATATCCTGCTGTCCATGTAAACCGCAGAATAATATTCTACAGTTCATGTAAACCGCAAAATAATATTCCGCAGTTCATCTAAACCACGGAATAATATTCCACAGATTTTCCATGCATTATATTAACTTCCACAGTAATCTCTGTGGCTGTGGAACTGCAGAAAAATTAGGGCCAAGCACAAAAATCTGCTCTACGGTAGAAATACCAGGGTGGTGGAAAAAATGGTAGGGATCTAAGAAAGCTTGAAGAATGGTCAAGAGTGTAGCAACTAAGTCTGACTGCAAAGGAGTGCAAAATCATGCACTTGAGGCACAAAAGTCCAGGGGTGGAATACAAGATGGGGGAGTGGTGCTGATGACCTCCCAACAGGAAGGAGATCTGCGTGTAATCACACCTGATATCTAAAGATGGACAAATGTGTGACAAGGCAGTGGGATGCTAGGATGCATAGTGATATCACCAGCAGAAAGAGGGAGGTGGTGATATCACTGCATAGATCATTGCTGAGACCTCATCTAGAGCAGGGTTTCTCAAATGGTGAGGCCAACCTCCTTGGGGAGGCCCCAACCAGTTCCACGAGCGGCTCAAGCATGTCTGAAAAAGTACTGTGTATAAATTTTGAGTTTTAGATATGTAATGGGAATGGATAAGGCAAACTGAAAGATGAAAGATAATAGGTGAATGCATATATTATTTATAAATTGATGACTAGGAAAGGTACACTGAGGCAATGCTCATTTTGGGTGTACGCAGTGAATGGTAGGGAGTGAATGCAATTCAAAAGGTAACTGCAAACAGGTGAGCAATACAAAATGAACAATAGTGCAAACAAATAGAAACAATGAACAAATATTGAGAGGTACAATTGACCAATTAGACTGCTGGCAAAACAGCCCAAATACAATGATTAAGCAGAGAGGCACTAGGAACAAGAGCAGGAGGGTGCACAAGGATATCTCAGAAGTTGCTTAACAGTAGGGTGAGAAAGGAAAGGCAGAGGTGTGTAGGAAGATTATTCTAGACAGAGGGGAAACAGACAAAGAAAGCAGTCTGACCCATGAAGGTATTGCAACAAGGGGTAACTATGGTTCAAGAGTCAAAATAGTTGAGCAAGTAGGCTGGCCTGGGGAGGAGGTTACAAGGGGGGTTGCAATAAACTGAATAAAATGAGAGCCAACTGCTAAAGAGTAGGGACTCATCCTGTGTTATTATTGGTTCAATAGTGCTAATAGCGGCAACAGCTGGAGAACTGGAGGACTTTGGTAATTCCCTGAAATTGTTGTATACAATCAATCAAGTTTATTTTATACTGGAAAGAGTGTGAGCAAACATGCCCATTTTCACAGTCATCCAGGTTACAGAGTATCACAAGATATACAGCAAAAGAAAAATACAAGAGTAGAAATAACCATATTTACAACACATTTAAATACATTTTTAAATAATCAGAAATATTGGTGAGGATGAGGGAGGTAGACAGTGGGGGGGAGGTAAAGATGAGACAGTAAACATAGAGCTGGAGGGGGAGAGGATAGGGGTGCATGGAGAAAAAATAGGTGACATAAGGAATTCCCTTAAGGGAGAGGAGTGGAACCTCACAACTGCTATATGAAACTTACCACAGGGGACACTTACAAGAGTAACTCTTCAGGAGCATTTTTTTTTTTTGCTGTGGCAATAAATATTACACAATATTAAATAACACTCAGAACTACAGGTTCAGCAGCATGACCCTTACTTTTTTATCTGATTCTCATGGAGGGTCCAGATCATCATTTCCATCCCCATTAAGCTGATAACATCTTCCTGAGATCAGCTCTCCTCCTCCTCAGTTTCTCCACCCTCTACTTCCTTCCTTCTCAGCATCCCTGCAGGTGACAGTCAGAGCTCCCTCATCACACTCTGAGTCATGCACAAGCTCATTAACACCACCATCAACAGCTGACATGGGAACAACATCAACTTCCTCATCATCTTCAGCTAAATTTTAAGTGCAATACATTTTTTGGATTCTTGGACTGATCATGTTGTCCCTGCCTCCACCTCCAGCAGTGCCAGCACTCAGCACTGATGCCACAGATGTGGCTGAGAAACATTTGGCCACATTAAATCCCCCAAGACTTGTGTCAACTACTCCTTTTCAAGTACTAGTACTACTGGTTCCTGATAAACCTGTGGCAGAAGTAAGTCTTTTAGATACAACACTTTCTGAACCACAGAATCTTCACTCTTCTTGGCAACATTGCTGCTGCAAGCAACTCAAACATTACTTGAGTGTCTCTTTCTGGGCATTTTTACAGCTACACTGTATCATGACACTATGCTGACATATTGCTATCAGAGGAAGGGGTCTGACCTGAATTCTTAATTCAGCACATCTATGTGGTTATGAGGGAGAGGAACTGAAGCACAACTTCCTAACAATCTGTCTGCGTCTTCCCCATTCACTAACATTTGTTTCCTTCTTCACATTCTCTCTCCCATGCATGCAATATTTTATCTTTGTGCTCCCCTACCATCTATCACTTTTAAAAATGGGAAGCTTACTTTTTCTTACTTTTTCTGATATACTGACAGCATGTGACAAGCAGTGACTCCCCATTGCCCCCACCATGGCCCCATAAGCCATAAATGCCATAAATGAACCCTTCCATGCTACAGACTCTACTTAACATTCCCACCATTTCCCCCTTAATGCCCCCAAACCCCAGTTAAGACATTCTTTCATCGTCGTTGGAGTGAGTGCTTTTCTATATTAACATTTGCAATCCCTGCTGCAGTCAGCACAATGATTGCTCATTTCTGGTTGTGCTCCCTCACCCCAATCATACCTAAGTATTCACCTAATTCTCATTTTAACCCCCACCCACCCAATCTCATCTTTCCCTCCTTCCCAGTCCTCAAACCCCAACCTGGTTCAGCATCCACTTGCAAACCCCAACCTGCTACCAGACTGGCAATGCAGATTTGTTTTTAATTGAATGTATTTTATTTTTGAATAATACAGAAACATACAGAAATAACACATAACAATGACCAGAAAATCAAAAACCTCCCCCTGACATAGTGAAGTGGATCAGTACTCAAAACAAATAAGCTGTAATAACCCATGTACAATACAGAAAAGGGACAAACAGCACAGGTCAAAAAATTATTAATAACCAATGGTTACGAGTGTAAATGAATACAGAAGAAACAACCAGCTTGATGCTGCTCCATAACAATTTAAATTGTACAGAGGGTGTGCAATTTGCTCCATTTCCTCTCATATGACTTAGGTCTATTATTAATGCTCACTATCATCCATTCAAGTGGATCATTAAACAGTAATTCCTGCAACCATTCCTGATATGAGATGGGTTCTTGATCTAGCTAGTGCAAACGAACTATGCTTTTTGCTGATAAAGATATCATTGTGATATGGTATCTCCTTTCTTTCACAGGAATCCCCCCTGTAATCACCAATAATACAATTTCAGGGGTGAAAGCCTCTTCTAATGCAGTGCCAGTATTTATCTAAAGTCATTGTGAGGCTATGACTTTTACCAGTATGTCGTTGCTACGGTGAAAACTTTACCATGACTGACACTACAGCGACAACAGCACCAGGTCACTGTAGTGTTGGCACAGGACCCCAGCACTGTTTTCTGGGGGTATTGCATCCCCCCCTCCCTGAAGCAACTCTAACTCAAAGTTGATTAATTTAGTAGTGGGGGTGCAGGGGGCAGAGCTCCCTGCATAAAGTGTTTGGGGGCAAAGCCCCCCAAAGAAAGCACTGTCTGAGTGACTACCTTTATGCCAACCATAAATGCGGTCAACTTAAAGGAGTTGCTATAACATCAATTGACACTGAAATTGTCGACCAACTGTCATTGATCCACTTTTACTTCTCCACCTGCCCACACTCAGTTTGTCAGAAGGTTTACAGTTGCAGTGACTGCTTTCA
This sequence comes from Neoceratodus forsteri, assembly GCA_016271365.2. Taxonomy (NCBI): domain Eukaryota; kingdom Metazoa; phylum Chordata; order Ceratodontiformes; family Ceratodontidae; genus Neoceratodus; species Neoceratodus forsteri. The sequence goes on along the minus strand of CM057452.1, from coordinate 1,148,152,035 downwards.
CCTCTTTCTCTACCCCCCGGAATCCCTCAGAATCCCTGCTCCCAGTTTCTCTGGCACAGGCTTTCTATATAAGGCTGTGGTGTGGCTTTTGCTTTCAACCCCCTGCCCTCTTACTATTTGACTTATAAACCGGTTTCATTTCTTCACTATCTTCATGCTGCTAATTTTGTAAGCAAGTCACATGTTATATGCCATGAAAATTAAATACTAAGCAATCCCAATTTTCAGTTATTCAATAAGCATAATGTAAGTAACCCAATGGCTTTTCTAGTGCTACAAACCTGTTTATTTTCAGAAAGCTGTTAACATATTACAATAGAATAAATACTCAGTTCAAAGCATACACATTCATTTAACCTTGCATCTCATTAATGTCATTATGTACATGTACTTTACAAATATTACTTATGAGGCCAGGGCACCAGCTAACACTGAAGTGCTCATGCACCTATACATAAATTACATATCTTATAATAAATTCATTGATGTACAGCCACTGCACAAGAAGAGCTATACCCTGTAAGCTATCAGATAAAGTCAATGTTGTGCAAGCAAATAACTTCAAAGAGATGTTACTCACTTTTAAATTCATGGAGCTATGATGACCTTCCAATGTAAACTGACTGCTGAGAAGGAGGAAAAGAGGGTGAAGCACCTCAATGAGTTAGGATCACTAAGGATCACTAAGGAAGTTAAGAAGCTAGGAGGCTGTCAAGCCCATGTATGCTCCTATCATGTATTGATTATAGTAATAAAGATTGTGCTCAGATAATAATATGTTATGTAGTCCTATTTTAAATTCCTCTTTAGTTTTATTAGTGATAACCTTTATTGGCAAGTTGTTCCATGGGTTGATAATTCTATTGGTGAAAAAATATTTCCAACTTTATTGATTGAACTTTTTACCAATGCCAGCCCATTGGTGCAGGGGCAGGTTGCCCACCAGCAACACTGATGACCTGGGTTTGGGAACGGACCCAGAATGTTGGAAGGCCAGCTGGGGGAGAAGGATTGAGCATCCAGTGACTGCTATCCTTCTCCAGGGGGAGGGAGTAGAGTGTTCGGTGCACTACAGACACCTAGTGGAGGCTGGGTGTACCAAACACATTGATGCTAGTAGCTCAGTGGGGTTGGGTGGATGCTGGTTATCATTGTACATCCCCGCCCCCACACATACTGGGAAAAAATGTTGCCAGCCACCCTAGATAAAGCCATCCCTGGGCTTCAATCAGCTCCCAGGCTGGCCCTATTTATTTATTTATTTAGCTTTTGTTAACCGGGTAAGTACACTAGACAAGTTATAAGCCTATTTTCAGGAATGACCCAGGACTTATCCCATCATCTGTGGCACTATAGGAGCTGGTGCCACAACCCCGCCCTGGGGTTAAGCCAAGGGGTATCAAAGAGGCAAGGCCAATATGGGAGTGGAAGCGGGGGTCAGTGACCAGGCAGGGGTACTAGGTGGCCAGAGGTGGAAAAAAAGTACAATAAATAAAAAACAAACTTTTTACCAACTAGTTGGAGTGGATGAACTCTGGTGACATGAGAGGAATTTTTTTAATTTGAATCCTAGTTCCTCCAAAAGATATGCAACCTGCATGATGTTGTACATAAAGAGCAGGTCACCTCTGAGTCACCAAGTAGCCAGGGGCATCAAGTTAAGGGAGTTGAGTCTGTTTTTATATGTCTTTTTACAGAGCCCTTTAATTTGTTAGTGTATTTCCTTTGTACATTTTCAAGCAATTTTAATTCAGATTTTTTATATGGTGACCACAACTGTGATGTGTATTCTAAGTGTGGTCTAGCATATGCCCTATAAAGGGGCATCAGGACTCTGAATTCCTTGATTTAATATTCCATTTTGTTGACCATATTTTTTCATTCTATTAACTGCTTCATTCATATATTTAGAGTAGCCAAGATTATTTGAGATGGTAATACCCATCTTTCTCATCTGTAGTAGTATGTAATTCACAGCATCCATGGAAGTAGGAGGCTAGAGGATTATTTGGGCCTAAATGCATTACCTTGCTTTTATTTGTATTTCATAACATGCTCCATTTGTTAACCCAGGTGCTAATATGATCTAGATCCCTTTGAACTGTTTGAATCTGATCCATGTTGATGTAGGGTCCACCGATTTTGACATCATCAGCATATTTGATGGTTGAAGAAATACATATACTCATGAGGTCAGAGATAAATGCTTGAAATAAGCATGACCCGAGTATGGATCCCTGCTGAATCCCACTAGTAACTTGTCCAACATCAGACAGATGGCCAGTGATAAGGACTCTTTGTGTTCTGTCCTGCAGGCAGTTATGTATCTAGTTGATAATATCAACATTGATGTTTAAAGTTGTGTAGCTTAGTGACCAGTGCCCATTGAGGCATACAGTTAAATGCTTTACTAAAATCAATGTGCACTATGTCAAAAGGTATTTTATTATATAATTGCAGACTAACCTGTTCATAAAAGCACATGCGGTTAGTAAAGCAACTTCTGCCCTTAGTAAAACCATGTTGCTATGGGCCCAAGTGATATAGATTTGGGGTGATTAAGTCCTAAATAAGACTTTTGAGTATCTTACAGACAGTGGAGGTTAAACTTATAGGTCTATGGTTCTCCCAGAGATTTGTAGGGCCTCTTTTGTGGATTGGTATCACATAAGCTTTTTCCACTAAGGGGGAAATTAGTCAAGGGAGAGACAGCCTTCAAACAAAAGCCTGAGCTGGTGAACTATTCGATCAGCCAATAAGAAAATCATGTGACCTGGAATATAATCGGGGCAGAGACTGAATTTTCCTTTCAAGGGTGAGATTTTTTTTGTATAAGTCATCTTCAGAGATGCAAATCTGCCCACTGGTATTGCTAGCAGGAGTCTGAAACTTTTTTTGAGAAGGATGAAATATATTGCAAAAGATCTTATTAAAGACATTAGCCATTAGCAGAGGTTTGTGTATCAAATTGTTGTTGACTAATAAAGGCCCCACTTGGCAGATAGTCTTTTTTTAACAAATTTATGTATGCAAAGAATTGTTTGCAGTTGCCTTTGTTGGCGGATGGGGCAAGGTTATGTCCCCATTTAATTTCAGCTTTCCTAATTTTTTGTTTCCATTTCTTCTGGATTTTGAGGTAGGACTCCCAGCTATCAGAAGTCCTGTTTTTTAGGAACATATTATACCTCTTGATCTTTAGTTTAACCAAACCTTTAAGAGACTTGTCCATTCACTTTGGATGATATTTATAACTATTATTTTTTTTTTGCCTAGATAGATCAAAAGATTCTCTAATGTGGTGTAAAGTATCTTTCAGATAATTCGAAGAACTGTGAAGTGGTTGATTAGAAAAAAAATAATCCCAGTCAGTGTTGTACAGAACTGATTTCATTGCCTGTATGTTAGCTCTATTGTAAAGATAAACTTTAGTAGTGGAGGAGCTGTAGGTGACATTTTTAACAAATGAAAATGAAACAGTGTTGTGACCACATTTTCCTAGAGGGGGTCCCACACTGACATTTTTTATTTCCAAATGGTCATTACTTAACACCAGACCTAAGATTTGATCACTAGTCTGGGAATGAGATACAGGAGCCCTTTAAATAAGTGTACTCTGACTTCAAAGTTCTTATGGATTTATATTTTCTTTTATTGTATCCCCTACATTTTGTTCTGTTCTAGAGCTTGTTTGTGTTTTTTTCTAGAAAATATACACAAATCCTTAATTATTTTCATTGTTTAACATTCATCCTATTTCATTTTTACATTCTGTTTATAAAACATTTATATTTGTTCACCTTTACCACTCTGTTCTGTTCAAGCTTGTATATTCCTTTTATACTTTGTGATTTCCTTTCCTGAGATGTCACCTATGGGTTATGAAAATATGACTGTTCCCATTAGGCTTCTACTTTCATTTTTCTTTGGATTCAAATGTGTGACCCTTCACCATTTAACAAACTCTGCATGTGTTTATGTTTCTTCTGTTTAAATAGCCTGACACCCTATACCTGTGGGCGTATTACCACATGAGCTTTCTGTTTTGCTCATATTTACTTATAAAATGTCTTTATTTCTGTTTTATTCTGTGACCTGAAAGACATATGTTGTTTTTTTCATGTAATTATTTTCTGTTATTAAAAGCTTATTTCAATATAACATGATGCATTGAATCCTACTACATTTGATTTTATGCAATAGCTTACCTTCTGCTCATGTTGCAAACTACATGTGGCTTAGGGGAGGAACAGTAGAGGATGTGGCGGGGTCCTCTATTGGGGTTGAACTAAATGGATCAAATCTATTACATATATTTAATGAAAAAGCATTGGCTGTGCAGCGCTTTTTAAATACCCTTTTGCTCTGTACCTCATACCAGTGGGCATCAGACCCTTCTGCAGGGTCATCCTCTCGGTCACATTTTTTATCTAAATCAGCTTGGTGGGTAGAATTAGCAATGAGTAAGGGGTCACTGACAGGGCCCTGAGCAGGCAGAGGATTAAGGTGACCCTTAGTAGTATTCATATAGCTTGTATTATGGGCTGGACTATATACTTGAGATGTAGCACTGGGATTTGTTTCAGGCTGGTAAATTTGATTTTGTTATCTGGTGGCCATATCTTTTTGGCTTTGTTCCAGGTAAGAAAGTCTAACACTAAACATACAAATGTCTTTATTTAACTCAGTATTTTGCCTACACTTAGTGCACACAAGGTTGTTTGGGGAATGATACAGTAGAAATTAGATACATATGGCAGAATGTGCACCTGACACCAACTTCCCCCACAAGTGTCATGATTGTTTCAGCCATTTTAAATGAGAGATGCTGGGGATTTGATTCAAAGGTAGTGGTGCTTGTGCAAACCTAAGCTGATGTCACACACTCAAATGTTATGCTTCCAAGAACCCACAGTATATGAGGAGAATGCCTTGCAAAACACACTGAGTATGAATATAAGAGAATAAGTAATGCTTATGCAGACTTGTTGGTGACTCACTTGTAGCATGGTATTAAATAAAAATATTCCACTCATGTAGCTGTGACATCCAAAACACAGTCAAATAAAATGATTAGTGACCAGTTAGTCAACAACTTTTAATAATCACTGCAATTCATTCACTAACTACCACCCTTAATAGTACAGAGAATACAGGGTCTGAGCCTATCTTACTTAACCACACAGGGAGACTGCTCCACTTCCACTTCTCCCACACCAGACATGCTAGACACACGCAGATATGCATTTGTCTCTGTGAGCATCATGCTCTCACCCTGTTCACCGCAGGGCTTGTATTAGTAGTCCCTGTGACACAAAAGTGCCTTGAGGGGTCACCAGACTAAAACAAAATTGCCCCAAAGAGTATAATTTTAATTTAAAAAAGTAGGCGAAGACCACTCTTGCCTGTCCCTGGCATGCTTGCAGCCCTTGGAACTTGCTCCAGAAAATAAAGCAGTTATTTATTGGTACTCCTACTGGACTGGAAGTTCATGCAGATCACAAAAAAAGAACAATCACCGGTCCCTCATCCTGCTTCCTGCTAGGCAGGAAGAAGGGCTCCAAGTGTGCAACTAAAAGTGCTTATAATGTAAATAGTTTGAAAGAACAGCATAGAGTAACACTGCAGAGAGGTAAAGTGTCCCACCAAGACTCTGCAGATATTAAACAAACTGCCCACTAACTACAGGGCTTGTATTAGTAGTCCCTGTGACCTGGAAATGCCTTGAGGGGTCACCGAAATAAGACAAAATTACCCCGAAAAGTATCATTTTAATTTAAAATAGCAGCGAAGACCACTCATGCATGGCTCTGGCATGCTTGCAGCTCTCTAAACTTGCCTCAGAAAATAAAGCAGTTATTTATTGGTACTCCTACTGGAGTGGTAGTTCATGCAGTACACAAAAGAGAACAACTACCGATCCCTCTTCCTGCTTCCTGCTAGGCAGGGAGAAGGACTCCAAGTGTGCAAATAAAAGCACTTATAATGTAAATAGTTTAAAAGCACAGCACAGATTAGCACTGCAGAGAGGTAAAGTGTCCCACCAAGACTCTGCAGATATTGGAGGATTGCCCACCCAAAGTAAACTCTGCAAAAGGCTTTTTAAAGTAAGGTAACTTTGCATATTTGACACAAAGTGATTTATTGAAGGGCAGGCTGGCAAAATCTTTGACTTGTGCTATTCCAAATCCAGATTCAGAGGAGAGGGAGAGACTACTAGGGGCCAAAGAGAAATTTTACAGTTACAGAAAATCCCAAATGAAAGCCTTTTCCTGGCTTCAGTGTGGCTGTGTGCACAGGGTGAGGGCAGCAGGCTGGCAAAATAAAGCTTTGACTTGTGCCATCCAGAGGGGAGAGAGAGTGACTCTGGTGGGACACACATGAGAGATTCAACAGTCCCAGAAATCTGAAATATTTTTTTCCTGTCTTCAGTGTGGCTGTATGTACAGGACAAGCACAGCAGGCTGGCAAAATAAATCTCTGACTTATTCCATCCAGAGGGGAGAGAGCAGGACTGCAGGGGGGCCCAATAGAAATTTAACAGTCCCAGAAATCCCAAATAATTTTTTTTTCCAGGCTTCAGTGTGGCTGTGTGTTCAGGGCAAGGGCAGCAGGCTGATAAAATTAATATGTGACTTGTGTCATCCAGAGGGGGGAGAGAGAGATATTGCAGGGGGGCCCAGGAGAAATTCAACAGTCCCAGAAATCCCAAATATTTTTTTCCTTGCTTCAGTTTGGCTGTGTGTACAGGTCAAGGACAGCAGGTTGGCAAAATGAATCTGACTGGTGCTATCTGGATCTACAATGCCAGTTCAACAACACTTTCATTGGCCAGCATCACAGCAATGGGATTTATGTTGACCGCAAGTTGTGGTTGACATAAATCCCAAATGTCTTCCGGTCCTTTTTTTATTGGGGGTGCTTCACCCCCAAACCCCCCCCATGCAGAGTGCTCTTCCCCCTGTACTAAGGATTCTGAACTCCAAGTCAGAGTTGATTCAGGGAGGGGATGCAGGACCAGGAGACAGTGTGCTCCTGTCTCAGGTGTACCAACACAGTGTTGGTGTCGCTGTCAGGGGGGCATAGTGTGCCTTCCAATTCATGTATATAAAAATCAATACTGTTCAAACAACATACAAGCTGATGTGCCAGTGATGCTGGTTGTGGGTGGCCCAGGGGATAATCTGACTTTGTGACTCATAGTAGGCTGTTTGCACTACAACACAGGGAAAGTACAACTACTGTACACACAATTATCATCATCATCTTCACTCATTCCCTATTATTCCCCCTTATTATCATTAGTTTTATAGTATATTGCCTTACATTATGTATAAGCATTAACCAACCCCCAGTGTGGGACTGTGCTATGTGTGGCTATGCACCAGATGTATCTGCATCTCCAAAGAAAATTCTGAGGCACACTTAACAGTTGCTGAATTTGGTCACTTAATAGTAACTAACTATACTATAGGAGTCAGTCATATGATCTTGCAAGGAAGTGGGGGTGGACTGCTGTGCTGTTGGTGTGCTTTGTGTACAGTCACAAGTCATGACAGTAACTTTGTTCCTGGCCTGTGGGTGGGAGTCATCAGAAGGACATCACAATAGTTAGAGGGATCTTTTTTTACAGGTTAGAATACTAGGAAAAAATGTATCAAAGTGTTGATGAGGCACATTCTATTTCTCCAGTAGGGAGTGGCACTGCAAAAGACAGCAATCGGCCTGAAAAGGGAAAACAAAATCAAACCCCAAAAAGTGATTTTTTCACATGTAAGGTTTCGTCTTCCAAGTGAATGCTTGAATCCAAAAAAGATGAATGCCTCAGATCATCATCAGTCACAAGTGAAAAAAAAAGCTATGCAGTTAAAAGAACCAAAGGCTTGGTGGGTACCACCTGCAGAGGCACCCAACGGTATGGAACAATTGCATACTATGCTACTGCAAGTCCCTCACCCTCAACCAATTCTTCTGAGGTTGAACCCTACAAGGGTAATAAAAATAAAGATGAAGACAATGATCAGGCAGCACAAGGTTTACTGAAGGGGATGGAAATTGCAGATGAGGAAGAAACAGGCAGAAATGTTTTGCTTGTGCAGGGGGCAGTGGGAATAAACCACAAGCAGAACAGGCTAAAGAAAAATCCAGGGTGGGGAGGACCCTAAAAAGTTGACTGAGGTGCTGTGCCTTCCTGTAAAGAAAAGTAAACAAATATCATCTTTTCTTTGGTCATACTTCTCTATTAGAGCTTCCAATGGGTTGGTAGCAACATTCACTATTTGTAAAAGGCCAATCAGCAGGGATAACAAGAAAGAAGTATTGGGAACGTCAGCACTGAAAAGGCACCTACTATAGACAGATGTCATAACATTACTGTGAACTCCAGCTGTGAGTCTCAAATAGAAAGTGACAGTGATAGCTCACTGCACTCAGGGGGAAACTCCCATAGATGAAAGCAGTGGCAGCCCCCGCAACACTACTGAAACACCTCCACCACCATTTCCTCCCATTTGAAGAACTCCTCCTACTGTTACTGAAAGTGACCATGTGTTCAAAAGTCCTCTTTCTTCAAGGAGACAGTTTACCATCTCAGAAACGTATCAGCATAAAGCCAAATGTGCCTTGACTCACCCTGTTGCTGTTAATATAACCAAAACAATTTCAGAAATGATAGCTGTTGATTTAATAACATATAATGTGGTTGAATATATAGGATTCAGGCAGCTACTTGGGTACCTCGAACCTCGATATAGTACAGCATCATGCAAATACTTCTCAACAACAAAGATTTCAGATCTTTAGAAGTCATATGAAAAAAATTAAGATGCGTCTTGAGCAATGCTGTTGGGAGGGTGGTGCATCTCACAACAGATATCTGGACAAGCTGTCAGCCTGAGCCCTTCATGTCTCTCATGGCATATTGGGCATGTTTTGATAATTCATGTGGGACTTTGAACAGTGAAGAATCATGGTTTGCTGTTTTAAGAATGTTTTATTTTCCATCTGAACATATCTTATGCAACATCAGTGAAGAGCTCCAGAAACCAATACATCAATGGTTCATTTTACAGGGACTGTCAGTTAGCTTTATAGTTGCAGATAATGGATCCAGCATAAGGAAGGCATTGGAGGAGGAGGTCTTTGTTCACATCCGTTGCTTACATTTAATAGTTCATGGTTTTCTTGATGACGACAGGGAGATTAAGGCTCTCGTTAGCACTGCTAACAGAATATGCACTCATTTCAGTCACTCAAGCAAAGCCTGTCACTTGTTTGAAAAAATACAACAGGAGCACAGTTTATCTTTGCACAGACTGATCCAAGACATTTGTACTCAATGAAATTTGACCTTTTATATATTCCAAAGGCTGCTGGAACAAATGAAAGCTGTCAGGCAATACAACTTGTAAAATAAAATTGGTGATGCAGATGTATGTATTACTCCACCACAATGGGCCATGCTGGAGTTTCTAATTTTCCTGCCTCAGCCATTTGAGGAAATCTCTAAGGAGGTTTGTGTAAACACAGCAACTGTCAGCCAGATGATACCCATAATAAAAATTAAAAAATTCAGATTGAATCTGATTAGGAAAAAGTTAGAGATGCAACACAGTTCCATGATCACACAGGCTGTCCGTGGTGCTGCTGACACATGCAGGTTGCCCCCCAGAATACAAGATCTAATGAGACATATAATCAAAATAATTGAAGAAGATAAACTATGTAAAATGATTCATTCTGTGTACGACAGTAAAGCAAAAATCTTGGACCCATGATACAAATCAAAGCAACTATTGTGTGTTGATGATAACACTTGTTTCAAGATAAATAAACAAGAAATAATTGACAAGGTGCGTGCTGTCATGGAACAGAGTACAACAGCAGCATCACATTCGAAATCTTCTTCACAACACAGCACAGCATCAGGTTGCCCATCCTCTGCTGTTGCAACATTTCTTCCTCAGCCCCTGCATCCAAATCTTCTTCTTCATCACCAGCCAAGCATAGCACTGTCCCACAGTCACTTGGTTCAGCTTCATGTCTCTGTAATTATAACATCTTCTTCATCTGCCTTTTGTAACACAGCCTCAGCACAGACCATTGTTGAAATGTACCTGACAGACCCAGCTATCAGCTGGAATGCTGATCCTTTGCAATATTTGAAAACCAAACAAAATATGTGGCCTGCTTTAGTAAACATTGCAATAACGTACATGAATTGCCCTCCAACTATCATCTATTCAGAACGATTGTTTAGTACAGCTGTTAACGTCATTACTGACAAAAGATCCTGTTTGACACCAGAAAATGCTGAGCACCTCACATTTCTCAAAGTCAACATTTCTCACTTTAATTTCAAATATGATACCTGAATAAAACATGCACTGACTGCTGTGAGCAGGCCTTATCAACAAAACACATTCAAGAAGTTGTGCCTATGGTGAAAATCTTTCTTGAATAGGGTCTACTACATGAGGTAGCAATTAATTGCAACAAGTCAGGTCAGGATGGACTAAGCCACACCACTATTACTTAAATGATCACATGACCAGCACAGAATAGAAAAAAAAAATAATAACATTGGTGGGTTCAGAGTCCAAATACAACAAGCAACTGTATTTCATGTCACAAACTTACTTGGTGGTACCTGGTACTACTATCTGATCTGGAAGGTAGGGTATTGTGGTCTACTACTACTATCACTTTTTGTCCTTACTCCAGTCCCTACAACTACTATGTGTCACTATTTTTACCCTCAGCAACTGATCCTGACTGTACTGTTTTAATTTTCGTACGGCGCATGGCTTAGCAGATGCCTGAAACCCAGAAACTGAATTATTTTTGTATATTTCTCATGTCTCCCATATTTGGCTGTGATTACTTCACAGAAAAAAATGCTACTAAATTGAAAATTCATATAATTTCTTTATTGTTTGTGTGCGCGTGGTATGCTTGCCTGGTTACATTTCACTTTCAGTAACTGGGCTGAGATTATTTTATTACTATATTTTATTTTTGATACTTAAATTACTTGGTAGTGGCTGGCAGCAGTTGTTGAGCTAGGAAGGATGTAATTGTGTTGTGTGTCTGTCATCAGGTCTTCAGGTGGCAGTGGAAGTGGCAAATTGTTTATGACTGTATTGCACTTGACCAATACGATGTGTGACTAGCTGCCTGCCTGGGTGGTGGTGATCACTATGTCTTTCATTTTTCTTCTTCTTTAAGGATTAGCATGTTGATCAGATTCAGTAGAAGCAGTTGTAGTACTAGGAAACATTACCATCTCTTGGATTAGGTAATGTACCATATACCACAGTATACCTGGGCATGCAAAGCAGTTGCATCATTCACATGGGTAGGGTGGGTGGGCACTCTTAGTGCTGTTCATGTGATCATCCATATTCATTTCTTTGGCCTGTAGTGGGGGAATTTAAGAATGCAAGGGACAGACATAAAGCAATTCTTGTTTGGGGTAGAAGTGTGGAGGGGTTGTGGGATAACAGATGGACCAGACACTGAACTTCAAGTTCAACACACAAGCTCTGTGTGATGTTTATTCAAAATACAGGAAATAAGCTTCTGCAGTGCCATATTCTTTCTTCAGTACATCAGTTTGCAGCAACAGACTATGAATGTCCTTTCTCTGCATTTAGCCAGTGTCTATCAACACTGATCTCTGATCTAACCACTTTTCAGTGAAAACCCTTCATCCCTATATGGGCTCCATTTGCTTGGGTAGTAGGGGCTCAAAAAGAAAACAAAATGCTAAAAACAAAGAACCTCAGTGCAGAAACACTGACAAAAGGGTTACCCCAAAGGGCACTGGCAGCAAATCAAGTTTCAAAGAAATACAACATCATACAGACTTCCATTATAGAAAGCATCATGGGATATATGCAAATCACCATGACATTTCAGACTTGTTCAGTTTACAGCAATTTACATGCATTTTAAATAGCACAACTAACTTAATTTCTATAATAGTCACCAAGTACTTTTTACCATTATCAAAAACACCTAGTGCTATGGTATTTTCAACATTTACAGCTTTCATAAACATAAGCTATGTACATCAAGGTATTTTATGACATAGTGTTATTACATACTAAATCCAAAAATGAGAAACACAACCTGTTTTACATACATTTGAAAGTCACCACAATAACCTTCCTGTAAGAGGACCTGAGAGGGAAAGGAAAATTAAAGAGGACACTATATCATAGTCAAGAAAGGTTAGGGAGTGCCCATAGGTGGCCAACCTTATGGACTAGAAATTGTAAAGGACAGATTAGGCTAAGAAATAGAAGAACTGTTGCAACAGATTTAAGAAAAGGTTGGTACTCAAGAGTGTCAGGAGCTCCCTGCCACAAGGAGGAAGTAGGCTGTTGGTTAACTAGGATCTGCAGCTTATCCAATAGGTAGAGAAACTGGCAGACTGAGTGGGCCAAGCAGTCCATATCTGCAGTAAAAGTCTATGTTTCTATGTTTCTATGTTCGGCTCTGACTAGTCCGTCCATCAAAATAATACCCACACAGCACCATTAATTAAAAAAAAATCTTAGCTGCCTGGCAGTGCCTGCATTGCTTGGTGGTGATATAATATAGGTATTTGAATATGTCTGTCTGTCGGTCTCGCTCTCTCTCTGTCTCTCCCAACTCACTCATGTCACAGACTCAAGCAGGATATGCCACCATTATAGGCCAGCCATGAAGGGGCTAGTAGTAAGTGGTTGCTTTTTTATTTAGCAGGTTTACAATAATTTTTATACAAATAATCCATTAAATTGTTTCTATTGGACCTCTATGTCAAATGTGACCAACTTTGGCTACTTTTATGCATTTTTTTGCTTTTTTTCAAATATTTGCCAATAAATCAGAACTAATCAGAACAAATCAGAATGTCACCATGTTCAGGTTCTTATTTAATAAAGGTCAGAACTTCACCGAGTTCTCCCAGCCATAATAATAATGCAACATGTACCACAAGAAAAATATCAGTTGGGAGCTCTGTGAAGAACTGTACCAATAAGAAAGTGTAACATAATGTCTTTATTTTATTTTATGCTTTGCTGCACATGGGTTTACAAGGTCATCTTAGTTGTATTGTGCAGAGAGTATTTAAAGGTGAGTGAGATCTCTCTGAAGTTGCATATTTGAGCTTATGCAACATTGACTTTATCTGATAGCTTACAGCACATAGCGCTTCCTGTATAGGGGTTGTACATAAGCGTTTGCATGAGGATAACTAAAAATGCTCTTTATAAAGATAGACTGTAAAGAATAACAAAGTACTGTGTTTGCCTAGTTGATATAAAATATATTTACAGATAAATGCAATTTAGATCATGGAGCTTGATTCTTTGAGAGACTAGAAACAAGCTATAAAATCCTTCAAAATCAGCAAGCTTTTTTTTTTTGCCTTACATATTGAGCAAGTCCCATTTTCAGTTAGGCAAGTCCCATTTTCAGTTAGGCAATAAGCATAATGTAAATAACCCATTTGCTTTTCCAATGGTATGCAAACCTGAAAACTGTTATTAACATTAATACAATAGAATATATCCACAGTTCAAAACATACACATACATTTCTCCTTGTATCTCATCCATGTCACCATGTACATGTACTTTACAAATATTACTTATGAGACAAGGGCACCAGCTAACAATGAAGTGATCATGCACCTGTATTAAAATTATGTCTCTAATAATAAATGCATCAATGTGCAACCATTAGACAAGAAGACTATACACTGTAAGCTATCAGATAAAGCCAATGTAATGTGAGTTCAAATAGACAACTTCAAAGAGATCCTCAGTTTTAAATTGATGGATCCCTGATGACCTTCTAATGTAAACCCACAGCTGAGAATGCAGAAAAGATGGTGTGGCACCTCTGTGAGTTAGGAGGATGGTCCACCAGAAGCAAACTCTGCACAAGGCTTTTTAAAATAAGGCAGCTTTATATACTTGACATAAAGTGATTAATTAGGTGCTTTGTTGAGGAGAATTAGTTTACTGGTGTTTAATGCTTACATGTTGAAAATGCATTTCGAATTTACTCACTTTTAAAGGAAAGCAGGTTACATCAGTAAAAGTATTAAGAGAATAACCCTTAAGTAAATGCTGCACAGTTACAGGAGGTTAGTCACCAAGTAGAAAAGTAAAAATGCAAGAAGGTACCACAGAAAAAATATCAGTTGGGAGCTCAATAAACAACTGTAGCAGTAAGAAAATGTATCATAATGACACTATTTCTTTTTTTGGCCTTCTTAGCACATGGGTTTATATGGTCATCATAGTTGTATTGTGCAGGGAGTATCCAAAGGTGAGTGAGATATCTTTGAAGTTGTATATTTGAGCTTAGGCAACACTGACTTTATCTGATAGCTTATAGCCCTTAGCACTTCATGTATTAGGGTCGTATTTAAGAGTTTGCATGAGGATAACTAAGAAATGCAGTTTATGAAGATATAATGAGTAACAAAGTACTGTCTCAAAGCAGCAGTTCCTGTAGCAGTTTTAAGAGAAAAGCAGCAACTAATAAAAACTGTCTGTAGTAGTTATGCCTGCCATTCAATTTAGGGGAACAGTGTATATGCATGTCTATGCACCACATGCAGAATAACCCTAGATTACACATTTGTTCACCTCACTAATTATTTTAAGGTTGTTCACCATAAGGCAGCAGACTTCATGTGTGCTGTTAAGAGTACAGTAGGTCTACCAAAAGAAGGCAGGAAAACTTGCTCAGTGAATATTGAACTATTTTGAGTGTTCCTCCCTCACTGCCTTGGGGCCCAGAAAAGGATGCTGCTCAGAGGCACTTGTAGTCCTGCTGGCACTCACCAAAGTTACTCAGTCACACATAAAGTTCCAGTCACCCCCAATACATACCACTCAGCACACATCCTCTTTTTCCCTCTCTGTCTCTCCTTCCCCTCACTGCACATCCTCTTCCTCTGCTCCACACACTCACTATTTTATTTTTCCACTCTCCCACTTCCCTACCCTCTAATGCTTTTTAAAATGGGAAGTAATGTAATATATGTGTTCCATATTTTTTTGCCTTACATTTTGCCTGAGACATTTGCAGGCATTCCAACAGTTCCACCTTCTACCATTGCCACAATCTGACAAGTACCATAGCCCCTTGTTCTCACACACAGTAGGTATTGACTTGTCCAAGGCATCCATTGCATTTTTGGTAAATGTCTTGGGTCACAAGTCTGCTCCCTTCCCAACTGTGAAATCAATATAACTAAAAATATAATCTCCAAAAAAGCAAATTCCTCTATCTCACTTCCTCTGATGGATCCCTCCCCTAACTCTGACATCTTCTGGAGAAATTTGTTGTTATAACAGAGTACATAGACATAGACAGTGTTGGCAGATAAGGGCCTATGGCCAACCCAGTCTGCCCATTTGAGCTTGTAAGTTCAGTTTATCTTTTCCTAGAAGTCTGTTGACCCTTACCCCTGACCTCCAGAATTCCTTTATGTCTATCCCATGCATTATTAAATCCCGTGATTGTTTCAGCCCCCACCACTTCCTCTGGCAGGGTGTTCAACTTGTCCACCACCTGTTCTGTGAAGAAATTCTTCCTCATGTTTCCTCTGAATCATCCTCCCTCCAACTTCATCCCATGCCCTCTAGTCCTGGAACATCTTTTTCACTTAAAAATAGTGTATTCTTGCACCCTGTTCCTCCCTGTAAGATACTTGTATGTCTCTATCATGTCCCTTCTCTCCCTCCTCTCCTCCAGGGAGTACATATTCAATTACTTCAACCTGTCTTCATAGGACTTGTGATGCAATCCATGTACCATCTTTGTTGCCCTCCTCTGAAGGTAAGGTCTCCAGAACTGTACACTGTACTCCAGGTGGGGCCTCACTAGTGTCTTGTATAGTGGAATTATGACCTCCCTTTTCCTGCTGGTGATGCCCCTGTCTATGCATCCCAGCATCCTATTTGCTTTACCTGCTGCCTTGTCACACTGTTTCCCTACCTCGAGGTCATCAGAGATGATAACCCCAAGATCCCTTTCCTGCTTGGTGCATGCTATATCCTCACCCCCCAATTGATATATTATGTCAGGGTTTTTGTACCCCATATGCATTATCTTGCACCTCTTTGCATTGAATTTCAACTGCCAAACCCCTGACCATTCTTCAAGTTTCTGCAGGTCCCTTCTCATTCTGTCTACACCCTCTGATGTGTCGACTCTGTTACAGAGCTTTGTGTCATCAGTGAACAGTGAAATTCTGCCTTCTAGGTCCTGAGCAATGTCACTGATGAAGATGTTGAATAGGACCAGTCCCAGCACTGATTGCTCTGGTACCCCACTGGTCACTCTTCCCTCTGTGAAGTGACAGCCATTTACCACCACCCTCTGTGTCCTGCTGCCCAGCCAGTTACCTACCCACCACACTACTGTCCTGCCCACACCCATATTCCCCAGTTTGTGTAATAGTCTTCTATGTGTCACAGTGTCAAAGTCCTTGCTAAAGTCCAAATAGGCCATGTCCACTGCCCTCCCCTGATCCATCTGCCTAGTCACCGAGTCAAAAAATTCAATGAGGTTGGTCTGACATGACCTTCTCCTGGTGAAACCATGCTGCCTTGGGTCCTGTAGTCCATTGACAACCAGATGTTCCACCAATCTCTCCTTCAGTAGTGCTTCCGTGATCTTCCCCACTACTGAGGTGAGGCTGACTGGTCTGTAGTTCTCTGCTTCCTCTTTGTTCCCACTTTTGTATAAAGGGACTACATCTGCTGTCCTCCAGTCTTTGGGTACCTCCCCTGTTTCCAGTGTTCAGCTAAACAGGATAGCCAGAGGTTCAGTCACCACCTCTCTTAGTTCTTTAAGGACCCTGGGGTGCACCCCATCTGGCCCCATTGCTTTATCAACTCTTATTACTTCCAGTTACTTCAAGACCCTTTCTCGTGTAAAGGGACTTGTGCCCATTTCTGCACCATTCTCACCCCTTGTACTCCCTTCAGACCTATTACCCTCCTCTTCCTCAGTAAAGACTGAGCAGAAATACCTGTTCAATATGTCATCTTTACTGTTGTCATCCTCTACACGGCCCCCATCCTCCCCCTTCAGTCTCACTATCCCTCCCTTTGCCTTTCTCTTTTTACTTATTTACCTGTGAAAGGTTTTGTCCCCTCTACCCACTGATTTTGCAATATGCTCTTCTGTCTGAGCTTTGGCTTCCCTTACTGACCTCCCTGCCTCCCTTTGCTTCTCCTGGTACTTCTCCCTATCCCTTTCTGCCTGTGTCTTTTTGTATTGCCTGAATGCAATCTTTTTGTCTTTCACTTTCTTTGCTACCACTTTGGAAGACCATAATGGTCTCCTCTTCTTTTTCCTCTTGCTAACCTGCTTAATGCATAATTATGTTGCTCTTGTAATCCCCATTTTAAATACAGCCCACTGTTTCTCAACTCCTGATTCCTGCCCCATTCCCCTTAATGCCTCTTTCAATTATCTTCCCATTTTCCCAAAGTCTGCCCCCCTAAAATCCAGGATACATGTTTTTGTGTGGTTTAGTTCTGCTCCTTCTGTGATTTCGAACCACAATGACTGGTTGCCACTGTTCCCCATGTGCTCCCCCACTGTTACTCCCATAACACTGTCCCTGTTTGTGAGCACAAGGTCCAGTATTGCCTTCTGCCAAGTTGGTTCCATGACCAGTTGCTTGAGGAAGGCACCCTGAAGGGAGTCCAGGATAAATCTGCTCCTAGTTGATGCTGCTGCTGGAATGCTTCAGTCCACATCTGGAATATTGAGGTCTCCAACCAGTACTACCTCACCATTGTCTACCATCCTTTGGATGGCTAGCATCAGCTCCCAATCTATTTCTTCCTCCTGGACTGGTGGTCTATAGACCACACCTGTGCAGATGGCTGGCCCCATTTTCCTTTCCAGCTTAGCCCACAGTATCTCTCCCCAATTTTGTTCCTCCTGGATCTCTGTGGCCCTTATATCATTTTTCACATACAGTGCCACTCCTCCTCCCTCCCTTCCTATCTGACCTGTCTCTTCTGAATATGTTGTAGCCAGGTATGGCCATCTCCCAGTCATGGTTATCATTACTCCAGGTTTCAGTGATGGTCACAATGTCCAGGTCTGACTGCACCATGACAGCCTCCAGATCTTCCATCTTGTGGCTAAGGATCCTGGCATTGGCACACATGGCTTTCCATGATTTGATCTCCCTATACCATTTAGCTGTTCTATTCCCAGCCCCTTCCCTGGTTGTCCTTTATCCCTGGTTCTCCTTGCTGTCTGCCCTTCTGCTGAATTTTGACTCTTTTCTGCCTATCCACTTCTTGGTCGCTGATCTCCATCTTTTGCACACTGCTTTGTAGAGTAGCTACAAATGTTCCTTAATTTGTGTGTCATTAAACTGAAATGCATGAAACACACTTGTTGTGAAGAGTGAGTAAGTTAGGGCATTACATACTTCCCTGTTTGCTTTTTTTGATATTCAGATATGACTTCTGTTTTGACAGCTCTGGCCAATACCACCATGCAATACAACTGTAACAAAAGGCAGCTCTTGAAAAGGTCAAGTGGCTCCTTCCAAAAGCTAGGAATACTAAATCAAAGTATAAGTTGTAAAAGGAAGACTCATTCAGTATTTTACAACAGACCGCAATATATCTGTGATGCATTCTTTGGCTGGATTCAGGTGGAAGAAATTATTGTTTTCCTTTCTCTGTTTTGCAAATGAAGGCACTCTGCAAATTATACTCTCCCCTTGATACCTCTTTTTTTTCCTACTGCCAAACATCCAAAACAAATACTCTCGTATTTTTATGACTGCATACTAGAGCTATGGTGAAGTATTGCAAATGAAGAAGAGAAGTTAGGGATCTGACCAGATTTCTAAAACAGCACAGCTGGAGTGGATTTGAAGCACATCCTTCTGTGAATCTCTCTGCATCCTCTGTCTTGACTAAAGTACACTGTCTGCCCCCCCCCACTGCTGCACTATTTTCTTGCTCCCAACCCCCCTTGCCTGCCCTGAGGCCAGGGAGCATTTCTCTCTCTCTGTTCTTTCATCTGTGCCCCTGTCTGTTCACTGAAATGCCCTCCCACTGCCAATTATACCCCCAGCTCCCAGTTATTCCCTCTGTGCCCCAGTAAGTGTACACAAACTCTATCCCTCTACCAAGTTCCCAACCTCACAGTTCTTCCCTCTGTACCCCTGTCCCTTAACAGACACTCCCTCACACTGCCAAGTATTCTCCCCATTTTCCTGTTCTTCCCTCTGTAGTCTCATACATGCCTTCAAAGTCCCCTGAAACAAAGAAAACCATCCATCCATCCATCCATCCACCCACTGTCTTCTTACCCTCCCACCCCCCCAGAGCCTCTCTCTCAGCACCCACAACCTCTTACCACAAAACCCTCAGTCACTTAGGTGTGCTCTAGCACCTTAGATCCAGTGTCAGAGCCAAAACATGTCCTCCTCCTCCTGAAACCATGCTTATGAACAGAGGAAGTAAGGTAAGTCCAATCAATGTATTTTCAATGCATTTTGAACTTTTACTCATAACTTGGTCATTTTTCAATATCTTCACTCCACATTTTCAACATGGCCTTTTTGGGAAATGTTTCAAATCTGCCCCAAAAGGTGATTTCACAGTTGCTCAGTGAAATCACCTTTTGGGCAGGATTTACATTTTTTAACTACCAGGTTCATGAGGAGGCATCAAAAGAAGGTTATGTTGATGATTTGGGGTCAACATATTAATAAACAACAAAGTTATGAATGTACATTGACATTTTTCAACCCTCACTCTAAACTTTGGTAATTTTCAATATTTAGACCCCAGACTTTCAACATAGCCATTTTTTCAAATTACCTCTTGAATGTGACAGGTGTTATTTCTCAAATCCTGGCTAAAACTGATTTCTCTGTGAAGAGAAGTTTTCTAACTTTACACACCTCTAGATGTGGGCTACCTAATATAACAGAAATTGAGAAGGTAAGTCAATGGAAATGAACCAATGATAGGAGATTCTCTGTGAGTATCAGCAGTTGTTGAGATTAAGCTGTCATCTTGTTAGCAGCTAGTCACTCCCCCATTTGCAGATCATTTATCATTAGGTGGTATTTCATTCAATTATGCATTTGCTAAATCCCAGACTCTCACTGATTATAAGTTTCAAGGGAAAAGCATACATACGCATCCTCTTTAACATGAGCCAACTTGCAATTTATCTGCTTTTTGCCAAGCTGTGTTATCCTGCAAATTGATATCAGTTTTACAGTAACAGGATGCAATGACACCTGGGCTAGTTTGCAGTTTGCTGGCTCTGCAAAGCTAAGCAGTGAGTTCCCCAAAGATCCCAGGCAGATCCTGTGTCATCTGATCCTATCCAGCAGTGTTGGGGCAGGAGAAACTGCAAACATTGTTGTTCCAGTAGACTGTTATGGTATGTTATGTTTCATTTTAAACATGCTTCTGTCCCTTGGTGTGACTTCTAAACATCAGGATAAATCCATCCCAGTCCATGCTACCATTCGGTGGGAATTTTGGGTGAAATGGTGGCAGTGGAGTGCTGTTGAGTGTCCCTGAAATATGTGCACTCATGGGAGGAGTGGTTTTGTTGTTGCAACAGTTATCGCTTTTCACAGTCTTGAGAGCTGCTTGAAACTGACCAAACTCCATTCTATGGGCTCCCCAACCCCGATGGCAATCCAATGGGTTGGATGAATGAAGTGTTTGGGTGGCATTGGTCATTGTTCTACATAGCACAGCTGTGCTGAAGTGAGGGGCTTTAGTTTGGTTCTTTGTCATTTACTTTATTTAGTAACATTTACAATAGCTTATTCCACCTCCAGTCTGGTGTGTTCCCAGTCCTTTTACTTTTGTGCACTTACGTGATAGACTGCAGATACTGGATTGGATCACTTGCCCTACTGTCACAGTCCATGGGGCCAGGTGAGAGAAGAGAAGTGGCAGCTCTCTGACCATGATGAGAAGGATTGTGAACAAACCCACAGAATAAATGGCAGTGTTCATTCCTGCCCTGCATCATGCAGCTGCAGTCCAAACAAGAGTTGGAGTAAAGCAGTGAAGCACAAGAATGAGAAGCAATGTTCCAGATGGAGCCAAGGATAAGCTCCTTCTAGGATGGGGTTGTATTCTCCCCTAACTGGAATCCTTGATGGCCTCAACACATATTGAAAACCCAAAAATATTCAAAAACACTATGGAACAGTCTGTCTAATACACCTGCATCCTGTCTAAAAGTTGAAATTATTTAACATAAATACAGGCCAGGCATTTGAATTTTACTGCCTCCTGATTGGGTATGTCTACAATTATAAAATAGGACATGGGGCAGAATAATTGGGACGCAACTAAGGATCATGTATCATGTTTAGTCTTTTATGTACAGCATTTATGAGAACGACAGGGGAGACACCAGGTGCATAATCGATGAGATTTACAGGGTGGTTAACTTCTCTTCCCAATTGAAGAGGTGCAAATTGTTATTCTGTAATGATACATACAAAATCACTGATGGGTTCTGTGTCAGGCACAGGAATGGATTCAGAAGTTCCAAGTACTGTATCTCTATGTCCTCTGGTACAGTAGCAACAACTGATATGAGCAAATATTTCCTGAAAATTCTATGACGTCTCTAAAGAAATGCCCAGCCTGCTTGCAGTACTACTGTAGAGACACCAAAAAAAAAAAATATTTCCAGTTATCTGGAAATATCTGACCATGTTAATTGCTACAACTGTAGTGCTACAACAAAGTGTCCTTCATTGTCCTTGCCTATAGGAGCTGTATAAATTATTTTGAGTCCAAAGTCAGGCAGTACAAAGGGTGCTGATGCAGGATTCAAAGTCCCAGGGCCTGATTCTCAAAGCCCTGTGTCTGACGCAAGGTGCTTGCATCAAACAGATATGGTGCAAGGTGCACCTTGTGTCCAGGGCTGCCTCCACACAATTCACAAAGGTTGCCTGCATCGACCGCAGGCTGCCTGCCACAAACAGGGCTTGTGCCAGCCCTGCACCCTGCTCTGCCCTGTGACATGGCACTAGGTGGACTGTGCCAATGCAAGCTGCAGCTTGCTAGTTACAGACAGCGCCCAGTGGGAGAAATTCTAAGTCCCCTTAGACCAGCCAGGGCTGGTCTAAGGGGACTTAGACATCACTCCCCTGGGTGAGCTGTCCTATGGGTAGTGCAGTTTGTCCCACCTCCCCAACCCACTGTGCCCCATAAGTGCCACATAGTGGACCCCCCATCCAGGTTGTGCTCCCATAGGGCATCCAGGAAAGGAGCATCCACCTGATCCTCGATGTGCCCCTCATCATGTTGGTTGTGCTCCCTCCAGATCCAGGTGTCCCAGTTAGTACCAGGACAAATGCCACCAACCCTCCCACTGGTGCCCATGCCCCTCACCCTTTCAGGTAGTGTCCCCCCATCCCCAGACAGAGCAGGGGACCAGCACAGCCCTCTGCAAACCTTCACTGCCGGTCCCTAATTGGATGGACCGTGCAGCCGACTGTCCAAGGGGCATGCGACGAACCCTCCCATGTGCCATGCAGTTGCTGAATGGCTGGGGTTGCCACAAGCATTGGGTCTTAGTCGCCAGGACCCCTCTTGTACCAGAATCTGGTGCAAGGTCCCTGACACATGGGGATTTGGTGCAAGCTGCTGTTTGCCACAGCTAGCGCCAAATGCAGCCCCATTTGAGAATCGGGCCCCCAGTGTTGTTAATAATATTTTCTCCTTGTAGAAGCTAGTGCAAGTACAAGATGTGTGTGGTAGACCTGAATAGAAGGTAAAAACACACACTGATTCATTTTGTTAGAGCAGTTGTCGACCAGGTCTGACTATGAAAGAGGATTTGCTGCTGGTAGATAAGGCTTAGCAGCACAGGTATTCTTTTTATGTGTCTCATTCCAAGTAACTGGCTCTCTAGGTGATGAAGAACAGGGTTGTCTTACAGGCTCAGGTAACAGTTGTTCAATGGTCACAGCTATTATCCTCTCTGACAGAATAGAAACTACTGAGTATACTTGATCATCATATGATGTAAATTTTATTTGCACTTACAGTATATTACCAATTTATTTACTGAAGTTAGTTAACAAGTTACAAACTGCAAAAACAGGTTAAGCAACAACTTGCAAGTTACAATCATTACACATCTGGCTAGAGTTTGCTTTAGCACAGCTGTGCTGACACTGTACTTCATCTTCAGTGTCCACTTGCTACCATTAGTAAAATTTCTGCTGGAGAATTTGTTATTAATACTACTAGCAGTATTGAAAAAAGAAGTATGGTATGTTATTTTTTTTTATTATTTCTAATGCATTAGTGCTTACTGCTTACAGTCTGCTGAAATTGTTGCTCTGTGAATATGAATAGCATAAATCTGATGTTATAATTCAAATCTCCTTTTACATCTATACTACAACATGCACTTTTTAATGGAAGCCATTAATATTTATAGAACACAAAAGGTAACATTCCAGTGTTTTTTTATGTTAAAATCTCAACAGCAGAGTGTTCTCCTATACTGAGTTACATAAGGTAATTGTCCTCTAGTTATCAAGAGAATCATTATTAATACATAAAAGCAAAAGTAAAAAAATCATTAAGTTTTATTCAATATAGATAAATGGATTGAAAACTATGATCCTGAAACTTCAATTTTCCTTATAGTTAGTCAGTATGTCTAAGGCTAACAAAGTTGTATTTTCATATTAGGGTTAATTTTTAAGTTTAAATTGACTTATCTTTGAGTCACAGGAAATGAAATAAAGGGGGACTGAAAAATCATAAGCACATCGTAAGGAAAAATCATTAGTGATGAGCTGCCAGACTCAGCTAAACATTAATTTCAAACAGAAAAATCCGAAACAAAACCTGCCCAATAATTGATTGTTCATCAAAGGTATGTGTATATTGATAATTCAACATGTATATCATGAAATATTCTGCTAAGCCTGCAGTTGGAAAAGTATTCATCTGAACTACCACAACCTTTTACTCTCAAATGTTTCATACATATTCTGGTGCTTACATGTAATTTTCTGAACTGAAAGAAGAAAAGAAGAGTAATATCAAGCTTGCTTGCTGTATGCTAAGATGGGACAATACTTCAGTGGCAGAGTATAGGGCTGATTCTTCAAACCTAATTTAGGTTCATCAGTTAGTCATTGTTTATCACATGATGTACCCAGACTTAATGCCGTCATCAATGAAGAGCATCAGTTACCATAGGAAGCATATCTTGAGGCTTTCATCAGCCATTCTCAAGGAATACAATTACTTTCTGGTGATGGAGGTAAACAACTTCTGCAATAACTACATGTTTTCAAATCCAGTATCTGTAAATCAAACCTGCATGACAGTGGTGAAGAAAAGTTAATGAGAACTAGGGATTATGTGGGAACAAAATAAAATATGTTCATGGAAATCTGTAAAGGCTTTCTTAATATACTGTATCATGGTATTCAACATATCAGTGGTGACAAGTTTGTGTTCCCAATTCTGATATTAGTTTTTAATAAATAGATTTAGTAGGTCCATTATACCATGGTGTACCCAATTAAATATTTTTCTGCCTTTATGTAGCGCATGTACAATTTAGATCCTCCTTGTTCTGGACCCTGGCCCTGGCTGCCATTTCTGGTAAGTTCTTTAGAGTTCATAACCTGCCTTGGAACCATTACTTGTCTCCTTCAAGCCCCTGGGTACTTGTTGCTTATCAGTGAAGCAGACAACCTTCCTCAAAATAATTGAAGAAAACATTCAAGTGAAGAAGAAACAGTGACCCAGGGCATCAAGTTTTGATCAGCAGAGCTGAGGAAGCACTGTGGCATCATTCACTCCCCATTTGTATTCCTTTGTTCTTTTTTGCCCAACGCCCACTTCCGGGTGGAGCCACGGGCTATGCCCTACCCTTGTGATTTTACAAACTCTATTCTGGACACCACAGCACCAAGTTCACAAAGCACTAGTGGGTAGTGCTTTGGTGGATGACTGCTCCCACCTCCCATGGACATATGGAATTAATTAGTTGCCATATTGGTACTTGTAAGAACAGACCAGAAACAAATGGTTTGATACCTTTTATTGGACCAACATAGATGTAACAGAAGAAAACTGTGCTTAAGATTTCGGTCCAACCAAGTCCTTCCTCGGAAGCTTTTGCCAGTGGTTCAGAAAATGACATTCTAGTAACACCCAGATCATACATAAAAATCAGAAATAATGCTCATGGGTTTAAAATACCTTGTTAAAAAATGTCAGTGGGGCAGCACTTTTCTCAGACTGATCACTCTACTGTATCTCAGATATGTCAGTAATGGTCTTAAAAGGACATTTCAAAAATACACAGTGGAGACGGGCTTTTGAGGTCAGACTTATTTTACTTCTCAATATAGTAGAAGGTAGCATGAACATTGACTTGGGTTTTATGACACATTACCCTACTTGAACTTCTTAAACCTTAAGTACAAAGGATGGACTTGCAATGTAACTTTAGTGGGTATTTGTTTTTTGTTTTAATATTGTATTGTTATAGGGTTCCTTTTAACTGGTATTCAATATGTTGTTTTCTCACTGTAAACTAATTGTGTGGGGGTAGGGGAGAGTATGTTGTTTGGGGGGTCATTGTGTGTGTGGGTGGGTGTGGTTGGGGTTGTGGTTTTATGAGATAAGGCTTATATTCAGGTATATGTCTTCATGATGTTACAGTGTGTTAGGCCTCTTGGTTTACATACATAGTGAATGTATTCTTCCTTTCAACTAGTTGTCTATATTATGTTGTTACCCGGGGGGGTTAATTCTTTTAGTTTTTTTATTCAGATTCCTAAGACTGTTACTGTACATATAGGAGATTGACTATATACTGACATATTTTTGAACAATATGCTTATCAGGATGCATTATCTCATTCTCTAGGAGGTCCTTGGTAGTTTTTTTTTTTATTGGGCTCTAATTCTGACAGTTGATGTTTTTGTATAAAAATCTGCTTAGAGGTCTGAGGGGTTTTATGTTTATGGAATATATTATCTGGTTGAGTATATAGTTGATAAATTGTCTTCAGATATATCTCATTTTTATCATGTACAGTACTCATGTGGGTTTTAATTCTTAAGGTCTTGCATTTAATTGAGTGTATTCTCATAACGCAATCTGTCATTCATTAGGTAAGTTAGTTAAACTGTCTGGCCTCTCATGTAAGATTCCTCTTATCTGCTTCTGGTGACATTTGATCTTGGAGTGCTTCACAGCAGCAAGATTACTCAGTCCGCTGCCTTGCATTTAAACCTCTGTTATGATTTAAAAAAGGTATTTAAACCAATGAGAATTTTTCCTTTTTTTTTATGTATGATCTGGGTGTTAATAGAATGTGATTTTCTAAACAACTGGCATAAGCTGCAGAGGAAGGACTTGGTTGGTCTGAAAGCTTAAGCATTGCTTTCTTTTGTTACATCTATATTGATCCAATAAAAGGTATCAAACCATCTGTATCTGGATCACCTCCCATGGCGAAAGAGTGGATCCAGCATGTTTTTCAATTCATTCCAGACTGCTTTGATGTTCCAAGCTTAAAACTCAAAGCAAAGTCACAGATATAACAAGCAGTTCACCGACTTGAAAAAAGTATGTTGTATAATCATTTTTTTTATAATCACAGAGCATATGAGCTCTTTAGACCATTGTCCAAAGTGTTTGTAACAGTGAAGAGACTTTGATTTTGTATGACTAAGACTATTATTAAGTAATAATCTTCTTGATGTGAATAATCATGATATTTCCTCTGTAGTAGATTCAGTAATTGCATTATTGTTGAGTGCAGATCCATATCCTGCTGTAACAAGGAGAATTAGATGTGAGTTGGAGGTAGAATTAAAGGGGAGCTCAACCATAAGGTTTGCTGTTCTTCTCTTACTGCATACTTGTGTAAGTCATATAATAATAACACTAGAAATAGTTACAGAAACAAAGTAATAAGAGAAGAAATATAACAAATCCTGTAATTGCTGTCTGTTCCACTACTCATTTAGAATGGCACATTCACTGTGTTAGTTGAAGTACTAAGTCTTGCTCATACCATATCCCTGAAAAGTATAAACTGTTGACAGCTCATCCAGTATGGATCAGCTGGGGACTGTCCAATGACCAAATGGATGTGCATTGTTTTTCCTTGCCTGTGACTAGGGTTCAGAAGCAGATGTGTGGAGCTGGAACAAGGTGAAGCTAGGATTGGGGAGGGCTGCTGCATGCAACATGATCCAGAATAAAGCTGGTGATGGCCATCCACACTGCAACAACCCTGATAGTGGGCCAGGGAGCCTGCTTCTACATGAGGCGTCATTCTCAATTACATTATGATGTGTCAAACAATGTTGATATTGACTGTAGTCACCATTAGTGAGGTGGGTTACTTAGTAAGTGAGGGGAAAAAACATTGTCACTAGGATGATTACCGATGGCCCTTTGGGGCTCGTGCTATGTGAATCCTCAATGGTGGGAGTCTAGAGAACTGGGCAGACAACAATGATGAATCAGAAAACTACTGTATGTAAAAACATTATGGATAAACTGCATCTTGCAGATCCCTTGCACTCACCTCTTATGATACCATCTTATGATATTTTCAAGAGTGGCATATAGATATAATGGTCACTATTACATAAGAAATAATAAAGATAGCACCGTTTTCTAATTGAAAGTCAAAATATTGGAAATCTCAGTTACAAAACTGGCACAAAAAGCAAAACAATAGAACAAGACTTTCTATGAATACTTTATTTTCTTTCTGTTCAGTAGATTTAAACTCCCAATTTATTTTCTGGTACTCCTCAAAAGTAGCCAAAACAAAAAATGCCATGGTAATTGTGAAATTAATCATATGATACAATTTTATTGCTGCTCATGTGCCATTGGTACTGGAGATATCAGAATGTTTATTACCTTTACTGTGAGTTGATCCATAGATTGCTTGCTTTATCCAGGTTTACTCCATTTCCATCACTTATCTGCTGTCCTGTAAAAAAAAACAAAAACAAATTAAATAATCTATTGCAATTATGTGTGTAGTCTATCCTTCTGCATCCTTAAGGAGGGGGAATTCACTTTTTCACATATTTTTAGGTCATCTCGTACACTCTTGGTATTGCAGGTGGAGAGAGAGGGAGAGGGAAAAGTAGAGGAAGAGTGAAAGATGGAGAGAATGACAGAGAGACAGAAACAGAGACAGAGAGAAAGAGACACTTGTCCCTTGAACCACTCCCAGAAATAATGGACGCTACACTTATTTTAGTCTCTTGGTTGGTCATTGGCAATATTTTTTTTGGCACAAAGAATATTTATATTCAACTGTTATCACTTCAAATTTCACATGTAATAATTCATTTAAAGTTTTCTTGGTTTTGACCTCTTCCTTCTTCTGGTTGTTCCGTTCCTCCATCTTGACTTTCAGGGCCCGGACACTGTGAATCTGGCCCCCTTCTCCACACCAGAACTAGGCCAGTTCCACCTTCTCAGGTTTTTTCCCTCCAGGTCCAGACACTTCTGAATCCGACGCCTGGACCTATACCCTTCCCTGCTTTAGCACCACGTCTGGGTTCCTTGTCCCCAGCCCATGTATCCTCCCCCCTCCCTCCCCTTCCCTTCCACACCACTTCCTCTTTCTTTCTTCCACTGCCCCTCCTCCAGCTTGTGACTGATGGAGGGGCTCCCCTATGCAGGCTAATATCTCAAACCCTTCTTGGCTATCCTGTCCACTAACTCCCCAATAAGCCTCAGGAATAGACACATGCCAAATTCTGACAAGTGTACTCCATCAGACTTGTACACCACAGCCTGGTCAAAGAAGGAAATGTCCTTGTGCTGCAGGTGCACTCCCCCATCTCAATTACTGCCCTGGCCACTCTTCTATTCAAACGCTTCTTGACCTTTTCGATCAGCCATAATGTATGTCATTGACACCCCCTCCAAACCCGCTGGGAGGTGATGTCGGACCAGCCGATTGTCACCCTCGGCTACCACCCCTTAAGTATTTCTAAATCTCCCAGGATGTTCCACCCCAATTCTCCCCAAGGCAGGCCCCCCAAATCATTACCCTCCAGGTGTATAATAATGCAATCTGGCGTACTCCACTGCAGTCTTAACTCCTCCATTAGTAGCAAGAGCTGCACCCACCTCATCCCCATAATGCCTTTCCATAGCATCATGGTGTGCTTGGTATAGTGATGTAGCTCTGCTCCTCTGGAGGTGGTGACTGCAAACCTTTCCACCCAATATATGAAGGAGTACCATACTATCCCAAATTTTCCTCTTGGAACCTGCCATGGAAATAAAATAAACAGTGTGAGTCATTGTAATCAGTACTTGACATACTTCTTATAGCAGCTGGACTACCAGCACCCCACTTTCTTTACGTCTTCCACTGCAACCCCTTTTTCTGCTGCCTCCGTGGCCACCCCAATCTCAAAGGAATTAGGGGAGAAATTCACCTGTATCTTCTCCAATGAAGGTCAGTGCCCTCCTAAGTATCGCCCCTATTTAAAAATTGGTGACCAGAGAACTGTCCCAGTGTCAGAACAAGGCAACCCAAGCCACCCCTGGAGTCCTCCCATATGCCTCCAGCACACTCACTGCGCAGGTGATGGCCTGTGGTTGCTACACCAATGCCACCTTGGTCCCCTTCCCCTTTTGGTCCATTTTAGACCTGGCCAGGTTAATGATCACACCCTCCATTCCCCACAGGACAGCCCCGTGCTGTAGGGCCTGTCCAGCAGCTGTTTTCCATGGGACCACCACTTCCCCAACCTGGAATACCCCTGCTGCCATGACCGCAAACACCACCCAAAATAAAGTTGCTTCCTGGGCTGAGGTACATACCTTCTGCATTGCCCTTAAGACCTTCCAGAGGAACTGTCCTCTTATGGGGTACCCCCCATCAGTTCTGGCCCCCTGGCTCCTCTGCCATCCAGAAACCATCCTCTTCACTGTCCAACTAGCCACTACATCAGGCCAGCCCCTGCCCTGACATACTAAGCTGACGCCAGCCAGCTGAACCACCATCATGGCATGGGCTAGTCCATCTTCCAACTTCTCCACTGCAAGCCTCCTTACCTGCTCCTCCCAGACTGGTTTGTCCCTGTCCCACCCATGCTTCTTTCTGAACTCCTGGAATCTTGCCCACCCTGCTTTGTAGGCCCTCAATGTATTTGCTGCTCAGGATCCCTGATACAGCACCCTTTCTGTGTCCCTCCAGCCTTCCATAACTGGTCAAGGATCCTGGTCCTGTGTGGTGCTGCCTGAGGCCTCAGTTCCCAAAACCTTTGCATCTGTAAATGGGAAAGACTGTCATCTACCTCATTCCTCAACCCTTCGATATGCTGCACTTTGAAAGACAGATTCAGTTGCAGCCCCAACAATATCATGCACCTGAGCAGCCTGCCTATTGTCTCCATCCTCCCCCCATGCCAATTAATGGCTTCCTCAACCCCTTTATTGTTGCACCAGAATGAGATGCTCTTCCCCTTCATCCTATGCCCCATACTTCCATGGCCACCCAGATCGGGAAGATCTCCAAGAATGTGATGTCCTTTAGCAATCCCCCTTCCACCCATGATGCCAGCCAAGGTTCTGACATCCACTCCCCTTGGAAGTATGCCCCCATACACGGGGCACCAAAGACATCCATGAACATCTCCAAGTCTGTGTTCCGCTCCCACTCATCTTGCCAGAAGGTTACTCTGTTACAGGTGTTGAGAAACTTCCCCTAGACCTGGAAGTCCTCCTGCACCCCTTTTGTCATGTCCACCCAGTGGTGCGGCAGTTTTGCCTTCACCGTGGCCCTACCCAGTCACCTTGTAAACACCCTGCCCAGGTTGATGGCCTTGCAGGCAAAATTAAGGTGCCCCAGCAGTTATTGCATTTGTACCAGAGGCACCCTCCTCCTCCCCCTGACCTGAGCCAATAGGCCTTTAAGGTGCACCACTTTATTCATGGGAAGCTGAAAACAGACCTCCTCCATGTCCACTTCTATACCCAAGAATCTTAATCTCTGGGCAGGACCCTCCGTCTTTCCCTGTACCAGCGGTATCCCTATCCACTGGCACATTTCCTTAAAACCCTGCAACATGCATTGTGCCTCTGACCTCGATTCCCTGATGAGTAAAAAATCATCCAGGTAGTGCGCCACACTCCTGGGTCCATACCTGACCCTGAATATCCATTGTACCCAGGTGCTGAAAGCTTTGAAAGTGGAGCAAGCCACGGAGCACCCCATGGGCATGGCTTTGTTGAAATATATGTTCCCCTGGAACTGGAAACCCAGCAGGTCCCAATCTGCTGGCCTGATAGGCAAGAGTCGAAATGTCAACATGATATCCCTCTTCACCAGCCATGCCCCCTCGATCACTTTAATCAATGTTATGACCTGCTCTAAAGAGGCATACAACACCATCCTGAGGTGATCCGGTATGCCCTCATTCACTGATGAGCCCTCAGGATAGGATAAATGATGTATCAAGCAGAATTCCCCTTCCACCTTCTTGGGGTCAATACCCAGAGGGGAAACTCATAAATACGTGCATGGGGGAGCCCCAGTGGGCGCTCCACCCAGCCTGTCTTGATTTATTTTTCTATCTTGGCTCCAACTATCCTCTCCTTCCCCTTCATTGACCCAAAATTCTTGGCCCACATGTCTGCCCACCCTCCTTGAATCCCCCAGTGGGAAATCCACCTGGAAACCCTCCCTGAGCAGCTCCGCTGCCCCCTTATTTGGGTACTCCATGGTCTATTCCTCCAGCACTGCTAGGGAAATGGGAGTGCATGCAAGTGCATATCCCCACAACCCTATCTTGGGCACCACTTTACTGCCAACCTCTGGGGGTGTAGTGCTACCCCCTTGCCCCCTGCCTTGTCTCCCCCGAGCATCCCAAAAGGACTGCTCATAGAACTGTCCCCTGTCACCTCCCCCTTGCTTTCCACCCTGTTGGCAGTTGGAGACTGGGTGGGACCCTCCACATTTTGAACAAGCATGCCTGAACTTACACCCAGTCCAGGTGCAGGTTGCCTTGTTAAAACCCCAGCAAGTCTTGGACCCTGGGGCCGGAGGGTTCTTCCTTGCATGCTAGTCCACATTCCCACTCTCCTCCTCTGAGAGGGTCCTTACCCACAGCTCTGAATGGGTACAATTCAATCTCAGATCACCTTTGGCTACCATTCTCTTCCAAAATGCCTCATCATATTTGAGCCACCGTACCCCACCATCACCTTGTACGCATCTGTGATGATGGACATGTACGTCAGCTAGGGGATGGCTAGCTCTGGCTGTTTCTCTAGGACCAGCACACTGTAGATGATAAAACCATCTTGACAGTTCTTAATGGTCTTCCTCTTGTATTTTGCCTCTTTGGCTTTGTGTTCTACCACTGCCAAAGCCACTGCCATCTCTGACCTCCCCACTGACTCCTTTTGCTCATATTTCTTAGCCCCAACCTCATCCACTAGTCCGAAGATGTCAACATACTCCCCCTTCCAAATGTTGTCTCTGATCAATGCCAGGATGTGGTCCCCAACTGAGCAGCCTAGAGGGCCTTCATATAGCTTCATGCTCAGCAGTTTTGTCCCCCCTAACTCTGCCACCCCAGATCCTTTACCTTTTAAGGCCTGCATGACCCTCTCCATCCTTTCTATCACTGTGTCCCCCATACCTCTCAAGAGCCCCTCCAGATACTCCTGCAATCCATTATCATCAGTGCGATCAACATCATTCTTACCCCCATCTGGGCACTCCTCGTCCAGCTCTGGTGCAGGTAGTGGTGCAGGGATGGGTGCAGGATGAGGCACTTCCTTTCTGGGTCTCTTGCCCCCTCTTCCCCTGTCCGGACATTCCTCTCGCTCCTTACACTTCTTCTGTGCCTCCTTCTCCACCTTTCTCTGCTTCACACTGCTGCCACCAATGCCAACATCTGCCCCATCAATTTCACCACCTCTTCCATCATCTTTTTGCTGGACAGCGTGGGTCATTTGGGTGACATTACTGTTATTTGTCACTGTATGTAGATGGGCGAGAAACAAATGCTGAGACCTGTGCATATCCCCCATAATACAGAGGTTCATGAACCTCTGCACTCTGACCTCCAACTTCCTCTCCTCTTCTCTGAAACCCCCGCAGTCCAAATGCCTCATGCACCACCTTGTGAAGGACATAGAGGCAGATGAACCTCACCCCTTTTGGTGAGAAACATTCAGGACCCCATGTCCTGAGAGCAACAGCCCTTCCAGGTCAAGGGATTATGTCTCCTCTTATCTGTCGACCCTTTTTTTTTTTGCTGGCCCTGACTGCTCTAGACTCCCACTCTTCACCAATTTTGGCCAGTCAGTCCTGGCCAAATCCAGCCCCCCCAGACAGGGGCTGCATGCCTTACTCTGCCCTTCACAGAGCCTTCACCCTCACCACTTCAGAAATACACCCATGCCCCCACAGAAGCTGGGGACACCAGTAATGCTTCTTTTCCCCATACGGTCCTGCCAAAGGTTGTAGGTCCTCCTAGGCTGGTGTCTCCCTTTTACTACTCCCATCACCTGTGCATCCCCTCCTTTTATTGTAATTGTCCTGCTTTGTGTGTTTTTTTTTTTTATTATTAATTTAGTCCCTGCCCTCGTTCCCCGGTCCAAAGACTGCTGCTTGCTGTTCCCCCGATCTCAGTGGCTACACTTCTGGTCCATGGGCCTGCCCTTGTAGGCCCAAGTGTGAGCCCAGACCAACCATGCAGCACCAATCACTTTTCAGCCTTTTTGTTTTTTGACCTTCTTTTAGTTGTCACTTTTCTTTTTTTGCTTGCGTAGGTCAAAAACATATAAGCACAGACTTGGCATGGTATACCACAGTAGAACTCTCAATTGCATTGTAAATCCCCCCATTGCCCCTCTACCACCAGGCCACACTGGACTGCATGGCAGCCAGGGCCTATTCCTTCCACCCAGCCCTGCAAGGGCCTCCCCTTCTAGCTGCACTGCTCAACACCTTTTCCCCTGTAATTCGTCCACCAAATCAACCCATTGAGCCATTGCTGCAGGCCCCCAGCCTGCCAGGAAACTGCCCAATCCTCTATTTTAAACCACAATGGTTCTGAGTCCCCATCCACCCAATTGTGCTGTCCCGAACCATGCTCACAGCCTGGCTGTGCCCACACAGCTCCAGCAGCCGCATCCATCCACGCTGTCCTTGCTCCTGGCTTCAGAAATCTGTAAGTGCCTCCCCTATGGGCCCCCATCGTGTCGATGCTGCACATCGATCGCCCATCGCGTCCAGCATTCGCAGTGTGTCAGCATCTCCTTTGTCCCCAAACCATTGCAGCAAGCCTGCATGCAGCTCCTTCCCTGACTTCCTCCTTGCAATCCCTCCCCTCGCTTTCATCTCTGCCAGTACATCTGTTCAAACAACAGGGCAAAATGCAGCATACCTCTCCCCGTGTCCTAATTTTTCCCATTTCTTTTCTTATGTTTCTTTTGTTTTTATACAAAACAAGACCCTGCCATTAAAACTGCACTCACTCCAAGCAGAACAAACGTGCTGTACCACGTAGCCCCTCAGGCCTAAATGCCATACCCCGCCACTTTGTCTCTGCCTTTGGTGACACTCCTGTAACCAACCCAGAAGCAATTCAAAGAAAATAACACAGCTTCTCTTGTATCTCACACTTGCAGCACAGCATGATGTGACATAAACCACTCAAAAAACCACAAATAGCTCAGAATGCCATGCAGAAATCTCCCGATCGTCTGGGCAGATTCAACTTGCAATGCAACGAAAGCAAACCAGTCTGGGCTATGAGGTCAAACCATCATTTAAAATCATTTTACCACCCCATTCCATGTGTAACCTGCATCTGCTCCAAGCTCTCTCCCTTCAACTCCCCAAGCCGAAACCACCACTTCCCCCCCCACGCAGCACTATGCTCCTAACATCCTTTTAACAATTAAGTCCTGAGCACTCACATGCCACTTGGTTTCTGCCCAAGCACCTTTCTTTGCTAGATAACATTAGCAGAAAGAACTTAACCAGGCTTTCTACATCTTAAATAAGCAATGCCATGTACAATATAAACAAAACGACTTTAAACCCAGGCTTCTATATTTTAAACGCCATGCAATAAATACCATCTACACAGACAGAAACCCCTTGAGCTATACACACTGGGGAACTTGGCCTATCAGGCCTAGTCACCCCCATTTGCCTTACCAGTTGATTGCCAACAATGTGCTGAGATCTCAATCTTGAAAAATTTCCAGCAAAAGCAGTCATCCTGCCTGTGACCTGGCCTGATATACCCATACAGGATCCCTGGTCAGAACCCCTTGGAGCTCTGCCCCCCCAGCCAATCCCTGGGGCTCTGGAATATACCTGTCATATTACATCTTCCAACTGCTTTGTGACGTCACTAGCCCCACACCTTCTACCTGATCCTTCCCTCCCACTCCCCCACCCCTACCCTCTTATGTCCTTTTCTGGCAGCGGTCATCAGACAACCTGGCCTGCCTTTTAGGGGCAAGCCTACTTTTCAATCTATTCCTCTGCAAAATTTCTGAGTGGTGAATTTACTTTGAAAGAGGGAGAAAGTGAGAGAGAGAGATAGAGACTCCTCAATCCATCCTACTGCAGCATTGCAGGGGGTGAATTTCCAGTTCATTTTCTACACTTCTAGCACTGCGGGTGGAGAAAGTGAGACAGAAAAAGTTAGAGAGACAAAATGGGAGAGCTAGTGGAAGAGAGATAGAAAGCGTGAGAAAGATAAAGACAGAGATACTGTTCTAGAAGGTGCTTTGACTGAGTCACAAAAATGTTGCTTTGCAGAAAAGAATCAGGCAGCTCATCACTCTGCTGACAGAGTGCACATGGTTTACTGATGTGTCTTTTGCATTTTTTAAGTATGGTAGAGGAGTGAACTGTGTCTGAGTGAAATCTGAATATTCCTAATTGCTAATTATCCAATTTCTCTGGTGGCTGCAATGAGAGCATAAGGAAGAATTAAACAATAAGATAAGGCAGGACATGGGGTATTGTGGGAATTACCCATGCCTCATTTGTGTCATGATTCTGCAGGCTGGCTGAGTGACTTTTACAACATGAGAAGTTAGTAAATCCCCCAATAACCCACCTTCTGGAGTGCCTTCTTGCAATAATACAATGCATCACTTGACAGAATTAAAGAATTTTGTTACATTGTATGTGAAATGTCTTTAGGCTGTTTGAAAACTTTTTGAAGATATTTTTCTTCCCTCCACAAAAAACTCTCACAGACACTGGAAGAACAAGAACTGTTGTTGAATAAAATGTACTGTCAGGTTTTAATTTGGTTTCTGAGATTTACTTGTTTTTTCTTATAAGGAATAAAACCATGAAACTAACAGTTTGTGAGTCATTGTAGCTTCAGTAGTCGAAGGTGCCAAATGTAAGGGAAAAAGTGCCAGAAGTGAGAACATTGCTGAAGAGTAGCAGAGCAGCATTGAAGAGTACTGCAAGTGTGATTTCTGTTTTGTAAATTACTTTTTAATGTGAGCTAGTGAGAGTGTTGAGAATTTGGGAGTGGGTAGTACTGACATGATGGGTTGAAAGTGGAAATTGTGTCCTAAAGGTGAGAACAAGGAAGATTAGTGGGGAGAGAGAGTCAGTAAAGTTCTGTCACTGTTGGGAGAAGACAGCAGTGAGGGAGGTGGCCTGCTAGACTGCCAAAGTTTACAATGGAAATGCCCATGCATAGTGACTTGTTATTGTGCTGCGAATTTGGCTGAGTATTTGGTCAGCAGAGTCGAAAGGTGTAATGAGTTCATCTGAGAAAAATCCACATGGCATCAGGTTTGAACTGAACTATTCAGTGCAGTTTTTATTTATTTATTTATTTATTAGCATTTTGGATAAATACCTTTGAGCCAATGGCTCTTTTACAAAGGTTCCACGTCAGTATACAAAGAATAGATGTTCAATTTGTGTGAGATTAGCAGGTAGGCAGTTGGAATACAAATTTCAGTAGAGGGTATGCGTGGACTGAAAACTACAGGCAATATAATTAACAGCTAGAACAACACAACCAAGCATACATTTAAGAAAGATGAGTCACACAAATAATATTTACATGAATTAAAGCTGCCAGAAGGGCATTGTCAAAGGGAAAGGTGGAGTGGAAAAATTGAGCTGCTGCCAGTTGTGCCAGGTAGCATAAGAAAATGTTAAGACAGAGTGGGTGTAGAGGGGTAACTAGGAGGGAGGTAGAAGGAGAGGTGTGTGGGAGGCAAGGATTGGGGACCTTGTGCAACAGTGGGTGGGGTGAGCAGATTAGAAAAAGGAGAGGGGAAGGGAGTTGAAGGAGGGTAAGAGAGAAAGGTGGAGAACCAGGGCTAGGGAGAGAGGCAGGGGTATAGAGGGAAGGAGAGGGTGGTGGCAGCCAGAGGTGGGGATAGTAGAGAGATGCAAAGAAGAGGAGTGACTGCCAGAGAGGTTACGAGAAAAAGTTAGGTGTATTAATTCTTTACTGAATTGTGGTCAGGTTGTCTGGTACTTTACCCATGAGTTATGTTCAGTATTTTCCAAAAAGTGAAGCTGTCATCTGACGAACCAGTACCTAGGATTTTTAAAGCTCATTGCACAATATGCGTTAGTAGAATAACCAGTCTTCTGTGTTTCAGTAGCTGTAAAGTAATTTTGTGGAAACAT
The DNA here is from genome assembly GCA_016271365.2 of Neoceratodus forsteri. Lineage (NCBI taxonomy): Eukaryota > Metazoa > Chordata > Ceratodontiformes > Ceratodontidae > Neoceratodus > Neoceratodus forsteri. Next base: position 1,148,114,304 of record CM057452.1, on the reverse strand, counting down.
TTTGGAACATATACAGTATTGGAGAAAGAGCCAGAAGCAGGGAACATTTCTAACACTACAAATGCTGAACAGTATAGGATATGTTAGGGACTTTATTTATGAAGCACTCTTTTAAAACATAAAGCACTGAAAAATACAATACACTGCAGACAAAAATATTGATAATGAATACTTAAATAAATTAATAAAACTACAATCCCAGGAAAAATTCTGAAGATCTGTGACAGCAAGAGAACATGCAGAACAGATACCATGAGATAATGCCTGGGTAAGATGAGCTGAAGGCCTCCAGCAAACCTTCCTTATTTATTTATTTATTTATTTTGTTTTTGTTGACCGGGTAAATGCACTAGACAAATCCTGCCTATTTTCAGGCACGACCAGGGGGAGGGGGATACAGATGAATGCCAACTGACCTTGAACCAGATTAAGCTATCGGTGGTATTTTTAGTGAATGAGGGAAATTTGGCCAGGACACCGGAGAAATTCCCCTACTCTTTTCGATAAGTGCCATGGGATCTTTAACATCCACCTGAACTACCACTAATCCAGGCAGATGGGACCTTGGTTTAACATCTCATCCGAAAGACCAAAAACCCATGAAGGGCCTAAAGGCCTAAACTGTGAATATTACCAACTAAAGGCTGGCATGAGGAAGTTCCATGAGACTGGGTACACTGCTGAAAACTCCATCTCTTTCAGTTTGAATCTGGAGTGAGGGTACAAAGAGCAGCACCTGCTCCCTAAATAAAAAGTGCTACGTGAGTGCTGGAGTGTCATAAACCAGAAGCTCAAAGAGTTAGGTGGGGCTCTGTCCATTCAAGGCCATGAAAGTCAAAATTCAGTGACTGACAGCCAGCCAGTGCAGATCTTGTAGTACCAGGGTGATATGATACGGCCTTCTCAGGAAGCACAGAAAGTAATCTGTGCATAAGAACATAAGAACATATGAAACTTGCCAGCAGAATCAGGCCTCATGGTCTATCAAGTCTGTTCAAATGCACAGCTAGCACCCTTATATTGCAGCTGCCCAACCCCCTTTTGAATTTATTTATTTTATTTATTGATTTATTTATTTTGTTTATTTTTATTTAAAAGTTGATAACTGGGAAAAGCACCAATGAGCCGAGACTTGTTTCCAGGCGCATTCTGCACTATCTACAGATATTGAATCTGACCACACACAGTAGGCCCTTATAAAGTGCACTACAGTAATCAGTGAACAAGGAGATGAAAGCCTGCTTTCAAGGCTTAGGGATCTTGGTTTGCTGGTTGCAGGTACTGGTTTCAAAATTATTTACTGGATAGACAGCAGTCATTTCTATTTGACTCTACTGTCTCTATCTTGACTGACATTAAAATGGGTTTTTCCAAGGGCTTTTTTCCTGGGTTCTTTTCAGTATAATTTTGAACAATCTTTCTAACATTGTCCAAGGTTTGGCGATAGGCATTGTTATCTATGCTGATGATGTTGTCCTTGAGAGAAGGAGCCCAGGAATGGACAAGATTGATAAACATCTATAAATGGACTTTGACATGGTCCAGAGATGTCTATTAGAAAACGGCCTGTTATTGAATTTGAAACAGACTAATCTAATGTATTTTGGCTCTAAACAAACATGTACACATGCCCCTTCCCCACACACTGTTGATAAGAAAACTGAATTGTTAAACATATTTAGGCATCTTGGATTCACAACTGATCAATCTCTTACATTCCAAGAGCATATTAATAACTTTGTTACATCAGTTCTTATCAGCCTTGGCCAACTCTATTGCTTAAAAAACTGTCACTTAAATCAGAGGTAACATTGTCACAGTTGCTCCTGTTGTTCTTGGTAGATTATGGTCCTTTTTCCACTTTTTTCACTTTTCTCCCCCTTCCTTTTCCCAAACCCCTGACCCTTTCGATTGTTTTCTGTTTGGTATTGCTTTTTTATCCCTTTACCACCACCCCCATACTAAGCTTACAGCCCTCTCTCCTTCCACGCCTTAGATAGGGACACAGTTGATCATGTTGCCTCATTTAAGTACCTCGGGGTCCGGCTCAACCGGCACCTCAGCTTTTCAGGGCATATGGATGCCATCCACAAAAAAACTTCACCCTACACTTGGTGCATTATACAGGAACAGAGTTTGCATTCCTCTTCCTGTTCACTGAGTTATTGTCCTGAAAATGATTTTCCCCATCTTTGACTTTGGTGACATTGTATACAGTGCTGCTCCTAAGTCCACCCTAGCCAGATAGGATCCCCTCATTCACTCCTTCTGTCACTTTGCTTTGGACTGTCTGCCCTGCACCCACCATTGCTCCCTGTATTCCTCCTTCTCCCTTCCCTCCTCTCCTCCCTTGAAGCCAGACATGTCCTCACTATACCTTCTTTATCTCTAAATACTGTCTTGGTTCTATTCCCTCGTACCTTATCTCTTCTCTCCCTTCCACATTCCTCCTACACCCTTCGCAGCTCTGGCTATCATTCCCTTGCATTCTCTTCAAGAAAATCCCTAGTTGGCCAGGCTGCTGTCTCCTATCATTTCCCCGAATTATGGAATTATCTTCCCCTAAACATCTTCTCTGCCTCTTCTCAACGCTCACTCTCCTCTCTTCTCCTTGACTTCACTTCTCACACCTGCAATTGCTCCTCATACCTCCCCCATACAGCTATTCACTACCTGTTCCCCATTCCTCCTGATCTATACTTGATTACCCCCTTTTCATTTCCCCATTGCAACAAGCCTCATCTCTTACTGTTATCACCCATTACCCCTGCACTTTGAATTGTGCTTCCTTGAAACTTCCTTGAAACCTCATCCTTGTATATATTGCACTTATCATCTTGTTTGTAACTCCTTGTTACCCTATAGATTGCATTCTCTTCCTCGTCTTTGCATAAATTGCACAAACTGCAAAATCTTCTGATTGATCATAGCTTAGTATATGATGCTTAGTTTTTTTTTTACCTGCAGTGTAATTATTGCTCTGATTGTTATTCATTATACTCCTCTTCCCCCTTCCCCAGGAGAGAAATGGAAGCAAGCTGATATCAGCTCAGTATCTTTCCTTGTGAAATTTTTGAAATAAATAAACAATAAATATTCTTCCTTTTCCTTCTTCTTGTATCTTGGAATAGATCACTCTAATATCACACTGTGCATCAGAATAGAGATGTATAGTTCTGTATTTGGAATGATACTGAGTTTCCTCTTTTGTCTACTTGCTCTCTTTATGTCAACATATTTAAAATGAAGCATCTGAATTATGGGAGATCTATCCTTTTAAGTTTCCTTAGAAGTTGATGATGATATGATTAGTGTTATACCATGAAGAAAGTCCGGTTAAAGATAACCTGAAGCTGAATGTTCTATTGACCTGTACATACAACATACTTTTTGGACCCTGGATCTTTTCATAATTAAACTACAGCAAATGATCATATACTAAGCAATGTCTTGAATCATGGTAGAGGAATCGAACCATACATCTTTATCCCACTGACATGCTGTTTACTAGAAACTTTTCAAATCTTTCAACTGGGTATGTGTACTGTAGTTAGGACTCTCTTTATATAGTTAGTATTAACTTGTGTATTTTTATAGTTATTATTAACTATTGCATTTTTTAAAATAATTTTTTGATATGGTATTCTCACTTTAAATTAAATTATATGCCACATGACTCTATGACATCATGATCACTAATACTATTTAAACTGGCACACCTAAGCTGTTATCTTCAAGCCCCTCCAGAAAATACCTAGGCAGGTATGGAACACATCTGGGTCTTGTTTGGAGACTATGTTGGGCTGCATCTATAGCTATTTTGCAGTATCTTAAAATGTAAGTAAATAAACTTTTTATACTGCATTTCTGTGAAATTCAGTTATTGTGTGTGTGTGTGTGTGTGTGTGTGTGTTTGTGTGTCATATCCTTGATTTTGTCCTCTGTAATGCCTTATCAGTCATATTACAGAATAATAATTCAAGATATGTTTTTAAGAGAACTCTAGGGATGTTTTGTCTTGCTCATTCATCTTGTGAATTTCTTTGTAACTCAAATTGCATTTTGTATTTATATTTGTTGTGTGTTTGTATGTATTTTAAAATTCATAAGTCCCTATTGAATATGGAAATCTGATGCTTTTGAGGCTTACAGAAAAAAATGCATGCTCCAGTGTCTCTAGGCCCAACAATCAGAAGTGAAAAAAAATGGCCCAGAGGGATGGAGAATGGCCAGATGCCAGCCATTTTTAGTGTGGAAGGAGCAGTGGAGACATGAACTGGCATTACATTCACTCTAGAGGAGGCATCCAGCAGTGAAAATGGCTTTATCCACTTTGTACTTGTTTATCTTTTTGTGTAGCAGGAAGCCGTGTGTCTGGACAGATTGGCCATCTTTGTTACGAAGCAGGAATAGGAGTGTGGTGAGCAGTGATGATGTGGGCTAAAGCATGCCCATCAGTCAGGAGTGATGAAGGATGGCTCTGGGGGATAAGAATAAGCCACCTCAAGTTTCCCAATGTGAGTATCCCATCGCATGCTTGCCCCAGAGCAGGAGTGTGATGTCCACCTTGAGGTGTATGTAGGGTGTCCACAGGTAGGTCTGCAGTTCCACAGAGGACACTTCTTCTGTTAGCTCAGAAAGATAAGTCACCAGGAGAGGGGGCAAAAACAAATAGCTTGTTGAGGATAGAGTGATATAGAGGAATAGTAGAGGGGTGTCCAGCAGGATATAGAAAAACAGGCAGTCAAGTGTTGGGGAGGCATCACAATACACAGAACCAGGAGATACAGAGCAGAAGCTAGGGCATGAAAGCAATTGTTGGAAGAGGCTATCCGAAGTGAGATTGTAGGCAATAGGGAGAAGAAGGTATGATAAGGTGATAGCCAACCTCACTTACTGTGGGGTACTCATCTCCTAGGCTTTGCAAGAGAGTGTGAGACAGTGCACCATACAGTATATAGAATATTTGTAGAGCTCCAGGCACAGTTGGAAGAAACACAGAATGAGATATCCCTGCTGCATCACTGGCTGAGCTGAAATACACACACACCTCATGCCCCCCTCCCCCAAAGGCCCAGTGGCTAAGGGGGTTGGAGGTGTTTGGAAGGGGGAAGGATGGTGTGGGCAGTCACAATGACAAAGTCAAACTCACCTGGCAATCCTGCAAATCATTTTGCACCACAGGAGGAGGTGCAGGTACTGTATCTAACTCTCTCACATCAAGGTGGTGTGCTGGTCAAGAACAGAAACCTGGCTGACAAGGTGACACCCAGTGGAGGGGGCAGGAAAAGGCAGCATGGAAAATCATAGTAGTAGAAGGCTCAATGCTAAGTGGAGTGGAGTAAGTGTTGGGGAAAGGGGAAATGGGAGGGGAGGGTCTGATGCATTTTAGGTGTATTGGCCATTCTAGATATGGACAGAATAGGAGGGGATGAATGGAGAAATTGGTATGCAGATATATTTAGGCACCAATGAGCTGGCAACCAGCCTCCAGAAGTGGTCAGCCTGAACTTTCAGAAGCTGGGGGACAGAGTAAAAGCAGACATAGCTTCTCTGACCTTCTTACTATGTGGGGCAAGGGGAGAGACAGTGAGGAGGGAGGTATTGGAGGCATTTATCGGATGGTTTACAGGATGCTGTCAGGAAGAGGGGTACAATTTTGTGAGTTACTAAGGGGACTTCTGGAACAGAAAGCTCTTCAAGAGTGATGACCTTCACCACACAAGAGAGAAGAACAACAAAATTGGGAAAAATTATATGTCTATATAGGGAGACAATTAAACTGAAAAGGGGGGGACCTCATGGTGGGGGAACCACTGAGGAAGGAGAGGGCAGGTAAAGCCTAGTTATTATTCCTACTGAGGTGTAGACCAGGATTAGGGTGACTGGGAGTGGCATAAGAAGGGCCAGAACTAGTATAAGAATTAGCATCACTGGGAGGCTTCTTAGTAAATCAGCAAGGAACAGAAGAAGCAGGAATGAAAAGAGGGGAGAACAAACAGAGAGGCATGGACACAAAGGGAGAAGAAAAGGATGTGCATTGGATGGTGGTCTGACTAAATACCAGAAATCTGGAAAGTAAAATTAGCTAACTCAGGGGGATGTTGCTGGCATACATAGGGTTAGCCTTGGTGACCATTATTGAGCCGTGGGCCACCAGGAATCATGACTTGGATCTACTAATAGCAGGGTATACTCTGAATAGGTGGGTTGGATAATAGGTAATAGGTATGGAGTAGCCCTATATGTTAAGGAAGGGACAGGGACCATAAAGGATCGATCCATTAAAACAGAAGGAGGATGAACAGAAACACTCTGGGTGCAGTTGAGAACAGACTTAGGAAAAAGTTACAAATGGTGGTGGTCTGCAGACCAAGAGAACAGGGGGTCAAAGAAGGTAGAGAAATGAGGGAAAAAATTGGAAAAGGGACCCAATAGGGGAGTAAGTTATGGTTGGAGATCACAATCTACCAGACACAGACTGGGACATTCCAGGATCTAGTAGCATTAGAAATAAGGCCCTGCTCCACAAAATGCAGGCCTATCTACTGGTACTGCTGGTCTTAATGTGGTACATGCTAGCCTGGAAGTGTTGGGCTGCATGAGGGTTGGGGATCTACTGGGGTCCAATGACCATAATACCATATGGTTTGAGCTGGCAAGAATAGACCCTCATCAAATGCTGTTCTGGAATTCAGACTGGCTTGATCAGGTCAGCTAAGAGAAATAATTGGGGAAAACTGGTAGAAGTGAAAAAGATCAGGACAGTGAATGAGAAACAGAAAGTAATTAAATGGTGCCATTCTTGAAGCCACTAACATATGCTTGAGAGTTATCACAAAAAATAAGCACAAGAAGCTGCTCTGGCTCACTAAGATGGTGGTGAGGACAGAAAGGGTCTTTGTTTACTACAAGAAATGGCAAGAGAACAAGGGGTGGATGGAGTACCAGAGTAAGATGAAGGAGGCCAAGAATATAGAAGGGGTGTAATGGTAGACACGGAGCTGGAAATTGCAGAGGGGGTTACAAGAAGGGGGGTTCTTCTAGTATATTAAGGAACAAAGGAAGATGTTGGGGTTTAGCAGGGTGGCCGCTGTCATTGCTTTGTGATATATAAATAAGGGCCCAGAGTTTTAAATTGTAAAAAAGTATTGCCATGATAAGGTTTCCCCAAGGCAATGGTTAGAATAGGATGTGTTGCTTCACTTTAGGGACCGCTTTCTGAAGAAAAAGAACTACAACTTAAACATTACTTTTCTTTATCTTTTTAGCTGCACAGATTCTGTCTGGTCTGTCTATCTATATTTCTGACTGCCTCTCCTGGACTGACCACCCAGGAGAACTCCTTTGTCTCTTGTCTGTCTTTCTATACCCCAATCCCATTATAGAAGTTTTGTTGTTTAGGCATCTTTTCACCTTCCTGGTGATAGTAGCAGAAACAGTTGTAGGAATCATGTATGTTACAGTGAATTTAATTATTCAGGCTTTAGTTGGTTAGTAGTGGCCCAGGAAAAAAGAGAGAGACAAGTGCTCAGGACTTGCTTCAGCTGATATGAATAGCCACACCCCCATTCTAAAAGCAAGTGAGATTGTATAATGTCCCTGAGAAGTCTTGTGTATAGATATTAGCAGATAAAATCATACAAGACTGGTGACCTGCCTTAAAATGTAGAACTGATCAAAGAACAGTTATGAAGTTTTTGTAACCATTTAAAAGAAACCATTTGAAAACAGAAAAAAACACAGTTTTCTTTAAGCTTGCTTCTGTTACCTTTTAACTGCTAAAAGTTAATCAAAAAGGCAGTTTTCATTACAACATGCGTTTCCATTAACTTCCTCTGGTTGAGACTATCAGCAGACAGGTAACTGTTATTTCTCTATAGGGCTGGTCCCACCTAGAATTGATGGCTTTATAGAACTCTGGATTAGAAAACAGTGTCAGTTAAGGCAGAGGTTCCTTGTAATTAAGGGAAGTATACTAAAAAAAACTTTTGTAAAGCGAAGATAAAGCATGTGTTTAGTGAATATGTGTAGTATTGTTGTGAGCATTTAATTATCCTGTTTCTTTTGTGATTATGGTGCAATGAATATTAATCGTTTACCCCCTCACAGTGTCATTTCACCAGCGAGGTCCCCCACAGCGACTACAGCACCTAGCCATGGTGGGAGACCCGCTGGAACCTAACGCTGTCTGTCGGGGGTCCTGCACCCCACCAATCAGCTGTAACTGGAGTTGAGAATCCTTAAGTGGGAGGGTGAGGGAAGGTGCAGCCCCCGCATGGGTTGTTCGGGAGCAAAGCCCCCCGAAGAAAACAAAGACAGCAATAACGAGCAAGCAGCCGACTGCAGAATGTGGTCTACCTGCCAATGCCACTGACGGGGCATTCAACAGAATTTCTGTCGGACTCCTGTCGTGGATCCAATGTTAATGACATAAAATTTCAATTTGACTGACAGATCATGCAATTCACTGTGCTATAAAAAGGCTTCCTCAGCAGCTTTTGGCCAGTCAGCAACAGAAAAGCAAGAGAGAGAGCCTGACTGAGACACCAGTGAGAGGAGAAAGCCTATGCCAAGCTAAAAGTGGTAGTGTTTGGTGCTGAACATCAGGTTGAGCTGTAGATTTGCAATGCTGCCTTGGTACAGGGGTAAGGACCACTGGAAAAGAGGGATGTACTGTAAGTGAGGGGTTTTGGTTGAACCTATCAAACAACATTAAAGGGAGTACATACTAGTTATGGAGGAGTAGAAGGCAGACTCCAATGGACTGAAACTGTTTCCTCTGGTTAGATCGGACTCCTGGGAAAGTGCAAGGACTGGTGAGACCCCTCTTTAGCAAAGGTCCCCCCTAGCATAACCTTGGTAAACTGCAGATGACAGCCATTAGGTAGGCTTCACTGGTAATGACAAAAATCCAGTCTCTGAAGAAGCCAGACCTGAAATAACTGTTTTTTGTTATTATTTTGCATCTGTTAAAGTGTCTAAAGAATGCCAAAAGCAAATAAATGTGCCATCCTACAGGACTTTTACCTAAATTCTTTCTTGCAGTGTCATTCATCAACACCCACATTTCCAAATATGGTGTAAGAAGTGGGATTTCTCAGTTTTGCCGGACTGGGTACAAAGGTCATAGTGGGTGAAAAGTCCATGGCATAAGGGCTGCTTGGGTGCAAGAGACTCTTATTGGAATATTAGCCAGTAGACCAAACACAGTCATGGTATGGGAACCATGATTATTTTGTCCTGCTATTCTAATGAACAGGAGATACAAGGGTATTCAGAATGGGGATTCCTGAATGGCCTGCTGGAAGTCAAAGTTAACTGGGATAAGACGGTAATTAGGGAAGCCTCTTGTGCACACATACAATCCTTTTTTTTGGTTGGAAGGTAACAGTTGTGGAGAGATAATAGAGGAGCCAATTCTTGGTTTATGGGATCCAAAAATGTGTGCATTCTAGAGAAAAGTTGGGTACTTGTGAGCTGTTCATTTTGCTAGAGCAAAAGACGGTGTCTAACTGGCTTTTACCACTCTTAGACAAGAAGGGCCTGAAAAAAGGGTTAGCATCTCATGTTACTCTTGTGGGACTCCTTTTTAAGACAGAGGGGGTCCTGGGTTTACCAAAGAAGGGCAACTGAAGTTAAGGGCAATTTCTAAGGTGGTGAGACTACAAAGTAGTCCAGCTTAGTACACACATTTGGTTACCTGTTGTGGTATGGGGAATTAAATTTGGGCTAAATAGAGGAACTTGAATGTGTGTTCTGTTTCAAGGTGGTCGGCCTTTGTTATTTCAAAGATGAGCCTTTTGGTTAAGTCCTCACAGGAAGGACAAGACACCACTATGATAGAATCAAAGGACTGGGTTTCTGTGAGCAAAAGCCTACCTATGACACTGTGGATCATGAGGTGCTACTTGACAACCTGCAATACTGGTACAGCCTGTCAGGAAATATCATCAACTGATTCAGGTCATACCTGATAGGCAGAGTGCAAAGGGTGACGATGGGGCTTGCCACTTATAACCCAAAGCTTCTGTCCTGTGGTGTTCTGCAGGGTTTGGTCTTGTTGCCCTTGTTGTTCGTGGTGTACATGCTACCATTAGGAGACATTATCAGGTGGTAGGGGCTGAGTTTCCACTGCTATGCAGATGATACCCAGTTGTACCTATCCTGTACACCTGGTAACCAGGTAGCATCTTCCATATTTAACAGCTGCCTAGAGGAAATCCAGAGCTGGATGACTCAAAACTGACTTAAACTTAACCCAGACAAGACTGAGGTGCTAGTGGTGGATCCATGTCATCGTGGTAGTGGGGGTGACTAGGGAGTCCTCCCTGGTTTAGTGCTGGGGGATCTCTCTTATTCCATCTACACTGGTGAAGGATCTGGGTGTGATCCTAGATGATGGCCTGGCATCGGATGCTCAGGTGTTAGCCATTGTCGAAGGGAATATTACCATCTGAGGAGCACTGCCTGAATCCATGCACTGATTCCATCTGAAAACCTACCCATGAGGGAACATGCATTTGTGACATCTAGGTTAGACCACTGGAATGCCCTATACCTTGGGCTATCTGGAGGTGAATTCTGCCAGCTGCAGCTGGTGCAGAACATGGTGGCAAGATTACTGTCAGGAGTTAAAAGGAACAAGCATATTACTCCTGTCCTCTGCAAGCTGCACTGGCTGCCAGTTAGGTGGAGGATTGTCTTCAAGGTAGAGCTCCTTACCTAAAAGGCCTTACACAACCATGGACCAGTGTATCTGCAAGATCTCCTGGAGCCCCAATGACCAGTATGGGCCCTCCGTTCTGCTGAGGGTTGCATCCTTGGAGTTCCCAGGGCTAGGCTATGACATTCTGGGGACTGTGCATGCTTGGCTGCAACACCTACCCTGTGGAACTCATTACCCAGATATTTAAGGGAGGCACCCTTGATAGACACTTTCAAAATGGTCTAAAAATGCTCTTATTTCAACAGGCATTTGATTTATAATTTAAATTAGAATCACTACGATATTTTCTTATATAGAGAGATGTGTTTTAAGTTTTTCATTCCTGCTGACTTGTATGATTTTATGATTAAGCAATACTACTTTGTATTGTATATAATTGATTTGTTTTTAATGTATAGTGCTCTGAATCTCTAGAAAGGGGTGCTTTATAAATAAAACATCTATCTATCTATCTATCTATCTATCTATCTATCTATCTATCTATCTATCTATCTATCTATCTATCTATCTAACTGCCTGTCTGTCTGTCTGTCTGTCTATCTATCTATCTATCTATCTATCTATCTATCTATCTATCTATCTATCTATCTATCTATCACCTGTAAGAGCTTTAGGTCAAATTTTCAGATGATATAATCTGGTAGGTAAAGGCTGGGAATTTGGTTTGGTGTTTGGGATTAATAGGAAATTTAAGGGTATGGATGGATTTCCTTACTCTGGTGTGCTGCAGACTTGGATATAAACTGCAGTATAACTGTTCATACTTTCCCAGGTTATGTGTAGAAACTTTCCCTATTGACTGCATGGGGGAAACTGTGCCAAAATGACCATTGGATTGGGGTCACTAAAGTGATGGTAATGCCATCCTTCATTTGTAGCTCTTCTCTGAGGGTGGGCGCTCATTTACTCTTCACCATGTTCTGCATGTTTACTGATGGATGACAGAACTGGAAACCAGCGGGTGTACCAGAGTTGATTCCCTCTTAAGCAGGAGGGTATGTGGCAAGGTGCCCCTGCCATTGTTTTGTGATTTATAAATAAGTGCCCAGACTTATCAAATCAAATCAAATCATCTTTATTTTTATAGCCCCTTTCAGAGCCAAGGCGCTGTACATAAAAACCATATACATAATAATAAGATTTTAAAACAAGCATTAAAACATATCATCCATAACTAGGAAAAGCTAAACTAAATAAATATGTCTTTAACCCCACTTTAAATCTGTCAACAGTTGGGCATTCTCTCAACCAATGAGATAGAGAATTCCACAGGGTTGGTGCTGAAAAAGCGAAGGCACGGGATCCTGATGTCTTTAATCAAACCCTGGGAATCTCCAACAATCCCTCGCTGGCAGAATGGAGAGGATGGAGGGGGCAGTAGGGTATCAGGAGATCTTTCAGGTAACTGGGTCCCTGATCATGTAGGGCTTTAAAGGTTAGTAAACCAACCTTAAAGGTGATCCGCCACCAAACAGGCAGCCAGTGCGGTTCGTGGAGCACAGGTGTAATATGACTGGTTCTAGAAGTCCCAGTCAAAAGCCTGGCCACCGCGTTCTGCACCAGCTGCAGGCAGCAGATATCAACCCCAGGTAGCCCTAGGTAGAGGGAATTGCAGTAATCAAGATGGATAGTGACAAAGGCATGGACCAATGTTGGGAGATCACCCGGAGGAACCAGGTGTTTCACCCGGGTGATATTCCTCAAATGGCAAAAAGAAGATTTGACGACAGCTGACACCTGAAATTTTAGGGTCAGACTGTCATCAAAAATGTTGCCCGGATTATGCACCTGATCGGAGGTAGAGAGCAACATGCCACCAAGTAATAAGCCTGATGGTTGTCCAGCTCCCAAACCCGCCCCTGGATGACCTGGATCCACTACCAGCACCTGAGTCTTATCCGGATTCAGTTTCAGCCAGCTGGAACTCATCAAAAGTCTTATCTCAGCAAGGCAATTATTTAGCATGGAGAGTGCATCATCCTGACCGGGCAGAAAGGACAAATACAGCTGAGTATCATCTACATAGCAGTGAAAACCCAGACTGTATCACCTGATGATTTCTCCCAATGGCAGCATATACACTGCAAACAACATGGGGGCTAAAATGGAACCCTGTGGTACCCCACAAGGCAGGGAATGAGCACCAGAGGAATAGATTCCAGTGGCAACTCTCTGAGACCTGTCCATGAGGTAAGAATGAAACCATTTGAGGACTGTACCAGACAGGTCACAAAAAAAATGCAGGCACTCCAACAGCACACCATGGTCTACAGTTATCAATTGTAAAAACAAACTGCCATGATAAGGCCTCTACCTAATGCCAGTCACAAAGAACTTTGTTCAAACTCTGAAATGGTGGAAGGAGATAAGCAACCTCAGAGACAGTAACCCCTTCCACCCACAATAACCCACTAAGGTTCTCACAACAGATGCTTCATTCCTAGGGTGGGGGGCTAACTAGAGTACCTTTTGGTAAACTGTATTTGAATCCTGAAGGAGACAGGATCACATAAACCTCTCCGAGCTTAGATCAGTACTACTAGCAATGCAGTCTTTTTCCTTCTGGTTGTAGGGCCATTCATTCCAAATATGGACAGACAATACCATAACCATGTACTACATAAGCAAACATGGAGGAGCAAGATCCTCAAAACTATGCACAGAAGGAAGGAAGGAAGAGCTGGGATCTAGCATGCTCCCTGGACATCAAACTTTCTGCAGTGCACTGCCAGGCAAAGACAGTTTGCTGACAGATTCCCTAACCAGACTAAGCCAGGGAAACCATCAATGGGCATTGAACCAGCAAGTGGGCACCCTAGAAATAGACCTGTTTTTCTCTTAGGAAAACAATCAGCTCCCAAAGTTTTGTTGCAGGTCCACAGTTAGGTGCACAGTCCCAGAAAATGGTTTAGCCATGACTTTGACAGGAAGGTTTCTGTATGCCTTCCCCCCATTTCCCCTCATACTGAGGGTACTTATGAAGCTTAGGAGAGAACCAGGAACAGTGATTCTGATAGCCCCAGACTGGGCCAAACAGAGATGGTACTTAATGCTACTAACACTATCATGCAAGATTTTAATCAACCTGCCACTGTGGTACAACTTACTAACTCTGTCTCAGGGCAGGATAACCTTTGTAGGCTTCAGAGCATTATATCTGATGACATCATTCTTGAGGAGCTAGAGTTTTCTGGTCTTGAAGAGTTCCAGGAAACCAGCCAGAGAAAAGGCATACTCCTCAAACTGGAATAGATTCTCATACTGGTGTGCCCCCAGAAAGATAATCTCTATGTTGGCAGGGCTATCCACACTTCTGGACTAAATAGTATACTTGCAATCTTTAGGTCTGAGGCCCTCAACTTTAAAGTGCACCTAGCAGCTGTATCAGCTTACACACCAGCCAGCAAATACAGTATATGTATATGGCCTCACAACCTGTCTTTAAGATTTTTTCAAAGGTCTCAAGCACCTGTATCCTCCTGTGAAGGAACTGGTTCCCCCATGGGATGTGAAAATTTGTCCTGCTCAGCTGATAGAATCTCCCTATGAGCCAATGGCTACAACAGACATAACATATGCCACCTGGAAAACAGTTTTTCTTGTAGCCATGACATCTGCCAGGAGGGTAAGTGCCATATAAGTCCTTTGCACAGATCCAAACTAAATATGATTCCACAAGGATAAGGTAGTCCTTAGGATGAATAGAAAACTCCTAACTAATGTGGTTTCAGAATTTCACCTAAACAAGTCAATGACCAATCTTGTTATTTTTCCGGAGCAGGTGAGCAAAAGTGGCACTGTCTTGCTGTAAAAAGGGCACTGGGCTGCTACAGTACATGGACCAGAAAATGGATGTCAGGTCTGCTAGCACACAGCTTTTTGTCATCTACAGAGAGGTTGGCAGTGGTAACCAAGCAGTCTGTCTTCTATTGCATAGTCTCTTGTATATAGTTGTGTTATGAGAAAACTGGAAAAACAATGTCCTTGAGGCCTACAGGCACACTCCACAAGGGGCACCTCTGCCTCTTTGGCATCTAAAAGGGGCATCTCCCTTCAGAAAATGTGGAAAGCAAGTACCAGGAAAGCAGTGCTGACCTTCATAATGTACTATTGTCTGGACCTTAAGTCCAGGAGGGATGTCAGTTTTGGAACTGCAGTCTTGCAGAACCTTTTTTCCTAAATAGGTTCTAGATCCTTATGCCCAAGGTACTGCTAGTAACATAGAAACATAGAATCTGATGGCAGATAAGGACCGCTTGGCCCACCCAGTCTGCCCATTTCGCTACCTAATGGATAAGCTGCAGATCCTAGTTAACCAGCAGCCTACTTCTTCCTGCCCCAACCCCCTAGAATTGCCTTATGACTGTCCCATGCATGCTTGAATTCCACCACTGATTTTGACTCCACAACCTCCTCCGGAAGGCCATTCCATGCATCCACAACCCTCTCTGTGAAAAAATACTTCCTTAAATTACCTCTGGCCGCCCCCTTTATCTTCAAATTGTCCCCTTGTTCTTGCACACCTCTTTTTGAAAGATGCTACCCTCTTGGACTTTGTTGATTCCCTTGATGTACTTGAAAGTTTCTATCATGTCCCCCCTCTCCCTCCTTTCCTCGAGGCTATACATATTAAGCTCCTTAAGTCTCTCTTCATATGTCTTCCGGTGCAGACCCTGCACCATTTTAGTCCCTCCTCTGGACAGCTTTCATCCTGTCTATGTCTTTCGGAGATTGGGTCTCCAGAACTGCACGCAGTACTCAGATGGGGTCTGACCAGCTGTCTGTACAGAGGGATAATAACTTCCTGTTTTCTACTGGCGATGCCTCTCCCTATGCATCCCAGTATCCCCCCAGCCCTCCTTGCTGCCCTCTCACATTGCTTGCCCACCTTTAGGTCATCTGATATGAGTACCCCCAGGTCCCTTTCCATTTTTGTTGTTGTTAGTATCTCACCCCCCATTGTTTACTCTTAGTATCTCACCCCCCATTGTGTACTCTTCCCCTCGTGAGTTTGCTTTTGTAGTAGATAAAATTAGAGCTGTGCGAAAAAAAAACTTCTGCTGGTGGAATTTTTCCAAAAGTCAGACTTTCACTTACATGAAAGTTTGGAAATCAAATTAATAACTATCACAGAAATTCTGACTTTGAACACTGGAATAAATGTATGAACTGTGTATTAATGTATTAAACTGTGGGAAAAAATTGTGCAGAACTGATCACTGTCAGTGGTCAGTTCTGCAGACTTTTTGTTTTCTGTAGTTTAGTACACCAATCCACAATCCATACATTTATTCTGCAGTTCGGTGAGTCACTGAACTGTGGAATGAATTTATGAATTGTGGATGATTGTATTAAACTGCAGGAAAAAAGTCAGCAGAACTGATTACTGGACTGCGGAATAATTACCTGATTTGTAGAGCAATCCATTAAACTACGAAATAAAATTCCTCATAACTGTCACTCTGCAGTTCAGGTGTATTATTCCGCAGTTCAGACCAAACATTTTGTGGAACAGGGTGAAAGTCTGCAAAACACATTCATAAGATTCTGATCTCACCAATGGCAGGAGTTCCAAAAATTTAGTAAAATTTCTGAAATTTCAGGAAAGTTCCGCAAAAGTGGAATTCTCAACTTTAGCCTAGCTCTGGATATAATTGATGTATTCCAGTTGTTAGAAGAAAAAAAACTCACTGTAATAATGTTTCTTCTATGAGATCCCTCAGTGACCCAATACAAACATTTAAATTATTTATTTATTCAAAAATTTCTGATCAGGACAGGCACACCTACCCAGAACTAATTTCCAGGTGTGAACTGGAGAAAGGGGACATGGGCTAAACTCTATAAAACTGACCCTGCCCAAGAAAGGCCTCTTACCCTTATGATTGCTTGAGCATTACTTAATTGAAATTTCACAAAAATCTTAAACTTGTGGTCATTTTATGGCAGTTGTTGTCTGCTAATAGTTCTGAAATTTAAATTGATTTTTATAAGTAGAACTTACAAAGTTGATCCACAGTGAAAACACACACAAAACAATGCATTTAATACATTATGTAAGGAATAATCCAAGGTTCGGTGTGGAGCAATACTGTAATAATCAAACAACCTGCATGGGTTCTGATGCCTGATGTGCAGCCAAGGGCCTTCAATCTCCCAATAAGTGAGGTTATTACAGCATTGATGCACACTTGAAGTGGATTATTACATGTATAACATTTGTAAAATGGTCATAAGTGTTATAAAATAGGATAAGTTGTACAACCTTCCTAGTTTGTTAAATCAAGGTGGGCTAATTTTATAAACCAACATAAACACTGAACACTGAAAGTTCTAGGATAGCAGCAAAATATTACCAGAAAATTCCCCACACGTGAGGACCTATATGTTAAAAGTTAATGTCCAGGATACTATAAATGAGCTCTAAAGGTCCATATTTAGCATTTTGTTAAATCTTATAGTTGTTTGCCATGCCAAACCTAGCTCTGTTGGCACTGTACTGTGCCTAGAAGATATGTATCATTAAGAAAATAAACAGCAGTAAAGCATCAAGCCTTAGACTCATAGAATTATTATTTTAGTTCTCAAGGAGATGACATCAACATAGAGGCTGAGCACAGAGAGTTGGAACTTAAACTTGGACTCCTAACTGCTATAAACTTTTCAATTGTAATAGAAACTGTCTATTAAAATGCAGAAATTACTAGTACTTAACTACTGTAGCACAGATTTCAAAATTTCTTAAAGATATAGAGGTCACCCCCAGCAGGAGATGAAAAAACACTTAACAGTACCTTGGAGAGACAGTACTCTCCATTAGATACGAACACATGAACATATGAAAATGCCAGCAGATTAGGCCATGACATCTATTGAGTCTGCTCGAGATGCAGCTCACAGCTTGATAACTGCTGCTTCCCCTTCCCCTCTCCCTTCCATCCCTCCCCTGATTTCTATTCTTATTTCCCATGTACTCTACCCTCCCTACCTGTACCCTGACCATGTATCTATCCCATCCCTTCTTAAAACCTCCCACTGATTCCCCTGATACCAACTCCTCGGGTAGCGCATTCCAAGGCATCACCACCCTTTCCATGAAGTAATGCTTTCTCAAGTCTCTTCTCTATTTCTCATTAACCAGTTTCAGGCTATGACCCCTCGTGGTGCCTTCCCCCATAAGTCTGAAACCCCCCTCTGTGTTGACTCTATTAATAACCTTCAAATATTTAAGGATCTTGATCACGTTCCTTCTGTCCCATCTGTCTTTCGTGGAATACCCATTTAACTCCCTAAGTCTTTCCTCATAGTGTATATCCCCCATTCCGAGGATCATCTTAGATGCCTTCCTCTGGTCCTTCTCCAGGAGCTTAATGTCCTTTTTTAACAAAGGGTGACATAACTGCATACAGTACTCCAAGTGCTGCCTCACCAAGGATTTTTACTATGGCAAAATTACATCCTCCCTTCTCAAAGTGATCCCCTTAGCAATGAACCCAAGCATTCTGTTTGCGTTAGTCACTGCTTTCCTGCATTGTCCTAAGTGATTCATTTTTCCAATGATCACTACCCCCAGATTTTTTTCTTCCAGCTAGACTGTTATCTATACCTCCCAATTTGTATCTGTACCCTGGATTCCTAGCTCCCAAGTGAAGTACATGGCACTTCCCAGCATTTGAACCCAGCTGCCATGTGACTGACCATTTTTCTAGTCTTTCTAGGTCTTCCTGGAGTGTCCTGTTTCCCTCTTCACTGTTCATTTCCACACCTAGTTTGGAGTCAACAGCAAACAGACTCAAATTACTCTTAACTACCACTGCAATGTCTGAAATGAAAGCATTATATAAAATTGGACCTAGAACCGAACCCTGAGGGATCCCATTAATGACCCTCCTGGCTGCAGGTAACTCTCCCGCTACCACCACCAGCTGTTGTCAGTCTCTTAGCCAGTTCCCAATCTACCTCACCAACCTTTCCCCAACCCCCCAAGTCATTCAGCTTGCCCAACAATCTCCCATGTGGCACTGAATCAAATGCCTTACTGAAGTCTAGATATAAAACATCAGCTGGCCTACCACCGTCCAGAGATCATGTCACCAAATCAAAAAATTCAAACAGGTAAGTCTGAAAAGATCTCCCATTGGAAAATCCATGTTGTTTGACATCCTGAAGTCCACTTACCTCCAAGACCTTCACCAGTCTTTCCTTCAATATACTTGACAATAGTTTCCCCACTATGGACATCAGGCTGATCAGGCTATAGTTTCCTGGATCATTTCAATATGTTTTCTTGGCACAACTGTTGGTGGAGCCACCCAGGGAAGGAAGCATTTTGGATCTGACATCAGTTTACATGAAAGTCAGGAAGGGGGGGTGCACTAACAGTTATGAGATCAATGCCATTTTAATTAAGCTTAATGAATCCCAATATAAACTCTAACACTGAAACACCTGCAAAAAGAAACAACATTTACATGGCAATCTCAATAAACATAAGAAAATTTGCATTATCGATACAAGATGACAGTAGATCTCTGACCCATCTCATTCTCCCACTCAATACCTGAAAAGTCAAATGCATTCAGTTTTTAGCAGTTAAACTTTGAAAACTCAGTCATCCTCTTTTCCAGATGCTTCTGTCTGTGGGCCAACATCTTTCTTAATTTTCCCCAACAGGGCTCCATCTTCCTTGGGATCATTAAAGATGTAAGCCTTATCTTACTAGCTTACTTTCTATTTTCAAGGAAACTGTAAACTGTGGAAAAAGTAGGTTTGAATGAATCATGTTGAATGCCTTTCTCCTGGATCTTGTGGTGAAACTTAGCCCTGGGAACAGCGACACCTTCTGTCCATCTTCTGACATTACTGGCCCCATTCATTTCTCTTCTTCCAATAGCTGCTTAAGATCCGTCAGTTGTGTTAGCACCACTAACAGGGTCCTGGCTCTTTCCAGCCTAGACAAGGCCCTGCGTAGTGTAATCCAGTATGCCTTAGTCACCAGAGGTGCTGTGAAGAGGCTGAAATTCCTGTTGAACTAGTCCTAGATAAAAGTAGCAAGGTCATCTACCTTCTAGTGTTCTGGCAATCAAACCTCCTTTAAATTATTCTCTATTACTTGGTTTTCAACATTTTCTAGGCAATATCTCAGGACTTTTTTTTTTCTTTTGTAAGTCCTGAGTTCAATGCTAATGATTTATCTGCCATTCTTGAAGCTTCCTTGGCTTTGTAACTGCAGAGTTTGCATACTGCCCACACATCTGCAATTTGATATGTATGTCTGCAACCTTCTGATCTAGTACAATTAGGCAGCTGACCACTGCTTTATGGCTTGCAGCACATTGTGGAGTGTCAGGTCATTAGTAGGAGAGTCCCCCAATGAGGTTCTTTTTCTGCTACTTCCAGTCAGACTGGTCTGCTGGCCATGCCTGCCACCGCCATCTGCAGCCATTTTCTTTTTGGGTTGGGGGGGATTCTCCATTCCATCATTTAGCTGAATGAGTGTTAAACCTTACTCCCAACTGTTATTCACTAAATTGCAGAGTTATGGATAAACAATTTGCAAATTATAATTGTTTTCATTGCTTTTTCTCATCATTAGCCAGAGCTCAAGCAAAGCACATCTTTCCTTGCTGAAGCTGGCCACACCCCCATCTGATAACATTTTAATTGTTAAAAAAAATTAGCAACATCTTATTTTATTTATTTATTTCAAAAGTTTTACCAGGAAAGACATACTGAGCTGACAACAACTCATTTCAGATAAATCCATAGGGAGGGGTATGAAAGAATAGTACAAAGGAAAAAACTGACAGCATTACAACATTAAGTCATATATAGCAATACAGTAAATCAAAGGAACATAATCACAAGCATTGCAAGTCATAACAGTACTACAGATATATGTGGTAGACTAACTAGAATTTGGATAGGCAAGAAAAAAGTATCCTTACAGCCACGGCAGAGGAAGAATAATAATGATCAGGACAATATGAGCAAGGGGAAAGGAGATCAGAATGGTAAGGATTATGTGCAGTTGCAGTTGGGAATAGAAAAGTAATGAAGAAGAGTCTTAAAGAAGAAATGATTAATTAAAATGATAATAGTCAAACTACTATAATTATGCTACACTATAATTAGATTATAATTAATTATACAATTATAACTATAATAACTATATAATGTATGGTAAGTGCCTAATAACCACCATAATTAGCAGTCGCACAGCTTTGTTATGCACTGTTTAGAATTTTAAAAGTTGTTAACGACACTTTGGAACTTCCAAACAGTGGCATAACAAAATAGAATGCACCAGAGTTCCATAATTATCACACATAGAACACAAACAGTGTTTTTTTCCATACACTATAAAAGATGATGACTGGGGATCGGGTGACAACAATGCTGAAATCACCTCTTGCAGTTGCTAGGGCTACAGTAAACCTCTCGAGCTGCGCTCTTGAGGTTTACCATGTTGCCCTAGAAACCACTCAAGGTGATTAGAGCATGGTTATCATCCGATCCCCAGCCATTATCCTCTATATAATTACAATTATATAACCTTAGTATAATTATATTATACTATAATTATATAATTAATAGTTTTAGTGGTCACTGCTCACCTGGCTTTAGAAACATATCTGACATTAAGCCAATGGGGGAATGTGACCAGAGTACAGAGTTTGAATACTGTTGTATATTTTAATAATTTGTATACATTCTATCCCTGGCCATCACTGGTAAGGGGCAACAGACTTCCTGGAAAACATAAACTGAACTTACAAACTTAAATGGGCAGACTGGGTGGGCCATAGGCCCTTATCTGCCGACACTGTCTATGTATCTATGTATCTATGTATCACACTACAGCAGATAATGCTTTTTGTAATGATTCACTGATAGATCCAAAAGATGAAACAATATTACTATAGTGAGTGTTTTTGTTCTGTTTTTGGATAGGAGGTACAGTGTGTATTTGGTTATTGAGACTGAACAAGCAGCAGCACAAACTGACAGGGCCAGCTTACTAACATAAAACACCAGGAACAACACATCAGGATAATGCCCTTAACTTCATCATGAATGTTTCAGTGACATTCCATAATATACAAGATATTATCCAAAAGGAAATGGAACCTATTTTATGCTGAGCAACTGCAAGAGAGTGAGGTTAGCAGTTTCTCCAGCATGGTGTCCAGAAAGGGACATATATTGTACTATATACCTGTACACAGCCTGCAACATGTGTGGAGATAAAGAGACACTTGGCTACCTGATATGCACAAGGGTTGCCACGAACATGGGGGCTGCAAGTTTTGCAGTTCTTAAGCAAGTCTAGCACTCTTAGCACAGCTAATAGCAAAACAAGAGTATGAGATCGAGCATTTCATCAACTGCTTTACTCTTGGAATAATATATTTTGCTAACTGTAAGTGCAAAACCTTTTACAGTATATGGGTAAAACCTCCAGGATATTCAAAATATGAATTGGAGAACACCTGAGTGCAATCAGAACTAAGGATACCGCTAATGCTTTAGCAAAGCAAATAATACAGAATCAAGATAAGACCAAGCATTTGTACTCTTTTTGGGGTATTGAAAAGGTTGTAGTAGGATAACAAGGAGAAGATCTTAAACAGTTTTATTGGTAACACTTTAAGTGTCCTTAACTACACTGTAATTACTGTATAACTATGCTGTAACAACTGTGTAGTTACATGCAACTACTATGTAGTTGCAAACTAGTTGCACAGTTGCATTTTAAGTAGTTACACACAATTTTCATGAAGTAATTACATTGTAACTACTGTGTAGTTACATGTAACTACTACATAGTTGTTAACTAGTTTCACATGTGGGTATGGTGTAGTTACGCAACTTGCATACATGTGCAACTACTACAGTCTCCCTTTTGGCTCAAATCATTTCATTCTGACAAGTGTAACTACGCATCTAACAGCTGTTGAAAAGTGTAACAGAAAATCTACTATGCAACTACCACTCTATCTCTTCTGGCATTGTGTTATTTTTTTTGTATAAGGGCAACATACAGTGGCGTGAAAAAGTATTTGCCCCCTTCCTGATTTTCTCTATTATTGCATATTTGTCACACTGGATGTTTTCAGGTCTTTAGACAAAATATAATATTAGATAAAGGGAACCTGAGTGAACAAATAACACTTTTTTTTTTTACTTATTTCATTTATTTAATGAAAAAAGTTAACCAACACCAACTGGCACTGTGTGAAAAGTAATTGCCCCTAGTTAAATCAACCCAATTAAAGGGATAATTAGAGTCAGCTGATTGAACACAGCCAGGCTTGATTACAGCCAGCCCTGCTCAATATAAACCTCACTTATTTTGGCCCTTACCATCAGAGTCACGTTGCCAGCACAAAGATTCAACAAGCACATTATGCCATGATCAAAGGAAGTTCCTGAAAGATCAGAAAAATTTGTTGCCCTCATCAGTCTGGAAAGGGTTACAAAGATATTTCTAAGGCTCTGGGACTCCATCGAACCACAGTAAGAGCCATAATCTCCAAATGGAGAACACTTGGAACAGTAGTGAACCTTCCCAGGAGTGGGCGGCCTGCCAAAATTACTCCAAGGGCACAGTGTAAAATCATCCAAGAAGTCTCAAAGGATCCTAAAACAACATCCAAAGAACTGCAGGCTACTCTTGCCTCAGCTAAGGTCAGTGTTCATGACTCCACAATCAGAAAGAGACTGGGCAAAATGGGCTTCATGTGAGTAGCAAGGGAAACCACTGCTAACCAAGAAGAACATAAATGCTTGTCTCTCATTTGCCAAGAAGCACCTGGATGATCCACAAGCCTTTTGGGAAAATATTCTATGGACAGATGAGTCCAAAGTGGAACTTTTGGACAACATGGATCCCATAATGTCTCCGTAAAGCAAACACAGCATTCCACAGTAAGAACACCATACCAACAGTCAAACATGGTGGTGGTAGTGTGATGGTGTGGGGATGCTTTGCTGCCTAAGGACCTGGATGACTTGCCATAATTAAAGGAACCATGAATTCTGCTCTGTACCAGAAAATTCTTAAGGAGAATGTCCAGTCATCCTTCCGTCAGCTGAAGCTGAAGCGTAGTTGGGTCATGCAGCAAGACAATGATCCAAAACACAAAAGCAAGTCCACATCAGAATGGCTAAAAGAAGTAAAATTAAAGTTTTGGAGTGGTCTAGTCAAAGTCCAGACTGAAACCTAATAGAGATGCTGTGGCAGGACCTGAAACGAGCAGTTCATGCTCGAAAACCTACCAAATGTTACTGAATTAAAGCAGTTCTGCGAGGAAGAGTGGGTTAAAATTCCTCCACAGCGATGTGAAAGACTGATATTGAATTATAGGAAGTGTTTGGTTGCAGTCATTGCAGCTAAATGTGGCATAACCAGTTATTAAGTGTAAGGGGCAATTACTTTTCACACAGTGCCAGTTGGTGTTGGTTAACTTTTTTTCATTAAATAAGTGAAATTAAAAAAAACAAGTGTTATTTGTTCACTCAGGTTCCCTTTATCTAATATTACATTTTCTCTAAAGACCTGAAAACATCCAGTGTGACAAATATGCAATAATAGAGAAAATCAGGAAGGGGGCAAATACTTTTTCACGCCACTGTAAACATGTAATAACTATTGCAAATTGTAATATCAAATTTGTTGTGTAACTACTATGTTACTACTTTTGGCATTATTAAATCTGTTCTTACAAGTGTAACAACATATAAATGTAGGTTGTGTGCACTTTCAACTGTCTAGATCTATCTGATATTTATTTAAAAGGTAATCACACAGAAAAATGTTAAAGTGTACTCAGAATGGTAACTAAAATATGAATACAATGGAACTTCAGTCTGCTACAGTTAAATGCACTGACTGGCAACTCTTTAGATGGTGTTACATGTCTGTATTCCAGTTTTTCATGAACTTACAGGTTAGTAAGCATGCTGTCTAATATTGTGAATTGATATGTAACTGTACACAAAAATATGTCATTTGCGTAATTACTAACTGGTACTATAACAATATTGTGGCTAAGAAATAATGGTACTGTTTTCACAGTTAATGCCTAGGTAACATGTATTTGCAGTTGCACACACTTACATTTACCATAATGTCAGTACTGTAGCTGTGATGTAAGTTCTCATTCAGAAAGCAGTCCCTCATGAACTTATTGCTTACTAAACATGCAATCTAATATTAGACCCTATTAACATATGAGGCAGGGAATGTGCCAAATGTGTATTCACAGGCCTGGTGATCAATAGCAGCCATCCAATCAGATAGACTGACCAGGAAAAGACTGGATCCTGCATTCTGTGTGGACAGAGGAATTTGGGGTTATGGGTGATCTTCCCATTACTGCTATTTTCCAGTAAGGGGACCTACTGGTCTGCCTATGTTTACTGCCTCCCCCCAGTCCTCATGGAATAGTAAGAGGGATGGAATATCTTGATTTGAAGGATGATGCTGTGGCAGCCACACTGTTTAGCCAGTGGGAAGGGCATTTAATGGCTAAGGAAGGTTCCCTGCCTACATATCTGGCACCAGTCCACAAAGCAGATCAGTGAAAAAGCATGGTAGGCAGTCATGCCAAACCAACAGCCACCCACCTGGGCAGTAGCAGGGCAGGACAGTGGGTGCAGAAGAGATGTGAGTCAATGCCACAGAAGGAACACATTTCTCAGTAATTACACCACTGTTACAAGCCAATAAGTAATTATGTAAATGATTTGTATTGTATAAATAAACATTGTAGTTGTACAGCAATTAACAATATTAGATTGTGTGTTTAATAAGCAGTAAGTGCATGAAGGAATGATTTCTGATGGATAATATATATCAGAACTACAGCACTGACATTCAGTATAAGTGTGCAGTAATTACATACTGCTTCAAATGTTTTATTTGAAGTGTCAGTTTCTGTTTATTTACTTTACAAATATATGTTAGTTAGGAATTAACAGTGGAAATAATGCCACAGAAGCAGCACATTCCTTATTATCTACAGCAATGTTACACCTTTCTTCTTACACTTTATTTTAAGTGTCATTTTCTGCGTACTTACATTGCAAACACATGTTAGTTTGTCATTAACTATGGAAAAAATGCCACAGAAGCAGCACATTCATTTGTAACTACAGCACTGTTACACTTCTTCTTACACTTTAAGTGTTAATTTCTGTGTGCTTACTTTGCAAGTACATGTTAGTTAGGCATTAACTGGGGAAACAATGCCACAGAAGCAGCACTTTCCTTAGTAACTACAGCACTGCTAAAAGCCAATAAGTAATTATGTAAATTAATGATTTTTATTGTATGGCAATTTAAAATATTAGATTGCATGTGTATTTTTTAGTTATTTTTATCTTAGTTGCACAGTATACAAGTGGTGGCTCTGGGATTTGAACCCAGTTCTCCAGGTTTGCAGGTCAGTGCTTTTAACCACTACACTATACTTCTGTAAGTTCATGAGGGAATGATTTCTGAAGGATAATTTTAAGCATCACTAACTACACAGTAACTGCACTACTATGTAGTTGTCAATTAGTTTCACAATGCATGTTGTGTACTTACATAACTTTAAAAGTGCTGCTTTTGTGAGATTGACCCACACCTCTACTGCACCCACACCCCTATCCTGCTGCTGCCAAGGTGAGTGGCTGGGGTGGGGCATGACTAAACTTGGATGAGAGCCACAATCCTTCTGTACCTTAAACTAAACTGTCCAATTGTACAATGCTGAAAAGTCATAAGCCTGACCAATTGTACGTCATGGCCCAGATATTCAAAAGGGTTGCACATGGTGCAACACTGTTGCACCATGCACAACCCACTGATGCACCCCGGCATGATATTCAAATGAGAAAAGTGCACGGCACAAATCCCAATGCACCGGAGCACATCAGTAATGTATGCAGGTGCAGGTGGGGGAAGCGTGCCCATGCATACCCTGCACAGCCTGATATACAGCCTGGGATGTGCAGAGCCATGCATATGCAACCCCTACCTGCACCAGCACAAAGTTGATCCAAAAAAAAAAAGGAACAACGAATGGCCACCCACAGGTGAACTGCCGCATTGCAGGGTGCAACATGGCAGCTGCCACCTGTAGGTGACCACCCGAGCTCTGGCTGCACCTGGCGGCACCCCCCATGCCCAATTGCAGGCATTTGTACAATAAAAGAACCCCAATATCCCTGGTGGTCCTGTGGACCACTGTCTGCCCGATCGCGGGCATTTGTAATAAAATAAAAGTATTCTGTCCAATATCCCTGGTGGTCCAGTGGACCACTGCCTGCCCGATTGCGTGCAGTAGTAGAATTAACAGAAACCCATCATCCCCGGTGGTCCAGTGGACCCCCCTCCCCACCTACCCACTGATTCCCACTGCCCCGCTCCCACCCTTGGTCAGCGATGCGTAAGCACCACCTACTGCCCGCGCCGCTCACGACCGACACCATCGGTAGGGCTGTCGCCTATTGGTCCACAACGGAACCAATGGGCATGCAGTTTATACATATTACATACCAGATATGTGAATGGATTACATATCTGGTATGGTGGTACAGTATGGGCTGCATGCCCATTGGCCTGCTGTGGACCAATGGGCGCACAGCCCCAACGATGGTGTCAGTCAGCAGGTGGCGGGTGGTAGGTGTGGTGGTGCTGCCACCCACCACTGACCGAGGGGGAGCGGGCGGTGGGATCAGTGGGTGGGTGGGAGGAGTCCACTGGACCACCACGGATGATGGGTTTCTGTTAATTCTACTACAGCCCACGATCTGGTGGGCAGCATTCCACTGGACCACCAGGGATATTGGAATTAACTTTCATTCTAAAACAGCCCACGATCAGGCGGGCAGCGGTCCACTGGACCACCAGGGATATTGGAATTAACTTTCATTCTACTACAGCCCATGATCGGGGGGGCAGCGGTCCACTGGACCACCAGGGATATTGGAATTAACTTTCATTCTACTTCAGCCCGCAATCGGGTGGGCAGCGGTGCACTAGACCACCAGAGATAGTGCTTTCTTTACTTTTAATACAGCCCAGCAATTGGGCAGTCAGGTCCACTGGAGCACCAGGGATAGCAGTTTATTTTATTTGGATTCAGCGAGCAATCAGACTGTGGGGCACATTGCCATGCTGCAGGGGGTGTCGGTCCCCAACTGTTGCTGCCTGGCAGGACGCCAGGCACAAGTCATCGGGGATTGGCACACCTGCATGCAAATGGGGCCATAATGACATGCAAATGGCCCCATGTGTGCCTTGCATATGTTATGGCCCCATTTGCATGTGCACTTTTGAATATCGTGGTTGCTGCGCATCGCGCAATGGAACTTGCAGTAGCGCATCCTCCTGCTCCACTCTGGCCACTTGCACCATGCACATTGCAGGTGGCCAGGGTGCAATATTCAATGATGCTGTGCCATGGTGCAGCTCCATTGAATATCACCCAGTCCACACCCCTATGCAGCCAAGTTGTGCTGCGCCCAAGCTTGCGCCACTGCCTGGTACAGTTTGAATATCTGGGCCCACGTATATTGCACCCACACATTAGTTGCTACTTTATTGTGTTTCAGCTGTATTCGTGCACATCCTTGTACCAAGCTGTACTCAGTATATCCAATGTTTTCTATTTCCTGTACCTTTCTCTGTTAATGTAAGTGTATTGTCTGTATTACCTATGTGCCATCTTTATGGTCAAGGTTGTGCTTGAAAATGATCCGTTGGATCAGTGCACCTACTCAGTAAACAAACAGAGAGAGAGAGAGAGACCCCAAGGCACACCCCGTCACTTGTTGATCTGTGGTGGGTGGGGGTGGAGGTGTTAGAGTGTCAACCCTAATGCCTCATTTCCCTACTTTTATCACTCCAACCCTAAATAGTGTCTTAACAAAGTTTTTTGCAATGAATTTCCTTACTTTTTGAAAAAGTGTAATGTAACTGGCAATTGGCATGTGTTGGTGGGAGTGCCGGCACTCCAGAGTCCACTCTCACTTAAAGCCGCCCATTTTTGTATGTGCCAACTTAAATAATTTTCACCCCAAAGGTTCAACATAACCTTCTCATCATGTCACCACTTGTACTCAGTACAGAAAACTTTCAAATCCCTGTTGAAATGCAATTCTGTGCAACTGTAATGCTGTTTTACACCACAGGTGCAGAAAAACCTTTTTGCCAGGACTTTAAAAATTGCAGCTGTACTGTTCATGAGACGGTGTGAAAAAATGGTAATGTTGAAAATCTGGAGTGAAAACATGCAAAAATAAGGGACCTGATGAGCTTGCTTAGAAATAATGCAAAGCACACTTGTAACGAGGTCATTTGTGGACATTTTTCACCAAGTTTTCAACATGTACTTTTTGGGACCTCCCCTCACGAACAGTGGCACTGTAATTTTGTTAATCCTTCCCGAAAGCTGATTTCACACAGCGACCATGCCATTCTGCATCACAGGTGCAAAAACACATTTCAGGCAGGATGTGAACAATGGCAGCTGTATTACGAACATACGAACATACGAATGTGCCAGCAGAAACAGACCACCGGTCTATCTAAGTCTGCTCAAGTGTGCAGCTAGCACCCCTAGTTTGCAGCTGCCCCACCCTCCCATTTGTCTTCCCACTGCCACCCCCACCTCCTCCACCCTCACTCTCCCCTGTTCCCTGTCCCATGCCCTTTTGAAACTGTTCGCAGATTTACATACCACCCATTCTGATAGTGTGTTCCATTTTGCTACCACCCATGTTGTGAAATAGTGTCTCCTCATTTCCTTCCTAAATCTTCCCCCCTCTATTCTTAGTGCATGTACCCCTGGTGACCCTTCCCCTCCTTAACTTAAAGACCCCATCTGCCCCATCCTTATTAATTCCCCTCAGACACTTGAATGTCTGTATCATGTCACCCCTGTCCCTTCTATCCTCCAGGATGTACATATTCAGGTCACTCAGCCTGCTGTCATATTTGTCCCTTCAATTCCACATATCATCTTTGCTGCCTTCCTCTGCACCCCCCTCCAGTAGCCTGATATCAAGCTTTAGATATGGCCTCCAAAACTGCACACAGTACTCTAAGTGTGGCCTTACCAGTGACTGTAGAGGGGCAAGGTCACCTCACTTTGCCTGGGCAAAAAAAAACCTTGCTATACACCCATGCATTTTTTTTGCTTTTGCAGCAGCTCTCCTGCACTGGGCAGCATTTTCCATGGTCCCTGTTATCATTACCCCATGTCCTTCTCCTCCTCAGTGAGCCCCAGCTTAACTCCTCCCAGCCAGTATTCTCTCCTTGGGTTCTTCACCCCAAAGTGCATAACCTTACACTTCTTTGCACTGAACCCCAGCTGCTACCTCTCTGACCACTCCTCTAGCTTGGTAAGGTCCCCCTGCAGCTGCTTCCATCCCTCCTCTCCATTCACTTTTGCTCTGATTTTGGTGTTGTCAGTGAACAGACTTATGTTGCTCATCACCCCATGTGCAATGTCTGATATGAAGAGCCCGAACAATACTGGACCCAACACAGAGCCCTGTGTCACCCCACTCATCACTGGCCTTGGAGCTGAGAGCTCCCCTCTCACCACTACCCATTGCAGCCTCCCACTCAGCCAGCTTGTAATCCAGTTCATCATTTTTGTCCCTAATCCAACACCAGTTAGCTTCCCCCCAAGCCACCCATGAGGCACAGAATCAAAGGCCTTGCTGAAGTCCAGTAAAGAACATCCACCACATGACCTTTATCCAGCTCACCTGTCACCCAGTCATAATATTGTATCAGGTCAGTTTGACAAGACTTCCCTGAAACAAACCCATGCTGCCTCACATCCTGGAGGCCATTGTCCTCCAGGCATGACACCAGTCTTTCCTTTAGTATTGTCTCCATGAGTTTGCACACTATGGAGGTGAGACTTACAGGGTGATAATTACCTGGTTCATGCCATGGTCCACTCTTGTGTAATGGTACTGCATGTGCCATCCTCCAGTCCAGTGGCACACATCCTGACTCCAGTGAGATGCTGTACAGATCCGCCAGTGGCTCTGCCAACACCTCTGCCATCTCCCTCAGCACCCTGGGGTGGACACCATTTGGTCCTGGTGCCTTGTCTACCTTCAGTGCCCTCAGTCCCTCTAGGACTCTACTTGAGTCAATTCTTCCATCTGTTGCCTCCTCTCCCCCTTCTCCTCCATGAACACTGAGCAAAAGTATTCATTCAGTGCCTCTGCCTGCTCCTCACCCTTTTTTGTCCACTCCCCACCCCTTTTTATCCTCACTATTGTTTCCTTGCACTTCCTTTTCTCCCTGATGTATCTGAAAAAGTCTTCCCCCCATTAATTCCCTGCGCTAATCATAAGGAGATGTGAAAAAATGACAATGTTGAAAATATGTAGTGAAAATATTAAAAACTGGCAAAGTTACAAGCGTGTGTAGAAACTGCACAAGGCATGCTTGTAACATAGTCATTTTGGGGAATTTTTTCACCAAATTTGCAACACCGGTTTTTGGTACCCCACCTCATGAACAGTCACAGTGTCATTTTGTTAATCAGTCCCAAAAGATGAATCAATGGAGTGACTGCAAAATCTCCTTCCAGGACTGAGTAACAAAATTACAGTGCAAGTGTTCACAAGGTGGGGTCCCATAAACCCCATGTTGAAAATTTGGGACCAAAATTCCCCAAAATGGCTGAGATGTCAACCTAAGTTGAGTCCTGCCCCATTAATTACCATTATATGGTGATTACCTTTGATTCTTCAGTTTGCTGTTTGGCTTTGAAGAGTGCAGATGTGTCCTGGTCCAGAAAAGATCACTGCTCCTAACCTCTGGAGGTAAGTATGGATTAAGGGAGGGGTGTGGTAGGTGGGTGCTCAGTGGGAGGGGAAACTTGGGAGAAGATGAGGGACTGTTTTCTTTTTTCAGGGTTAAAAAAAAAAGACTTTTTGGGTTGTTCTCCTTTATTTACAGGTATTTTTCTACATTTTGTATTTTTGGGCACACTGGGGTGGGCTCCCAGTGTACCATATTAGTGTGGGGGGAGTGGGACACATGCTGCCATGGGGATTGGGCACCCCGTGTTGTTAATTGAACAGTACCATCTTTGGAGAGGTAGAGCATCATCCAACACCGAAAGTGAGCATCCAGGTGTCGGAAGCACTGAATTTTAGTAAAAAAAATGTATTTGGCACACTGGTTGGGCTCCCAATGTGCCAAATTAGTGTTGTGGCGGGCAGAAGAAAAATGCTGACACAGGGATTGGGCACCCTGATGTTGGCATTTTATTTAAACAATAAATAATTCACCATTGTGGATCCCTGTTACTGAGGCATCCCCATTTGTGAGGAGGGATGAGGACCAGATCCTATGTGACCATCTTATCTTCATCTCACAAACAGGGATTTTGATGCCTCACAAATGGGGATTTTGACAGCTGGCGAAAGATAATTAAAAAAATCAATCCCCTTTTGTGAGCTGTCAAAATCCCCTTTCACCAGGTGATCTTTCGTGAGGTGACAAAATCCTTGTGTAAAAGGGTTGTACCCCCTATCTTGTTGAAATCCATATAAACAGTAAAGGGAGGTACTGTTAGAAAGTCATGAATGTGGACAAACTAAATAAGACTGTACCTGTCTTTGTGAGAATGTTATATGTCCGTTTTTGTTTGTTGGGCTGGTGACCCACTTTGTATATTTTTTTGTATATGTTTGTATTGTATTTGTAGCATTTGTATGTGTGGTTTGCAGTCTGTATTAGTTGTCCAGTAGCACAACTTCAAAATGAGCAAATAAAGGAAAATAAATATGTTTTCCTCTCCAGGTACATATGAATGTCATTTTGAATATTGTAAATCTCGAAGGGACCCCCCTTTACTCATATGGTGAGGCGAATGTAAGCTGTTTCGTTTGTGAAATAAAGTAGCTCCAGTATAATTGGAGACAATACAAGGAAGGTTTCTTGTCAAGCCCCTGTTCAATCTTTGTAATAACATGCCCCTCGTAGCAGTTAATCTATCCTGCTTTGTGTTTTAAGTTGAAAACAAGCCCCTTTTTGTAGTGCCAAAAGCCGCCGCTTGGAGAAACAAAGATATTTTTTTCTCCTTTGCAATGTGGCTACAGACTCAGGGCTGTATAAGCTTCCTCTCAAGAGTGTGCACTGTCGTGCTGAACAACAACCATTCGCTCACATATTGGAAAAATGCTGGCGTGGTTAGTTCTGTAAATTTTCCTTTATTTTAATAAAGAATTTTCAGTGTAGAGAAATTTCTGCTTACTCCCGGTTTCGAATGTCTGTTTTTGCCCATATTAGTAACTTAGGAAACCTCCAGCATGGCACGCCAGCTTTACACATAGTGAATCTAAGGGCTGGCTGGCCATCTTGCTTCCATATTTAAGCCATAGTTTAGGGAGGCAGTGCTTGGGAAGCCTGGAATAATAATGAAGATTAAAATGACTGAATTATTTTATGTTGTAGCACTGTAGCCTTACAGTTTGTATTAAACTATGAATATTCCTAGTATATGTTGTGAAAAACCCACATAAATTGAGTATCTAGATTATTAAAAAAAAAAAAGGGGAGGAGTTTTAAGTCACATGATAATCCTTAGGTACATAAGACTACCTAATCTATCCTTGAGTTATATAGTGTAAAGGTGTTGAAGGTGAAACACCTAGTCTTAGCTAGCCTTTTCTAGCTATATGACTGAAGTGTATTTGTTTTCAGTTTGGGATGTATGCTTCTCTTTGATTTATTTTCTTTGTTTAATGACACAACAAAGTCTGTTTTATTTTGTTCTGTTGGAAATACATTTTGAACATTATTTTTGCTCAAGCTACTACTGCCTCATAGTCCATTATTCCACCCACAGCCTTTCACACATGGTGGCAGTGGTGGGATACAGTGGGACTGCCTACTAAATGGTCTGCTATATGGCACAGATGGACTAAATGCAACAGGACAAGGCAGAGAGTCTTCCAGTATCCAGGAAAGCTACAAGGTCTGTGGTGAGGTGAATAAACTACCTCTATTACCTGGTTTGGACCCTACAGTCTGGAGAAAGGGGAAGAAAAGAGAAGCAACTGATGAGAGAATGGCGGATGTCAAGCCAGTGGAAGGAGCACAGGCTGGTGGAGTGAACTTGAGGAAAACCTCCCTCCAGAAGATTCCAGTGACTTACTGCAGTGGTTATGCCTCAGAAGGGTAGAAATGGAAAAACAGAGAGAGATAGGCCAAAGAGAAAAGGATGCTTGTTGGGCAGATACGTTGTGGGCCATCAAGATGATAAGCAACACTAGACCCCCTCCATCACCAGGAGGAGCACAGAAGGACCTAAAATTGGTAAAATTGGCTGAAACAGATGACACTGAAGGTTATATAATGACATTTGAGAGGGTTGCTACAGCATGTAACTGGCCCTGAGATCAGTGGGTAATCTGGTTGGCACCCTATCTGACCAGTAAGACTCAACTAGCCTATAGTCACATAGACATTTTATGAGCCAATGACTATGATCTGGTTAAGCAGGCTATTTTAGTAAGATACGATATCAGCACTAAGACATACAGGCAAAGATTTAGAGCATAAAGATTCCAGACTGCTGATAATGCCCAAGATGCTTCTACTAACTTAAAAGATTTATGCATTAAATGGTTACAGCCAACAACCAGAACTGCTGATCAGATCATTGAAGCTATCATTTTGGAACAATTTATTAGGATCCTCCCACAGGATGTCCAGTTATGGGTTAAAGAGCATCACCCAGAAACAGCAGAAGTGGCCATCCGTCTTGCTGAGGATTACTTAACAGCAAGGCCCCATAGACATAGAGAGGGGATGAGAACCCAGACATCACCTGCTACGGTAAGACCTATTGTCCGTATTCAAACTACCAATCATTTAGAATCCCAATCAACTAGCAAACCTGAAAAAAGTCATAACCCAAACATAATATGTCATGAATGTAAAGGGAAGGGACACATTGCAAGATTCTGCCCCAAGAAGCAATCACAACCTGCACATTTGGCCCTTGCCAATTGGGGTCAGTATTCGGTACCTGTATAGATCAGGGAACAGGTAGTCTCTGGGCTTATAGATTCCGGGAGCAAGCAGACTTTGGTACATGCCTCTTTGTTGGGAACAGAAACTGTAGAAGGAAGGTTAACAACAAAAGTAACATATATACATGGGGAAACACATCAATATCCATTGTGGGAGGCTGTACTATGAATAAATGGGCAGAACTGAACTGTGAATGTGGGTGTAGCATCTCATCTATCTGTACCAATAGTAATCAGCCATGATTTTCCCCATTTTTACACTTTGTTTCAGACTGGTATTAGTGCAGTGGTCACTGGAGCACAAATGAAAAAAGAAGAGCCACTGGAACACTTATTTCCTTTTGAAGCAGATATTTATGGTGCCCCAGGAAAAGACAGGAAATCCAGAAGGAACACACTTAATGTGAAAAAGCAATGGACAATGCCTAACAAAAAGGACATTAAAGAAAGTGTTTCTGGGACTCCAATGACTATTCAGTCTCTTAAATGTTTTGATTGTAGAGATTTTAGGAAGACACAAACTAAGGATGGATCTCTAATTCCTTTTTATTCACAGGTTGGAACAACCATTGAGAGAACTCAAAAGTTGTATAAGATAGTAAATGAGTTGTTATACAGGGTATCTGCCAACTCTAAGTCAGGGGAGATAATAGAACAATTACTGGTACCCCAGTCCTATCGAATGAAATTGCTAGAAATCATCCATGACATTCCTTTAGTTGGTCACCTAGGTAGGGACCGTACCCTCAGTTGCTTACTTCATCATTTCTATTGGCCTGGCATCCATGAACAAGTGGCTGAATATTGTAAAAGTTGCAGGGAATGCCAGAAAATAGCCAAGATTGGATGTAATGACATGGTACCTCTACTTCCGATGCCCTTGGTTAGTGGTCCATTTGAAAGAATTGCGATGGATGTAGTAGGCCCCCTGCCCAAGAGTGCTAGCGGAAATCACTTTATTTTGGTGGTAGTAGACTATGCCACCAAATATTCCAAAGCTATTACCCTACGCACTGTGACTGCATCCAAAATAGCAGATGAGCTGGTGAAGATTTTCAGTTGACTGGGTATACCTAGGGAAATATTAACTGATGGGGTCGCAACTTTTGTTTAAGTCTGTTGAAGCGATTATATCAAACCCTTCAAATCAAGACCATATTTACCACCCCCTATCAACCACAAATGGATGGGCTGGTAGAACGCTTCAACCAGACATTGAAATCAATGTTGAGGAAATATGTTCAAGACAAAGGGAATAAGTGGGACATGTTTTTGCCATATTTAATGTTTGCCTACCAGGAGGTGCCCCAAGCCTCTACTGGATATTCACCCTTTCAATTGTTGTATGGCCACAATCCCAGAGGTCCCCTAGACATTAATAAAGAGGAATGGGAAGAGAGGGAAATATAGAAGGAAATTATGCCATTGGAATACTGGCAACAGTTACGGACACAATTAGCAAAGTATGCGCAAAAAGCACATCAGGCTAATGCAGATCACCAGTTGAAACAGAAGGTGTATTCTGACAGAGGGACAGGGCATAAAGAATTCAGAGAGGGAGATAAAGTTTACTTCTATTACCATCCTCAGATAATAAGTTACACATGAAGTGGCAGGGTCCATATACGGTGATAAGACGTGCTGGTCCTATAACATATGAAATAGAATTACCCAACAAGAGAAAGAAAAAATGGATATATCATGTCAATTTGCTAAATACATGGGTAGAAAGGCCTCCCCCCCTTAGTAGTTATGTCCATCTGGACCCTTCAGATAGTGATTTACATCTTGCATACCAAAAGTCGGAGGATATATCAGAAATAGAGGATATCTTAGTAAACCCTGACCTGACTGACCAGCAAGCCAAAGAATTACAGAATCTATTACAGGAATTTAAGTATGTATTTACAAGAAGCCCTGGAAAGACAAAAGGAGCAGTGCATTACATTCGTGTAGCTCAACAAATTCTGATCAGACAAAAACCATGTAGGCTACCAGAGAGGCTTAGAGAGGATGTCATACAAGAAGTTAAAAAGATGCAAAACCTGGGTATAATTGAACCATCTCACAGTGATTGGAACTTTCCTGTTGTGGTTGTTAATAAAAAGTAAGGGGGCATTCGTATATGCCTCGACTTTAGACAACTTAACGCTCTTTCTAAATTTGATAGTTATCCTATGCCACAAATTGATGATATCCTTGATCATATAGGAACTGCCAAGTATATTAGCACTCTCAATTTAATGAAGGGTTATTGGCAAATTCCCCTTGACAAGGATGCCAAAGAAAAAACAGCATTTAGCACACCTATAGGATTGTTCCAATTCACCGTGATGCCCTTTGGTTTGCATGGTGCTCCGGTTACCTTTCAAAGAATGATGGATAAAATCTTAACACCACACTCCTCTTATAGTGCAGCATACCTAGATGATGTCATAATATTCAGCCCTTCATGGAAGAAACATGTACATCATCTAGGTCTGGTACTGTCAGCCATAGCTAAGGCTGGATCAACAATTAATACAACTAAATGTAAAGCTGCCATGCAAGAAATGACTTATCTTGGATTTCAAATTGGGAATGGAATGGTAAAACCTGAAATAACCAAAGTGAGTGCAGTAGAAAACAGCCCTAGGCCTGTTACAAAAAAAGAGGTAAGATCCTTTCTAGGTCGAGTTGGCTATTACCGGCAATTTATTCCAAATGTTTCCACGATAGCAAGCCCTTTAACTGACTTGACTAGAAAGAACAAACCAGATAAAGTAATTTAGACCCAGGAATGTGACAAAGCATTTCATTCCATTAAAGCCCATTTATGTTCCTCACCTGTTTTAACTATGCCAGATTTTTGGCTACCTTTTATAGTACAGACAGATGTGTCTAATCATGACATAGGAGTTGTTCTCTCTCAGGCAATAGATGCAGAAGAACATCCTGTCATTTACATCAGTAGAAAGTTACATGAGAGAGAAACCTGCTATTCTACAATAGAAAAGGAATGTTTGGCCATCCGTTGGGCCATTGAAGCTCTCTGATTCTACCTCTGGGGGGGTGGAATTCAAATTATGGATGGACCATGATCCCCTATTCTGACTGAATGTTATGAAAGATAGAAACCCTTGCATTATGCATCTTTCTCTACAGCCGTATCATTTTGTTATTAAGCACCGAAAAGAGGTTGCACACAGTAATGCAGACTTTATGTCCAGGTATGGTATGGATATGTCACAACACCTATCATCAGAACTCGGGGAAAATGATGAAATTGTTAATGAAGGA
The DNA here is from genome assembly GCA_016271365.2 of Neoceratodus forsteri. NCBI lineage: Eukaryota > Metazoa > Chordata > Ceratodontiformes > Ceratodontidae > Neoceratodus > Neoceratodus forsteri. The sequence continues at coordinate 1,148,076,227 of CM057452.1, read as the reverse complement.
GTAAATACCTCCTTCATGATTAGTAATTATTACGTTATCTAGGGTTCCCCAAGGTGGAGCCTTGGAGATGGTGGGCTGTGGCTCCATCTCTCCTCTTGGAGGGATCTGAAGATAGGTGTTATACAGATCTTTGTTGGAAGGAATGTTTTTCTTTTCTTTGTCAAACCTTTTCAGTTTTGATCTAGGTGGGGAGGAAATGTAAAAGAGTTGGACCCCCATCTTGTTGAAATCCATATAAACAGTAAAGGGAGGTACTGTTAGAAAGTCATGCATGTGGAAAAACAAAGCAAGATTGTACCTGTCTTTGTGAGAATGTTGTATGTCTGGTTTTGTTTGTTGGGCTGGCCACCCACTTTGTATATTTTTTTGTATATGTTTGTACTGTATTTGTAGCATTTGTATGTGTGGTTTGCAGTCTGTATTAGTTGTCCAGTAGCACTACTTCAAAATGAAGCAAATAACTGAAAATAAAGGTGTTTTCCTCTCCAGGTACATATAAATGTCATTTTGAATATTGTACGTCTCAAAGGGACCCCCCTTTACTCATATGGTGAGGCGAATGTAAGCTGTTTCATTTGTGAAATAGAGTAGCTCCAGTATAATTGGAGACAATATAAGGAAGGTTTCTTATCAAGCACCTGTTTAATCTTTGTAATGACAGGCTCCTTATAGCAGTTAATCTATCCTGGTTTGTGTTTTAAGTTGAAAACAAGCCCTTTTTTATAGAGCCAAAAGACACTGCTCGGAGAAACAGAGATTTTTTTTTTTCTCCTTGGCGATGCGGCTAGAGACTCAGGGCTGTATTAGCTTCCTCTCGAGAGTGCACACTGTCAGGCTGAAGAACAACCATTCGCTCGTATATTGGGATAATGCTGACATGGTTAGTTCTGTAAATATTCCTTTATTTTAATAAAGAACTTTCAGTGTACAGATATTTCTGCTTATTGGAACTCCCTGTTTCCAATGTCTGTTTTTGCCCGTATTAGTAACTTAGGAAACCTCCAGCATGGCACACCAGCTCTACGCATAGTGAATCTAAGGGCTGGCCAGCTGTCTCGCTTCCATATTTAAGTCACAGTTTAGGGAATAAGACTGCTTAATCTATTCTTGTGTTAGATAGTGTAATGATGTTGAAGGTGAAACATCTAGTCTTAGCTAGCCTTTTCTAACTATATGACTGAAGTGTATTTGTTTTCAGTTTTGGATGTATGCTTCTCTTTGATTTATTTTCTTTGTTTAATGTCACAACACAGTCCGTTTTATTTTATTCTGTTGGAAATCAATTTTGAACATTATTGGCCTATTGCTAGCCTTGCTTGTAGAGCAGAAAGCAGCTAACTAAAAGAAGCTACATTTTCTTATTAATTTAAAACTTATATCTCAGCAGGAGTCAGTGTCTGTTGAGATTAAGTAGATAGATACTTTATTAGAAGTAGAAGGAGTGTTATTTAGGGTTAAAAAAAGAAAGAAAAGGAAGAAAGTCTGTGTGTGTTCTGTGCTGGGAAGGGTACTGTATCAGCTGACTTTGCTAAACCAGTAGGAGGAAAGAGAGCTTAATTGGGGGTGTGGCTTAGACACTATAAAAGCAGGTGACTCCAATTACAACTTACTGTTGCTTGCCATTTTTCTTACTAATTGCCTTCCATCCCACCCACCCTAAGCCAGTTCTACTTTTATAGCCACTGGATTTGACTGTCAACAGGAACTTCCTGTTTGGCAGTAGGAAGGGAAAGATCATAGGGAAACATTGGTTTTGTCAACCCTAAAGGAAAAAAGTAGCTCAATCTCCCCCCCCCCTAGCTGCTGGTGATCTGACATTAAGCAAGGAAGAAGGAGGCTACTGAAGAAGATAGGAAGTTGCTGTCCCAGAACAGGAAGGGTGAGAGTTGTAAGGAGAGGAGAGAGTAAGCATACAGAGAAACAGTAGAGGGGACACAAAATAAGACATGATAGGAGTGGTGCAGTGCAATGGCTGTGGGGCTGCAGTGTTCTGGGAGACAGTCTGGAGGCTGCGATGCTGCCCTATTTGCAGGCACCTCTCTGGTCTGAGAGAGGAGGTTACCCATCTCCAGGCTGACCTGACTAGGATTCGTGATACCTCCTCCCCCACCCAGGGACCACCAGGGCCAATGCCACTACCTCAGAGGTTGCCAAGAAAGAGGAGAGGCTGGACCAGGGTGGGCTCAGAAAGGGAGGAAGAGGGTGGTGGAACAGAGTTGCATCCCTCCAGCTGTACCTCTTCACAATTCATTCACTCTTCTGGTGGATAGTGGTTCCTCTATGGAGGCACCTGCAGTGGAGACCAAGGAGGATGCTGGGAACGTTCACAAAGGAGACCCACAGGAGGGTCATGGGACCCCACAGTGGAAGGAAACAACTCCTGGTGGGGGACTCAATCATTAGGGGGGTAGAAATGAGGGAGGAAGGGGAGAGGGAGGTAAGGTGCCTTCCTGGAGCCACAGCTTGAAGGGACAGGAAGTGAATCCTCAGGATCGTGGGAGAAGCTACATGAGGGAGGGATTTGGATGTCATTTTCCACCTAGGGACAAATGACCTGGCTAGGAATGGGATCAGAGCAGTGCAAGAGGAGTTTGTAGAGTTGGGGAGGGGCCTTAGACAAGTAGTGCATACGGTAACCTGCTCAGAGGTGCTGCCTGTCTATGGCAAGGGTGATGCTAGGGCACTCCTCACCAGGGAATTCAATGAGTGGTTGAAAAACTGGTGTGGAGCTCAGGGGTTTGGCTTCATTGGGGACTGAGGAGCCACCTGGAGGGATGCAGACCTATACTGGTGCAATGGTCTGCATCTGTCCAGGGGGGAACCAGGATCCTAGCTGAGAAGTTTAAATGCTTCATTGGCAAGCATTTAAATTAGCCAAGGGGGGAGACACTGAAAAGGAGCAGGGAAATCACGGCCTCCCCCCAACAAAACATGGTAATTAGTGAGGTAAACACCAAGGTAGAGAAGTTATTAGGGAGCAGAACAGAGGTAAATGTAAAAAAAGGCAAAGGCAGAAAGGACAGAAATGGGGCTAAAAGGGGTAAGGCTATTAAAAAGTGGAGGGTGATGAGTACCAATGCCTGTAGTCTGTGTAACAAGCTCTCTGAACTAGTGGCCTTGATGGAAGAGGGTTGCCTGGATATTGTAGCAGTCATAGAGACATGGTACACAGAGAACCATGACTGGGATGTCAACATACCAGGATACACAATCTACAGGAGGGACAGGGAGGGTAAAAGAGGAGGAGGAGTAGCTCTCTATGTAAAGGAAGGGATCAAAGCAACAGAACTAAAGAGTAAACAGGGAGCAGACAAGACACTCTGGGTCACCCTGGAGACAGGAAATGGCACCACAATCCACATGGGGGTTGTATACAGACTGCAGGCACATCCAAGAGCAGGGTCATTCTTGATGCCCTACAGGGGGCATGCCTCAGACAGCTAGTATTGGAACCCACTCGGGAGGGAGCAATCTTAGACCTGGTACTCTTAAATGGGGACGGAGAAAGAATCTCAGATTTAGAAGTGGGTAGCCATCTGGGAACAAGCGACCACCAAACAGTGTGGTTCATGATAAACACAGCCATACAATCAAGCCATACAAAAGCAAGAGTATTGGACTTTAGGAGGACTGACTTTGGGAAAATGAGAGAGTGCCTCAGAAAAGCACTAGCAAACAGGCAAGAAGGAGGGGTGGAGGAACAATGGGGAGTAATCAAAACAGCCAT